>CM059435.1:12229149-13708481 GCA_030390025.1 Squalus acanthias | reverse complement strand
CTCTGCAGCCTCTGTCCACTGGCGATGACAGTGTTGCCTTGAGGGCTTTCTGTCCCCCCCAGGGGGAAGAAGATGTCCCACCTTCCTCCCACCACCTGGACCAGGACCTCTAATGTGGCATTGGAGAACCTGGGGGGGTGGGGTGGGGGGGGTGGGGTGGGGTGTCAGTGGTGGTGGTGGGGGGGGGGGCGGCAATCTGCAGGCCTTGCAGCCATTTGTTTCGTCATACACTTTCCTTTCTGCAGCCAGAGGGCACCTCACCTTTAAGAGAGGCTGGTTGCCTTTAAGTGGCATCAGTGAAGCCTGATTTCCCATCCCCCAGAACAGGTCACAGCCAATGAACAGCACGGGTAGCGATGGCTGCACGCCTGAGTCATTATAATGATCTGGCAGCTCCAATTTAATGCGTTTCCTGTGACCATGCGAACAAGCGCATGCAGCGTGCGTCCCGGCCCCCGTACGCCCGTTTTCAGGCGCGATCGAATTTCTCAGCTCCTGCTTTTGCGAGTTTGAGATAAATGTAAAACTGAGCAGTGCATCGCGGCTTTTTGATTCAGTGCTACTCAGCTGATTAAAGCTCTGTTGAGGTATACTGTTTAATAGCCAGATGGTATTTGGTGCGTTAGATCCTTGTCTCCATTGAAGTCTACAAAGCCCCGTCAGCTTCTCCCACCAAAGGCAACCTTGAACAAGTTTCTGCAACAAGTATAGCACAATCTAGGCTGAACAGACACCCTACCAAACCGATAGAAGCTCCATTACTGAATTTGCTCCAGCTCAGAGGGTGAGTTAATTCATACCTGGTTGTTTTAATTTGCTTCAGCGGAAAACTGCCGCATCTTTCTCTCAAAGCTGATTAGCAAAGTATTAGTAGACCTCAACAAGCAACTTTAAAAAATGTATCATTCTCAATTTCACCCCTCCTTTTAGTCCTTGGGTGGTAAAGACAGATGAGAGCAGAAACAAAACTGGTACCTTTTGGTTTTATCTCTGTAATCTCCTCCAGCCCTACAACCCTCCGAGATCTCTGCGTTCCTCCAATTCTGGCCTCTTGTGCATCCCCGACTTCCTTCACCTCGCCATTGGCGGCTGTGCCGCCAGCTGTCTAAGCCCCTAAGCTCTGGAATTCCCTCCCTAAACCTCTCCGCCTCTCTACCACTCTTCTCTCCTCCTTTAAGGCGCTTCTTAAAACTTATCTGTTTGACCAAGTGTTTGGTCACCTATCCGAATATCTCTTTATGTGGATTGGTGTCAAATTTTGTCTGATTACACTCCTGTGAAGTACCTTGGGACATTTTACTATGTTAAAGGTGCTATATAAATGCAAACTGTTGTTGTTTTCTACCAGTTTTGATGGTCATCTCTGACATTGTTCTTTAAATAACAGTGGAAAACTTTGCACCCCAAGTTAGTAATCTTGCTCAGACAGTCCAAGGATGGCTGGTGCGGGAAATGGAATGCCACACTGGTCAAGTAGGAGATTCCCTCCTCAGGTTGGAGTTCAGATACACTTGGGTCAATTTTAGTGTCCGTTACATTCTGTTTTCAGGTGTAGATGGATGGAATGGGCCATGTGCTTAGGTTCCAACTGATTCCTGTCCATTGCAGGATCGGTCCGATTTTCCAGCATGCTTTGGGGTGGGTGGTAGAAGCTCTCATCTGAATCAGGCATAATATTTAAATTAGGACAAAATAACATCATTAGGATGTTGAAGCAAATCTATAACATGTATGTCCCCATAATAATATCTCCTCATTCCCCCACAAAACATGGTAATTAGTTCAACTCTGTCAGCAGATTGAAATGGGACTTTTCTTGAAGGCTCAACAGCTGTTAGCAAGTACAGTTGTAGTTCATCTTTCTTAACGATGGACAGTATTTGACTGATAATTTTTGGCATCTGTATGTGAAGGAGGTTCTCCGCAGTCAATTCTGTGCAGCCATTGTTACAAGCAAGCTATGTTTTGCATGATGTGATTCCCTTTGGAGATCCCACTATATTTGGCCTACGTGGAGGAAGAGGATGAGGAGGAACAAAGTGGGGTACAGGATGTGAGAGAAATACTGCTTCCACCCACCTTTACCCTCCCAGCCGAGTGTACAGGCCATGCCAAGCATTCCTGCACTTAACTGAAGGGCAGTGCATGAAGAGGCTACACTTGTCCAGGGAGCCTGTGAAACATTGTTGTCACCTGCTGTTAGGCAACCTCCAGGACAAGCACAGCACCTGCCTGTTGCAGTAATGGTCACTGCAGACCTGAACCTTTTGCCTCCAGCTCCTTCCAGGTTTCCACCAAAATGAAAGTTAATCTCCAGCGCATACAAGTACCAAGCCGATAACTGATGCCATGTATGCAAGAGGAAACACCTTCATCACTTTCTCCAGAATCAGTTGGAAATAGCAGGAGAGGGTTCTGGGTTTTGCTCTGATTGCCAGATTCCCCAAAGTCCAGTACATTGTAGATTGTACACATGTTGCCCTGAATGCCCTTTCCCACAACACTGAATTGCAAGGAATTTCATTCCATCAACATGCACCTAACCCCAATTTTAACTGGGGTTGAGCGGCAATAGTGGAACTGGCGGAGAGAGTGTCAGACTTGGCCCGGCTCACTGACATGATGCCTGGGCGTCAATTAAATAGACTATCCCCGAATCTGTCGTCAATAATGCGAGGCCGGTGAGGGGGGGTGGTGGGGAGGGGGGGTGGTGAGGGATGAGTGTGGAAGCAGGCTGCGGCTTAGTAAGTGATGGGGGGGGGGGAGCAGGAGGCGGTTGATCCTGGGAAGTCCGGTGCAGGGAAGGCCCAAGGATTTGTTGTGGAGCCCGGAGGAGCACTCCTGTTCGGAAAGCATTAAAAATAAAATTAACTTACCTTTTCAATGCCCTTCTGGGCCTGCAGCTCCTCAGCTCCAGGTCTCCCCGACGAGGTCGACACTAGGTCCCTACCTCACCGCTGCTAGTTAAAATGTCGTCGGGGTCAGAACGACGTCATCAGACCCCGTCTTTTGAATCTCAATGAGGACCTCACCTGCCTGGGGTGATGCCCTCACGTGCTGCCTGAAATGCACATGGACCCATTGAGTATCATGCTGCCCTTATTCTAACCTCCCACACGTCCCATTAAGGTGCATGGAGTTAAAATCGTGGCTCTAGTCTGTGAAGATCAGCACAAGAGCATGCAGGTCACTGTCCACTTTCTTGGCAGCTGTCACAATACCTTTACCGTACTCCATTTCTTTGTTCCTCCATTGTTTGACCATGAACAATTGCATAGAATGTACAGCACAGGAACAGGCCATTCAGCGCAACTGGTCTGTGCCGATATTTATGCTCCACACGAGCCTCCTCCCACCCGCCTTCAGCTATTCACTTCAGGCCTGTCTTATGACACCTGTGTGACATTCATATGTACCTGCTGAACGGAGTTATAATGAGATCCAGGACCAGTTTGGGCCTGCACACTTTCTGTCACATGTGCAGGCATGGATTGCTGGGACACAGAGACAAAGAGGCATTGTCATCCAGAAAGATAGGAACATCTTCCAAGTTCATTGCACCCCTGCTCCTTCCACTGGGCTCTCCCTCAACATGCTCACTGATCTGCAGGACAATAGACTCTAGAAGACCATTGAGTTGACTGAAGAGCCTGTATGGTCTCCTAGCTTGTCCAAGATAGCGAAGATAAGAAAGAACTTGCATTTATATAGCGCCTTTCACGGCTTCAGGATATCCAAAATGTTTCACAATTAGTGAAATACTTTTGAAGTGCAGAGAAAGGCAAAAGTCAATCTGTGCACAGCAAGGTCCCACACACCACCTAGCTCTTTTATTGCATCTAACACATACCAATACCCTTCAGCAGGGCACATATTCAGGCTGCAACTTATAATTGAAAGTCTTGCGTCACTTGCATCTTCCAAAGACTTCCCACATCAAATCATTGCAACACAAACATAATCATTTATTGAAGTCAGGGTGGGCTTTAGGTTGGGCACATGGCATCCATCAGTAACTCCCTGTATTATGCAAAATACCCCAGTGTGGTTACACTGAACAGCTGTATCATTCTATTCCATGCGAATGGAGATGAAAGTATTCGCCATGCTGACAAACGCATTGATTTCCTGGTACATGTATGAGTTGGAAATGAGCTACAGACATAACGGTAGTAATGATCTTGACAGCCGGTGGCAGTGTTGTCCCTTGTTTCAAGTCAGCCTTGCTGCTGATGGCAAAGCTTTGGACTGGTTCACAATTGGTCCAAAGCAAGCTGAGGAAATTGTCCCTGATCATTGGCATACTAGGTGCCAAGGAACGCAAAATGGTCAGGGGCTTCTTGATCTCGCTGTAAAATCTTCCTCACCTTGTACCATCTAAACCGTGAAAATCTGTATTCAAGGCACTTTCAAAACAAATTCACCTTGTGAAATAAAAAAGCACCCAAAAAGTTTTCTCAAAAGAAAAGTGATTAAAAATTGAGAAATATGTGAAGATGTTTAATTATAACAGCACAGTACTATGAAGGTACTACAGACATTGTATCCCCCGCCACCCTTCCCCCTACTACCACAACACACACACATACAAAGTCTTCTCCTCTTTAAGTACTCCATTGCCTGTGGAACATCTCTTGTTCCCAATCCAAATGTATGCAGAAGAGAAAAAAAAACCAACCCACAGGCAAATCCTACAGAACTGTGCTAGGTGATCAGATAAATATTTTGGCTTCAAAAGCCATAATCGGCACAAGCCTATTAGCAAACAAGTGCAGCAGTTGCTCAGAATTGAAGCCTAGTAGGAAATGGGCGCAGAGCCTGCTCTCCCAGTTCTGTGCTCGTGGAACAACCGCTCACCTGCCAGATAGTACCGCAGAGTCTGCACCGCTACCTCTTCAACCTTTAGTAACGGAGCGCGGTTTTTTTTTCAACTTCAAGTGGGAAGAACAAGAGCTGCGAGAGGTTAATGGAGCTGGAACAACTGTTTCTTCTTAAGCATTGACTATCAGTCTGTTCTTGTGGTCTGACTCACAGGCACATGTTCCAAAGGAGATTTAATGAGTGAGATGAGATCACTGACATAATCTTCCCAATCTGTGCACTGCATGTCATCTAATGGCAACATTCCATTATTTATCTATTCATTCTCATGACTGTGTAGGTCCTGACCTGTGCATCATACCTAGAGTACATTTTGATGTTTTCCATCATGTTATGTTTTCTAGTTGGCTACAATTGTAACAGCTCACCAGTAAAAGGGACGCCCTTGCAAACCTCAGGTCCTGATGCCACAGAAACAACGTAAAAAGAAAATAACTCCATGTTTCATAACCCGATTCTCCTTATTTGGTATCTGGTATAATACTTCTGTTCTTTATTCTTTGCTACCCCTTCACTGCATTTTTTCCAGACAGTTCTCTCTGTTAAAAAGATACTTAACCCTTAGAAGAACAGGCACTCCATTTGTAGGGACTGTTTATGCAACAGGGTAAGAGGTACTCATTGTGGTCACTTCTTGTTTATTCAACAAAAATGTGTGTCAGAGGTTCAAGATATGAGGAAAGACTAGAGAGACTCAGGCTTTCCTGAGAAGTGATTTTACAGTGATATGTAGAATAGTAAATGGTATGGAAAATGGTAAATCAAGAATATCACTTTCAATTACATGGTGGGAGTCGGACAAGGGAACATAGGTTCAAATTAGTAAAGGTAACTATCCGGAATTTCTTCTTCATGTAGAGGAGTGATCAACAAGAGGATTAAGGATACGGTGGCATAGTGGTTATGTTACTGGACTAGTAATCCAGAGGCCTGGGCTAATAATCCAGCAAGTCTTCTTGATTTACCTCAGTTGTACCAAACTGCTACAAAGAAATACTGCAACGGTTCAACCTTCTCGAGGGCAATTAGGGATGGGGAATAAATGCTGGCCTTGCCAGCGACGCCCACATCCCATGAACGAATTAAAAAAAACACTTGGAATGGACTTGCAGGCAGAGTGGTAGAGGTGAAAACACTGGATGCATTTAAGAAACGGTTAGGTGCTGCAATGTGGGGTGAACTAATATGACCTTCCTCAGCTGTAATTATCTTGACAGTTCTTGTTTGCTCAACAGGGGAAGAATTGCTTCCTGGGGTATTAGTGCTCCCAGTGTAGAGTTTTGTGCAGGAGGACTGCTTATCAGGTGTTTGGGCATGGAGGTCATTGGGTCCTACAGGATTTACTATCCATTAAAATGAAAATCCTGTTGGGGCTGCTGATCCCCATGTCTAATATGCAGTCCTTGATGGCAAAGCTTTACTCTGAGAGTCCAAATTCATTGGGCTAGAAATTCGTTATAGCCAAGGAATGGGAGGTGTTTAGACTAAAAATGGTTAAGTAGTGCCAGTTGAAAATTGTCTAGACTGCACACAAAATTCATCTTCACTCCACGTTAAAATGATTGCAGTCATGATTCTTGTCTAAAAACCCAAGCTCATTGGCGTTACACTGAAAAGATGAACCAATATCGGGTGTAGTCTAAACTCAAATAATGATTGCCACAGGCTTTTTTCACTGCTTAAAGGGGAAGTCCATTGATGCTGCTGCACCTCATTCTCAGCTGCTGCACCTCATTCTCAGCATTTTTGGGTGTGAAGCTGCCTCAACAACCATAAGAAGAAGGACAAAGAGAAGGAGCACTTATTTACAAATGCTGATGGCAGATTGTCGCCTCAGGGAGAGAGCCCGGGGGTTTTCCGATGAAGCATTGGAGGCATTGCTTTTAGCGGTGGAGAGAAAGCAGGCAGTCAACTGGCAGGAGGCCCTCGCCACAAGTCTGCCGGACTATGTGGAGCGAGGTGGCACACCACGTCACAGCAGCACTGTGGTCCCCCGGTCCCACACCCAGTGCAGGAGGAAGTTTAACGGGATCACACAGGTGGTCAGGGTGAATGAAGGCTTCAACACATGCTACATACCACCATCTGTACCACAATCTTAACACACTGCTCAATGCACCAAACCCCCAGCACTCACCCACCAACAATCTCTACCTAGCAACACTCACACCCACATCTCACACCTTGCACACAATGATAGCTATTCAATTATGGCAGGCACAAGGGTCATTCGTTATTAGGATTCATGTCATATGTGTGATATGTTTATAGATAAATTTATTAATGGTGTTTGGAATATTTTGTGGTCTCTCTCATTTCACTGTTGCACCCAGGAGGACGCTGTGATACGCCATGAGACAGGGATTGTATGATGGGGATGTGGCGAGCTATGGGGATCTGGGGTTTCATTCATGTGAATCGGCGTCTGATGAGCCAGTCACGGACAGCCTGTCCACAAGGCTGATTGTCTCGCTGCCTCTGCCCTCCCTCCTGTTCATCCTCCTCCTCCTTGTCCTCCTCCTCCTCTGTCTCATCATCCTTCTGAGGTAATCCCGCAATCCCGTAGCCCCCATGACTGTGAGGCAGTGTTGTGAGCAGAAGCCTTTAACAAATAATGAGTGACTTCTGCTCTTGAATGAACACTCCCTGTCACCAAAAAATCTTGAAATAACTAAAGAGAGCTGTTTCAGTTGCAGGAAGCAGCAAACAAGCACTGAAACTACAAAACCCTGTCAGATACAGCTGATTGGGAATGGTGCCTTTAAATATCGCTGCTGAAGCCTGCTTTGTGCTTGTAGATGCCAGCTCTCCCTGTCATTGTTCTGTGCTGCGATAAGGTAAGTGGCTAAATCAAATGTTGGAGATCGGGCATCCAGTGAGCATTGCACACTCACTGACATCACAATCTCTGTCATGGTGAGCTCCCTGGTGATCAAGGTTACCAGCAGCGCTACTGGCACCACCGATATGGCGTGCGGTGCTGGAACCGGCATCAGCTGTCATTACAGCTGTCAACGACATTTTAGCGCCATCTCCTGGCGCTAACTTGTGGCACAAGCCACACGAATTTCTCCCCCATTATCTCTACACTGACAGTATGAAGTTTCCGTTCATTTAGCTGTATATAGATTATTCCTTCCTTCACCATGTTCGGATTTTCTTTCTTTGCACCAGACGTAAACATTTTCATGTTTACATAATGTCATAGTTCCAAAGAATAATCACTTGAGTTTTTTAGTTTTTAAAAGGTAGTGGAGCAAAAGTCTTCAAGAGGCAGGCCTCACTTCTGCAATGCATTTTTAATTGTATGAGCAGCCCTTCCCACATTACAACAGTGACTATACGTCAAAAAGTACTTAATTGGCTGTAAAGCGCTTTGGAACATCCGGTGGTCGTGAAAGGTCCTATGTAAATGCAAGTCATTCTTTTTTTCTTTCTTTCCTTCTTTCCTTCATATGCCAACAACGGACAGCACTCTCTCTACACGTGGTTTTAAACAACATGAGGGGTGCAGAATCATAGGGGGAAAAAATTCGGTACCTTAGCGCCTCCCGTTAGCGCCAGCAGATGGCGCTAACGGGGCGCTAGAGCATTATCGCCGGGGCAAGGTGAATCCAGCACCGCACACCAAATCCCGCCCCCCCCTTCCACCCGCAGCGCCACCGCTAACAGTTATTGCCGGGAGCCTCAACGCCAGGTGGATCGTGACGTCAGTGAGTGTGCAACGCTCACTGAGCGCCCAATATGCAAAATTAATTGTCGCCACCTAACTTAACGCCTGGAGTATTCAGCGACAGGGAGAGCTGGTGTGAAGCACCAGGAAGGCGGCTCCAGGGATGTTATTTAAAGGGATCATCAGTAATGACTCGCAGCTGTCAGGTTAGTGAAGGTTTCTTGTCGTTTAATTCAGTAATTTCAAGGTTATTTAGTATCAGGAGTGTTGTGGCAACTAAAAAGTAGCTACATTTATTCTTAAAAAATTCAAACTGCTACACTTAGTTACATTAATGGGGGCTGTACTGGCAGTTGACCTGCCCCTCCAGGATTTACGGCGGAGGGAGAGGAGGCAGCGAGAAAGATTGGAACATGTGCCCAGAGGGATGAGAAGGGCCATCAGGGCTCTCAGCAGGAGGCCTTACCCTCCGAGGGTATTCCGAGAGCACTCCTCCTACCTCAAATTAAGCGAGGAGCAATGTATTAAAAGGCTCCGCTTCACCAAGGAGGTGGTCACAGAACTCTGCCACCTCCTGCAACCAGACCTCCAGCATCAGATCAGGGCGACCACGGCTCTCACAGTAGCAGTCAAGGTCACCGTCGCCCTCAATTTCTTTGCCAGCGGAGCCTTCCAGTCTGCAACAGGAGACATAGTTAATATCATGCAGTTCGCCGACCATTGCTGCATCCGGGAGGTCACAGAGGCTCTCTCTACAGTAGGGGAAGGGACAACATTTCCTTCCTCATCACCAGAGAGAAGCAGGATGTGTGTGCATGTGGCTTTGCCAGGATAGCGGGATTCCCCATGGTGCAGGGCGCCATTGATTGCACCCATGTGGCTTTGCGGGCACCGGATAACAATCCTGAGATCTTCCATAACCACAAAGGCTGCCACTCACTTAATGTGCAGTTGGTGTGTGACCACAGACAGCGAAACCTCAATGTGAATGCCCGTTATCCTGGCAGCAGCCACGATGTCTTAATTCTGCGCCAGACCGGTGTGCCAGCACTCTTCCAGCCACCACATCAAGCTCACGGCTGGCTGGTTGGAGACAAGGGCTATCCACTCTCCACCTGGCTCATCACTCCCCTCCGCAACCCCAACACTCCTGCCCAGCACTCATATAATGAGAGCCATGCCGCCACCAGGAACATCATCGCACAGACCATCGGGGTGCTCAAGCAATGGTTCTGTTGCCTTGACCGCTCAGGAGGAGCCCTCCAGTACTCGGCTGAGTGGGTGTCCCATTTAGTGGTGGTTTGCTGCATGCTCCACAACTTGGCCATCATGAGGGCCCAGCCCTTGCCACCAGTGATTGCGGGACCACCTCAGAAGGAGGAAGAGGGCAAGGAGAAAGACAAGGAGCAGAAGGAACAAGAGTGAGGGAGGAGGCAGCCACTCAATCAGCCTTCCGGAAGGGCGGTCCGTGACCACCTCATCAGTCTGCAGTTCCAATGTATTGAACCCCAGAACCACATTGCTCACCACATTCCCATCATTCCATCCCTGTCGCAGGCCATAACATAGCGCAAAGCTGAAATGAGACACACCACAAAAGATTTCAAACTGAATTCATAAATTTATCAAAAAACAGTGAAACATATTTATAACAAAAATATTAACTATTCACCCTTGTGCAATCCCTTAGTGCCTGTCGTTATTGTGCCTTTGCCTACTCTAGTGCTCCTACGAAGTGTTGGCCCACTGGCTGTAGCACGGCTGGTGGAAGGCTGCTGAGTGTCCGTGTGGGAGACTTCAGATGGCCTTGCAGGACGCCCTCAACCAGCTATGGGCCTGGAAGCTCGACTGTAGACTACACCACCTCAGTATGGGCAGCAGCAGTCTGGACTGGCTGGATGACAGGCAGAGACAAGGGCAATGGCGGAGTGGCAGTGGTGGGAGCAGGAATGCTGTCATCCTGAGAGAAGACAGCAGGTTCCTGCTCCACTGACCCACTGCCACTCCCCTGGGGCAGCACCTCAGCATCCCTAGCAATCTGTTGGAGTACAGATTGCTGGCCTGTTGCGACACCGTGAAAGCCCCGGTCGATGATGGTAGACCCAGCCATGATGGCAGCAGTCAGAGCTTGCGTGGCATCAAGCTGAGACTGCATGAGAGGTGAGGGTGAAGTGGGATGTTAGAATAAGGAGTAGGGATGAACATACCATTGTTGTCCCCAATGGGGTCAACATTGCCGGTGGCCACGGTGCCCACCACCTGGCGCCCAATAATCTGCAGCACTCTATTGTCCAGTGCAGACAGTGGTTGGGTGTCAGCTTGTCCCCCACCTGTGCGCTCCTGCTCCCTCCTGTTGTGAGCCACATTGGCCTGCAAGAGAAAGGAAAGTATGTGAGTGAGTGTGGAGCAATGTGTTTGGGTGATGTGTCTGCCATAGTTGAATAGCTCTCATTGTGTGAAAGGTGTGAGATGTGGGTGTAAGTATTGGTCGGTAGAGATTGTTGGTGAGTGAGTGCTGGGAGTGTGGAGCTTTGGGCAGTGTGTGAATATTATGGTACAGATGGTGGTATGTAGCATTTGTTGGAGCATTCACCCACCCTGACCACCTGAGTGAGGTCGTTAAATTTCTTCCTGCACTGTGTGTGGGTCCTGGGGACCACAGTGCTGCCCGAGACGTGCTGCTCTACCTCCCTCCACATGGCTCAGAAGACTTATGGTGAGGGCCTCCTGCCACTTGTCGGGTAGAGCACCGTCCTCCGTCTCTCCACAGTGAACACCAACGCCTCCAATGCATGATCGCAGAATCTGCGGGCTCTCTCCCTGGGGCGTGGATCTGCCATGAATACAGCTGCTTCAGTCCTCGGCTCATTCTCCTTGTGCTGCTTCAGCTTGCTGAGGCAGCTGCACAGCCAGCAATGCTGAGAATGAGGTTCTGCAGCATCAATGAACTTCCCCTTGAAGTACTGGAAAAAGCCTGTGGCAATGATGACTTGCAATTAGACTGCACCTGATATTGGTCCACCCTTTGAGTGTAATGCCAATGAGCTTGGGCTTAAAGACTTGAATTAGTGCTTCAATCATTTCTTTGAGCAGTGAGAATGAATTTTGTGTGCAGTCTAAAGCATTAGCGCCTAGCGCTAATTCTCCAACTTTTCGAATTATACCGCCCATTCCTGGGCTGTAATGAATTTCTAGCCCAATATTGAATTTTATAGCACAGAAGGAAGCTCTGTGAAAGATCTACCCACTCAAATCCCATTCCCCTGCTCTCGCCCCATACCCTTTCAATGTTTTTCTTTTTTCATATACTTCCCTTTTAAATCCATTATATGTTCTGCTTCTGCCAGTATTTCTGTTTTGCAGTAATGCAGGTAACTCACCCCTCTTTTCTACAGACTTAAGTCTGGTGTAACTGTTGGAATTGCTGAAACAGCCTCTTTTTCCCTCAGTAACCTGTCATTTGTATTCATCTACCACTTGGGAGGGGTGGTGGGGGAGAGGGAGAGAGCACATCTTCTGCCAGCACCCAGTTCTACTGGAGTTTAGCTAGTATTTTAGAATGGGCGTAACTCTATTGTATCTGACTTTTGTCTCCAATTCTGATCCCCAATACTGAAAATATCCCATAAAACAAAAATCACAGAACCTCGTGCCATACCCTTGTTTATAAAACCTAACATCCCATATGTTTTTTTAAAAATTGCATCAGTAGATTCCCCCCACCCCCTGGTGTTTCTCAGGAGTTGTCTGCGGCTTGGATTTTTATCGTGATCCTGCTTTGAGATCTTGGAGCTCCCATTGCTGCTCTAAATCAGCACCCGTCGCCTGTGGCCCCCCATCTCAGAAACCGACAGAAAGATAGACTTGCATTTATATAGCACCTCATGATGTCCCAACGCGCTTTACAGCCAATGAAGTACTTTAGAAGTGTAGTCACTGTTGTAGGGAAAAGCCACAGCCGATTGCGCACAGCAAGCTCCAACAAACAGCAATGTGATAAGACCAGATAATCTGTTTTTTAGTGTTGTTGATCGAGGGATAAATATTGGCCAGGACACCGGGGAGAATGCCCCTGCTCTTTACGTCCACCTCAGAGAGCAGACGGAGCCTTCTCTGAGCCATTCCTTCTTTTTTTCACTCTTTTCTGGGGCTTGTTGAATATGTTTTGTTGGGTTGTCATGTCACATGGGTTGTCATAATGAATTCTGGGTCTTGTAGGAGCAGGGTGAAACCTATAACTCACTCTCTCGCGCACAAAATTTGCCCACAGGAGTGAGAAATCTAGCATCCTTTTCTACCTGGTTGTCATGAGGTACTCTGTGCTTTGTAGTTCCACAGAGAAAGGATAAGCGCTACAATGCCCATAATACATCTCTTCCTTACAAACAGAATTTTTCACACCAGCTGAAAATCCCCAGTTTCCGATGTCCAGGTGAAATTTCCAACTCAAGGCCCAGGTTCCAGACAGAAGGGCAGGCCAATGTGGGAGAAACTTCTAACATACATCAAAATTAATGGTTAAGTTTATTTTTCCAGAAATGTGTCATTTTTATGCATTTTCTGTGACAAAGAAATGAAAGACTTTATACAGTGCCTTTCATGAACCCAGGACATTCACAAAGCGCTTTACAGCCAATGAAGTACTTTTTTTTGAAAGTGTAGTCATTGTTGTAATGTGTTATAAATGTTATTTCAAACTCTTCATATTGGCTTGAGTGAAGAAAGAAAATGGCAGCTGAGGAAATTATTTGATGAATTTCATTTGATTTGTAGTACTGATTGATTTGTTAATGGTGGCTCTGATTTCAAATTAAATGAAGGGCTTGATTGCTCAGTTTTATATTGGGTCCTCGTTCCTCGTCGGTACTGTTAGTTAAATTTGATTCATTGCCTTGAGTGGTCATTTTAGCTAATCACATTTTTGATGTAGTGTTTTGGAGCTGTAACATCCTGAGGGGTGGCATTTTTTTTGGGTGTAACTTATTTGATAGGTGTGAATTATTTGAAAGACTGGATGTGGGTTAGGCACAAGACGTATAATATTGGTTGATAGCAGTCTGAATCACAGGGTTGTGGGTTCAAACCACATCTTAGGACTGAAGTATATAATTAGGTGGACACTCCAATGTGATGCTGAGGGAATGCTGCATTGTTAGAAATGCTTCCCTTCAGATGAGTCAGTAATCTAAGGCCCAGTCTGCCTGTTCCAGTGATTCAGGTGGATGTTACAGATTCCTTGGCAAGGAGTTCTCCTGTCAGCTGTGGCTCAGTGGCTCAGTGGGTCGCACCCTCGCCTCTGAGTCAGAAGGTTGTGGGCTTGAGTCCCATTCCAGAGACTTTAGCACAAAATCTAGGCTGACACTCTAGTGCAGTACTGAGGGAGCTCTGCACTGTTGGAGGCGCTGTCTTTTGGCTGAGATGTCAAACCGAGGCCCCGTCTGCTCTCTCAGGTGGACGTAAAAGATCTTATGGCACTATTCTAAGAAGAGCAGGGGAGTTATCCCCGGTGTCCTAGCCAATATTTATCCCTCAATCAACATCACTAAAACAGATTATCTGGTCATTATCATATTGCTGTTTCTGGGAGCTTGCTGTGCGCAAATTGGCTGCCACATTTCCTACATTACTACAGTGACTACTCTTCAGAAAAGTACTTCATTGGCTGTAGAGTGTCTTGGGACATCCGGTGGTCGTGAAAGGCGCTGTATAAAATGCAAGTCTTTCTTTCTTTCTCTCCTTCTCCCTCTCCTCAGGTCCTGGCCAATGTCCCTCCCTCAACCAATGCCCCCCAAACAGATTAACTGGTCATTCCTCTCATTGTTGTTAGTGGGATCTCGCCAAAAGAATTGTTGCATTTGCCCACATAAGAACAGTCAGTGCTGTTCGAAGTAATTCATATTATGTGAATTGTTTTGTGGCAATAAGGGGCAATACAAATACAGAATAATGAGTAATACAGACTTTAATTAGGTGAAGCAAGATCATCTAATCTCACATTGTGCAATAAGGGAAGCTGTTTCTCTGAAGATATTGAACTACAGTGGTTTTCTTACTGATGAAAAAGACTCAAGTCTCAGAAGTGGCACAGGTGGTCTGTTATAGCAGCTTTTAGCATGTGTGTAACCACACCTGGAACTCACATCTTCTGTGAGATATTTTGATTAGTTCATGGATCAGGACTGACAGCAGCTGCTGGAAGAACGTTAAACGCTTCTGAAAAGTTGCATAATGCTGCTGCTGCTGTTACATGACGAATGAATGCAGGAACTGAGCAATGCCTGTGAGGTCCAGGAGCTAGAAGAAAGTCTTCAAACTTTCTTCTTGTTGTATATACTGATGTACAGTATTGCAGTATTGCAGCTATACAATGACAGTGGCATATTGACTATTGTTCCACTGATGTACTGGTACAGTCACACAATAATAATGATACAGTATTGGTACCATAATACAATAACAGTAATATTTGGACAAAATAAAATAGTGATAATACAATGGTACACTCTTACAGCGATAGAGATATAGGATACAGTAAAGTATTGAAGTAGATATATTGATAGGGATATATTGCTAGTGATTATATTGAAACAATGATATGTTGATAGAGATATATTGCTAGTGATTATAATTGATACAGTGATATAATGATGGAATGTTATATTGACACAGTGATATATATTGATCATGATATATCGATATAGGGTATAATAATAACCTGACACCGATACTGGTATGGTGACACTGATATCTTACATATTGATAGTGATACAATGATGTATAGATAATATATTGATACAGTGGTGATGTATTGATAGCAATTATATTGATATATTAATAGTGATATATTGATACAATAATAGTTATATTTTAATAGCAATATATTGACATGGTAATATGGTGACAAGCAGTCTGAAGCACAAAGACAGTCACTGGGATTGCGAGGAGTGGTGGAGAGGTAGAATACATAAATACTTGAAAGAGAAAGAATTGCAGGCATATGGGGAAGGAGCGGGGGAGTGGGACTAACTGGATTGCTCTTCGAAAGAGCCGGTGCAGACTTGATAGGCCGAATGGCTTCCTTCTGTGCTGTCTGATCTCCTTACCTAAGGAAAGACATACTTGCCTTAGAGGGAGTGCAACGAAGGTTCACTAGACTGGTTCCTGGGATAAGGGGCTTGCCCTATGAGGAGAGATTGAGTAGACTAGGCCTATATTCCCTACAGTTTAGAAGAATGAGAGGTGATCTAATTGAAACATATAAAATTCTTAAGGGGCTTGACAGGGTTAATGCTGAGAAAATGTTTCCCCTGGCTGGGAATCTAGAACACAGGGTCACAATCTTAGAATAAGGGGTCAGTCATTTAGGACTGAGATGAGGAGAAATTTCTTCACTCAAAGAGTTGTGAATCTTTGGAATTCTCTATCCCAGAGAGCTGTGGATGCTCAGTCGTTAAGTATATTCAAGACAGAGGCTGATAAAATTTTGGGAATTAAGGGATATGGGGATAGTGTGGGAAGGTGGAGTTGAGGTAGAAGATCAGCTATGATCTTGTTGAATGGCGGAGCAGGCTCGAAGGGTCAAATGGCCTACTCCTGCTCCTATTTCTTATGTTCTTATGTGCTGTACTATTCTATGATTCTATAATAAGGTATCATATGACTCGTGTCTGTGGATGATGTCCCCAAGGTGCAGGATGTCGGTGAGGAGGAGGCCCAGATCAAATCCTTGAGGGACCCCAGAGGTGATCGTGCAGGGAGCAAAGAGAAGTCAGTGCTGGAGCTATACTATTTCCTTTGGGATTGGTAAGAATGGAACAATGTAACTGTAGTTCCCATGGAGCTGGATGATGGAGGGGAGGCCATATAGGGGGATGGCATGGTCAACCATATCTGTGGAAAGGTCAGTGATGGGGGGATAATGCACGACAGTCACAGTGCCAATGTTGTAACTTTGGCTAGGACCACTTCAGTGCTGTGAGAAGGGCAAAGACAGATGGAGGGATTCAAACAGGGAGTTTTGGGAGAGTCAGGCATGGTGCCGGGAGGTGGCAATGTGCTTGTGGATCTTAGAGTGGAAAGGGAGGTTGAAGATGGGTGGTAGTTGGGAGAGGATCAAAACTGATTTTTGTGAGGAGGGTGGTCATGACGGTGGTTTGGAAGCAGAGAGATGGTGCCTGAGGAAAAAGAACCTTTGGCAATGTGGGTTAGAATGGGGGCCAGGAAGGAATATTTTGATGTAGTGTTTATAGTGATACTGCAATATGGTTTGATACAACCAGAAACTGATGCAATAGAGTGATGTTTTCTGTGCTAACTTGTTTCATTCCAATTTAAATGTCAGATGTAAATGGTGAAGGGCCTCACCCTATTTGTGATTAATAATCCATGTAATGGTAGATTCGTAGAGTTCCTATCAGATAATTATATCCCGGCAGCAATGAATGTGTTGCTGAGAGCAGGGACAAGGCCGTTGGTGTGTTGCAGTCAGCAGGATGTTATTGTAAGAAACAGAACATTGCTTGCATTGCGCAACCAATCATCACGAACTAAACATGACATTTAGCAAAATACCACAACACAAAAGTGTTCACTTGTGCAGTTTCTCAGGATTATGTTGATCACGAGAGTAAATGTTTTGTGTTTCTTTTACCAGGAATATGAAAATAGTCCTAATAAGCAAAGCCAAAGGACGGTCTACCCAAGCTCTTGTCTACTTAAATACTCATATATTTCGTGTGTTGTGAAACGTCAACCTGAAATAGCATTTTAATCCAATACTGATCCCATTGAGGGGTCAGGCAGGTTTCAGTGCAGAAACTTTGAAACTGAGAAATAAAAAGCTGAACAATAATGATGAGAAACAGGACTTAAAGCAACCCTTTGACCCCACTATTGAATGATGGTTTATTCAGCCAATGAATTTGAGGCAGGACTTACGGAAGGACTCACACAGCAAACAAAGGGGGAAAAATTGGGTTGCTTTCCTAACGGGGCGCAAAGCTCTTAGCGCCCGGGCACGGCGCCGCTAACGCCTCCCGCGAAATTCAGCGGGAGTTTAGCGGCAGCGGTAGCCAGTAGCGCCATGCCGCACTGCGCCTCGGGCGATGACGTCATCGCCATGCGCAGTGCCCCGCTCTCGCCACAGCCGCAAACTTCAGTGGCGCCCCCTGACCTATCACCGGACGATATGTCCGACAGGGTCAGGGTGGCGTTTTTGAAGCTGCGGCGGAACAATTTAAAGGGCAGGTGTCGGGCGGCCCTTTTTATTTGGCCGACTGCCAGCACCTGCCCCCTTCCCCGTTTTTATTCGGGGTGCCGGCCGCGACCGCTCAGCCCGGCAGGGAGGGAGGCCTGCAATACTGCAGCGCTATGTGCCGACGCGCATGGCACTGTTGCACGTAGAGCCACGATATTTACTTGTAGCGCTCCAGGAAGGTGGGGGAGCGCTTCCAGTAGTGCCCTGCCTCCTGCTTGGGGTGCCTACCACTGAATTTACGGCACGGGGCGCTAACTTTTTTGGGTGCTAAAAATAGTGCCCCGGCGAAGTTTGCGCCCAAAAGGGGGCGCCACCGAATATTTCCCCCAAAGTCTATTTACTCAGCAAGTAAGTAAAAGACTATTTAAAAAGTGCACTACAGCAAACAGTCTACAGAGTCTATTTAAAAAGAGTCTACGAACTACAGCAAACAGAACTCATTGCAGCAACATCTCCTGATAAAAGTAGCACAATGCAGTGAGTGGAGGATAATTACATACAAATTATGTGCATAAAATCAATCCCAGTCACTTACAGCAGTGCAGTCTCCAGGCGTGATTGATGGGGGTATTACCCAATCAGCTCCATTCTGGCAGGGAATAGTGGTGTCACGATATGCAGCCATTTAATTTCATGTGTGCACGAGTCTGGCCTAAAGCATACAGTTACTGCCAGTGTGCAAAATCTGTGAGGAATGTTTCCTGTGAGGTGATGGGCTGAATTTCCCTCCTCCTGCTGGACGAGGGTCAGGTGGGGGTTTATGCCAACCGGCCCCAACCGTTGCTGTGACTCCTACTCAGTTCGCCAGGCCCTGAGATGGGCTCTTGGCAGGATCTCCATTTCCAATTGTGAGCTTGTCACTGTCGAAGTGGGAAATGAGGGCGGTGACACCCACCGCAGCACCAGAAGAGAGGAGTCCATTTAATGTGCACTTTTAAGCCTCTGATTGAGTTGAAGCCAAAAAAGGGTAAGTTGCGGAGCTGGAGGAGAGGGAGATGTGCTCACTATTTGGCTTTCTCTCAATCTCCAAAAGGGGCATCAGTGGGCCTTCTGCTGCTACCCAAGGGCCACCCCTCTCCTGACGGTCCCTGGGATCAGCGCAAATGGTGGCAGAAATCAGGGAAATTGGGCAAACTGCTGAGCCCTACCATCCCATTGTCATTTAGAAACATAGAAACATAGAAAAATAGAAGCAGGTGTAGGCCATTCGGCCCTTCGATATGATCATGGCTGATCCTCTGGGGGAGAAATTCAGTATCGCCCCATTTGGGGCGCAATTATCGGCCGGGCGCAAAGATTAGCGCCTGGCACTAATTATCGCCACCGACTGCAAACTTGACTTTTATCGCCCCCGGAGGTGATTGGAGTGCTAAATCAGGCGCTTCACACCTGTCTTAAGGCGCAAAGGACGAGGAGCGAGGCGCTACCTCAGAGCGCTGGCGAAGCTCATGTGATGTCAGTCAGCAATGGAACACACACACAATGGCGTGGGCCAGTTCTTAAAGGGGAGGGTTGATCTTGCTTTCCATCCACATCCTGCTCATTGCAGCCTTGAATCTCGGCCTGGAGAGACCTGCACATCAAATCTGCTGGAAAGAACAATGGAGAGTACCAGGGAAAGAGCTCAGAGTGCAGCCCCCAAAGTCTTTTCTAAATCGATACAAGGAAGAGCAAATCAAAATGAACCTGCAAAGTGCTGCTCAGTACCCAAAACTCCTTCACACAGTGTTGAATCTCTCCAGAAGTCTCTCTCTCTCTCTCTCTCTCTCAGAAAGCGTGGTTCAAAAATGTCACCAACAATAAAAGACAGGAAGCGGTCGCCTTTAAAGAGCGCTCCCCCAGTCCCTTCCTGACTGCAAAACGCTCCCCTCAACCTGTCGTTGCTAGCGGCAGGCGGTAAGGCAGGGGGCGCCACTCAATATCTGCTCCGGGGCGATACCGGGGCATTGCGCACTTGACTGACGTCACGATCTGCCAGCGCAGGAGATTGTGGCGGTAGTGTTTAGCGCCGCCGCAAAATGTCTAGTTAATTTCGCGAGCGGCGCAAACATCGCCGCGCCCGGGCGCTAGATGCTTTGCGCCCCATTAGCACCCTCTTAAGGCACTAACGGGAGGCGCAACCAACTGAATTTTCCCCCCTCTATCTCAATACCATATTCCCGCGCTCTCCCCATACCCTTTGATGCCTTTTGTGTCTAAAACTCTATCTATCTCCTTCTTAAATATATTCAGTGACTTGGCCTCCACAGCCTTCTGTGGTAGAGAATTCCACAGGTTCACCACCCTCTGAGTGAAGAAATTTCTCCTCATCTCAGTCCTAAATGTCCTACCCCGTATCCTGAGACTGTGACCCCTCATTCTAGACCCCCCAGCCAGGGGAAACATCCTCCTTGCATCCAGTCTGTCTAGCCCTGTCAGAATTTTATATGTTTCAATGAGATCCCCTCTCATTCTTCTAAACTCTAGTGAATACAGGCCTAGTCGACCCAATCTCTCCTCATACGACATCCTGCCATCCCAGGAATCAGTCTGGTGAACCTTCGCTGCACTCCCTCTATGGCAAGTATATCC
Source organism: Squalus acanthias (assembly GCA_030390025.1). Classification (NCBI taxonomy): domain Eukaryota; kingdom Metazoa; phylum Chordata; class Chondrichthyes; order Squaliformes; family Squalidae; genus Squalus; species Squalus acanthias. The sequence goes on along the minus strand of CM059435.1, from coordinate 13,688,100 downwards.
TTTCTTAGGTAAGGAGACCAAAACTGCACACAGTACTCCAGGTGTGGTCTCAGTTACATGTAGTGGGTTGGCTATCGGCCTTCCCTGCTGGGGCAAGGGGAGAAGAATCTAGGTTGGCGCATGGATGCTGTGGTAGGCCTCCCCACCTGATTTTCTGACACCATACTGCCTGATAATGGTGCAGGAAATTCTCCTGAGGTAATAAGAAGTAGAGGACCCCCCTGTCTCAATCAGTGGAGTGACAATTGGGTATGGTCAACGATCTGCTCCACTAGATTATTGCCCAGGTGGTGAAGATGAAAATCTACCCCAATGACCCCTGATCCATCTCGCCTACTCACCTAATCAACCCAACACCCATGCCAAAGACCTTAGGTCTGTCAATGTTTAGTGGTACTTGAATGCATAGAACCGTGTAAGATCATAAATACATCTATAATTGCCATATAATCTGCAATGTATGGTCCAAGAATCCATGCAAACGTTCCACAATTCGAATCTGAAAGAAAGACACATCAGTTCAGTTATTCAGTGCATTCCTGATTTGTGACTGATTTGTACATTAACCATATTTTGTACAGTTATCAGGGAAACGTACTAATACATATAAAGAGGTAGATACAAAGTATGTTGTAGTACAGGACAATCCTGTTGTCAATATAACTAACTTACTCCATATTTTATGCACTTGCCTGGAAACATGCATGAGGAGCCATTTTAAACAGTACTATGGTACAAAAATAATTCCTCTATTTTATATTTCCGTCAAGAGGACAGTACAAGACTGCCTCACACAGCTGTGCTAATCCCTTGACGTACTGGAAATGTTTGGTTCTGGTTCTGGTTCTGGATCAGGATGGAAATTGTTACGCCAAGTTAAAAGCGAGAGGGCAAGGGCTGCACAAAATCACTGGCTGGCAGAATTACTTGAAGACACTGGCCAGGGTTGTGCGTTCAACAAACCCTGATTTTGCTGTCCATTCAAATAAATGAAAAGACATCGATCGTAAAGATGGGGCAAAAATTCTAAACACAACGGTTACTTGGGGAGGTTAGCGAATGCAAAGGTCACTCCTATCGATGATGGTGCACTCGAGCGTTAGTTTATAGGGGTGATTCCATGACCTTGGACTCCCAATGTAGGTTGGAGTAACGGGCCTGGGATTCCGCAAGGGAGGCTTCCCCTCTGGAAGAGTGGAATCAATGAATCATATCCTAAAACCTTTCTACAGTGGTCTGTCCCTCAACTGTGACCATGTATACATTTAAGGGGAAGCTAGATAAGCACGTGAGGCAGAAAGGAATAGAAGGATATGTTGAGAGGGTGAGATGAAGTAGGGTGGGAGGAGGCTTGTGCGGAGCATAAACACCAGTATAGCCTTGTTGGGTCGAATGGCTGTTCCTGTGCTGTAACTCTATGCAACAATTCTATGTGACCAGTGTGCTGTCCATGTGAGATCAGGATCCAATCTCAAACACCATTTAAATACACATTTACAGTCTTGAGAACGTGGGCACTGTTTTGAAATTGAGCATCAAGCAGGAAGAATTTTTGAAGTGGATTACTCCCCAATAAAAATATAGAAAAAAATCTGTCCTTTTATTTCCTACAGAGGAATTCGACTTTGATATTGAAGAGAAATTAGCTGAAATTTTAGTTCTTACAATAACCGGGCAACACAAGAATTCTATCTGTAAATTCCATTGTAATAAAAGCTTAATATATAAGGAGCCAATGTCTTTCAGTTAGAAAGCTCATTGACTTCTCGCTGTCGCTTGTAATATTTAGTCATGCAGATTCTGAACATGCGTTACGTTAACTTTCAGTTTGCCTCTCCTTGAACCCAGGTCAAACCTTAAGGCTATAGACTGATGAGCCTGTTTACGCTTATAGCTCAAATAACAACAGAAAGTGCTGGAAATGCACATGATTTGAAAGGGAAAGATGGCTTAATGTTTTGGCTGGGATTGTGCATCAGTTGTTTGCAGCTACATAACTGCTGGAACTCCGTCCAGGTACGAACAGGAGGGTCAGGGTTACTCAGTGTGCACTGCATCACATACAGATGCTTTCACTTCTGACAGCAGGCTGCCGATGCCTGGATAACTTGAAGCTAGAAAGATTTTCTTAATGAATGGCCATTTGACCCAGAATCCTGCAGCATTCTGTCACTTTCTCTCTTGCCAGAATGAGATCACTTCATAAAGCAGTGATTCTGCATCGAAGGGTGCTCTCTATGTCACGTTTACTCTACAAGAAGGATTTTTGATTTGTATGTCAATTCAGACGAGTCTAACATCTATATTCCAAAGCATACATAGGAATCTCCCCCTCCCCTGCCTTTAAACTCAGGTGGAGCCTACCCCAACCCTGCATCGGTACAGTTGGGATGCATATGGAGCAATTAGTGCTGCGGAATTGATGCCCAAATCCTTTTTGAATTTGTGTTCCCGGACTGGGAACACAAATTCAAATACTTTGTGGACTGGGGACACATATTGGGAGTTTGGGCATGGAGTCAGCAGCCCATCCAAAACAGCCATGTTTTTGAGATTGAAAGGTAGTTTTTGTGACTTTGTACTCTGAGTATGCAAAGCTCCATGCTGGAAAGATGAATTTGTGAAATCGACCATTATATGCTTGAAAAATGACGTTTGCTTAACTGCTCAAGTCTACACTACTGGCTTATTCTGCAAAGATTAATTGGCCAGAGGAAGGTGAAACTGGGAATAATTTGTGCTATATGAAGTAAGTATTCATTTTTGCCTAATGGAAAATGTGACAACCAGATGTTTATGTGGCTCAACCTTACTACATCTCAACCTCACTACAGCTCAACCTCACTACATCTCAACCTCACTACAGCTCAACCTCACGACAGCTCAACCTCATCACAGCTCAACCTCACTACAGCTCAACCTCATCACAGCTCAACCTCACGACAGCTCAACCTCATCACAGCTCAACCTCACGACAGCTCAACCTCACTACAGCTCAACCTCACTACATCTCAACCTCACTACAGCTCAACCTCACTACATCTCAACCTCACTACAGCTCAACCTCATCACAGCTCAACCTCACGACAGCTCAACCTCACTACAGCTCAACCTCACTACATCTCAACCTCACTACAGCTCAACCTCATCACAGCTCAACCTCACGACAGCTCAACCTCACTACAGCTCAACCTCACTACATCTCAACCTCACTACAGCTCAACCTCACTACATCTCAACCTCACTACATCTCAACCTCACTACAGCTCAACCTCACTACAGCTCAACCTCACGACAGCTCAACCTCACTGTAGCCTTGCTCAGCTGAGCTTTGCCTCACCAAATACCAACAATGTTGCAGCCTGTTGGCTACTAAGTAGAAATAAAGTCTCATTACTTGTCACTATTTTCAGAAGGTTGTGGGTTCAAGTCCCACTCCAGAGACTTGAGCACAAAAATCTAGGCTGACACTCCAGTGCAGTGCTGAGGGAGCGCTGCACTGTTGGAGGTGCCGTCTTTCAGATGAGATGCTAAACCGAGGCCCCGTCTGCTCTCTCAGGTGGACGTAAAGGATCCCATGATACTATTGTGAAGAAGAGCAGGGGAGTTAACCCGGTGTCCTGGCCAGTATTTATCCCTCAATCAACATCACTAAAAACAGATTATCTGGTCATTTTCACATTGCTGTTTGTGGGAGCTTGCTGTGCGCAAATTGGCTGCTGCGTTTCCTACATTACAACAGTGACTACACTTCAAAAAGTACTTCATTGGCTATAAAGCGCTTTGGGTCATCTGGTGGTCGTGAAAGGCGCTATAGAAATGCAAGTCTTTCTTTTCTTTAATCAGTAATTACTTGACAAGGATACTTGCGGTGGAATTTTCCACTTCACGCTCATGTTCCAGTGGAGTGTGACTCCTGCCCTGCCATCTGACGCCATGCAATACAGATGGATTGGGGGTCAAAACCCATGCACCACAGGCTCCCAGCAGGTTTCTCGTTGCCAAGAGAGAGTCCGCCAGTGCTACCAATGAACGTTGGAAGGATGCTGCAGTTGCACCATCTCTGCAGCACCTGAAGAGGCGGTAGTGGACCTTAATGGGGCAGAAGATACCCGAAGACAACAGGAGCTGCTGCACTGAGTGCCTCAGCAGAGACCGCCACTTTCCAACTGCCTCGGGAGTCATGGTGACAGGAGTGAAATGGGATGGGAGGCAGGCCCCGACACCCCAGGCTACATTTATATTCGATTGGCGTGGAAGGGTTGGCTAACAGTGGTCCCATGGGGACGATGGGAGAGAAACTGAGCTCGGGGCGGGAATGCAGTGGTTGGTCTACCGCCTAATTTTGCCCATTTTTCTGCTGCTATCTCACCCGATTTCAGATCGGATGGCAGAGAAAAATCCAGCCCTTGGTCACTTCGTGGGGCGACTTGGTCACCACTACCATGGGGCGAAAAATAAAACTTTATTCAAATTAATTTGACTTGTCTTCGGTCAATAACGGCTTCTTGAAGCAGAATTTTAAGGACGTTTGTCTGGATGCACTTTTCGCTGTGTGGCTGCGTAACATATTTGAATAATGCTTTGATTTGTCATCCTCTCTACGTATCTGATGCTTTGGAATAGTTACTGACCCAAGATTGAAATGTTTGGTGTTTAAAAATGTAGCTGATTTACACAAGACACAGAGTCAGTGTCAACATATCAGTAGATGGAATACATTGCTTTCAGTTTCAGATCTTGGGTGAAGTCCCATACTCCTTCTCAAGTTTTGATCTTGATAGGTTAGACAATTGGGAGTTGCTGGCAGTTTGAATAAGCTTGCCAAGTAAATGTGGTGCACGTCTATCCTACGTGGGTGGTGCCTCCCTTACTTTACAGACTCAAATGTCCCGAGTTGCTAAACTACATTGAGGGGGTGGTGGAACTGACAGATTGTGTGATTTGAATCTGAAACCACAGTTTTGAAATCGCGCTGTGCAATATTAGTAACGAGAATGTGAATGTGTTTGTATGGAATTCCTTTCTCCACTATTTTAGTGAAGACATTAATCTCTTTATTTTAAACAATCTATTTTTTTTTTAAGAATTGTGGGCAGAGGAGTTTTATATGAACATATTAATGCATTCATTGCTAATATTGCAGAATCCAATTTCAAGATGTCTCTAACAGTATCACATGCCTCCTAAATTCTGCCAATCCCTACTGGGTTGACCTTTGAAGTTGCTCAAATTAGAATGATAGAATCATACAGCACAGAAGGAGGCCATTCGGTCCATCACGTCTGTGCCGGCTCTTTGAAAGAGCTGTCCGATTAGTCCTACTCCCCCTGCTCTTTCCTCATAGCTCTGCAAATTTTTCTTTTTCAAGGATATATCCAATTGGGTTTGCAGAATGTTGAATCTAAGCTGGACAGACACCTGCGCTTCCTTCATTGAAGCTTTACATTTCCATCCAAGCTTTTAAATGGGTGCTGTTGGAAAGGAAACCCCCCTTAACAGGAGTTCTGATGAGTCTTCCTTTTTTGAGCGGTTTTGATGGTAAGGTTTCCTACTTTAAGCAATCCCGATAGAAAGACCCTCTCCTCCACTTACCGTATCATGTTAATATATGAAGAACTATTTTGATCAGAGATTGGTTAGTTTACAGAACAACATTGAAATTCTAAACAGACCAAGTATTGTTCCAGTAATTGTTATTGAGGGATAAGGTATCTCCACGTGATGCCAGTTCTCATCACCCTGTGGTATGGCCAACACGGCAACATTCTTATCTACAAGTTGCATCCTGCATCTAAGACTCTGGACAAACCACAGTGATTGCTCACAGCAAGAATACTGCATGATTTATAATCACATCTCAAGCCCTGTAGGTCAACTAAATGCTCTGATGTCATCACTAAATAGTCGGTGCTGGATTATTGCCAGTTTGATGAAAGGGTTTTACAGGAGCACGATTGTTTGATGTAGAGTGCAGTTCACTGGTTGTTGCTTAATGCACAAGGCTCAATAGCATTCCGATACTGAGCATTTGTGCATTTCACTTTAACCCTTTGAAGACTGCATAGCACAGTACTGTGCACCAGTTATTGGTTTATTGCTCTGGACATTGGTGATGAGGGTAAGAAAACTGTTACAAATCACAATGTGATATATTTTTGAGACTAAACATTCTCCATTTTGCCTCGTAATTTGTTGAGATTTTGAATCTACTCTAAGTTGCTCTGACTTTCACACATGGGGAGATAGCTTTGGTCATGGTTGCTGATTTGGTGCACTCCTGCTTTATTAGCACTACTTCCTCATAAATAGCTGAAATTAGTGGGATTTTCAGACCATGCCGAAAATTATTTCTCCCAAAATAAGATTGGGTGGTCAATTTGGATCTGCAGAAATTTGATCAAAACTCGGATTTTCACCCAACTTCCCATTTCCCAGCAGATTGGAAACGGGCAAAGATTGAACCAATGGTTTTGATTTTTAGAATGCGTTTGACAAAGACTTTGAAAAGCATCTCCATAGTGATTACTCCAAGGAGTAATGCTTCTTGCATAGTACTGGGTAACATGTAGTTTGGAGTAGAGGTGTGTCATGTCAGTGAAAAAGGAGAGTGCACTGAGATTAGAGATTGCAATCGTACTTGGTAGCAGCGAGTCTCTTAGGCACTGTATGCAAATTGACTCATAACGCAAAACAAGAGATCTGTTCTTAACATTAACACTGGAGGAAATGAAAGGATTCTTAAGTCAAAGACCTAGCAAGTTCTGTCAGCTTGAGATACTCAAAAAAAAACTTTTGACGATTTTTTTGTATGCTTTTGTGCCACTGATATGCCAAGCCACTATTCCTATAACGAGAGCACAATGGAACAAAGACATAAAATAATGAACAGTTGCAAGATGTTCTAGACAGTATTGTCACAGTTCTGTGAAGAAAGGTGAGTTACTTCTGTGAGTACCTAACTCCGGGACATGCATTGTGAAACTCTGCCTTCTCAACACATTTCTGACAGAGGAATGAAGCATGGCTCTTCAGAGACAGGATTCTGGACAGATGTAATTAAGATCTTGAGCATTGCTACACCTCAGTGAGAAGTTGGCATCACTACTGCCATCAATCCTGAAAAAGAAATGCATTGCGTTCTGCTGCTCAATTGCCCTCAGGCCTGAAACTGTTGGTCGACACTGCTCAGAGCAGCTGTCCACAGTTAACCAGGAGCATTGCATCCATCACAAGGTCAGAGCTAGGGACCTTGAAGCCTCTTAGTTTTCCTGCGGGATATGGAAGACATGGAACACTTGCTGAATTTTTACTGGCAGATGGAGTCGCCCTCAAAGCAAAACAGCAGGCTTACTACTTAGTCCTGCACGGTGATGCCTAGGCCACAAAAGTCAATCTGGATCTGGTCACCCTTATGTAAATGTCTGAATCACCTGGTCAAGTAGAAAATCACTTCTCTTGGGCGCCATTAGCTTTTTTTCCTGTTCTATCTATCCGATTCCTGAAAAATGACTTCCTCGTGGTCCAGAATAGGCATCTGCTTTACCTGTCATTGGGAGTAAAGGTCAGTTAAATTTTTAATAACCATAAACCTCTTGAGTCCTAAGTACTAGGAGCTATGTTTGGAGAATGCTATTTTTAGTGAAGAATTTATCATTCATCTCTCAATGGGTAAGATGAAAGATAGTTCGGCAGGTACCCAGACAGCTCTGCCTTGTAGGAGATCACCTTCCTTGTAAGAATACATCATCGCTGTAAAGTAACTTGACTAAACTCAAAGTTGACCAAATTTAATGGACCGGCATACCTTGAGAGACTGAGGGCCGTGTTACTGGGCAAATTCCGTAAAAATCACAGATAAGGAAGTGGGCCTTGAGAGTTCTGTAAAACAAACCTTCGAGCCATTGTTAACAAGAACTTCTTCAGACAATGGCGTAACCGGCCTTGAGGCCCACTGACTAACAGATAAAGAGAGGAGAAAGAAAAACAACTACTGGCCATTGTTAATGTGGTCTGGGACACGTGCGCATTGGGCGGGCTGAAAAGTTTTGGGGTATTAAAATGCAGTTGAAAGACACTCAGGGCTGCTGCAGTGAGTCGGGCGACTTGATCGGTCGCACAGAGAAGAGAACCTAATAGTCACCGCCGAACTGATCACTCGCCGGTGTTAGTATGTATGTATGCTTGTATTTGCTTGTAATCGCTGTTGATTTTAAGTAAAGAATAGTTACCATGAAATCTTTGTCTCGAGTTGTCTGTTCCAATACGGGTCCGAACTCCAAGTAATGTTAGACTGGAGTAAAAATTTACACGTCTTACATGGTGTCCAATGTAAAATGCTCTGGAGGTGTGTCTTCACTACTGGAGAATGAGAAATTCAAATTCTGTAGACTCCAGCAAAATAAGGGTTAGCAAGTTTTTTTGTGGTGATTGAAGTGAGGAAAATCATAATGATCGCACAGGTTAAATACAGTATGGATCCGATGCAAACTAAAGCCCACTCCTCTCTGCCCCAGAAAGGTGCCTTAGCACCCACAGCCCCAGGATGGCCTTTTTGAGCTCTCCATCCTTGTTGTCTCACTGAGTAAGGTTTCCAAATTCTTTTGTTCATTCTTGGGTTATGCCAAGGCCAACATTTATTTCCCATCTCTAGTTGCCCTGAGTCAGCGGTAGGCCGCTTTCTTGAACTGGGGTCAGTTAAGTGTCAAGCGGTTTGGTGTGAGACTGGAGTCACATATAGGCTAGACCGGGTAAGGTTGGCAGGTTTCCTTCCCTAAAGGACATTAACAATCTGACAGCTCCACGGTCACTTTTACTGATACCAGCTGACGTAAGAAAACTACTAGGCACTTGGTCTAAGCGTTAAACAAAGCTTTAATCAACTGTTTTTCAACATGGAGGTCTAGTTGTGTCCTTCACTTGTTCCTGTTAAAGAATGTCCTGAGCAAGCTGGGCCCATGCCCGAGTATTTATACTCTCCCTGGACAGCGCCACCAGCAGGCCGCCCAGTATTATTTCATAAGTCATTTCCACATGAATGACAAGATTCATGTCACCAGCTTTTTATTTTCATATTTTGCAAACTGAATTCATATTCTCAAACTGTCATAGTGAGATTTGAACTCTCCGGCTTACCCCTCCAGTACTGCTACCACTACACTACCAGAAAAGTTCCAAATTTAGTGCAGTTTTCTGCTGTGGGCCTGCCCAAACCCGTTCTCCACAGTTGAGTCTGCCCAAACTTATTTCATGCTGTAATTGCCTGCACTCCTTGTCATAGCAAAGGACTAAGAAATGGAAATTTGGTGTTCACTTCAAAGGCCTGAATAAATACATGGGAGTCATATTGTAAGTCTGCACTTCTGGCAGGAAAAATCACCTGCTGGGAACGTATATTGGAAATTCATGTTAATGATTGAAAAATCGTGGCCAATGCATACCCAATTTCTGTTATGAACTCCCAGCAGGCAAGGCTCCCTGCTGGGAGCACTGACTCATAAAATTATCTCTGCAGAATAAATACACAGCTGCACTTGCATGTTTGCCAATTGTAAAACTAGCAAAAGCTGACCAACAGCTTCAAAAGGGCTGGCAGAACTCTTTTGTTTAAGAAAAAACTGACTTGCCCAAGCAGCCCTATTTGTATGCCTATGACAAGTAGTTATACTGAAAGTGAAGCGGGATATAAGACCTTAAGCATAAGCTACAGGTAGACTCAATGGGGGGAAAATGCAGTTGCTTTGCGCCTCCCGTTACGGGGAGCTAACGGGGCGCAAAGCAACTAGTGCATGGGCGCGGCGCCGCTAACGCCTCCCGCGAAATTGAGCCTGAGGTTAGCGGCGGCAATAGCCGTTAGCACCCCGCGGCGCTGCACCTCCACCGATGACCTCACGCCCTGGTCGCAAACTTGGCTCGTGCCCCGTGACCTACCGCTGGACGCTATGTCCGACAGGGTCACGGTGCCGTGTTTGCAGCCAGGGTGGCGTAACTTAAAGGGCAGGTGCCGGGCGGCCATTTTTATTGGGCCGCCTGCCAGCACCTGTCCCCTCTGGCCTCCTCCTGCGGGGGTGCCGGCCGTGATCGAGTGCCAGGCTCTTTTGCTGGCACCCCGCTCCCTGGTGGTCCAGCAGGGCCCCGGTGCGAGCTGTGCTAGGCCCCTCCCCTTTAATCAGGGGAGTGAGGCCTGCAGTACCACGGCGCTACGTGTCGACGCGCGTGGAGCTGCTGCACGTAGCACCGCAATATTGAATGGTAGTGCCCCAAGAGGGAGGGGGAGCACTTCCAGTAGCGCCCCCCCCCCTCCTGCTTGGGACGCTACCATTCAATTTCGGGCACGGGGGCACTAACATTTTCGGGGCACTAAAAGTAGCGCCCCGGTGAAGTTAGCACCCCAAAGGGGGTGCGAGCCAATTTTTCCCCCAATGTTCCTTGTGCACTGGAAGGTTGTGGCAAAACCCACAAGGGTTTTCCCTCATATCTTGCAGAGAAATTAAGGATGAATGTGATAATCATTCGCTTTGCTGCTAAATCTGCAAGTTACCTGGTTTTTAAATTGTTTATACTGTTGTCACAAGGACGGGTGCTCTTCTCTCCCTCCTACCCCCGCACCCCTTCCCCTGTGAAAGCACTCTTCTTGCCCCTTCAAGCTTGGCTCATGCTGGTTCAGTTCTGATAATTTACCAGATTGGCATGTCTGGAACTGTCCATTCCCGAGCAACAGTGTGTTTAGAACTTTCAGAAGAGGGATGTGAGCACTGAGGGTGCAAGATTTATTTTCTGAGGTGACTGGGTCATGTCCCTATTTCAGAAAATATTGATTTTTAGTAAACTTTAAGTTTGGTGCTCCTGCCAGCAAGTTCTGTGCTGTAGGAGTCCAAACCCATCAACCTCTACCACCTAGAATGACAAGGGTAGCAGGTGCATGGGAACGCCACCACCTCCAAGTTCCCCTTCAAGTCACACACCATCCTGACTTGGAAATATATCGCCGGTCCTTCATCGTCACTGGGTCAAAATCATGGAACTCCCTCCCTAACAGCACTGTGGGAGCACCTTCACCACACGGACTGCAGCAGTTCAAGAAGGCGGCTCACCACCACCTTCTCTAGGGCAATTAGGGATGGGCAATAAATGCACATCCGTGAATGAATTAAAAAATTATATTGAAAATTCAGGCATGCCTGAGTAACGGCCCATGCCATGTTCTGTCCATTAATTTTAGATGCATTATCCTGTTTTTAAAAATCTTTTCTTTCCTACCTTATTTATTTATTTATTGATTTATTTATTAGTATTTTTCCAGTTGTGTTGCTGATAGAAAGTTGGAGGAATTAAGGGATCCCCTGCAGTTTATTATAATGGAGGTTTCTGCCACAATTTATACATTAAGTAGAAGGAGCAGGTTTGGAGAAAAAAATTAAATAGAAATAGTGGTAATTTGATAATAGTTGGGCATTTATTGCAGAATGCAAACATACATAAATTTATTAATTAACTAAAGTACCAGCTATTTCTTTTTAAACAATTTCCATAAGTTTAATAAATTTAATAAAAGAAGTAAGTAATATGTGGTCGCCCCAAATTTATTAAATAAAAGAACTGGAGATTTAATTGAAAAGGATTGTATTAACATTTAATAAGGAAATAAATGCATTGATGAAACAAAAGGAGCAAGTATTAATAAATTAATTATGGAGTGGACCAAGAATATAAAACATTTTTTAAGCTGCAGGTGGGGTTAGGACTGAGTGGGACTAGTTTTAAATCAATAGGTTTAACCCTTAAGAATGTAAAGCTGGAATGTTTAGGATAGTTTTTTTAGATCAAAGTAGAAGCAAGTATTTTAAGGGTATTGTGCCTGTTGATTTAGTAGCTTTAGGTCCAGGCACAGAGATAAAATAAAAGAAAGACTTGCATTTATATAACGCCTTCCATGTCCTCAGGACGTCCCAACGTGCTTTACAGCCAATGAAGCACTTTTTTTTGAGGTATAGTCATTGTTGTATTGTAGGAAACACGGCAGCCAATTTGTTCACAGCAAGCTCCCATAAACAGCAATATGATAATGACCAGATAATCTGGTTTTTTTTTTAAGTGATGTTGGTTGAGGGATAAATATTGGCCCCAGGACACTGAGGAGAACTCCCCTGCTCTTCTTCAAATAGTGCCATGGGATCTTTTACAACCACCTGAGAGAGCAGACGGGTCCTCGGTTTAACGTCTCATCCAAAAGATGGATAGAAAGTAAGTGTATAACAGCCCGACAGGGAAAATGTAATACCTACAAGGTGAGCTAAAACACGCAAGTGCAGAAGATGACTGAGAATGAAGGCAACAACCATGATAACAACTCACTAATGACATCTCCAGAGATGAAGGCAAAGTATCCCAGAGGAAGTCAGAGGGCTGGATTTTGCCAATGGGGAGCTTTTGGAGGCGGGACTCCCACTTGTCGGGTTTCAGTCCCGCCTCCATCAACTTCTGGCCAACCCACGCATCCTCGCCCAGCAGGCTTAGCAGGCCAATTAAGGGAAAGCCTGTTACAGAGAACGTCAACGTATGACATGTCATCTGTCAAAAATTTTTGACAGATGAATTGTCATCGTTTGACAGCTCTGTGAAGCTGTCAAACACTGACATTCTCTGTAGTTTATTGAGTTCTTGAATTCAAGACCTCATCAAACCTCTTTCTTTTGTAGAAATTAGATGGTTGATGCATTGGAGAATGCAACGGACATCTGTCATCTCTACCGCGGAGGTGCAAGACTCTCCGCATACCCACCGATTGAAGCCTGCAAGAAGAAACAAAGGTAAGTACACTTTTTCTAACACTTTGCACTTACCTCAGATACTCACCTCTCCACACTTGCACCCATCACTCACCTTCACAGCACACTTTTGGACCCCTCCGACCCCCGCAGACCCATTACTCGCCTTGGTGACCCTGGCGGGTTTTGGAGCCTTCGGGAAGCCCGCACTTGTGTGGGAAAAATGGGGATAATCCTATTTTCTGCCTGTTAACTACCTGTTAACAGGCAGTTAAGTGGCTGTAATCCCTTCCCGCCTCCAAGGAGACGGGACCCGGCGCGGGACGGCTACCCGCCTCCTGGCAAGATGGCATGGAGGCGGGTTGGGGGTGGGTTGGGGGCGGGTTGGGCACCCGCCCCCAAATTCTGCCATTTTCCCGGCAGTCCCGCCTCCAAACCCGCCTCCCCAGGGCTGGCAAGATCGCGCCCAGAATCTCCCAACCTGCAGCAAGAGCAACTTACATTTATATAGCACCTTTAACATAGCAAAATTTCCCAAGGCCCTTTACAAGAGCATAATACATAGATACATAGATACATAGAAGATAGGAGCAGGAGTAGGCCATCCGGCCCTTCGAGCCTGCTCCGCCATTTAATGAGATCATGGCTGATCCTCCAATTCAGTATCCCGTCCCCGCCTTCTCTCCGTAACCCTTAACCCCTTTTGCCTGTAGAAATATATCTAATTCCCTCTTAAATATATTTAATGAGCTGGCGTACACTGCCCTCTGTGGCAATGAGTTCCACAGGTTCACCACCCTCTGAGTGAAGAAATTCCCCCTCATTTCTGTCCTAAATGGTTTAGCCCTTATCCTTAAATTATGTCCTCTAGTTCTGTTCTCACCCGCCAAGGGAAACATTCCTTCTGCATCTAGTCTGTCTAGACCTGTCAGAATTTTATACACTTCTATGAGGTCCCCTCTCAATCTTCTAAACTCCAGTGTGTACATCCCTAAACTACATAGTCTCTCCTCATAGGTCAATCCCGCCATTCCTGGTATCAGCCTGGTGAATCGCCGCTGCACCCCCTCCATGGCAAGAACATCTTTCCTCAGATGAGGCGACCAAAACTGTACACAGTACTCGAGGTGTGGTCTCACCAGTGCCCTGTACAGCTGCAGCAAGGTATCCCTGTTCCTGTATTCCAACCCTTTTGCTATGAAGGCCAGCATACCGTTTGCCTTCTTGACCGCCTGTTGCACCTGCATGCTCGCCTTCAGTGACTGGTGTACAAGAACACCCAGGTCTCTCTGTACTTCCCCCTCTCCCAATTTATTGCCATTTAAATAATAATTTGCCCTCCCGTTCCTGCACCCAAGGTGGATAACTTCGCACTTGTCCACATTATAGTGCATCTGCCATTTATCCGCCCAATCACCCAGTCTGTCCAAATCGCTCTGGAGCTTCCTGGTCTCCTCCTCTGAGCCCACCCCCCCTCCTAGTTTAGTGTCGTCTGCAAATTTGGAAATGCTGCATCCGACTCCCTGATCCAGGTCATTAATGTAAATTGTGAACAGCTGGGGACCCAGGACAGATCCCTGTGGTACCCCACTTGTCACTGCCCGCCATTCAGAAAATGAGCCGTTTATTCCAACTCTCTGTCCTCTATCTGACAGCCAGTTCTCTATCCACGTCAATACTTTCCCCTTTATCCCATGAGCTTCAATTTTCCATGCTAATCTTTTATGTGGGACCTTGTCGAAGGCCTTTTGGAAGTCCAGGTACACCACATCTACTGGCTCTCCCCCATCTATTTTACCAGTTACTCCCTCAAAAAATTCCAATAGATTAGTCAAGCACGATTTACCCTTTGTAAATCCATGTTGACTCTGTCCTATCCTGTCCCCATTTGCTAAGTGCTCCGCTATTTCATCCTTAATGATGGACTCCAGCATTTTGCCCACAACTGATGTAAGGCTTACAGGTCTGTAATTACCTGCTTTTTCCCTACCCCCCTTTTTGAATAGTGGGGTAACGTTAGCTACCCTCCAATCCATGGGCACTGTTCCCGAGTCTAATGAATTCTGAAAAATCATACTTAGTGCATCCGCTATCTCTAGGGCCACCTCCTTCAGTACCCTAGGATGCATGTTATCAGGCCCTGGGGATTTGTCCGCCTTCAATCCCTTTAGCTTCCTTAACACCATATCCTTAGAGATATTGATTTGCGTCAGTTCCTCCTTTGCCAATGTCCCTATTTTTCCCGATATCCCAGGGAGGTTTTTTGTGTCTTCCTTCGTAAAGACTGACCCAAAGTATGCATTTAGTTGGTCTGCCATTTCCTTATTTCCCGTTATATATTCCCCCGTATCTGACTGCAATGGACCAACTTTGGTTTTCACCAGTCTTTTCCTCTTGATATACTTATAAAAGCTTTTGGAGTTAGTTTTTATATTTTCCGCCAGCTTGCTTTCGTAAGCTATTTTGCCCCTCTTGATTAAGCCCTTTGTCCTCCTTTGCTCTATCTTAAACTGTTCCCAATCTTCCGCTCTGGCGCTTTTTTTGGCTATTTTATACGCCCTATCTTTGGATTTTATGCTGTCTCTAATTTCCCCTGTTATCCACGGTTGAGTCACCTTTTTAGATTTCCTTTTATGCCAGATTGGTATAAACAATTTTTGCAATTTTGTCATTCTATCTTTAAATGCTTGCCATTGTTTATCTACCTCCAGTCCTCCCAGGAACGTTGTCCAATCAGACCTACTCAGTTCCCGTCTAATGGCATCATAATTCCCCTTGTTTAAATTCAGGACCTTAGTCTCTGAGTCAATTTCTTCGCTCTCCATTTCGAGTGAGAAATCGATCATGTTATGATCGCTCTGACCCAAGGGTCCCCGTACAACAAGATTACTAATTAGTCCCTTCTCATTGCACAGTACCCAGTCCAATATAGCCTGTTCCCGAGTTGGTTCCTCGACATATTGATCCAGATAACCATCCCTTAAACACTCAAGGAATTCCTCCTCCTCATTATTTTTACTGATTAGGCTAGTTCAATCTATATGTAAGTTAAAGTCACCTATGATGACAGCTGTGCTCTTATTGCACGCTTCTCTAATTTCCCTCGTGATGCCCTCCCCAACCTCTATTTTACTATTTGGAGGCCTATATACCACTCCTATTAATGTTTTTCGCCCCTCGCTATTTCTTAGCTCCACCCATATAGATTCTGTATTAACTGAGTTAATATCCTTCCTTTCAATTGCATTTATCCCCTCTTTTACCAGCAATGCTACCCCTCCTCCCTTTCTTTTTTGTCGATCCTTCCTAAATACTGAATACCCCTGTATAATCAAACAAATAAATTGACACTGAGCCAAAGAAGCCGACATTAGGACAGGTGACAGTGGTAGGTCTTAAAGGAGGAGAGACAGGTGGAGAGGATGGCAGCCATCCAACGACTCCAGGAGCGAGGCTGTGTAATTTTATTTCTTATGTCAGCAAGGGATAGTCTTAACACTGGAAGCTGACCAATGATATGACTGTGAATTTAACCTTGCTAAGTCAATGCGGCAATCCTGGACATTGAACGTAACTTTGCTGTACTAGTGCTAAGTGCAACATAGCTATGGCTGAGATGTTGTGATGCAATTAATTTACTTCTGTGTTTATGATAATATAGATTCTGTTCATTGATACTAAGTATCAGCTTACCTTTTATGTAATCACCAATACTTGACCTTTTCATGATACTCATCATATTATTGCAGATGCAGTTAAATAAAGTTGTGTATGTAATGCATCTCTGTGTCTGACTCAGTCTTTGATGAACCTGGCAAGTAAAAATGAAGTTACACCTCGTTCAGGTGGTAATCCTGCTGTTGATTAATCTGGTGTTCAATATCCTTCAGAATGAGTTTAAGGAGTGAGTTAATTTAGACATTGTGGGGTAGATTTTTATCCCTGCTGCCTGGGAGTTAATTATTGCCAGGGTGGAGCACAGAAAGGATTATCAGGCCTGGAGGTTTGCACACCCACAACAGATCCCTGTCAATTTTACCTTCATTTAAATTAATGGAAGGAAAATTAAGTGTGCTCTGTTGTATAGTTCCATCCGCCCAATTCTCCTCCCTGTGCTCTACCCAGGTGCTGATTCACGCCCACATGGTACAGATGAAAATCTACCCCCTATATATGAAACCCTAGATGTAAATAGTAAATCTCAACCTAATTTTCTGATTTTTTTTTAATTCGTTCCTGGAATGTGGCCGTCGCTGGCAAGGCCAGCATTTATTGCCCATCCCTAATTGCCCTTGAAAAGGTGGTGGTGAGCCGCCTTCTTGAACAGCTGCAGTCCGTGTGGTGAAGATACTCCCATAGTGCTGTTAGAGAGGGAGTTCCAGGATTTTGACCCAGCGACGATGAAGGAATGGCGACATGCTTCCAAGTCAGGAAGGTGTGTGACTTGGAGGGGAACTTGCTGGTGATGGTGTTCCCATGCGCCTGCTGCCCTTGTCCTTCTAGGTGGAAGAGGTCGCGGGTTTGGGAGGTGCTGTCGAAGAAGCTTTGGCGAGTTGCTGCAGTGCATCTTGTAGATGATACACACTGCAGCCACGGTGCGCCGGTGGTGGAGGGAGTGAATGTTTAAGGTGGTGGTTGGGGTGCCAATCAAGCGGGCTGCTTTGTCCTGGATGGTGTCGAGCTTCTTGAGCGTTGCTGGAACTGCACTCATCCAGGCAAGTGGAGAGTATTCCATCACACTCCTTACTTGTGCCTTGTAGATAGTGGAATGGCTTTGGGGAGTCAGGAGGTGAGACACTCGCCACAGAATACCCAGCCTCTGACCTGCTCTTGTAGCCACAGTATTTATGTGGCTGGTCCAGTTAAGTTTTTGGTCAATGGTGACCCCCAGGATGTTGATGGTGGGGGATTCAGCGATGGTAATGCTGTTGAATGTCAAGGGGTGGTGGTTAGACTCTCTCTTGTTGGTGATAGTCATTGCCTGGCACTTGTGTGACGCGACTGTTACCTGCCTTTTATCAGCTCAAGTCTGAATGTCATCCAGGTCTTGCTGCATGTGGGCATGTACTGCTTCATTATCTGAGGAGTTGCGAATGGGCATATATTTGTTAAAGAGGTGGAGGGAGGCTTGTCTGATACCTTTCAATTATTGCAGGTTATATATTGGGATTTTTTGAGACCGTATTTCTGACATACCGTGGGAGACAGGATTTAACATACATATTTCTTGCATCAGTTCGGAGTAAGTAATGCATGAAAGTACAACGCACACTGAATGCAATATGTTCATGTGTCATTAGTTAGCAAGATGTTTGATTTTATTTTCCTGCTTGATCCAAACACCTATCATAAATCTGCTATTACCCCGTCTCTAGTTAAGTTTGATAGAAAGAACTTGCATTGATATATTGCCTCCATGACCTCAGGATGTCCCAGGGTCAGTGAAGTACTTTTGAGGTGTGTCGCTGTTGTAACGTAAGCAAACACAGCAGCCAATCTGTGCACAGCAAGGTCCCACAAACGGCAATGAGATAAATGACCAGAGACCTGTCTTAGTGATGTTGGTTGAGGGATAAATGTTGGCCGGGACACAGGAGAACTCCCCTGCTCTTCTTTGAATAGTGCCACAGAATCTTTTAACGTTCGCATGAGTGGACGGATGGGGCCTCGGTTTAACGTCCACTCTGATAGACAGCAACACCGACAGTGGAGCACTCCCTCGGTACTGCAGGACTGTATCAGCTAAGATTATGTGCTCAACTCTCTGGAGTGAGGCTTGAGTCCATGACCTTCTGACCCAGAGGTAAGAGTGCTACCACGGGGTCAAGGCTGACACCTGACTGTTCTTTTAGTTGCATTTAACTAAATATCTGTTTGCTCTGCGAGCTTTATTTCTGGTTTTAAGGCAATATCTGGATTGAAAGTTTCACAGAAAGCAGACAACCAACCTGTGCAGTGTTCAGAGTTATCACAATGGAGCAGTGGAAGGGTTAACCTAGTAATGGCCTTTCCCATCCACAACTTAATATCCTGACTGAGGAGCTGACCAACCAATTATCATATTGCAAACTAAACCATTTTTTTTGTTAGTACACACAGGGATCAATATCAGCACCAGTTCATTTGCCATATAAATTGTCCTAACCTTCATGCTTTGTCCCTAGTTCTTGGCTCTGTGCTGGTCAGGAACCAGAGATCAGTGCTATTTGTTGAGCACATGAATAAAGTACTGTTCACCACATTGCCCCCACTAATAAACAGATAAACACCATTTTTGTAAAAAAAAAAGAGTTGTTTTGCGCTGAAGGCCTTAGCACTAGCTCTCTCTGTTTAATGCCTTTCTACTGCAGTCTGTCAGTTCTGTTAGTTGCCACTCCACAGGACCTGGACTTGCAACTCCTGACAGACCTCATGGCTCCAGGCTGAGATGTGCTCTAGTTCCTGTGATGGGTATTGCAGGGTTGCAGAGTACACTGCCCTACCATCAGCTCCAATTATGCTGTGTCGCAACACATTTAAGAACCAAGTGTGGTCAGTGGAGTTTGAGCAGTACTTAACCTAAAAGGCAAATGATGTACCACTCTTTTATTTGGCTAATTATTTTTCAAGTTGTTGCAGAATATATCAATGTGGACCCACGTTGCTCTCTGTTTCAAAAAATAAGTATATATGGTTTGATTACTTTTCTCTATAAATAAATAACTCTGGTATCACTACTCGAAGGGAAACTTAATCATTTACTGTCACAAAATAAAGAAAGACAAGCTGTTAAGAAGTGGCATTGTGAAAATATCTTAAGTGAAGGATATGGTTCATGCTTTGGTATAACAGATATAGAACAGTGGATGGGTAGGTGGGAGTTTCAAGTCCTAGGAGCAGGTTAATGACAGTGCACTATGCCTATCCATTCACTCATCTCTCAGCACATATTTTCTAAAAAGGACTGAGATCCTGAGACTGACCAATTCCTGGGGCTGAACTGGAATGAACACTTTTATACATGTGCAACTCGGAGTCCAATCGCCATTAGACAGAGATCAAGCACATTTTTATCCCAGGGGGTATAGCTTTCCATTAAACTGCAAGGAGCTGTCCCCTTGCTGCTCCTTGTAAAATGATACAAGATTAGCATTAGATTTTCACAACAAGTTGGAAGTAGTTTCGGTATAATAGGAGTGGCCATGCAACTACATTGAAATTCACTATAAGGAGAGTTTTCTACGTACAATTTCATCATAAAGCAAAGATTCACTTTATCTAAGTCTGTTATCAATGGCGTTTTATTGTATGACCTGAGTCTTCCAAAACCAGTTGAGGATAAATAATGAGTATAAGAGGAGGTAAGAATAAAATAGACGGGCACCCAGTTGATATCAACAAGAGTTCAAATGAAACACTTTCCACGAAGCAAACCATGTTAAAGATCAGATAGATATTTCTATGCCAGTGACCTAAATTGCCCACTCTAATTGGTAAATTAAAGTAACATTGAGTAGATTGGGCCTATATTCTCTGGAGTTTAGAAGAATGAGAGGTGATCTCATGGAAACATATAAGATTCTGAGAGGGATTGACAGGATAGATGCTGTGAAGTTGTTTCCCCTGGTTGGAGAGTCTAGAACTAGGGGGGCATAGTCTCAGGATAAGGGGTCGGCCATTTAAGACTGAGATGAAGAGGAATTTCTTCACTCAGAGGGTTGTGAATCTTTGGAATTCTCTGCCCCAAAGGGCTGTGGATGCTGAATCGTTGCATATATTCAAGGCTGTGATCGATAGATTTTCGGACTCTCGAGGAATCAAGGGATATGGGGATCGGGCGGGAAAGTGGAGTTGTGGTCGAAGATCAGCCATGATCTTATTGAATGGCGGAGCAGGCTCGAGGGGCCGTATAGCCCACTCCTGCTCCTAATTCTTATGTTCTTATGTCCTAAATAATCCCTTCTATGCGCAGAAAGAATGACAGGATAAGCTGGGTAGAAATATGGGAAATTAAAAAAGGGCAGATGTGCTCCATTCTTCACATTTGTCTTCATGAAGAAGTCTCTGGATTCAGATCCTGTCAAACTGCCTCAGGAATCTGCGAACATATGTCAAGATAAGTAAAGCATATGTTGTGAAGAATGTCAAATCATTAAAGACGTACATGGCACCTGGACCAGATGGGCTGCACCCTAGAACCCCCAAGGAAATAAAGCAGTAAGGGTCGTTAGCATGGGTTTGGAATCAACCTGTTATACCTAATAAGCTTATTGGAACTCTTTGCAACAAGGAGTATAACAGGATTGGATTTTTGGAAGGCATTTGAAGGAGTTCACATTTGCTAATTTTGTCAAAGATAAAAGCACGTAGAGTGAATGATAAACTACTCGGCCGGATTGAAAATTGGCTGAACAGTAGAAAGCAAAGGATGATTATAAATGAACAAGGCTGCATCTGGGGTGCAGTTTGGCAAGAGCCTGTTCTGAGCTTGTGGCTATTTTCGCTGTTCGCCGTGATGTGCAGGACAGTACCTCTGCTTTTAATATAAAATTTGCTGATAACACACCAAGAATGTGACCAGTGTAAGGTGATTTACAGCATTTAAAAGGGATCTGGACAAATTAAGTAGATGTGCTAAAGAATGGCAGGTGATGTTTGGTCTGGAAAAAAATTATTGTAATGCACATTAATCCAGGAAATTATATAGACACCGTTGGCAAAATAGACAACAAAAAGGATTTAGATATGATGAATAATTGTTGTCTGAAAATATTCAGTCAATTTGAAGGTGTTCTTAGCAAAGCTTATCAATTGGAGTTATATCTCAGTATCATTAAATTATCAATCAAAGTAAGTTATTTTCAAGACTATTGGAAAACCAGACGGAAGGATTCCTCGAACCAGTAAAAATCCTTTGAGTCCCATGTAATGAAAAGGGAATTTTACTTATTTGGTTACCATAAACCAGTGAACTTAGTTATTTTAACTTTTCATAACTCTCTTGTAAGGCCACATTTGGAATATTGTGTGCACCCTGGGCCTCTTACCTTCAAATGGACACTATTAGAGAAGGTTTTTTTTTATTCGTTCCTGAGATGGCCATCGCTGGCAAGGCCAGCATTTATTGCCCATCTCTAATTGCCCTTGAGAAGGTGGTGGTGAGTCGCCTTCTTGAACCACTGCAGTCCATGTGGTGAAGGTACTCCCACAGTGCTGTTATGGAGGGAGTTCCAGGATTTTGACCCAGTGACGATGAAGGAACGACAATATATTTCCAAGTCAGGATGGTGGGGAACTTGGAGGTGATGGTGCTCCCATGTGCCTGCTGCCCTGCATCTTGCAGATGGTACACACTGCAGCCACGGTGCGCCGGTGGTGGAGGGGGTGACTGTTTAAGGTGGTGGATGGGATGCCAATCAAGTGGGCTGTTTTTTCCCGGATGGTGCTGAGCTTCTTGAGTGTTGTTGGAGCTGCACTCATCCAGGCAAGTGGAGAGTATTCCACCACACTCCTTACTTGTGCCTTGTAGATGGTTGAAAGGATTTGTGGAGACACTCGCCGCAGAATACCCAGCCTCTGACCTGCTCTTGTAGCCACAGTATTTATGTTGCTGGTCCAGTTAAGCTTCTGGTCAATGGTAACCCCCAGGATGTTGATGGTGGGGGATTCGGTAATGCCGTTGAATGTCAAGGGGAAGTGGTTAGACTTTCGCTTGTTGGAGATAGTCATTGCCTGACACTTGTGTGGCGTGAATGTTACTTGCCACTTATCAGCCCAAGCCTGATTGTTGTCCAGGTCTTGCTGCATGTGGGCACTGACTTTTCATTATCTGAGGTGTTGCAAATGGAACTGAACACTGTGCAATCATCAGCAAACATCCCCACATCTGACCTTATGATGAAGCAGCTGAAGATGGTTGGGCCTAGGATATTGCCCTGAGAGAGAGAGAGATTGAAGATTACAAGCACTTCCTTTGCTCTACTCCACTCTACCCAGATTAGCAGATTCACAGATAACACCCCCATTAAAAAAACTAATCTTATGTTGAGTAACTCAGTAGAAAGCAATGTCTGACTATCTGGTAATGGAACAGATTGGAGGTGATAGGGATAAACATTGGCAGCTATCCGAAACAGAAGATGCTTTCAGTCAGTTTAAAGAAAAAAAGAAAGACTTCAATTTATACAGCACCTTTCATGAACTCGGGATGACCCAATGGGGAAAAATTAGGTCGCGCCCCATTTGGGGCGCAAATATCGTCTGGACGCAAAAATTAGCGCCTGGCGCTAATTATCGCCACTGACTGGAAACTTCACTTTTACCGCCCCGGGAGGTGAGTGGAGCGCTAAATCAGGCGCTGCACACCTGTCTTAAGGCGCAAAGGCCGAGCAGTGAGGCGCTAACTCAGCGCGCGAGCGCATCGCAGGTGCTGCCAGTTAGCGAGGGAACACAGACACACTGGCGCCGGCCAGTTCTTAAAGGGGGGGGACCAACTTGCTCCCCAGCCACACCCTGCTCATTGCAGCCTTGAATCTCGGCCTGGAGAGACCTGTGAATCCATTTTGCTGCCAAGGATGGAGAGGGTGAGAGAACGAGCTCAGCGCTTCACCGAGCGGGCCTTGGATGCTCTGGTTGGCGCGGTGGAGCGCAGAAGATCTATACTCTTCCCTGAGAGTGGCAGGAGGCCTTTGCCACGCGAGTACAGAAGAGTGTGGAGGGAGGTGGCTCAGAGCGTCTCCTCCAGGAGCATGGTGCCCAGGACCCATGTTCAATGCCGCAAAAAGTTCAACGACCTCACTCGGGTCGTCAGGGTGAGTGGCTTTTTCTCAATACCTCTCCATCCCTCCATCTCAACCTCACTCTATGGCCAGAGGGTCTTAAAACCCCAATGCACAACACTCATCCAACACCTATGGCCCTTTCATGAAACACACACACACATTCCACACTTTGCATACAGTAAGGGCTATTCACCTATGGGAGGCACATCAGGCAAGACCATGGCTGCATACAGTAAGGGCTATTCACCTATGGGAGGCACATCAGGCAAGACCATGGCTGTATATTTACTCAGATGCTGTCCTTTTTCTTGCAGGCCAAGCTGGCGCATAATAGGAGACAGCAGCAACGGACAGGTGGAGGGCGGCCTCAGCTGCAACCCCTCAGCGATCTTGAGGAGCGCGTCCACAGGATTGTGGCAAGCCGGGTGATCGGTCCCGTCGCCACTGGAGACGCCGACCCCGTTCTGGACAGCAATGGTAAGGTCATCACCTTTTTGTCCTCTGTCCTTCCACTTGTCCCTCACAACACCAGCCTTTGACACTTTCAATCCAACTTGCTAACTCGCTGCACTTATTCCTCCCTTACTGCCACCCTGTCCTCACGCTAAAGCCACTCTTGTACCTCCCTGCTTTCAGATGGTGATTCACCAGCTGAGGAGACGGGCCCTGAAGCTGCCAGTGGGAGTGAAGCTGCAGCCGAGGAGGAAGAGGAAGCCGGAGCATCAGTGCCACCCTCTCCCGAGGAAGCCCATGCCCACACTGGGAACACGCCTTCCCTGGAGGGGAGCAGGGGGGAAGGGTCTGATGAGGGTGAAGCTCCAGGACCCAGCGGGCTGCAGCAACGCCATGGGGGTAGGGAAGAACGGGGGCCTTCTCCCCAGAGGGAGAGTATGCCAGCGACTCCTACTGCAATGGACGCAGAGGAGGAGCGGCTGATCGCAGAAATGAACACCCAGGCGGTGGGCATGCACACTGAGCTCATGGGTGCAGTGGGAAGGGTGCCTGAATGCATTGAGTCACTGACAAGGAGTGTGGAGCACTTCGCTGTAGCACAGGCGGATGCCACACTAAAGCTTAGTGCTGCAATTCAGTCACTGACTGCCGTGATCCCATCTCTGACTGCTCTCATGCAGACTCAGATTGAGGCCACGCGAGCACTGACTGCTGCCAACCTCGATGGTTCGTTCACATGTCCCCGGGGCTCTCACCGCGCCGCAGCAGGCCAGCAATCTGTGCTCCAGCAGATTGCTCCGGATGCTGAAGTGCTGCCCCGTGGGAGTGCCAGTGTGTCGGTCGAGCAGGGAGTTGCTGTCCTCTCTCACGATGACAGCATTCCTGCTGCCAACACTGTCACTTCTCCACTGCACTTGCCACCGCCTGTAGGACAGACTGCTGCCGCCCAAGCAGAGTTGGTGCAGTCTGCAGCCGGGCCCTCCAGGCCCAGAACTGGTCGAGGCCGTCCTTCAGGGGCATCTGCAGTGTCAGGGTCTGACAATCAGCAGCCTTCCACCAGCCTTGCTGCAGCCACTGAGGTCCCATTACGGAGGAGCAGTAGGGTTAGAAGGGGGGAAGTGCGCAAGGGAAGGAGATCACCCTCGAAGGGCAAAAAGTAGGAGGTGTGACAAAATGCTGGTCATTTTTTTATTAAAGGCCGAGGTTCGTGGTCCAACTTTTGTCTAGTGTTTTGGACATTATCTCCAGGTTGTGAGAACCAGTTATGTTATTGACTGTTTTTTTGTGTTTATTTCTATGAGTTTGTCATGAGGAAATGACACACACAGAGTTTGTAAAATAAATACGTTTTTGTATTCAAAATATACATGTTTGGTGTTTGGAATCATTGGTGCCTTGGCCGGCTTAGGGGTTGCGTGCTGGGTTCATTGATGTTGTTAGCAATGGCAGAAGCCATTTCCACAGCAGGGGCCCTAGAAGCGGCTTGCTATCAGCCGTTGACGGACGGCCCTTGCAGTTTCACCATTGTGGGCCGCCCTCCCGCCTTGGTGCTGCTGATGATCATCCTCCTCGTCCTCTTCCTCCTCTTCCTCCTCCTCCTCTGGTGGTGCTCCAAGGCCTGGTGGCATTGGCTGGGTCCTGACGATTGCCATGTTATGCAACATGCAGCACACAACTACGAAGTTGGATACTCGCTCAGGCGAGTACTGCAGGGCTCCTCCAGAATGGTCGAGACAGCGGAACCGTTGCTTCAGCACGCCGATTGTGCGCTCAATGATGTTCCTGGTAGCTTGATGGCTCTCGTTGTACCGCAGCTCAGCAGGGGTGTTGGGCGTACGGAGCGGTGTCATCAGCCAGGTGCTCAATGGATACCCCTTGTCCCCGAGAAGCCAACCAACTGGCTGATGCGGTGCCTCGAAAAGTTCTGCCACAGTAGTCTGGCGCAGGATGAAAGCATCGTGGCAGCTGTCAGGATAGTGGGCATTGACAGCGAGTATCAGCTGTCTGTGGTCACAGACCAACTGAACATTCAAGGAATGGAACCCCTTTCTGTTCCGGAAATCCTCGGCATTCTCATGTGGAGCACGCAAAGCCACATGCGTGCAGTCAATGGCGCCCTGCACCATGGGGAAGCCCGCTATCCTCGCAAAACCCAGAGCGCGGTCACGCTGCTTGTCTGGGGTCATGGGGAAAGAGATGAACTCTCATCTCCTTTTAAAGAGGGCATTTGTGACCTGCCGGATGCAGCAATGCACCGCGAACTGGGAGATATTGGCGAGGTCCCCAGCAGCAGCTTGAAATGAGCCAGTAGCATAGAAGTTGAGAGCCACTGTGACCTTCACTGCCACCGACAGAGACGTCCTGGACCTCAGTTGAGGCTGCAGATCTGGCTGCAGCAGGTGGCAGAGCTCAGTGACCACCTCCTTGCTGAATCGCAGCCTTCGCAAACACAGCTCCTCAGACAAATGAATGTAGGAGAGCTGTTCACGATATACCCTGGGAGGGTAAGCTCTCCTGTACAGACGCCTGTTGGCCCTCCTCCGTCTGGCCATCATTGCCACTCTCTCTCTGCGTTTCTGTGTCCTCCGATTCAGCTGGAGCAGGACGACGCCCCCATTCAGTGCAGCCCCCATAGTCTCTTTGCAAGCAAAGTTATGAAGGACAGCAACCAAAGTAGCAGCGAAGTTAGGATCAGTAGGCAAAACTACCTCACAAAGCGTTGACTCAATGCAGAAGTCTCTCTTTCTCTCTCTCCGAATCTCTCTCTCTCTCTCAGAACGAGTGGTGCAAAAATGTCAACCACAGAAAAAGACAGGAAGAGGCCCCCTTTAAATAGCGCCCCCCCCCCAGCCCCACAGCGATTGATAGCGTTCCAGTCTTCCGGTTGTTGGATGCGCCAGGCGGTAAGGCAGGGGGCGCCACTCAATTTCCGCTCCGGGGCGCCACAAGGGCGTTGCACCATGGAATGACGTCACAATCTGCGCGCGCAGGTGATCGCGGCGGTAAAGTTTAGCGCCGCCGCACAATGTCTAGTTAAATTCCCGAGCGGCGCAAACATCGCTGCGCCCGGGCGCTAGCGGCTTTGCGCCCCATTAGCGCCCTCTTAAGGCGCTAACGGGAGGCGCAACCAACTGAATTTTTCCCCCAAAGTGTTTTACAGCCAATGAAGTACTTTTGAAGTGTAGTCACTGTTGTAATGTAGGAAATGCAGCAGCAAAATTGCACACAGCAAGCTCCCACAAACAGCATTGAGATAATGGCCTGGTGATTTATTTTTGTGATGTTCATTGAGGGATTAATATTGACCAGGACAAGTCCCCTGCTCTTCTTCGAATAATGTTGTGGTATCTTTTACGTCCACCTAAGAGGGCAGACCTCAACTCGGTTTAAGATCTCATCCGAAAGACGGCACCTCCGACAGTGCTGCGCTCCCTCAGTACACAACCTTCTGACTCGGAGGCGAGAGCGCTACCACCCAGCCATGGCTGACACCTTACGATAGCAAAATACTGCGGATGCTGGAAATCCGAAATAACAACAGAAAACGCTGGAAAAACTCAGCAGGCCAGGCAGCATCCGTGGAGAGAGAAAGAGAGTTAACGTTTCAGGTCGATGACCTTTCATCTGATGAAAGGTCATCGACCTGAAACGTTAACTCTCTTTCTCTCTCCACGGATGCTGCCTGGCCTGCTGAGTTTTTCCAGCATTTTCTGTTGTTATTATGGCTGACACCTTGTTAGGAATCAAACCCGGACTCCAAAGATAAAAAGGCAATGAATTTTTTATTTAAGTTTATTTAGATCACGATGGTGATAGTGGTCAGTTTGTTTCAATGCAGGCGCATTCTCTGGTGTTTTATGGTAAAGGAAGTATTGCGTTAGGGAGTATGTTACAGATCCAGCAATATTGACTTTATCAAGTGGGACCTGAAGATAACCTGACTGGACCGTCAGTATCTCAAGCATTTTCTGCCCCCTAACCACTCCCCCCCGCTTCCCCCCCACCCCCGCACAATGTATGTGCCTCTGATCGGCACATAACGTTGCATCTTTGTTCCCATCAGGAGAGAGGCTATTCCTCTCTTCCAGCTGAACCTCCGCCTGCCCTACAGCACTTCACTAGTGCACGACGCTGAAAAGCAGGAAACTTTCATGTTTCCACCTCATTTGATTTTGATAATTCAAGTAGCACTTTCAGCAACAAAGAAAAAAATGTAAATTTCAAGTGTACAGTTGAATTTCAATGGGCCTGAAATGACAGTGGTTTCAACAGTGTAGCGCACGCCTTCTGAAAGGCCCCACAAGTTCCGGGTTTCCGCCTGCGGGAAAACCTGGAACTTGCGATCTGTCAAGTTTCGCATTGACAGATCCTTCGCATCCGCTGCAAAAACACTTTCGCTGGCGCAGGGTTGAGCTATTTGCCCAACTACTGCCCAGCGAGTGCCCATGAAACCCTTACCTTAGGGCCTTCTTTTACCAGCGTAAGGGTTTAAATAAATGTTAAAATTAAATTTTAAAACATGATTAAAACATACACATACAGTTACAATTAGTTTAGGCTATTTTTGTCCCGTTTAAAAATGTTTACATTTATTTTTCAAAAAATTACATTTTTATTTTAAATGTTTAATTAAAGGGTCTTTTAATTAATTTTGTACATGGGAACATTTATTTTTATTTAAGCAGTGTGAATTCTTGTTTATTTGGGGATTTCTAATATGCTTATGGGGATTCCGTACGTAAATAGAATCCCCATAAGTATCATAGGAATCCCCCTAAAGCAAAAGCAAAATCCTGCAGATGCTGGAAATCTGAAATAAAAACAGAAAATGCTGGAAACACTCAGCAGGTCAGGCAGCATCTGTGGAGAGAGAAAAACAGAGTTAACGTTTCAGGTCGATGACCCTTCGTCAGAATCCCCCTTTTCGATTGGTTGACCGGGCACACGTGATCCCAGGGACGCTTGCGAATCGTTTGCGCCCCTGGGATCTGTGGGCCTTTACGCAGGCGTTCGCCTGGAGGCCCGAGACCCAAACTCGCCGTAGCTGTGGAGCCAGGAGGTAAGTATGGAAATATTTTGCGGGTCGGAGGCGTGATCTGGAGGCTAAGCCTCCGACCGCAAATTCAGGGCCATAATGTTCAGCCTTCCATTTTCAGATATGAAAATGGCCTTCCATAATAATTTAGAGGCGGGGGGCGGTGGTGGTGGGTGGGGGGTGGTGGGTGGGGGGTGCGGGGATTCATATCCAATGGACGTGCATTAGTCTAACTGTGCTAGATCCCGATACGTGCAACTCAGTCTTGGAGTTGAGGAGGTACATCAACCCCTCCAAGCAGAGGAGGTGGGTGGGACATTCTGCAGGGTTCCCGACCACATTTCCTGCTGGAGCATTTCTTTCACATTGCACTGTTTCATGATGGATTTTGCTGTGTTACAGTTGCTACAGTTTGACAAAAGTGTTGTTCATACAACAGATCTCATTTTTTAACACCTTGCCGCTGTCACCCTTTCCATCCACATCCACACCACCACACGTTAAAGCCAATACATACATCGCCCTTCAGCGCGCATAATGTTTCTCATGGATTCCAAATAAAGTCTTCGCAACTCCTACAGTGATTTACATGGGCAACGCGCGCACATAAGCCGTAGATCGATGAGGGAATGAGCGTTCATAGGATTGACCCACCTTTCCCTGATGCCATTTCACAAAAACAGGTGAGCTCACCTGCTCCTCCCCTCAGGTGATGTTTTGTAAAATGTATCCCAGTCAGCTGGGCATTTACAGCCATTGGCCTGCAATATAAAATGAAATGATGCTCCAGTCAAAAGGGGAAAATATATTTAATCAGCAGCTATTTAGAAAAGAAAGTCTCTCTTTTTACTCTCCTTTGCAGATCGGAATTACCACGAGTGACTTAACCCTTTGAAGACTAAAAGGCTTTATCAGCTTTTTGAATCTGTTGCGTCCCTATTGCATAATACCTCCCAAAAATACAAACTAGCTTATGTTTGTGGTAAGCGTGAATATAATGAACAGAGATTGTAGAAGACATTGGAACTGTACGTGTTCAAGTGTCTGGACAGCCAGCTTTGAAATAAAAACAAAGGAAGCTGGAAATGCGCAGCAGGTCAGGCAGCGTCTGTGGAGAGAGAGAAACAGAGCAAACGTGTCAGGTCGATGTCCTTTCGTCAGAACTGGAATGGAAACCGATGGCAATGATAAAGCAGTTCTGATGTAAGGTCATCGACTTGAAACGTTGGGCTGGATTTTCTCAGCGGTGTCGGGATGGTGGCGGGATAGCTGGTTGGCGGGTTCCGGTCCCGCTCCCGGCTGCAGCCGCTCTGTCAAAGGGATTTTCCCTCGATTGGTCTTGTTAAGCCCGCCCTGTGGGCTTCCCGGCCAATTAACAGGAAGCGGGTCTAATGACATCATTTGAAAACGCGTGATCAGCCGGTTTCCTTAAGGGACCACGGCCACATTGAGTTTGACAGTTGTGCTGTCAGTGTTTGACAGCATTGAGGTGCTGCAAACACTGACAAGCACTGCACAAAGGTGGACGCTTTTACCTAGGCTCTCCAATGACTCCCTCCATATGCTTATGGAGGGAGTCACAGCACGCAGGGAGGTTCTCTTCCCTTCCAAGGGCGGAAGAGACACCAACGCAGTCTGGTTGCACATTGCACAGGAGGGCAAAAGCAGGGATGTCGTCAGGGGTCCCTGGCTGCAGTGGCTCCAACCTTTCAATGATCTCAGTGGATCACGAAACTTTACTGCAAAGCCACACTCAAACTCACCCTGCTGTGCCATCCATCACATCCCCATCACTCTGCCTTCCATACCCTTCTCCTGCACATCCATACTCACACCAACTTACCTTGCACCTCCACCCAACCCTCGCTATCTACCTTATCACATCCCCATCTCACTAGCCACCCCTCACACTCACCCTCATCCTAGTGCAAGCATATCAACTAACAACACACAAGGGTGGGCACTTGAGTGTTTTAGCCAATGTCCATGTGAAGTTTCTGGTAATGTGTTGTCATACAGTGAAATCTATATTTTCAACACTGCCCCTTATTGGACAGATCTGTGCACACCTTGAGGAGTGTCTTACTGAGTTCCAGTGAATGTTGAGACATAACTTATGATGCTGGTATTCACCTTTAGATGAAAGAGTTTGTCTTGAACGAGAAGTAGAAAATGAGTAAAAATGAAACTTCTCATCAGCTGAGTCATGCTGTGAAACCAGCTGGTACTAACTTGTTCCAGTTTGAGTGCCTCTGAATTGGCACCTCGACCAGTCATGGGCGGGCGATGATTTCCAGTTTACCTTGAGGAGCGGCACTTGCAACCTGTGTTATTGGAGAACCTCCCTGGTGTGAAAGAAAACCTGAAATGGTCGTCCTGCAAAGTAGGCAAATTCATCAAGTGTAGTGACGATGCAAGATAGGAGATCCTTACTTCATTCTTTTAAAACTATATAGAAAAGTGAATGCTTACCTTTAAGACAATGGAGATTCGCCTTTATACCCTACTTCTTCTCAAAGCGATTATTGTTTAAACACTAAGGGGGAAAAATTAGGTCGCGCCCCATTTGGGGCGCAAATATCGTCTGGACGCAAATATTAGCGCCTGGCGCTAATTATCGCCACTGACTGGAAACTTCACTTTTACCGCCCCGGGAGGTGAGTGGAGCGCTAAATCAGGCGCTGCACACCTGTCTTAAGGCGCAAAGGCCGAGCAGTGAGGCGCTAACTCAGCGCGCGATCGCAGCTCAGGTGCTGCCAGTTAGCGAGGGAACACAGACACACTGGCGCCGGCCAGTTCTTAAAGCGGGGGGGGGCAACTTGCTCCCCAGCCATACCCTGCTCATTGCAGCCTTGAATCTCGGCCTGGAGAGACCTGTGAATCCATTTTGCTGCCAAGGATGGAGAGGGTGAGAGAACGAGCTCAGCGCTTCACCGAGCGGGCCTTGGATGCTCTGGTTGGCGCGGTGGGGCACAGAAGATGTATACTCTTCCCTGAGAGTGGCAGGAGGCCTTTGCCACGCGAGTACAGAAGAGTGTGGAGGGAGGTGGCTCAGAGCGTCTCCTCCAGGAGCATGGTGCCCAGGACCCATGTTCAATGCCGCAAAAAGTTCAACGACCTCACTCGGGTCGTCAGGGTGAGTGGCTTTTTCTCAATACCTCTCCATCCCTCCATCTCAACCTCACTCTATGGCCAGAGGGTCTTAAAACCCCAATGCACAACACTCATCCAACACCTATGGCCCTTTCATCAAACACACACGCACATTCCACACTTTGCATACAGTAAGGGCTATTCACCTATGGGAGGCACATCAGGCAAGACCATGGCTGCATACAGTAAGGGCTATT
Source organism: Squalus acanthias (assembly GCA_030390025.1). Classification (NCBI taxonomy): domain Eukaryota; kingdom Metazoa; phylum Chordata; class Chondrichthyes; order Squaliformes; family Squalidae; genus Squalus; species Squalus acanthias. Next base: position 13,655,735 of record CM059435.1, on the reverse strand, counting down.
CACCTATGGGAGGCACATCAGGCAAGACCATGGCTGCATACAGTAAGGGCTATTCACCTATGGGAGGCACATCAGGCAAGACCATGGCTGTATATTTACTCAGATGCTGTCCTTTTTCTTGCAGGCCAAGCTGGCGCATAATAGGAGACAGCAGCAACGGACAGGTGGAGGGCGGCCTCAGCTGCAACCCCTCAGCGATCTTGAGGAGCGCGTCCACAGGATTGTGGCAAGCCGGGTGATCGGTCCCGTCGCCACTGGAGACGCCGACCCCGTTCTGGACAGCAATGGTAAGGTCATCACCTTTTTGTCCTCTGTCCTTCCACTTGTCCCTCACAACACCAGCCTTTGACACTTTCAATCCAACTTGCTAACTCGCTGCACTTATTCCTCCCTTACTGCCACCCTGTCCTCACGCTAAAGCCACTCTTGTACCTCCCTGCTTTCAGATGGTGATTCACCAGCTGAGGAGACGGGCCCTGAAGCTGCCAGTGGGAGTGAAGCTGCAGCCGAGGAGGAAGAGGAAGCCGGAGCATCAGTGTCACCCTCTCCCGAGGAAGCCCATGCCCACACTGGGAACATGCCTTCCCTGGAGGGGAGCAGGGGGGAAGGGTCTGATGAGGGTGAAGCTCCAGGACCCAGCGGCCTGCAGCAACGCCATGGGGGTAGGGAAGAACGGGGGCCTTCTCCCCAGAGGGAGAGTATGCCAGAGACTCCTACTGCAATGGACGCAGAGGAGGAGCGGCTGATCGCAGAAATGAACACCCAGGCGGTGGGCATGCACACTGAGCTCATGGGTGCAGTGGGAAGGGTGCCCGAATGCATTGAGTCACTGGCAAGGAGTGTGGAGCACTTCGCTGTAGCACAGGCGGATGCCACACTAACGCTTAGTGCTGCAATTCAGTCACTGACTGCCGTGATCCCATCTCTGACTGCTCTCATGCAGACTCAGATTGAGGCCACGCGAGCACTGACTGCTGCCAACCTCGATGGTTCGTTCACATGTCCCCGGGGCTCTCACCGCGCCGCAGCAGGCCAGCAATCTGTGCTCCAGCAGATTGCTCCGGATGCTGAAGTGCTGCCCCGTGGGAGTGCCAGTGTGTCGGGCGAGCAGGGAGTTGCTGTCCTCTCTCACGATGACAGCATTCCTGCTGCCAACACTGTCACTTCTCCACTGCACTTGCCACCGCCTGTAGGACAGACTGCTGCCGCCCATGCAGAGTTGGTGCAGTCTGCAGCCGGGCCCTCCAGGCCCAGAACTGGTCGAGGCCGTCCTTCAGGGGCATCTGCAGTGTCAGGGTCTGACGATCAGCAGCCTTCCACCAGCCTTGCTGCAGCCACTGAGGTCCCATTACGGAGGAGCAGTAGGGTTAGAAGGGGGGAAGTGCGCAAGGGAAGGTGATCACCCTCGAAGGGCAAAAAGTAGGAGGTGTGACAAAATGCTGGTCATTTTTTTATTAAAGGCCGAGGTTCGTGGTCCAACTTTTGTCTAGTGTTTTGGACATTATCTCCAGGTTGTGAGAACCAGTTATGTTAATGACTGTTTTTTTGTGTTTATTTCTATGAGTTTGTCATGAGGAAATGACACACACAGAGTTTGTAAAATAAATAAGTTTTTGTATTCAAAATATACATGTTTGGTGTTTGGAATCATTGGTGCCTTGGCCGGCTTAGGGGTTGCGTGTTGGGTTCATTGATGTTGTTAGCAATGGCAGAAGCCATTTCCACAGCAGGGGCCCTAGAAGCGGCTTGCTATCAGCCGTTGACGGGCGGCCCTTGCAGTTTCACCATTGTGGGCCGCCCTCCCGCCTTGGTGCTGCTGATGATCATCCTCCTCGTCCTCTTCCTCCTCTTCCTCCTCCTCCTCTGGTGGTGCTCCAAGGCCTGGTGGCATTGGCTGGGTCCTGACGATTGCCATGTTATGCAACATGCAGCACACAACTACGAAGTTGGATACTCGCTCAGGCGAGTACTGCAGGGCTCCTCCAGAATGGTCGAGACAGCGGAACCGTTGCTTCAGCACGCCGATTGTGCGCTCAATGATGTTCCTGGTAGCTTGATGGCTCTCATTGTACCGCAGCTCAGCAGGGGTGTTGGGCGTACGGAGCGGTGTCATCAGCCAGGTGCTCAATGGATACCCCTTGTCCCCGAGAAGCCAACCAACTGGCTGATGCGGTGCCTCGAAAAGTTCTGCCACAGTAGTCTGGCGCAGGATGAAAGCATCGTGGCAGCTGCCAGGATAGTGGGCATTGACAGCGAGTATCAGCTGTCTGTGGTCACAGACCAACTGAACATTCAAGGAATGGAACCCCTTTCTGTTCCGGAATTCCTCGGCATTCTCATGTGGAGCACGCAAAGCCACATGCGTGCAGTCAATGGCGCCCTGCACCATGGGGAAGCCCGCTATCCTCGCAAAGCCCAGAGCGCGGTCACGCTGCTTGTCTGGGGTCATGGGGAAAGAGATGAACTCTCGTCTCCTTTTAAAGAGGGCATTTGTGACCTGCCGGATGCAGCAATGCACCGCGAACTGGGAGATATTGGCCAGGTCCCCAGCAGCAGCTTGAAATGAGCCAGTAGCATAAAAGTTGAGAGCCACTGTGACCTTCACTGCCACCGACAGAGACGTCCTGGACCTCAGTTGAGGCTGCAGATCTGGCTGCAGCAGGTGGCAGAGCTCAGTGACCACCTCCTTGCTGAATCGCAGCCTTCGCAAACACAGCTCCTCAGACATATGAATGTAGGAGAGCTGTTCACGATATACCCTGGGAGGGTAAGCTCTCCTGTACATACGCCTGTTGGCCCTCCTCCGTCTGGCCATCATTGCCACTCTCTCTCTGCGTCTCTGTGTCCTCCGATTCAGCTGGAGCAGGACGACGCCCCCAATCAGTGCAGCCCCCATAGTCTCTTTGCAAGCAAAGTTATGAAGGACAGCAACCAAAGTAGCAGCGAAGTTAGGATCAGTAGGCAAAACTACCTCACAAAGCGTTGACTCAATGCAGAAGTCTCTCTTTCTCTCTCTCCGAATCTCTCTCTCTCTCTCAGAACGAGTGGTGCAAAAATGTCAACCACAGAAAAAGACAGGAAGAGGCCCCCTTTAAATAGCGCCCCCCCCCAGCCCCACAGCAATTGATAGCGTTCCAGTCTTCCGGTCGTTGGATGCGCCAGGCGGTAAGGCAGGGGGCGCCACTCAATTTCCGCTCCGGGGCGCCACAAGGGCGTTGCACCATGGAATGACGTCACAATCTGCGCGCGCAGGTGGTCGCAGCGGTAAGGTTTAGCGCCGCCGCACAATGTCTAGTTAAGTTCCCGAGCTGCGCAAACATCGCTGCGCCCGGGCGCTAGCGGCTTTGCGCCCCATTAGCGCCCTCTTAAGGCGCTAACGGGAGGCACAACCAACTGAATTTTTACCCCTAAGCCTAATTCTTCTTGAGTGTGCGGCAGCAGCCAGCTATCCATAGTTTTCTATCCGTTTGGATGGTAAATTATGGGCAACATGCCTGCGATTTTCCGCTATATGCAGGTAGCAGGCAAGGTACCTCACCTCCGCCATGTACTCGGAAAATTTACCCCCCGGACTCATCACACAAACACTCTAACCAACTGATTCTTTTCCAGGTCTGAATATTGCAGCAGCCTTCACTTCCAGCGGTGTTCCCTCCCACCAACAGTGTGCTTTTACAACCAAAGCTTGGCCTCGTCTAATTCCTACTCCTTCATCTACCTCAGCCTCCCTCTGACTCCCTTCAACCTTGCTGGTGCCCTGCACTGTGGGCTTTTCCCCTTCATCCAAGTTTACGAATTTAAAAAAACAAATTCCTCCAATGGAGGATTTAGTGCACTTTGCTTGCGGGAGACTTTTAAGGTTGTCAATTATTGGTTGATATTTCTGACTGAGCCAGTAGGTTTTTGTTAAAAGTAAGAACTGTACTTGCTGTTTCCAGTAAGCAGCAACATGCACATTCCACTATTTCTTAACCTCTGACAATCTTCCCATTGAAAATGTATCTTCTGAGAAAATAGCTTTAAAAGCTTAAAAAAATCATGTTGCATTGTGTAGCACACCTGATGTGACCTTCAGCACCTTGAATGTTTAAAAACTATTAAACATATCTCACCATTGACTAAAATAAGCCCAGCTTTCATTACTATAATTAAAAAGGGGAGCGGGGCTGGCAAAAGTATATAACTAAAGAATAAATATCCAACCAATCAGACACACCATAAACTAAACCACTCGAGAGAGAGAGAGAGAGAGAGAGCGAGAGAGAGAGAGAGAGAGGCAAGATGCTGTCAGTGGAACTCGGTTTGTCCGGCCAGAGATGCCCCAAAATCAGCCAAGACGGGTAATTCTTCCTTACCCCACAGGAGTCCTGTGCTGGCTATTTTTGCACAACACAAAAAATCCTCCGAGATCTCTGCGCTCCTTCAATTCTGGCCTCTTGCCCATCCCCGATTTTAGTCGCTCCACCATTGGTGGCCGTGCCTTCAGCTGCCTAGGCCCTAAGCTCTGGAATTCCCTCCCTAAACCTCACTGCCTCTCTCCCCACCTTTAAGACACTCCTTTAAAACCTACCTCTTTGACCAAGTTTTTGGTCACCTGTACTGATATCTCCTTATGTGGCTCGGTGTCTGATAACGCTCCTGTGAAGCACCTTGGGTCGTTTTACTACGTTGAAGGCGCTATATAAATGCAAGTTGTTGTAGTTGTATGGAGGACTCCTTCTTGGCTCAAAAAGAGTTCAGTTTCTAGTCTATGCTGATTTGACTGACAGCCGTGGGGCCACTGCATTGGCTTCAGTGCCTCTGGGTTAGATAGGGGAAAAGTCACCCAGAATCAACATTCAGGAATCACCATTCCTGACCAATACCCAACAACTCCGCATGAAAGTGCGTGAGTGAATGTGGCTTTGCTGTGATGCCTCCCGTAGTGGGATAGCCTGCCAACGCTCACTGTCTGGGCTTGCATGGTTAGAGCGGCCCCTTGGGTGAGGCGGCGCCGAGCTTCCACATCGGTGGGCTGTAACCCCAGCGTGAGTCACAACCTTCGAGAGTGAAGGCAATAAAAGGGAAAAAACACTGCGGTACAAAAGAACACGGGGACTTCGTTTACTGCTGTTGTGTTGAGGCTCGTGGCTGCACGGCAGCAGCGGTGGCACAGCCCGAACACAGAATAATAAGACTTTCTGTACCGGGGTTTGACATCAGTTTGAGCAATTTATAGTGCCAGTTATCAAACGAAGCATGGAATTAAAGCGTTAAAGATAAGTAACTTTTCACCGAAAGCTTGATCTTTGACAAAGAAGCATAAACAATTACCATGTGGAGGATTCTGCCTCAATCTTGACATATGTTGGTGCACAGATTAAATTACTTACTAATTCTAAAATGACTTGTTTTTAAGGCGCGTACTTCCAATTCGCAGCAAGTTAAATTGTCCCGAGGTGTTATATTGCTTCATACACCAGTACACTTGGACAAGGGGCCCCAGCTCAGAAGACATGCTCCTTGTGCTCTGCAATCTTGGCATTTTTGTATAAGTATTCCTTTTTGTACCAGCCTGGTAGAGCCAAGCCTTGCATTATTTAGCGAGGAGATTTTACAGGTCTTTTGTGCTCCCAGATGTTTTAATTACAGAGGAGAGAGATGGAATGATTCTGACCATATGTCTCAATTCTACATAAATAAATACTGTCACAGGCTCGCTGTAATCTGCTGATGCTGTCATAGATCCCAGTGACACTAAAACTGTCAGCCTTAATAACCATCTTCAATCCTTCAATGAGCATGGTAATTCAGGAAATGCCAAGACTGATATTCCGTGAAAATATTCAATCCAGAAACAATTAAGTTCACATTGATATAAAATGGCTCCTTCAGGGATTAGAAGCTCAATAGAATTAAGCAATGACTCCAGATGAATGTAAATAGTTGAAGAGATAGGAATGGTACATTTTCCAACTGTGGTGTGAAGCACCGGAGGGGATGGGGGGCTGAGTAATTAGTTTGTGGATGTTTGCCTGTTTATGCTGATCCGGATAACAGAACCTGGGATCCCAGTGCGTACACTGGGGCCTACAAGAGTCGCTAGTACAGTCTGAAGCTTACTCTGAGCAGGAGCAATTGAACTAAATGGTACGCAACCTCACTTTACAACACAAAAGGTCATTCAGCCTCCACGCACGCACACACGCACCCGACTTCCATGCAGATTCTTGAAGACACCTACACTCCCCACCAATACACAGGCACAGCTATCCTCTAATTGAAGAATAGTTCAGTAGGAGCTCAAACCTGGCTTCTGAATTCGGCCCATCTTTGTCCTAATGCTAGATGCTGACTGATTCCTATTCCACTTGCTGGTTCAGTTTAATCAGGACTGAGGCAAACCCAAGAAGGTAAATGTTAGAGCCTGAACGCAAGACCTATCATCCAGCCAGATCTCATGAAACTAATTGCATTTACACCACTCAGAAGGGACTGGATGCAACTGACCAGTGCGTCTTTGACGTATTTGCATTTGCATTCACACGGGAATCGACAGGGAAGCACAACACCAACCAACATGACTACTGGTGGGCAGGACCTTGCCCCAGGTCCTCGACCCAACTGAGCCCCGGGGAGCAAGAACAAACAAATTGCGCCGATCTTTAAACCTACAGTGCCCACACCACAAGCGTACCAATGTATCTGCATACTTCTTCCATATGCACTTTATAATCAAAATGTACAAGTGCTTCATAATATATATATATCTAAGGAGTCATTGTCAACAGGGAACCTTGCCTACAGGGACAGTGGATTGAAAATTCAGGCACATACTGCATATGATTCGCTAGCTATTAATTGTAAATAGTTGGAAAAGTTTGCGCAGTGCAAGTCCAAGTTTCCAGAGGGTGAGATGCCCTGCCGAGAGTGAGAAGTTGAATAATTATGGCATAAACTCTTAATAATTCAATATGGAAAGAAATACAATTAGAATTACCTGCTGGAGTGTAACTTCTTATTGCGTCCTGGAAAAGTAAATAAATAAACGATATAATTTCTGAAAAGATAAATCTTGCCGATAGCTGAGGATCTGTAAGGGGTAATTCCGCGATCAAGGAGTCCCAGCGGGGAACCACCTGCAGGGGGCTAGGGTTTTGGGGGGACGATCTTGCAGTCCTATCTCTGACCTATGCTCCCTGTGAGCATGGCTCTCTGTGGGAGTGTGGAATTACCCCTATGTGTCCAGATTACAGGGAGCTTGCATAACTGACCTTGTAGCTGAGGGCATAAGACACATCACATAGCCGTCCGATGTACTTGACAGCATTTACATTCATGTGGGAAGGGCTGTTAGGTAACTGGTTAATGCACCCATGAGCATTTGCATCCACACATGATGTCTCGCTGTTCAAGTCACTCACAGGACTGCATAATATTTGCTCTACATTGACTAGGCCATGTACAAAGTCACTTAGGTATTGTGAGCGGAAAGGTTTATTTAGAACATAGAACATAGAAAACATAGAAAAATAGGAGCAGGATAGGCCATTCGGCCCTTTGAGCCTGCTCCGCCATTCAATATGATCATGGCTGATCCTCTATCTCAATACAGGTTGAGCGTCCTGAGTCCGGCAACCTCGGGACCGAGGCCGAGCCGGTTTTCGTGTTTTTCCGGACTTCGGAACGTGTTTCTGATGTCCGAAGTCCGGAAATATCGCAACCTGGGCTCGGGCGTTTCCGGACTTCGGACATCAGAAACACGTTCCGAGTCCGGAAATGCCTGGGCCGCTCCGCGTAGCGCTGACGTGTTTCTCCGCCCCTCCCCTCCCCTTCTGTTAAAGGGGAGGGACGCTGCGAGCTCTGCAGAGCATCCGATGGCCCACACTAGGCCACCAGGGCGGCGTGGTGCCGTGGCTGCAGCCTGGCGGAAACACTTAGTGGAGCTGTGCAGATTAAGGAGGATAAAACACAACACTAAAGTTTTATTGCATCACTCGCATTTTTCATAGGACAGGTTGAGCGTCCAAAATCCGGAGTTCCGGATTCCGGAACATTTTACGGATTCCGGACGACCCTGCCACCAATCGTCCCGGAGTCCGGATTCCGGAACATTCCGGATTCCAGAACTCCGGATTTTGGACGCTCAACCTGTACCATATTCCCGCTCTCTCCCCATACCCCTTGATGCCTTTTGTGTCTGGACAAAATTTGGATCTTTTTTAATCAACATACAGATACAGGAATCTCATTGGCAGGCCCATTGCATATAAACACATCAGACAGTCCATCCCCACTCTGGATATCTTGGGGAAGTACCTCACTTTATGGTCTCAATGGGGCATTCGCTGTTCTTAATCTCCCACAAATTCTGGCAGGTTCAGTTCACCTTTCCTGGCTGCCATCTCTGGTTGTCCCATTGGAAACGTTTGTGCAGCATTTTCGTTGCAGCACAGATGCCTGTAACATCTGAATCAAAGATCCTCATAAAGCTTTTGTGTAACACCGGGCTTTTGCTTTGCTCCTCTCCTAAAGGTGCTGGAGCATTAGTCAGTCGGTGCCTAGTCCCAGTGCCCGTTCTTCACGTGTGCCCTTGCTTGGACTGTGAATATTGGCGGACTATTCCGCCTAGGGAAGGATCAGAGCTGGACCCAGATCTATCCGCACCCGATGTCCAAACGTGCACTCTCTGGCACGAGTCGCTGGCTAGCTTTCAGGACCAGGAACCTTGCTTGGTTTGATCTTTCTAAGTGTCAGCTGTGGCTCAGTTGGTAGCACACTCGCCTCGGAGTCAGAAGGTTGTGGGTTCACCATCCCACTCCAGGGACTTGAGCACATAAAGCTAGGCTGACACTCCAGTGCAGTGCTTGAGGGAGTGCTGCACTGTCGGCGATGCCGTCTTTCGGATGAGAAGTTAAACCGAGGCCCCATCTGCTCTCTCAGGTGGACGTAAAAGATCCCATGGCACTATTTCGAAGAAGAGCAGGGGAGTTATCCCCGTTGTCCTGGCCAATATTTATCCCTCAATCAACTTCACTAAAACAGATTATCTGGTCATTATCACATTGCTGTTTGTGGGAGCTTGCTGTGCGCAATTTTCTGTGGCTTCAAAAGTACTTCATTGGCTGTAAAGCACTTTGAGACATCCGGTGGTCGTGAAAGGCGCTATAGAAATGCAAGTCTTTATTTCATTAGTTCATGGCCGTGACACCAAAAGCTGCCTGACTAAGGCCAGCTAACTCGGCTAAAGCCTGGGACCTTTCTGGTCTGTATGGGGCACAAACCAGAAAATTAGTGCTCACAATATTAGCGTGCAAACATTTGACACCTTCACATAACATTCAGTAGGTTGCAGGCTCTGTTTTGCTTTCCTTTTCCAGAGATCTCGTGGAAAAAGCAAAGGGGGGATCTACAGCACCCCCACCCTCCCCCCCCCCCAAAAAAAAGTGATTCAGTACTCACAGGGTTAATCCCCAGACTCTACACTATTAGTTCTGCACCGTATGAAAACTGTAGTGAAACAGTTTATCCAAGATTACTATGAATTAAGAACGGTTGTGAGACTCAGTGGCTTTTCCTAATTCTGCTTTGCAGTCTCCAGCTTTTCAAAGAATACAAAGCAAATCGGTTCTGCAGATCTTACATGAAAGGAACGTGCAGGCGCCTTTGGAAGACCGAAGAAGCCCTTTAGCCTTTCTCGGCGTCACTCCAACAGCATGGACTCTCCGTTCCGCGAAAATACTGCTCACTCACAGTACTCCTTTCCGATTTTATTTAATGAATGAGAAATTATCACAGCTCCTCTGAATCCTGAAGAAATGCACCTACAACAACCAACTTCCGTCTCTGCCCTTTCACTGGCAAAAGAGCGAAAGCGATGTAAACTAAATGAGAAGCAGATGTTTTTTGATTAAGGGCGTCCAGGTAATCACACGACTACTCTGCTACAATGCTGTTAGTCAGAGAACAGCTGGTTACCAAAAGTGACAGATTCGGATGTATCTGCTGCACCTCCTGTGGGAGCTGATTTCTGGGATATTTCCTATATTCCATCAAACGTAGCACATTACAGATGCAACAATTACAGACTTTTACACTCAATTAATTGTGCCCAGTAAGTGTGTACCAGTGGATAGACTGCCGACGGAACCCCATGCACAATGTAATTGTGTGCAATGCTCCCATTAACTCGTGTAATTTGCCTTTTTTTCAGCTATTCCAAGAGTTAGGCTGATTATTTGATTGCAGTTTTTTTTTTGATGAACTGTTTCTGTGCCTAATTACACGAAACACAATTTTGCTAAATTTTCTTTCAGTGTATCTTTAGGATTTTTGTGTCATTATTTTTTTTTTAACTTTCCAATCCCCAGTGTTTCTATGTTCGAACCATTGTTCTATACTTCACTCCTCGTTCCAGAAGTTGGGGGGGGGGGGGGGGGGAGGTGGCGGTGATCTTGTACCTGGCTCCGATCTGCACTCAAAGAGATGTCCCTACTGGAAAGATGTTGCGCATGACCATTTCTATTCGCTAAACCTAAGGCACTGCCAAGCACTGAAAACACAAACATGGCTAAATAGATTGGCCGAGTGAGAGGAAAGGTTAATCGGCCAAGGCAACGGCAGCCAATCGGCTGCCGCCCGTTTTACACCCCACTTCAGTTGTAAATTCTGACCAGTCTATTGTAAATATACAGCGGGCCTGTGGACAACTGAAAAATGAAAAGTCAGGTTAAAACTTCAACAGCAGCATTTCCACACAATGGTTAGGGGGATCCCTACTCTGTACTGGTGGTGTGCACTAACAGTTTACATTCTATTCAGTGTTTGTAATTAGTTCGGGGTGTATTTCTGAGGTGGAACTGATTCATCCTATAACTTATAGAATCATAGAATGAGACAGCGCAGAAGGAGGCCATTCGGCCCATCGTACCTGTGCTGCCTCTTTGAAAGAGCTCTCCAATTAGTCCCACTCCCCTGCTTTTACCCCACGGCCCTGTAATTTTTTTTTACCTTGAAGTATTCGCCCAATTCCCTTTTGAAACATAGAAACATAGAAGATAGGAGCAGGAGTAGGCCATTCGGCCCCTCGAGCCTGCTCCGCCATTCGATGAGATCATGGCTGATCATCCAAACTCAGTACCCTGTACCTGCCTTCTCCCCATATCCCTGGATACCTTTATCTTTAAGAAATATATCTAACTCATTCTTGAATATATTTAATGACTTGGCCTCAACTACCTTCTGTGGTAGAGAATTCCACAGGTTCACCACTCTCTGGGTGAAGAAATTCTTCCTCATTTCTGTCCTAAATGGCTTACCCCGTTATCCTTAGATTATGACCCCTGGTTCTGGACTCTCCGACCATCGGGAACATTCTTCCTGCATCTAGTTTGTGCAGACCTGTCAGAATTTTATATGTTTCGATGAGATCCCCTCTTGAAAGTTGCGATTGAATCTGCTTCCACCGCCCTTTCAGGCAGCGCATTCCAGATCACAACAACTCGCCGCATAAAACAATGTTTCCTCGCGTTGCCTCTGCTGCTTTTGCCAATCGCCTTAAATCTTGCTGCTACTCGGGCGGTTAAGGGGTCACCGACTCCACCTGCAAGATGGTGAGTCACAGCATTCCCTCTGTTTAACTTTAAATTGCTGTCATTACGCACAAGGGTTTTGTGTAAAGAAAATAAGAATCACCTGGAACATGAACAATTTTGAATACCGCAGGAGACCTCTGATTTTTGAGTTGATCCGCACCTGTTGCCATGACGTCGATCATACTTTCAAAAATGCTATTGCGTTCTGTGATGTCGGAGCTCTTCCGAGATCTGCCGACCCAAAACAGCAAGGGGGAAAAATTGGGTATCGCCCATTTTGGGGCGCTAATATTGGCCGGGCGCAAAGTTTAGCGCCCGGCGCTAATTAGCGCCTCCGACTGCAAAATTCGCCTCTATCGCCCCTGGAGGTGATTTGAGCGCTAAATCAAGCGCTACGCACCTCTCTTAAGGTGCTAACGTCGGGGAGTGAGGCGCTACCTCAGAACGTTACCAAAGCTCAGGCGATGTCAGTTACCATGGAAGCCAGACAGACTGGCGCCGTCCAGTTCTTAAAGGGGTGGGGCCATCTTGCCTTGAATCTCGGCCTGGAGAGACCTCTAAAGCAATTGTGTTGGAAGCACTACTGGATAGGCCCAGGGAAAGAGCTCGGCGCTTAGGAGCCTCAAAGGTGGTGCTGAGGGCCAAAACTCCTTCGGACAGCGTTAAATCTTTCCAGACATCTCTCTCTCTCTCAACCTGCGTGTACCAAAAATTTTGCCGACAAGAAAAGGCAGGAAGTGCCCACCTTTAAATAGCGCTCCCCCAGTCCCTCCCTGACTTGAAAATGTTCCCCTCTACCTGTCGTTCCTAGCGGCAGGCGCTAAGGCAGGGGGCGCGCCCCAATATCCGGTCCGGGGCGCTACCGGGGCATTGCACGCTCGACTGACATCACGATCTGCAGGCGCAAGACATCATGGCGGTAGTGTTTAGCACCGACGCAAAAAACTGGTCAATTTCGCGAGCAGCGCCAAAATCGCCGCACTCGGTCGGTAAGTTCCTAGCGCCCCGTTAGCGCCCCCCGGAGGTGCTAACAGGAGACGCTAACCAACCAAACTTTTCCCCCAAAGATCCTAAAATACATTTTTCCCCTTTTTAAGAGCCTAAAGTGGGAAAAATAGTGATGCAAGGGGGCAGAGAAGATGGATTTATAAACCCAGGCTCACACAGATACACACAAACACATGGAAAGCATATTCATAGAAAACACTATGCAGAAATCAAAGAAAAAGAGTTTGTAAAACATCAGTGAAGTAAGCGCTACAGTGAAACCTTCGAACCGATAGCTGAGGAGCACCTTACATAAGGTTCAAAGGTCAAGAGTTTAGCAACGCCCTTCACACTGTATTATGATATTACATTCCGATCTTGAGTTTCATACAATCTGTTTCACTTGGATAATGCCTTGGGTTAAACAGAGAACCCACCCCAGGTCTGGACCGATGTAAAGCACCTGCAGTGCAATGCTTATGTCCAGGCCTGGGAGTACTGTGATTTCCCATCCCAGCCCATTTACATGGCCAATGGGCACCCCCTGGGGCAGGCCTCTCCCACGCCTCGGCACTGGCGGAGAGGCAAGTGATGGGCAACTGCAGGACACTCAAGCCTCTAGCTCCACATCAGGCCCCTGATTGGGACTTGCTAGCCTCTAGTAGGAGATCGCTGTTGGAGGCTGCAATATATTAGAGGTCACCTCCATTCTTTGACTTGCCCCGTGAATCCCGAAGACCTTCTGGTCGGTGAGGGTCCAGAGAAGGCAACGGTACCTTATTTTCTATGCACCTCCGGTGGGGTGGCTTGCCAACAAGCGATTGGAAAATGAGCTGGGAGGCGGGCGGTGGGGAATGCCCCTTCCTGGCTCATTTGAATGCCTCTGGTTAGCCTGTACTTACTGCAGGCACAGACCAAACTCCACCCGCCTCCCACCTCCTGGAAATCCCAGGGCTATGTAAAAGAAACAGACGTGGTACACTAGGTTTCACCCCTCCCCCCCCCCCCTCCATTTTTGCCTGACCTTTGATCCTGGGGAACTAGCCATTCCTTGGCGGCAAAGGATAGCAAAATCGGCCCTATATACTCTGGATTAAACTTTTAAATGTTATAGTCTGGAAACCAATGTTGGCAGCACTAGTAGATGCTTAGCATAATCTTTAACATGATTTAATGTTATTCCTTTATCCACTATTTTAGCAAAGGTGTTAATCAATTTAAAATAAGCAGGTTAACATCTGCAACAAAATAACTGATGAAGGATTGTCACACAAATGGATTAAGCGTTTGCTCCCAAATTTCATCAACAGTAATTTCTAGCCCTCTGACTTTAATAAAATGATCCATTAATTGTCAGAGGGTTAACTGTTTTTCTCCTAAAGATTTAGACCCGAGATTTACTTCAGTTGCTTGACAGTGTTATGCAAACAACAATAACTTGCATTTATATAGCACCTTCAACATAATGAAATGTCCCACAGGAGCGTAATCAGAGACAAAGAAAATTGACACCAAGCTAAAGAAGGAGACATTCGGACAGATGACCCAAAGCTTGGTCAAAGAGGTAAGTTTTAAGGAGCACCTTAAAGGAGGCGAGAGAGGTGGAGAGATGGAGAGGTTTAAGGAGGGAATTCCAGGGCATGGGGCCTAGACAGCTGAAGGCACAGCCATAAGTTTTCAGTCGGGCTGTGACTTGTTTGCTGTACCATTTCTGTGGGTCATGTGAGGCTTGTGATGTTCAACATGGTCGATTTACCCGCTGACGTTGACACATCAAGAATGGTCAGTTGGGCAGTGTAGCAGAGGTTTAAAACTGCCAGAGGGTCATTCCCCAAAATTTCACTTTCAAGAGAAGGAAGGGGGTGAAAAAAAGAACTAAAGGAAAAAGTTTCCCCGTTCCCAATCTCCGCTGAAGCAGCCTCTCGCAAATTAGCCCATTAATGTTTCTCTGCAACAGCCGATTGCTTAAGAATAATTTCCTTCAAGCCTTCTGAATGCAAAGCAATTTAGCAGCCATTAAAAATGATTGTTATGTAATTATTTTCTGTAAATTCACGGTGATGAATATTGTGAAGTAAAAGCTCCATAAATGCACACAACCACAGAACATTTAATTTACCGAATTAAAAATAAAACATGAATTCCTGTCAGATTTTTTATGCTTTTCAGCTCCTCAAAAGGAACTGATCACTAGGTAACAGCTACGGGTGACGAAGCGTCGAGCGGGAAGGAGAAAGTGGAGAGCAACAGAACAATCCTCATTGCTGCTTATTTTGTTTTAAATTTGTTACAGCTTTCACTGGCGTTAAGTCCAACAATAGTGAAAGGAAGGGACTGTAACTGAGATTGTTGGACATTGTGGTTAAGCCTGATTCTGTTTCTCGCCCACACACTTTCTAGCAGAGTGGGAATCTTAGCATTTCATTGTTGCTTTGGCCGGGATGAGCTAACTCAATACTGACCAAGGATAGAGTAAGGAGGAAGAGAAACGCCATTGAGAAGAAATCCAATTGCAGCCGAGGAGAACTGCTGCAGCTCCGATACTTCAGCGAGAAAGGCAAAAGAGGGCCACAGCACACTTAACGTTAAACGCACGCAGAAGGGAATTTTAAAACTCCTTCAGTCTCCAACCTTCTAAAGGTTATCCTAGTGGAAGGCACTCAAGTCATGAATAGTTCAGAAGCATTTCTGTTCGCAGTAGCTCAACATCATTGCTGCATTTTATTTCTGTTCTTTGGCGAGTTCCAGCATTTGGTTTTTTTTTTCCCCTGCCGGTTGCCAGTGCATTTTGAAGATAGTCGGAATTAACATATGTAAAGATTAAACTCTCTGCAAGGAAATCACATTACTGGCTGAGTTTTTACAGCGTGATTTCTCATTTCGGCTTCTGTGGTTTAATTAGAAAGAGATAATGTTTGACAAGATGTCCTACAGGAAAAAAAAAAGTGTTTCCAGAGATCTTCTGAGCAAGCTTTAAACAATCCTCTTTTAACCTGTTCACACGAGGTTGCCTTTGTGCAATGCTGCCAGTGTGTTTTCCTCTTCTTTGTCTTATATAGTTTAAAATGGCGATCATCAAGATTCCAGTCCGGAGAATGAAACAGCTTTTCAACTTGGCACTTAGTGTGAATCATCCACACCTGCAACCAGATATAGACCAGGTTAGAGACTGAATCCGGGATTTCCCACTTTGGTACTCCAGCAAAGGCTGGCAGCACGTATTGGGGAAAACTCCACTCCGCCACCTCATGATTTTCCAACCAGTGGTGGTAACATCCTGGTTTGGGTGTACAGAACTTCCTGTGCCAGGAGCACTAAGGCAGTCACTTCTGGTCTCTGTGTCTAACCTGGCTTATCTCTTGCATAAACGTGGCTGATTCAGACAAAGTGCCTGTCTCAGGTGTGCTGAAGAGCAAAATCTCAGCCAGAGTCCAGCTCTTCCTACTCTGCCCCAACGAGATGCTTTAATCCCTAACTCCGAACAATAACTTCTACTGCTCCTAGATACTATCTTTCCACTTTCCGAAACAGCCATCATTTTGCTGCACTTGGCGATCTTGCCAATTAGTACCAATTTTTAGAAGTTTTGTGATATGACGATTTTAACCTTACAGGCTCAGCAGAAGCCTGGCGGGTGGGCGGTTAAAATCGCCCTGGCTCTTACCTGTCCAAAAACCACCATGATCGCAACATCTGCAATTTTAACCGGCTCTCCTGACACGCAGGGACACGCGCCCGGAGCCAACAGGGTCCTTCGTGTGCGTGTTGCGGCCCAATGACATCATTGAGACCCAACAGTTATTTTAACTCAGGCCTGAGCGGGGAAGCCACCTGCAGTTAAAATCGGGGCCTAGACTCATGCTAACTCAGAACTGGTTTAAGGGAGTGGAGACTTATTTAACTCAAAACCACTGCAACCAACCAAGAGGGGAGATTTTTACCGAATAAGTGTAGACCGGATTTAAAGGAATAAAAGGAATGTTCCGACTGCGCTACCCAGCCTGTTACCATCGCATTTAATTTGCTGAGGATATTTCTAAGGTCATTAACAAAGGGCAATTGTCAGAGGAAGATTCTAACAGCTGCACGGACTGCCACCTAGGAAGTTATTGTTGTTACTTTCGGATAATGTCACTGGCAATTCTTTTGCCATGTTACTGTCACAGTTTTCAGGTTTGTACACCAGATATTCACTCGGGTTCAGCAGTACCAGTCACTCCATAAATGGACACTATGTCCCCTATTATCTAGAGTGCACCTTTTTTGGCCCAATATCTAGTTAAATCATAGCCAGACCCAGGGATCATAATAGGGAACCTATACTCCATGTGCTTACTACTTAAATGTGGCATTTGGCACCACATGATTACTTCTCTCTTTCCAGAACTAACTTCTTACCAAGACTTCAACTTCAGACCATCAACTGATTTCTTTACATCAAATACATGAATGAACAGTGTGCAGCTTTCACAGTGAGAAAAATCTATTTCCCTGTGCTCCTCAGTTATGAAAAACAATATCGACACAATCTACTGTCTCTCTAAACAGGGGTTCACCTTCACCAGCTTAAGCTTTTGAAGTTGATTCAGATTTTGAAAAGACAGGAAGTTCCGTGCCTGATAGAAAGCCTCTGTGGACAGTCTTCTCCTCTGAAGACTTTGAGATGGGGAGCTTGGCCCACCGAACTGCCAATCAAATTTACTGCCCTGAGTCAAGAGTCTACTACTTTGATGGGTGAGCAGGAGACTCCCACACATCTGCCTGCCACTGTCTGAATTGAATGGAACACAGCTTTGAGAGGTGACAACACGCTCCAAGACTTTGGAGAAGAGAGGGATAGTGGATGGGTTTGACATAGCAATATGATCAGGCTGATCACACCATCCTCTTCCAATACCACATCTCCGTTGTCCAGCTTGGTGCGACCGCCATTGTCCTCACTTGGTTCTTCCTATCTGATTCTAGCCGGAGCACCTCCAGCAACGGCTGCAGAAAGGTCGAAGGGGACAAGGAAGGATAATGCACCAGCGCCGCAATCACCGAAAATGCCATTTGTGACTTTGGTTTGGCTGGTTTCAGTGCTGTGGGAGTGGCGGAAACCTAATTAGAGAGAATCAAACAGAGAGTTGTGGGAAAGGTGAGCGCAGATTTGGGAGGCATGGTCAAAATACTTTGATGTGGTTGCTGAACATTTCTAGTAATGAAGCACTTTCACATCTGTAAGGGGACATCAGGAGCTGGCATCTGGTTTCTTCACCATCAACATCACACTACTATAAAGAAGAAAGACTTGCATTTATATAACACCTTTCACGACCACCGGACATCCCAAACTGCTTTACAGCCAATGATGTGTAATCACTGTGGTAATATAGGAACCGCAGCAGCCAATTTGCGCACAGCAAGCTCCCACAAAAAGCAATGTGATAATAACCAGATAATCTGTTTTAGTGATGTTGATTGAGCGATAAATATTGGCCAGGACACTGGGGATAACTCCCCTGCTCTTCTTTGAAATAGTGCCACAGGATCTTTACATCCGCCTGAGAGAGCAGACGGGGCTTCGGTTTAACATCTCACCCGAAAGACGGCACCTCCGACAGTGCAGCACTCCCTCAGCACTGCACTGGAGTGTCAGCCTAGATTTTCGTGCTCAAGTCTCTGGAATGGGACTCGAACCCACAACCTTCTGACTCAGGTGAGGGTCCTACCCACTGAGCCACGGCTGGCTCATAAGTCACTCAACCAGCATGATCCTGACTCTATAGGGGACTCACATTTTCTGGGTCCCACAAGTAGAGAATGAAGGTACAAAGTAGCTCCCTTTTCCACTGGCCCTCCAATTGAGCCCACAATTACCACCGACAAATGAAGTAAAAAAGATAGAGTGGCACACAAAAGGTCTCAGATCTTTCCTTCAGGTCTGCTCCCCCCAAACATGAGCAGAAATGTAAAAGTGCAACTGGAAAGGGAAGTACTCTGCGGAGAGGTGTTAGTTGGCCTACAAACCCAGCATGAAGATTCTTGGCAGGATAGTGTGTGCATTGTGTCTCAGTAGACATTTGTCCCCCCCACCCCCCCCCCCCCCCCCCCCCCCCCCCCCACTGACTTCAGATCTTGAATCCTCATTGTTGGCAGCAGATTGTATCTTGACAAAAAACGTCACCAGTCTGTAGCAGGAAAAGATGATAAGTCAACTGTCAGGGGAACTCATGCTAACTTGATCTCGGCACATTTCATCTGAAATAAGGTCTGAGGGAAACAGAAAAAGACGCCACAATTAACATATCAGCAGTTATCATAAGTAATGGCCATCGGTTATTGCCAAAAGCTATACCCAATGTGAATTTATATTTTAAAAACCAGCACAGAAGGGCAATTTATGTCATTCATCCAATGTTCCTATAAAAAACAAACAGCTGCCAAGCTCATAAAATGGCAGAGCTGACACAATGGCCTACTCCTGTTTTAATGTTCCTAAACAAGAAGACGCTGGACAAATTAGTTTGAAACCGCAGTTTTGAGGTGAAAAAAATACAATGATTTGTGGTAAAGGTGGTTTCTGTAATGGGTTAAATAACATTGCATCATTTAGTATGTATTTCACACTTGTCGCATCCTTGTTTTCAAATCCCTCCATGGCCTTGTCCCTTCCTATCTCTCTAATCTCCTTCAGCCCCACAACCCCCCGAGATATCTGCGCTCCTCTAATTCTGCCCTCTTGAGGATCCCTGATTATAATCGCTCAACCTTTGGTGGCCGTGCCTTCTGTTGCCTGGGCCCTAAGCTCTGGAATTCCCTGCCTAAACCTCTCTGCCTCGCTACCTCTCTTTCCTCCTTTAAGACGCTCCTTAAAACCTACCTCTTTGACCAAGCTTTTGGTCATCTGCCCTAATTTATCCTTATGTGGCTCGGTGTCAAATGTTTTGTCTTAAAATACTCCTGTGCAGCGCCTTGGGGCGTTTTACTACGTTAAAGCCGCTATATAAATACAAGTTGTTGTTGTTGTTGTCTAGTGTGAGGAACCCTATTTGTGATATTTTGTGGGTCTTTTTGTCCCCATGAGGTCCCGTACCCTTTTTCAGTGTGTGCATAGTTAAATATGTTTCTGTCCCTGTGTCTCACCAGTTCTGGTACTGTTAATATGCGATCTGCGATCTAATTTCATGATACAAGACTGCAAAACCAAGGATAATGCATGGCACAGTGCCACTGACTGATGCTTCTTCCACGGGGACATTAAAGCCTTCTGCTGTCTCACGGAATGGCTTCTGTCATCCCTCGCAAGGATCTGTCACTTGAATTTGTCATCACCACAGACATGATGCTGATCAGAAAGCTCTTGACCTGACTATGATGTTCCACATTTAACTGCATTGTAGCCTCCAGACATTCGAGGCAGCCATTTATCTGGCTGACACAATGGTGGATGATATCCCAAATTTCATAAAGCAGAGACTACAAGCTATATCTAATGCCAGCTAAACCTGTGGGCAAAGTATCTCGTAATTCAGTCCCTATGTCAATTAACGCCATAGTTAATGTGGATTGAGATGTAACTCCCATGTCAGTAAAGCCACAGTCGATGTAGATAAAACTCAGCCCCTACATCAGTGCCAGTAACCTGCATAGTAGAATGAATTCTTGCTAAGTGCTAGTTCAATAGTCATGCAAGCCTTTGCCTGCGTGAGTGAACATTGACCATTATAGTGTGCAAGGTGTTCTGCAGCTCTTGCATGCCTTGCTTCACAGAATTCTGTGTGTCCTACTTCCATGTCTCAATAGTATGAAAAGACTTTTTTTCAACATAAAAGTTGGTTGGCACGATGACTACTTTCAGCCCCTGTGAATGAATAATAGCTGGAACCTCCATGTACTTCCTTCCTTTGTGGCGGTACGTCAGGCACTGGTGAGTCTTCATATAGTGGCAATTCACTGTTCACCACCTTCTGACTCAGAAGCAAGAATGCCAGCACTGATCCAAGGCTGACACAGTTTATAAATGGTTGATCTGGAACACTAATCTGTGAGAGACGGTTACAAATGTAAGGTCTTGCCTTAGAAATTATCTTGCATACAGCATTGATAGTTATTCCTGCAAGTGGTCTGAGCATTGTAAATTTCAGGGGACTGAAATTTCAGGACTGCCCAATATCTAACTTGCACAGCCTAGGAGTGTAACAATAGTATCCTCCTGTCATCTGAACTGGATATTGGTACTTCCTCAATTTCTCCAAAGGCAGACTAAGCAAACATTTGGTTAGACAAGACCTGATGCAATTCATTAAGCTGCTTTGTTTCACAGCGTGTGATCATGTTATGATTTTTTCAATGAGTGCCATTTGTCTTGGCATAATAATACAAAATAATGAACACGCTATGCTTCCACACATCAGTAGGTTGTCTTGTTTGACTTAAACAGAATAGCTACTCTGTCCTGCATTCTAACCTTCTCACAGTCTTTGTTGGGCCTGGCAACCTTACAGCATTTTTGTATCAAAAAACTTACTGTCTCTGTGTTTTATCCTCCTCTGTTCATAGCCATAGGGATCAGACCATCCATCACAATGTGTGTTCTTTGATTGCTGAGGCAGGCTAACAAATTACAGTTGACTTGAATGGTACTCTGTTATGCTGCCTAACATATAATTTTAAAAATCTCTGCTAAAGTTCATGTAGGAGCTTAAATCTAGATGAGATCAAGTCCTGATAAGAACTGCTCCTCCTCCGTGAGTTTATGACAAGGAGGTTCCATTGTATTTTGTTTTTAACATTCTTCCTTCAAACTGTTAGTAGCTTGAAGGTTTAAAGTGCCAGGAGAGATTTGAGGTTATTTGCAGCAAATGTCAGCAAGAGTACATCACAGATCTCCTCCTACAGGACACCAACAAGGTGGGGTCTGAATTCAAAGCTCAAAACAGCCGCCCTTTATTACTGTGACATTCCTGTTTCCTGCCTTCTCTCTGCACAATCTCTGAGCAGATTTCCTGAATTAAAGCCAATCGTTGCGCAAGCTATGGCCTTTTCTCTTTGCTGAGAGCTTGATTGACTAGCAACAAGATTGAGAGATGACCCAAAACGTTTCCTGCAAGACCCTGAATCCCTTCATTGGCACATAATGGCATTTAGGTTTGAAGAGAGTGCGCTCCAGTAACCTCATTTTCTGTTTCACAGCTAGCTTTATTTTTATATTTGTTTTAGTCAATAAAATATCACACCTGGAATGGCAGTTTTGGAATGCATGAAGCAGGCACAATTCAATAGGGTATCTGACACAAAATAAATAAATCGCAGTAATTGACAGAAACAGGGCAATATTCAAGGAGAACTAAATTATTAGCAGAAATTAGTATTATACTGAGGGGTGGGGGGGGCAGTCTGCAGAATTACAAATGGTTGGCTAGTGTTATAGCAAGACACTGCAGAACCATTGGTTAGTATTGTACTGAAAGAGACTGCAGTACTAGAACTATTAACTAGTATTGTGCTTAGAGAGACGATGGAACTATAACCACTAGTTAGTATTGTACTGAGACTACAGTATTATAAACACTGGTTAATGCTGTATTGAGAGAGATTGCAGCATTATAACAACTAGTTAATATTATACTGAGAGAGACTGAGCTATTATAACCATTGGTTAATGCTGTACTGAGAGACCACAGAACCAAAACTAATTGCTAGTACTGCCACGAGAGAACCTAAAGCAGCATAACCCGCTGGTGACCAGGATTATTAACCATCTACTTCAACACTCTGTCATGCAATTTAACAGTATGTCTCGCACCATGCCAATTCATGATGTTAGCATTCTGTACCACACTCTACTACAATGTGAGAGTTATATGGGGACTATTTTTCTGACATGACTGCGTTCTGATTTTCAGATGCAGGTTTTTGGCAAATGTGAGGCACGACTGCAATGAAATATTCCTATTAGAAACTTTAGCCATCGGACTAAAACTGGGCGGGAAAGCCACCAGGAACCCACCGTTCCAATTTTTAACCTGCTCTCCCTCACAGGTGGCAAGGACACCTGTCCAAAGCCAGTAAGGTCCTTCTTTACATGTGCATGTCAGGTCATGATGATCATCAGCAGACCCTGTGTGCAATTTTAACTAGTGGCCTGAGCGGGGAAGCCATTGTAGCTTTCCCGCCAGGTGAAGGTGGCTGGAAGAGGAGCCAGGGCCAGATGAGGCCCAACCAGGAAAGTTTTTTTACTTTCCTTGGAAGGCCCCCCCAAGAAAAACCTAGGCCTCCTCCCACCGCAGACCCTTTCTCTGCCCCCACCCCCCCTTCCCGAACAGGAGGCCCCCGCGAAATGGTACCCGATGCCAATCCCGCACCTACCTGGTATCCTTTGAACTGTGCGAGTTTGCCATCATTTCTTGCCGAATCAGCTGACTGGATTTCAATGAGGCCTGGCCGTTAAAATCAGCCGTGTCTCATTCTGCTGAGGGCAAGCGGGAAATGAACTCGCCAGCCCGGTTTCCCCCCGTAAACCCACTGACAGTTAAAATCCCAGGCCATACTCAGTCTTGAACGACAGGTGAAACCAAAGGAATTAATGAAACTATCAAACCTGGAAAACTTGGACCATTTGTGTTTGAGTAACGTTTCCAATGGGCGTGGGATTCTGACTTCTGACGTGCTCCCCTTTCTTCCTGAAGCGGTTGGTTCGCGCTGAGGTACAGTTCCGCAGATGCCACACGCTCTTTGTACCTCACCCAGGTGGCCATTCGTCATGTGTGGCCTTGGCACGGCGTGTCAGTGGGTTACTCCATCACAGAGGACCGTAACAGCTGTGCGCAATCCTGTCCTCACCAGATACGCATCAGGGATAGCGGTCATGACCCGGGGGGACCTGGGTTTTTCCTCCCCCCTCCTTCCTAGCTCTGGTGTGCTGAGGCCAATTGTAGCACCTCTGCTGCAGCACCAGGCTAGATCAGTGCAGACTAGGGATTGAACCCAGGATCTTCTCGATGTAGTATGCCAGGTGGTGCCCGCCCCCACTAGGCCATCAGGTTAACTAATAGAATTATTTTAAGAGACGAATCCTGTCAAGCATGTCACACAGCACAGGAAAACCGGAGATGTCACCTCAGATGTTCCTATCCTTTGACTTCATATTGAAAAAGGTGTTTGCTAAGACAGAGTGCGGCAGTATAAATTTAAAACTTAATGTAAAAATACCATG
The DNA here is from genome assembly GCA_030390025.1 of Squalus acanthias. Taxonomy (NCBI): domain Eukaryota; kingdom Metazoa; phylum Chordata; class Chondrichthyes; order Squaliformes; family Squalidae; genus Squalus; species Squalus acanthias. Next base: position 13,631,978 of record CM059435.1, on the reverse strand, counting down.
AAATCTGTCACAGGATATTTTCTCATTTCACAACACTGACGTTTCCATCTATTACTACATGATTCAAGATATAAAATGACTTCAAGGCTGGGGTTAGAAAGAGGCCAAAGACTTGACCGAACGGAGCTTGTAGAGTACTGACAAATCTAGCATCAGGACTCTGGACCAACAACAACAACTTGTATTTGTATAGCACCTTTAACACAGTAATACGTCCCAAAGCACTTCACAGGCGTGTAAAACAAAATTTGTCACCAAGCCACATAAGGAGAAATTAAGGTTTCCAAAAGCTTGGTCAAAGGACTGTCTTAAGAATCATAGAATAATAGAATCAACATAGTAGGAGGCCATTCGGCCCATCGAGCCCATGCCGGCTCTCTGCAAGAGCACTTCAGCTAGTCCCACTCACCCCGCCCTTTCCCCGTAGCCCTGCAAATTTTTTTCCTTCAGGTACTTATCCAATTCCCTGTTGAAAGCCATGATTGAGTCTGCCTCCACCACCCTTTCAGGCAGTGCATTCCAGATCCTAATCACTTGCTGCGTAAACATGTTTTCCCTCATGGCGCCTTTGGATCTACTGCCAATCACCTTAAAGGAGGAGAGAGAGGTAGAGAGGCGGAGCGGTTTAGGGAATTCCAGATCTGAGGGCTTAGGCAGCTGAGGCACGGCCGCCAATGGTTGAGCGATCAAAATCAGGGATGGTCAAAGACCAAGAAGGTTAAGAACTACGCTGTCCACTGATGGACCAGCTGAATTCACCAGCTAAGCACGCCAGGATCCTGGCTGTAAGTCCCACATGGCTGGACGTCTAACAGACTGCTAGATAGGGGGGGAAATGCTAACTTTTCCCTCCTAACTGTTATTTATATGCAAATCATTTCTTCTATAGTGATGGTTCCTCTTAATTTAAACAAAACTGAACAGCGAGAGTTAAAATATTAAAACCAGGTCATCAAAGTTCATGTTACTCCAGGTGCAGCTGGAGATGACCCTAGCAAGAGGACCGGTTTGTTTCAAGGGTTAGTGACAACACAGAAAGTCGTGGAGAAATACTAATGGGCAAGTTAAAAGTGTACCGCCGCCTAATGCGAATCTCAGCCAGCAAGCCACGATTAATTCTACTCTTGCACTTCTGTGTCAAGGGGACGGTGTTCCACGGAGACCGTTTCCAGCAAAGGAGAGAAGGTACACAGCCGTAGCCATTCCTCCTCTAAATTATGCATGACCCCCATGCTCAGCAGATTCATAGATGAAAGAATAGCGTTAAACGAAAAAAAACAGACATTTGCCAGCCTAGTGGCCAGTAACACTTCCCATGCCTTTTCATTGCCTGGATGTCCTATTGAACAATGGAAGGGTCCAGCAAAAGGTGCTGTCTCTGGTGGTACTGGAGAAATGATCACCACGGAGATGATATCCAACACTTGGGTAACACTCCCATGGATAATTTTGTGGAAGGCGCTGAAAATCACTGTCCTGAGCTTCCACTTCATTGTTGGGGAATGCTCACAATGCTGACTTTATGATAAATTGGCAGAAAAGCCTCAAACAATCCTGCAATGGACTGTCAGCAGAGATTACATACTGAAGCCTCCAGAGTGAGACTTGAACCCATAACCTTCTGACTCAGAGGCAAACATGCTACCTCTGAGCCAAGGCCGACACCTGCACTGAGGAGGATGCCAAAATCCTGGAGAGGAACCGCATTGCAATCGGGTCATAGTTTTGGTTTTAATTTTTTAACAGCCGCAATGTTTGCCATCCCACATCTAAATGGGCGGTGCCGGAATTTTCAGAGCTTTTTAAAGAGTTGGCATGCTTCAGTTAAAAACTTCAAGATGTGTACGTGGCTGAACAAGGTTAATAATCTGGGAAGATCAGGGCGTAAGGTTTCCGCTTTGGGTGCAAAAGTGCGTCCGAAATTCCGCTGGTTAGGTTACAGTGCAAGTTTCCAATAAAAATCATTTGCATAATCACAAACGTAAAATCTTCCATGAACCAGCGCAACCGGGCAGCGTAATAGAACGCAATTGTTTATTTTTTTTTAAAGTATTCATTAACGTTGAGCGATAATCTGGTCTAGTTTTATTAATACAGCTGAAAATGGGTTAATCACAAAATAATAAGCATTTTTAATGAGTGCCCAGTCCTTCAGCTGTGAGCAACCTGATTTAAAATCAATGAAAATGACTTAGAAAAACTATACTGAACCATTTACTACTTTTGGTGCACACTAGTCAGTTCCCAAACCAGCGCAATCGCCGGAATCGCGCAATGTTGATCGTGGGGGGGGGCGTGGTCAATTTTGTGGGCGGGGCCTGATATGGGCGCATTGAATCTTAAACCAACTTAAAAAACACGAATGTAAGTGGCTTTGGCCGTAACTCACGTTTAAAATTCTCTGCTCTATTGTGATGGGTTGGCCGAGCCTGTGCTGATAGTACTGGAGTAAACGAACGGTAATTCTACCCCCTCATATTTAAATATGTCATCACCTACTAATGCTTTGCAAATTCTTTGTTTCTTCCTTTAAATCCAAAATTCACAGATTAATGGCCATATTTGGGCTATTCCTAGATGCCGTCATTGTACTCTGAAGCAGAGATTAATATATTTAAGCACTTCATTTCGGCCTTTTTTGATATATAGCATTCTTAATTTTAAAGTGCAATAAAAATAACTGACAAATATAATATAGACTAAATATTGCCTTCCCGAAATAAACATTCTTGCACACTTCCATTTAGATATTAATAAGCTTGTTGATTTATAACTTCATTCAGATACAGCAAAATTAACCTATACTCTTCTACACATAAAACAGAAGCAATCTATTAAAAGTTATCTGTAAAATGATAAAGGCAAGAAGAATACATGAATCACAGCTACTGTCTCATAATGCAGCGCAGGGCTGCAGGAAGGAGTGTCTGGGAGCCCAATCGGGTCACGGCGGGTGAACAGGTAGGACAGAAGGGTAAACATTTCATAAAAATCATTTTTTGTTTTGTTTGCTAATGATTTTTAGTTGCCATTTGTTATCCAAACCTCTGTTCCACAATAGGACACAGTCGGAGAGACCTTGTCACTAATCACAGATTGTCATATTGCTTCTCAGTGATTCATGAGGTCTTTCCCAGCGCATTAGCCGGTACCTGCTGTGCTTGATAACGCCACTTTGTTTGTGTAAGCCGAAGAGATTTTTTTTCTTCTTCTCGCCGACCACTTCTCAGCTACTTCCTGTTTCAGCATGTGCTTTCTCCTATCTGCCCAACAATCAGGGACTAAGGGTCCTTGCATTGAATAAGAGGAAGGTCGGGTAATTAACTGGATCCTTCAGAAGTACACTGGGCCAAAAGCTGCCAACAGACAGCCTCTGATAGGTCAGTCACTACCCTCTGCTCATTTCCATTTCACTCAATGCACCAAAAACAATCAAGCATTCCTATTGTGTCAGTGACAAAGAGGCTACAGATTAACCTCTTGATTGCTGATATTTGCTACATTGATTTTTTTCCCCTGGTGTCTGAATGTTCTTGACCAACATTAAATACAGTCTGGCTTCCTAAGAGATGAACCTTAGCGCACGTTATCTGGTTGTGTCCTCTCGGGTGTAAATGTAAATGAGGCCACAGCCTCAAAATCATGGGGGCCTCTTATCCGCCGGAACGGGTGGTCGACCAAAAGTCAAAATTTACCGCATTGCGTGGAGGATGTAAAAGAAGAAAGAAAGACTTGCATGTATATTGCCCTTTTCACGACCTCAAGACATTCCAAAGCACTTTACAGCCAAAGTACTTTTGGAGTGTAGTCACTGTTGTAATGTAGGAAACGCAGCAGCCAATTTGCGCACAGCAAGCTCCCACAAACAGCAATGTAATAATGATCAGATAATCTGTTTTAGTAATGATGCTTTAAGGATAAATATTGATCAGGACACCGGGGAGAACTCCCCTAGTTTTCTTCACAATAGTGCCACGGGATCTTTTACGTCCACCTGAGAGGGCACATGGGGCCTCGGTTTAACTTCTCATCCGAAAGACGGCACCTCCGACAGTGCAGCACTCCCTTAGTACTGCCTAGTGGAGCGTCAGCCTAGATTATGTGCTCAAGTCTCATGGAGTGGGGCTTGAACCCACGACTTTCTGACTCAGAGGTGAGAGTGCTACCCACTAAGCCACAGCTGACACCTAAAATGTAATGGGGTCCTAACTAATGCTCGCGAGCTATCAAACTGGCACATGCGATCAGTGCCAGAAGAATATAAGAACTGAAACTTGCATGGGACATTAAATTGTCACAGTTATTCTGGCCCCGATTTCTAGTTAGTTTCACTGATTCAGACCATTTAAAATTTACTTAGTAAAGGGTAACTTCGATCCCACTGTATTGTGTAGGTGGGATTCTATTCAGACAAGTCCAATCTTAGAGGCAGTGTGTGACTCATAATCAGGTGCAGCTTGTTTTCCCAGAAACTCTGTACCCTTCACCCTTCAGGCAGCTAATATTTTGTTATTCAAGTCAAAGAGTGAACATGTGTTTCATTGTGCAACATTTAAAGAAGTTTTTTTTAATGTCCTAGCCATGTCTGGGAAGGATAGATCCTTTTAAGCTATCAGAGTCACAATGAAGTAGAAAAATGATTAATTAGATGGACTCGTTAGATAAAGCTAAACATTCAGCAAATACAGACAAGAACGTTTTTATTAAATATGTTTGTTAAACCTATCTCTGCAACATATCCTGATAAGGCTTGAAATTTTGTTTAAGTGGTTTCCTGATTAAGGACAGCTAACAGACACAACCCAGTACAGTACAACACAAGAATGAATTAGTGCAGGAAACATAGTAGATACAACGCAGGCACAAAGCAAAACACGAGAAAGAATTTTTACGATACAGACATAAGTCCAGTACAGTACAGTGTGTGAGACAAAGTCAGGGACAGACTGACCACATGGGAAATAAGTGTCCCCGTGAATGGTTCCATAGCGCTGTATTATCGCTACTCTTCTTTCTCCCTGAGAATCCCGAAGAATCCCATGCACTTTAGGAGAAGCCAGGCCGCCCCTGGACCGTGTAGATACAACACAAACATACCATGACAGAAAACAGAGAGAAGATACAACACAGGTACAGTGAGGTGTAACAGAGTAGAAACAACACCGTAGAGGAGTCAGTGTAGATACAACACAGGTGCAATACACAGGAAACCGAGTGGAAAGAATGCAGCACAGGAGTCAGAGTTGGTAAAACACAAGAGACAGTAGATACAACCCAGACACAATGTAGCAAAGGAGACACAGTAGTTAGGAAAAAGACACAACACTGTATGGAAGGCAGTAGGTGTGCAACACAGATATATCGTAGACAGTATCGCAGAAAGAACACAGATTATAGTACACAACAGAGCAGATAAAGTACAGATAACACAGCACAGGAGATGTGGTACATTTAAGAAAGAAGATACAGCTAAAGGACAAAGTAGACTCAATAGATTAACAGAGTAGTTGAGACAAAGTAGATACAGCACACTACAGGAGGCAAAGTACAAATAGATTAGTTTGCTGCCTAAACAATATTGCTTCCACTTATACTAATGTTGAATCTTTGTCATTAATTGTAGTACTGATTGCATATCGGGAAAGATAATATTATTCCGCAGTGTGTGAAAGAAGTTTTGCTAGAGCTTATTTGTTATTTTAGGGTTAGTGAGTTACCTCTCCTAATAAGAACATAAGAACATAAGGAATAGGAGCAGGAGTAGGCCATGCGGCCCCTCGAGCCTGCTCCACCATTCAACAAGATCATGGCTGATCTTCGACCTCAACTCCACTTTCCCGCCTGATCCCCATATCCCTTGATTTCCTTAGAGTCAAAAAATCTATCGATCTCAGCCTTGAATATACTCAACAACTGAGCATTCACAGCCCTTTGGGGTAGAGAATTCCAAAGATTCACAACCCTCTGAATGAGGAAATTTCTTCTCATCTCAGTCCTAAATGGCCGACCCCTTATCCTGAGACTATGCCCCTAGTTCTGGACTCTCCAGCCAGGGGAAACAGCTCTCAGCATCTACCCTGTCAGCACCCCCCCGCCCCACCATCCCCCCCCGCCCCCGAATCTTATATGTTTCAATGAGATCACCTCTCATTCTTCTAAACTCCAGAGAGTATAGGCCCAATCTACTCAATCTCTCCTCATAGGACAACCTTCTCAGACAAGGAATCAATCTAGTGAACCTTCTGGTAATGCTTCTGATCTGTGATTCATGGCTGAAATCTGAGGCAGGTAATTAGGATTAAATTCACAGAGGATCATAACAAGAGTTTCATCTTCAGGGGCAACGGAAAACTCATGGGTTTTTGCAAAGTTTGTTTGCACTCACATTATGGGACTGCAACTTAATATGAATTTACTTGTATTGTATTGCAATATTTGTACTTTCTGTATCAGCCAGCTACATGAAGACAACTTGCAAACTATATTGTCATAATAAGAGTGAAATAGATTCTGAGTACTGTCCTGTCATCATGTAAGACAGAAGCTGATTTTTTTAAACTGTTGTATTTTTAATCTTCTTCTTCTTCTTAGACAGTTCCCTCGGAACCGAGGATGACTTGCTTCCACATTAAAAAGGAGTTCGCAGGTGACTGATGCATTCAATGCGGGACCTACAGTCTCTGTCACAGGTGGGGCAGATGGTGGTTGAAGGGGTGGGTGGGTGGGGTGCTTGGGTTGACGTGCGCTCCTTGCGCTGCTTGCGCTTGGCTTCCGCTTGCTCCCGGTGAAGAGACTCGAGGTGTTCCGGTGCCTTCCCGGATGCTTTTCCTCCACTTTGTGCGGTCTTGGGCCAGGGATTCCCAGGTGTCAGGTGGGGATGTTGCACGTTTTCAAGGAGGCTTTGAGGGTGTCCTTGAAGCGTTTCCTCTGCCCACCTGGGGCTCTCTTGCCGTGTCGGAGCTCTGAGTAGAGCGCTTGTTTTTGGAGTCTCGTATCAGGCATGTGGACGATGTGGCCCGTCCATCGGAGCTGATCGAGCGTGGTCAAAGCTTCGATGCTGGGGATGTTGGCCTGAGCGAGAACACTGACGTTGGTGCGCCTATCCTGCCAATGGATTTGCAGGAGCTTGCGGAGGCAGCGTTGGTGGTACCTCTCCAGTGCTTTGAGGTGCCTGCTGTACATGGTCCATGTCTCTGAGGCATACAGGAGGGCGGGTATCACTACTGCTTTCTAGACCATAAGCTTGGTGCCGGGTTTGAGGTCCTGGTCTTCAAACACTCTCTTCCTCAGGCAACCGAAGGCTGCACTGGCACACTGAAGGCGGTGTTGGACTTCGTCATTGACGTCTGGCCTTGTTGACAGTGGGCTCCCACGGTATGGAAAGTGATCCACATTGTCCAAGGCCTCATCGTGGATTTTGATAATCAGTTGGCAGTACTGTGTGTCGGGGGCAGGTTGGTAGAGGACCTTTGTCTTATGGATGTTTAGTGTAAGGCCCATGCTCTCGTACGCTTCAGTGAAGGTGTTGACGATGGTTTGGAGTTCAACCTCCGAGTGTGCGCAAACGCAAGCATCGTCTGCACACAGTAATTCGACGACAGAGGATGGGACGACCTTGGATCTGGACTGGAGGCGACGGAGGTTGAACAGTTTCCCGTTTGTTCTGTAAATTAGCTCCACTCCAGCGGGGAGCTTACTGAGGGTGAGATGGAGCATTGCATTGGAGAATATGGTGCTGATCATTGCTGAGAATGACTTTTTTTTATCTTTAGCATTTTCTTAGTGGCCAAGCCATTGATAATTTGTATAGTTGCCATCAAAATGCTATAGAATGCAATAGTGGGTTTCAAGCTTTTCTGTGCGTGGAGGAGGCACTGCTAATATTGTCGTACTCCTGGAGACCCTCTGCAAACAAAGGCTGGAATTTTCCTGTTAAAAAACAGGTAGGTTTGGAGCGTGGGGGCAGTTAAATTGTTAAAAATGTGAATCCCGACCTGATCCTGCCTTCAACCCGCCCACTTCTGGTTTTGCCTGAGGCGGGATGGGCGACCAACCCGCTCCCAGGGGGCGTTACCTCAATTTAAGTGTTGTAATGAGGCTGGAAGTTGCTATTTTCACCGCCATTTTGAATTTAACTGCCTGTGGACGGGTTTTGCACAATTCACGAAACCGGGCAGTTACACCGAGGAGGGAACTGCTGCATCCAGGAGGTATGTGGCTTTATACCGACCTCCTGGATCCAGGGTCCCTGCCTAACCCACCCCCCGCGATTGGAGACTCCCCCATGAGGCCTCCGATCGCATTCCCAGGCCTCACGCCCCACCCCCCAGGTCTCCCCCGGCCCCCACCCCCAACAATGATGATGAGGCTGGTCACGCTCCTCTGGTGGATGCCCCTGATCCTCTGCTCCTCTCCCCGATCCCTGACCGTCCCCTCCCCCCCACGATCTCCGAACACCCCCCATCGCCTGCCAATCCCATTCCGATCCTGCAACACCCCCTCCCACCAATCCCGACCCCCTCCCCCCGATCCCCAACCCCTCCCCCTGATCCCAAACCCCCTCCCGCCAATCCCCTCCCCCCGATCCCGACCCCGCTCCCCCCGATTCCGACCCCGATCCAGACCCCCTTCCCCCGATCCCCGACCCCCTCTCCCTGATCCCCCTCCCCGATCCCGACTACCCTCCCCCGATCCCGACCCCCCTCCCCCTGATCCCGACTCCCCGACCTCCTCCCCCTGATTCCGACCCCCCTCCCCTGATCCCGACTTCCTCCCGCCGATCCCCGACCCCCCCTGCCCCGATCCCGACTCCCCTCCCCCGACCCCCCCTCCCCCGATCCCGACTCCCCTCCCCCGATCCCTGATCCCCCTCCCCCCGATCCCGACTCCCCTCCCCCTGATCCCCGAACCCCCTCCCGCCGATCCCTGACCCCCGATCCCTGACCCCCTCCTGCCGATCCCTGACCCCCCTCCTGCTGATCCCGACCCCACCCCACCCCGCAATCCCTCCCCCAGACTGACCCCTTGCAACTGAGGCCTACCTGCCTGCAGCCAGCCAGCCTCTCAAGCTGGCTGGCTACGGGCGGAAAACTGAGGTCTCACATTCAGCAGGGCCTGCGGGAAATCCAGCCTCCCGGGTTTCCCGCCTGCCTTGGAACCCCCCCCCCGCCCCCCCCCCCCCCCAACCTGCCTCCTCGAAGAAAATTCCGGCCAAAGTCACATTCCCTGGCACCCCATGTATAGAACTGAAATACTCCTGGGAACTCCCTCCAAATACTGACACACTCCCAGGAACCTCCGCCAAATTGAGACACACTCTCAGGAACTCTCTCCAGTCCTGGGAACGCCCTCCAAATATTGACACACACCCAGGAACTCCCTCCAATTATTGGCACACTCCCGGGAACACCATCCAAATATTGACTCAATTCCGGGAAACCCCTCCAAATATTGACACACTGCTGAGGACTCGATCCTAACATCTGGAAGAGTATCAGTCACCCAAAGGAAAACAGTACTATCATTGTAGAAAACTTTTCTTATCATTATATAGCAGTGGAAATAACATGCCAATACGTTAAAAAATACAGAAATTTGACGACAGGCAGAGCGAGCTTTGAAGACTTCATACACCATCTCTCAGTCCCACAGTGTCCCCTGGCCGGATCCAGGGAGCACAGTTTCAAAATGTATATTGTAATAAATTTTATTGGAACTGATGTTTGAGTCTGACATGTTATGTCTGCACCTATTTTGGGCACAGACAAGGCTGGCTGAACCATGAGATCAAACAGCGATAAGTTTCATCCCAGCTGGGCCTTGGGCAGGCTTTGTAAGTTCCCATCTGAAGCAATTGAGAGCTTCATTATTGGATTTCAAAGGTGGAGGGTTGGGAACATAAGGGAACGGTTGGCAGGTGTGCTGGGTGCCAAGTGGTGAAATCTCTCAGGACACTATTCCAGCAGCGCCCTCCAGCTGGACTTTCCGGGGTCAGTGCTGGAGGCCACCTCATTTGCATGGGGCCAGTGGGTGAGACTATGCCGGGAGGGTAATAGTCAGCTCTGGCATGAACCTTGCAGGTAGGCCACAATGCTGACCTATGGGGATGGTGCTATTGAGTGACACAGAGGGCGGCCCCTTTCACAAGCACCTTTTGTAGCACCACATCAACCTCAGCAGCTATCAAACGGGGTCGGGCGCTGGGCTGCTCCTTCACTTGTCTGCAGACTCATGCCCACACCTAGGGGACGATTTTGCCAGCCCTGGGAGGTGGGTATGGAGGCGGGACTGCCGGGAAAATGGCAGAAACTGGGAGCGGGTTCCGAACCCGCCCCCAACCCGCCTCCGTGCCATCTTCCCAGGAGGCAGGTCCCCGACTCGCGCCGGTTCCCGTCTCCTCGAGGCAGGGAGGGGATTACAGCCACTTAACTGCCTGTTACCAGGTAGGGGCCACCTTTGTTTCTTCCTGCAGGCTTCAATTGTTGGGGATCTGGAGTTCCGGCATCTCCACGGCAGAGATGATAGAATGATAGAATCCGATGCAACAGCCATCTGATTTCTGCTCAGGAAAGAGGTTTGGTGAGTCTTGAATACAACGATTTACCAAACAACAGAGAATGTCAGTGTTTGACAGCTTCTCAAAGCTGTCAAACGATGACAATTAAACGTCATACGCTGACGTTCTCTCTCACCGGCTTTCCCTTAATTGGCTTGCTAAACCCGCTGGGCGGGCTTAACAAGGTCAATTAAGGGAAAATAGCGTGGGTTGGCCGGATGTCGATGGAGGCGGGACTAAAACCCGACAAGCAGCAGTTCCGCCTCCATCACGTCCCCATTGGCAAAATCACCCCCCTAGTGATCCTTTTCCCTTCCGTTATTGCCTGTCACATCTTAATCTTAATCACTTTCCTCTTGAGCCAAACCAAAGACTGCTGATGCTGAGATGCCTATAAAAGCTCTGCAAAGCTTTCTAAAGCACCCTTCCCCCCTCCTCCGTCAACCGCCCCCCCTCCCCACCCCCATCCCCATTGTTACAGTCCCTTTTAATCATACCTGTCGCTTTAAATTTCACTTTTGCAGTTTCCCTCTCTTGTCATTGAACAATTGTGTGCTATTTCTACTGGACCTTTTGGACGGGATTAGCCGCTTAAAACTGACGTAAATCGAAAGACGAAAATTGGCCCCAGTAATTCTGACGAAGGGTCATCGACCTGAAACGTTAACTCTGTTTCTCTCTCCACAGATGCTGCCTGACTTGCTGAGTATTTCCAGAATTTTCTGTTTTTATTATTAATGAATTGCTTGTTGTTTACAGCCTTAGAGCAAAATTAGCCTTTTAACCGTCCATCCTTTTATCTCATTTTTAATCCCTCCTCTGTAGTGCACTTTGATACGGTTTCTACATTAAAGCTGCCATGTAACTGCAAGTTGTTGCTACTATCATTGGAAGAAAGGAGTCCTTGAGGTAAATGAAGTATTGAAGACACAGAAGAGAATTGACAAAACGAAGCTCCATAAATTGTTTCACGGTAGTGAACGGTTCAAATATCAGAGGACGCAAATTTCAAAATGAGGAAGTTAGGAGTATGAAGGGAAATCAGGTGGAACCTTTCTATCCAAAGAGTAATCGAGTTATGGAATAAGTTACCAGAGAAGGCCATTGAAACCGATAATATAAATGGGACCAAGATACAGTTGGGTGCATTTTTGGACAGAGGGATATGCTGAGAAGGTAGGCAGCTGGGGTTGATCGATAATAAAGAGATGGACTTTTCCTCTTCATAAAAATTATGATCCACCGCTCTACATTAGATGATGAAAAGAATATGTGGGCTCCAACAGTGCTTTACATCATGATGCTTGTTACTGTGCAGTCTGTGTATGAGGGCCTAGTACTTGGAATAATCTCTTTCTAGCTACAAAAATATCCTGTTTTAATGAGGCCATTAGATGTACATGGTCACTGTCTGTGACGTACATTTTTTATAAATATTATATGAACCTGCCCATTACATGGCTTTGCCATTGGTTGCTAATGCGCCCATATTTACTTGTGGCCTGTTAATGATATTCCATAGCTAGCAGCCACATACCTCTATCTGTGAGTGTGGTTTATAAAAATAATCTCAGTTTGCATCATACACAGCCCAATATTTTTTTCAAAATGAAGATATCCACTATATTACTGGAAATAGTCCCAAGTCACACCATTGAAAAGCATCATCCGATACAGTTCCTCACATACTCTCACTACACACCCTATAATAAAGTTCTTGGCTGGTTCCTCGAGTTACGTGTTTTTGTGAGGATCTCCTGTAATTTTTGCAATATTTTTAAGCTAAATGACTGTGTTCTTAAGTCTGTCTTACCTTATGTGTGCAATGCTTGCTTTTTTTTCTAATAGTCTTCCTAATTTACCTTCAACTCGAAAGCACTTAAAGAATCTGAATGAATGTAGGGGTTTGGATCTGTCATTTTTGAATCTTCAGATCCATAGTTTATTTTTTTATTTCCTAACAATGCAATAGGGAAGACTCTGGCGTTACATAGATGGATTGAATGGATACAAAAGGGCACAATCAGATAAGTCATAACAGTGGTATGCCTGCGATTGAGCTTGCTCTTGAATAGGGGTTTCGAAAGACATGGGCCCTGAATTTCCGATCGGAGGCTTCCTGTGGGCGGATGCCTCCGATCGGAAAAAATCTACGAATTTACCTGCTGGATCCGTAGATACTGAGGCTTGCGATCCTGGGCCTCTCCTCTTCGAAATGCGCAGGCGGTTCGCAAGCGCCCCTGGGATCACGTGGGCCAGGCGAACCAATGGAAGAAGGGAATCCTCCTTCAGACTTTTGACAGGTCCGTACACACAGAACTGTCAAAAGTATGAATGGGGATCACATTTAAAAACACACTAAAACATTAAATAAATTTTTTAAAAATTACATATTTAAAATTATTTAAAATGACATTTAATTAAATATTTTAAACAAAAATTTAATTTTTTGAAGAAAAAAATATATGTTTTTACAGGGCTAAAAATAAACTTACCTTTTTGAAGAGTATTTTTAATTTATAAATGAGTTATCAAATTTCATTTTTCTATTTTACCAGGCGTAAGAATTTGACAGGCATTCAGCGGGCGGAAGTTGTGCAAAAAGTGAAACTCTCCACCCACAGGGGCCCTTTTCTTGGGCATGCGGATGATCTGTCAAGAGAATTCTTGACCGATCGCAAGTGCCGGTTTTCAGCGCATGCGCTTCGCATGCCTGAAACCGGCACTTGCGCGGCCCCTACGGGCGCGTACACACCTCGTACGCTCCCGTAGGGGTCGCAAAATCCGGCCCAATATTCCCATAAATGTCACATATAGGCCAGGTAAGGACAGGTTTCCTTCCCTAAAGGGCATCAGTGGACCAATTGGATTTTTACCACAATCCAATCACTTTTACTGATGCCGGCTTTTTAATTTTATTTGTCCATTATTTTTAAAGCTGAATTCAAATTCTCAAACTGCCATGTCGGGATTTGAACTCACGCTCTCCTGATTATGAATGCAGACCTCTGGATTACTAGTTCAGTAACGTTACCTTACTGGTTGATACTAGGGAGCAACAAACTTGAAGCTGATTAAAAAACCGAAGTCCGAGCCCAAAAAAAACCAGTTCACTATTTGCGACATAATCGTAAACACAAGTATCACAAATATGTTTACGATTACACTACAAATAGTGAACAAAGAAAATCTTCCTCCTGTGTTTCTTTTCTGAACTGGCATCACTTACCTTAATGAGAAAACAATTGAAGTGATAATAACGACCGGATTATTAAGGCTTCTGAAATGTACAAAGGACAAATCACCATGGAAAAATTATTACAGTTTCATTTTATGTATAGCATCACTTACATGCCAGTGGCATAAAAAGATTGATTAGACATGATCAACAATCAAGGATACTTCATGTCATCTCCTTTTTAATGAGATTTGAAAAAGAAAAACTTGCATTTCTATAGCGCCTTTCATGACCACCGGATGTCTCAAAGTGCTTTACAGCCAATGAAGTACTTTTTGGAGTGTAGTCACTGTTGTAATGTGGGAAACACGGCAGCCAATTTACACAAAGCAAGCTCCCACAAACAGCAATGTGACAATGACCAGATGATCTGTTTTTGTTATGTTGGTTGAGGGATAAATATTGGCCAGGACACCAGGGATAACTTTCCTTCTCGTCTTCGAAATAGTGCCATGGGATTTTTTACATCCAACTGAGAGAGAGCAGATGGGGCTTCGGTTTAACGTCTCATCTGAAAGACAGCACCTTTGACAGTGCAGAACTCCCTCAGCACTGCACTGGAGTGTCAGCCTAGACTTTATGTGCTCAATGTCTCTGGAAGTGGGACTTGAACCCACAACCTTCTAACATCAGGAAGCGAGTGATGCTACCAACTGAGTCACAGCTGACAATTTGCAGAATAATCTGAGTTTGAATATTATCTCCCTGGGAAATAGGTGCTGCTATGCATTGGTCCAATGTCCTTTCATAACCATAAACTCAGAATTAAATCTAGTTCCAAGAAGAAGGATGGAGATTCTCTTCTTAAGAAGTAAAACCTTTCACCAGTGTAACCCTTGATATATTTATGGAAGGATGAGCAGAATGGGTCTCCTCATCTGTACTGATCTTTGTGATCTTGTGCTTTGAATGTGACGGGATCCAAGGGAGGGGCAAGAATGTGGAAAGATCTCCTTAAGGATTTTCTGTAGTTGTTTTGTAATCATGCTGTGAGACGTGTGCAGTTTTCCAGATGTAAAGAACTCTTTTTTAATCTAAAAAAAAGAGCTGTTTCTCAAGTGATGTGAACTTTGATAATGGACAACAATAACAGAGAAATTTGGCATTTGGGGATCAAAAGATGTTTTCAGAACAAGATAACAGTCTAAATCAGTCATGAACAATTTAAGTCAGCAACTATGATCAAAAAATAAGCATTATTTCTTTTATGTCACATATGGTAGAATAACTCTCAGGCCATCATAACTTTGAGTTCCAGCCCATTAGTTGGCTTACCTCAGTTGAGTGAGGTTTATTTGTTGGGCTGTTCAACAGAATGTTGCATGGGTGTAAGGAATCCTGTCTCAATATGTGGGAAGTGGATGAAGAGAAAATTGATATCAATCCAACTGGAGGGAGCACGAGTTGGGAGTGACAAGGGACTAAAATTATCTCATTGAAATATATAAAATTCTGACAGGGCTAGACAGACTGGATGCAGGGAGGATGTTTCCCCTGGCTGGGGGGGTGGTCTAGAACAAGGGGGTCACAGTCTCAAGATATGGGGTAGGACATTTTGGACTGAGATGAGGAGAAATTTCTTCACTCAGAGGGTGGTGAACCTGTGGAATTCTCTACCACAGAAGGCTGTGGAGGCCAAGTCACTGAATATATTTAAGAAGGAGATAGATAGATTTCTAGACACAAAAGGCATCAAGGGGTATGGGGAGAGAGGGGGAATATGGTATTGAGATAGAGGATCAGCCATGATCATATTGAATGGCTGAAGAGGCTCGAAGTGCCGAATGGCCTACTCCTGATCCTATTTTTCTATGTTTTTTTCTATGTTTCTAAAAGAAATAAAGGATGAACTTGCATTTATATTGTGCCTTTCAAGACCCCAGAACATCCCAAATTGCTTCACAGCATGGGAACACCATCACCTCCAAGTTCCCCTCCAAGTCACACACCATCCTGACTTGGAAGTATATCGCTGATCCTTCATCGTCACTGGGTCAAAATCTTGGAACTGCCTCTCTAACATCACTGTGGGAGTACCTTCACCACACGGACTGCAGCGGTTCAAGAAGGTGGCTCACCACCACCTTCTCAAGGGCAATTAGGGATGGGCAGTAAATGCCAGCGATGCCCACATCCCATGAAGAAATGAATTAAAAAAAGCCAATCAAGTATATTTGAAGTGCAGTCACTGTTGTAATAGGGAAACACAGCAGCCAACTTGCACACAGCAAGATGCCACAAATAGTAATGAAATAAATGACCAGATAATCTGTTTTTTGGTGGTGTTACTTGAGGGATAAGTGTTGACCAGGACACTGGGAAAACTCCCCTGCTCTTCTTCGAGTAGTGCCATGGGATCTTTTATGTCTCCCATGGAGGGTTGATGGAGCCTTGGTTTAAAATCTCATCTGAAAGACGGCACCTCCGACAATGCAGCACTCCCTCAGTACTGCATTGGAGTGTGAGCCTAGATTAGGTGCTCAAATATCTGGAGAGGTGCTTGAACCCCATGATCATCTGACTCAGAGGTGAGAGTGCTACCACTGGGCCAAGGCTGACCCAAAAGAAAGAAAAAATGCCCCCCAACTGAATTTTAACCTCCCGTTGAGCGTGATTACACGAAGCATCGTTTCTTGAGAAGTCTACAGCTTAGCTAGAGGTAGATGGATGCTGGTGAGTGGCTGGCACTGGTCTTTGATTTATCCCTGTTGACAAGACAGTGAGTGGTCCAGGTCATTCTAGGTGAAGGAAGATGAAGGTTTATGGTCAGCCTAAAAGTAAGAAAAAAATATGGTTCCATGCAAGGCAATTACATACAAAGCCTATAGATAAACAACATCTAAATCCAACATCAAACTTTCCCAAAAGGTTTAACAAATTACTGGAACTTGGTTAAAAAAAAAACTCCAAAATCCTTAAACAGGTGTAGAAGAGGACGAACTATATCTTGGTGTTCTTAGTTATGAAAGTGAGAAGTCGCACAACACCAGGTTATAGTCCAACAGTTTTATTTGAAATCACAAGCTTTCAGAGCTGCTGCCCCTTCGTCAGGTGAAGTGAAGGAATACGAATCGGCAAATTGTGATTTCAAATAAAACTGTTGGACTATAACCTGGTGTTGTGCGACTTCTCACTTTTGTCCACCCCAGTCCAACACCGGCATCTCCGCCTCTTAGTTATGAGCATCGACTTCTAGATTAAGGATGTTTTTCTTTGGAGAAATGTAGCCTCTGAGATGTTCTAATTGAATGGGGCGAATTTCCTCCCTATTTTCAGTGCACTGGTGCTGCATAAATGGCACAGGAAATGTTTTTCAGGCAGGAAAATTGGGCAGAAGCCATTTCTGCCATTAAAACCCTCTCGCCGAGTACCCGTGTGCTTTTTGAACCTTCTCATGATCCATTTGCCGAATCCCAACTGATCTCATTTGCATGGGGACGTAGCAGCTCTGAGTTTCCTGTCTTTACACTTCTGGGCAACTTAGACTGAGATTTATGATGTGCAGCAGCTGCCAGGATCAGCTGATACCGGCAGAAGTGAGGAATTTCTGACACAGTGAAGAGCCTAGCATTTTCGAATAGTGAATTCTGAAGCTGGGAACTGCATTATACAATGCCTGGACTTGTTTTTCACTACTTCTCACAGTGTCAGAACACCGACAGATTTTCGGATCCCTCCAATAACCCCCCACCTCTTACCCACAGGAGGGATTCTCAGAAGCAGGTCTGGCATTCCCAAGAGCATACCATTGTATTACATTATCATAGAGGAGGAAGAGAAGCATAGGATGGAAGAAAGGAGACTGGAGCAGCATTTACTGCAAGAGTCATCATAGCACATCTCATCACTGAAATCTTCACTTCTGTGGAATGCATTTTACCTTTGACACCACTGCCTTACCTCCTTCTCCCCCACTTTCAAACAAGGCTGCACATAGTGATACCCCTATTCCCAGCCAGAATGGAAATGATTGGGTAATTCCCCCATCAATCACGCACTGTTGTAAGTGACTGGGATTGATTTTATGCACATAATTTGTATGCAGCTATCCTCCACTCATTGCATTTTTGCTGGAAAAATCACCCTCCTTTTATCAGGAGATGTTCGTAGAGACTCTATTTAAATAGACACTGTAGACTGTTTGCTGTAGTGTGCTGTTTAAATAGACTCTGTTTGCTGAGTAGACTTTGTTTGCTGTGTAAATAGACTTGGCTGTAATTAGACGGTTTGCTGTGAGTCCTGCCGTAAGTCCCGCCCCACCTCCAACTCATTGGCTGACAGAGTGGTGTCAACAGAAACTCTGTTCAAATGAAGGGACATTCCCTCAATCCACTACCCATCCTATGACATGACAACAAATCAGCCCTCTTTGTCCCTATAGGATCATGCAAATAATTATCACTTGAATGAAGATGTCAGCACCAAATAAGTGCACTCTTTCTGGTATGACTCTATTCCCCCATGAATAACAAGTGCCATGACAATACACATTCTATTTCATTACAGTGAATTCCAAAGAGCACACAATCAACCAAGTCTTCCTTAACCCTGTGATTCCCCCGTGTGCCTAAAGATGCTTTTTTAAAAAAAACTATTCTTGCGCTTACTTTTTTTTATTTGTACATGGGATGTGGGTAGCGCTGGCAAGGCCAGCATTTATTGCCCATTCCTAATTGCCATTGAGAAGGTGGTGGTGAGCCACCTTCTTGAACCGCTGCTGTCCTTGTAGTGAAGGTACTCCCACAGTGCTGTTAGGGAGGGAGTTCCAGGATTTTGACCCAGCAACGATGAAGGAACGGCGATATATTCCCAAGTCAGGATGGTGTGTGACTTGGAGGGGAACTTGGAGGTGATGGTGTTCCCAAGTGCCTGCTGCCCTTGTCTTTCTAGGTGGTAGAGGTCGCAGGTTTGGGAGGTGCTGTCGAAGAAGCCTTGGTGTGTTGCTGCAGTGCATCTTGTAGATGGTACACACTGCAGCCACGGTATGCTGGTGGTGGAGGGAGTGAATGTTTAAGGCGGTGGATAGGATGCCAATCAAGTGGGCTGCTTTGTCCTGGATGGTGTCGAGCTTCTTGAATCTTGGGTGATTTGGTCCTCATCATCATCATCATCATCGACCAGAAAGAAATCTCTTTCCTACTCCTCCTCATCATCATTGTGTAAAAGCAGAGCTGTCCCAATATCTGTAATGCATAGAATAAGATAAGAATCTCTAAAACAGAGAGTCATCCAAAGATCTTTGAACCAAAATTAGCCAACAATATGTGAAGTGCAGAACAAACCAAGAATACATACAACAGAGCCGGCTGGAGCAAGTGTCTATGTGCAAAACAATAACATAAAGGGAGTTATTTTGTGTGGAGATAAAGAGAGAGAAGTGCAAATTCTGGATATCTGAAGGGAGAACAAAAATTGATGAAAGTACGCACAGGTTTGTTAGTACCTGAGAAGAGAAAATACAGGTTAACATCTCGGGTATGGTGCCTTTGTCAGAACAGAAGGATCACTACCTGAAATGTTCACCTGTCTTTTCTTACACTGACGGATCTGTTGTATATTTACATAGAATATACAGCGCAGAAACAGGCCATTCAACCCAACTAGTCTGTGCTGGTGTTTATCCTCCACACGAGGCTCCTCCCATTCCATCTACCTCATCTCAGCCTTTCAGCCTATCTTTCCATTCCCTTTTCTCTCATGTACTCGTCTAGTTTCCTTTTGAAAGCACCTAAGCTATTTGCCTCAACCACTTCCTGTGGCAGCGGGATCCACATGCAAACCACTCTCTGAGTAAAGGAATTTTTCCTTATTTCCCTATTGGATTTATTAGTAACTATCTTGTATTTGTGGCCCCTAGTTTTGGATTCTCCCACAAGTGGAAACATTCTCTCCACATCTACCCTGTCCGACCCATTCATAATTTAAAAAAAGCCCCAACCTGTTTGCAGCTTTCTCTGTGTTCTCGAGATGTGGGTGACACCAGCAGTGCCATATTTATTACCCATCCCTATTTGCCTTGAGAAGGAGGCGGTGGGCTGCCTCTGGAATATAGCAATTGTTTGTACAACTGAGTGGCTTTCAGAGGACATTAATTGCCAACCACATTCTGTGGCCTAGAGTCACTGGAAGGAATGGCAGGTTCCCATCCTGAAGGACATTAGTGAGCCACGAGGGTTTTCAATCCCTGGCCCAAGACTGCACAAAGTGGAGGAGAAGCATCCGGGAAGGCGCCGAACACCTCGAGTCTCTTCGCCAGGAGCAAGCAGAAGCCAAGCGCAAGTCAACCCAAGCACCCCACCCACCCGCCCCTTCAACCACCGTCTGCCCCACCTGTGACAGAGACTGTAGGTCCCGCATTGGACTCATCAGTCACCTGAGAACTCATTTTTAATGTGGAAGCAAGTCATCCTCGGTTCCGAGGGACTGCCTAAGAAGAAGAAGAGAAGATGGCAATCTAACAGCATTCATGGTTATGTTTCTGATGCCAGGGTAGGATTTGAACTCATGACAGCTCGATTGCTAGCCCAGTTTGATGACCACTACACTACTATACCCCTTCAGTTTGTTTGTGTGCTATAAGGCTGTTGTGGGCTCAGCCATTTCTAAATTTTAGAGGGAACTGGCTTTCCTCCAAATTTTAAACCAGAGGCCTAAAATTCCAAATTTGAAGAGAAATCTCTTACTGACTAGAGCTGTTCAAGACACCTTTATTCTTCCTCGTCTCCCTTTTGAAAGGATGTAGTTTAAAAATTCTCAAGTGTAGGTTTAACCTAGATCAATGGGAAGGAGTTAAAAACCAATTCAGATCAATCTAAATTGATTTAAAAATGCTAGGACATAGAAAGCCTCCATCTAATCTAAAGCTTGTGAAATTGTCTCATGAATATTAAAACAATCTGATCAATAGCCAGCCAATTTCCAGCAACCTTTGTAACTCACACAGCGTCTTTCAAAACTCTGATATTTATACAATCAAAAAAACCTTACTGCGTTGGTGGTACCTCTGATTAAAGCCCAAATTATTGGCCATTCCCACCCAATGATGCTTTAAGAACAATATTGAATTCCAGTAACTGCAACAATTTTTTAAAACCTTTCTGTCAAGTATAATTCTGGGCTCTAAAATAATTTACAAGCTCCCACTTACATTTGAATCAGAGCCGAAAGCTACACGGTTTCAGGCTACACACATTGATGAGTCAAAAGATTACCACACTTTTAATCATCGTGCAAGCCCAGGCCTGCAAGCCACCAGAGCAGTTACGAGCAATATGGTGCGAAGTTGTGGAATTACTTTACAGGTAGAACAGTGAGAAATCATGACATTTTAATATAGAGACTGACAAATGAAAATAAAGTTAGTGACTTGGAACAATTTTTTCCTTAAGTTTCTTTTTAACTGCAATTATTTACTTACATACATACGAACATACGAATTAGGAGCAGGAGTGGGCCACTCGGCCCCTCGAGCCTGCTCCGCCATTCAATAAGATCAGGGCTGATCTGATTACTCCACATTCCCGTCTACCCCCGATAACCTTTCACCCCCTTGCTTATCAAGAATCTATCTACCTCTGCCTTAAAAATATTCAAAGACTCTGCTTCCACCGCCCTCTGAGGAAGAGAGTTCCAAAGACTCACGACCCTCTGTGAGAAAAAATTTCTCCTCATCTCTGTCTTAAATGGGCGACCCCTTATTTTTAAACAGTTTTAAGTAGTTCTAGATTCTCCCACAGGAGTAAACATCCTCTCCACTTCCCCTGAAATGTCGCTGTACTTGGTGTAGTCCAGCAAATATGCTGCACGTGGACTGTTTTTATGGGACATTGCTACGTTTCCAGTGTTTCGAGAGAGTAGTTAAACATCCCAATCTTGTGCGGCTCTCTGACTTGCGTCCTCCTTGAGAAAGGAATTTACTGCTCTCCTCTGAATTGTCCAGGGAGGTGGGAGGGAAGGGAAAGCTTTGCTAAATTTAGAGGGAAACTGGCTGGTGGCTTTCCTCCCAATTTGTAGACAATAGGGTTGAATCATCTGTCTCAGTTCAGAGAGGCCAGTCGGAATGCAATCGTCTTTTCTGGCCCAGTGTCTTTTTTATATTCCAAGGGCTTTCTGATGGGGTCCCCTCCGAGCAGGACTAATTGCATCTGTGTAAATGTCCACAAGCAGGATAATAGCACGAGACTGTCCAAGAAGACTAAGAGAGGAATCATTTGAATATAGGGACGCGCAGATGGTTGGGAGCTAGGCGGGACTGACTTGCAGAAAAACCTAAATGTAAAGATACATAAGCTGAAATTAGAGGAGTCGTTGAGTTTGAATACATGGTCTGCCATTTTAAAACAAAGGGCCAGAATTTGCGGTGGGTATGACGAGTACTCTGAGAGTACGGCGTCATAGCGCCTTTCAAATGGACTGCAGGTTCGGGATTTCCGTATGTGCTTGCTCATGCGCTAAATCTCGAACTTGCGATCTGTCAAGTTCCGACTTGACAGATGATCCGCACCGACGGGGAAATCCTAATTGCTGGCTCAGAGTTGAGCTAATTGCCCACTAACTGCCCAGCAATTACGCCTGAAAATGTTACGGCTTGTGCAAAAAGGCGCAGGGCCTGTTTGCACAGCGTAGGATGCCTCCCGACAAATCCAAGTAATTTTAAAAGCCATATGAGGCCGGAAATGGAAGCATTTTAGGATTTTGTCCATGAAAAGTATTTATTGTCCATGAAAAGTTTGGAGGAAGCGGTTGCTACATTGAGGGGTTTATTTTTTTTTGCGTCGATGTGGAGCATAAGCTTAAAAATAATCCGTTGAGAAAGTGGAAGAAAGGAAAAAAACAAACCCTCATTACTAGAGTCTTCTGGGATTTAATGTGCATAAACATCTATGTTATAAATAATGAGAGACTTCTTCTGTTTGCTGATTGGAGCGACGGCCCACGTGATCCCAGCTACGCTTCTGCACACGGTGCGCCCCTGGGATCCATGGGCCACTACACTGCCCTCTATTCTGCAGCGTCTGCCAGCAAGTTCTCGAAGGAGGGTCCCCATCAGGTAAGTTCGCATTGCGGTTGGATGCCGGCGGCGTAATCCATCGTTACGCTGCCGACCGCAAAATCCAGGCCAATATATTTCATTGAACTGGGTTTATGATATATGCTCCATCTATTATCTTCACTGAGATACGCGCTCCTGGAAATGGCAGCTACGGTGTTGGGGCATTTATAATCTAACTGGTAAAAGATGCAAATTGTTCAGATGGGGATAGTGCAGGAAAGTGGAGGTGAGGCAGAAGATCAGCCATGATCTTATTGAATGGCGGAGCAGGCTCGAAGGGCCAAATGGCCTACTCCTGCTCCTATTTCTTATATTCCTTATGTCCTTATATTTAAAAGGCCTCTCTGACTCAGTGGAGGGTATTGGTGACATGTATCAGCAGGTAGAGCCTTCTGGGAGAAAACAAATGATCATAGGATCATACAGCAGAGAAGGAGGCCATACAGCCCATCGTACCTGGGCCAGTGTAAGAATTTCTGATTCTAGCTCTGGTCAGTTCTTTGAAGCCTGAGGCCTATGGCCTGAGTCATAGGCCAGGATCTGCGGGTGACTATAGTCTTAAAGCATGTGTCAATATGTGCCAATAGAATCTTGTGTGTTGCATGTTTTGTAAAGGCAAGGATTTACCTGCTTGCACTGTAACATGATGCTATACATACCTACGTGTAAAGAGGGATGGATATGACATTTAAGTTACGTATTACATAATACTTTCAGGGAGCAGCCACGCTGCAATATACCTGCCTAGAAATGTGCTATGTCCCATGCGGGTGAAGAGTAGGCGTTTAGCCTTTGGGCAATCTGACATTGTGTGAAAAGATACTTTCCCCTGATTTTGCTCTTATCATGAAAAAAATGATACGTGACCATGCAATACACCGAAAAGGATAAACGTGAATAAGAAATATGACAGGCAAAATTGTGACTGATGAGGTTAGCAAATAGGAAGCCATGTGTTAATGGATCTGAATAAGATGTAATGCCTTTACTGTGAATTAGTCAATAATTAATGAGGTAAGCACATTTTTAATATCTTAAACGATGTGTGCAAAAGTGGAAGCAGGTGATCTAGGCCTGAGAATAAATATGTTAGTCTAAATGCAGCATTGTGAGTCACTGAATAGTTAACAACTTGGTGCACGGCCTATTCTGCAAGGCAAGGGAATAACCTGCTTCCCTTGTGTTTTAAATAAACTGATTTTGCTTCTATTAAAATGATGTATTGCCCTCCATCTGAACTTGCTCGGATGGGGGTTCTGGTTATCAGAATCAAAGTGTGTGACAGAGACAGGCTTTGTAGGTACCAGACAGGCAATCAATTATGGTTGCTTTTAACAGATAATTTTTTAAATGTTGTAAGATGTAAATACTTTGAAATCTTTACTGAAACAAAATAACTGTCGGCTAATACTTCAGCTGAGTACATCTGTAACTGATTGGGAAGAAATCTAAGTAGATTGCCCGCAATTAAAGAGTGGTGTGATTGGGCAAGAAAGCCCGATGGCCAGATCTCACTGTTGCTAACCCATCAGGGAAGAGGGGCACGACATTATTCAACTGAGCCTCCTGCTCTGCTAACTAATGGTGTAAAAGAAGCAGTTTTATTTGAAATCACAAGCTTTCGGAGCTATCGATTGCTCCTTCCTCAGGTGAAGTAAATTAGATACAGAATCGCCAAAGCATATATAGATAGAGAACAAAGCATGTGTACCTTACAATTGCAGAACATAAGAACATAAGAAATAGTAGCAGGAGTAGGCCATTCGGCCCGTCGAGCCTGCTCCGCCATTCAATGAGATCATGGCTGATCTTCTGCCTCAACTCCATTCACCGGCCCTATCGCCATATCCCTTGATGCCCTTACTAGTCAGAAATCTATCGACTTCTGTTTTGAATAGACCCAATGACTGAACCTCCACAGCGCTCTGGGGTAGGGAATTCCAAAGATTCACCACCTTCTGTGTGAAGAAATTTCTTCTCATCTCAGTCCTGAATGGCCGACCCTTTATCCTGAGGCTGTGGCCCCTGGTTCTAGACTCCCCAGCCAAGGGAAACATTCTCCCAGCATCCACCCTATCAAGCCCTGTAATAATTTTGTATGTTTCAATGGGATCCCCTCTCATTCTTCTGAATTCAAGAGAATACATGTTTGAAGCGTGAGGATAGATTTTTGTCTTTATACCCCTTGTCTGCCCGTTATGGAACCTGCCTGATTTTCCTTCCATTGATTTCAGTGGAAAGAAAGGCAGGCAATTTCTATGAAGAGCGGACGATCCGCTCCGCCAAATTACCACCCAGGGGGTGAAGACGAAAATGTACCTCATTCTCTGCAGAAGCACGATTGTCCAAAGGAGCAGTGGTGTTCTTGTGGTGATGCATTCAGTTGCTAAATGGGACAAGGAAAAAGTTTGAATTGGCCAGTAGAGGGGTGAAGAGGAAGAGAAAACTGTGTGTGGTAGATTTTCGTCTTCACCACCTGGGCATTAATCTGGTAGAGTAGATTGCCCTAATACAGAAGCAAAATACTGCGGATGCTGGAAATCCGAAATAAAAACAGAAAATGCTGGGAATACTCAGCAGGTCAGGCAGCATCTGTGGAGAGAGAAACAGAGTTAACGTTTCAGGTTGATGACCGGTTCTGACGAAGGGTCATCGACCTGAAACGTTAACTCTGTTTCCCTCTCTCTCCACAGATGCTGCCTGACCTGCTGAGCATTTCCAGCATTTTCTGTTTTTATCTTATATTAGAGTAGATTGCCCGCTCTTTACAGAACACCTCGCCCCCGGTTTTCATTCCTTTTGAAATCAATGGGTTCTATAAAGGGCGGAAGATCTGTTTCACCACAATCTGGGAATCGGGGGGAAAACGCTCCACTGGCTGGAGTCATACCTCGCACAAAGGAAGATGGTTGTGGTGGTTGGAGGTCAATCATCACAGCCCCAGGACATCACTACAGGAGTTCCTCAGGGCAGTGTCCTAGGCCCATCCATCTTCAGCTGCTTCATCAATGACCTTCCCTCCAACATAAGGTCAGAAATGGGGATGTTCGCTGATGACTGCAGTGTTCAGTGCCATTCACAACTCGTCAGATAATGAAGCAGTCCATGCCCGCATGCAACAAGACTTGGACGACGTTCAGGCTTGCACTGATAAGTGGCAGGTAACATTCGCGCCACACAAGTGCCAGGCAATTACTATCTCCAACAAGCGAGAGTATAACCACAGCCCCATGACATTCAACAGCACAAATCCCCCACCATCAACATCCTGGGGGTCACCATTGAGCAGAAACTTAACTGGACCAGCCACATAAATACTGTGGCAACAAGAGCAGGTCAGAGGCTAGGTATTCTGCGGCGAGTGTCTCACCTCCTGACTCCCCAAAGCCTTTCCACCATCTACAAGGCACAAGTCAGGAGTGTGATGGAATACTCTCCACTTGCCTGGATGAGTGCAGCTCCAACAACACTCAAGAAGCTCGACACCATCCAGGACAAAGCAGCCTGCTTGATTGGCACCCCATCCACCACCTTAAACATTCACTCCCTCCACCACCGGAGTCCCGTGGCTGCAGTGTGTACCATCTACAAGATGCACTGCAGCAACTCGCCAAGGCTTCTTTGGCAGCACCTCCCAAACCTGCGACCTCTTCCACCTAGAAGGACAAGAGCAGCAGGCGCATGGGAACACCACCACCTCCAAATTCCCCTCCAAGTCACACACTACCCTGACTTGGAAGTATATCGCCGATCCTTCATCGTCGCTGGGTCAAAATCCTGGAACTCCCTCCCTAACAGCACTGTGGGAGTACCTTCACCACACGGACTGCAGCAGTTCAAGAAGGTGGCTCACCACCCCCTTCTCAAGGACAACTAGGGATGGGCAATAAATGCTGGCCTTGCCAGTGACGCCCACATCCCATGAAAGAATTTTTTAAAATCTACCGTAGTGATTGCTCCAGCCATCGGTACTCACCCCACTGTAGGCTGGAGAGAGTACTTAGCATAGTGGACCTTAGGATGAAACAGGTATCTGGTTTGAGTGCCTGCTCATGGTTGCCCAGTTTCTTCACTTGAGGTAGGATGTCACAGGGGGAGAAGAAAGCATCTACTGGTTTCTAAGATAAGCCCTCCATTCCCTCATGAAGAGTGCCTGCAGCTGTTATTAAGTTCCGTGTTTCTTTCTTCCCAAACATTCTCTCCTGTATTCATCAGAAACACTTAACATGCCCAAGTGAGCTATGAGGTTTGTCCAGGCACTTGCTGGAAAATAGCTGAAGCTCTGTGTTATGCACATGGATAAACTATTGATGGAAAGTTTCCAGAGCAGAACTCAGTTGAAGAGATATTTTGGGAAGAAAAGAGGCTGTCTTGAGCAAACTGACTCTCCTGCTCAGTTATTCAAATGAGCAAAAGTCATTACTTCAACATGGATCTTTTAACAGAAGAAACTATTAATATGTATTCTACTATCAGAGATGTCATGTCAAGAGAGCCTAAAGGATTAGAACATACCGCTGCCCCTCTCTTGTATCAATTTGCTTCTTTCTCTATCTTGAATGTAAATGGATTGTTTCTAATTTTAGGTTAAAGATTAGCCCAGAAACCAAGAGAACCGAGTTCGAAATGCAGCAACATATTTATAGTGTTTTTCGCGAATGAGAAATAATTTCATTTGTTTTAACAAGTGCTGGGGGGGTGATGTGTAACTTTTGAAAATAGGAGTGAGAAATCCCTCAAGCTACTTTAACCCTTTGCATCATGTACGAAATAAAACCGTCCATTAAACACAAGCAATTAACAGCGTGAAGAGTATCCAGACATTTCTGATTGAAACGGCAAAAGATATTACTACACGGCAAAGTGGAAATTAATTCCTGTTGATGTTAAAATGCCCTGAACATGATGCCCTGAGGGCTTCTGTTCAGCACAGGCTATTCTACTCCACTTCAGTACAATAGCCTAGCTGTCATGCATCGAGTTATTTTAAAGGTAACAATTTTCCTCATGCATTTCATATTACAGCTTGCTGCAATAGGTGAATAATAACGGGATAATTTCTTCCAAGTGTATAGCTTTGCAATCTCGATCCCACCATTTTGTAGTTTACTTGTTAATTTTTCCATCTATGTACTGAGTGCAAGTGTTGTTATTGGCTCTCTTGAAAGAGCCCCAATCTGTCCAGTTTATTTGACCAGCCAGCTATGAGGGAAAGTTTACATGGACCTTGTCGTTTAGTAAATTGGCACTCAAGTATTTGTTTCGGTTTAAGAAACAGAACCTGAGTGCAACAACTTCACTGGCCATGTCTTGAGTTAAAAATCATTGGGGTCGATTTTCCTGACCTTTGCCCTGATCAGCAAGTACAGGAGAGGTCAAATCTAGAATTCTCGGTACGCTGTGCTCGCCTCATAACCGATGCCTGGGTCCAGACTGACGGAAGCCGTACAAACCCGCAGACCCCCCCCTGGGAGAATCCCTCACGAGCCCCCTGGAGTCCGGCCAGTGGATTACTTTGAAGTGCAGCCCCTGTTGTTATGGAAGAAAATGCGACAGCCAATTTGTGCACAGCAAGACCCCACAAACGGCAAGTGAATGAATGAGTGGATAATCTGTTTTTGATTATGTTGGTGGAGAGAAGAATTTGGCCAAGGTGGAAGGTGAACTTCCCGCTCTGCTTTGAACGGGGCTGTGGGATCATTAGCATCCACCTGAACAGTCAGGCGGAGTGTGAGTTCAGCGGCTCGTTAGAAAGATGGCACTCGCAACACTGCACCACTCCCTCAGTACAGTCTGGAAATGTCAGCTTAGATTATGATAACCAAAAGATGTATAATTTAAAAAAATAAAGAACAAATAGATAGAATAGAAGCAAATTTAAATTAAGCTAATAAAGCGCAGAGACAGAGAGAGGAGAGATAAAGCATGGCAGGGCAAACATTTCCCAAGATCCACTGGCAATGTATGAGGCATCTCAAGATTTACTTCAACGTGTCTATTTTTCTTACTTTTGTGTAAAGTTTTAAATGCTTAATTTAGGGTTAGTATGGCAATAATTCCTTGTGTTTGAGTGGCTTTAGAACTGCGTTATTCAGATTTATTTTAGTGTCACAGAGCAAGAGCTGAGTGCAAACAAATTGTGTCGGCCCAGGAAGGCGGTCGTTTCCCTAAATCTCCGAGCACCCTGGTACTTAAATTCCATAATTAACATTAATTAGACAGCAAACTGCGTAATATTCCCACCAAAATTTTTATTTTTATTTTGTCACACCACCCATAGCTGTGTCACTCTTCGTGTCTCTGCTAAGTGCATAAATCAAATTAGCACTTGTTTAAAGCACGTGCAAACAGTTTAGACACCCAAGTATGTGGAGGGAGGGGTAAAGGAGGAAGACATTGAGCACAGCTATCTTCTTCCAGTAGGCTAAAAAAAATAAAAGTTTTAATGTTTCTAGCATTATACAGACAATTTATTTCTGATGATTTTTAAAACATTAAAGATCATTAGTGATGGTGAATTGTCTGTTCACATGATTCGTTTTGATATGGTTTCTTATTGAGTTAATTTAATTCCCATTTTAATTATTTTTTAATTAATTAACATGCCGTTTAAAATAAGCTTATGATCTGTATCTGCGAGTATAGATGCCATACATACACTTTGATGCTATAGACTTCCCCAGGCCAATATCACCCGAGCAGATTAACTTGTCATTTGCTGTTTGTGGAATCTTGCTGTGTGATCATATGCTGCTGCTTTTGCCTACGCAGTGACAGCACTTCAAAAAAGGTAATTCATTATAACTGAATGTGTCAAAGTAGTTGCAGATGTCGTTCTGGCTAGAATTTGTGGGGTATTAATTCGTCTTGTGCAGTAGTGCAGAACAGGCAATCGCAGGTTGGCAGCACATTTTGCACTCTGACCGATTTTCTTTTCCATTGAAGTCAATGTTTAGTCCAGATTAGTTCATGCCCCCTATGCTGCCACCAACCCCTGCCCGCCTCCCCCCCCCACCCCCACCCCCCGCCCCATAGAGGTAAATGTCATCACAAATAGGCTTCAGGTACCACAAAATGCGAGACAGAGGTTTCTGGGTTCAGGGTAGTCAATCATTCATCTGAGAGTGACAGTAGAGGGAAAGCTCTCTCTTGCTCACTCTCTCACTCTCTCTCTCTGTGTCTCCCACGCTCTCTCTCTCTCGCCCCACCCCGCCTCGCCCCACCTCTCTCTGCTTCTCCCCGCCTCTTCCCGCCGCTCTCTGCTTCTTCCCGCCTCTTCCTGCCTCTCTCCGCTTGTCTCTGCTTCTCTCTTTCTCTGTCTTTCTCTTGTCTGAAGTTGCATCTGTGGAAAAAGGCAAGTGAGAGAAGCCTGCGGGAGTTTGACACAGGAAGGGGAAATTCACTTCATAAGGTTTACAGATCAATGGAATAGCAATCCATGTAGAAGTGTTTCATCAAGTGGGTGATAAAAGCAGCTGACATTTCTACCTTGGAGCTAGGACTGGTAGAGGCAATTCCCAGGGCAGAGATTGGGTTATACAATGCACTGAAAGGACACACTAAGGTTGTTATAAAAGAAATCTGAAAAGTAGCCTGGAGACAGAGTGCCCCAGTTGTAAACTTCAAACGGACAAATTTGAAGGTATGAAAGTTCACCCTGCAGGGGACAGAAAGAAGTAACTTACCCGAAGTGAGAATAGCAAGGAACTAAGGAGTTTTCCTCTATGATCTGCAATGTTTAAATCGCTGAAAGTGGCAAATGGAACATATATACTGGAACAAAGGGAAACTTTTAGTATCTGCTCCTGAACAATTCCCTCAGCTTTAGAGTTGTCCAAATCTGTGTGTGGTTTCCATTGTGTTACCTCTGTACGTCTGAATGGATCTTCACATTTCAACAGCTATTGCAAACAGAATTGGGCCAGACAAGCAGTCTGGACCTCCGAAGATGAGGAATTCTTCCTTAAATTTTTGACAGTCTAGCCCTCTTGCTTCTGGAGCTGAGGAGACCGTGGCTGGGTGACAGGGGGTTTAAACGGGCAACCTCTCCAAGCACCCCATAGGTGGACAGTCACCAGAATTGTACCCACCTCTCCTATGTAAATGAAGTGGCCTCCCATTGACCCTGGAAACTTTGCTAGGGTCAACGCTGGAGGGCACCTGCA
Source organism: Squalus acanthias (assembly GCA_030390025.1). Lineage (NCBI taxonomy): Eukaryota > Metazoa > Chordata > Chondrichthyes > Squaliformes > Squalidae > Squalus > Squalus acanthias. The sequence continues at coordinate 13,600,968 of CM059435.1, read as the reverse complement.
GGGGGCAATCCACTCCAGAGACTTGAGCACAAGAATCTAGGCTGACTCTCCAGTGCAGTATTGAGGGAGCGCTGCACTGTTGGAGGTGCCGTCTTTCGGATGAGACGTTAAACCGAGGTCCCGTCTGCTCTCTCAGGTGGATGTAAAAGATCCTATGGCACTATTTCGAAGAAGAGCAGGGGAGTTATCCCCAGCATCCTGGCCAATATTTATCTCTCAATCAATATCACTAAAAACAGATTATCTGGTCATTATCACATTGCTGTTTGTGGGAGCTTGCTGTGTGCAAATTGGCTGCCGCATTTCCTACATTACAACAGTGACTACACTTCAAAAGTGCTTAATTAGCTGTGAAGCGCTTTAGGACATCCAGTGGTCATGAAAGGCACTATATAAATGCAAGTCTTTCATTCTTTTTCAATCATGATATAACTGCTTGTGCATTTATGCCGCAACTCATTGACAAAGATCAGCTTTAATAATATAAATGCCAGTGCATTTCACACGTCTTTTAGCCTCAACCTGTCACATTAACACCACCTCTTGCCTTGATCATCTCTTAATGTCTCTTAATGTCTCTTAATCTTTCTTTTGTTCTTTCATCCCCTCCCCCTTTTCCCAGCTTTATCCTTGCCTTAAATCTATTTCATTTCCTGCTATTTCCAGTTCTGATGAAAGGTCTTTGACCTGAAACGTTAACTTTGTTTCTCTCTCCACGGATGCTGCCTCGCCTGCTGAGTTTTTCCAGCGTTTTCTGTTGTTATTTCAGCTTTAACAATGCTGAAATATACCAAAGGCAGCTTACTATTCCCCAGCATAAGGGCTTAACACTAGGGTCCATTTATGTATGGAGGGGAAAGCAAGCCTTCACTTTCCACACTATGACATTGGGAACTCTGGAAGCAATACATATGATGTTTCAACAATGGAGGGGGGAGCTACAGGATCAGTTTGAATGACTAGCCCTGGAATGATCTTGAGATTTAAGCTCCCAGTTGTGCTTGAATCTGATTTCAATATATGATTTCATTTCATCATTCTTTTGGACACCCCAGAGCAAAACTGACTACAGGCAACAGGATTCATTGACGATCTAGACCTTCCAAACTCAGTTAATTATTTTGTTGGCTATTGAACTCACAGTTCTAATTTTGGATGACTGTGAATAAGGCATGAGGGCAACAATGTAGATCCAACAGTGTCCCCTCCCCATGGCTTGGATTTTCATACCAAGAACTCATTTTCCTTTGGTTAGAGAGGGGACTGTCACATATGGCTGTCCAGTGATGATATGGAAAGATACTGGCACTAAGCCATGTTCTCACACTGTAGTTGGGTAAGAGTGGGGAAACTACTGACTGGGGCTGTGATTGAGCTCAGGTTAACTCAAAACAAGCCATTACTCATGGGCTAATAATCCCTCCGTTATCATATGGCTGGTCTATTTTTGGCTCCTATCTGGCAAATTCATCCCAGATTACTCATCATTGCCAGCCTGGAATTTTTGATTCAATCGCTCTGGTTTGCTGTAATCCTCAAATTTTAAATCATTTTAACATAAAACAATCCTGATCTCTTTAGGTTGAGCATTTGGATTATTCCATTTCTGGAATGGGAACAGCGGGAGTACCACGTGTAAACATGCTTTGGAAGTTAGGACAGGAGTTTGCGTTAGATTGCACTATTTCTTTCAGCGCAATTCGCCCGAAATTGGCCAAACCAGTGCAAAAGAGTGAGGAATTTCAGGCGCAAATTATGTTCAGCATGAATCGAGTTTCCGCGACCTTTTGCGCTAGTTTAAAAAACCATCGCGCTAGAAGCCGGCCCTGCCCACAAAACTGGCCATGCCCCCCAGATCAAATTAATCACCATTGCGGGTTTCCGCTAATTGCGCCCGTTTGTGGGCCTTCGAGGAGGCTCTTAAAATTAAGCTGTTTTTTTTTAGGCGCAAGGACACTAAGAGGCGCATTTTAAAAGCTTTAAATATTATTTTTTATCATTTACTAAGTAATTTACTAGTAAATGGTTCTGTATAGTTTTATAAAGTCTTTTTCAGTTATTTAATATCAGGTTACTCACAGGTGATGGACTAGACACTCTGATTAAAAATGCTTATTTTTTTGTGATAAACCCATTTCCAGCTGCATGTATCAAGCTGCGCCAAGTTACCACTCTTAAATATATCACAGAATTTTTAAAATTCAATAATTAAAACAAAAATTACATTCTAAAATGCAGCCCGATTGCGCTGGTTCGTGGAAGATTTTAAGAATGCCGATGTGCAAATGTGTATGAGCAGAAACTTAAGCAAAAAAAAAAAATCACTTCTTAAAACTAGCGCAATTTTGAGCGCAACTTGCGCCCAGATCGCCGATTGTGCCCAGAGCGGAATCCTTAATCGCGAACACAATCTGTGCCTCGGTGATCGGTCTTTGCAACTCGCTAAACGCATGGGCTGGAAGTGACTCCAACATGAGTGCAAACTGGCTTTAGACAGCATTTGATTGCAAGACTGCTTTCTGTTTATAAATCAAATATCTACACACAGCTTAAAAATAATCCGATAGAAACTTTTAGCTGGAGGAAGAAGAGAGATAAAACCAAAAAACATCACAGAATCTTCAATCAACAGTGCTGCTAATTAAATGGTTTTTGAAATCATAAATTACAACAATTATTAGTTAAGTCATATCTACAGAGATGCATAAAAGACGATATACTTTGTTCAACCCTATTTCTAAAACAACTTTCAGCCCAGTTATCTACTGGTTGGTTGCCTTGTTTCTGAATTATGGTAGTAAGAGAGTTTCAAATCAATTCAAATAGACATAGGCCCTGAATTTCCTTGCTGCCCATAGCACTGTTATAATACCGTTGTAGTGCCAGAAAATCATGGCATACACCAGCAGGGGGCATAGCCTAGAAATTTCCTGGGTAAAACAAAGAGTAAATTACTGCTGATACTGGAAATCTGAAATAACAACACTGGAAACACTGCAGATCAGGCAGCATCTGCGGAGAGAGAAACATAGGATTAACGTTTCAGGTCGATGACTGTTTGTCAGATTCTGAAATGTCAACCCTACCTTCTCCTCTCCACAGAGGGTGCCTGACCTGCTGAGTGTTTCCAGTGGTTTCTGTTTTTACTTCAAATTTCCTGGGTGAGTTCATTTGCATATGAGCAGGCGTTAGTTCTGGGATAATTCAGGTGTATAATGAATGTAAGCACCAGGAAATTTGAGTGCATAACGGCTTAAATGCACTCTGCATACTCCTGTCTTCAGCATGACCCTGGGAGACTGACAGGTAAGGTTGCAGCAAGTGTTTTCTCTTTCACTTCTGCTCCAGCATCCCGAACCTACATCGTTATTCTATTTTTTAAAAATTCGTTCCTGGGATGTGGGCGTCGCTGGCAAGGCATTTATTGCCCATCCCTAATTGCCCTTGAGAAGGTGGTGGTGAGCCGCCTTCTTGAACCGCTGTAGTCCGTGTGGTGAAGGTACGCCCATAGTGCTGTTAGAGAGGGTGTTGGCAGCATCATGGCAAAGTCGGTGTCCACAGGGCAAGCAGATAGAAGAGGTGAAGAAAGAGAATGCCAAAGTTCTGGGAGGAGGGCCTTGATGTCCCCTTGCAAGAGGTGGAGCAGAGGAGACACAGCTTCCTGGGACTGCTGTCCTACAAGCCTGGCAGAGTAGTAAGCCTGGAGGGAGGTGATTCTGATACTGTCGACCAAATCCCTCACTCCTAGGACAATAGAGTAGTGCAGAAAGATTTTTAATGGTCTAACTAGATCTGGCAAGATAAGGCCCTCACAGTGGTTTCCCTTTCTTTCTTGCCCACCCTGGGTGCCACCACACTCTTCACCCTCTCAAAGCAGCATATGATAATCTTTCAGGAAAGGAAGCATTCATTTGGTGTGGACTTAGTCAGGCAGGCGCTGCTTCATGGCAAAGTCCTGTTGGGCCAAACTGGTTTACTGAGGTATCATCTGGTAGGGTGGGTAGAAGAAGGCAAAGCTGAGGTGATGCAGTCAATCAGTCGATGACGACGCCTTGTAGAGTCTGCCTTCTGTTGCCCCTTGTGAGGACGAGTGAGAACATGTGGCCTGGTTTGCACCACAGATAAAGAGAACATCCTGGCAATGGCACCCCTTCCTATTCACATACATCAGTGGCTACTCAGTTGGCACCTTTAGCGCCCCATGTGTGCCATCATGGCACCCTGCACCCTGCACCCTGAGAGCCCCGTGGCATTCATAGTTATAGACGTTGAGGGCTGCTGCCACTTTAATTGCCATGGGCAGAGTTGTTGCGGCAGTGGAGTGAGTCTGCAGATCTTCATGATGAAGTTGGCAGAGTTGCTCAATGGCATCCTTTGGAGATGCACAGCTCCTCGGAGAAGTCCTCGTAGCGGCCAGTCCACACGTTGGTGAGGGTCGTATCGCGTGGGCTTCTGTCCTCTGCCAGGCTGCCTAATTCTCCTGGTTTGGACATGCTGCTGCTGCAACTCCAGCTCCATTATGATGCAATGGGCTGGCATGCCCATGGGGAAAGCCATCCATTGTCCAAAGTCAATTGGAGTGTGGGCGGGAGACGTCAGGGTCCCAGAATATGTTTCTGGGAAGAGAGGGAAGCACAAGGGTAAAATGGATTCTGTGTCAGTGATTTAAAAATATTTATGAAAGGGTTAAAAAAATTGTTCAGCAGCCTGTAATCAATAAAGGAAGTTGATGCTCTCTTCAGCTCATCAACTCCTCACTGACACTTCTCTGAAGTGCTGGACCTGATTTCTGTTTGTTTCTAAAGTAACACTGATCGCAGGCGCGTCATTAACCCAGGAAACTTCAGTGTACTTAAGAATATAAGAAATAGGATCAGCAGTAGGACATTCGGCCCTTTGAGCCTGCTCCGTCATTCAATAAGAACATGGCTGATCTTCTACCTCAACTCCACCTTCCCGCACTATCCCCATATCCCTTGGTTCCCTTAGCATCCAAAAATGGATTCAGTGTCAGTAATGTAAAAATGTTTATGAAGGGGGTAAAACTGATTGCAGGAGCCTTGTTAACCTAGGAAACTTCAGTGTACTTGAATAATGAAGCTATGCAAATGAGCTCTGAGGTGCATTGATGGTTGTTATATTTGAACCACTAAAAAGATCGAGGAAATTTGCATTTAGTGCAATAACCATGCTTAAGCAGTGTAGTGCGCTTGTGGCGGATCGCCACCTAAACGGGCATTTACCACTTTTCCGTCCGTGGACAATATATCGAGCACCTTGCCTTTAAGGCACCTTGCCTTTAAGGCAGGAGAAAAGGAGTGGGCGGGGCCTCAGGATTTTTCCAGAGAATTCTGGGAGCAGTCTGTTTCAGCCATTTTGGACCATGCAGTTGTATTAAAAAGCCTCTGTTTTCCACACATGGACTCAGTCTTAATTCGTGTTTTGCGGCAGCCTCAACATTGGTGATCCCGACGCTCAGAACGTATTCCGAGCACTGCAATGGCGGACACGAACGCAGTTTCCGTGAAACTGCCGGAGTTTTGGGAAAACCAGCCCGAAGCCTGGTTTCTCCAAGCTGAATCCTGCTTCCGGCTGTGAAACATCACCACAGATGGGACGCAGTACAACTACCTCGTCACATCACTCGGTAGCGCCACAGTTTCGAAGGTTTGGACAGCGCTGCAGAACCCACCAGAGGAAGGCAAGTATGCACATCTCAAGGCAGCGCTCCTTAAAAAATTTACGGCCTCGGCATATCAGCGAAACTGCCACCTCCTCGACCTTCCAGGTCTCGGTGATGCCTCACCGTCAGACCTCCTCTCCCACATGCTCTCCCTCACCGACGAGAGCCCACCCGGATCCCTCTTCCGCACGCTGTTCATCCGCCAGCTCCCTCTCAGCATCCGCCCAGCGATCGTGGCGTCCGGCCTCACGAACCTGGAAGCCCTGGCCGATGAGGCCGACAAGCTGCTGTCCGCTCACTCCAGCCGCGACGTCACTCCGGACCTGGCTGCCAATGCCTGGGCGCGCCCCTCACCGGCCACCACGCGGCCACAAGGACCAGCCACCAGGCCCACGGGGCCTTCGCGCCCCACTAACCCGGGCCACTGTTACTACCACGCACGGTTCGGCGCCAGGGCACAACGGTGCACACCTCCCTGCTCTTTCAAGTCCGCCCCCGTACCAGCCCCTGCGATGGCCGTGGGCCACGCGGGCTCCCTGCTGTACGTCACGGATGACAAAACCGGCCGCCGGTTCCTGTGCGACACTGGAGCTCAGCACAGCATCATCCCGGCCTCTTCCCTCGACATCCAAAAGGGCGAACGAGGACCGGCGCTGGCTGCTGCTAACGGCTCGGAAATCCGGACGTACGGCACCCGGACAGTCACCCTCGACCTCGCTGATCGCCGCTACCGATGGGAGTTCATCACTGCCAAGGTGCTCTCCCCTCTCATCGGCGCAGATTTCCTGTGCGCCCACGGCCTACTGGTAGACATCCCTCGTCACCGCCTCGTGGACATGAACACCATGTCCCCCATCCTGGGCGCCATGGCCCCCCGTCAACCCGCCGACATGGCGTCACAGTGCCACGCCCGGGCCACGGATGACTACTCGGCACTCCTGGCCGAATTCCCGGCCCTTACCAATCCGACCTTCTCCGCGGAGGCCGCCAAACACGGGGTGGAACACTTCATCCCCACCACAGGCCCCCCAGTGTACGCCCACGCCCGCAGGCTGGACCCGGCCAAACTGGAGATCGCGCGGACCGAGTTTGCCACCATGGAACAGCTCGGCATCATCCGCCGCTCCAACAGTCCCTGGGCCTCCCCACTCCACATCACCCCCAAACCAGGCGGGGGTTGGCGCCCCTGTGGGGATTACCGCCACCTCAACGACGCCACCACCCCTGATTGGTACCCCGTGCCGCACATTCAGGACTTCTCGGCTAGACTGGCCGGCCGCTCAGTCTTTTCCAAGGTCAACCTGGTGCACGGCCACCACCGTTCCACATCCACCGGCGTCCTACAAGAGCCGCTCCGGCCGGCCCATCAGACCGCCGCACCGTCTCGTCCACACCTCCTAAGCGGATTCTGGGGGGAGCTGTGTGGCGGATCACCACCTAAATGGGCATTATCCACTTTTCCGTCCGTGGACAATATATCGAGCACCTTGCCTTTAAGGCAGGAGAAAAGGAGTGGGCGGGGCCTCAGGATTTTTCCAGAAAATTCTGGGAGCAGTCTGTTTCAGCCATTTTGGACCATGCAGTTGTATTAAAAAGCCTCTGTTTTCCACACATGGATTCAGTCTTAATTCGTGTTTCGCGGCAGCCTCAACATGCTAAAATTTCCTTAATCTTTTCAATGCTATAATGGCATAATTATAGTGTTACAGCTGAAGATTGTGAGGAATTTCACCCCCATAGTTGTTCTCTGAGGTGACGGTACCAGTGGCACACATTCAAAGCATCCACCACCAAAACCAATCATTTTTCAACGCAAGGTAGGTTAGTCAATTATATTGTTCATTATTGGGTAGGTAAGATGAGCGCCAATGTAATATTTGTGCCATGCATTCACCAATGTTGGATATTGGGTTATTGAAGTTATTGAACTTCTTTTATTCATGAATATTGGCAGGGTGGGGTTGGTATGAGTGCTAATGTCTCGAAATGGTTCTGTTTCCAAAAGCCAGAAAAACAAGTATTTAGTGGTGAATGAGATAAACAACACAGTTAATCATGACCCAAGTTTATTGAATTGGAATGGGAAAGGATTTTGACTGACGGATGGATGTTACAATCTTGTTCCAGAATCTCCATAATATCAGACACTTGTATCATATGAGAGTTGTGTGCCATTTGTAATGGAGGCATATGTCATTTGTACGGGGGATTTATATGGGTCCAGTATCCATCTGAAATGCAAGAGAAATGCATATTGGAATTTCCATCAGCCACATAGCTTATCTGTGTTCTAATCTGTAATGTTCCCCTGATCTTGCAGAAGGAGATGGGTCCTGATGATATACAACTGCTGTCATCTACTTCAACCTGATCATTTGCCAAGTGGTCTTGACAAAACTTATTCTAATTTTAAAAAGCAAAGATATTTATTCCAACATGCATGATTGATAATGGACTGGAAATGGACCAAGTTATTGTGTAAGGCAGACTTTTAAACCACTCTGTGAAACAATGTCCCATTATGATGCCTCGTATTTACATTTACTGCTTTCTAGGAAGGTATGAAGGCAGGCTGCCTTGAAGAGTGACATTGCTTTTCTGTTGTTGCACATTACCTGGTTTTAAAATAACTTTATAAATCTGATTTGCACATGATTTGTCGTGCTCCTTTGAAAGGGTTTCGAAACAAGAACAGGCACATTCACAATGCTCTGATGTATCCCAGATATAATGTCAATAGCGTGTTAAAACCTATTGAAGGAGAAATGAATAAGGAGGAGTTATTGTAAACATTGTTTTTTCATTGCAGTGTAATGTTCCACAATTGCCATTTGTTATCATGTTAACATATCATTATACAATTTACTACATTGCAATTACATTGTTCTTAAATGCTTCCTCATGTAGCCTTGCAATCATGTTACCAATGTATCATATTCCATTATCCTTATACCGTAATATCCATGTAGCTAATTATTGGAGAGCCTTAATATAATTATTTTTTTTTATTTCAGAAAAATTAGACTGCAATATTTAAACAGATTTTAAATAATCACATGGAGCTCCTTTGCTTTAGATGAGCTGTTCTCTGTTACAATGTGTAATTTGTACATAATCAGTTCTGTTGCTGCCCAACATTCATTTTGTGTTAATGTTGCCAGAGTTTCAAAAACTAAATAAAGCACTTTTAACTTATTTATTTTCCAGGTCAAAACAGTATATTATTAATAACAACATTTTGTTTTCAAAGTTTCTGGCGAAACCCTGCCAGAGTAACACTCACCGGATGTCAGGCCCATTCGCTGTCACGCAGCCTTTATTCAAAGCGCAGGGCAAGACTATGTGGGGACAGCTGGAATCATTTATTTTTATGCTAACTCTGTGGTCACATATGGAGTGTAATAACATTTTTTTTTTAAAGTAAGCAAAGCTTGGAATGAAAAAAGAACGTTTGGCCCATCAAATTCATTCCCTGCCCAGGCTATACACATTTTGCCTTACAATGAACTCCACCCAGCCCATTCGATCTCCTGAGGAGGCAACCACGCTACGTGTAAAACCGCCACAAAAATAATGTTTCTCGCCAACCCTCAAAAGTAATCAAGTAGAAAGCTAAGTTATTAATGCAAATCTATCCCCTCACACTATTCAACGCTGACTAATTGAATTCCAAAGCTCACTCGTTCATGATCCCAACAGCACAGGAGCCATTATGCGCCATGGGCAATTTGATATCTATAACCATGCTTATCTATATAATATTTGATCCCTTTCTTCAAAAGATATTTATCCTTTTTAAAGGAGATAATCGACACAGAATTATCATCTTTTGCTGGGATAATTGATAACATCTCAAATTAATCCACTAAGGTAAGCTGAATCCCCCATGTCATGAGACGGGCCTGCCGCCATTTCCAACAACTCAACGCCTGCGCTGACTGGCTGCTGACTGCTGACCCCTACCTGCCCCCTTTTCAGTCTTCTGAGGGGGCCAAAGGGGAGGAGCAGATGGGTAATCACTCTGCGATGTCAAGTCCAGTCCTCAATCCATCTCTCCTCCTGCCATGTCCTAGCTGCTGGATTCCTCTTGCAGATGTGGGCGCAGACCCTTGAATGGTCCTAAAAAAAACATTAAGCCTGCCATCAAGGCCCTCTCCAGTTGATCCCCCGAGCCTCTGAAGACCAGAGATGAGAGCCTCCTGTACATTGAAGTTCATGGTCTCAGTAGGGGAAGACAGTGTTGGTGAGCAAAAACTGCATCAGTTCTGGGGCCCTCTGTCCTTGGGCCTTCCCTGCAGGATGTCCTGCAGGTTCCATTTGACCTGTGGTGCTCTGCGAGTTCCTGAAACGCACTTCCATGCCTACACAGATGCTGTTTGCTCTTTTCAGTTCCTTTCAGGGGGTTCTGAAGGTTCTCAGAATTACTTCATGAAGCGCTTCTGCTGAGTAATCAGTGCAACTCGGTATGCAGCCACTGTAAAATACAACTTCACGGGTCCCACCGCAGCCGCCCATCTGTTCACTGCTGTTCTTCACTGGCGTTCAGTGCTTCACCAGGTGCTCCCTCCTGGCTCCTTCTGTCTCATTCACAGAGGATGTATCTGTGCTGGTGCTTGTGGCGGCTGCAGTCCTTGATGGCTTCTCGTGATGGGGCTGCTTCAGTGCTGGTGTGGCACCATGATGTGGGTTGAGTGCTTGGTGCACGCACAATGCAGGCATCTCTACCCTTTTCACTGCACACCATTTATTAAAGCTTACCTTGGCACTCTTCATCAGACTTAAAAGCTTTTTGCACATTTGCTCCCACATGCATTGACTCTGGCCCCTCCTTCCATGCCTGTTACACATTTTGCTCTATTAGGAGGGGTTCCTCACTCATAAAGCCAAAGCTCCACCCAGGCTCCTCCCACCCTAGAACCCACATTTTTCTCTCTCTTTAGTTTCTCTCCCATCTCTCCTCATTCCCTCCCCAAGCTCATCTCATCCATGAGACCTAGCTTAGCTAACCACCCTACTTCCCTTCCTGTCCCCGAAGCTAGCTAACATTGTAAATGGTTCCCTCTCTGCAGGCACTGTCTCCTCCCTTTCAAAATGACAGTCATTGCCCCTTGACCCCTCTGTCCTTGCAAACTACCGCCTCATCTTCAATCTCCCTTTCCTTTCCCTATCCTCTCAAGTCCTTGAACATGTTGTCACTTTCCAAATCTGGGTCCACCTTTCCTGCAATTCCCTGTTTACATTTCTCAAATCAGGTTTATGTCCCTGCCACAGCACTGAAACTTTCCTAACCAAAGTCACAAATGAAATTCTCTGTGACTCTGACCTTGGGGCCTCCCATACAGGATTGCTACAATTGCCACTTGCTTCATGGTGCTCTGTAAGCATTATCTTTTCTTGTCCACCTCAACCTTTCTGGAGCCTTTCACACAGTTGACCACACCATCCTCCTCCAATGCTCAGTAGAATTGTCCTCGCCTGATTCCACTCTTACCTATCCAATCATAGTCAAAGTACCTCCGACAATGGCTTCTTTCCTGTCCCCCATCTTTACCTCCAGAGTCCAGCAAAGATCTATCCTTGGCCCCGTCCTCTTCCTCAACTACATTCTGCCCATTGGTGATATGGTCCATGGGTCTACAGGCACTGATTTGTCACCCAGTAATTGGAAAGGATGGACCATCAGGATCTATGTGCCCTGAAGTGGGCTGTCTGAGATAGCAGTGGAAGTGGATAATGTTGGCAAGTTCAAAAGGGGAGTAGATAGATGCTTGGCAGTGAAAGTGATTGAGGGGCATGAGAGACACCAACTACTCTCCTCAAATGTTCATTTAAAAAAAAATTGACACACTCAAAACAGTAAAAAAAAACATGCTGCAAAATCCACTCAAGATTATGAAATCAAAAGTGGTACAAACATTACACCATACTTCAGGGTTGGGGGTAGAAAGATTTTAATTAGTAGTGAGATATGAGATTGTTCATAATTTTTTTTTTCTTTATCCCATTCCAAAACGTGTGGGACTCTTCATGTGCAGCTTGGTGAGAAAAATAAATATTGGTTCAGGAAAGTAACAAAGTTGTCTCTCCTGTTTTAGATTCCCTCAGTGCCATTCACCCTTCTACTTTCAAGTCTCTGCAAAAGGTACTCTGTAGCCAGATGTTGACGGGTTGACAGGAGTGGTTTGGAGTGATTCACTTACCTTTGTTACCTCGCCGGCTTGCTCAGGTTGAGATTTATCAACTGAAGGATTTTAGTTATGAGCACCATCCTGTTGCTCTGAGGTGCACTACCTTTGCACACTGACACTGTACCCTCCATTTGTTTCCAATGGATACACTTCACTGTGCAGTCAAGAACCTAAAGCCTGGGTGCTAGGAACAAAAGCCCAGGATGTGCAGTGCACAACCAAGGATCTGGGGCTACTCCATGTCCAGTGTCTGTGCGTCCATGCCAGTTGAGTGCTCCTACAGTGGGCAAAGACAGCAATGAGTGATGTCTCTTTCAGCGATGTATTAACCCAAGCCGTATTTGAACTTTAAGGAAGCTTGTGAAAAGAAAAGATTTCAGCTGGTCAAAGGGCATTTTGGTGCTATTGTGAAGGCTTGCAAACAGCAGACTTTGCGTTATCCTCAAATGGTAGTGAAATGAGAACGTCAGTGTTCTCGCTCAGGCCAACAGCCCCAGCATTGAAGCTTTGACCACGCTTGATCAGCTCCGATGGACGGGTCACATCGTCCGCATGCCCGATACGAGACTCCCAAAACAAGGGCTCTACTTGGAGCTCCGGCACGGCAAGAGAGCCCCAGGTGGGCAGAGGAAACGCTTCAAGGACACCCTCAAAGCCTCCTTGAAAAAGTACAACATCCCCACCGACACCTGGAAATCCCTGGCCCAAGACCGCACAAAGTGGAGGAGCAGCATCCGAGAAGGCGCCGAACACCTCGAGTCTCTTCGCCGGGAGCAAGCGGAAGCCAAGCGCAAACAGCGGAAGGAGCGCACGTCAACCCAAGCACTCCACCCACCCGCCCCTTCAACCACCATCTGCCCCACCTGTGACAGAGACTGTAGGTCCCGCATTGGACTCATCAGTCACCTGAGAACTCCTTTTTAATGATTAATAAAAAAGTAAAAATGTAAAAGTTTATGGTTTTCCATACAGACTGCATTTGACACATTAGACCCCCTGTGACCCCACCTCATTGTCTTAGCTGTATCTTGCTATGTCTTTGATATAATGCCTTCCTGACCTGATTGTTTCTCTGCCGAGGTGTGATAAAAGGCAGTCAGAAAGATTAACTGTAGTCGTCTGAGATTGTACGCTACACAGGCATTGTTCTCTGTCTATATATGCTTTGCCGATTCGTATTCCTTTACTTCACCTGACGAAGGGGCAGCAGCTCCGAAAGCTTGTGATTTCAAATAAATCTGTTGGACTACAACCTGGTGTCGTGCGACTTCTCACTTTTGTCCACCCCAGTCCAACACCGGCATCTCCGCATCATCTCCTTTTTAATGTGGAAGCAAGTCATTCTCTGCCTAAGAAGAAGAGAAGAGTGAAATGGGGATATAGTGGGACAGATACAACAGAAATCAGACAAACAGATTTATTTTGAGGTTTAACTGTCTTAGCTCCATTTACAATAGATATTCCCAGTCTGACTTCCACCCTGAGAGCAATTACCTCCTCGGAACAGGAGACATTACTAACATCAGATAAGATAGGGACCAGCTGGGTCCCTCCGGAGCCCTTCATTTTCCAGCTTCCTTTGTTCTATTTTAGCCACTCTGTCAGCTATCTCCAAACAGGTTGGCAGCTGTGAGAACTCTATCCGGTTCAGGCTAGTTCTGCTCAAGGAAACAATTTATTGGATTTGTAGCTCTTTGAAGCTGATTAAACCCATGGGGTAAAGCTGCTGTTCCTTGTAGCTGAGGTGGTTTTAATTTATTATTTAACTTTGTTTCCTTGCGCTCTGACAGTGCTGTCCAGTGACGACATAACAAGCAAGCCAATGTTGGTGCCACAAGTCAACCTCCAAGAGCAGTCCATCAAATCAGTTGCACAGTTGCAGTACTTTCAAAGTCTAAAGAGAGTGAAGTTTGCACATTGCTTCGGGTACAAGACTACCAAAGAGAGATGCTTCCTTAGGCCAGGCCAGTAAACCAGTGACAGTTTTAATAGATCTGGCAGCTACATTTAGCTTTAAAGCTCCTCAGCTATTATCATATTATTAAAAAAACAAAATACATTTTGGTGGCTAGATTAAAAGAAATATACAGCTTGCTTCACTTAAGCGAATTTCCCTGTTCAGTATATAATCCTGGTCATTGCATATTTCTGTTCTATATATTTGTCTGTTCTGTTCAGTCATTACTCACTTTCAGTATATGCCCCATTTAGCCGCTATCTCCATTTATAGGGGACCAGTAGTCTAAACTTTAGAGTTTTATAGGTTGAAATGAAGATAAAGGAGGCCAAATAACTGATAAGAGACACTAGGGCCAATTTTAACTAGCTGAAATTGGCATTAAACGGGGCCTCAAAAGGGGGTCAGGACTGTTATTGCCCCTTAACGCCAATGCTCCAGCTGTCGCCATTTTTCAATGGCTGGCTGGAGCACCCAGTGGTTTGGTGGTAGGCCTTATAACTCTGCAAATCAGGGTCCGATGACTTAGTTAGGACCCCAATTGCAATTGTAAGGGACACATGAGTGGAGTGTGCACCGCGCACGGTCTGCCCACGTCCCAGTGTTGAGTCCTTAAAGAGGCGCAGCAAAAACGCCTCAAGGGTCAATAATCCTCTGGGAAAAGAAAAATGTCCTGACATCGAACCTACTTCTATGCTTCCGTAGTTTGTTTGCATCTCCCCTCGTTCTCCCTAACTCAGCTAATTCAAAACAATCTCTCCACATGTGTACGGTCTAGTCCCCTTTTATCATTTTAAATACTTCAATAAAGACTCGCTAAAGTCTACACTTCTCTAGAATAAGATGACACAGCTACCTGAGCCTATTGTGATAGTTAAGGGTTTTTAACTAGGTATTAATCTGGTGGCCTTCCTCTGAAACTTTTCTAGGGCCTCTATATCTCCCAGCATCTGAAGAGACCAGAACTGGACGCGGTAATCTAGATGGGGCCTAACCAGGATCTTATACAAGGACACCATGGTGCTCTTTGTTTTACATTGGATTGTCCTAGCTACACACTCTAATAACCTATTTGCTTTCACTTTAGTCTGGCAGCACTTTCCGTGGTAGCATAGGACAATTTCAGCAGCTAAATTAATTAGCAGAAAGGCTTTTCTGGCTCCTTATCTTGGGCATGTTATCAAAAGCTAACCTAGATATCAGATAGTCAAGTTCACAGAGAGCTGGTGCTCACCTCAGAGAGTTATGTAAAATATGGGCGCCACAAAATCTTGAGTATGAAGGGGTAGAAAGGATCCAGAAACGATAACAGCCAGAAAAAAAATAGTTTTGGCAGCAAAACTGAATTTACTTTCCTCAACTGCATAGGCAAGATCTGCAGGAGGGCTCAGGCCTGTCAGGTTCACGAATGAAGGCGTAGAAGCCCCTCTACATGGAGTCAGGAGAGGAGCCCATTGATGCAATCAATGACTCTTTGGGGTGGACTTTGACTTTTAGACGACCGACCAGCTAAGCGCAACTCAAATCAGGTGGTACTTGGCAGAGGTTTGAGGTTTTAAGAGAAGGCATAGAGTCATAGGGGGAAAAATTCAGTATCGCCCTGTTTGGGGCGCCATTATCGGCCGTGCGCAAAGTTTAGCGCCTATTGCTAATTATCGCCTCCGACTGCAAACTTGACTTTTATTGCCCCTGGAGGTGATTGGAGCGCTAAATCAGACACTACGGGGTAAAAATTCAGTTGGTTGCGCCTCCCGTTAGCGCCTTAAGAGGGCGCTAATGGGGCGCAAAGCCGCTAATGCCCGGGCGCAGCGATGTTTGCGCCGCTCGAGAACTTAACTTGAGATTGTGCGGCGGCGCTAAAACTTACCGCTGCGACCACCTGCGCGCGCAGATTGTGACGTCATTCCATGGTGCAACGCCCTTGTGGCGCCCCGGAGCGGAAATTGAGTGGCGCCCCCTGCCTTACCGCCTGGCGCACCCAACGACCAGAAGACTGGAACGCTATCAATCGCTGTGGGGCTGGGGGTGGCGCTATTTAAAGGGGGCCTCTTCCTGTCTTTTATTGTTGGTGGCATTTTTGAACTATGCATTCTGAGAGAGAGAGGGAGAGACTTCTGGAGAGATTCAACGTTGTGTGAAGGAGTTTTGGGTACTGAGCAGCACTTTGCAGGTTCATTTTGATTTGCCATTCCTTGTATCGATTTAGCAGAGACTGTGGGAGCTGCACTCTGAGCTCTTTGCCTGGTACTCTCCATTGTTCTTTCCAGCACATTTGATGTGCAAGTCTCTCCAGGCCGAGATTCAAGGCTGCAATGAACAGGATGTGGATGGAAAGCAAGATTAACCATCCCCTTTAAGAACTGGCCCGTGCCATTGTGTGTGTGTTCCATTGCTGACTGACATTACATGAGCTTCGCCAGCGCTCTGAGTTAGCGCCTCACTCCTTGGCCTTTGCGCCTTAAGACAGGTGTGCAGCGCCTGCTTTAGCGCTCCACTCACCTCCCGGGGCGGTAAAAGTGAAGTTTCCAGTCAGTGCCGATAATTAGCGCCAGGCGCTAATATTTGCGTCCAGACGATATTTGCGCCCCAAATGGGGCGCGACCTAATTTCTACCCCTACACATCTGTCTTAAGGCGCAAAGGCCGAGGAGCGAGGCGCTACCTCAGAGCGCTGGCGAAGCTCATGTGATGTCAGTCAGCAATGGAACACAGACACACTGGCGCCGGCCAGTTCTTAAAGGGGAAGGTCGATCTTGCTCTACATCCACACCCTGCTCATTGCAGCCTTGAATCTCGGCCTGGAGAGACCTGTACATCAAATCTGTTGGAAAGAACAATGGAGAAGCCCAGGGAAAGAGCTCAGACTGCAGCCCCCATATTCTCTTCTAAATCGATGCAAGGAAGATCAAACCAGAAAGAACCTGCAAAGTGCTGCTCAGTACCCAAAACTCCTCAACACAGCTTTGAATATCTCCGGCAGTCTCTCTCTCTCTCACTCAGAATGCGTGGTGCAAAAGTTTCGCCGACAAAAAAAGGCAGGAAGCGGTCGCCTTTAAATAGCGCTCCCCCAGTCCCTTCCTGACTGCAAAATGCACCCCTCAACCTGTCGTTGCTAGCGGCAGGCGGTAAGACAGGGGGCGCCACTCAATATCCGGTCCGGGGCACTACCGGGGCGTTGCACTCTCGACTGACGTCACGATCGGCCGGCGCAGGAGATCGTGGCGGTAGTGTTTAGCGCCGCCGCAAAATGTCTAGTTAATTTCGTGAGTGGCACAAAGATCGCCGCGCACGGGCGCTAGTTGCTTTGCGCCCCATTAGCGCCCTCTTAAGGCGCTAACGGGAGGCGCAATCCAACTGAATTTTTCCCCCACAGAGTTATACAGCACAGAAAGAGGCCCTTCGGCCCATCGTGTCTGCGCCGGCCATCAAGCCCTATCTATTCTAATCCCATTTTCCAGCACTTGGTCCGTAGCCTTGTATGCTATGGCGTTTCAAGTGCTCATCTAAATGCTACTTGAATGTTGTGAGGGTTCCTGCCTCTACCACCCTTTCAGGCAGTGAGTTCCAGATTCCAACCACCCTCTGGGTGAAAAAGTTTTTCCTCAATTCCCCTCTAAACCTTCTGCCCCTTACCTTGAAACTATGCCCCCTGGTTATTGACCCCTCTACTAAGGGGAAAAGTTCCTTTCTATCTACCCTTTCTATGCCCCTCATAATTTTGTACACCTCAATCAGGTCCCCCCTCAGCATTCTCTGCTCTAAGGAAAACAACCCCAGCCTGTCCAGTCTCTCTTCATAGCTGAAGCGCTCCAGCCCAGGTAACATTCTGGTGAATCTCCTCTGCACCCTCTCCAATGCAATCACATCCTTCCTATAGTGTGGCGACCTGAACTGCACACAGTATTCCAGCTGTGGCCTAACTAGCGTTTTGTACAGCTCCATCATAACCTCCCTGCTCTTATATTCTATGCCTCGGCTAATGAAGGCAAGTATCCCATATGCCTTTTTAACCTCCTTATCTACCTGTCCTGCTGCCTTCAGGGATCGATGTACATGCACACCAAGGTCCCTCTGATCCTCTGTCCTTCCTGGGGTCCTACCATTCATTGTGTATTCCCTTGCCTTGTTAGTCCTCCCAAAATGCATCATCTCACACTTTTCAGGGTTAAATTCCATTTGCCACTGTTCTGCCCATCTGACCAACCCGTCTATATCGTCCTGTAGCCTGAGGCTTCCCTCCTCGCTATTTACCACTCCACAAATTTTCGTGTCATCTGCGAACTTACTGATCATACCTCCTACATTCATATCTAAATCATTAATGTGCACTACAAACAGCAAAGGACCCAGCACCGATCCCTGCGGTACACCACTGGACACAGGCTTCCAGTCACAAAAACAACCTTCGACCATCACCCTCTGCCTCCTGCCACTAAGCCCATTTTGGATCCAATGTGTCAAATTGCCCTGGATCCCATGGGCTCTTACCTTCTTGACCAGTCTCCCATGCGGGACTTTGTCAAAAGCCTTACTGAAGTCCAAGTAGACTACATCAACTGCACTACCCTCATCCACACACCTAGTCACCCCCTCGAAAAATTCAATCAAATAGTAGCAAGGTTTATGAAGCTGAAGATTAAACAAAGCTCTGGACCCTGACGATGTCCACCCAAAGGTGCTGGTGGCGTTAGCTACATCTCCTTTCACCGAAGCTGTAAAAATCTCATTGGAATCTGATAATGTCCTAATGGATTGGAACGTAGCTATTGGCCCAAAAATTAGACCTAATACGCGAGAGTACGCACTGTGTACTCTCGCGTTTTAGGTCTCCAATTGCCGGTTTCCAGCATGCACTGCGCATGCGCGGGAAACCGGCACTTCGTGAACTCAAAAGGGGGCGGTTCCTAAGTGAACCGCATGCGCGCTACAGGCTGCGCGCACGCAGTGCACTTAGTGCTTTGAACGCGCAGGTAAGCATGGAAGATTTTACACATAAAGAAAGGAGGCGTAAGACCCTCTTTTAACAAGGTAAGTAGTTAATTAAGTATTATTTTAAATTTTTTTCAACAGGTTTATCTTTTTTAGAGACTTTAAAGAAAGGTAAGTTTATTTTTATAACATTTAAAAAGATTTTAAATTTTTTCAAAAATTTAATTTTTTGTTTAAAGTGGTTAATTTATTTAACTATAGTTATTTTATTAATGTGATGGCTTTTTTTTAAAATTTAATTGAGGTTTAGCTGTTCTTTTGGGGGGGTATAGATTCATAGCTTTGACAGGTCTTCCTGTCAAAACTATGAATGAAAGATGGTGTGCTGCCATTGGCTCTAACTGAATCACGTGATCCCAGAGCTCGCACGAACTAACTGCGTCTCTGGCTCACGCAAGCACTGCACAGCTGCAGCCTTGAAACTAAAGTTCGTGTGAGCCCAGAGGGAAAAGGTAGGCGCGCAGTGAGATATCGCGGGGAAGCCTTACCCCCGCAGGAACGCTCCGTGTTTAATTTCTGGGCCAATGTGACCCCATCTTTAAAAAAACGACAAAGAATCGGCGATTACCACCACCCCCCGCCCGGCCCCCCATCCAGACTACCCAATAACCCAGCTGCAGGCTCCCTACCTGCTCTTAGCCTGCAGCCTTCTCCAGAGTGTTCCCTGCCCACCAGAGAGTCAAGCCTGTCAATCAGCCTGGCTTCCAGGCATGAGGATCCTGCTGGAAAAGAAAGATGCACGCTGTGATGATAAAACTCCACAGCTTGCAGGGACCGACCAAGACTCCTCCCACCGCCCCCCCCCCCCCCGTCCCCCCCCAACCCCCCACCACTGCTCACAAAGTCCGCCCCAGTCAAGGTCGGGGCCAATTTTTCTGCAGACTCCGTCAAGTGTCCTCTGGTTCTACTTTTCTGGATGATGTCCTGGTCTACATTATCTAATCCCTTTAGAATCCTAAAATCTGCAATGTGGAGAAACCTGAGAAATGTGTTTTTTTTCTCTACTGGTGTGAGAAGTTTAAGGAGTGCTATGATAAAGGCCTTCAAGTTTATGCAGCATTATGATAAGGTAAATAGTGATATATTGTTCCACTGATTAGTGTGATAATAACAAGAGTGCCCAAATTTAAGATGATCATCAAAAGAATTAAAGGGCAGGTTAGAAAAAGACCTAAGATGATTAGAATATGGAATTCTTTGTCATAAACTGTTGAGAAAACAATGGGGTGATTTTAACCATATCGGCTGGTAGACACCAGGCAAGTAGGCAGTTAAAATGCCCAGTTACTTACTCACCCTGGAGGCATTAGAATGCCACTGTCAACAATTTTAGCCTGTTCTCATAGCAGGCGGCAAGAACATCTGCCCAAAGCCAGTGGGATCCTTCTTTACCTTTGCATGTGTGGCCCCGATGATGTCACTGGGACCCATTTTAACTCAGCCCTGGCAATTTTAACCAGGCCCAACACAGAAAAGGATCAGCCCCAGAAGAGGCCATGAAAGGTTGTAAGTGTTTTCTTTCCTTTCTGGGGCCAGGAGGAGCACAGAGTGAGGAGGAGCCCTCTGACTCAGAGGTCAGAGCGTCAACCAAGGATGACACCGTTTCATTTATTTTAAATGAGTTGACACCACTGCTCATATAAAAAAAAAATGAGAAGTCGCACAACACCAGGTTATGGTCCAACAGATTTATTTAATTTTACAAGCTTTCGGAGCAGTTCGCTCCTTCGTCAGGTAAGTTTAGCAGTGGTTTACCACTGCTAAACTTACCTGACGAAGGAGCGAACTGCTCCGAAAGCTTGTAAAATTAAATAAATCTGTTGGACCATAACCTGGTGTTGTGCGACTTCTCATTTTTGTCCACCCCAGTCCAACGCCGGCATCTCCACATATAAAAAAAAGCAGAGAGAGTAACTTCAGACAACCGCATTAAACCGTCCTAACCTGTCCTCTCATCGAGTCATTTCAAGCTAACTGCTCTGAAATTCTGGGAGTCCCACTCCACCAGCAGAAATGCAAAATCTGGAAAGTCCATGGAAGGCAAGTCTGGTCCCAATCGTGAGGATGTAAGTATTCAGGGTGAACGGCCAATGCCTATAAGGGCAATCTGAGGCGCCTGCCTCGACAGCAGACTGGAAAGTCAGAGCAACGCAAAGTTACTTTGTTGGAGGAATGGAAGCCTGGGAGAAGCCTTTTTTTTAATATTCATTCCTGGGATGTGGGCGTCGCCGGCAAGGCCAGCATTTATTGCCCACCCCTCATTGCCCTTGAGAAGGTGGCGGTGAGCCGCCTTCTTGAACTGCTGCAGTCCGTGCGGTGAAGGTACACCCACAGTGCTGTTAGGGAGGGAGTTCCAGGATTTTGAACCCAGCGACGATGAAGGATCGGCCAATATATTTCCAAGTCAGGATGGTGTGTGTGACTTGGAGGGGAACTTGGAGGTGGTGGTGTTCCCATGCGCCTGCTGCCCTTGTCCTTCTAGGTGGAAGAGGTCGTGCGTTTGGGAGGTGCTGCCGAAGAAGCCTTGGCGAGTTGCTGCAGTGCATCTTGGAGATGGTACACACTGCAGCCATGGTACGCCGGTGGTGGAGGGAGTGGATGTTTAAGGTGGTGGATGGGGTGCCAATCAAGCGGGCTGCTTTGTCCTGGATGGTGTTGAGCGTCTTGAGTGTTGTTGGAGCTGCACTCATCCAGGAAAGTGGAGAGTATTCCATCACACTCCTGACTTGTGCCATATAGATGTTGGAAAGGCTTTGGGGAGTCAGGAGGTGAGACACTCGCCACAGAATACCTAGCCTCTGACCTGATGAGTTAAGCCTGATGAGTTCATGCTGGCAATTTTTGAACTGCACACAAGGGACCATATGCCTATGTCTAGCAAGGTAATCAATCCCGTTTGGCAATCTAGGGCCCTTACTAGGTCCAGACAGAACGCACAACTGCTTTCAACAGGCATAGCTTTCTTTAGCCCTATTGGGAGGCGTACTAGGCAGATTATCCAGGGAAGCCTGGGGACTCCCCCAGCCAGGTCTCCCTTAATGGACGGAAGCTGGTCAGAAGATCCACCTGTGGCCCCCACCTGTACTGGAAAATGGCTACATGGAAAAAGCACTGGGCAGAATCCAGGCACAACCTCCTTACGTCCCGTTTTCCGATCCTGGTCAGGCGATCCACCTCAGATCCAGCTAGGGTCCAATCGTAATTTTAAGCCCAATGTGCCTTAACGCTGAAGATTTTGTGCCAATTAACAGATAATGTGAACCTCTATCTATTAATGTTTTATACGCATCTATGGAAGCCGTAGAAAAGGAGATGGTATTAATAAGTAATTAGAATTAAGCCCAGGTCTGCCATTTATATCGGCCCTGTGTACAAAATGCTGGAGTCAATGTATTGTGCATTTTGTAAAGTTTTTAAGTTGGATATGTACCACTGTACCACTGATTTCAGCAGCTCGCTCTCTTGATGTAAAGATGAAGAGAATACGCATCTTTAAACGTCAGAAAGAAAATCTCTTTAAGTTGCCAGCCTACTATTGACAGCAAAGCAGTGAAAGGTGGATCTAAGAAAATGTTAAGTGCTGAAAACATCCAACAATTAATGATGGACAAGAATAGAGAAAGATCTGACATTCAAGGCTGGGAGGGAACCTCAAATGGAATAACATTTCAGCTAGTAATATAGGTGAGGCACTACGAGATACTAATTAGAATCAAAATGTATTAATATATACCAAATGGGGCTTGCTATTATCATTTTAACTCGAAATTGCTTTTTGCTTGAAATAATTCAAATTATCCAGTAGCTTGAATTAAACAATTGTAATGTTTAGCTATTTTTCATGATTTCAATGCAAATTAAAAAGAAAAAAAGAAAGACTTGCATTTCTATAGCATCTTTCACGACCACCAGACGTCCCGAAGTGCTTTTTACAGCCAATGAAGTACTTTTTGAAGTGTTGTCGCTGTTGTAATGTATGGAAACACGGCAGCCAATTTGTGCACAGCAAGCTCCCACAAACAGCAATGTGATAATGACCAGATAATCTGTTTTTTTTTTTCAATTATGTCGATTAAAGGATAAATATTGGCCAGGACGCAGGGGATAACTCCCCTACTCTTCTTCAAAATACTGCCATAGGATCTTTTACACCCACCTGAGAGGGCAGCTGGGGCCTCGGTTTAACATCTCATCCAAAAGACAGAATCTCTGACAGTGCAGCACTCCCTCAGCACTGCACTGGGAGCGTTAGCCTAGATTTTTGTGCTCAAGTTTCTGGAGTGGGACTTGAACTAACACAACCTTCATGACTCAGAGTGCTACCCACTGAGCCACAGCTGGCACTTAACAGATAAGTTGAATTTAGTGACTCTGAATTAAGAGGAGTAGACTGTATAGCATACATTATGCAGTGACCAATCTTGTAATATACAGTAACTTTTAATATATACTATGCAGATAACTCTGTAATATGTACAGTACTGTAATTAATTTGTAATATATACTTTATAGTGACCAAGTCTGTAATATGTACTGTGCATTGACTAATATTGTGCTTATCTATTACTGTAACTAACCCTGTCTATTCATAGGACCTGAATTTCTGATCCTAGCAAGAATGGGCTTGTGCTGGCCCAAATCTTAGGCGCACTCGTGTCTGTAGAGTGGGGGTGGTTGTATCAGATTTTCTGATATAAGCTCCGCACTCTATTTTTTACATAGAATTACATAGAATGTACAGCACAGAAACAGGCCATTTGGCGCAACTGATCTATGCTGGTGTTTATGCTCCACACGAGCCTCCTCTTGCCCTGCTTCATCTAACCCTATCAGCATATCCTTCTATTCCTTTCTCCCTCGTGCTTATCTAGCCTTAAATGCATCTCTGCTATTCGCCTCAACTACTCCCTGTGGTAGCGAGTTCCACATTCTAACCACTCTCTGGGTAAAGAAGTTTCTCCTGAATTCTTTATTGGATTTATTAGTGACTATCTTATATTTATCACCCCTAGTTTTGGACTCCTCCACAAGTGAAAACATTTTCTCTGTGTCTAACTTATTAAAGTCCTTCATAATTTTAAAGGCCTCTATTAGATCACCCCTCAGCCTTCTCTTTTCTAGAGAAAAGAGCTCCAGGCTGTTCAGTCTTTCCTGATAGTTATAACCTCTCAGTTCTGGTATCATCCTTGTAAATCTTTTTTGCACCTTCACCAGTGCCTCTATATCCTTTGTGTAATAGGATATAGGATATATTTTGACTACACTACATGGGATCTTGGCCCGCAGCAAACTTGGCTCGAGATCGGAGCGTTGGTCATGGGAGCAGATCTTACAAGGGAGCTCAGCATAAAAGAGGAAATTGCGGTGGGGACAGAAACGTTACCTAATTGTTCACCATGGCACAACGGAGACACATGGGCAACTTTGCTCCTTTTGATCCTTAAGGTTTGGGGATCCTACTGCATTAGATGTACCTAAGGAAGGTAGTCCTAGTTGGAGTTGTGGACCACCCTCCAATAAAAGCACAGTTGACAACTGCATGGAGGGAAGTCAGCCCCCGAGTCAATGCAGTCACTCAATTCACTCGTACCTCACTACAACTAAGGAATATATGTTCTCCTCAGGAGCAAAGCAATGGTGATTGTCCTCATAGGAACATTAGGAACAGGAATAGGCCATTAAGAACCTCAAGCTTGCTCCGTCATTTAATTAGATCATGGCTGATCTGCAACTCAATTCCATTTCCCCTCCTTTGCTCCATATCCCTTGATATCCTTACCTAACAATAATCTATCGAGCTCAGTCTTGAAAGCCCCAATTGTCCCAGCATCCACAGCTTTTGGGGGAGAGAATTCCAGATTTCTACTAACTTTTGTGTGAAAAAGTGCTTCCTGATTTCGCTCCTGAATTGCCTAGCTCTAATTTTAAGATTATGACCCCTTGCTCTTAATGCCCCCACCAGACGAAATAGTTTCTCTGTACCTACCCTATCAAAACCTTTTAACATTTTAAACACCTCGATTAGATCACCCCTCAATCTACTATACTCAAGGGAATACAGGCCAATGTTTATGAAACCTATCCTCATAATTTAACCCACTAAACCTCGGCGGAATTGCTCCTCAGTTTAGCGCACATTTCGTGGCAGGCTCACCAAGCATGCCACAAAGCTATGTGGGGAACTCGCTAATCATCTGGGAGGTGTCATTTTGACCGTTGTGCACAACCATTGCTCTTTTGTGCACACACTGTCAAACTGCACAGGACACTTTTTTTTGCAGGTAAACGTGGGGAATGTGAAATTGCAAACAAATGCTTAGGCTTCTAGTCTGAGGGATTCTTCTGCCATGAGGGGGCTTTCAGTGAGGTCAACTGTCATGGGTACAGAGGACAGCCTGTCCCTCTGAAGAACCATCCACCAAGTGTTTCTCCTCCTTCACAGAATGTGGGCACTACGAGCTGATAACGTCCATCATTACTGTGGTCGGGTACCATCTGAATGTTAATGGAGTGCAAATAATTTCTCTTCTTGAAGGTCATGGGCTTCATATGAAAAGCTCTGATGCCGACATAGATTCCACGTGGGACTCTTTGCATTGAAGTAACCCTACCATCTGGTGAAAACACTGCATCCTGTCCAACTGATGCCTCCGTCCCATAGGAATAGGGATGCCAGCATAGCAGCTATCAGTTCTCTGATGCATGCGTGCACAGAAGTCTGCCGAATGTGGATGGTCTTTCCAGGATTGGCTTGGAAGGGTGAGATGGCAGGGAGGCTTCATGCTGTGATAGCTTGCACTTCTCCTGGAACTACCATCCCTGAGCCAGAGGTCATGTGTCAATCAGCGGGCAGCAGATGACATAACTCTCTGGTAGTCTTTCTTCTGAAGTGGAGGCGTTGGAGATAGGACTCCTCTCACATGTCCAGGTGCAGGTCCTGCGATAGTGCTGGTTGGGCCAGAGCACCTTAGGGGTCATTGCACCTGCACTGTTGGGCCCATCTTGAACTTTCTTATGCAGCACTGAAGATATGCCCACTCTAGCAGTTTTGGAAGGTGGCACATGCGTATGCAACCCATATGAAGCTCTTATTTACACAGAGCAAATATATTACAGAAGTGGTACCTTAAGCTTATATTTACTGCAAGGTTATTTTACACAACATTTATTAGCTGCAATGTATACATTATAGGATTAGCAACTATTCAGTTATACAGTTATAATGTACAATGTACAAATTACATAAGTAATCATGTATGGGGTATATTACACTGTAGGCATTGTACATAATACAGTGTTAGTCAGTACAATATGTGTCTGTGCTACAGAGTTATCCCTTACAGTAACGACCTTATTTTAAAAGGCTCTGTACCTTACCCATTGCCTTCGGATGCCTTGTAAAGTGGGACAACAAAGCAAAGAGAACCAAAAATATTGGAAGTGAAAAAAAATACAAAAAATGGAGGATCTCCCTGCAAAACCAATACATGGACCGAAATGCAGGAACGGAGCATAAAAAATTCAAAAAAGCAATGGCAAGATTAAAAAAGAACTTCCTTCCATTTACGAGGGCTCCTGGTGCTGACAAACTCCAAGAGCTTGTTCGTTATCATAGAGGCTCCGCCCATTTCTGATGGGCGACGTTCACGCAGAGGGCAGAGCTTCTTCTGACACTGAAAAATACCGAGTGAGGTAAATGAAATAAAATTCGATGGCCTTCACATTTCCTCAGCGCAGGCCTCCAAAAAGATAGCTCAGAAAATTGGGCGTAGGTGCCTCAGCCAATGGAGACCCAATGCCGAATTATCCAGAGGCAGTGGGCAAGACCCCAACTGATGTTACAGAGCCTTTTAAAATAAGGTCCTTACTGTAAGGGAAAGCCCTGTAGCATAGACACATATTGTACTGACTAACACTGTATTATGTACAGTGCCTACTGTGTAATATACCCCATACTTATGCAATTTGTACATTTTAGATACTAACTATATAATGTACATTGAATAATTGCTAATCCTATAATGTATACATTGCAGCTAATAAATGCTGTGTAAAATAACCTTGCAGTATTTATAAGCTTAAGGTACCACTTCTGTAACATGTTTACTCTGTGTAAATAAGAGCTTCATATGGGTTGCGTATGCATGGACTGAATTATGTCTTAAACTATCCTCTACTCTGTATCCCCAATATCCCACTGTCCCTCATTGTGTACTCCCTACTGTCCCCTGGTGTATATCCTCTAGTTATCCCGGCTGTGATGTGTCTAGAGTGCTAATATAAACAACCTAATACTGGTTGTGTTACCTCTCTATATAAATATCAAAAAAAAACCCTGTGTGAAAATATTGCAATTAAAATTCAGTCATGGGGCCTCCACAGACCTTCCCCCACATGAAGCACATAAATTCTACCCAGCCTACCCCACGGTTCCCACAGCAACACACACACACACACACACACAAAACCCATTCAAACCCAAACAAACAGTGGCGAGTTAAATGAATTGAAATTTAAAAAAAAAACTAATTAAAGAAAACAGCTCCTAAGAAGGCCTCCCCCTCTTGCAGACGTTTGCACTCCATGGCAACAAGATTCATAACGGTGACATTTCTCTGGTTCAGATCACATGGTAATGAACTGTTCCACTCTCCAGCTATAACTTAAAGATTTGACATTAAAGAAAACCCCTACAGTTCTAGGAACCCCTACAGTTATGTAACTGTATGTTACGCTGGTGTGGGGTTGCAGTTGAACGTGGCACTGTGTATTGATAGAATGCTATGGCATATTAGGATATGGATCTATGCCCAGGACTTCCTGCAGTGTTCCCCAGATCCTGCCTGAACCACAAAAGGGTAAGTGCCAGTGGATGTCACACAGGGGAGAGATGGAAAGTCACAAGATAAGTCATTGCTGAGCTGCTCATGCAAACACCATCCCTTACTAGCAATCAGTTAAGGAGTCACAGAGCAGATGCCTGGGAACAGAATGCCTTGCTCCAACAACTAGTGGTAAATGGTGATAGAGACTTAGGCTGCGATTTTGCCGGCGCTCAGCGGGCGGGTTTGGAGGCGGGTCAGAGGTTAAAGTCATTTTGATTGCTGGCGGGTTCCACACCCACCGTCAACCCGGCTCCACACAACCTTCCCAAGTGTCGGGTCCCCGATTTGCGAATGGACCCGACACCTAGCAGCAGGGAAACGGATTAAAGGCAATTAACTGCCTATTACCAGGTATGTGTGAGCAGTTTTCAGGGTCTTTTTCGATTTTCCAGCTTCTGGGTCGGGTTTTACGACGTCTGGACAACACGCCAGGTAAGTGTGGTGTGTTGAGAGTCTGGTCTGATGTTTGTGAGAAGATGACAGCTGCAGAAGTGGTGTCAAGGATGCCATGTTGCACATGGTGAGTTTCAGAGCAAAGAAAATGTTGGTTACTGCATTTTTAATACATATACAGATTTCTTTAGCTTACAAGTTTTTAAATCCAACTGTATGTCCAGTGCCACCTCATTGGGAGAACCTCTCTCACCAGTGAGAGATCGCTTCCGTCATCTCACCTGCAGCTGCCATCTATTCCAGCAACATCGGAGCCAATGAAACAATTAGACCTTGGTCCTCCGAATCCTTCCACAATCATCCCCAACACCAACATCACCAACCTCATCACCAACCTTCGCCGCCATCACCTGATGCTGCACTGGACACAGGGCATCAGCCCCTGATAAAATTGCTGGCCGGGAGGCCAGCGATGGCATCACCATGGCCAGACTTTCTTCACTTGATGCTGTAAACCCTGGCTACCACTTGATGCGCCAGGTTCACACCATCCCACACCAGCACCGTGAAGCATCCCTTTAATGTCCAAGCCATTCCATGCACACACATCACTATAGCGGGGCGGGGGTGGGGGGGGGGGTTATGACTGAACAATCACTGGAACTCAGCAAGACACTTCTCAATGTGCGCTCAGATCTGTCCAATAAGGTGCACTTTTTGAAAAAGAGATTTGACTGTATGACAATACATTACCAGAAACTTCACAGGGACATTGGCTAAAGCTCTCAAGTGCCCATCCTTGTATGTTGTTAGTTGGTATGCTTGCAGTAGAATGAGGGTGAGTGTGAGGGGTGGCTAGTGAGATGGGTAAGTGATAAAGTAGATAGAGAGGGTTGGCTGGAGGTGTAAGGTAAGTTGGTGTCCTGGGGAGGTCTCTTCCGCCCTTGGAAGGGAAGAGAACCTCCCTGCGTACTGTGACTCCCTCCATAAGCATATGGAGGGAGTCATTGGAGAGCCTGGGTGCAAGAGGTCACCTTTGTGCAGTGATTGTCAGTGTTTTCAGCACCTCAATGCTGTCAAACACTGATAAATCAACTGTCAAAATAAAATTGTACATGGTCCCTTTGAGGAAACCGGCAGATGACGCGTCAACAAATGACATCATCAGACCCGCTTCCTGTTAATTGGCCGGCGGGCTTAACAAGGCCAATCAAGGGAAAATCACGTCTGCAGAGTGGAAGCAGCTGGGGGCGGGACCGGAACCCGGAAACCAGCTGCCCTGGCCCCATCCCGACACCGATGATAAAATCACGGCCCAGAGAGAGAAGAAAATGATAACATTGGCAATTATGTAGTACCTTTCAACTCAAAATGTCTCAAAGCCCTGCACATAATGAATTACGTTTTCAAATGAAGTGAAGGTTGTTACGTAAAGAACTGAATCGGGAGGAGAAAAAATATTAAATACAAATAAATAAATGACAAATGGCGTCAATGTCTCGGCAGCTCCCACGGGAGCTGTAGATGTTCATACTATTTGTGAACTTGCTTGACATAACAAGTCAACTAGGACTAGGACCAACATAACCAACCAACCAAACTGACATAACTAGCCTACAACGTTGTCAATTGTGGATTATATGGTCAGCCTCTCGTCTCATGGCATTGACATCACAACCGGTTAGCAAGAGTCACAAAGCTGTTACTTATATTGTACAAAAGAAGATAAAATCCAAACAGGACATTTTTTTACCTTTGTTAAAAATTATTTAAGTATCTGTTAGATTTGCCTTGCTCAGTGAAAGTAGTCTCTAACAACAGTTGTTTATCACTTGATGCCCCTTCGCACAAACTGTATTGTGGAATCAACCACAGGCCTACCCCACCTGAGAAGTTACTTCTACAGAGTCATTCTTTCAAAACACCTGGCTGATCTTCCCATAACTCTCAGTCGCTGTTTATTGAAACTTATAAAATTCTAACAGGACTGGACAGACTAGATGCAGCAAGGATGTTCCCGATGGTGGGGGAGTCCAGAACCAGGGGTCACAGTCTAAGGATAAGGGGTAAGCCATTTAGGACTGAGATGAGGAGGAACTTCTTCACCCAGAGAGTGGTGAACCTGTGGAATTCTCTACCACACAAGGCAGTAGAGGCCAATTCATTAAATATATTCAAGAAGGAGTTAGATATATTTCTTAAGGCTAAGGGATCAAGGGATATGGGGAGAAAGCAGGGACAGGGTACTGAATTTGGATGATCAGCCATGATCACATTGAATAGCGGAGCAGGCTCGAGGGGCCGAATGGCCTACTCCTGCTCCTATCTGCTATGTTTCTTCTATCCATGGCAGAAATTATATGTTAACATCGCTGTTTGGTGTTTATACATTGGCAGTACCCTAATCTTGGTGCCTACGCGCTACTCCTGCAGCTACCACTGGCATGCCACACTATTGAAATCCCGCTAGACCCAAGTTTTCATGGGGTTTGGAGGCATCAGTGAAGACAGTGCAACACTTAGGACTCTGATAGGCCTACATTGGGACTAGCAGCATGCTCAAATTGAGGAGGTGGAGGGGTAGGGAAGAGCAGCACTTTCAGTTGACAGGGCTCTGACTGACCATTGCGTCCTGATGGCAACTTAAAAAATGTCGTTGAATTTAACACCAACGTTGGGATGAGGGCAACACGGTGGCATAGTGGTTAGCACTGGTGCCTCACAGCGCCAGAGACCCGGGTTCGAATCTGGCCTCGGGTGACTGTCTGTGTGGAGTTTGCACATTCTCCCCGTGTCTGCGTGGGTTTCCTCCGGGTGCTCCGGTTTCCTCCCACATTCCAAAAATGTGTGGGTTAGGTGATTTGGCTATGATAAATTGACCCTTAGTGTTAGGGGGGGATTAAATATGTGGGGTTACAGGGATAGGATGGGATATGTTAGGGGGAATTAAATACGTGGGGTTACGGGGATAGGGTGGGATAGGTGTCAGTGCAGGCTCGATGGGGATTCTGTGTGAGGGGGCAGGGACAGGGTACTGGATTTGGATGATCAGCCATGATCGTATTGAATGGTGGAGCAGGCTCGACGGGCCGAATGGCCTACTCCTGCTCCTAGTTTCTATGTTTCTATGTTTCTATGTCTCAGATCCACAGCATCCACGCTGTGACATCATAAGAGGGTCTCATGACATCATGAAGCATCTAAACTGCCTTCTGTACATAAAATAAGAATTAGGAGCAGGAGTAAGCCATATGGCCCCCTCAAGCCTGCTCTGCCATTCAATAAGATCATGGCTGATCTTTGACCTCAACTCCACTTTCCCGCCCGATCCCCATATCCCTTGATTCCCCTAGAGTCCAAAAATCTATCTCAGCCTTGAATATACTCAATGATTCAGCATCGACAGCCCTTTGGGGTACAGAATTCCAAAGATTCACAACCCTCTGCGTGAAGAAATTCGTCCTCATCTCAGTTGCTTAACTGGCCTCTTACGCTTAATACTATTTAGGATGTTAGAAGCTGTTGGAAGCTGATTTATGTTGAAAGTTTATACGAGTGGGACACTGAGCACGTTCCAACTACGACAACGAACTATCGCAGTCAGGAGCAATCAGCGTTGTCTTGCTTTCACATTGTACAATCAGTCTACCCCACTGTTGTCCTGTGTGTATCCTGTACTAAGCGACGTGTCTATGATGGGGAAAGCCTATTCAATCCCTGAAGATCGTAAGCATGATATGCCTCCGTTGCTAATAGGGTCAAAAAAGTTCACGTTTGTTTATAAAAGTTCAGACAAAGACAAATTAAATATGAAAGACTCGTAATCCTTTGAGCACTGAATGCGCCTCGCTGCTAATGACCAGGAATCGGCCTACTTTCATGCACATAATAGCTCTGGTTTATTTATGGGGGAAGGTGAATTTCCTTTGTGTTAACATCTCTTTCAAATTAGGAAAATCCTGTAAAGCTTTGAAAATCAAACGGGAGCACTGTCCCTCTATACTTAACATAATCAACCCACTCCCCCCCCCCACTCCCTCCACCCAATCTAGAAGTATAAGCACAGCCCATGTAACCCTGCCCCCGGCTCACCCACTTATCATAAAACACAATCTCTAGAGCCGCTCCCTCTTTATCCAGAAAATGAGCACAATCACTGTAATAGGAACAGAGGAACATAGGGCCTTTCAGCCCCTCAAGCCTGTTCCACCATTCAATGAGATCATGACTGATCTGTATCTTAGCTCCATTTACCCTCCTTGGTTCCATAACCCTTAATACCCTTGCCCCCTTACAAAAATCTATCCATCTCAGTTTGGAAATTTTCAATTAACCTAGCCTCAACAGCGTTTTGGAGGAGATTTCCTCCACCCTTTGTGTGAAGATGTGCTTCTTGACATCACCATTGAACTGCTGAGCTCTAATTTTAAGGTTATGCCCCCTTTGTTTTGGACTCCCCCACCAGAGGAAATAGCTTATCGCCATCTACCCTCTCAAATCCTTTAACACCTCAGTTAGATCACCCTTTAATCTTCTATACTCAAGGGAATACAAACCTCGTCTATGCAACCTGTCCTCATCATTTAACCCTTCCGTTGAATCTGCACTGCACCCCCTCTGAGGCCAGTATATCCTTCCTGAGGTGTGGTGACCAGAACTGAACACAGTAATCCAGATGAGATCTTACAAGAGCTTTATACAACTGTAGCATAACTTCCACCCCTTTGTATTCCAGCCCCCTTGAGCTAAAGGCCAACATTCCACTAGCCGTTTTAATTATTTTTTATACCTGTCCTCTAGCTTTTAGTGATTTCTGGACATGGACGCCTACATCTCTGCTTCTTCCACAGACCCTAGTTTCTCACCATTTAGAAAATACTCTAATCTATCTTTTTGAGTTTCAAAGTGGATGACCTCACACTAAACTCCATCTGCCACAGTTTTGCCCACTCACTTAATTGATCAATGTCCCTTTGCCACCTTCTGCCCCATCTGTACTATTTACTGTGCCACCTAACTTAACGCCATAAGCAAACTTGGATATATGGCTATATCTTCCTCAAAGTCATTTATAAATATAGTGAAAAGCTGAGGCCCCAGTACAGATCCCTGGGAGACACCACTATTCACATCCTACCAACTTGAGTACATATCCATTATCCCTATTCTTTGTCTCCTACCTCCTAACCAATTCCCTACCCATGTCAATAGGTTATTTCCAATTCCATGCACTCTCATTTTGGTTAACAATCTTGACATGAATCTTGTCATTCATGTGGAAATGACTTATGAAATAATACTGGGCGGCCTGCTGGTGGCGCTGTCCAGGGAGAGTATAAATACTCGGGCATGGGCCCAGCTTGCTCAGGACATTCTTTAACAGGAACTAGTGAAGGACACAACTAGATCTCCATGTTGAAAAACAGTTGATTAAAGCTTTGTTTAACGCTTAGACCAAGTGCCTAGTAGTTTCCTTACGTCAAATCTCTTGCGTGGAACCTTATCGAATGTCTTCTGGAAGTCCATATAAATAACATCCATAGACATTCCTTTATCTACCAGTTTAGTTACCACCTCAAAATAATCAATTAGATTTGTTAGACATGACATACCCTTTACAAATTCATGCTGGCTCTCTCTGATCAGCTCATATTTATTGCTGTTCCTTTATCATCGCTGGATCAAAATCCTGGAACTCCCTCCCTAACAGCACTGTGGAAGTACCTTCACCACATGGACTGCAGCGGTTCAAGAAGGCGGCTCACCACCACCTTCTCCAGGGCAATTAGGGATGGGCAATAAATGCTGGGCTTGCCAGCGACGCCCACATCCTATGAACAAATTAAAAAAATATATATGTCCAAGTGCTCAGTCACTCTGTCCCAAATAACAGATTCTAGTAACTTCCCCACGTCAGACATTAGACTAATAGGCCTATCATTTCCTAGTTCATCTCTCCTACCCTTCTTAAATAGTGGGGTGACATTAGCAATTTTCCAATCTAAGGGAATAATTCCTGAATCAAGAGAGGCTTGTAATCCTGACCAGCTCCCATTCCCCCCAGCGCCCATAACCAGGAGGGTGGTCCCTGTAATCCTGATGTGGCTCTTACCCAAACAGCCCGGCATCT
This sequence comes from Squalus acanthias, assembly GCA_030390025.1. Classification (NCBI taxonomy): domain Eukaryota; kingdom Metazoa; phylum Chordata; class Chondrichthyes; order Squaliformes; family Squalidae; genus Squalus; species Squalus acanthias. The sequence continues at coordinate 13,566,744 of CM059435.1, read as the reverse complement.
GGAGATGATACCTGTAATCCTGACCCAGCTTCCCCCATCCAGAATTCTGGACACACTGGGGTATGAATTTGTCTCGGATGGTAGCGAATTGGCAGCCCATTTTGCACGCTGCCCGATTTTTTCTTCCATTGATTACATAGGCTAACATAGGATTACATAGGAAATACAGCACAGAAACAGGCTATTCGGCCCAACCAGTCCATGCTGGCATTTATACCCCACTCGAGCCTCCTCCCGTCTTTCCTCATCTAACTCTATCAGCGTAACTCTCTATTCCCTTCTCCCTCATATGCTTATCCAGCCTCCCTTTAAATGCATCTATACTATTCGCTTCAACCACGCCCTGTGGTAGCGAGTTCCACATTCTAACCACTCTCTGGGTAAAGAAGTTCCTTCTGAATTCCCTATTGGATTTCTTGGTGACTATCTTATATTAATAGAATCATAGAATGGTTACAGCACAGAAGGAGGCCATTCGGTCCATCGAGCCCGTGCTGGCTCTCTGCAAGAGCACTTCAGCTAGTCCCACTCCCCCCGCCCTTTCCCCGTAGCCCTGCAATTTTTTTTCCTTCAGGTACTTATCCAATCTCTTTTGAAAGCCACAATTGAATCTGCCTCCACCACCCTTTCAGGCAGTGCATTCCAGATCCTAACCACTCGCTGTGTAAAAAAGTTTTTCCTCATGTTGCCATTGGTTCTTCTGCCAATCACCTTAAATCTGTGTCCTCTAGTTTTGCTTTTCCCCACATGGAAACGCTCTCTCTGAGTCTTCTCTATCAAAACCTTTTGTAGTTTTAAAGACCTCTATTAGGTCACCCCTCAGCCTTCTCTTTTCAAGAGAAAAGAGACCCAGCCTGTTCAACCTTTCCTGATAGGTATAGCGTCGCATTTCTGGTATCAACTTTAAGTCAATGGAAAGGAACATCAGTGGAAGTGTAAATCGAGCTACTGATTCGCCATCACCCACTTTGCACTGCCTTCCAAGACGAATATGTACTCCAATGTCTTTAATCTAGATGTAGATTCTCTGCCTCACCCCCACCAACCCTCCATCCAGAAACCTAGACACGGTACTCTTAATTCTGATTCATCCTCCCCCCCCTCACCACAATCCCGAAACCCAGACAAGGTGCCCTTAATCCTGATCCAGTCTCCCCCCCTCAATCCCAACCGCCCCCCCACCCCCCCACCGCCGCAACCGCCATCCAGAATCCTGGAACCGGTGGCAGTGATTCTGACCTGGCCACCACCTCCTTATACCTTACACCATCTCTCTGAAGACTGTGGGTTCAAGTCCCACTCCAGATTTTGAGCACAAAAATCTAAGCTGACACTCCAGTGCAGTGCTGAGGGAGCACTGCACTGTCAGAGGTGGCGTCTTTCAGACGAGACGTTAAACCGAGGCCCCGTCTGCTCTCTCAGGTGGACGTAAAGGATCCCATGATACTATTGTGAAGAAGAGCAGGGGAGTTAACCCGGTGTCCTGGCCAATATTTATCCCTTAATCAACATCACTAAAATCAGATTATCTGGTCATTATCACATTGCTGTTTGTGGGAGCTTGCTGTGCGCAATTTGGCTGCTGCGTTTCCTACATTACAACAGTGACTACACTTCAAAAAGTACTTCATTGGCTGTAAAGCGCTTTGGGTCATCTGGTGGTCGTGAAAGGCGCTATATAAATGCAAGTCTTTCTTTTCTTTAATCAGTACGTTACAACAGTGACTGCATTTTTAAAAGAAAGTACTTCATTGGCTGTAAAGCGCTTTGAGACATCAGATGGTCATGAAAGGCTCTATATAAATGCAAATCTATAAATGCAAGTCTGTACAGAAACGATGCTTGACATGCCGTTGCCTGAGGTTTCTTTGTTCGAAACTCAGGGGTACCTTTTTAGCAGCTATCAGCAGTAATGTGGACAGCTTGCCTCCCCCCTCTATTTCTCTACCGTTGCCTTCCTGCCTGGACTGAACTTGTTCAACCAGCCTCTCAAAGAAGGAAAGCTGAGTGCGCCAAACTGAGATTTCAACCCGTAACCTTTCAGCTGCAAGCCAAGCATTCTACTGACTGAGCAATCTCAGCCATTATTACTTATGTGTCCCTGTACAACACATACATCACACAGCCATCTTGGCACTGTCCCAATACTCTGCAATATTTTTCTCTTTGTTATACATAGATTTTACAAATTCATTCTCCGAAAATGACAATAGTTTGAGGAAACACAGTCAGAGTTTTATTTTGTCTGTCTTTTTATTTTGCTTTACGTTATTTATCCGGCAGGCAAGAGCAGCCCCTATAAAGTATGATATGGTCGAAGCCTTTATTTAGTAAAGTACTGGTTCTTATTTAAACAAATAGGATAGTTAAAGAGATTAAAGCCTGATATTTATATCAGCTCCTGTCTCGCATATAAATAAACAATTTGCAAATTAGCATTTACAACCATGAGATGGCGGGGGAGGTTAGGGCCAAATAACTGAACAGTTAAAATAAATTACCCTTATTAAATCTCCTTGCTGTAAGCAGAAAGGTTTATTGTGATCTGTCCAAGGGCACATTTACCTATAGACAAATTTAATGCTTTCCTACTTGTTGGTTGCTCTTTCTGTCTGACCTAGTTGCTGCACGATAGCTAGCCAGTGCCTTGGAAGAAATGATTTTGTTTGTGCTTCTATTGTGCTTGGAAAGGATGTTTGCTAATGTATTTTTTTAATAGAAAAACCCCAACAAGCCAGTCCCCTACCCAACTCGGGCCTGAGAATTGTGCATTCACCGGGAGAAGTAGGTCAAAACTCACTGGGGCTAACTTTCAACTTCACCACCCAGGAGGTAACCTGATGGAGCGGATCGCGCACCCATTGTTGAACCCAACAGTTTTGCAATCCATTGGCTTCAAGAAAGGGAGCTAGACAGGCAGAGAGCTTTAGGGAGGAAATTCTAGAGTATGGGGCCTCGGTGGCTGAGGGCATGGCCCCCAATGGTGGGGCAAAGAGAGAGGGGAATCACAAGAGGCCGGAATTAGAGAAACAAGAGTTCTGGGGTGGGGAGGGAGTTGTCGCGTTGGAGATAGAGAAAAGGTGAGGCAATGAAGAGCTCTAAACACAAGGATAAGAAATTTAAACTTGAGGGATTGTGGGACCAGTAGTCAATGTAGGTAAGTGAAGCCAGAAATGATGGGTGCGTGGGATTTATTGTGGGATAGGATACGGGCAGCAGAGTTTTACAGCTGAGGTTTACAGAGGGTGGTGGATGGGAGGCTGTCTGGAACAGCACTGGAATATTCAAATCTGGAAACGACAAAGTCGTGGAGGAGAATTTCAGCGGCGGATCGGCTGAAGTCAGGGTGGAGGTAGGCCATGTTACGGAGGTTGAGGTATGTGGTCTTTGTGGTGAAGAGGATATGGGGTTGGTACCTCAGCTCAGGGTCGAATAGGACTTTGAGGTTGTGAACAATCTGCTTCAGCCTGAGAGTGGCCAGGGAGGGGTTGGAGTCAGTTGCGAGGGTATGGAGTTTGAGGTGGGGGCTGAAGGCGATGGCTTTGGTCTCTCTAATGCTTAGTTGGAGGGAAAATTGTGGCTCATCGAAGACTGGATGCTGGAGAAGCAGTCACTATCAGAGAGGCAGCGGAGGGGTTAAGAGAAGTGGTGGTGAGGTAAAGTAAAGGTGTCTTCAGTATACACGTGGAAACTGACCCTAAACCTGTAGATGTCGCCAAGTAGTAGCATGTAGATGAGGATGAAGAGGGGGGGTCAAGGCTTGATCCTTGGATGACTCCCAAGCTGACAGTTTGGATTGGGAAGACAAGCCATCGATAGAGATGATCTGGCTTTGATTGGATAGGTAAAAGTAGAACCAAGCAAGGGCAGTCCCACTGAACTGGACAACAGGGACACGTATTGGAGGAGGATGGTGTGGATGACTATATCAAAGGCTGCAGACAGGTCAAGGAGGATGAGGAGGGACATCATTGCAGTCACAAACAAGAAAGTGAATTTTCACTGATGTGCTAAATTAAACATTTTTAGATGGGAAACGCAACAACTTAATTTATCATAATGGCTGGTTCTTAAGTCTCCAGCAGACCCGTGGGAGTTTTTTGAATGTGCTTTATTTATATGGAAGCACAGTGACGAGAAGCAGAATCAACGAGTGTGGTATTGCAGAGGAGGGAACGGCAAAACGGAAGTGTCAGTGTGCTGCACTGGGCAAGAGGCTATGAAGCGATGTGTCTGAAGTCACTCAGTCTAATCTGATCCGATTAGCTTGCACGTCAGTTGTACAAGGCGTGCAGCATTGCTGTTGCTCCATCGCAACAGGAAGTGGCATATACCGGGCTACGGTCGTTGGCAGACATCTTTACTTCTGGGTACAGTGTGAAATGTATTTACAGAAATTAGCTTCTGTCTTTTGAAAAAAATATATACTATTGTGCATCTGGAGTTTTTAACTCCTTCAAGACTGCCATGTCTGTCCCCAAGTCAAAAATGTGTCAGAATTTGCAGATCTAGTTGATGAATTCTGGAGCGTTTTTCTACTCTCCCTATTTTGTTCCAATTTCCTGGGTACATTGCTAAGAACCCCTTTTTTACATCAACTGATAGGATGTAAAAAAATAAGGTGATGTGGATTCTGAGCGCCGAAAATATCTCCCACCCTTTGGAGGGTGCTGGGCCTATAAAAACCCCGGCATGTGGATCTGATTTTGACAATTTTACAGAAAGTGTCTGCGAGCCAATAAAACAGACAATGCATCAACAGTTTATACAAAATAGTCGTAAAAATAGTCACTCATGCCAAAAAGCAGCATGAAAGCAGCCTTGGCAGCTAGACTCATAAACACAGATCATATTTCATTTTTAATCGCGTGTGCTGTACCAGAGTGAATGTTCTGTTATATTTAGACGCGCAGATAAAAAAACGATGTGCGTATAATTACTGAGATAATGTTGATAAAAAGACGCAGCATTTTAGGCTCCTGGAGAGATAGGGGCTTACACATGCTGATAAAACTGTGGTGATAATGCAGATTGGCACATGCTTCTACTTAAGATACATGACGTCAGAGATTTTATTTTCTTATTTAGAAATTGGGAGTTATCAATTACCATACTCCCCTGCTCTTCTTCAAAATAGTTCTGTGGGATCTTTCACGTCCACCTGAGAGGGTAGACGGGGCCTCGGTTGAACTTCTCATCCGAAAGACGGCACCTCCGACAGTGCAGCGCTCCCTCAGTACTGCACTGGGAGTGTTAGCCTAGATTTTGTGCTCAAGTCTCTGGCGTGGGCCCTGAACTCCCCCAACCTTCTGACTCAGAGGCGAGAATGCTACATTCTGAGCCACGGTGTTGGGGTACGTTTTCAGCGACCTTGCACATAACATGGCATCTCACATGCCGAGAGCATGCATCGGATAATCGCAGGCAGTGGGCCCAATTTGACCTGATTTTTCAATGCGTACTTGTGGGGTGTGAGGTACCTCCTTGCTTGTGGGGACTGGGACAATCCACTCTTTACTTTTTAAAGCGAATCATTCGTGCCAGATGGACTAGGGAGATGTTATTGCAAGTGATGAAGTAAATGTAGGCCGGTCAGTGTGACACCACAATACAAACAGGAGCTGGATATGCATGCAATGTTTCGTTCATGATTAGTTAGACCTGGCCTGCTGAGTTTTTCCAGCGTTTTCTGTAGTTAGTGATCTTGTCTGGTGTGTGAGGATTGATGACAAAGGCGACGCTTTGGAGGCCCTATTGCACTGAGATTAACTCCTGCCTGCAAGATATAGGTAAAGTTAATCAATAACAGCAGTATCTCAAACATATAGCTGGATCTTTACTTAGGTTTTTCTTTTATGGGCCAAGTTCTCATACAAATGTTTAACCTACCCACTCCCCCATCCTGCTAAAACAACACCGTCTTTCAGATAAGCTGTTAAACCGAGGCCCCATCTGCTCTCTCAGGTGGACGCAAAACATCCCATGGCACTATTCAAAGAAAAGCAGGGGAGTTCTCCCTGGTCTCCTAGCTAATATTTATCCCTCAACCAACATCACTAAAGTAGATTTTCTGGCCCATTACTATCGACTTTTGCTTTGTACAATCATACCATTTGTCATTTAATCTCTCCTGCCTTCCACCCTATCACAGCCCTTCCCTTTTATTCTTTCCTCCCCTCCCCCCTTTCCCTGCCCCTGCACTTGCTTAAAATCTGTTGCATCTCTAACTTTTTCCAGTTCTGACGAAGGGTCATCGACCTGAAACATTTCTCTCTCCACAGATGCTGCCTGACCTGCTGAGTATTTCCAGCATTTTCTGTTTTTGTTTCAGATTTCCACCATCCGCAGTATTTTGCTTTTGTTTTAGATGATCTGGCCATTATCTCATTGCTGTTTGTGGGAGCTTGCTGTGCACAAATTGACTGCTGCATTTCCTACATTACAACAGTGGCCATACTTCAAATACTTCATTGGCTGTAAAGCGCTTTGGAACATCCTGAATTTGCGAAAGGTGCTATATAAATGCAAGTCTTTCTTTCGCAGTGAATCTGAGCGTTCTTCCCTCGGGCTGAATTTAATGGGCTGGGAGCAATGTCAATTGAATTTACCCAAACAAAAGAACCAAACCTGGCTCCCTCTTCCCAGATTGTTGGTACCATATAGAATTTTTAGCACTGGATGGATCTGAAAGTAAAGTTTCAATCAATCTGAGTACTCCTTTGTCCTTTCCTATTGATCAGAGGGGGCTCCTGTCTGACACTGGTAATTTCAGGATTAATCCAAACGCCTTAACTGGTAAAATCCACGTCATCTAAACATTCCTCTGCTTCACATGATTATTCTAAATTGATCTGCTTGCTCCCCTTTCCTTCACTGGCTGATTCTGAATTGATCCCAATGCTCCTCTCTGATTGCACTTATGGCTGCCTGACAGTATTATTCCCATTGGACACATCCATCCTTGACTGAATTCATTCCCTACTTGATATCGTCAATCCCTGAAAGATTTGTAGTCATTCGTTACCAAACTGCACTCGTATATGTGCTCCATTATGCTGAAGCTTGCTCATCCTCATGACTATCAAGAAGAAAAATGCAGTGTACATGTTTGCTGCCCTGTTTGCCAAATGTTACATTGAGCCAGAATTTTCTGCACTGCATTCCGCTGAAATTATGCCAAAATTTACATCCGTTTTTACGCCAATCTTACCGATGGCAACTTTAACCAAACTTTTCTGAGAATCTTATTAGCATATTTCAGAGCATAAAAATTGGTATTCAACAAAGCCGGCAAGAGTGTAAACAATTGGGACCGGAGGAAAGTGTGGAATATGGACCATCTTCCTTGTTTAAGTCCCTCCTTGTCTTATTGATGACATGAAAAGTAATGTTTAAAGCCATCAAACTATCGGGTACAGTAGTGTAGTAGTTATGTTATTAGACCAGTGACCTAGAGTCTTGAACTAATAATCCAGAGAATATGAGTTCAAATTCCAGCATGGCAGTTTGAGAATTTGAATTAGTTAAAAACAAGATCTGGAAATGCAAAGCTGGAAATAAAGAGCCGTCAGATTGTCGTTACAAACTCAACTGGTTCACTAATGTCCTTTAGGAAAGGAAACCTGCTGTCCTTACCCAGTCTGGCCTATATGTGACTCCAGTCCTGCACCAACATGGTTGACTTTGAACTGGGCTAGCAAGCCACTCTGTTGTATCATAACTGCTACCGGCGGTTCAATAAGAAGGCCCACCACCACCTTCTCGGGGCAACTAGGGATGGGCAATAAATGCCGGCCTTGCCAGTGACGCACACATCCCCAGAATGAATATTTTTTTTAAACCACCATTTACGCACAGCATGTTTACGAAACTGCAATTGTGGAAGCTTTTCCCTTAATGTAACAGATTCTGATGCCATAAATAAGCAGAGCAGGTTTCAACAAGGAGAATTAAAAAAAAAAATCACTCTCAGACTCCAGAAATAGTGGCCTACATTTTCCGATCGGAGGCTTCCTGCTTGCGGAGGCCTCAGATCTGGAAAAAATCTACGCCCTTTCCTGAGGGCTCCAGAGGTCCGGACATTTCCACTCCTGGGCCTCTCCACGACGAAATGCGCAGGGCCCAGGTATCCCAGGGGCGCAGGCGGTTCGCAAGCGTTCCTGGGATCACGTGGGCCATGGGGAGCCAATGGGAGAAGGGAATCCCCCTTCATACTTTTGACAGCTTAGACCTGTCAAAAGTATGAATGGAGATCACTCCAAAAACACATCAAAACATTAAATAAAATTTTTAAAAATCACCTTTTTAAAATTAGTTAAAATTGCATTAAATTAAATATTTTAAACAAAAATTTAATTTGAAAAAATTAAAGTTTTTTACGGGGCTAAAAATAAACTTACAGAATCACCACAGTGCAGATAGAGGCCATTTCGGCCCATCGAGCCTGCACCGACACATATCCCACCCTATCCCTGTAACCCCACGTATTTAATCCCCCTAACACTAAGGGTCAATTTATCATAGCCAAATCAACCTAACCCGCACATCTTTGGACTGTGGGAGGAAACCGTAGCAAACCCACGCAGACACGGGGAGAATGTGCAAACTCCACACAGACAGTCACCCGATGCCAGATTCGAACCCGGGTCCCTGGCGCTGTGAGGCACCAGTGCTAACCACTATGCCACCGTGTTACCTTTTAAAAGTATTTTTAAATTATAAATGATTAAACTCTTATACTGGTAAAATCAGGCCTTACGCCTGCTTTTACCAGGCGTAAGATTTTTAAGTGATTTCAGCGGGCGGAGGTTCTGCAGAAAGCGGAACTCTCCACCCGCAGAGGCCCTTCTCCAGGGCAGGCGTCCGATCTGTGAAGAGGATTCTTGACAGATCGGAAATGCCGGTTTTCAGCGCATGCGCTTCGCATGCCTGAAACGGGCATTTGCGAGGTCGCTACGGGTGTGTACACAGCTCGTACACACACCCGTAGGGATCGGAAAATACGGGCCAGTGATTTCGGATCCTGCTGCACCTAAAATGTTGGGTGTAAATTTGGGGCCGTTTAAAACTGGCATAAATGCAGAGGAATCGCGCATTCTCTGTCGAGCTGTCTAATGAGCCAGGTGGAGTTTCAGCAGGCGTAACCTGGGAGCGGCGCAAACGATTGAGGAAATTGTATGTAGCGATGTTTTGGCGTACAACTGGCGTGACTCAGTTACACGCGAATTTCCTCGGGAAAAATAGCGACGTAACTCCACTCTTACGTCGTAGTTACACCGTAGCTTTCCAGGAAATTCCGGGCCTTTATGATAACCAGGGTGGTTTAAAGGGCAGGGCGACTCAGAAAGCTTCTGCATTACTGAACTGATTGTCCTTCAGATTACATTGAAGAAACGAGCCGTCTACAGTCACACAAAATGGCAATTGAAGTCAAATGAAAGTGTTTCAAACAAACGGAGCGACAGTTGGAGAGGTACAATTTAGGCAAATGTTCGGCACCTTCTGAATTCTTGGCCTTAAATTAATATTGGCACACCCTTCTTCTGTTGATCCTCACTTAAACCACAGAGACAGGGGGCAGAGGGCCTCCACTTTGTATAAGTCACACATGCTGTGAAGATGGAGGAGCATTTAAAAATAACCTTAGGTTTTGGCAGCCACCTTTTCCCCAGGGTGTAATTTGAAGCAATTTTTTAAGGATATCATTCTTGCTCATATTATATAGAAAACATGTCTTTTGTGTTACATGAGGCAAAACAAATGTGATGTTCCAGGGACTGCTGCTGTGGATCCTGTGCCATTAGCAACTCTAATGAATTACTGCTAAAAGCTAAAATGTAATAATAATCAATTAGTCTAATGTCTAATTTTACCCGTGATTTTGCAGACTGTGTTGTGAAGCGTACTGTAAAAAGTATAGCACTGTATAAATTGTTGCAAATCGGTTGTATAATCTTGACGATGCCCAGATTAACCCCTAAATCGCCATATTTAAGAAAGATCTTGCATTTACGCCACATTACACAGAAACTTTCCGAAGTACTTCCTACAGTCAAGTACTTTGAAATGCGATGACTGTTGTTATGTGGGTAAATGCAGTAGCCATGTTGTGCACAGCAAGGCCCATGAGCAAGAATGGGTTAAGGGAGTTGAAGTACTGTAACCTACAGGGCTACGGACCAAGAGCTGGAAAGTGGGATTAGGCTGGATAGCTCTTTGTCGGCCGGCGCAGACACGATGGGCCGAAATGGCCTCCTTCCGTGCTGTAAATTTCTGTGGGCTGGATTTTGCCAATGGGGAGCTTTTGGAGGCGGGACTCCCACTTGTCGGGTTTTAGTCCCGCCTCCATCAACTTCTGGCCAACCCACGCTATTTTCCCCTGATTGACCTTGTTAAGCCCGCCCAGCGGTTTAGCAGGCCAATTAAGGGAAAGCCGGTTACAGAGAACGTCAACGTATGACAGTCTGGGCCTGCGACAGGTGGTGAGTGAACCAACATGAGGGAAAAACCTACTTGGCCTCGTCCTCACCAATCTACCTGTCGCAGATGCATCTGTCCATGACAGCATTGGCAGCAGTGAACACCGCACAGTCATTGTGGAGACGAAGTCCCGTCTTCACACTGAGAACACCCTCCATCGTGTTGTGTGACACTACCACCGTGCTAAATGGGATAGATTCAGAACAGATCTAGCAGCTCAAAACTGGGCATCCATGAGGAGCTGTGGGCCATCAGCAGCAGCAGAATTGTATTCCACCACAATCTATAACCTCATGGCCCGGCATATCCCTCACTCTACCATTACCACCAAGCCAGGAGACCAACCCTGGTTCAACAACGAGTGTAGAAGAGCATGCCAGGAGCAGCACCAGGCGTACCTAAAAATGAGGTGCCAACCTGGGGAAGCTGCAACACAGGACTACATGCATGCTAAAAAGCGGAAGCAGCATGCTATAGACAGGGCTAAGCGATCCCACAATCAACGGATCAGATCAAAGCTCTGCAGTCCTGCCACATCCAGTCGTGAATGGTGGTGGACCATTAAACAACTAACGGGAGGAGGAGGCTCCAAGAATATCCCCATCCTCAATGATGGTGGAGCCCAGCACGTGAGTGCAAAAGACAAGGCTGAAGCGTTTGCAACCAACTTCAGCCAGAAGTGCCGAGTGGATGATCCATATCGGCCTACTCCCGAGGTCCCCACCATCACAGAAGCCAGTCTTCAGCCAATTCAATTCACTCCACGTGATATTAAGAAACGGCTGAGCGCACTGGATACAGCAAAGGCTATGGGCCCCGACAACATCCCGGCTATCGTGCTGTAGACTTGTGCTCCAGAACTAGCCGTGCCTCTAGCCAAGCTGTTCCAGTACAGCTACAACACTGGCATCTATCTGACAATGTGGAAAACTGCCCAGGTATGTCCTGTCCACAAAAAGCAGGACAAATCCAACCCGGCCAATTACCGCCCCATCAGTCTACTCTCAATCATCAGCAAAGTGATGGAAGGTGTCATCGACAGTGCTATCAAGCGGCACTTACTAAACAATAACCTGCTCACTGATGCCCAGTTTAGGTTCCGCCAAGACCACTCAGCTCCCGACCTCATTACAGGCTTGGTCCAAACATGAACAAACGAGCTGAATTCCAGAGGTGAGGTGAGTGTGACTGCCCTTGACATCACGGCAGCATTTGACCGAGTCTGGCATCAAGGAGCCCTAGTAAAACTGAAGTCAATGGGAATCAGGGGGAAAACGCTCCACTGGCTGGAGTCATACCTAGCACAAAGGAAGATAGTTGTGGTGGTTGAAGGTCAAGCATCACAGCCCCAGGACATCGCTGCAGGAGTTCCTCAGGGCAGTGTCCTAGGCCCAACCATCTTCAGCTGCTTCATCAATGACGTTCCCTCCAACATAAGGTCAGAAATGGGGATGTTCGTTGATGACTGCACAGTGTTCAGCGCCATTCACAACTCCACAGATAATGAAGCAGTCCATGCCCGCATGCAACAAGACCTGGACGACGTTCAGGCTTGGGCTGATAAGTGGCAGGTAACATTAGCGCCACAGAAGTGCCAGGCAATGACTATCTCCAACAAGCGAGAGTCTAACCACCTCCCCTTGAATTTCAATGGCATTACCATCGCCGAATCCCCCACTATCAACATCCTGGGGGTCACCATTAACCAGAAACTTAACTGAACCAGCCACATAAATACTGTGGCAACAAGAGCAGGTCAGAGGCTAGGTATTCTGCGGTGAGTGTCTCACCTCCTGACTCCCCAAAGCCTTTCCACCATCTACAAGGCCTAAGTAAGAGTGTGATGGAATACTCTCCACTTGCCTGGATGAGCGCAGCTCCAACAACACTCAAGAAGCTCGACACCATCCAGGACAAAGCAGCCCGCTTGATTGGCACCTCATCCACCACCTTAAACATTCACTCCCTCCACCACCTGTGTACCGTGGCTACAGTGTGTACCATCTACAAGATGCACTGCAGCAACTCGCCAAGGCTTCTTCGGCAGCACCTCCCAAACCTGCGACCTCTTCCACCTAGAAGGACAAGGGCAGCAGGCACATGCGAACACCACCACCCCCAAGCTCCCCTCCAAGTCACACACCATCCTGACTTAGAAGTATAACGCCGATCCTTCATCGTCGCTGGGTCAAAATCCTGGAACTCCCTACCTAACAGCACTGTGGGAGTACCATCACTACACGGACTGCAGCGGTTCAAGAAGGTGGCTCACCACCACCTTCTCAAGGGCAACTAGGGATGGGCAATAAATGCTGGCCTTGCCAGCGACGCCCACATCCAATAAACGAATAAAAAAAGAATATTGGCATCGTTTGACAGCTCTGTGAAGCTGTCAAACACTGACATTCTATGTAGTTTGATGAGTTCTTGAATTCAAGACTCATCAAACCTCTTTCTTTAGCAGAAATTAGATGGTTGCTGCATTGGAGAATGCAACTGCTATCTGTCATCTCTGCCGTGGAGGTGCGAGACTCTCCACATACCCACCGATTGAAGCCTGCAGGAAGAAACAAAGGTAAGTAAACATTTACTAACACTTTCCACTCACCTCACATACTTACCTCTCCACACTTGCACCCATCACTGACCTTCACAGCGCACTTTTGCACCCCTCCAACCCCCACAGACCCACTGCTCGCCTCAGTGACCCTGGCGGGGTTCGGAGCCTTTGGGAAGCCCGCACTTGTGTGGGTAAAATGGGGATAATCCTCTTATCTGCCTGTTAACTACCTTCCTCCAAGGAGACGGGACCTGGCGTGGGTCGGCTAACGCCTCCTGGCAAGATGGCACGGAGACGAGTTGGGGGCGGGTTGGGCACCCGCCCCCAGATTCTGCCATTTTCCCAGCAGTCCCGCCTCCATACCCGCCTCCATACCAGGGCTGGCAAGATCGCGCCCTATGACTCTATGATTCTATGAAATGTTGGCTAGAATACTGGAAGAATAGCCTGCTCTTTTTAGTGTCCTGGGATCCTGGATCTGTACAGAACACATCGATCGGACCTCAGTTTAACCTCTCATCTTAAGGACAACACTTTTGCCAATGCAGCCCCCTCAGTACTGCGGTAGAGCATCAGCCCAGATTATGTTTTAAAGTCCTACATTGGAGCTTGCAACAACAACCGTCTGACCTGGAGGCAAGAATGCCACCAACTGAGCCAGATTACTAACATTGCAAACGCCGGATTCGGTTGTCAAAACAACCGATTTCAAATAAAGCTGTTGGACTATAACCTGGTGTTGTGCTGTGCGACTTCAAAACAAATTCAATTATGATTTCACGTTAAATTTACATCTCATCAAGTTATGCTTCACCTCAAAGATATTCTGGCTGTGAAATTCCACAGGGGTTGTCCTGGCCTCTCGCCATAACTCCATTTACGTTGTATCCCGGGGGGTTCTGCTGATCGCCCACTCGCGAGAGACCAGGAAGACCACCCGGGACCCTGTGGAATTTTAGGGTCCCGGTGTCTGAGGCTTTTACAAATACAAACATTTTCAGAGCTACTTTCAGTGGCTAACAAAAGGTTTCAGGAACAATGGCCGGGAACTTGCGGTCGTGATGACGGCGAACTGGGCAGCGTTCGCCGTCACTTCGCCTTTGAGACTGACCGCAACTTCAGGATTTAGCGCACGCGCAGCCTAACACGGAAAACCTGAAGTTGCGGCCTGTCGTTCACTGCTCCTCCACATGCTGCGCTGTGGAACACCCCCCACCAGAGCCGGCAATCAGTGAAATCACTGATCTGACAAAAACTTTCCCATTTCCCAACAAATATCGCTGTTAGAAACCCCATAAAAAGTTAGACCCATTCAAATGAAGTGTAACTGGGTTTTTAACGCTGATCTGAGTAATAACTACTGATAAACAACTGTTCTGGCCCTGAAAAACTCATTTTATATTGGTGGAATATCAAATTTCTCCATTAAGTTAAAAATTATTAGATTTTAATATTAATTTTAAATTTTTTTAAAAAAGTTTGTTCATGATATTGCAGCTTCTACCTTAACCCAATGTGTATGTCCCAATCTTTATTTCACGCTCTGTAAATATTTTAAAAAGTGATTGCTTTCAATGCTTTCTATTTCCTGGTTCTCTGTCTGTGAGAATTCTGCAGTGTGATTGGCTGCTTAGACAGCTTGTCGACGTCTCAGCAGCATCGCACTATGGATTCCCACTAGACTACGCTGATTTCAACTGCACGTCGGAAAAGCCGAACCTCTCGCCACAGAGGTCACGAGATTTTTGTGGGAAGCTTACTTCGGGGCCGGCGGCGAACACCTTTGCTTCGCCGCTGACTGAAAATTCCAGGGCCAATGTTGCACAAAAAATAAATCTTCCTCTGTCAGAGGCCACAAAATCCATATTGAGAGAGTCAGGATGGAGTGGGCCTTGAGACTCCCGATCCCTGAGCTTAGAACTCAAATTTTTGAATCTTCGAATTCTCTTGGGATTTCTTCATCGCCCCACCAGTTTTATATGTGGATGGCTTAAGTGGCTACCTCTCATATTTTTCATTAATATGCTTATACTGAACCGGGTGAATGACTCAAGTCATAAGTCTAAAGTATACAAGTTCTCAAATCCACTTTGTCTTCATTTGGATCAGCATCGATTCCGAAACAACTTAGCAACGAATGAGTTAGTCTCTTCTGGGATGCTGAAAAATTCTACGTCACCAGGCTCTAACTAGGAACACAGGAACAGGAGGAGGCCATTCAGCCCCTTGAGCCTGTTCTGCCATTCAATTAGATCATGGCTGATCTGTACCTCAGCCCCATTTACCTGCCTTTGCTCCATGCCCCTTGATATCCTCACCTAACACAAATCTAGCAATCTCAGTCTTGAAAGCTTCAATTAACCCAGCATCCACGGCCTTTTTGGTGGAGACAGTTCCAAATTTCTACTACCCTTCGTGGGAAGGCTAGGGATGAATCCACGATCTGAACCACTAAAAATGCCGTCCGTCTCCAAGGCGTTGGCAAACTAAAACGTTGGCTCCACGCCAACTTTGTGCTTCACCTTTGAAAAAGAAAATCTGAATTTGGCTGAGAATAAATGCGGCCAAATTTGATTTTGGCTCCGTCTCCTGAATGGAAAGAATCCAGGGCTGGAGTTGAGATTATTTCTGGGGATACCACTTGCCTACCACTGGACTGGCGGTCGAGTTTTCCAATGCACTGTCTGAAATTGCTAAAATGGACACTAAATCTACTTTTCATAAGTAAAAGGCTTTTGTTTTCCATTCACTCACTACATGTCTCATGATATGAAGCATCAATTGATGAGATACAGAAGGTTTTAAATACATTTTCATCAGCAGCGGAGGGAGCTCAAGCTATGATCCCACCTCTGTCCTGCTCCCTGTCAAGGTTTAAGTTCAGCTAAAGGTGGCAGTGCTATTTGTCTCGACCTCGGGAGTTATTTTCCTCCTTCCCTTTCTCTTTCTTTATGAAGAAAATGTTATTGTGATTGCAACATAAGACAGACCAGCAGAATGGGAGTAGTACAGTTCAAAGCAATTCCATGAGCAGCAGGTTATATACAATGGACAGCAGCACAGTACAGTAATATTCTGTATAATTAGAGTGGTGGCACTGGTAGCAGATGCTGTATTTTTTTTTCGTACGGCTATTCATCATGTGGGACTAATAAAGGCTTCAAATAACCCCATGCCTGTGTGGGTGCGTGCGGTGGAGGCTTGACTTCTTTGAGCTCAGCATTGAACATAAGCTCAAACATTGCGCTGACTCATTTAGGTTTGCATTACAGTCTATCGCGTATTGAGAGGCCACACTCTCCCACTACAGGGTGCACTGGAATCTTTCCATTTTCTTGTCATGACGTGCTTGGGCAGCGTTAGGTGTGCTGGGGCTGGTCTCAACCTTTTCTTCAGATGGCCCCGGCATAACCCCGAGTCATCAAATAACAAGAGCTGCTCGCCTCAGCCTTGCAGCCCAGCACGACGGGTATGAGGTGCCTCTCGGGCACAGTTCCCAGTCGGGATATTTGCTTCTTGGAATGGTTCAGTTAATATATAAAAGGGCAGTGCCATCTGTTAAAATCTCTTGTTAAACATCTCACTGGGGGTGGCGGCGGGGGGGGGGGGGGGGGGGGGGTAAAGCAGTGAAACAAATAATGGCGTGATATTAACAATTTTATCTATCGCACCAAATTTGTTATTTCGTGTAAGAGTAAGTGCTGTTACAGCTCACATTGCAGTTTATATATTATCTGGGACTGCCACACGAACGCAGCCTAGCTTGGGCTGAGCTTTTATAGTGGGTGGATCATAGGCGTCTCGGGAACTAAGCCTGTTTAAGATTTGCCATTTGTAGCGACAAAGGCATTTTCAATTATTTTTCTAAATGTTTAATCCTTTTATGTAACTGCAGTTGTAATTTTATATGTGTTTTATTCTTGGAGCACCACAGATGTAATATCATTATTGAACACACATTGCAACCCTTAAATATGGGCTAATACCATCCTAGAGGCATTTTGTTCAAAGCTGCATTGACGGTTGTGCTCGTCAACAGAGCTAACAGGAGTCTGATACATTGCACATCACTCTAAATGAAGAATAGGTTAAAAGTCTTAACAACCCTACTCTATTCAAGGAGGTAAGACAGATTCTCTAAACATGTCTGTCATCCGTATTAGATCAAGAGCAGAATGGAGTGGATAATGATTTCGTGTTTTATTTTCCAAATAAAGACATAAAGTAAAAGAAAAAGTGACTGATTCTGATCAACCATATTCCAGAAAAGGCAAAAATCCTCACTTTGGGCTCGATTGCAAAGTTAGCCAAGCTTCCAGTTAACAGCTATCAACAATTCCGATCGTCTCGGCTTCCTTTTTCAAAGGCTTCATCTCTTGCACAAATTTTCATGTGGTTTTCAGAATTTATTATTCGGAGATAAAGACAGCCACACCAGAGGCTAGTGTCGTGCACCCTTTTTTTTGTTGCAGGTTTACAGTTACAAAAATAATACCAGCTGTGCAACAGCACAGTAGGGTGTGGTTTTTTTTTTTAACTTTATCATTCTCCATGTAGTGAGCTCCCAATTTTAATTGGGCCATCTGGAAGAATACGCTGAACCCTTCAAACCCTCTGATTCCCCCCATGAAGTTGGGAAGGGGGGCGGTGGGGGGATGGGGGGGGGGACGGTGGGTGGAGGGAGGGAGAGGTGTCAAAGGACTACAGATTGATCATGTTGAAACCAGTGGCGTATCCTGTAAAAAGGTTCGGGCTCATTTATATTACAGATGAGGTTCCTTTGCACTGTCGAATCCACCCGATTCGCACTGTGGCATGGATTCCACAGCTGTGCACGCCTAATCTTGCACATGTGCAGTTGTTTCCATTTGTGGTTTGTGGCTTTATTTCTGGCCGCTGTTTCTTCCCTGATGACTGTGGATGGTCTGGACAGGACAGTGAGTGGAAAGGAAATGCATCAATAGCCTGGGTGGCGGCGGGGGGGTGGGGGTGGGGAGAGCCGATCAGCTCCGTCTGTGGACAGCCAGAAGTGATGGCAGCCCCAGCTCCGAATGGCAATGCTTAAGTTGCCACTGAAGGTGTTGCCTCATCTGAAGGCACGAGCACTGGCTCTTCTAATTTACATAGCGGCGTCCAAATCGGCTTGCCATTGGCGGAAGGGCAGTAAAGTGAATTGGTCTGCAAACGGGATCTTTTTAAAATGACGGGCGGAACATTCCGGGCCGCTGCACCGCTGGTGTGACCAAGCACACAGCAGCTTATTGGAAAATCATAGGTGTCAAGGGGCAGGAAATCACGTGCAAAGCTCCTGCAATTCTCCACTATGAGAGAGGCCTCTTTTACATCCTCCCATCCCTTCACCTTACTATTCAGTGGCTCAGCTGCCGAGACCCCTTGCTCTGGAATCCCCTTCCTAAACCCTTCCGCCTCTCCACCTCCCTCTGCTCCTATAAGGTCCTCCTTACAACCCACCTCTTTGACCAAGCTTTTTGCTCACCCCTGCTATTATCCCCTTCTTTGGCTCTTCCATTTGTTTTATCTTGAGCCTTGGGGCATGTTTCTTCATTAAAGATACTCTATAAGTGAAAGTTGCTGTTGCTGTTGTTGTTGCTGAGGTCCCATCAGTAGCACGAGGCCATGGAGTGTTCTGCCATAATGTAGCTAAGAAGATTTGCAAAGTGAATTCTTGGTTGAAATGGTAGTGCAGTTTCATGTACAAAGATTCTTTAAAGTAAATATATTGTAACGTGATGAACTTCAGTGCCTTGTCTTTACAACATAGGTTTTGAAAATTGAGGCCAGCAAGTGGATCCCGGAGGGTACACATAGGGATACCAGGGGTCTGCAAGATCATCATGATGTTATCATCAAATTTCTGTATTTTCCTGAGTTTGGTGACTCACTGGCATTCTATTTCTCCTTCTGGATGCCAAAAATAAAATGTTTTCATGCAATGAAACCATTGCTTTCTTTTGTGTAGCTAAGGCAATTTTTCAGAGATTAAGAGGTCCTGGCAATGTTTCAGTATTTTCAGCAGGGTCCCTAGGAGTATGTCAATATCTGCAGGGAATTCCTTACATACAAATGTTTGAAAATCTCTGCTCGAAATACCAGAAGTCTAGACAAATATCCTAGGATATCTTTAATCTATCATATAGTAAGAATTCCTCTCACTATTGTCAGCCGTGGCTCAGTTGGTAGCACTCTCACCTTCTGAGTCAGAAGGTTGTGGGTTCAAGTCCCACTCCATGAGACCTCAGCACAAAATCTAGGCTGACACTCCAGTGCAGTACTGAGGGAGTGCTGGGATGTCGGAGGTGCTGTCTTTTGGGTAAGATGTTAAACCGAGATCCTGTTTGCCCTCTCAGGTGGATGTAAAAGATCCCATGGCACTCTTTGAAGAAGAGCTGAGGAGTTTTTCCCATTGTCCTGGCCAAAATTTATCCCTCAACCAACATCACTAGAAAACAGATTATCTGGTCATTATCACATTGCTATTCGTGGGAGCTTGCTGTGCGCAAATTGGCTGTGGAGTTTCCAACATTACAGCAGTGACTACACGGTAAAAATACTTTATTGGTTGTAAAGTGCTTTGGGGCATCCTGAGGTCGTAAAGGTGCTATATAAATGCACGTCTTACTTTCTTTAATAGAGGACAAATTCAAAGTTTTGTGTATAGCACATGTTTTTTGTAAGCATCACATATACTTCCCATCACACTTTAATTGTCACATATCAGATTTAATGGCTTCAGCATAACCTGTGAGCAATGCCATGAGAGATCTGCTAATTTAAAATAAATGAATTAATGCCTCTGTTAAAATAGTTGAGAGAGAAATGTCATCCAACTGCATCATGTGTTTATTCTGTATTATCATCAACAACAACTTCTAGCCTACAGTGAGTGTATTTGTGAGGATTTCCTCTGTTCTGTATTTCTAACAAAACCATTCTTTTGGAACATGTTCATGATTTCACTAGAAATAAATAATGGAGGATACATTCACAAATGCATTTACAATAACGCCTCTGTTCTCTCAAACTCCCCTGCCCCCAAATTGTTCTGTCTTGCCACCTCCCTCCCTGCCTTCAAAAGCCTCCTAAAGTCCCTCATCTTGGACGCTGCTTTGAGCTTCATCCCCAACCCCTCGTCCTGCTTTTTTCCCCCACTCACCCTCCTGCTCGGCGTCCTCCCTTTTCTGCCGCACTGTCACAGACCTCAAGATGTGTTTCTGTATGGAAGTCATGCTATAGAAGGAAGAATAGTTCTCGTTACTGCTACCCTTCCTGAGAGAAATTAGTATTAAGTACCGGCAGTTTTTAAGGTCTTAATAGCTCTGAACCACCGTAAAGAGGTCACAGAAACACATCACAGGTCAATGGCTCATTTACATTTTTAAATATGGGACCATATAGGGCACCTCGCTGTTCTTCCTATTACACTTTCATGCTCTATGCACGAAAGAACATGTTTCCTAACTCTCTCCTCCTCCAGCCCTACACCCGCCGAGATTTCTGCGCTCCTCCAATTCTGGCCTCTTGTACATCCTCATTTGACTTTCATCGCTCCACCATTGGCGGCCGTGCCTTCAGCTGCCCGGGCTCCAAGCTCTGGCACCAACTGTGATGGTAGCACTTTGTTGCCACATGGCATATTTCTCAGTGGTATGAAGTCTCCACTTGGAGTCATAAAGCAGCAATTATGCTCTCAACGACCGTGAAATTAGAAAACAAGTGAGATTATAATGAAGAGATGGAATGAATAAAAACATTCCATGTGCCATTTTGTATTAACAGATTTCATTTTGTTTGTAAGCCTTAATAACCCTGTAGCGCTCAGAAGAGCACATCCCAGTCAAATGGTTCATACACGTGCAACAACCCATCAACAGGAAGATGGGGAAGAACCCAAGTGGAGGAGAAACTATAACTGGAATGTTCTTCTTCTTCTGAGGCAGTCCCTCGGAACCGAGGATGACTTGCTTCCACATTAAAAATGAGTTCTCAGGTGACTGATGAGTCCAATGCGGGACCTACAGTCTCTGTCACAGGTGGGGCAGACTGTGGTTGAAGGGGCGGGTGGGTGGGGTGCTTGGGTTGACGTGCGCTCCTTGCGTTGCTTGCGCTTGGCTTCCGCTTGCTCCCGGCGAAGAGACTCGAGGTGTTCGCCGCCTTCCCGGATGCTTCTCCTCCACTTTGTGCGGTCTTGGGCCAGGGATTCCCAGGTGTCGGTGGGGATGTTGCACTTTTTCAAGGAGGCTCTGAGGGTGTCCTTGAAGCGTTTCCTCTGCCCACCTGGAGCTCTCTTGCCGTGTCAGAGCTCCGAGTAGAGCGCTTGTTTTGGGAGTCTCGTATCGGACATGTGGACGATGTGGCCCGTCCATCGGAGCTGATCAAGCGTGGTCAGAGCTTCAATGCTGGGGCTGTTGGCCTGAGCGAGAACACTGCAACAACCCATCAACAGGAAGATGGGGGAAGAACCCAAGTGGAGGAGAAAGTATAACTGGAATGTACAGCACTTGAATGAATGACCTACTTTCAACCGAAGAACAATGCCTGACGTGCATTATGTTCCGGACACCTACGTCAGAATTTCTGAAGTAAGTTCCAGTCTACCAGCCTTTCCCCAATGTTGCCAGTAACCCTAAAAATTACAACAGTTAAGTGACTTTGATGCCATTGCTTTCTTCTCGACACCAATTAAATAAACATCAGTCAGTCTCTACATTCTCAACAATTTAGCTGAATGCCCCTAACTATGTTCAAACGCATGTTACGAGTTCAAAGTGATACTGAAATCACTGCACAGTATGAAGCATCTCACAGAATGGTATTAACTGGCAAGGACGGAAATCGTTGCACTCAGATGAATGCGGTTTTCTTATGAAAAGAAAAACCTGAGTCCAAATATTTTTCTTAAATTTGTTCGCCATGTGTTCAACAAGCAGTTCCTTTTCTCATCCTGATTTCCCTGCTAGCATCAAAGGGACCGTGCTGCGGTGGTGTGGAGCCTCTAACAGAGATATCAGAGCTGGGAACCTGCATAAAGATTTGGCTCAGTGATGGGGCACTTTAGTCACATGGGGCTGGATTCTTCCAACCTCGGCGGGTCCGGGGCGGGCGATGTCAGTGGCGTGTCGTGACCTCGCATCTGTGTCGATCCCGGCCTCCAACAAAATATTCTGATGATGGGGCTTGTTAAACCCATCCTGCGAGGTTCCCGGCCAATTAATAGGAAGCGGGTCTGATGACGTCATTTTACGTCCTTAAAGGGGTCGTGTCCAAATTGATTTTGACAGTTGTGCTGTCAGTGTTCTACAGCATTGAGGTGCTGCAAACACTGACAAGCACTGCACAGAGGTGCACGGCTGCATCCAGGCTCTCCCATGACTCCCTCCATATGCTTATGGAGGGAGTCATAGCACGCAGGGAGGTTCTCTTCCCTTCCCATGGGCGGAAGAGACCTCCCCAGGACACCAATGCAGCCTGGTTGCACAAGCAGGGATGTCATCAGGAGGACCAGACTGCAGTGGCGCAACCCTTTAAATGAACTCAGTAGATCATGAAACGTTACTGCAAAGACACACTCAACCTCATCCTGCTGTGCCACTCATCACATCCCCACCACTCTGCCTTCCCTACCCTACTCCTGCACATCTTTACTCACACCAACTTACCTTGCACCTCCACCCAGCCCTCTCTATCTACATTATCACTTCCCCATCTCATTAGTCACCCCTCACACTCACCCTCATCCTAGTCCAATCATACCAACTAACAACACACAAGGGTAGGTACTTGGGTGGTTTAGCCAATGTTCATGTGAAGTTTCTGGTAATGTGCTGTCAAACATTGAAACCTTTATTTTCAACACTTTGCGTTCTTGGACAGATTTGTGTGCACCTTCGAAAGTATCTTAATGAGTTGCAGTGAATGGTGAGACATAACGTTCCCCCCCCCCAATGGTGATGAGTGTGAAAGGAATGGCTTGGACATTGTAGGGTTACTTTATGGTGCTGGTGTAGGGTGGTGCCAACCTGCTGCATCATGTGGCAGCCAGGGTGTACAGTGTTAAGTGAAGCTAATCTGGACATGGTGAGTCCATCACTGGCGTCCCGGGCAGCAATGTACATGGGTGATAATGCCCTGTGTCCAGTGCAGCATCAGTTGATTGCGGAGAAGGTTGATGTGGATGTTGGTGCTGCTGGTGTGCCCAGTGATGCTGGTGTTGGGGCTGATTGTGATGGGATTCTGAGGACCAAGGTGAGATGTTTTCAAGGGCACTGATGCTGATGGAATAGATGGCAGGTGAGGTTGAGATGACAGAAGTAATCTGTCAAGGTTGTTCCAAGGAGGTGACAGTGGATAGAGAGATTACTTCAAATACTTCAAAAGTGCATAAAGCTCAAAAGTGGGTTCCAAATACTGAAGGCTGAAGCTTCTGCGATTGGAAAATGACCAGCTGTAAAATGGTAGCTTTTATACCACCTTTGCAGCTGTGACCTATTGAAAGAAATGGAGAATTGTTCAGAACCCGACATACTTACCTGGGGTGACCCCCGAGCGACGGAACCTCGAGGAAAACTTGGGAAAATGCTTTGGACGTGGTAAAATGTTGATTCATTTGTTTTAACTACCCTGCTAACTATCAGCATTGCCTGACCCGCCGCTTAGTGCCGGGTCTGCAACGCGCAGGCAGAGCCGGTACTCGGGAAACTCACAAGGAGGCAGGTTCAGAGCGGGATACCGGCCCGCTGTCAATCTTTTCGATTTTGACAGCGGACCCGCCTCCGAACCCGCCCTCTGAACGCCGGCAAAATTCAGCCCATGGTGTTTCAATTTGTCTCCAAATTCCCTATAGTTAGGCTATTATTGGGCATGTGGAAGATTGTGATTCATCTTAAATGATTTGAGTCAGTGACTAACTGGTGAGCCATCCTGGTCAAGCGATTTATTCCCAGCCAGTTTGTAAAATTGTATGCCTGTGGAATGGAGGAAGGCAATGGAGTTTTCCAGTTTGGTGAGGATGTTGAACATTGTTCTCTCACAGTTGCATCGTGCTGAGAGCTAGAATCCTAGAAACCACAGCACAGGAAGAAGCCATTTGGTCCATCACACTTGTACTGGCACTAATTCTGTCGACTCATTTCCCTGCTCTTTCCCCTTATCTTTTTATATTCTTCCTTTTTACCTTTTAAATTAAGTTATTGTCTCTGCCTCAACAGCCACTTGTGCTAAAGCACTCCATGTTCTAATACCCACTGTTTAAAAAACTTCTCTCTTCATTCTTCAAATGATGATCCATAAGCTGATGTCCCCTTGTTACTGATTCACAAGCCAGTGAAAACAATGTCGCTATTTACCTTCTCAAAAAGTTCCAGAATTTTGAAAATCTCTGTACCATCCACTTTAACCTTCTCATTCTTTTGGGCATAAAGCATCAATTTTTGACCCAAGGTGGTTGAGGTGGCTATTTTTTACTCTTTCAGGTTACTCCATGGTTACCTTCGTCTCAGGTTTCACCTGAGAAAGTTTCAGGTGCTCCTGTTAGGTGATTGCCGAATCATATGAAGGTGTCTTGTCTTGGCAATTGATGTCCTCAGATGATGGTATATTAATCTGCTTATCAAACTCTTCTTCATTCAAGACTACAATGATGGCATCCTCATTACTGTCTATAGGACCTGGTAGTTGTGACACACCAGCAGATCCAGCATGATTTATGCAGAGTACAATTGACAATTGTCATCAAATTAAAGTGAACTCTGTGGAGGCTTCCTGTATTATGAAATTTAAATCACCTTTCCCTACATTGCAATAGTGACTACACTTCAAAAGTGCTTATTTGGCTGTATAAGCGCTTTGAGACATCCTGAGGTTGAGGAAGGCGCTGTATGACGCTTTCTTCTTTCTTTATGCTAGTATTTGAATTTTAAGAGGTTGTGGAGAAGCATTATATATTAGTGATAGAAACAAATAATTTGCATACATACGCCTTTAATTTTTGCATAAAAGATGGTGACAGTTTTAAACAGGTATTTTTTTTTGAAATTGAAAGACTGTTTGCTAGCTAAAGGTTTACACTCCTGCCTCTGCCCTGTCTTCGTTTTCCACGGTCTCTAAACAGACAACAGGCCTTCCCTATTGTGCTGATAATTTTTGGGATGGTGATCCTTCTGCACTCTTATTTCTAGACCGCGGCCTGAAAGCAATTGTCCCCTTGGTAGACTTTTAACATCATTGAGATGTTTTCTCTCCCCCTTTACCTTCGAGGCACCAGTACTGATTTGGCTAATTTCTGTGCAGAAATGGGTTTGCCTTGTCTATTTTTATAACCTCTCTGTGATAATCACATTTACTTTTCTCTTACATTCTTTACTCCTTTGTATTGGAACAAATAACATTAGACCTACTTACAAAGGTCAGGGAGTTTACTTCTATGCTGCAAAATTCATTCATTAGCTTGATTTGTAGTTAGATTAAAATGGATAGTCATATCCAACTGTGAAGTTGTGATTTGAAAACAATTGTGTTGGAATTTTAATAGATTTACCGCCGAAAGGACCGCAGAGCCCGCCAAGGAAAAATGAATTCCCAAGAGCTGTAAATATTCTTTTATTCCTGAACGAATTTCTAAAGGGGGATAGTGGGACATTGGGCTAATAGATTATATAAAAATATTTATTTTTGTATTCATTCTTGGAATGTGGGCGTCGCTGACAAGGCCAGCATTTATCGGCCATCCCTAGATGCCCTGGGAAGGTGGTGGTGGTGGTGGGCCTTCTTCCTGAGCAGCTGCAGTCCAGCAGTTTGACGCAGCTGAATATAAACCAGATCGTGCAAGGACGTCAGGTTTCCCTTCCTAAAGGACAATAGTGAACTAGTTGGGTTTTTTAACAACAATCTGACAGCTTCGCGGTCAATTTTACTGATGCCAGCTTTTTATTTAAAGATTTTTTAAAGTACAATCAAATTCTCAATCTGCAATCTGGTTCTCTGGGTCATTAGTCCAGGCCTCAGGATTACAAGTGCAATAATATAACCACCACGCTACCGACCCCCTGTTGGTCTGATTTTCGCCTCCCGATGAGAACAAGGTGTGCAGGGGTTTAAAATTGAGGCAGCGACCTGCTTGGCACCCTATTCTCGCCGGCTGTAATTTTAACACCCAGGTTTCAGGAGGTGTGTACGGCCCCCACCACAGGCTGGCGAGGGCTTCATAAATATTCAAACATCCGATTCAATCTGACACCGGCTATATCTTAACGCGCGGTTGCGTGTTTGCCGCCTGGTGCTGGTCTCGGTAGGTAAGCCTGGCACCAAGTGTGAGCAGGCCCAGAAGAGGGTTGATAAGCTAATAGCAGGTGTGCTCCTCCAGGCCCCACAAGGAAACCTTGAACCTCCCCTGCCTCGGCCTTCCCTCCCACCCCCAACCCCGATCGCCATCACCGTCAGATCTTCCCCCTCCCGACGCGCTCACCTGACTGCTCGAGACCGCTTTCTTGGGTCCCTGGAAGGTGGCCTGCAGCTGCGCACTTTCCCACTCCTGCCCGCCAGCTTCCCCATCATTCCCGTTGGGTTCGGGTGGGAGTCAGTCCAGGGATATTGTAATCGTTAAAATGGACTTGGCCTCACGCCGGAGAGTCGGGGCGAGCCTGCCGCTCACCTCACCAACCCCACACTCGCCTCTCGCTCCAGGTACAGATCGGAGCTTAAGTCTGTGTCGGTAAATGTTGGCCAATATACAAACTACAATACAGTTTGAAGCTTTTCATTGACGTTTTTCATTGCACAAGTTGAAGTTTAGTTACGACCTATAGAATTGCTATAGAATATACTTTATTCTTATTCGGAGATGTAACCGTTATTCAGCTAATGTTTTTCCTCAGTGTGCCCTGCTTTAAGTTACTGTTTTGTGTCCCTTGGGTTTTATATTGCTGTTTTGTATAACAGTGTTGACTGCATGTTTCCCATCAGCTGTCTAATCCATGCAAATATGAAAAGAACATGTCTTTGGATTGAAAAGATCTAAGAAATGGGTTAGAGCCCTCAACCTTGTCCAGATGCTCAAATGCGATTTTTGTCAAACAATTTCTTCCTGGAGATGGGTTATCATAGAGTGTGTACTTCTGAAGAGGTGACACTTGGTTAAACCCAAGAAAACAGAAAGGACCCGTGTTTAACATTTCTTGGGAAAATTGCTGCCTCTGTATTGCCTAGATAAATAGATGAAAGGAACAATTGGGACTTTTGTCTCTGCGAATTTCAAAAGTCAATCAAATAATACTTCCGCACCCTCACAATAGAATGCGCATGATAAGAACTTAAAAAATAAGTTAAACACGAATATTCCACCCATGTAATAAGGGACCAGATACCCTGGATGTTAGGGATCAGACTTCTCCACCTTATGGTCAGAAATAAGGCATCCGTACTAGACTGTAAGGACTTAGATAGTCTTATCAGACTTTCGGGAATTGGATGTCCCAACTAATCTGTCAACAATTGGACACCTACCTATTAAACCCTGTGGAACCATCAGGAGTGAGGTGTCTCCAATTGACACAACTCAATCATATCAACCAGAATCAAACACTCCCACAGAACTATCATGAATTAAACATGTCTATCTCATCTCTGGCAGTAGTGTCAGGAAAATGATGACCATTCTATAATAATGCAAGAAAATAGGAGAGGCCATTCTGTACATTCAATGTGGTCCATTATTTAAATCTTTCTTCAGAACCTTTTATAAATATTTTAATCTCCCCCACCTCATTACAAGACCATTTTCTAGTACTCCCTCTTAACCATCCTCACTACCTTCTGCCCAAGAAAAAAAAATAACAATTAGACCCCACTTGAATTTGTAGATGCTGAAATAGTGTTCGCTTGTTCCAAAGGAACAAAATGACTCTGTTCCAAACCAATAATTTTGATTGGATATAACCTTTGCTATAGATCGGACATATACCAAGCTGTGGAGCTCTGGACCTGAACGAATCTACAAAATCAAGATTTAAATTATAATGAATATATAAGGCCAGTACTGCATGTACTAGTCACACTGAGCCCAACTTTATTTACACATCTTGCTATTTTCTCCTACCTGACAATAGGCTTTTTTCTGGTACGGGTTAATGGAGGCATACTCTTGGGTACTGCACACACTTAGTACTGATCTGCCCTTAGTTGTAACCTTTACCCATGGGTTCAGGCATGTGTGTTATAATATTGGCACAAAGAGCCATGAGGTTTGTCAGACTCTGCGTGGTTCTGTCAACTCCACCAAGTACAACAAACAGCCTCCGGGAGTGAAACACATGCAAAATGTATTCTTTAAAAAAATGCTGTGAATTGTTTCAGCTTGCATCCGTTAGCACTTGTTTGCTTTAGAGGTTTTGTGGGTAAAAGCCCCCAAGACACATTGCAGATTGCAATCATTTATCACTTCTAAAGTGCTTCCACATGCTTTGGGACCTTGCTACGTCCCTGACCAAGCTGGGGACCTTGCCATTTTTGACCCAGCCCATCCATCCTTTTGAACATGTATTGGCTGTATGGATGTAACTCTAACAGGTTTCCATTTAGATCTGGCAGTGGAGATAGGGACTGTTTCAGGAAATGAGATCCTCAGTCACTACATAAAACAATCAAATCCATCAAAGCTGTTGGCATGTCCTCAATATCTCAAGTGGTGTCATATTTTTATTTGAAAGCTGCTGTATAAAAGGTGAAAAAAAAATACGTACACATTCTGTTGGATGCATGCTGCTGGCTTCATTAATAACAGTAGGTATGCCAAGTCACATAATATTTGTTATAAGAAATATGGCTTCGAGCTACAAATTCTTCATCCCATTCCAACTTCATAATAGTATATTAAGAAAAATATGAACCAGAATCGCAAGCTCAATACAACTATTCCTGATTTTCTTTTTGTATAGGCAAGTTTATTTTTATTTGCCTCCTCAGCTCTTCATTGACCTTGGCCCCATCTGACAGCAGCCTCTGGAGAATATAGTGCACAGTGGTTGGAGTGCTTCACTGTTCCAGGCTTTGATGCTGTTTCATAGATGGACTAGTAGAAGGCATGCATTTCTACATAAAGGAAAGCAGAATGTCAAGTTTTTCCCTTTGATATGGTGCTCACTTTTTGCTGCTGCCCAGCTAGGAACCAGTAACACCGACCACTAATCACGTGAAAGGTTCTTGCACAGCCAGCCACTTGTTATGGTACAGTTTCCAGTTTTGACCCTTTGATGCTGGCTCCTTCTGTCCTGGCCATGATGCGGAGATGCCGGTGTTGGACTGGGGTGGACAAAAGTGAGAAGTCGCACAACACCAGGTTATAGTCCAACAGTTTTATTTGAAATCACAAGCTTTCGGAGCTGCTGCTCCTTCGTCAGGCGAAGTGAAGGAATACGAATCGGCAAAGCATATATAGACAGAGAACAATGCCTGTGCAGTGCATCATGGCCACTATCGACACCACAAACTGCCGGCTCAAAGTGGAGAGAATCGCCAAGAAGATCGCGCATATCGACACAGACATCAAGTATCTACAGAGATGCAAGAAAGCAGACAAGATCCCGAAGACATTGTACGCTGCACAGGCATTGTTCTCTGTCTATATATGCTTTGTCGATTCGTATTCCTTCACTTCACCTGACGAAGGAGCAGCAGCTCCGAAAGCTTGTGATTTCAAATAAAACTGTTGGACTATAACCTGGTGTTGTGCGACTTCTCACTTTTGTCCTTCTATCCTGGTGAAGTGGAATTCACCGAATGCCGAATTGTTCGGTTTGGGAATGTGAGCTGGGTTTAGGCTGGTATGAGAAAGGTTTATTTTACTGCATTCAATCAACATCACTAAAAACAGATTATCTGGTCATTATCACATTGCTGTTTGCGGGAGCTTGCTGTGCGCAAATTGGCTGCCGCGTTTCGTACATTACAGCAGTGGCTACACTTCAAAAAGTACTTCATTGGCTGTAAAGGGCTTTGGGACGTCCGGTGGTCGAAAAAAAGGTGCAGTTTAAATGCAATTCTTTTTCTTTCTTGCATTGATGATGAGCTACTGCGATAGGATTTCTTGCGTTCACAGTGACATTTTCACATTCTTGTTTTCTCCTCATCATGACTCAATTTTTAAAAATATATATATTGTATTTTCATAATTTTCTAAACATTCTTCATGTGGGAGCATTTCTGCCAATTTTCCAGTTATCTTTTGTCAACAGATTATGGACTTTTATTGTACTTTTCAGTTAATTTTCACTAAATGGATCTTACTCAAAGAAAATGCAGTGAAAATAACAAATCTTTTTCTTCACCTCACCCATGAGGCAGCCCATTTTTTCCACTGCTTTACATTCAGCTCTGGGTTGTTTCCGTAATGAAGTCCCTTTTTATGTAGACAGGCCATCAGCCTGACTCGCAATTCCCTACCAGGAGAATTGACTAGATAAGATGGGGGTCATCACTCCATTCCCATCGGGGCTGGATTTTGCGGGGGGTCAGTGGACACGATCGGTGACGGATCGGGTGGGAAAGTGTTTTTTTCCCCAGCGGGTCGGGACACCGCTGTCAACCCGCCACCAGGCGCCTTTCCCTGATGTCGGGTCTGTCAGCGGGTCAGCGGCTGTCAGTGGGTTTACAGCGGGGGACCCAATTCAGATAATTAGTGGCTTGTTTAGAGCCACTTAAGAATGAATTTCAGCTCCCCTTCTGCATTTGACAGCTCGCCCATGGGGTCCACGCTGGTCGTGGACCATGTCTGTTAAGCTGAGGCGGGGGTTCAGGGGCCATTGAATTAGCTGTTGAGTAGACAGCTTCAAATGTACAGTAAAAGCTCCCACCTTACAGAAATATCTTTCCTCAGCCACAAACTCTTCCTCACTGCATTTCCACAACAGATTCACCAGGCTGCAAGGCTTTATACAAGTCTCCATCCAGTCTGACCTCATTACCTCTCTCACTATTGACAGATCGCTTCTGCCATCTGTACTTCACCTGCCATCTATTCCATCATACGGAGATGCCGGTGTTGGACTGGGGTGGACAAAAGTGAGAAGTCGCACATCACCAGGTTATAGTCCAACAGTTTTATTTGAAATCACAAGCTTTCGGAGCGGCTGCTCCTTCGTCAGGTGAAGTGAAGGAATATGAATCGGCAAAGCATATATAGACAGAGAACAATGCATGTGTAGCGTACAATGTCAGACGACTACATTTAATCCTTCTGACTGCCTATTCTATTCCATCAGCATGGGTGCCCTTTATACTCTCTCACCTTGGTCCTTAGAATCCCACCACGATCAGCCCCAACACCAGCAGCACCAGGCACACCAGCAGCACCAACAACAACACCACCAACCTTCTCTGCAATCACCTGATGCTGCACAGGACAGAGGGCATCAGCTCCACATTGCTGCCCGGGAGGCCAGGATGGCCTCACCATGGCCAGATTTACTTCACTTGATGCTGCACACCATGGCTGCCACATGATGCGCCAGATTGGCACCACCCCACACCAACACCATAAAGCATCCCTACAATGCCCAAGCCATTCCTTTCACACTCACCACCATTGCAGGGGGTACTGTTATGTCTCACTATTCACTGCAACTCACTGCATCACTTCCAAAGGTGCACACAGATCTGTTCAAGAAGGCAAAGTGTTGAAAATAAAGGTTTCAATGTTTGACACCACATTACCAGAAACTTTACATGAACATTGCATAAACACCCAAGTGCCTACCCTTGTGTGTTGTTAGCTGGTATGATTGCACTAGGATGAGGGTGAGTGTGAGGGGTGGCTCGTGAGATGGGGATGTGATAATAAAGATAGAGAGGGATAGGTGGAGGTGCAAGGTTAGTTGGTGTGAGAAGGATGTGCAGGAGTAGGGTAGGGAAGGCAAAGTGATGGGGATGTGATGAGAGGCACAGCATGATGAGATTGAGTGTGGCTTTGTACTAACATTTCGTGATCTACTGAGATCATTGAAATGTTTGCGGCACTACATCTAGGTCCTCATGACCACAAAGCAGGACCTCAAAGGTGGTAATCTCCGGACTACTACCAGTGCCACGTGCTAGTGAGTACAGAAATAGGAAGATAGAGCAGATGAATACATGGCTGGAGAGATGGTGTAGGAGGGAGGGCTTTAGATTCCTGAGGAATTGGAACCGTTTCTGGGGGAGGTGGGACCTCTACAAGTTGCACTTCAACGGGAACGGGACCAATATCCTCGCGGGGGGAGGGGTGGGGGGTGGGGGGGGGTGGTGGTTTGCTAGTGCTGTCGGGGAGGGTTTAAACTAGCTTGGCAGGGGGATGGGAACCTGAGGGTAGAATCAGAAGGGAAAAAAGCTAAGCTGGAAATAGAAGATAGGGGTTCAGGTGAAGGGGTATTTAGCAAGGCAAAGAGAAAGGAGAAGGCAATAGTGCAGGGCAACGACAGGGGTAACGATAACCAGAATGTATCAGGAAGGGGCAGAGCTTACAAGCATAAGAGTGCACCAGAAGATAGAGTCAGAGTAAGGAAAAATGATACAAAAAATTAAAGGCTCTTTATTTGAATGCACGCAGCATTCGTAACAAGATAGATGAGTTGACGGCACAAATAGAAATAAATGGGTATGATCTGATAGCCATTACAGAGACATGGTTGCAAGGTGACCAAGGCTGGGAACTGACTATTCAGAGGGAGTTGACATTTCAGAAGGATAAGCAGAAAGGAAAAGGAGGTGGGGTAGCTCTGTTAATAAAGGATGAGATCACTGCAGTGGTGAGGAATGATATTGGCTCAGAAGCTCAAGATGTAGAATCAGTTTGGGTGGAGATAAGAAATAGTAAGGGTAAGAAGTCACTGGTGGGAGTAGTATATCGGCCCCCTAACAGTAGCTATACTGTAAGACAGAGTATAAATCAAGAAATAATGGGGGCTTGTAAGAAAGGTACTGCAATAATCATGGGCGATTTTAATCATCATGTAGATTGGACAAATCAAATTGGCAAGGGTAGCCTTGAGGATGAGTTCATAGAGTGTATTTGGGATGGTTTCTTAGAGCAATACGTTGAGGAACCAACCAGGGAGCAAGCTATTTTAGATCTGGTAATGTGGAATGAGACAGGATTAATTAATCATCTCATAGTAAAGGATCCCCTAGGAAAGAGTAATCATAGCATGGTAGAATTTCAAATTCAGTTTGAGAGTGAGAAACTTGGGTCTGAAACTAGTGTCCTAAACTTAAATAAAGGCAATTACAAGAGTATGAGGACAGAGTTGGCTAAAGTGGATTGGGAAAATAGATTAAAGGGTAAGATGGTAGATCAGCAGTGGCAGACATTTAAGGAGATATTTTGTAAATCTCAGCAAAGGTATATTCCAGTGAGAAAGAAAGGCTCTACGAGAAGGATGCACCATCCGTGGCTAACTAAGGAAGTTAAGGATGATATCAAATTGAAAGAAAAGGCATACAATGTTGCGAAGATTAGTGGTAGGCCAGAGGATTGGGAAATTTTTAGAAACCAGCAAAGGATGACTAAAAAAAGTATAAAGAGGGAGAAGAAAGCGTATGAGAGTAAACTAGCAAATAATATAAAAACAGACAGTAAGAGCTTCTACAGGTATATAAAAAGGAAGAGAGTAGCTAAAGTAAGCATTGGTCCCTTAGAGGATGAGACTGGGGAATTAATAATGGGAAATAGTGAAATGGCAGAGACTCTAAACAATTATTTTGGATCGGTCTTCATGGTAGAAGACACTAAAAACATCCCAATAATAATAGATAATCAAGGGGCTATAGGGAGGGAGGAACTTAAAACAATCTCTATCACTAGAGAAAAAGTACTAGGCAAACTAATAGGGCTAAAGGTTGGCAAGTCCCCTGGACCTGATGCCCTGCCTCCTAGGGTCTTAAAAGAAGTGGCTGCAGAGATAGTGGATGCAATGGTTGTAATCTACCAAAATTCCCTGGATTCTGGAGAGGGTCCCAACGGATTGGAAAACTGCAAATGTGACGCCATTATTCAAGAAAGGAGGGAGACAGAAAGCAGGAAACTATAGGCCAGTTAGCCTAACATCTGTCATTGGGAAAATGCTGGAATCCATTATTAAGGAGGTAATAGCAGGACATTTAGAAAATCATAAGACAATCAAGCAGAGTCAACATGGTTTTATGAAATGGAAATCGTGTTTGACAAATTTGCTAGAGTTCTTTGAGGATGTACCAAACTGGGTGGGGATAAAGGGGAACCAGTAGATGCAGTGTATTTGGATTTCCAGAAGGCATTCGATAAGGTGCCACATAAAAGGTTACTGCGCAAGATAAGAACGCATGGGGTTGGGTGTAATATATTGGCATGGAAGGGGATTGGCTAACTGACAGAAAAGAGAGAGATAAATGGGTCATTTTCCGGTTGGCATTCAGTAACTGGCAATCAGTAACTAGTGGGGTGCCACAGGGATCAGTGCTGAGGCCTCAACTATTTACAATCCATATTAATGACTTGGATGAAGGGATCGAGTGTACTGTAGCCAAATTTGCTGATGATACAAAGATAGGTAGGTTAGCAAGTTGTGAGGAGGACACAAAGAGTCTGCAAAGGGATATAGATAGGTTAAGTGAGTGGGCAAAAATTTGGCAGATGGAGTATAATGTGGGAAAATGTGAGGTTATCCACTTTGGAAGGAAGAATGAAAAAGCAAATTATTATTTAAATGGAGTGAGACTACAAAATGCTGCGGTACAAAGGGATCTGGGGGTCCTAGTACATGAAACACAAAAAGTTAGCATGCAGGTACAGCAAGTAATTAGGAAGGCTAATGAAATGTTGGCCTTTATTGCAAGGGTTATGGAATATAAAAGTAGAGAAGTTTTGATGCAACTTTACAGGGCGCTGGTGAGACCGCACCTGGAGTACTGCGTACAGTTTTGGTCTCCATATTTAAGGAAGGATATACTTGCATTGGAGGCAGTGCAGAGAAGGTTCACTAGGTTGATTCCTGGGATGAAGGGGTTGACATATGACAAAAGGTTGAGCAGGTTGGGCCTATACTCACTGGAGTTTAGAAGAATGAGAGGTGATCTTATTGAAACATATAAGATTCTGAGGGGGATTGACAGGGTGGATGCTGAGAGGATGTTTCCCCTAGTGGGGGTATCTAGAACTAGGGGCATAGTTTCAGAATAAGGGGCCGCCCATTTAAGACGGAGATGAGGAGGAATTTCTTCTCTCAGAGGGTCGTGAATCTTTGGAATTCTCTACACCGGAGAGCTGTGGAGGCGGAGTCATTAAATATATTCAAGGCGGAGATTGACAGACATTTGAACTACAAGGGAGTCAAGGGGTATGGGGAGAGAGCGGGAAAGTGGTGCTGAGGCCAAGATTGGATCAGCCATGATCTTATTGAATGGCGGAGCAGGCTCGAGGGGCCAATTGGCCTACGCCTGCTCCTGTTTCTTATGTTCTTATTTTCATCCCTGCTTGTGCCCTCCTCTACAATGTGCAACCAGGCTGTGTTGATCTCCTGGGGAGGTCTCTTCCCCCATCGGAAGGGAAGAGGCCCTTCCTGCATGGTCTGACTCCCTCCATAAGCATATGGAGGGAGTCATGGGAAAGCCTGGGTGCAGCCCTGTGCCTCTGTGCAGTGCTTGTCAGTGTTTGCAGCACCTCAATGCTGTAGAACACTGGCGACACAAATGTCAAAATAAAGTTGGCCACGGTCCCTTTCAGGGAACTGGCTGATGACACGTCATGAATGACATCACCAGACCCGCTTCTTCTAATTGGCTTGGGAAATGCTCTGGGCGGGGCTTAACAAGCCCAATCAAAGGAAATTCATTTCAGAGGCCAGGCTGGAGCCAGCGGTGGGGCCGGGACCCGACACCATCATCGCCCGCACCGGACCTGCCGAGGTCAGCAAAGTCGCGACCAACGATCCCATTGGATGTCAACCCAGTATTCACAGACTGGAATTCTCATCTCCACTCGCTCAGACTGTCTGGAGTGAGGCTCCAACCCATAACTTTCTGGCTCAGAGGTGGGAAGGCTGAGGCTCCCTCCAACAAAACTATTAGAATATCATAAAACTTTGTAGTAAAATATTGGCATTCAGCTTCAATTAAAACCATTTGCTAATCACCTATATATAATAGATAATTGATTAATTAGTAAATTTTACCCAGAAGAAAGTATGATGTCGGCCACTTTTAGCCTTAATCTTACCATTACCCGGACGTTTATGCTAACTTAAACCATCACGGACAAACAAGTTATTGGCTGGGAATTTACTCAGAGCTGCTCCCACTCCACCACCATAACTTCACCGGAGGTTTGGTGGAAATCCCATTTTCACACTTAAACACCGCTTCTATCGCAATTCTTCCCAGCCTCCTCTGTAAACTTCAGCTCATCCAAAATGTTGCTGCCCTTATTCTGCCCTGCACCATGTCCCACTCGCACATCCCCTCTGTCCTTACTGACTTACATTGGTTCCTGGTCCCCGAAAGACTCAAATTTAAAATTCTTTTCCTTGTCTTTAAATCCCTCTATGGCTTCACCACCCCACTATCTCTGAAACATTCCCTCCCGAATTCTCTAGTCCTCTGATTCCAGCCTTTTGTGCCATGTCCCCCTCTCTTCACCTCACCAATGGCAGCCATGCTTTCAGGCACCTCGGTCCTACTTTATGAAATTCCCTCCACAAATGCCTCTGCCTCGCCACCTCCCTCTCCTCCTTTAAAACCCTTCTTAAAACTCACGTGTTTGACCAAGCTTTTGGTCACTCCTCTTAATCACTTTTTCTTTGGTTCAACATCCATTTTTCTCTTGCTTCTGAAGCACCATGGGAAGTTTCTCTATGTTAAAGGTTTCATATAATTTACAGCACAGAAACAGGCCATTTGGCCCAACAGGTCCACATGAGCCTCCTCCCACCCTTCTTCATCTAACCCCACCAACATATCCTTCTATTCCTTTCTCCCTCATATAAATGTAAGTTGTTGTTGTACAGGAAACTCTTTATTGACCGGCACCGACGGGACCGGCGTGGTGCCGGTTGATCAAAAAGTCCGGATTACAGAGAGGTATACTTACCAAGGTACGAGAGCCCCGTACACGGCCACAGGTGCAGGAGCCCCGGTTACATGGCCACAGATCCAGGAGTCCCTGGTGCACGGCCACAGGTGCAGGAACCCCGGTTACATGGCCACAGATCCAGGAGTCCCTGGTGCACGGCCACAGGTGCAGGAACCCCGGTTACATGGCCACAGATCCAGGAGTCCCTGGTGCACGGCCACAGATGCAGGAACCCCGGTTACACGGCCACTAATATATAGTAAAACTTACCTGAACCTACTCCTGAATTTTGCCGGTTAAGAGAGATTTCCGGATATTTAGGTGTCGGTTAAAAGAGAGTTTCCTGTATCAGGCAATAACATACTCTTCACCTTTCCTGAGAAAGAATAAAAATCAAATATCGGCAAGCATGGAGATGAGACCAGGGGATAAGGAATTGTTTCATATATCAAGGTAACTACATCGAAAACCAAACCCATTCATATGCCAGGAGAACTACCTACTATAGGAGAGGAAGCACCTAGTTATGTTCAAAAGCAGATCAACTGCTTGGAAAAGCAGGGAGTGGTCTAAACCACTCAGAGAAATATATACCAGGGCAACTATATTACATAGCTGAAGCATATTCTATATGAGCTACTATATAATGCACCCACATTATATCCCAAGGAATCTATAGGTATAGGGTAGCACTTTCTAAGTTTGAAAATCTATTGGGCAGAAGACCGTAGAATAAAAGTCCATAATATGAGTACAGGAAACTCTTTATTAACCGGCACCGACGGGACCGGTGTGGTGCCGGTTTATCGAAAGTACCGGATAACGGAGAGTTATATCTACCGAGGCTATTTTTAACAAAGAAAAATAAATAAATCAAGAAATGTGCAGTATACTTCCGACAGCGCCAGGAGGCCGAGTAGTGGCACTTTTGAAAACTACCCCTACTGACTAAATCGCCGTTCGCGGACTCGGACTCGGACTCGGGATCGGCAACATTGCCGGTTATTTGAAAGGAGTTTTCGGAGTACTCGACGTTCGCGGAGACTCGACTGCGACTCGGCAACATTGCCGGTTATTTGAGAGGAGTTTTCGGAGGATGATTTTTGCCGGTTAAGCGAGAATTCCGGATATTTGGGTGCCGGATAAACAAAAGTTTCCTGTACATGGTTGTGGAGTAAGTACCATCAATATGATATTAGCAGAACGCTCTCGCACCCTATTTTGTAGCAATCTTAGGATGAATTCATGTTCAGTCAAGGTCGGCAAGAAGTCACACCCAAGAGCTCACTGTAACTGAAGTTTTTTATCCTCAGATATAAAGTACTGTTTGAGACTGGCACTGGCTATTTGGTGGTATCTGTTCAATGCATTTCACTGCAGTAAAATGCTAAGGGATCTGTGCTACGTTTTCAATGGCAAGAAAATAGCCTGCAAAAGATCAGAGCACTTGGCTTATGGTTGATCTTCCCTGAAGATGAATTTTTGATCTCAGCCAGCACGGTCTGGGGGAGAAGAGAAGAGGCACTCCCTCAGAGGAAGGGAGGGGAAAACTGAAAGATGGATCAGTCCCGTGGGTCAGCTTTTATACTTCTTGGAACACAGTTGTAAAACAACACTGGCAGACACCTAGGAACAGGTTGGGCCTGGGTGTATAGCCATGCTGGGGGGCATGGGGAGAAGTAAGAGATGAGAGAGAGAAAACTAAGTTACAATAAGCGTGGTTTTATATTATTGCAAATGTCTGTGCTAAGTACTGAAGTCAATTCTCAATAAAAGCTACGAGTAAAATGAAGAAGCGTTTTTATTAATTAAATTGCACTGTTTGATACTGGCTCTGCAGGTGTGTGTCTGTATTACTAACCTGCATATGCTTTCCATTAAAAAGCAGCTGTTTGCCAGCTTTACTGCCACAAGTCATATCCCTTCTCATTAGAGAATTAACCCTCTGAGGACTAGGTTACAACAGGGCTTCCAAATATGAAGTAGATAATTGTTATGATGACAGAGCTGGGAGAAAAAAACGTAAATGAGAGATTGTTAAAAGCCCACGTAATTAGGAGGCAGCAACTTTTAGTGTTTGAGCAAATGCCATGAAATTCTCGAGTCATGCATGGTATCCTACTCTCAAATACCCTCGCTGTCAGCCCACTCACAGTACATTCACAATGATGCACACTCTCAAATAACCTCTCAAAAAGGGGGCAATTTTCAACCCCCACCCTGACCGTCCACTTCTGCTATGAAAAACAGGCAGTTAGCAGTTGAAAATCAAGGGAGGGGAGCGGGGGGGGGGGGGGGGGGCGCAATTCAATCTGGCATCAGTGTGGAACCCGACTGATGTCCCATGCCCACCCCAACCCCCACCCCCTCCACCCCCAAACCGGTCAGCTGCAGCGGGCTACCTGTTGGTGCCCGTAGCTTGCCAGCAGCATTTAAATGAGGCCCGCACCAAAAACAGTTTGTTTCGCCCACTTTGCATCCATTTCAGGCGGAATTAGAAGATCGCCGCCGTTGAATCTAAAGCTGGCAAATTAGAAGAATGTTTTTTTTCCCCCCTCTGACTTCTGATGGAAATGTTGACACTGCTATAGTCACCCCTATATGTCTATTACTCTGATATAATGCCTAGCCAAGCAACCCTTCCATGAGATCTTAACCTGACTGATTCTGATACTAACAGATGAACAGATGCACATGTTGAAACCATTAAAAATAAATAGGTTAACGTCTTTCAGTTTAGACATTAAACCAAAGCTACGTCTGTCTATTTAGGTGGACGTAAAAGATCCCATGGCCCTATTCGAAAAAGAATGGGGAGTTCTCCTGGTGTCCTGGCTAACAACCAGCACCACCAAAATGGATTAACTGCCCATTTATCTCATTTGCTGTTTGTGGGAATTGCTGTGTGCAAGTTGGCTGCCATATTTGCTTAAAAAGCAACTGTAACTACATTTCAAACGTAATTAATTGGCTGTGAAATACTTTGGGACATCCGAGGATGTGAAAGGCACTATATAGATGCAAGTTCTTTCTACTCACAGTTAAAATGTCAGCCAGGGGAATGTTATATGCACGTGTAAAGTATTCATTCGCTGATATTGTCAGCAATTTTCTCCCCATTGTGCCCGGCCCTTTTATTTTGGAATGTGGTTAGCCTGCTCTTCTACTGATTACTCGCAGGCTGTAGTGCAGCACATGAGGTGTTTAAATATTTCTCTTCGTGTCCTAAGATGTCCTATTTTCCGAAGCTATTTTTTTCCACAACAATAATTCCAAGTTGTGGAATTTTGGCAGAATTTTATCAAGTCACTATTTTTAACAGCATTGTGGAACTTTTTTAAAATAATTTTGTGCACTGCCAGATATGAATGATCCCGGAAGGTCAGTTTCCGTTCTCTTCCCCAACACAAAAAATATATATATATATATATATGCAGCACTGAAATCCTTTGCAAACATAAGAACAGAATTGTATGAAAATGTTGAAATTTGGCTCCAGGTCTGGTTCTTAAATTCTGTCTCTGATAATTAAGTATCATGTGAGTTTGTAATCTTTCAGAACTGTCCTCTCGTCCGTGGAGGGACAGCTGATCAAAGTTCTCCATCTTCTTTTAAACTATCTTTGCGTCTGATCTTGACTCCACAGTCAATATCAAAAGTTTGGAAAAGTCTTTGTAATTTAATAGTTCAGAAAAGAAGGTAATAGGTTTTCCAGAAGCTCAAGCAGTTTGGTGCCAGACGCCCAAAAAGAAATTTGTGAGCTAGTGTCCAAACATTGTCTCAAACTTAGATTTGCTTGAGTTGCTTGATCTGGGCTACCACTCACTCACAACAGTGGAGGTTACCTAGACGTTATCCTTCACTGACACTCACTTCTTTCGTTTGAGCCTGTGGCAAGGATTCACACCCACCACATTCATTTGGGTCCTTTTTGGACGACCGCTCACTCATTTTACCTCAGTTAGTTGTTTGTCAGTTGGGCTCCCACTTGGGTGAACGTTGACAAGTCTTGACTGGCTCGTGTAAACCAAGTGCCACGTGAGACTAGGGAGTTGCGTCTCGGAGAGAGTGAAATCTGGCATTGTGTAGTGATGGAAAATGTAGGAGGAGGAAGGAGGTGAGCACCCCAGACCCTCGCAGCTGGAAGAGAAGCTGGAGGGATATGGGGTGATGATCTATCTGTAATAGAGTTTCTTGCAATTGCACCTTGTTATGCTGTCTAGTATAGCACAAAATGCAACACATGCAACATTACAAGATTCATTCCCAACTGTTTGGAGAAAAAGATGTTGTCAAAGAGCTGTTTGCATTGTCTTAAACAGTTAGTTTGCCAGGGAGCCCTTTTAACTTTCCCAAATTAATTGTCATGATTTTGGCAATATTTTTCAAGTGTCAAATGCATGTTTGAGAGGAAGGAAGTCCTCAATATGGATCTATAGTCAGAACAACTGTAACTAGAGCTAGCTGTACCTGAGTCAACAAGAGGAAACTGGCAGGAGTCGACATGTTATTTATATTAAAAGAAAAGAAACAGTATTCCATTCATTTGATGTGTATAGATTACCTTACCAAGCTATTAAAAAAAGATATTTATATTACACTCCCAGCATAGAAGCCATAGGATACTCCCCCTACACCCCCACCCTCCCCCCGCCCTCCCCGCTCAGAACCCATTTGGTAATTTCACACAACACATTCCAAACTAATGGTTCCCTGGCTAATTGAGAACCAGACCCATTGGCAAATAAATCACAGTTGAAGTTCAAATGACTTTCCAAAAGAAAAATCAATCAGGACAAGCCAGATGTTGAATTCTTTGGGGAGGGGGCACAGTGAACGAGTTATTATGTTCCCGTGGGCAGAGTACTTGGCAAACTGCACCCTTTGCTTTATTATTTGATTTTTTTTTGGCGGGGGGGGTTTTGCTTCTCCAAAGGTGAGAGGTTTAAATGTTCAGGAATGGAACCTTTTCAATTTTAGGCACCCGGTGTCAGCATCAAGCATCCCAGGTCAGGTATAGTCCAGCTAGATGTGGAGTAAAGCTCCCTCTGTTCAACTGTGTGCCTCAGCCATAACCTCAGAAGAGCACCTTGCACTGCCCAATGTGACATTGCTTCATGTTCGCACACCAACCATGCCAAGGTCTGTCTGAATGGCATTGCCGATTAATACTGAATGAGGGGAAGTTTTGTGTCATCGGCTCATGTTCACTAGGAATTGCGTTGAGACTGTCCAAACTCATATCACAGAGGACCCTTACAGCCAGCAGAGGAACAAAATCCATCTTTAAGCACCCTTGTATCTTGGAATCTTCTTCCTTGTGCCAAAGCAATCAATTTGCTCAGTGGTAGCACTCTCACCTATGAGTCAAAAGGTCATGGGCTCAAGCCCATTCCCGAATATGAGCACATAATCCAGGCTGGTATCTCAATGCCATACTGAGAGCGTGGCTTGAGGTGCCGTCTTTTGGAAGAGACATTAAACCGAGGCCCTGTTTGCCAAATTAAGTGGACGTAATAGATCCCATGGGGCTATTCAAAGAAGAGCAAGAAAGTTCTCCTGGTGTCCTGGCCAATATTTATCCCTCAACCAACAACACTAAAAAAATAGATTACCTGGTCATTTATCTCACTGCTCTTTGTGGGAGCTTGCTGTGCACAAATTGGCTGCCACGTTTCCTCACATTGCAACAGCGACTCCACTTCAAAACTGCTTCCTTGGCCGTAAAGTACATTGGGATGTCCTGAGGTCATGAAAGACGCTATATAGATACAAGTTGATCTACATACAGTATTTGGAAGCACTGGTTGCAAGCCAATCACTAAGGATGGGATTTGGTATACGTACGGAGAGATGGGTCTCAAAACTAGCAGAGCAAATCTTTTTGCACTTCAGCATGTTAGGTGAGAACCAAACATGTGGCTGAGATGCTCTGTCAGATGTTATTTTCCCAGGAAGACGTCTTACGTTGCTTTTTAGACAGTTACTAGATGTGGAGCTACATTGTAGATGGACCACGCATTGCTCTCTGTGAAAAATCATACAATCATACACCACATAGATTTCCAAAAGGGTATTTACTCCCATTGCGAGCTCCTTTGTTTAACTGATTGGAACCTGGTTGAGAAGTGAGGCAAGTTGTTTACTCTGAAACTTGCATCAGTCTAGTGTTTCAAAACAACGTTGGCATTGGGGAGCCTAATAGCATCTCTTTATAGATTAATTTTCTCTTTATATATTGATAAGTTTAACTTTTACCATCTAGCACACATTCTGTGGTACAACTAATGTGACTTAGCAAGCAAAGACTGCTAGATATTATTTTAAGTTCAGCTCTGCAATTGCAGTGATTTTCATTGTTGTGATGTGAGCTTGTGGGGCGGGGCGGGGAGGAGAGAGAGACTGTGCTGACAGATTTTTCACAGATCACCTAGAGTTCATCTTGGTTGTACTTTGTCAGAGCTTAACATGGCCGTGAAAATCTATACAACTTTGTTTTGATTTTGATTTCCAAACAAACTTAAGAAACAAAGACTAGCAGCTATGTAACATATTTCATGCCCACAGGACATCCCAAAGCTCTTTACAGCCAACAAAGAAGTTTTGAAGTGGAGCCACTGATGCAATGTGGGCAAATGCGGCAGCCAATTTGCGCACAGCAAGATCCCACAAACAGCAATGAAATAAATGACCAAGTAATCTGCTTTAGTGCTGTTGGTTGAGGGATAAATTGGCCAGGACTCCCCCGCTCTTCCACTTTTTATGTCCATATGAGAGGGCAGACGGAGGCCTCGGTTTAACGTCTCATTCAACAGTGCAGCAGTCCCTTGGTACTGCACTGAGGTATCAGCCGAGATGATGTGTTTAAGTCTCTGGAGTAGGGCCTGAACCTATTACCTTCTAACTTAGAGGCACGAGTGCGGCCAC
The DNA here is from genome assembly GCA_030390025.1 of Squalus acanthias. Taxonomy (NCBI): domain Eukaryota; kingdom Metazoa; phylum Chordata; class Chondrichthyes; order Squaliformes; family Squalidae; genus Squalus; species Squalus acanthias. The sequence continues at coordinate 13,522,693 of CM059435.1, read as the reverse complement.
TGGGTCAAGGCTGACACCTAATGAACTAATTAATTAAGGGTTAATAATTTTTTTTTTAAATCTCTTAAGTGGGTGATAAACACGATCTTCGCCTTGAAATCAAGCCTAACAATTTCTGCTTCATGACAGATGTGCCTTGTTAAATACTGAACTAGTCTACCAAATGTTATACTTCGATTAGGAATTTCATAAACTGCAGATAATATCACCAAGGGACAAAATTGAATATTTTGCATGAATCTGCACATGGGCTGAATGGTAAGCAGTTTGGCACACTGAAATTTTATTTCATATATAAGACTGAATGAGATGTCATTTGGTCAGTAAAATTCTATGCAACAGGAGTGAATGGAAGCGACTTAATCTATTGGAATACTATAGTATTAAAGTGAAAGGGAAGTGGTTTGGCACAATGGCATTTCATACAGTGAGAGTGGATATGAATTGGTTTGCTATATTGGAATTCTATACAATGACAAGTGGTGGAAACTGGCTCGCTGCAATGAAATTAACTGTACTCGGTTTGAATGCTAATGATTTGGTCCAGTAGAAAGGCATACCATGGAAATGATAGGGAATGGGTTGATTCTGTAGAGTAGGAGTGAAAAGCAAACGATTAAGAGCATTGGGGTTTTATACAGAAAGAGTCAAAGGGGAGTGCACTATTCCATTGGAATGCTATATAAGCACAGTAAATAGGAAAACGATTTGGCGTATATGGACTATAATTGATATGAATAGGAAATTGTATTGTACATTGGAATTCTATACAATAAGGGTCAACATAAGTAGGGCTGTCCCTTGGATTTATGTACAACAGCGTTGACAGGAAATTGCTCCGATCCAGCCTAATACATCATAATGGAGAGTTAAAGGGTGTCAAAGGGCTAGGGTTGTTAGGGTGCAATTATGCTGCCACTTTCGCTTGAAGCAAAGCAGCTTCAGGTGTGCTTCACTTTAAAAGTGGCAGTGCAACTCTGGTGTCAGGTTTTGATCTGATCCCATGTGCATTAAAGTTAAGAGCTGTGAGACCCCACACCAGAGGTTGGATTGTACCAGGCACAGTACAGCTCCAGCGCAGTGGAAGCTGCATTTTAAAAGTGCCTCCTGGGAACTTTCTAAGACTTTTGCATGGAATATTTTTTAATGTTAGTGGAAAGCAAACCTCTTGCCTTGCACTCTCGTAACATTGCAAATGAGCCCTTCCAGGGAGCACTCCTGTGGTTGCTAACCTCGGGACGATCTGCAGTGATGCCTGGTCTGCTATTTGCACACTGCACTCCACAACTCACAGTAATTAGAGGGGCCTTTCGGACCAACTTAGTTCATCCAGACGGAATGACCTTAAAGTGCCCCTATTTCAGCATCCAATTGGTTCTTAAATGATTCCAATGTTTTTGCCTCCATTACTCTATCCATTCCATGCGGTTATCACTTTTTAGGAAGAACTTCCTGATGTCAAGCCTAAATTTGTCTTTTACTGGTTTGAACCGATGACCTCCTTGCCTGGCTGTCATATTATAATTTAAAATATATTTTACAGATTTACCTATCTATACCATTTACTATCTAATATAGCTCTATAGGATCAGCCCTTAGACAACTCGGCCTCAATTTTAACCACCCACCCCCGCTCCCGTCGCCAATGGGCGGGATAAGGTCATGGCGGGGGTGGGGTGGATGGGGGGCGGTCAAAATATCAGGATCGGACAACCCGACTCCAACCGGAACCCAACCCCGACCCTTTAAATATTACAGTGCAGGGACCAGGCCACGGACAATGCTCCCGCAAAAGGCGGACGGGGTTCCTCATTAACATACCAAATACATGACCTGATGGCATCATCGGCGCCGCAAATTGAATTTAATAGTGAGGGGGAGGATCGAGCTGTGGGATTCCTGGCTGCTGATTGAAGGCGGGAGCTGCCGACTCCCCAAGGTATGTGGCTCTTTTAGCAGTCCTTGTGAGCCAGGAGGAGCTCCCCTACCCCAGGCCCCTCAAGGAAGCCTTCGGCCTCCTCCAGCCCTGATCTCCAGCCTCCCCCCCACAACCCTCCAGATTACATAAGAACATAAGAACATAAGAAATAGGAGCAGGAGTAGGCCATTCAGCCCTTCGAGCCTGCTCCGCCATTCAATAAGATCATGGCTGATATTCTACCTCATCTCCACTTTCTTGCACTATCCCCATATCCCTTGATTCCCTTAATATCCAAAAATCTATCGATTTCTGTCTTGAATATACTCAACGACTGAGCATCCACAGCCCTTTGGGTAGAGAATTCCAAAGATTCACCACCCTCTGAGTGAAGAAATTTCTCCTCATCTCAGTCCTAAATGTCCGACCCCTTATGCTGAGACTGTGACTTCTGAGACTCCCCAGCCAGGGGAAACATCCTCCCTGCATCTACCCTGTCAAGCCCTGTAAGAATTTTGTATGTTTCAATGAGATCACCTCTCATTCTTCTAAACTCTAGAGAATATAGGCCAAGTCTGCTCAATCTCTCCTCATAGGACAATCCCCCATCCCAGGAATCAGTCTGGTGAACCTTCGTTGCACTCCCTCTATGGCAAGTATATCCTTCCTTAGATAAGGAGACCAAAACTGTACACAATACTCCAGGTGTGGTCTCACCAAGGCCCTATATAATTGCAGTAAGACGTCTTTACTCTTATACTCAAATCCTTTTGTAATAAAGGCCAACATACCATTTGCTTTCCTAATTGCTTTCTGTAACTGCATATTAACTTTCAGCGATTCATGTACAAGGACACCCAGGTCCCTCTGAACACCAACATTTCTCAATCTCTCACCATTTAAAAAATATTCAGCTTTTCTATTTTTCCTACCAAAGTGGATAATTTCACATTTCTCTACATTATATTCCATTTACCATGTTCTTGCCCACTTGCTTTACCTGTCTGTATCCCCTTGCAGCCTCTTTGCATCCTCCTCACAACTTACATTCCCACCCAGCTTTGTATCATCAGCAAACTTGGATATATTACATTTGGTCCCCTCATCCAAATCATTGATATAGATTGTGAATAGCTAAGGCCGAAGCACTGATCCTTGCGGTACCCCACTAGTTACAGCCTGCCAACCCGAAAATGACCCGTTTATTCCTACTCTCTGTTTTCTGTCCGTTAACCAATCCTCAATCCATGCTAGAATATTACCCCCAATCCCATGAGCCATAATTTTGTTTAATAACCTCTTGTGTGGCATCTTATTGAATGCCTTCTGAAAATCTAAATACACTACATCCACTGGTTCCCCCTTATCTATCCTGCTAGTTACAACCTGAAATTGATGACCTCCTCCCATTCCATCACGATCGTTGCCCGAAACTCCCTTCCCTGTGTCGGGGACTGTCCCCACAGGTCCCTGGCTGCAGCCTCCTGCCGCAAACGTCCGTCGACCAGGCTGTCTATTTTGCCAGCTGCCAGATAGGAGGCGGCCCTACAATATGTTAATTAGGGCCTCCACTTCCCCACCCTTGCTGGGATCCTCGGCCACTTTCAGCCTCCTCCACACCCTCCCTGCCTCCCCCTTTTTGGCTGTGCACCTGTCTAGGGAAGTGGGGACAGGAAACCAGGCTTCTTTGATGCCACTTAAAGGTAGCCAGCATCTCTTAAAGGGGAGGGGGGAAACGTGGCTGCAGGTAGCAGGGTAAATTTGGAAGTAGAAAAATGGCTGCAAGAGGTCCAGTTTTATAGCTGCGATCAAACCCCCACCACCCCACATGAAGACTTAGCTGGCTGAAACATGGACGACATTCAGGCTTGGGGTGATAAGTGGCAAGTAACATTTGTGCCACACAAGTGCAAGGCAATGACTATCTCCAACAAGCAAGAGTCTAACCACCTCCCCTTGACATTCAACGGCATTATCATCGCCGAATTCCCCACCATCAACATCCTGGGGGTCACCATTGACCAGAAACTTAACTGGACCAGCCACATAAATACTGTGGCAACAAGAGCAGGTCAGAGGCTAGGTATTCTGCGGCGAGCTTTTCACCTCCTAATTCCCCAAAGCCTTTCCACCATCTACAAGGCACAAGTAAGGAGTATGATGGAATACTCACCACTTGCTTGGATGAGTGCAGCTCCAACAACACTCAAGAAGCTCGACACCATCCAGGACAAAGCAGCCCGCTTGATTGGCACCCCATCCACCACCTTAAACATTCACTCCCTCCACCACCGGCGTACCGTGGCTGCAGTGTATACCATCTACAAGATGCACTGCAGCAACTCGCCAAGGCTTCTTCGGCAGAACCTCCCAAACCCGCGACCTCTTCCACCTAGCAGGACAAGGGCAGCAGGCGCATGGGAACACCACCACCTCCAAGTTCCCCTCCAAGCCACACACCATCCTCACTTAGAAGTATATCGCCGATCCTTCATCGTCGCTGGGTCAAAATCCTGGAACTCCCTCCCTAACAGCACTGTGGGAGTACCGTCACCACACGGACTGCAGCAGTTGAAGAAGGCGGCTCACCACCACCTTCTCAAGGGCAATTAGGAATGGGCAATAAATGCCGGCCTTGCCAGCGATGCCCACATCCCATAAACAATTTTTTTTTTAAATGTCCACTTACGTGACAACATTGGGGAACAGGACTGAATGAGAGTCTGAATTTTCTCGATCAGCACCAAGCCTGGGTTAGCATCAAGTTCATGTTGTTATCCTCTGTGTTACTTAAAACTTCTATTCTCACCTTGGTGAGGTCTGCTGCCCTGCATTAGTTTCCCCAGCTCAGGTGCGTTCGAGTCTGGTTTCCCTGCCAAACGTGACCCCTGTGGAAATAAGCACTGCAAATAGGGTTAGGGCAACACTGGAACGCACCCATTTATATTTTTGTTGGTCGAGCCTCAACTTAAGTGATTTTGTTTAGGTCTTTTGAGCCTTTATTGCCGTACATTAAATTTTTTACTGCCACTCAGACATAGAAGACGTCAGTTGTTCCATTGTAAAATCTACTGATCAGAGATAGCATCAGTTATCTGAACAGAATAGATCAACAGATGACGGGAGGTTCTCAAGATTTTAAAAAAATGTCGGGGCTCTACAATTCAACGCATAATAATTACATTTGCTTCTGTAGTTCTTCATTAACGTTTGTAGATTAGCATATTGGCAATGGGTTTGGTAATCCAAAACTTTAGGTACAAATCCTCTCTGTTGATTCAGTGTATAGGAGATGTTTATTATCTTGTACACTGTTGATTTAGCTACGTTTATTGCTCAAACAATCTGAAAGATACCGCTGCCACATCTGCAAGCTTCTTGTTAATAGTTGCGAGGCTAAACTCCTAGAGCTGTCTGACATGTGGAGATTTTTTACTCGGATCCTGATAACGGAGTGTCTTATAGACAGCTGTGTGGAGAGAGACAGCAACTCTCCCTTTAAACTCAATTCTTCCTCACCCACGTCACTCACCAGTCATTCCGGAGTGACGCCAACAGTTACAGTTGCCACATGCCAACAGAATGCGCCCTTTCCGCCCGTTCCCCGCACAGCTGTAGACAGTCACGAGCTCAGCGAAAAGCCAATCAGTGCCATCCTCCTAGAATTCCTCTTGGCTAGTGACATTGAGCAGGACAGCGGACTGCGAGCCGTGCCAGGTGGCTGGAAATGAACCGGAGGCAATCGTTAGCTGCAGGGTCTGTAACTTAATTATGGGCTTTAGATTATGGCTGCAGTGTGCTATGAAAATTACCATTAGAGGAGTAATTGCTTCTCACTCCCTCTAAGTCAGGATTTATGGATTAAGGCCATGAGCTGATCTATACCAAGCTGGCAGCAGTTGTGCTGCAATTGGCCTCTATCCCTTGGATTATAGAGGGGGAAAATCAGCAAACGTTCCTGATCACACAGGAGGTGACATTTTTTAATCAGACCCAGCAGATTACCTCCCTCCACCCCCACCCCGCCTGCATGCACTATTTTAACAAAGTTCCTAATCCTTTTACTTTAAACGGGTGTTAATTTAGCACACAGAGGAATGTGATGTGATCCCATTCAACCAGTGTGCTAAAATAGCCCACGGGGGAATGTCAACCCCTCACTGCCTCGGCTCGTACCTGGAGATTGGCTTACGTGGCCAGGTTGGCAGAGGGTAGCCGTCCCAATAACCCTACCGAATGGTCACCGCCAATAGGAGAAGAGGCAGAGGAGAGGAAATCGCTGTCGGGGGAAAATAATAGCCGTAAAAAAGAAATAATGTTTCTCCAGCTTAATTTGAAGTGGTTGTGATCCATGTCAATCGATTTAGTTAGATGCATTGGAAATGTATTTAATAGGAATCAGTGAGTCAGTGGTTTGATCTTATAACCTGTAAATCACGAGGCAACAGGCAGAGGTTTGTGCAACTGGGATGCTGTAATACAGAAATTAAAGGTAAACAACTTCATCCATCAGAAATAAACACGGGTGTCTTGAAACGTCTGTCTAAATTGGCATATAGATGCTAAACTGCTTCACGCGAAATTCCCTTGTTATTTTAACATAGATAGCCATCCATTTATTTCAAACATGTTAACTCCCCTGTTAGAATAGGAACTTTTTACGCCCATTTTAGGAATTTCGTATGCGAATGTGGCACAATCCAGTGTACTCTTCTGGTTCGATGATTAAACAAATCATCTGTAAATTCATAAAGCTGTAAAAGAACCTTCACAAATTAAATTAAAATTTCATTGGTCGGGGTGATGATGCACTCCAGTCCCCGCGGCGCCCACCGGTCGCGGAAGGCCTCGAGCGTGCCGGCGGACACCGCGTGCTCCATCTCCAGGGCCACCCGGGCGCAAACATGGCCACGGAAGAGAGGCAGGCAATCGGGCCGAACGAACCCCTCGACCGCCCGCTGCCTGGACCAGTTAATGGCCACTTTGGCCAGGCCCAGGAGCAGTCCTACGAGGAGGTCCTCCGACCTGCCCGCTCCCCTCCGCACCGGGTGACCAAAGATCAGGAGTGTGGGACTGAAGTGCAGCCAAAAATCGAGGAGCAGCCCCTTCAAATAGTGAAAGAGGGGCTGCAACCTCTCACGTTCTATATATACATGAACACGGACTCCTCCAGGCCTCAGAAAAAGCAGGCGGCCTGGGAGTCCGTGAACCGACTTAAAACCATATTGCACAGGACTGCTGCGTGCAACACCCACCAGGCCAAGTCCCCAATAGAAAAAGGGAGGACTCCCGCGTAGAGAGCCCTCCATTGGGGACCTCCGCCTCCGCCGGACGGCAAGATGGCATGTCAAGGCGTGTCCGGACGGCAGACGAAGATGGCAAAGTGGAGAGTGTGCAGGAGCAGCCCGTACAGGAAACCACTCCATGCAGAATGAAAAGGCACAGAGGGCACTTCCCCGAGAGGGCTCAAGTTGTGAGGCGCCGGTTCCTGAGAGGGGTTTCGGGGCCGGGCGCCGATAAGGAATTCCGTCCGAACGGGGGTCCGTTTGGACGGGATCGCCCCACGTGCTTGAGCCTCCTCGATACACCTAGTGGAGTCGGGGCCCAGTGTCACTTTCAGCGACTCGATGGCTTTGGCCGCGAGCCGGACATTGGCCCAGGACAGGCGCTGCACCAGCTCTACCGGCGCCATCCAGCCCGCTCCTCTGCCATCGAGCAGGTCCCCGACTCTAGTCACCTTGCCAGGCACAGCCCTGCCCTCCGCCAGCCAGCCGAACCCGCGGTCGTGGAGGTGCGGATTCCTGAGCAGCGGATCCGGGCGACGAAATGCATTCCGAACCCGAATGCGCGCAGTGTCCCGAAGAGATATTCGTGATCCACCCTGTTGAACGCCTTCTCCTGATCTAGGGAAAGGAAGGCGACCGACAGACCAGCCCTCTGGGAATGGTGGACCAGGTTCCGGACCAGATGGATGTTGTTGTGGATGGTCCAGCCCGGGACCGTGTAGGACTGGTCGGAGTGGATCATGTGGGCCAGCATGGTGCCAAGGCGGGCAGACATGGCCCTGGCAAAAATTTTGTAATCCGTGCTGAGGAGGGAGACCGGGCGCCAGTTCTTAAGTAGGCGGAGATTGCCCTTCTTGGGCAGCAGGACAATGACCACCCTGCGCCAAGAGAGGGGCATCTCCCCGGTCGCCAGACTTACCCCCAGGACCAACGCATAGTCGCCCCGCAAGATGTCCCAGAACGCCCTGTGGAACTCCACGGTCAGCCCGTCCAGCCCCGGGGACTTTCCCCTCAAGAGCTGGCTGAGGGCGCCGGTCAGCTCCGCCAGGCTTAGCGGGGTGTCCAAATTTTTGACGCCCTCCGGGCTGACCTTCGGCAGGTCCTCCCACAAAACTCTGCACGCATCCTCGCTGGACGGATCCAGAGAGAACAGAGCCCCGTAATAGGCCCGGGCCTCCGCGCTGATCCCCTCCGGATCTGAGACCAGAGATCCGTCGTCGGCCAGCAGCCCCAAGAGCTGCTTACGGACCCCCCGTCTTTTTTCCAGCGAGTAGAAGAAGGGGGAGCCGCGGTCCAGGTCCCGGAGGAACTGGATCCGCGACCTCACGTACGCGCCTCGGGACCCGACCAGCTGCAGGCCCTTCAGCGCACCCTTCTTCTCTTCGTACACCTTCCGCAGGGCCGGGTCCTCGACGACTTGACCGAGTCGGGACTCCAGGTCGAGCACTTCCTTCTCCAACTGCCCAACCCGGGCCTCCCGCCTCTTGGTCGACCCCCTCGCGTACTCCTGACAGAAGACGCGGACGTGAGCCTTGCCCACGTCCCACCATAGCCTCAAGGAGGGGAAGCCCCCCTGCTTCCTTCTCCAGTCGACCCAGAACTGGCGAAACGAATCCCGGAACCGCTCGTCCTCCAGCAGCAGGTTGTTAAAATGCCAGTACGCGGAACCCCCCGCGCGCGGAGCGGAGTGAGCTCTGCCCACACCAAGTGGTGGTCCGTGCACGGCACCGGCCACATGGAAGCCGCCGGAACACAAGAGACGTACGCCCAGGAAATGTAAAGGCAGTCAAATCTGGACCTTCTTCCTCCACACCTCACGCTAGTGAAGGCGCTGGAGTCGGGATGGAGATTTTGCCAGACGTCCACCAAGTCGAAGGACCCGACCAGGTCCCGCAACTTCTCCATCGCCGCAGGGCTTCGCGGGGGACCCGAACGGTCCCGCGCCTCGAGGGTACAGTTAAAATCCCCCCCGAGGATGACGCACTCACCGACGTCGATGGAGCCCAGAAGAGCGACACTTCTTCATAGAAGCGCACTTGCTGCGCACCGGTCTGGGGGGCGTACACGTTCACGAGATGGAGCGGCACGCCCCCCAGGCGAACAGTGACCTGGAGCAAGCGGCCTGGCACATGCTCCTTGACCCCCAAGATCTCCGGCTGAAAATGCGGGGCCAGCAAGATAGCCACCCCACAGGAATTGTTGGCGAGGTGACTCATGCGGACCCCTCCTTGCCACTCCAGGAGCCACGTGGCCTTGTCTCCCGGAACGGTGTGGGTTTCCTGCAGGAAGCACACCGCATACCTCCCTTCCTGAAGGACCGAGAAGTTATTAAATCTGTGGCGCACCTCTCTGCTGCCGTTGATGTTGAGGCTGGCTATGGTTATCTTCATATCAGAAGCATAGTGCAACCTCTACCTAAACCTAACGGGGGGAGGGAGCGCAGTCACTTGCCAACCGCCACTCCCTCAGCAGCCCAGTGAGGAACGTTTTGAGCCGACGCAGCTCGAGTGGGCTCACGCCCTTGACTGCGCCCATGATTTTAACGGCGGCGTGGACAGACCCGATGAGCAACGCCAGCTCCGACCACCTGTCGAGGGCCAGCGGATCTTATTGTGACACCCTAGGCACGTGGCCATAAAATCCCAGAGTTCCTCAACGAGGATGAGGGGAGACTCGGTGAGGGGCACGAGGGCATCCACCGTCTCACTGGCGATGGAGTCCAAATCGTCCCCAGTGCCCTCCACCGAGTCCCTGTCCTCTCCAGAGGTCGTCACCAGCGGCCGACCCGTCCGTCGCACAGGGTGCAGCGACCGGCTCGGCCGCACCAGCCAGCCCTGCCTCTGTCCCGATCCCACCCTCAGGATCGATGGCAGATGAGTCCTCCCTGGGCTCCTCCGGGGGTGCCGGGCCAGGAAGTGGCAGCGGTTCGGTGTCCCCCTCCGCCTCAGGTGCCGGAACGCCCGGAGAAACCGGGGAGAACACAATTCCTAGTTCCTCCAACACGCCCTGCGTCAGCGTCAGAGATGGAGTCAGGGGGCCTTCCCCTTCCCCTCCACCAGCCACTGACCCAGCGGACTGGGTATTTTGATTAAAATCCTCGACCAGGTCGAGCAGTTCCTGGGAGATATCTGGATTGCATTGGGCGAGCTCAGCTTCATCGGCCTCACCCACCCCAGTCCCCAGGATGCCCGACCCGGCGAGGAGTAACGGTTCTGGTGTTATGTCCTCCGCGGGTAATTCCGCGCCCCCCTCCACGGGCAGGGTCTCTTCCCCATCCCCGGGAGGCACAGGCTGGACAGACACATCTGTCTCACCCTCCCGAGGGACAGGCGACCCCTGCCGATTGCTCGTGATGGTGACGGTGGGGGGGGGGGTGGGGGGGCGCAGTGCCGCGGCAGGCGGTGACTCCCCTTGTACGGAGGGACCCTCCTCCTCGTGGTCCTCCTCCTCTTCTAGGGAGCCGTGCCTCCTTTTCAGTCTGGAGGGATGCGGAGGTTGGGAGACCTCCATGTCTGCCGAGGCCTTCGCCTCCGCTCCCTCCTTATGTTTATTTTCCCCGGGCCCGAGCTTGGCCGCAGGTCGTAATTTTTCCGCAGGAGTGGGTGCGGCCACGGGCTCGGGCACGGGGTCCTCCACGCTCACGTATGCCGCCACGGGATCCATGATGAGCGCGGCATTTTAGGAATTTCGTATGCTAATGTGGCACAATCCAGTGTAAGGTCTGAGACAATGAATGAGAAGCCTGTGTTGTTTGCTCCCATTTAATATAAAGAAATGAGAAATTGTTGGTCCTATGGAGCTCTACGCAAGACCAGTGAATGGCAAGTGATTTATTCTACTTTACTTCGATAAAAGGGGAGCAGTTTTGGGTTACCAAGGCTGCTGGATGTCAGTAGTTGAGATATTACAATAGATTCAAGGTTCGCTGAAACATGGAACAGAGTTGAAGGTTACAGCTTCTATTTTTTTTTAAATCAAAATCGCTGTTATGCCGCAGTTGTATCACAGGTACTGACTGGTTTGAGACTGGTACCAATTTAGTGCTACTGAGTTATACTGCCGGTTCTGAGCCCCTCTCTGTCCAGCCACTGGCTGACGTGCAAATGCTGGTTAAATTTTCAATGTTAGCAAAGAGCCAGCTCTTTGTTAATAATGAGGAGTTTAAGTATGAAGTTTAAAAGCTACCAGGAAGTCCAGCTGCCTGTTGCGACTGTGTTAAAAGTTTGCCCTGCACTGTTTGCAAATTAAGCTGAAATATTTGTTGACACTTGAGCAAATTAACGTGTCTGAAGCAATTGACAATAATCTGAAATCCCGTCTGCACATTATCCTCTTTCCTTCATAATCTACCATCTGGGAGTGTTTGCCCGAGCTTGTACTCAGTTCCATAACTCCTAGCAGCTTAAGTTAGCAGTGATGGGAGTCAGCCAGTTTGCATCAAAGAAAGTCAGGACTGCTGCGCATCGGCATAGGGTCTGCAGTGTCACTTCCCTGTAAAAGACTCAAAGAACCTGCTGATTTGATATATTGTGGAACAGAGTAGAAGGGCTGGGATTTTTTTTTTATCTTCAAATGACCACAGACTAAAATTACAATGTCGATTTTTTTTTTAACTTAATAGAGATTTTCTCCTATAGAGCTGATTTTAATCAGGGGACTTTACATTGCAATGAATGGAAATGGCTTTGTGTATAAGAAATGTTTGAAGTTCAGCTGGTTTTCATTTCAGGGCAGATCTTGTGGCCACTGCTTGTTTCGGTTAATGACAGTTTTATTAGTCAGGTTTTTCTTTATTTCATACTGTTGTTAAAAAAATTTACCTTATCAGAAAGCCATAAGATGTTATAAATAGATATCTGAGACTCAGAAGATTGCCAATATGACAGAAGTATTATTTCCTAGCAGTTTGGCTTTTAATTCCCTGACCATGCTCAAGGGAGTGTTCCTATCACTGAGGTTTCAACTGGCTTATGTTCACTCTCTTAAGAATGATCCTGCAAATGGGGTAAAATTACGAGGAAACAATTTCTCCTAGTCGGTAAACACGAATAAAAGGGGACTTCATTATCTTAACTCTCAACTGGCTTTTTTTTAAATCAAATTTGCTTTGTGGATTCTCTGCATGGTGACAGGAATTCTTAGCAAACCCTTTGTTACTTTCTGGCTGTTTGCATTGCAAGATTATAGATTTCTGTCTTCAAATTTATAAACAAGTTGTTGCATTGGGTATAATATAAACTGACTGTGGTATTATCAGTTATCAGCTGTGGTTATCAACCGATTAAATTTACAATGATTGTCACAATCGTTAATCCTTCAACGCCAACAGGGCCGCTTAATAATAGAGCATCCAGCCTGCTGATATCACCTGTAACACTGTCAGCCAACAAAGGAGAAAGAGCTGTAAACAGAATAAAAATACCTCCACAAACTACATTTCATATTTTTAAAAAATAATGGCTCCTGGAGGCTGGGATCTCATCTTAGCTCTTTGTAGATCATTCGAGACTTCATCTATCTTATTTTTTTACAGGACCTCAAAACTGTGCAACTCCTTAACTGACTCAAACGTCATTTCTTTTTACAATCTAAAGTTGGCCGTCACCTAACTACAATTTGCTTTATCTTATCATCTCATCTAATCTTTTGAATCTTGTTGTTGCCCTACAGCATGGGACAAGTCTCTCAATAAGTTAAAAATTTGGACTCAACCGCAAGACTGCAGCCCCACTCCAGAGCCTTGAGCACAAAATCCAGGCTGACACTCCAGTGCAGTGCTGGGGGAGTGCTGCACTGTCGGAGGTGCCGTCTTTCGGATGAGACGTTAAACCAAGTCCTCTCAGGGAGGCGTAAAAGTTCCCATGGCACTATTCGAAGAAGAACAGTTCTCCCTTATCCCTCAACCAACATCACTAAAAACAGATTATCTGGCCATTATCACATTGCTGTTTGTGGGAGCTTGCTGTGCGCAAATTGGCTGCCGCGTTTCCTACATTCCAACAGTGACTACACTTCAAAAAGTGCTTCATTGGCTGTAAAATGCTTTGGAACATCCTGAGGTCATGAAAGAGGCTATAGAAATGTGATTCTTTTTGTAAATCAATCCCAGCTATTGATTATTTTCCATTGATTTGGCACTGGATAATTTATGCTTTTGAAAATGGTGTCCCAGGTACTACGCTGCTAGTTTTACCCTCACTGTTCTTTCAAAGAAACTGTTCCTTTGCAGAAGCCTGCATAACTTGTCTGTTCTTGCCACAGATGCTGACTGACCTACTGAGTGTTTCCAGCATTTTCATGGGAGTTTTTTTTGTTTCAAATTTCCAGCCACTGCAGTATTTTGCTTTTTTAAAAAAACTTCTTCTTTGAACCACATTCAACAATTGCTGAGGCAGAATAATGGCTAAAGATATTTGGGGCTCTATGAGAGTAAATTGCTTCCTTCTAACTGAACGTTCTTTCAGAGTTAATTGACTGACATCTCCCAGCAGCCAATTCTGCAAAAGTTCTTGTATAACAATTCCAAACATTTAAGCCAGTATCCTCCCCAGCAATGCCTTTAATTTACTTACCACTGAGATGTTGCCATATCCTAACCCAAAACATTGGGTAAATAGTTGAACAGGATAGGGGTGGGGTGGGGTTTATGTTGCAAACATTTCTAACTTGGCCAATCCCTTTCAGATTGCAGTTACGAAATACCCAGAGATCACCTAGCATTCTGTGATTTACTGTCCCACAGTTTATCACCCCTGCCCTGTGCCTAAGGTTGTACATAACGTTCTGTTGCTATAACAACAAAGGATCTCAGTGGCGTCAATAACCATAGGGAAATGTTGGCGCGGTTCCAGACTCTCCACAGTTTTTAGCGATAAATATGTTAAACACAGACAGCATAACCTGCCAAGAGGGTCCGAGTGCTTTTCGAGACCAGTGGGTTCCATGGACACTGAGCAGAGAGTGTGCTTGCTGACAGGATTCAGTAGCGAAGGAATAAACCGAGGCCTACCTAATATACGTAGCAAGTTCAATGCCAGCACTTTAGATAAAGGGAGCAAAGGGTAGAAAACTCATCCAAATTCCAGTCTCTGACTTCCAAATCCTTTTTTTGTTTGTCTTCCAAAGCTATTTAAAATCATACATTGGCTTGCTCAGTCCTTGTTAACTTGCAGGAGTGCAGTGCAGTGATTAGCTAGTTACTGTACTTGTCAGAAAAGGAAAGCTTTTTTTAACTTGCTCTTGTAGAGCAGAGAAAGAGGAGAAGTGGAGGAGAAGAGGGTACAGATTGATACACATATACTCTCAGAGGACTCAGAATGGCTAAATTAGTCCGACCAAAAATATGAAGAGGTCCATTTAGATTTTTTTTTTAAACTTCAATTCCTAAACGTATGCGTGGCTACTTGTTTTCTGTTTAGAACATTCCAGAGGAATGAACATTGGAAATATCCTGGGACTGAAACTTTGTGCAGTCATTCCTTCTCTGCTTAAAAATAGTCAGGGCAACCTTCCACTCGAATCCTCCTGAGTTCTGGAGGATCTGGGGCTGGCAGGTGTGGAACATCTTCTCGGGACCATTCCGCTGGGTTCCATCACTTCCAAGATTTCCCGCCAGAAACAACAGCAGCCAACAAAATCATCTGCCCAGATATGGGTGGGCATGTCCAGAACGATCAATAATGACATGAACATATTTCCCATCATTATCACCATGGCAATAGGGGATAGAAGGGACAACAATGTGTTACTGGTGGCCAGTATTGCTTTGTTGGGCGGGAGGAGATTTCGGGGGAAAATTGGGTTGGTTTGCGTCTCTCACTAGCGCCCCCCGCTAACGGGGCGCAAATCCCCTAGTGCCCGGGCGCGGCGCCGCTAACGCCTCCCGTGAAATTCAGCAGGAGGTTAGTGGTGGCGGTAGCCGGTAGCACCCCGCACTGCTGCGCCGCCGCCGATGACGTCATCGCCATGCGCAGCGTCCCCCTTGCGCCCCCTGACCTATCGCCGGACGATGTGTCCGACAGGATCGGGGGCGTTTTTGCAGCGGCGGCGGCGCTACTTAAAGGGTAGGTGGCGGGCGGCCATTTTTATTTTGGCCGACTGCCAGCACCTGCCCCCTTTCACTTTTTTATGTGGGGTGGCGGCCGCGATCGCTCAGCCCGGACCTCCTCTTGCGAGCCAGGCTGTTTTCACGGCACCCCGCTGTCAGGGCCCTGGTGCGTGCAGCGCTAGGTCCCTCCCCTTTAATCAGGGCAGGAGGCCTGCAATGACGTGGTGCTACGTGCCGCCGCGAAATTCAGTAGCAGCTGCCCAAGCAGGAGGTGGCGTGCTTTCCAGTAGCGCCCCACCTCCTGCTGGGGGCGCTACTACTGAATTTACGGCGGAGGGGTGCTAACTTTTTCGGGGCCCCAAAAAAGGCGCCACCCAATTTTTCCCCCCTTAAAATTTAAATCCCCGCCAAGGGAATGTAATCAATCACAAGGTGATTAAAAAACTTCCAAACTCTGCTACATTTAAAAACCCACGTTGAAACCTGACTCCCCTTCACTGCCTCAGAGGCAGTCAGCCTTGGTCTGCTGCCTGCACCAGAGATTTTCCATCCTTCGTCTTTCCCCCTGAGGCGAGATTCCCGAAACATGCTGGACTCCCGTCAGGAGCCCACGAAAATTACGCTGACCTTGGGAATTGTCTGGGGTCAGTGCTGGGACAAATGGATGGGCAGAAGTGGTGTCTCGTTGCAGATTCAGCGGATTTCCACCAAATTGGATCTTCTTGGCTAATGCCTAGAAAGAGCTTCCTGACTTTTAAAGAAAGAACTTGCATTTATATAGCGCCTTTCATGACCTCAGGATGTCCCAAAGTGCTTTACAGTCAATGAAGTACTTTTGAAGTGCAGTCACTGTTGTAATGTAGGAAACGCGGCAGCCAAATTGCGCACAGCAAGCTCCCACAAACAGCAATGTGCTAATGACCAGGTCATCTGTTTTTTTTAGTGATGTTAATTGAGGAATAGAGTATATCGTATATAGTAGAACCTTGTTACAACAAATTGCTATTGCAAAACTTCTGTATGACAACCTCCTTTAAAGCAACTGAAGCCTCAAACAATCAGAACAAAGAATTATTTACCAGCCTTGGCTGTTTAAATGGGCTCGACTTGACTCATATATATCCATTGGAACTTCTTGATTGACTAAGTAGGTATGATTCTGCACTTCCAGCAGGGAGCTGCACTCACAGGGACTGGGGTTAGATGAATTGGGGCTCCAATCTATCTCCAACTCGTGCTCCGTCGCTGAGCAGCTTCCTCACTGTGGGCATAGTATCGCAGAATCACCCCTAATGGGTATAGCTGATTAGCTTCAGTACTCTTGATCGCAACTTTCTTGGTTGAGAGGGAGTGTTAGCTACATACTTACGTTGCTGCCTATTGTTGTATCTCTATTCAGAGGCCATATGGCCGATTCAGAGATTCTGGCTAATGGACCTGCGTGTAGCCCAAATCCTGCTCCAGCAGAATAATGAGCCGATCGTGCCAAATTTGATGAAGTCTGCTTATGAAACTCATTATCATACGGTACCTGCTTGTGTGCCCATAACCCAGTCAAATTACAGGATCTGGTACCCCAACTCCCGACATGTGCTCCCGCTGGTTGAAGCTCTGCACCATCAGCACAAACTGGTAAGCGCACCCTTCCTCTGTTTGCAAGGATCTTGCAAATGTGGCTCATTGACTCCAACAAGTCAATGCAGGGAGTAATTAATCCAATGCACAATTGCCCATGTTATTTCTCAGCATTGTTTCTGTGTTGAATTGTTTATCACCCAATTTCTAGGCAAGTATGCCTTCACGCTTTGTATTTGAGTCAGTCCTTCACACTGCATCAATTACTTTTGTTCATTTTCTCCTCTTCTCTTGAAGGCATCGGACCTGATTTTCATGGCTGTTTAGGCCCCTTGTGCATCACCAGCTCACGGGTAGGACCGGAAAAACGGGCGTGGATCTGCAACGTCGTTTTGTACCGGATGTGGATTCCCGGGGGAGACAGGGAGGGGGGGGGGGGTGAAAGGTCCCACCTGAAAAAGGCAGGAGCTTCACTTAAATATTGAAACGTACGTCAGGACATCCTGCATGTAATTTCCTGTTGTCCGTGCGTACGGGACACTCAGAGTAAATAAGGTTCAACTCAAATAGACATCAAGGATAGCTAGAGATTGGGAAGTCTTAGCAAAAGAAAGAAAGACTTGCATTTCTGTAGCGCCTTTTGCATCCGCAGGACATCCCAAAGCGCTTTATAGCCAATGAGGTACTTTTGATCGTGGTCACGGTTGTAGTGTAGGAAACGCGGCAGCCATTTTGTGCACAGCAAGGTCCCACAAATAGCAATGAAATAAATGACCAGATAATTTGTTTTCAACGTTGGTTGAAGGATAAATGTTGGCCAGGACCCAAGGAGAACTCGCCTGCTCTTCTTTGAAATAGTGCCATGGGATCTTTTGCTTCCACCTGAAAAGGCAGATGAGGCCTGGGAGTTTATTTAAAGAAATAAAGCCGTGCTGTGTTTTCAGGCTTTTTCTGAACCATTTATTGTCATGTTTATTTGGGATTTATTTTTGGTTTCCCATTGCTCAGTACATTTTCTTTTCCTCACCAGCACCATTGCTGCCATTGATGGATTTCCTAATGGGAATCTCCCTCTCTGATCTTTCTGGAGGAAGAAGAAGAAGACCAAAGCAGAGATGCCAGGCAGTTTGGTCTGCGCCAGAGCTATTCTGTGCCCAGCCAGTGATGAGCTCACACTCACATCTGCAGGCAGAGCGACACGTGCCTCGCATTGGGAGAGAATTAATGCACGAAGAAACTCCTATTTGCAGAAGAATCTGGGACAGCAGATTGAATGGCATAAGTAAGATATGTGAAGACCTGAATAACCATATCAGTGGTACTTCTGTCACACAGTACCCACTTTCAGTGGTACAGTTGAATGCAGTTACTGGCAGGGAGATTGACAGCCAGTAGAGGCTGAGCGGCCATGACTGCCACGTTACCAGCACCCGCACATGCAGTCATTGTCACACCTACCTGGAAACGACTGTGGAGAACCGGGACGAATCCATTAGACTGTTTGGAAGTTTGTGTGGGATGTCCTCCCGTGAGAAACAAAAGCAAAATGGCTGAGGAAGTTCCGAAGAAAATCTGTCAGGAGCGTTGCTGTGTGGCAGCTGATGATAGGTGTGGGAGATACGGTCAAATCTAATGGACGGTCTGCCTCAGAGTAGCAGGAATAGGTGCGGGAGCATCTGCTGGAGAGCGCGGCAAGATCTCAGAGCCCACTGGGTGCTCAGGTGTGGAAGTGAAGAGTATGGGCAGCTTGCATTCACCCAGAAGCGACGACCCCTCCCAGGTACATGTTACAGCGTGCTCAACATGACCAGCTGTGCAGCCAGGAAAATAGCTGCTCTTCCTCTGCATGGCTACAGTGGCTTGTGTGAGAATTGAAGATTACTACTTCCATGGGCTATTAAGTAAACAGCATTCTTTTTTTTGCGACCACATGTATGCACTTCATTATACATCGAGTCTGCACCGTCACCAGCAAGGTTTGCGAGCCATTCTCCCTCCTCCCCCCCCCACTCACTGAAGTGAGCTGCTGAATGTAGAAAATAGTGTTTATTGCTTTCTGCTATCAAGATTTTTTTTTTGGGAGGGGGTGGGAGGGAGGGGGTGGAGAAAATTGACGTTCCACTTTGATTAAATAAATACTTGACCTCACGTTGCACAACACACTAACCAGATACAAACAGGTCACAAGGCCCATTATCCTTTATTAGCTTGCATCTATTATCCCGCTTTACTGACCATTTTGCTTTACCAAAGCTGAACTCCCTAAAGTTCCTGCAGGGCTTTGCTGAATGCATATCCAGACATTAATAGTGAGTCTGGAATGTTTGTGGTCTCCAAGGACTGTTTATCACTGCCGTCTACACACACTCATTCTATCCAGAAAAGAATACAAGACTGCTTCATCAGAGGCATTAGTCTTTTCATGCAGGGTGCTTCAGGATTACTTAGCCTTGGAAAGGCAGCGGCAACTAAACAATTAAGTTAGTAGAGATTTATAAACAGTCTATTGGGCTTTTTTTAAACAAGTCACTTCAAGTGCTCCACCAGTTAAAAAAAAATGACACTGACACTAATGAAGGAATCCCAATTAAAACGGCCTCACAAAATAATCAGTCACATTCATTATACTGAGAGAAAAGTCTGAACGTTGGATGTATCGCAGTCACGTTTCCAACATTCAAAAGAAAGAATAAAAATTGAAATCGGATCCCAGAACGGAGACTTTTTTTTTTCTCACAGCCACTTTAAGTTTTGATACTCAACTTTTTAAACTCTTGTCAGGATTCTCAAATGTGCTTCTTCTTTAATGTTCATCAGATAATGATCTGGGGTTGAGATGTCCTGCACGAAGCTGTTATGACAGCTTGCTGAATGAAAGCTATCATGCTAATTGGACCCCATTTTACTTTCTTTCATTTCAATCGCTATTTTCAGCACTAATGTAACACAAATTTTGCCAGCTTCACACTTTGACAGAGGCTGCTATTTTTGTCCTTGTGCAAAGTGCGGCAGCATTACAATCGGAATGGAGATTCAAGTGGCCTACGCTGGGAATGTGGAATGTGCGTCCCGCACCAGTGGAACGGTTTCAAAATGGCCGAGTGGCAGCAAAGAGTGAATTTCTAGGCAGCAACTCACTTAGATGGTGTCATGGGGTGGGGGGTGGGGGGAGACGGGGGGTTTACATTAAAAAAAATTAGCGTTTGTCTTTCATGCTTTCAGATAACAACAGACTAGGCATGTGCACATTACTTCTGTTAGAAAAGGGCACTCTCTTGCACGAATTATGTACAAGGTAGAATATAATGGCTGATTCTGCAATTCAGGGAAAATGGAGGGTAGACGTATGTCTCCACTTGTGAGGGAGGCAAAAACTAGGGGGGGAAAATGCGTTTGATTTGCGCCTCCCATTAGCGCCCTAAGAGGGTGCTAATGGGGCGCAAAGCAACTAGCGCCCGGGCGTGGCTCCGGTAACGCCTCCAGCGAAATTCAGCGGGAGGTTAACGGTGGCGGTAACCGTTAGTGCCCCGCAGCGCTGCGCCTCCGGCAATGACGTCAACGCCGTGCGTAGCACCCTGCTCGCGCCCCGGCCGCGAACTTCGGTAGCGCCCCCTGACTTACCGCCGGACACTGTGTCCGACAGGGTCAGGGGGACTTACCTGCGGCCGGGGCGGCGCAAATTAAAGGGGAGGTGCCGGGCGGCCATTTTTGTTGCTGGTCGCCTGCCAGCACCTGCCCCCGTTGCTGTCCCCGGCCTCCTGTGCAGCCCCCCCCGCGGAGTGCTGGCTGCGCTCCGTGAGCCTGGCACTTCTCTTGAGTGCCGGGCTCTTTTGCCGACACTCCGATCCCTGGTGGCCCAGCTGGATCCTGGGTTGCGCTGTGCTGGGCCCCTCCCCTTTATTAAGGGGAGGAAGGCCTGCAGCACCGCGGCACGATGTGCCGCAGCGCATGGCGCTGCTGCACGTAACGCCGCGATATTCACTCACAGCGCCCCAAGAGGGAGGTGGGGCGCTTCCAGTAGAGCCCCGCCTCCCTCTTGGGGCGCTACCAGTGAATTTTGGGTGCGGGGGGCACTAACTTTTTCGGGGCACTAAAAGTAGCGCCTCAGCGAAGTTAGCGCCCCGAAGGGGGCGCGACCAAATTTTGCCCCCTAGGGGCCATAAATAAAAGGTAGTCACTAATAAATCCAATCGGGAATTCAGGAGAAACATCTTTACTCAGAGAGTGTTAGAATGTGGCACTCGCTACCACAGGGAGTAGTTGAAGTGAATAGTATAGATGGCCTTTTAGGGGAAACTAGATAAACACATGAGGGAGAAAGGAATATAAGGATATGCTGATAGGGTTAGATGAAGAGGGGTGGGAGGAGGATCATGTGCAGCATAAACACCAGCATGGACCAGTTGGACCGAATGGCCTGTTTCTGTACGTTGAATTCTATGTCATTCTATGTAATCACAGTGTGGAAGCATGAACCAGAGTTTGTGGGCAAGTGGCAGACCAGAGCTCCCCCTTGAACATTTGTTTGATGGCTAGCAAAGTGAATGTACTACTTCATGAGGTGAGTGTGAGAAGGTGTGCCCTGTTTGGCATTTTCAAAGATGACAGTGCTCCATGCCTAGCAGGAGGTAGCAGTCAAGCTTAATACTGTCGTGGGAAAAGATGGCACACTTTAAGGAATCTGGTAAGGTAAGTATCATGCACTAAATAGATGACACAAGCCATAAAGTGTCAACCTGCTCTATATTTATCGCTCTTCCAATGTCAGCCCTCATGCAATCCTACAGCTTTCATTGCATTTCATGCATACCCAGGTGGACTGATACAATGTAAATTTGAAAGCTTTGGATCAATTACATCTTCCAAGGGCTTCAGTCATTGGGAAATCTACCAATGTGCTGACATTGAGCATGTATCTCATGCTGTTCACTGGGAAAGAAATACAAACGCGCTGGCCATGGTGGGGTATATTAAAGTACTTTTGCATGAAATCTGGGCATAATGAGGCTCATGCAAGAAATTGGAACAAGCTCTTCAGCTCGCTAAAAATAGAAGAGCACAGAATTGCAAGCCAAAAAGAAATTGGCAGACTGTCTGCTCTCCGAATTCAGCCCTCCCCCTGTGCCAGTTGTGCACCTGCTCTCCAAGCACCTAGGTCTACAGGAATTGGCCTCATAGACCAAATACTACATTAAGCTCACATTAAGCTGTAATTGTGTGGGGTTCCCACCCGGTCGCAACGATCTGGTCAGTTTTCTGAAGGTTATATTCCAGCAGGTCACCTGATCAGTCAAGGCTTTGAAAGGTGCCTGATAAAAATATCCTATCAGTCTTTAGGAACATCTTGCCAGATCCCTTAAGGTCTGCTGTCTTCTCCTGAATCTGTCTACGGGTATTTAAGACAGCTTTCAGTCTAGCCGTCACATCCTGCCAGGAATGGTATAACTGCTGCCTGCTGTGGAGGGTGCCCAGGAGCACTATTCAGGTCAAGCCTTACCTTATCTATTTCATTCATGTATCAGTAATTTGATTTCATCAGCCATCAAACGTGGGCTTGGAAACAGTGCCATTCCACCACTTGCCCATAGACTTCATTTTGTGCCTCCATATTATTCACTTCTGCCTTTCTTTGGCTACCATTTCCTCACTTGGCAAAGGCTGAATAATCTCTTAAAACTTCTCTTACAATCTTTAGGAAAGTGAGAAGTCGCACAACACCAGGTTATAGTCCAACAGCTTTATTTGAAATCACAAGCTTTCGGAGCTGCTGCCCCTTCGTCAGGTGAAGTGAAGAAATACAAATGGGCACAGCATATATAGACAGAGAACAATGCCTGTGCAAAGAACAATGCCAGACGACTACAGTTAATCTTTCTAACTGCCCTTTATCACACCTCGGCAGAGAGACAATCTCGGCAATCAAATCCAACCAGGTCAGTCAGGAAGACATTACTTCAAAGACGATAGCAAAATACAACAAAGACAATGAGGTGGGGTCACAGGGGGTCTAATGTGGCAGAGGCTGCAGTCTGTATGGAAAACCAAAAACTTTAAACTTTTTACTTTTTTTTACTGGAAATCACAGCAGGTCCGGCCGCGTCTGTGAACAAGCCAACGACGACTCGAGTCTGGATGACTCTACGTCAGGTGGGGTTACATGTAGCGTGACATGAACCCAAGATCCCAGTTGAGGCCGTCCTCATGGGTGCGGAACTTGGCTATCAGTTTCTGCTCGATGATTTTGCGTTGTCGTGTGTCTCGAAGGCCGCCTTGGAGAACGCTTACCCGAAGATCGGAGGCTGAATGTCCTTGACTGCTGAAGTGTTCCCCGACTGGGAGGTAACACTCCTGCCTGGCGATTGTTGCGCGGTGTCCGTTCATACATTGTCGCAGTGTCTGCATGGTCTCGCTGATGTACCATGCTCCGGAAGGCTGCAGATATTTTTGTCCCTGCGCGCAACCACTTACCTTGAAGTGGGTGCATCCCTTTAATTTGGAGTCTCCGTTCCCAACATTCCCTGTGCAAGACTTAAGCTGCATAGGGAGCCATTTAAATGACCTGCCCCCACAGAATCAAGTGGGCATGGCTGACTCCTCCCAAACACAGGAACCTCGAGAGTACTGAAAGCACAGCCCATTTTATCCCCCATCTGGAGAACAGGTCCTATTGAGTTTTTTTCTGGTGAGGTAATAGTGTATCTCTGTGACCTCCTCCAGCCCTACAACCCACCGAGATCTCTACACTCCTCCAATTCTGGCCTACTGCATATCCCCGATTATCATCGCTCCACCGTTGGCGGCCGTGCTTTCAGCTGCCTCGGCCCTGTGCTCTGGAATTCCCTCCCTAAACCTCTCTACCTCCTTTTGACCGAGCTTTTTGCTCACCTGCCCTAATATCTCCTTAGGTGGCCCGGTGTCAAAATTTGTTTGATAAATGTTCCCGGGGCATTTTACTACATTAAAGGCACTCTATAAAAGTAAGTTGTTGTTGTGCGAGTGCACTAGAATAGCTTACTGTCAATAGAGCAGTGGTGTGAGTCAGTTCACTGTTATGACACTTACATTTATACAGCTTATCTCAACAGAACATCTTAAAGTACTTTATGCAATGAAGTAATTCTGGACTGCAATGACTGTAATTGCTTTTGTCAAATGAGGGAATGAAACCTTGTGCTTCAATCAGCTGAAGTTCCAACATTTCAGGGTGGATCATTTTTAGTTTCTTTGGAGCTAGTGTTCTGTTCTTTTTATTCTATTGGCTGGAGTGTTTTTTTTTAAGAATTGAAGTAGTTAAAATGATGAGTGACTAGATTATGTGCTGGTGAACAGATTATTTGAATGAGATAAGTTTGGGGGAAACGAGTAGACATGTATATACATTACTTAGGCCCAGAACTAGGCTAGATGTCAGGAGGTTTTTCTTTTTGCAGACAGTCACTGACCTCTGGAACAAGTTTTCTGGGAAATTCTTCTCCGACCTCAAAAGCAAGTTCCAGCAATGAGAGTGACCATGGGGTACATTACTCAACATCCCACCCACCCTTTGTACTGAGCAGATTGCAGCCTCCTCCAGGAAGTTGTCCATCACCTCTTTTAACATTTGTAGCAGATCTGTACTCACTGTATAAACCAGCAACTATTTTTTTTTAGATTAGCACTACTTCTCTCCTTCTGATCCTGCTGATTATTTAATTTTTTTGAGTTTGTTTTATAGAAAGTGCTGTCCCAATAAATAGAGAACCAGCCGATTAGAATCTTTTAAACGAATTGGATAGCTCTTTCAAAGAGCCGGCACAGGCACGATGGGTCAAATAGCTTCTTTCTGTGCTGTGCGATTCTATATGATTCTATGACCCTGGAAAACACAGACAGGGGACAGCTTGGTCTTTACAAACCTCCTTAAAAAAGAATGCCATCCCATCGTAAAACAAGACCAGGAAAGCTCCTAGTGTGCTGTCATAGCCATACAAGCCCTTTAGCTTTGCTGGTTGTCAACTTCGAAGCCTGTACCCTGCACTCCCAGTGGAATTTGCCTGTCACAGGTGACCTGGCCATCTTGGCAAGGTGACCAGGTCACCCTAGATCACGTCTCACGGTTGCATGCGTTGACACCCCCTGCGCCTGCTGCCAGTTTGTGTCAATCTGTTACTGGCCATCTTGGCTTGGTGCCCAGGGGCTCTCTAACTGGTGTTTCCTGATGACACGAGCTGCTGCTTTCATTCAGCAACGACAGCAGCTCTCAATTCTCTCCATTTTGGAGGTCAGAGTGTTCAGTCAGTGTCGGCTGGCATTTCTCGGAGCGGTGTCCTGTTATGAGTTTATTTATCATCGCAGCGGAGAGGGGAAAAGAAATCAGTTTGTTCCGTCAAGGCCACAGCTAAGACAGAGATCAAGTGCACGTCCAGGGAGACATACCCTTTCTGTCAAACCCAACTTCAAATGTTAAATCTTCTGCTCAGAACGAATGGCAACTGGAATTTTTCATGTATTGTTTCTGGTGCAGGGTAAGCAGAAAGGATTTGTTACCATCAGGTTGTTAAGTTGACTTCACGCTGAGCTGCGATGAGAGCTATTTTTCAAATTTCAGACCTTGCCTTTTCCCTTCCTGTCCGCCCCCCCCCCCCAACCAGTCCATAATCAGAGACTCGTAGACTGATACAGCACAGAAGGAGGCCATTCAACTGGAGGCCAGGCCTCAGGCTGATAAAATGAGCAGACACACGGCAGATGAAATTTAACGCAGAGAAGTATGAAGTGATATATTATGGTAGGAAGAATGAGGAGAGGCAATATGGACTAAATGGTACAATTTTAAAGGGGGTGCAGGAACAGGGAAGCCTGGGGGTGTGCATACACAAATCTTTGAAGGTGGCAGGACAAGATGAGAAGGCTGTTAAAAAGGCATATGGGATCCTTGGTTTTATTAATAGAGGAATAGAGTACAAAAGCAGGGAAGTTATGCTAAACCTTTCTAAAACACTGGTTAGGCCTCAGCTGGAGTACTGTGTTCAATTCTGCGCACCACACTTTAGGAAGGATGTCGAGGCCTTGGAGAGGGTGCAGAAGAGATTTACTAGAATGGTACCAGGGATGAGGGTCTTCAGTTATGAGGAAAGAATGGAGAAGCTGGGATTGTTCTCCTTAGAGCAGAGATGGTTAGGAGGAGAATTGATAGAGGTGTTCACAATCATGAATGGTAGAGTAAGTAAGGAGAAACTGTTTCCAGTGGCAGAAGGATCAGTAATCAGAGGACACAGATTTTAGGAGATTGGCAAAAGAACCAGAGGCGACATGAGGACACATTTGTTTACGCAGCGAGTTGTTGTGATCTGATAGGCAATGCCTGAAAGGGCGGTGGAAGTAGATTCAATAGTAACCTTCAAAAGGGAATTGCATAAATACTTAAAGGGGAAAAAATACAGGGCTATAGGGAAAGAGCAGGGGAGTGGGACTAATTGGATAGCTCTACCAAAGAGCCGGCACAGCCACGATGGTCCGAATGGCCTCCTTCTGTGCTGTATCATTCTATGATTTGGCCCGTCGTGCCTGCACCTGCCCCTTGAAAGAGCTAGCCAATTAGGCCAACTCCTCTGCCTTTTCCCCATAGCCCTGCAAAATTTTCGCCTTCAAGTGGACAAATGGTAAGTTAGAAACTCAGAGTCATACACATTGCCACTGAAACCAAGATAACCTACACCGTTATAAAATGGGGATGGAGTGGCTAAAGTGGACAAGTACCTATCACAAAACAGGAGCCTAAGCATAACCATGTCCTTTCCAATATGATATTTGTAAAAGTGATAGAATTTGTGGGAAACACTAACAGAGTTTTCATTGGTGTTCCTTACTGTTCTAACCATTCCTATCCCTCCCCCCACAAAATACAAAAACATTAGCAACCGCTGAGTTAATGAAGAAGTTTTGCTTGTTAAGTCTCGTTAATGTTATTAATAATGAACTTGTGTATATTCTATAACTGCATTTACAAACCTCCTTAAAAAAGAATGCCATCCCATCATAAAACAATCCGAGGAAATCGCTCCACCATTGGTGACCGTGCCTTCAGCTGCCTGGGCCCTAAGCTCCGGAATTCCCTCCCTAAACCTCTCACCTCTCTCTCCTCCTTTAAGACGCTCCTCAAAACCTACCTCTTTGACCAAGCTTTTGCTCGCCTGTCCTAATATCTCCTTACGTGGCCTGGTGTCGAATTTTGTCTGATAATCGCTCCTGCGAAGCGCCATTGGGACGTTTTACTACCTTAAAGGCGCTATGTAAATGCAAGTTGTTGTTGTTGTAGAGTCAAATTGAAAAGTGGCTATTTTGCTCCAGGTATGACCCGGTTATTAGTGACTTAAATGAAGGGGAAGTTGTCAAAGGGTCACAAAAGGCACAGGCAGAGGCCTTGAATCAACTGGTCCAGATCTGACAACATCTGCCCATGGATAATTGTGATTTTTTGATACTTTATTTGATGTACTTTGGAATGTGTAGAACAGCACAAGTAGCATTCACTGGGCATTCTGAGCATTGCCCGCTAATCCACCATAATTGCAGTAAATTAATCTGCACTGTTTTATAACCAAATGAAAGACCTCACGCCACTTAAATATGCTGTTGAAACGCTTGTGATCAGGCTTTTCTCACAAGAGAATATACGAATAGCTCACTGACACATTGGGGCAGGAATTCGTCTGGGCCTGTTTCTGGGCTCTGGCTGTGAATTGTGGGTTGACGTATAGCGGGATACTTGTGGGTTTGGGTGCCCCTCCCCCGCCCAACCACCATCATTGTATGGGTTGTGGGAGCCCATCAAACCCTCCCGCCACAATAAGACTAACCACCCTATCCGCTGGTATAAAGATGGTCGCAGCCGTGTAAAGAGCCACTCACGGCGTGGCCTGTCAGACTCTTCACCATCCTGTAAATCTAACTTCACGCTAACCTCCAAGGGAAGAGTCTGAAGATACAATAACAACTGTGAAGGAGCTGTAAGCAGTCACACCTGACCAATGTCCCTGTTAAGTTGCACGGCCAGCAGCCGCGTGGCGGTCTGGAGGTCCCGCGCAGGCCGCTCACTGGCTTTTACATTGAAGAAACCGCGCATGCGCGAAAATTTGAATGGGCCGCTCAGCCAGTTAAAGGGACCGCGCACCTAAAATAAAAATTAGATTGCACTTGACTCTTTTTATGATGCAGTGGATGTGCGTCTGGAAAGCCTGGGTAAAACTAGGATTTTCTGTCAGCCATTTTGCACAATAATTGGACACTCCACTCCACAGCTAGATGAGTGAACCACCTGACCTTCTATACCGATTCCGCGTCTTGAGAAATGTTCAAAGGGCATGATTGGCTGCTTTGTTGTCATCACCATTAACAAAATCGTATTGTGCGGGACTGCCCATATCAAAATCACACAAACCCGCCATTTTATTAGCAAGTTGTAAAGAACAATTAAAAAAAAGGGTTGTTTACCCTTCTTTGAACCAAAGGAACCTGTAGCCCCTACTGCTTATTATAACTTTCACACTAAGTTAGTCATGCATACCGTGATCACAGAATTCCTTTTTTACTGGGCCAAACTAACAAAGAGGTCAGTGGCGATACTTTAAAATGATTTAAAAAGAAGTCCTACTGTTGATAACACAGTTTTATTATGTGTCTACCACACTTCTGTGGACTGCAAGCTCTGCAAATACCTTCTCCACTAATACCATTTGAATGTTTGTGCTTCCTTTTCCCTATTGTTTTCTGGCTGTAAAACTCAAGTTTAAAATAACACCATGAAATACAACTTCTATTAATGAGACTGACTAAGCCCAGTAAAACCCAATAAAATCCTGCATCAAAGGGAAGCTTTGAGCATCAGCAATTAAAACAATTCTTGGTATGGTACATTGGAATAAAAATGCTGTTTAATGATTTATAGTGTGTTTTTACGTTAATTTCTTCGCACCGTCCCTTGGGTTAATGTGGTGGTGCTTATGAGTTGTAATGTGTAAAAAGACTTGTTCCGATTGCAGCCCTACCATCCAACTCAACAACATCATTCCATTCATTATTATTGCAAATCTGTGATGGTGAGAAATGGATTTATATAAAGAACTTGTATTTTGCGCCTTTCACAACCTCAGGATGTCTCAAGGTGCTGTACAGTCAATGAAGTACTTTGTCACTGTTGTAATGTGGGAAACGCGGAAGACAATTTATGCACTGCAAGCTCCCACAAACAGCAATGTAATAACGACTGACACACACTCACTGGAAGGAGACGCACCGCGGGACACACTCACTGGAAGGAGACACCGTGGGACACACTCACTAGAAGGAGACACACTAAAAGCAGGTCGGGACCCAGGAGCGAGGTCGGGGCCCAGGAGCGAGGTCGGGGCCCAGGAGCGAGGTCGGGGCCCAGGAGCGAGGTCGGGCCCAGGAGCGAGGTCGAGGCCCAGGAGCGAGGTCGAGGCCCAGGAGCGAGGTCGAGGCCCAGGAGCGAGGTCGGGGCCCAGGAGCGAGGTCGGGGCCCAGGAGCGAGGTCGGGGCCCAGGAGCGAGGTCGGGACCCAGGAGCGAGGTCGGGCCCAGGAGCGAGGTCGGGGCCCAGGAGCGAGGTCGGGGCCCAGGAGCGAGGTCGGGGCCCAGGAGCGAGGTCGGGGCCCAGGAGCGAGGTCGGGGCCCAGGAGCGAGGTCGGGGCCCAGGAGCGAGGTCGGGGCCCAGGAGCGAGGTCGGGGCCCAGGAGCGAGGTCGAGGCCCAGGAGCGAGGTCGGGGCCCAGGAGCGAGGTCGGGGCCCAGGAGCGAGGACGGGACCCAGGAGCGAGGACGAGGCCCAGGGGCGAGGTCGAGGCCCAGGAGCGAGGACGAGGCCCAGGAGCGAGGTCGGGGCCCAGGAGCGAGGACGGGACCCAGGAGCGAGGTCGAGGCCCAGGAGCGAGGTCGGGACCCAGGGGCGAGGACGAGGCCCAGGGGCGAGGTCGAGGCCCAGGAGCGAGGTCGAGGCCCAGGAGCGAGGTCGAGGCCCAGGAGCGAGGAAGGGGCCCAGGAGCGAGGTCGGGAGGACCACACTGCAGTCTATGAATCCCAGGCAAAGAGGACCTGCGGGAAGGAGGGAGGAGGACAGTAGGAGTATGTGTGTGTGTGCTAGGCCGATGTAGCAGAGCCTGGTCTCCAATCATCTTGGGTCCCCTTGCCATTGGACCAAGGCCTTGCTCTGTCAAGCCCATGTGGTAGCTGGTGTGCAACGGTCACCCCACGTTAAAATAATTCACGCACAGGCATCTTCCACCCTTAAGTCATCCTCGGTTCCGAGGGTCTGCCTAAGAAGAAGAATAATGACCAGGCAATCTGTTTATCTTGTGATGTTGAGTGAGGGATAAGTATTGGCCAGGAAACCAGGGAGAGCTCCCCCCGCTCTTCTTTGAAATGATGCCATGGGATCTTTTACAACCACCTAAGAAGGCTGACAGGACCTTAGTTTAACGTCTCATTTGAAAAACAGCATCTCTGACAGTGCAGCACCCCCTCATACTGAAGTGTCAGCCTAGATTATGTGCTCAAGTACCACGGTATGGGGCTTGAACCCATAACCTTCTGACGTGGAGGTGAAAGTGCTACCACTGAGCCACAGCTGACAGCTTCAAATTCATGCGCAAAGCTCCTAGGAATTGCAACCAGACGGCAAATTATAAATGGTGACAAATATGAGCTCTTCAGCAAAATTTATAAGCTAGGCAGAAAATACACTTGGGCTACAGGTATAAATTGACACAATTATCACCTTCAAGCATTCGTGCTGACATGTGCATTGTGTAGATTTCAGGGAAAATGGAATGGAAATGACTGTGACGTAGTCCAGCACGACCCATTAAAAATGTAATGTAGGTTCAATATTTGCATATCATAAGAATCCAAAATCAACTGGAGTCCACAGCAGCAAATGATGAGTTTGTAATGAAGTTTCATATCAATCACCATTTTATACTATAATCGAATAACTGGAAAAAATAAACAAAAGGAGGCGATTGCCAAGACCATCTAGTCCCAGATGTGCCATGGGCTGTCAACCAGGGCGATGCAGTACAGGACATGAGCTAGCGGGCAATGAGGAGATGAAGGGAGTCACAGAATTATAATATTGTAATGTTCCACTAAGACCAACTGCTCTCTCCCAGCTTTTGAGTCAAAAGCCAGGCCTAGAATTCAAATCTGAATGGAGATAAGTTGGCATTTAGAAAGGGGGAATGATGCTAAGACTTAAGTGTTTGATCTCTTTCTTAACTTTATTCCTATTTCCTTTGTGGGTTTTAATATATTCATGATCCCGGCAACCTCTTTCTCCAAAACCATATTTGAGGTATATGAAGGAAGAATATGGGCACAGAACAGAACTGTTTTGCAACGTAAGCTAAACAGAATCTATGGGGCTTGGTTTTAACGAGCTGAATTTGGCGATAATAGGGTGGTAATGGCCTCAAAATGGGGTCGGTAGACTTAGCGTTCATATTACCTCTCTGGCCGCCGCCATTTTGACAGGGGCCTACCATTGGGCAGCCAAAGTGTCCGCCTGTATCAGGCGGTAGGTCCACTGTCATTTGCAAATTGGGGTCCTATGATGGCCATAGGACCCTGATTACCATTTTAGGACACAACTAGTTGGAGCATGTGCTGTGCACGCTCCGCCCAGTTTTACTGGCGGGACAGCCGAAGAGGCCCCCAAAAGGGTTAAGTTTGAAATCATTTTGTGCGGGGCCAGGAGGAGCTCCACAAGGATAACCTGGGCTGTTGCCGCCCCCGGGTCCCCAGCTCTGCGATCGCAACCCTCCCCCTTGCCCCCAGGTCTTACCTTACTACCAGCTGGGCAGCTGCACTTCCCGGCCGCCTAGTATTACCTGAATCCAGCGATTCTATTTAAATGAGGACCAGGCCACAAAATGACTGTAACTTTGACCAGGCGGCCTGAGCGGGAAGTGGTAGTAGGATTCCCACCAGGCCAACTCAGTGACGAAGAGCATCGGGGACTGTAGACATTTTAACTATGTTTCTTTGCTTTTTATTTCTATGGAGCAAGGAGGAGCTGTATTGTTTTTCCGGACCCCACAGGGAAAACTAAAGCCTCTCTTGCCGTGAACTTGCCTACCACACCTCTCCACTCATACCCTCCTGATGGCAGGAACCCCGCAGGATGTTCCAGCAGCCAATCCCGCCACTTACCTGCTGCCGGAGAGAGTGGGAAGTCAGTCGGCAGGATTTAAATGAGGCCGGGAAGTTAAAATACCTGTCAAGAACTGGCCTAGAGTTAAAATTGGCGCCCATATCTTATCAAACCCACTGTAAACACATCCCAGAAAACTAAAGATACATACCCAGTAAAATAATATCAGTATGCTGAGGAACAGGAAACGGTCTTTAGCCACAGTAAAACTTCCATCTTGATTGATCACAATCTTAACTCCCCATTTTCTCAATCCCTTAAGGGCTCGATTTTGGCTCATGAGTGGCAGCTCATTTGGGAGAAGCAGCACCAACACACGACCCAACAAACCCATGGACACACGACCCAACAAACCCATCAACACACGACCCAACAAACCCATGGACACACGACCCAACAAACCCATCAACACACGACCCAACAAACCCATCAACACACGGCCCAACAAACCCATCAACACACGACCCAACAAACCCATCAACACACGGCCCAACAAACCCATCAACACACGACCCAACAAACCCATCAACACACGACCCAACAAACCATCAACACACGGCCCAACAAACCCATGGACACACGGCCCAACAAACCCATGGACACACGGCCCAACAAACCCATGGACACACGGCCCAACAAACCCATCAACACACGGCCCAACAAACCCATGGACACACGGCCCAACAAACCCATCAACACACGGCCCAACAAACTCATCAACACACGACCCAACAAACCCATCAACACACGACCCAACAAACCCATGGACACACGACCCAACAAACCATCAACACACGGCCCAACAAACCCATCAACACACGACCCAACAAACCCATCAACACACGGCCCAACAAACTCATCAACACACGGCCCAACAAACCCATCAACACACGACCCAACAAACCCATCAACACACGGCCCAACAAACCCATCAACACACGGCCCAACAAACCCATGGACACACGGCCCAACAAACCCATCAACACACGGCCCAACAAACCCATCAACACACGACCCAACAAACCCATCAACACACGACCCAACAAACCCATCAACACACGGCCCAACAAACCCATGGACACACGACCCAACAAACCCATCAACACACGGCCCAACAAACCCATCAACACACGGCCCAACAAACCCATCAACACACGGCCCAACAAACCCATCAACACACGGCCCAACAAACCCATCAACACACGACCCAACAAACCCATCAACACACGACCCAACAAACCCATCAACACACGGCCCAACAAACCCATGACACACGACCCAACAAACCCATCGACACACGGCCCAACAAACCCATCAACACACGACCCAACAAACCCATCAACACACGGCCCAACAAACCCATCAACACACGACCCAACAAACTCATCAACACACGACCCAACAAACTCATCAACACACGGCCCAACAAACCCATCAACACACGACCCAACAAACCCATCAACACACGACCCAACAAACTCATCAACACACGGCCCAACAAACCCATCAACACACGGCCCAACAAACCCATGGACACACGGCCCAACAAACCCATCAACACACGACCCAACAAACCCATCAACACACGACCCAACAAACCCATCAACACACGCCCAACAAACCCATCAACACACGACCCAACAAACCCATCAACACACGACCCAACAAACTCATCAACACACGACCCAACAAACCCATCAACACACGGCCCAACAAACCCATCAACACACGGCCCAACAAACCCATCAACACACGGCCCAACAAACCCATCAACACACGGCCCAACAAACCCATCAACACACGACCCAACAAACCCATCAACACACGGCCCAACAAACCCATCAACACACGGCCCAACAAACCCATCAACACACGGCCCAACAAACCCATCAACACACGGCCCAACAAACCCATCAACACACGGCCCAACAAACCCATCAACACACGGCCCAACAAACCCATCAACACACGGCCCAACAAACCCATCAACACACGGCCCAACAAACCCATCAACACACGGCCCAACAAACCCATCAACACACGACCCAACAAACCCATCAACACACGGCCCAACAAACCCATCAACACACGGCCCAACAAACCCATCAACACACGACCCAACAAACCCATCAACACACGGCCCAACAAACCCATCAACACACGACCCAACAAACCCATCAACACACGGCCCAACAAACCCATCAACACACGGCCCAACAAACCCATCAACACACGACCCAACAAACCATCAACACACGGCCCAACAAACCCATCAACACACGACCCAACAAACCCATCAACACACGACCCAACAAACCCATCAACACACGGCCCAACAAACCCATCAACACACGGCCCAACAAACCCATCAACACACGGCCCAACAAACCCATCAACACACGGCCCAACAAACCCATCAACACACGGCCCAACAAACCCATCAACACACGGCCCAACAAACCCATCAACACACGGCCCAACAAACCCATCAACACACGACCCAACAAACCCATCAACACACGGCCCAACAAACCCATCAACACACGGCCCAACAAACCCATCAACACACGGCCCAACAAACCCATCAACACACGGCCCAACAAACCCATCAACACACGGCCCAACAAACCCATCAACACACGGCCCAACAAACCCATCAACACACGGCCCAACAAACCCATGGACACACGGCCCAACAAACCCATCAACACACGGCCCAACAAACCCATCAACACACGGCCCAACAAACCCATCAACACACGGCCCAACAAACCCATCAACACACGGCCCAACAAACCCATCAACACACGGCCCAACAAACCCATCAACACACGGCCCAACAAACCCATCAACACACGGCCCAACAAACCCATCAACACACGGCCCAACAAACCCATCAACACACGGCCCAACAAACCCATCAACACACGACCCAACAAACCCATCAACACACGGCCCAACAAACCATCAACACACGGCCCAACAAACCCATCAACACACGGCCCAACAAACCCATCAACACACGGCCCAACAAACCCATCAACACACGGCCCAACAAACCCATCAACACACGACCCAACAAACCCATCAACACACGGCCCAACAAACCCATCAACACACGACCCAACAAACCCATGACACACGGCCCAACAAACCCATCAACACACGGCCCAACAAACCCATCAACACACGGCCCAACAAACCCATCAACACACGACCCAACAAACCCATCAACACACGACCCAACAAACCCATCAACACACGACCCAACAAACCCATCAACACACGACCCAACAAACTCATCAACACACGGCCCAACAAACCCATCAACACACGGCCCAACAAACCCATCAACACACGACCCAACAAACCCATCAACACACGGCCCAACAAACCCATCAACACACGGCCCAACAAACCCATCAACACACGGCCCAACAAACCCATCAACACACGACCCAACAAACCCATCAACACACGGCCCAACAAACCCATCAACACACGACCCAACAAACCCATCAACACACGACCCAACAAACCCATCAACACACGGCCCAACAAACCCATCGACACACGGCCCAACAAACCCATCAACACACGACCCAACAAACCCATCACACACGGCCCAACAAACCCATCAACACACGGCCCAACAAACCCATCAACACACGACCCAACAAACCCATGGACACACGGCCCAACAAACCCATCAACACACGGCCCAACAAACCCATCAACACACGACCCAACAAACCCATCAACACACGGCCCAACAAACCCATCAACACACGGCCCAACAAACCCATCAACACACGGCCCAACAAACCCATCAACACACGGCCCAACAAACCCATCAACACACGACCCAACAAACCCATCAACACACGACCCAACAAACCCATGGACACACGGCCCAACAAACCCATCAACACACGGCCCAACAAACCCATCAACACACGGCCCAACAAACCCATCAACACACGGCCCAACAAACCCATCAACACACGACCCAACAAACCCATCAACACACGGCCCAACAAACCCATCAACACACGACCCAACAAACCCATCAACACACGACCCAACAAACCCATCAACACACGGCCCAACAAACCCATCAACACACGGCCCAACAAACCCATCAACACACGGCCCAACAAACCCATCAACACACGGCCCAACAAACCCATCAACACACGGCCCAACAAACCCATGACACACGGCCCAACAAACCCATCAACACACGGCCCAACAAACCCATCAACACACGGCCCAACAAACCCATCAACACACGGCCCAACAAACCCATCAACACACGCCCAACAAACCCATCAACACACGACCCAACAAACCCATCAACACACGACCCAACAAACCCATCAACACACGGCCCAACAAACCCATGACACACGGCCCAACAAACCCATCAACACACGGCCCAACAAACCCATCAACACACGACCCAACAAACCCATCAACACACGACCCAACAAACCCATCAACACACGGCCCAACAAACCCATGACACACGGCCCAACAAACCCATCAACACACGACCCAACAAACCCATCAACACACGGCCCAACAAACCCATCAACACACGACCCAACAAACCCATCAACACACGACCCAACAAACCCATCAACACACGACCCAACAAACCCATCAACACACGGCCCAACAAACCCATCAACACACGGCCCAACAAACCCATCAACACACGGCCCAACAAACCCATCAACACACGGCCCAACAAACCCATCAACACACGGCCCAACAAACCCATCAACACACGACCCAACAAACCCATCAACACACGGCCCAACAAACCCATCAACACACGGCCCAACAAACCCATCAACACACGACCCAACAAACCCATCAACACACGGCCCAACAAACCCATCAACACACGGCCCAACAAACCCATCAACACACGGCCCAACAAACCCATCAACACACGGCCCAACAAACCCATCAACACACGGCCCAACAAACCCATCAACACACGGCCCAACAAACCCATCAACACACGGCCCAACAAACCCATCAACACACGGCCCAACAAACCCATCAACACACGACCCAACAAACCCATCAACACACGACCCAACAAACCCATCAACACACGGCCCAACAAACCCATCAACACACGACCCAACAAACCCATCAACACACGACCCAACAAACCCATCAACACACGGCCCAACAAACCCATCAACACACGACCCAACAAACCCATCAACACACGGCCCAACAAACCCATCAACACACGGCCCAACAAACTCATCAACACACGACCCAACAAACCCATCAACACACGGCCCAACAAACCCATCAACACACGGCCCAACAAACCCATGGACACACGGCCCAACAAACCCATCAACACACGACCCAACAAACCCATCAACACACGACCCAACAAACCCATCAACACACGGCCCAACAAACCCATCAACACACGGCCCAACAAACCCATGACACACGCCCAACAAACCCATCAACACACGACCCAACAAACCCATCAACACACGGCCCAACAAACCCATCAACACACGACCCAACAAACCCATCAACACACGACCCAACAAACCCATCAACACACGCCCAACAAACCCATCAACACACGGCCCAACAAACCCATCAACACACGGCCCAACAAACCCATGGACACACGGCCCAACAACCCATCAACACACGACCCAACAAACCCATCAACACACGACCCAACAAACCCATCAACACACGGCCCAACAAACCCATCAACACACGGCCCAACAAACCCATCAACACACGACCCAACAAACCCATCAACACACGACCCAACAAACCCATCAACACACGACCCAACAAACCCATCAACACACGGCCCAACAAACCCATGACACACGGCCCAACAAACCCATCAACACACGGCCCAACAAACCCATCAACACACGGCCCAACAAACCCATCAACACACGGCCCAACAAACCATCAACACACGGCCCAACAAACCATCAACACACGGCCCAACAAACCCATCAACACACGACCCAACAAACCCATCAACACACGACCAACAAACCCATCAACACACGGCCCAACAAACCCATCAACACACGGCCCAACAAACCCATCAACACACGGCCCAACAAACCCATCAACACACGGCCCAACAAACCCATCACACACGGCCCAACAAACCCATCAACACACGACCCAACAAACCCATCAACACACGACCCAACAAACCCATCAACACACGGCCCAACAAACCCATCAACACACGACCCAACAAACCCATCAACACACGACCCAACAAACCCATCAACACACGGCCCAACAAACCCATCAACACACGACCCAACAAACCCATCAACACACGACCCAACAAACCCATCAACACACGGCCCAACAAACCCATCAACACACGGCCCAACAAACCCATCAACACACGACCCAACAAACCCATCAACACACGCCCAACAAACCCATCAACACACGACCCAACAAACCCATCAACACACGACCCAACAAACCCATCAACACACGACCCAACAAACCCATCAACACACGACCCAACAAACCCATCAACACACGGCCCAACAAACCCATCAACACACGGCCCAACAAACCCATCAACACACGACCCAACAAACCCATCAACACACGACCCAACAAACCCATCAACACACGGCCCAACAAACCCATCAACACACGGCCCAACAAACCCATCAACACACGGCCCA
The DNA here is from genome assembly GCA_030390025.1 of Squalus acanthias. Classification (NCBI taxonomy): domain Eukaryota; kingdom Metazoa; phylum Chordata; class Chondrichthyes; order Squaliformes; family Squalidae; genus Squalus; species Squalus acanthias. Next base: position 13,483,928 of record CM059435.1, on the reverse strand, counting down.
ACAAACCCATCAACACACGACCCAACAAACCCATCAACACACGCCCAACAAACCCATCACACACGACCCAACAAACCCATCAACACACGGCCCAACAAACCCATCACACACGACCCAACAAACCCATCAACACACGACCCAACAAACCCATCAACACACGGCCCAACAAACCCATCAACACACGACCCAACAAACCCATGACACACGACCCAACAAACCCATCAACACACGGCCCAACAAACCCATCAGACACACGACCCAACAAACCCATCAACACACGACCCAACAAACCCATCAACACACGCCCAACAAACCCATCAACACACGGCCCAACAAACCCATCAACACACGCCCAACAAACCCATCAACACACGGCCCAACAAACCCATCAACACACGACCCAACAAACCCATCAACACACGGCCCAACAAACCCATCAACACACGGCCCAACAAACCATCAACACACGCCCAACAAACCCATCACACACGCCCAACAAACCCATCAACACACGGCCCAACAAACCCATGACACACGGCCCAACAAACCCATCACACACGCCCAACAAACCCATCAACACACGACCCAACAAACCCATCAACACACGACCCAACAAACCCATCAACACACGGCCCAACAAACCATGACACACGACCCAACAAACCATCAACACACGGCCCAACAAACCCATCAACACACGGCCCAACAAACCCATCAACACACGGCCCAACAAACCCATCAACACACGACCCAACAAACCCATCAACACACGCCCCAACAAACCCATCACACACGACCCAACAAACCCATCAACACACGACCCAACAAACCATCAACACACGACCCAACAAACCCATCAACACACGGCCCAACAAACCCATCAACACACGGCCCAACAAACCCATCAACACACGGCCCAACAAACCATCAACACACGGCCCAACAAACTCATCAACACACGACCCAACAAACCCATCAACACACGCCCAACAAACTCCATCAACACACGACCCAACAAACCCATCAACACACGACCCAACAAACCCATCAACACACGGCCCAACAAACCCATCAACACACGGCCCAACAAACCATCACACACGACCCAACAAACTCATCAACACACGACCCAACAAACCCATCAACACACGCCCAACAAACCCATCAACACACGACCCAACAAACCATCAACACACGGCCCAACAAACCATCAACACACGGCCCAACAAACCCATCAACACACGACCCAACAAACCCATCAACACACGACCCAACAAACCCATCAACACACGGCCCAACAAACCCATGGACACACGACCCAACAAACCCATCAACACACGACCCAACAAACCCATCAACACACGGCCCAACAAACCCATCAACACACGGCCCAACAAACCCATCAACACACGGCCCAACAAACCCATCACACACGGCCCAACAAACCCATCAACACACGGCCCAACAAACCCATCAACACACGACCCAACAAACCCATCAACACACGACCCAACAAACCCATCAACACACGGCCCAACAAACCCATCAACACACGACCCAACAAACCCATCAACACACGACCCAACAAACCCATCAACACACGACCCAACAAACCCATCAACACACGACCCAACAAACCCATCAACACACGACCAACAAACCATCAACACACGCCCAACAAACCATCAACACACGGCCCAACCCATCAACACACGGCCCAACAAACCCATCAACACACGGCCCAACAAACCCATCAACACACGGCCCAACAAACCCATCAACACACGGCCCAACAAACCCATCAACACACGACCCAACAAACCCATCAACACACGGCCCAACAAACCCATCAACACACGGCCCAACAAACCCATCAACACACGACCCAACAAACCCATCAACACACGGCCCAACAAACCATCAACACACGACCCAACAAACCCATCAACACACGACCCAACAAACCCATCAACACACGGCCCAACAAACCCATCAACACACGACCCAACAAACCCATCAACACACGACCCAACAAACCCATCAACACACGACCCAACAAACCCATCAACACACGGCCCAACAAACCCATCAACACACGCCCAACAAACCCATCAACACACGACCCAACAAACCCATCAACACACGCCCAACAAACCCATCAACACACGGCCCAACAAACCCATCAACACACGACCCAACAAACCCATCAACACACGACCCAACAAACCCATCAACACACGACCCAACAAACCCATCAACACACGGCCCAACAAACCCATCGACACACGACCCAACAAACCCATCAACACACGCCCAACAAACCCATCAACACACGCCCAACAAACCCATCAACACACGGCCCAACAAACCCATCAACACACGGCCCAACAAACCCATCAACACACGACCCAACAAACCCATCAACACACGGCCCAACAAACCCATCAACACACGGCCCAACAAACCCATCAACACACGACCCAACAAACCATCAACACACGGCCCAACAAACCCATCAACACACGGCCCAACAAACCCATCAACACACGGCCCAACAAACCCATCAACACACGGCCCAACAAACCCATCAACACACGGCCCAACAAACTCATCAACACACGACCCAACAAACCCATCAACACACGGCCCAACAAACCATCAACACACGACCCAACAAACCCATCAACACACGACCCAACAAACCATCAACACACGGCCCAACAAACCCATCAACACACGGCCCAACAAACCCATCAACACACGCCCAACAAACCCATCAACACACGGCCCAACAAACCCATCAACACACGGCCCAACAAACCCATCAACACACGGCCCAACAAACCCATCAACACACGGCCCAACAAACCCATCAACACACGACCCAACAAACCATCAACACACGACCCAACAAACCCATCAACACACGACCCAACAAACCATCAACACACGGCCCAACAAACCCATCAACACACGGCCCAACAAACCCATCAACACACGGCCCAACAAACCCATGGACACACGGCCCAACAAACCCATCAACACACGGCCCAACAAACCCATCAACACACGACCCAACAAACCCATCAACACACGGCCCAACAAACCCATCAACACACGCCCAACAAACCCATCAACACACGGCCCAACAAACCCATCAACACACGACCCAACAAACCCATCAACACACGGCCCAACAAACCCATCAACACACGACCCAACAAACCCATCAACACACGCCCAACAAACCCATCAACACACGGCCCAACAAACCCATCAACACACGGCCCAACAAACCCATCAACACACGGACCCAACAAACCCATCAACACACGACCCAACAAACCCATCAACACACGACCCAACAAACCCATCAACACACGGCCCAACAAACCCATCAACACACGGCCCAACAAACCCATCAACACACGACCCAACAAACCCATCAACACACGGCCCAACAAACCCATCAACACACGCCCAACAAACTCATCAACACACTGCCCAACAAACCCATCAACACACGGCCCAACAAACCCATCAACACACGACCCAACAAACTCATCAACACACGCCCAACAAACCCATCAACACACGCCCAACAAACCCATCAACACACGGCCCAACAAACCCATCAACACACGCCCAACAAACCCATCAACACACGACCCAACAAACCCATGGAACACACGGCCCAACAAACCCATCAACACACGACCCAACAAACCCATCAACACACGGCCCAACAAACCCATCAACACACGACCCAACAAACCCATCAACACACGGCCCAACAAACCCATCAACACACGACCCAACAAACCCATCAACACACGGCCCAACAAACCCATCAACACACGGCCCAACAAACCCATCAACACACGACCCAACAAACCCATCAACACACGACCCAACAAACCCATCAACACACGGCCCAACAAACCCATCAACACACGGCCCAACAAACCATCAACACACGGCCCAACAAACCCATCAACACACGCCCAACAAACCCATCAACACACGGCCCAACAAACCCATCAACACACGGCCCAACAAACCCATCAACACACGGCCCAACAAACCCATCAACACACGGCCCAACAAACCCATCAACACACGGCCCAACAAACCCATCAACACACGGCCCAACAAACCCATCAACACACGGCCCAACAAACCCATCAACACACGACCCAACAAACCCATCAACACACGACCCAACAAACCCATCAACACACGCCCAACAAACCCATCAACACACGGCCCAACAAACCATATCAACACACGACCCAACAAACCCATCAACACACGGCCCAACAAACCCATCAACACACGGCCCAACAAACCCATCAACACACGACCCAACAAACTCATCAACACACGGCCCAACAAACCCATCAACACACGACCCAACAAACCCATCAACACACGCCCAACAAACCCATCAACACACGGCCCAACAAACCCATCAACACACGGCCCAACAAACCCATCAACACACGGCCCAACAAACCCATCAACACACGACCCAACAAACCCATCAACACACGGCCCAACAAACCCATCAACACACGACCCAACAAACCCATCAACACACGGCCCAACAAACCCATCAACACACGGCCCAACAAACCCATCAACACACGGCCCAACAAACCCATCAACACACGCCCAACAAACCCATCAACACACGGCCCAACAAACCCATCAACACACGACCCAACAAACCCATCAACACACGACCCAACAAACCCATCAACACACGACCCAACAAACCCATCAACACACGACCCAACAAACCCATCAACACACGACCCAACAAACCCATCAACACACGACCCAACAAACCATCAACACACGGCCCAACAAACCCATCAACACACGGCCCAACAAACCCATCAACACACGCCCAACAAACCCATGACACACGACCCAACAAACCATCAACACACGGCCCAACAAACCCATCAACACACGGCCCAACAAACCCATCAACACACGACCCAACAAACCCATCAACACACGGCCCAACAAACCATCAACACACGGCCCAACAAACCCATGACACACGACCCAACAAACCCATCAACACACGGCCCAACAAACCCATCAACACACGACCCAACAAACCCATCAACACACGGCCCAACAAACCCATCAACACACGGCCCAACAACCATCAACACACGGCCCAACAAACCCATCAACACACGTCCCAACAAACCATCAACACACGACCCAACAAACCATCAACACACGACCCAACAAACCATCAACACACGGCCCAACAAACCATCAACACACGGCCCAACAAACCCATCAACACACGGCCCAACAAACCCATCAACACACGACCCAACAAACCCATCAACACACGCCCAACAAACCATCAACACACGGCCCAACAAACCCATCAACACACGACCCAACAAACCCATCAACACACGGCCCAACAAACCCATCAACACACGACCCAACAAACCCATCAACACACGGCCCAACAAACCCATCAACACACGGCCCAACAAACCCATCAACACACGACCCAACAAACCCATCACACACGACCCAACAAACCCATCAACACACGGCCCAACAAACCCATCAACACACGGCCCAACAAACCCATCAACACACGGCCCAACAAACCCATCAACACACGGCCCAACAAACCCATCAACACACGACCCAACAAACCCATCAACACACGACCCAACAAACCCATCAACACACGGCCCAACAAACCCATCAACACACGGCCCAACAAACCCATCAACACACGGCCCAACAAACCCATCAACACACGACCCAACAAACCCATCAACACACGACCCAACAAACCCATCAACACACGGCCCAACAAACCATCAACACACGGCCCAACAAACCCATCAACACACGCCCAACAAACCCATCAACACACGGCCCAACAAACCCATCAACACACGACCCAACAAACCCATCAACACACGGCCCAACAAACCCATCAACACACGGCCCAACAAACCCATGACACACGGCCCAACAAACCCATCAACACACGCCCAACAAACCATCAACACACGGCCCAACAAACCATCAACACACGGCCCAACAAACCCATCAACACACGGCCCAACAAACCCATCAACACACGGCCCAACAAACCCATCAACACACGGCCCAACAAACCCATCAACACACGACCCAACAAACCCATCAACACACGGCCCAACAAACCCATCAACACACGACCAACAAACCCATCAACACACGACCCAACAAACCATCAACACACGGCCCAACAAACCCATCAACACACGACCCAACAAACCATCAACACACGGCCCAACAAACCCATCAACACACGGCCCAACAAACCCATCAACACACGACCCAACAAACCCATCAACACACGCCCAACAAACCCATCAACACACGGCCCAACAAACCCATCAACACACGACCCAACAAACCCATCAACACACGGCCCAACAAACCCATCAACACACGCCCAACAAACCCATCAACACACGACCCAACAAACCCATCAACACACGGCCCAACAAACCCATCAACACACGGCCCAACAAACCCATCGACACACGACCCAACAAACCCATCAACACACGACCCAACAAACCCATCAACACACGCCCAACAAACCCATCAACACACGCCCAACAAACCATCACACACGGCCCAACAAACCCATCAACACACGACCCAACAAACCCATCAACACACGACCCAACAAACCCATCAACACACGGCCCAACAAACCCATCAACACACGACCCAACAAACCCATCAACACACGGCCCAACAAACCCATCAACACACGCCCAACAAACCCATCAACACACGACCCAACAAACCCATCAACACACGGCCCAACAAACCCATCAACACACGACCCAACAAACCCATCAACACACGACCCAACAAACCCATCAACACACGGCCCAACAAACCCATCAACACACGGCCCAACAAACCCATCAACACACGACCCAACAAACCCATCAACACACGACCCAACAAACCCATCAACACACGGCCCAACAAACCCATCAACACACGACCCAACAAACCCATCAACACACGGCCCAACAAACCCATCAACACACGGCCCAACAAACCCATCAACACACGGCCCAACAAACCCATCAACACACGACCCAACAAACCCATCAACACACGGCCCAACAAACCCATCAACACACGACCCAACAAACCCATCAACACACGACCCAACAAACCCATCAACACACGACCCAACAAACCCATCAACACACGGCCCAACAAACCCATCAACACACGACCCAACAAACCCATCAACACACGGCCCAACAAACCCATCAACACACGACCCAACAAACCCATCAACACACGGCCCAACAAACCCATCAACACACGGCCCAACAAACCATCGACACACGACCCAACAAACCCATCAACACACGACCCAACAAACCCATCAACACACGCCCAACAAACCATCAACACACGGCCCAACAAACCCATCAACACACGACCCAACAAACCCATCAACACACGGCCCAACAAACCCATCAACACACGGCCCAACAAACCCATCAACACACGGCCCAACAAACCCATCAACACACGGCCCAACAAACCCATCAACACACGACCCAACAAACCCATCAACACACGACCCAACAAACCCATCAACACACGGCCCAACAAACCCATCAACACACGGCCCAACAAACCCATCAACACACGACCCAACAAACCCATCAACACACGACCCAACAAACCCATCAACACACGACCCAACAAACCCATCAACACACGACCCAACAAACCCATCAACACACGGCCCAACAAACCCATCAACACACGCCCAACAAACCATGGACACACGACCCAACAACCCATCAACACGACCAACAAACCCATCAACACACGGCCCAACAAACCCATCAACACACGGCCCAACAAACCCATCAACACACGACCCAACAAACCATCAACACACGGCCCAACAAACCCATGACACACGGCCCAACAAACCCATCAACACACGACCCAACAAACCCATGACACACGGACCCAACAAACCCATAAACACACGGCCCAACAAACCCATCAACACACGGCCCAACAAACCCATCAACACACGGCCCAACAAAACCCATCAACACACGGCCCAACAAACCCATGACACACGGACCCAACAACCCATCAACACACGACCCAACAAACCCATCAACACACGGCCCAACAAACTCATCAACACACGACCCAACAAACCATCAACACACGGCCCAACAAACCATCAACACACGACCAACAAACCCAATCACACACGGCCCAACAAACCCATCGGGACACACGACCCAACAAACCCATGACACACGGCCCAACAAACCCATCACACACGACCCAACAAACCCATCACACACGGCCCAACAAACCATCAACACACGGCCCAACAAACTCATCAACACACGACCCAACAAACCCATGGACACACGACCCAACAAACCATCAACAACACGGACCAACAAACCCATCAACACACGGCCCAACAAACCCATCAACACACGGCCCAACAAACCCATCAACACACGGCCCAACAAACCCATCAACACACGGCCCAACAAACCATCAACACACGGCCCAACAAACCCATCAACACACGACCCAACAAACCCATCAACACACGACCCAACAAACCATGAACACGACCCAACAAACCCATCAACACACGGCCCAACAAACCCATCAACACACGACCCAACAAACCCATCAACACACGGCCCAACAAACCCATCAACACACGGCCCAACAAACCCATCACACACGACCCAACAAACCATCAACACACGGCCCAACAAACCCATCAACACACGGCCCAACAAACCCATCAACACACGGCCCAACAAACCCATCAACACACGGCCCAACAAACCATCAACACACGACCCAACAAACCCATGGACACACGGACCCAACAAACCCATCAACACACGACCCAACAAACACATCAACACACGACCCAACAAACCCATCAACACACGGCCCAACAAACCCATCAACACACGGCCCAACAAACCCATCAACACACGGCCCAACAAACCCATCAACACACGACCCAACAAACCCATCAACACACGGCCCAACAAACCCATCAACACACGGCCCAACAAACCCATCAACACACGACCCAACAAACCCATCAACACACGGCCCAACAAACTCATCAACACACGACCCAACAAACCCATCAACACACGACCCAACAAACTCATCAACACACGACCCAACAAACCCATCAACACACGGCCCAACAAACCCATCAACACACGGCCCAACAAACTCATCAACACACGGCCCAACAAACCCATCAACACACGACCCAACAAACCCATCAACACACGGCCCAACAAACCCATCAACACACGCCCAACAAACCCATCAACACACGGCCCAACAAACCCATCAACACACGACCCAACAAACCCATCAACACACGCCCAACAAACCCATCAACACACGGCCCAACAAACCCATCAACACACGGCCCAACAAACCCATCAACACACGCCCAACAAACCCATCAACACACGACCCAACAAACCCATCAACACACGGCAAACTCATCGACACACGGCCCAACAAACCCATCACACACGCCCAACAAACCCATGGACACACGGACCCAACAAACCCATCAACACACGACCCAACAAACCCATCAACACACGGCCCAACAAACCCATCACACACGACCCAACAAACCCATCAACACACGCCCAACAAACCCATCACACACGGCCCAACAAACCCATCAACACACGGCCCAACAAACCCATCAACACACGGCCCAACAAACCCATCAACACACGTCCCAACAAACCCATCAACACACGGACCCAACAAACCCATCGACACACGGCCCAACAAACCCATCAACACACGACCCAACAAACCCATCAACACACGGCCCAACAAACCCATCAACACACGGCCCAACAAACCCATCAACACACGGCCCAACAAACCCATCAACACACGGCCCAACAAACCCATGCAACACACGGACCCAACAAACCCATCAACACACGACCCAACAAACTCATCAACACTACGACCCAACAAACCCATCAACACACGACCCAACAAACCCATCAACACACGGCCCAACAAACCCATCAACACACGGCCCAACAAACCCATCAACACACGGCCCAACAAACCCATCAACACACGACCCAACAAACCCATCAACACACGGCCCAACAAACCCATCAACACACGACCCAACAAACCCATCAACACACGACCCAACAAACCCATCAACACACGACCCAACAAACTCATCAACACACGGCCCAACAAACCCATCAACACACGACCCAACAAACCCATCAACACACGACCCAACAAACCCATCAACACACGGCCCAACAAACCCATCAACACACGACCCAACAAACCCATCAACACACGGCCCAACAAACCCATCAACACACGGCCCAACAAACCCATCAACACACGGCCCAACAAACCCATCAACACACGACCCAACAAACCCATCACACACGACCCAACAAACCCATCAACACACGGCCCAACAAACCCATCAACACACGGCCCAACAAACCCATCAACACACGACCCAACAAACCCATCAACACACGACCCAACAAACCCATCAACACACGACCCAACAAACCCATCAACACACGGCCCAACAAACCCATCAACACACGACCCAACAAACCCATCAACACACGGCCCAACAAACCCATCAACACACGGCCCAACAAACCATCAACACACGACCCAACAAACCCATCAACACACGGCCCAACAAACCCATCAACACACGACCCAACAAACCCATCAACACACGGCCCAACAAACCCATCAACACACGACCCAACAAACCCATCAACACACGACCCAACAAACCCATCAACACACGACCCAACAAACCCATCAACACACGGCCCAACAAACCCATCAACACACGACCCAACAAACCCATCAACACACGGCCCAACAAACCCATCAACACACGGCCCAACAAACCCATCGACACACGGCCCAACAAACCCATCAACACACGGCCCAACAAACCCATCAACACACGACCCAACAAACCCATCAACACACGGCCCAACAAACCCATCAACACACGACCCAACAAACTCATCAACACACGGCCCAACAAACCCATCAACACACGACCCAACAAACCCATCAACACACGGCCCAACAAACCCATCAACACACGACCCAACAAACCCATCAACACACGACCCAACAAACCCATCAACACACGACCCAACAAACCCATCAACACACGACCCAACAAACCCATCAACACACGGCCCAACAAACCATCAACACACGACCCAACAAACTCATCAACACACGACCCAACAAACCCATCAACACACGGCCCAACAAACCCATCAACACACGCCCAACAAACCCATCAACACACGGCCCAACAAACCCATCAACACACGACCCAACAAACCCATCAACACACGGCCCAACAAACCCATCAACACACGGCCCAACAAACCCATCAACACACGGCCCAACAAACCATCAGACACACGGCCCAACAAACCCATCAACACACGGCCCAACAAACCCATCAACACACGGACCCAACAAACCCATCAACACACGACCCAACAAACCCATCAACACACGACCCAACAAACCATCACACACGGCCCAACAAACCCATCAACACACGGCCCAACAAACCCATCAACACACGACCCAACAAACCCATCAACACACGACCCAACAAACCCATCAACACACGGCCCAACAAACCCATCAACACACGGCCCAACAAACCCATCAACACACGACCCAACAAACCCATCAACACACGGCCCAACAAACCCATCAACACACGGCCCAACAAACCCATCAACACACGGCCCAACAAACCCATCAACACACGGCCCAACAAACCCATCAACACACGGCCCAACAAACCCATCAACACACGGCCCAACAAACCCATCAACACACGCCCAACAAACCCATCAACACACGACCCAACAAACCCATCAACACACGGCCCAACAAACCATCAACACACGACCCAACAAACCCATCAACACACGACCCAACAAACCCATCAACACACGACCCAACAAACCCATCAACACACGCCCAACAAACCCATCACACACGGCCCAACAAACCCATCAACACACGCCCAACAAACCCATCGACACACGGCCCAACAAACCCATCAACACACGGCCCAACAAACCCATGGACACACGGCCCAACAAACCCATCAACACACGCCCAACAAACCCATCAACACACGACCCAACAAACCCATCAACACACGACCCAACAAACCCATCAACACACGGCCCAACAAACCATCAACACACGACCCAACAAACCCATCAACACACGACCCAACAAACCCATCAACACACGGCCCAACAAACCCATCAACACACGACCCAACAAACCCATCAACACACGGCCCAACAAACCCATCAACACACGGCCCAACAAACCCATCAACACACGGCCCAACAAACCCATCAACACACGGCCCAACAAACCCATCAACACACGACCCAACAAACCATCAACACACGGCCCAACAAACCCATCAACACACGACCCAACAAACCCATCAACACACGGCCCAACAAACCCATCAACACACGGCCCAACAAACCATCAACACACGCCCAACAAACCCATCAACACACGGCCCAACAAACCCATCAACACACGGCCCAACAAACCCATCAACACACGACCCAACAAACCCATCACACACGACCCAACAAACCCATCAACACACGGCCCAACAAACTCATCAACACACGACCCAACAAACCCATCAACACACGACCCAACAAACCCATCAACACACGACCCAACAAACCCATCAACACACGACCCAACAAACCCATCAACACACGGCCCAACAAACCCATCAACACACGGCCCAACAAACCCATCAACACACGACCCAACAAACCCATCAACACACGACCCAACAAACCCATCAACACACGACCCAACAAACCATCAACACACGGCCCAACAAACCGATCAACACACGGCCCAACAAACCCATCAACACACGGCCCAACAAACCCATCAACACACGGCCCAACAAACCCATCAACACACGACCCAACAAACCCATCAACACACGACCCAACAAACCCATCAACACACGACCCAACAAACCATCAACACACGCCCAACAAACCATCAACACACGACCCAACAAACCCATCAACACACGGCCCAACAAACCCATCAACACACGACCCAACAAACCCATCAACACACGGCCCAACAAACCCATCAACACACGGCCCAACAAACCCATCAACACACGACCCAACAAACCCATCAACACACGGCCCAACAAACCCATCAACACACGACCCAACAAACCCATCAACACACGGCCCAACAAACCCATCAACACACGGCCCAACAAACCCATCAACACACGGCCCAACAAACCCATCAACACACGCCCAACAAACCCATCAACACACGACCCAACAAACCCATCAACACACGGCCCAACAAACCCATCAACACACGACCCAACAAACCCATCAACACACGGCCCAACAAACCCATCAACACACGACCCAACAAACCCATCAACACACGACCCAACAAACCCATCAACACACGGCCCAACAAACCCATCAACACACGGCCCAACAAACCCATCAACACACGGCCCAACAAACCCATCAACACACGGCCCAACAAACCCATCAACACACGGCCCAACAAACCCATCAACACACGGCCCAACAAACCCATCAACACACGACCCAACAAACCCATCAACACACGACCCAACAAACCCATCAACACACGGCCCAACAAACCCATCAACACACGGCCCAACAAAACCATCAACACACCGACCCAACAAACTCATCAAACACACGGCCCCAACAAACCATCAACACACGACCCCAACAAACCCATCAACACACGACCCAACAAAACCATCAACACACGGCCCAACAAACTCATCAACACACGACCCAACAAACCCATCAACACACGGCCCAACAAACCCATCAACACACGGCCCAACAAACCCTCAACACACGGCCCAACAAACCTCATCAACACACGGCCCAACAAACCCATCAACACCACGACCCAACAAACCCATCAACACACGGACCCAACAAAACCCATCAACACACGACCCAACAAACCCATCACACACGCCCAACAAATCCATCAACACACGGCCCAACAAACCCATCAACACACGACCCAACAAACCCATCAACACACGACCCAACAAACCCATCAACACACGACCAACAAACCCATCAACACACGAACCCAACAAACCATCAACACACGCCCAACAAACCCATCAACACACGGCCCACACCATCAACACACGCCAACAAACATCAAACAGGCCCAACAAACCCATCGACACACGACCCAACAAACCCATCAACACACGGCCCAACAAACCCATCAACACACGGCCCAACAACCCATCAACACACGGCCCAACAAACCATCAACACACGTCCCAACAAACCCATCAACACACGACCAACAAACCCATCAACACACGCCCAACAAACCCATCAACACACGGACCCAACAAACCCATCAACACACGACCCAACAAACCATCAACACACGCCCAACAAACCCATGGACACACGGCCCAACAAACCCATCAACACACGACCCAACAAACCCATCACACACGGCCCAACAAACCCATCAACACACGACCCAACAAACCCATCAACACACGACCCAACAAACCCATCAACACACGCCCAACAAACCCATCACACACGGCCCAACAAACCCATCAACACACGGCCCAACAAACCCATCAACACACGACCCAACAAACCCATCAACACACGGCCCAACAAACCCATCAACACACGGCCCAACAAACCCATCACACACGGCCCAACAAACCCATCAACACACGCCCAACAAACTCATCAACACACGACCCAACAAACCCATCAACACACGACCCAACAAACCCATCAACACACGGCCCAACAAACCCATCAACACACGGCCCAACAAACCATCAACACACGGCCCAACAAACCCATCAACACACGGCCCAACAAACCCATCAACACACGGCCCAACAAACCCATCAACACACGGCCCAACAAACCCATCAACACACGGCCCAACAAACCCATCAACACACGGCCCAACAAACCCATCAACACACGACCCAACAAACCCATCAACACACGGCCCAACAAACCCATCAACACACGGCCCAACAAACCCATCAACACACGGCCCAACAAACCCATCAACACACGGCCCAACAAACCCATCAACACACGGCCCAACAAACCCATCAACACACGACCCAACAAACCCATCAACACACGGCCCAACAAACCCATCAACACACGACCCAACAAACCCATCAACACACGGCCCAACAAACCCATCAACACACGGCCCAACAAACCCATCAACACACGGCCCAACAAACCCATCAACACACGGCCCAACAAACCCATCAACACACGACCCAACAAACCCATCAACACACGGCCCAACAAACCCATCAACACACGGCCCAACAAACCCATCAACACACGGCCCAACAAACCCATCAACACACGGCCCAACAAACCCATCAACACACGGCCCAACAAACCCATCAACACACGGCCCAACAAACCCATCAACACACGGCCCAACAAACCCATCAACACACGGCCCAACAAACCCATCAACACACGGCCCAACAAACCCATCAACACACGACCCAACAAACCCATCAACACACGGCCCAACAAACCCATCAACACACGACCCAACAAACCCATCAACACACGGCCCAACAAACCCATCAACACACGACCCAACAAACCCATCAACACACGACCCAACAAACCCATCAACACACGACCCAACAAACCCATCAACACACGCCCAACAAACCCATCAACACACGGCCCAACAAACCCATCAACACACGGCCCAACAAACCCATCAACACACGACCCAACAAACCCATCAACACACGGCCCAACAAACCCATCAACACACGGCCCAACAAACCCATCAACACACGACCCAACAAACCCATCAACACACGACCCAACAAACCCATCAACACACGACCCAACAAACCCATCAACACACGACCCAACAAACCCATCAACACACGCCCAACAAACCCATCAACACACGCCCAACAAACCCATCAACACACGACCCAACAAACCCATCAACACACGACCCAACAAACCGCATCAACACACGGCCCAAACAAACCCATCACACACGGCCCAACAAACCCATCAACACACGACCCAACAAAACCCATCAACACACGGCCCAACAAACCCATCAACACACGGCCCAACAAACCATCAACACACGACCCAACAAACTCATCAACACACGGCCCAACAAACCCATCAACACACGGCCCAACAAACCCATCAACACACGGCCCAACAAACCCATCGACACACGGCCCAACAAACCCATCAACACACGGCCCAACAAACCCATCAACACACGGCCCAACAAACCCATCAACACACGGCCCAACAAACCCATCAACACACGACCCAACAAACTCATCAACACACGGCCCAACAAACCCATCAACACACGGCCCAACAAACCCATCAACACACGACCCAACAACCCATCAACACACGCCCAACAAACTCATCAACACACGACCCAACAAACCCATCAACACACGCCCAACAAACCCATCAACACACGGCCCAACAAACCCATCAACACACGACCCAACAACCCATCAACACACGACCCAACAAACCCATCAACACACGGCCCAACAAACCCATCAACACACGACCCAACAAACTCATCAACACACGGACCCAACAAACCCATCAACACACGGCCCAACAAACCCATCAACACACGACCCAACAAACCCATCAACACACGGCCCAACAAACCATCAACACACGACCCAACAAACCCATCACACACGGCCCAACAAACCCATCAACACACGGCCCAACAAACTCATCAACACACGACCCAACAAACTCATCAACACACGGCCCAACAAACCCATCAACACACGGCCCAACAAACCCATCAACACACGCCCAACAAACCCATCAACACACGGCCCAACAAACCCATCAACACACGGCCCAACAAACCCATCAACACGACCCAACAAACCATCAACACACGGCCCAACAAACCCATCAACACACGGCCCAACAAACCCATCAACACACGACCCAACAAACCCATCAACACACGCCCAACAAACCCATCAACACACGGACCCAACAAACCCATCAACACACGACCCAACAAACCCATCAACACACGCCCAACAAACCCATCAACACACGGCCCAACAAACCATCAACACACGGCCCAACAAACCCATCAACACACGGCCCAACAAACCCATCAACACACGACCCAACAAACCCATCAACACACGGCCCAACAAACCCATCAACACACGGCCCAACAAACCCATCAACACACGACCCAACAAACCCATCAACACACGGCCCAACAAACCCATCAACACACGGCCCAACAAACCATCAACACACGACCCAACAAACCCATCAACACACGACCCAACAAACCCATCAACACACGACCCAACAAACCCATCAACACACGACCCAACAAACCCATCAACACACGGCCCAACAAACTCATCAACACACGACCCAACAAACCCATCAACACACGACCCAACAAACCCATCAACACACGACCCAACAAACCCATCAACACACGCCCAACAAACCCATCACACACGGCCCAACAAACCCATCAACACACGGCCCAACAAACCCATCAGACACACGACCCAACAAACCCATCAACACACGGCCCAACAAACCCATCAACACACGACCCAACAAACCCATCAACACACGACCCAACAAACCCATCAACACACGACCCAACAAACCATCGACACACGGCCCAACAACCCATCACACACGACCCAACAAACCCATCACACGACCCAACAAACCCATCAACACACGGCCCAACAAACCCATCAACACACGGACCCAACAAACCCATGGACACACGGCCCAACAAACCCATCAACACACGGCCCAACAAACCATCAACACACGGCCCAACAAACCCATCAACACACGACCCAACAAACCCATCAACACACGGCCCAACAAACCCATCAACACACGGCCCAACAAACCCATCAACACACGCCCAACAAAACCCATCAACACACGGCACGACCAACAAACCCATCAACACACGGCCCAACAAACTCATCAACACACGGCCCAACAAACCCATCGACACACGGCCCAACAAACCCATCACACACGCCCAACAAACCCATCAACACACGGCCCAACAAACCCATCAACACACGACCCAACAAACCCATCAACACACGGCCCAACAAACCCATCGACACACGACCCAACAAACCCATCAACACACGGCCCAACAAACCCATCAACACACGGCCCAACAAACCCATCAACACACGGCCCAACAAACCCATCAACACACGGCCCAACAAACCCATCAACACACGGCCCAACAAACCCATCAACACACGGCCCAACAAACCCATCAACACACGGACCCAACAAACCCATCAACACACGGCCCAACAAACCCATCAACACACGACCCAACAAACCCATCAACACACGGCCCAACAAACCCATCAACACACGGCCCAACAAACTCATCAACACACGGCCCAACAAACTCATCAACACACGGCCCAACAAACCCATCAACACACGACCCAACAAACCCATCAACACACGACCCAACAAACCCATCAACACACGACCCAACAAACCCATCAACACACGGCCCAACAAACCCATCAACACACGGCCCAACAAACCCATCAACACACGGCCCAACAAACCCATCAACACACGACCCAACAAACCCATCAACACACGACCCAACAAACCCATCAACACACGGCCCAACAAACCCATGGACACACGCCCAACAAACCCATCAACACACGGCCCAACAAACCCATCAACACACGGCCCAACAAACCCATCAACACACGGCCCAACAAACCCATCAACACACGACCCAACAAACTCATCAACACACGACCCAACAAACCCATCAACACACGGCCCAACAAACCCATCAACACACGGCCCAACAAACCCATCAACACACGGCCCAACAAACCCATCAACACACGACCCAACAAACCCATCAACACACGCCCAACAAACCCATCACACACGACCCAACCCATCAACACACGGCCCAACAAACCCATCAACACACGGCCCAACAAACCCATGGACACACGGCCCAACAAACCCATCAACACACGACCCAACAAACCCATCAACACACGACCCAACAAACCCATCAACACACGGCCCAACAAACCCATCAACACACGGCCCAACAAACCCATCAACACACGGCCCAACAAACCCATCAACACACGGCCCAACAAACCCATGACACACGGCCCAACAAACCATCAACACACGGCCCAACAAACATCAACGCCCAACAAACCCATCGACACACGGCCCAACAAACCCATCAACACACGGCCCAACAAACCATCAACACACGACCCAACAAACCCATCAACACACGGCCCAACAAACCCATGGACACACGGCCCAACAAACCCATCAACACACGGCCCAACAAACCCATCAACACACGACCCAACAAACCCATCAACACACGAGCCCAACAAACCCATCAACACACGCCCAACAAACCCATCAACACACGGCCCAACAAACCCATCAACACACGGCCCAACAAACTCATGGACACACGACCCAACAAACCCATCAACACACGGCCCAACAAACCCATCAACACACGGCCCAACAAACCCATCAACACACGACCCAACAAACCCATCAACACACGGCCCAACAAACCCATCAACACACGACCCAACAAACCCATCAACACACGGCCCAACAAACCCATCAACACACGGCCCAACAAACCCATCAACACACGGCCCAACAAACCCATCAACACACGGCCCAACAAACCCATCAACACACGGCCCAACAAACCCATGACACACGGCCCAACAAACCCATGACACACGGCCCAACAAACCCATCAACACACGGCCCAACAAACCCATCAACACACGACCCAACAAACCCATCAACACACGGCCCAACAAACCCATCAACACACGGCCCAACAAACCCATGGACACACGACCCAACAAACCCATCAACACACGGCCCAACAAACCCATCAACACACGGCCCAACAAACCCATCAACACACGGCCCAACAAACCCATCAACACACGACCCAACAAACCCATCAACACACGACCCAACAAACCCATCAACACACGACCCAACAAACTCATCAACACACGGCCCAACAAACCCATCAACACACGGCCCAACAAACCCATCAACACACGACCCAACAAACCCATCAACACACGACCCAACAAACTCATCAACACACGACCCAACAAACTCATCAACACACGGCCCAACAAACTCATCAACACACGACCCAACAAACCCATCAACACACGGCCCAACAAACCCATCAACACACGACCCAACAAACCCATCAACACACGACCCAACAAACTCATCAACACACGACCCAACAAACTCATCAACACACGGCCCAACAAACCCATGGACACACGACCCAACAAACCCATCAACACACGACCCAACAAACCCATCAACACACGACCCAACAAACCCATCAACACACGACCCAACAAACCCATCAACACACGGCCCAACAAACCCATCAACACACGGCCCAACAAACCCATCAGACACACGGCCCAACAAACTCATCAACACACGGCCCAACAAACCCATCAACACACGACCCAACAAACTCATCAACACACGGCCCAACAAACCCATGGACACACGACCCAACAAACCCATCAACACACGGCCCAACAAACCCATCAACACACGGCCCAACAAACCCATGGACACACGGCCCAACAAACCCATGGACACACGGCCCAACAAACCCATCAACACACGGCCCAACAAACCCATGGACACACGACCCAACAAACCCATCAACACACGACCCAACAAACCCATCAACACACGGCCCAACAAACCCATCAACACACGGCCCAACAAACCCATCAACACACGGCCCAACAAACCCATGGACACACGGCCCAGTAAATCTAATCTCATTGTTCCCCGGTGTATATCTTTCATATTCTACTGTTCCCCAGTGTATATTCTATATGCAAGAATGGTTTTTTTTGTAGGATTGTGTCTGGAATGAACATTTCAAGGTCTTGTATTGTCAGAGGTTTTGAGTTGAAGCAGGAAGATGCTGCTGACAACAGCCCAGCCTTTGCTGCCGATGGAGCAGCTTGTTTTGTAGCAGTTAAGAAGGTGGCAGACAGATCAAGTCCTCTGTGAATTTATACCAAATAACATTTGGACTATTCTCAACGGCAAGTTCTTTATAGCAGCATGTTTAAGATTTAAAAATGATGTTTGTTATAAAATCACAAGGAGCTGGATTGGCATGCCGCCATCTTTATGACTGTTAAATACGATACAAAGCACCGAACTCCTTATGGGCAGTAGCATTTACCAGTAAACATATTTTCTTGCTTGCAAGTAAGAAAACAGATGTCATCTAACATTTAATCAGTCCGACTAAAGCACATGATTCTTTGGCTACAGCCATACATTGGTGTGTATAGTACACCAAATGTACAAACTATTCTGGTTCATTCACCGCACAGATTGTAAAAATATCAAGTTTCACCCAGAGCAATTAGCTACACAAACAATCACAGATAAACATAAACACTACAATGTGAGGAATGCTGAGGTCTGATTCCTATTAGAAATGCTTTAGAATTCCATAGGATCTTAATTCATTAAAGTGACAAAACAAATACAATCACAGTTAAAACAGGGGGTAAAATCCACAATCCACCCCCACCAAGTACTGTAACAGTCAACAACAAGGGACTTGGGTTAACTTTATCCTTGCTTGATTAGTTCCAATCCAGTTATCAGTGAGCAACCCTTATCCTGTTTACTAAACAAAAACTTCTGTACTTACACAGTGAGTAACTTCTTCCTCGAATGAATTAACAAGATCTTTCTAGATACCAATGCTCCTCCTGATCCTTCTTCCCCTTCACTTTCCTCTGATCCCAACCCTCCTTTGTTTTCATAATGCCCTCTGACCTTCCTCTCTCTGACCCTGAACAATTAGTCCTCAGCAAAGGCCTCAGCTTCATCCCCTTACACCTCACCTCAATGAATTTCGAGCTCGACACTATGCTGAGCTCTTCTTCCATTGCCTTCACTTCTGTGCAAATTCTTTGGCCAGGAGTCTTCCTCCTGCACAGTGGACCCTTTCTCTCGTCTTCAGAATTCTCATTCCACCTGGATCCCTCCCTCTGGCCCCTTACCCTCTCTTGATCTTTTCATTGGGAACTACCGGCGTGATATTGTCCGTCTGAATTTCTCTAATCCCCTCACTTACTCTAACCTACCTCACTCTGAACTTGCAACACTCCATTCTCAGGTCCAACCCTGACATTGTCATTAAACCTGCTGACAAGGGAGGCACTGTTGTTGTTTGGTCAAAAGATCTCAAACTTGCGGAGCCTGAATGCCAAATCTCCGACACCGCCTCTTAACTCCCAGTGGACCACAACCCCACCACTGAACATCAGCCATCATTTCTCAGACTGTCACTGACCTCATTTCCTCTGGAAATCTTCCCCCCACAGCCTCCAACCTCATAGTCCCCCAACCCCGTACAGCCCACTTTGACCTCCTTCCCAAGATCCACAAACAGGACTGCCCTGGTAGATCCATTGTTTCAGCCTGTTCTTGCCCCACGGAACTGATTTCTTCCTATCTCGACTCTTTTTTCTACTCTTGTCCAGTCTCTTCCGATCCACATCCGCGACTCTTCCGATGCCCTCCCCCACTTTAACAGTTTCTAGTTTCCTGGCCCTTACCATCTCTTTATCACCATGGACGTCCAGTCGCTCTACATCCGCCACCACCCTCCTCCGCCTGTCTGAATATGTTCTTACATTGAACAAGTTCTCCTTTGACTCCACTCACCTCCTTCAAATAAAAGGTGTCGCTATGGGTCCTAGCAATGCTTGCCTTTTCGTGGGATAAGTGGAACATTCTTTGTTCCAGTCCTACTCAGGGCCCCTCCATCACCTCTTTTTCCGATACATTGATGACTGTATCAGGGTGGTTTCCTGCTCTCGCTCCGAATTGGAAAATTTCATTAACTTTGCTTCCAATTTCCATCCCTCACCTTCACATGGCCCATCTTCGACTTTCCCCTTCCCTTCCTCGCTTTACCTATCTCCATTTCTGGGGATAGGCTCTCAACCAATATCTACTATAAGCCCACTGACTGCCACAGATACCTTGATTACAATTCCTTCCACCCCACTTCCTGTAAGGACTTTATTCCATTCTCCCAGTTTCTCCGTCTCCGTCGCATCTGTCTTGATGATGCCACCTTCCACACCAGTGCTTCCTTTTTTCTCAACCGAGGATTCCCCTCCACTATGGTTAACAGGGCCCTCGACTATGTCCATCTCATTTCCCACACTTCTGCTCTCACCCCTTTCCCTCCCTCTCAGAACCACGATAGGGTTCCCTTTGTCCTCACCTTTCACCCCCACCAGCCTCCACATTCAATGGATCATCCTCCACCATTCCTGCCACCTCTAGCGTGATCCCACCACCAAACACATCTTCCCTTCCCCTTTCAGCATTCCAAAGGGATTGTTCCCTCTGCGACACACTGGTCCACTCTTCCATCACCCCCAACACCCCCTCCCCTTCCCACGGCACCTTCCCGTGCAAGCGCAGGAGATGCAACACCTGCCCTTTCACCTCCTCCCTTCCCACCTTCCAGGGCCCCAAACACTCCTTCCAGGTGAAACAGCGATTTACTTGTACTTCTTTCAATTTAGCATACTATATTAGCTGCTCACGATGCGGTCTCCTCTACATTGGGGAGACCAAACGCAGATTGGTTGATCACTTTGCCGAACACTTCCATTCAGTCTGCAAGCGTGACCCCGAGCTTCCGGTCACTTGCCATTTCAATTCTCCACCCCGCTCCCACTCTGACCTCTCTGTCCTCGGCCTCAGTTAAGTGTGCAAAAAAAAAACAAAGCGAGAAGAATGATCTATCAGAGATGGGGGAGCACCTAGCAGAGAGTGTGGAGAAAGGGGGAATCCCAGTGAATAGTGGGAGCACTGGCACACAGTAGGGAACACTGGCAGAGAGCAGGGACAGTGGGAGCAGCAGTGTAAATCTCAAGAGCACCAGCAGCAGAATAAGAAGTGAGTCGGGAGCACGCAGGTGACTAAAAAATAAGGGTGGAAGCAGCTGGCAAAAAATAATAATTGGGGAGCAGTTGAAAAAAACAGCTGTTCTTTGTTTAAGTTTCGCAGTTAGTTAGTGACCAAACTAATGCTGTCTTCCTTGTGTTTCTTAAATTTGGTGTAATGTATTGTCATTGTTTACATGCCACCCCCTACAGCTCCCAGGAAAATTACTGAGTGACCCACAAAGAGAAAAGTTTGGACACCCATGCGCAGATTTTCAGCTGCGGGGACATTCATACCAGAGGGGTGGCAGGGTGGGATTTTCATCCATTCAAAACGCCCGACACAGACCCCAGCAAATTTCCTGGGCTCAGCCTCACTTACATATTTTCAGTCGGCTCCAAGCGGTTTTGCCACCCACACTTGGGAGCTCGCTACTGAGTGAGGGGAGGGGGCTGTGTTGTAATTAGCCACTGCCGCAAGGATCAGACATCCACAGCAGCCTAAAGGGCCAGGCTGCCCTCCTCCATGGGGACCACCTTGCTGGTTCCATTACTGCTGCAAATCCTGGCAATAAGGAAATGTTGGTCGTAAGTTCCTCACTCCATCATAGTCCCTGCTTGGGCGTTTAAAGGTTCCTCCATCTTTCCCATTGCCTAGCAACACTGGATGTCTGTTGCATGTTGGTGTGTGTCTGATCCAATGTTAATGAGGCAATAATGATGGGAAGTGTCACTCTGTCAGTATCACCTCATTTAAATGCTCCCGCCCAAATCTGGCTGGGTGCTTTCAGCATCTGGTAGAAGTGATGCCAGAAAACACATTGGGCACAAAAGTGGGCAGGGATCCTGTTACCCGACCCATTTCCGCATTCGCCCACCCAAATACTTCTAAACCAGCCCAATGGCAGAGGAGAATCCTGCCGTAGGCCCTGCTCTAAAATGACAGAATAACTACAACGATCGATACATTAGAGCTTAAAGAGGAAGTATATCCTAATGCATTGGGTTACAATCCTGAATGATATATGTTCACTCACCGGTGAATTCTATCACCTCTCATTCAAGGCAATCAGAGAGCACACATTGGAGCAGATCTTGACTTTGTGAGATTGTGTAAAACAGCCTGCCGACTCACTACCACCCATTTTACACTATCTCGCAAAGTCAAGATCTATCCTATTTTTTGTGGAACTTGCCCTGTGACATCGTGAAATCCTGCGCAAAATGCCTGCAACACTGCCAAAGCATAGAATATTGCAACAAGAGGCGACTGAGAGATAGCTGTGGATGTGTGTGTATATATATTGCACTGCCGTGACTATCAGGATTATGGGACAACTCAGTAGAATGTACTTTTTTTTTCATTGAGACGGGCGTAACTGTGTCAGAAACTCAATGTGGTCTGAAAAAAACTTGCCTTGTAAAGCTAAAACGAAATGAAAAAGGGTTTTTAGTTGCGTTTGATCCATTCCTGTCCCGTTACAAGTGAACTCCAGTCCAGGAGATACGACTAGCCAAGTAGTTTCTTGAACTCTTTTGAAGCTGTTTAAGCCACAGCAGTGAGCGTGATCTGTTCCAGTCACAAACTGACATATTACTGTATTTAAAAGTTAGAGCTATGGTGCAGAGTAGATGTTATTTGAATGGCATTGCTCATTGACCATATCTTTTATTGAAACTTTCTCATAAATGACAATGAAATATACACAAGGAAGTCTGTTACAGCATTCTGAATTGTTCTGACATATTTTATTACTGTAAGAGCTGGAAAGGATGCCAGAGGGAGTTTTTGTTGATGGATTATTTTGGCACAGATTGACTCAGAGAGTTAACCCTTGCAATCCTATGCGATGTGTTTTGAACATTGGATATGTGATAATGGATAGCTTGGAGTGTGTAACAATGCAGTCATTTAATTGAAGGGTGTTGATCGCATCATAAACTGCTAAAGTGCTTTACTTGCTTTGAATCCCAATTTTAACTATTGACTTACACTTGCTCATGGATATGAAAGGCTAGAAATTCTGGTCGGGGGGTGTGGAGGTGGGGTGGGGGAGTGATGGTGATGGGCCGAGCGGAACTCCGCTCTGATTCTGGTGAGGGGGGAGCATAATTTTGGGGCAGAACTCAGCGCTGCCGTGGTTACGCCTCATCTAAGTTTCCCCACAAATAGCTCACCAGGAGGGCTGGCTGCTCCTTCGGCCCGTCCCGTTACATCCACAACCAGCTTTGGGACACATCTTGGGGAGTTCGCCGGCTGTCCCAGACATTCCATCACCTCATCCGTAATAGACCCACTGGAGTGTGCCGGCTCTATTCTTGGCCTCCTGAAGGCCCCAATGAAGTCGTCTGATAAGCACCTGATCTGCTACATTAAATAAGTAAAGATTCAAGTACCCATGGTTGCTGCAAAACTGTTTTTCTTCACAGAGAGTCACAGAAATTTACGGCACAGAAGGAGGCCATTCGGCTGAAAAAGAGCTATCCAGCCTAATCCCACTTTCCAGCTCTTGGTCCATAGCATTATAGGTTGCAGCACTTCAAGTGCATATCCAAGTACTTTTTAAATGTGATGAGGGTTTCTGCCTTTACCACCCTTTCAGGCAGTGAGTTCCAGACTCCCACCACCCTCTGGGTGAAAAACATTCTCCTCAACTCCCCTCTAATCCTTCTACCCATTACTTTAATTCTATGCCCCCTGGTTATTGACCTCTCTGCTAAGGGAAATAGGTCCTTCCTATCCACTCTATCTAGGCCCCACTTATTAAACTGAAGGAAGCTAATCTCTTTGGAAAGTTATTCCCAGCTTCCCCAGTGGCTCAATAAATAGGTGTATCGTTGTTGAAGATCAGCAAGGTTCCAGGTTTGATTCCTGGACTGCGCTACATGAACTGCTCTGAGCTAGAACAGCAGTGGCCTCCCTCAATGGCATTGGTCTAGACAGGAGAACAAAATAAGGCAGGGTTCCTGCTTTTGATCAATATGCAGAGACCCCTGCAGCAAAGTTCATGCGTGTGGATGCTGGATAAGAACAGGAGCGGACTCAATGATAATGACCTCGGCGGTGGAGCAGCCTGCCAGCATTTCCTGTCTAGGCTTGCACATGAAGAATAGTCAATTGGGCAAGGTATCAAAAAAACTGGCAGCACCTGTGAAACAGCTCTGGCATCAGCCACTTCTTTCAGGAGCAAAAGAGAGAATATTCCATTGGGGGTGGCGGTGGTGGGGTGGGGGGGGGGGGTGATGGGTGGGGGGGGATGGGCGGTGGGGTGGTGGGGTGTTAAGAAAAAGTTATTCCTGGCATAATTTTCAGTGTTGAGAGTCAATGTCAGGTTGGCACAATAGCCAGATTTTGGAAGAGTCCGCTGGCAGTACGGAGCCTCGCTGGAGACAAGAGCGGGTTGTGAAATTGGGCTCAGGCCTTTCTTTTTTTAATTTGTTCTTGTGATGTGGGTGATACTGGCAAGTACTGGCTATCCCTAGTGGCCTCGAGGGCATTAAAAATCAGCCACTTAGTGTGGGACTGGAGTCGCACGCAAGCCAGTCTGGGTAGGGATTTCAGGCTCCCTTCCCTAAGGATATTAGTGAACCGGTTGAGTTTTTATGACAATCCTGGCAACTTTCATGGACATTTTGTTCTGGCGCCAGTCCAAATATTATTAGATTTATTAAGTTCAATTTTACAACTTTCAATCCTGATATTTGAACTCATAGCCTCTGGCCTATTAGTTCAGTACCAGAACCATTAGGTTACCATGCCCTAATGCAACTGTTTTATAGCAGGGTGCATTTATTGGGGAAGAATGTTGCTCAGTGCAAGCCTCATTAAAGCTTTAAAAATATTTAAATTGGTCGCGCACCAGATTCAGGGCCTTTATCACCACCTCCTCATCAATATCACTGCTCGCTCCTTCGAACCAGGGGCAACAATTCTGGCCTCTTGCGCAGCCCTGATTTTCATCGCTCCACCATTGGCGGCTGTGCTTTTGGTCACCTGCCCTAATATCTCCTTATGTGGCCGGGTGTCAAATTCTGTCTGATAATCGCTCCCGTGAAGAGCCTTGGGACATTTTACTACATTAAAGGCACTATATAAATGCAAGTTGTTGTTGTGCGAGTGCACTAGAATAGCTGACTGTCAATAGAGCAGTGGTGCATGAGTCAGCTCACTGTAATGGCACTTACATTTATATAGCACCTTATCTCAATATAACATCTTAAAGTACTTTATGCAATGAAGTAATTCTGGACTGCAATGACTGTAGTTGCTTTCGACAAATGAGGGACTGAAACCTTGTGCTTCAATCAGCTGAAGGTCCAACAATTCAGGGTGGCTCATTTTTTGCAGTTAGTAAACTGTTCTTTTTATTCCATTGGCTGTAGTGTTTTTTTTTAAGAACTTAAATATTTAAAGTGATGAGTGATTAAATTGTGTCCTGGTTTAAGACGCTCCTTAAAACCTACCTCTTTGATCAAACTTTTGTCCTAATATCTCCTTATGTGGCTCGGTGTCAAATTTTATCTGATTACGCCTCTGTGAAGCGACTTGGGACGTTTTACAGCGTTAAAGGCGCTATATAAATGTAAGTTGTTGGTTTTGGATGGCCTGGCTTGTAGGCTTAGGTTTGATTGTTGGTTGGAAACTTGAATTTTTTTCTTTGCTTATTATATTGTTCTTTCCTTATTTTCATTGGTGAATTAATTTTTGTTGCTGTGTAGCCCTGATTTTTTTGAATGGCAAAACCTTGGGGCGCCCCGTAGCGGAAATTGAGTGGCGCCCCCTGCCTTACCGCCTGGCGCTTCCAACGACCAGAAGACTGGAACGCTATCAATCGCTGTGGGGCTGGGGGGGGCGCTATTTAAAGGGGGCCTCTTCCTGTCTTTTATTGTTGGTGGCATTTTTGAACTACGCATTCTGAGAGAGAGAGGGAGAGACTTCTGGAGAGATTCAACGTTGTGTGAAGGAGATTTGGGTACTGAGCAGCACTTTGCAGGTTCATTTTGATTTGCCATTCCTTGTATCGATTTAGCAGAGACCGTGGGAGCTGCACTCTGAGCTCTTTGCCTGGTGCTCTCCATTGTTCTTTCCAGCACATTTGATGTGCAAGTCTCTCCAGGCCGAGATTCAAGGCAGCAATGAACAGGATGTGGATGGAAAGCAAGATTAACCATCCCCTTTAAGAACTGGCCCGTGCCATTGTGTGTGTGTTCCATTGCTGACTGACATTACATGAGCTTCGCCACTGTTTCTTACAACCGTCTTACTTTTAGCTGCAATTTTCCTTGCACTAAGGTTGGGAATTCCTTTGGAGGTTCCAAAAGTTCATGTGACTATACCTCATACATTATGTATGCTCCCGTCTTTACCCTAGTGCCTACATTTACTGACCCAGACACCCCTTCTTGGGCATGTTAGAGATCTGTCTTTGACACATCCACTTCACAAATGAGGTGATTGCATTGCTATGCCATCTAGAGTCATGGGGGAGAAATTTGGCATGTAAGCACCTCCTGTTAGCGCCTGGGGGGGATGCTAACGAGTTTGCGGCAGAGCGCAGCGAATCCAACACCGCACGAGAAATTCACCTGGTATTTAACGCTGCCGATAACATTTAGCGCCTAAGCCTTTAGCGGCTGCCAAATCGTGACGTCAACGCGTGTGGAACGCCCCGTTAACGGCCCAGATGCAAAATTGACTGCTGCCCCTGCCTTAGCGCCTGGCGTGAACAATGGCAGGAAGAGGAAGCTGTAGGAGTGGTATTTAAAGAGATCAACATCCGGTTTCATTTTAGTCGCCACTCAATGCTGCCTTCTCAGTTTGACAAAGGGAAATAGCCGTTTTCACTGAGGTAAATGTTTATTAATTTCAGGATTGTTCTGGTTGCTAAAAATTTGTCAGTTTCATTGTATTGAGATTTCGAACTCCTACACTTGGATACGTTAATGGGGGCTGTACTGGTACTCGACCTCGCCCTCCAGCATCAACGTCGGAGGCATCGGAGGCAGAGACAAAGATTGGAAAATGTGGCCAGTGGGAAGAGGGCCAACAGTGCTCTCAACAGGAGGCCTTACCCTCCCAGGGTATTCCGGGAGCACTTCTCCTACATAAATTTCACTGGGAACAGTGTCTTAGAAGACTCCGCTTCAGCAAGGAGGTGGTCACAGAGCTCTGCCACCTCCTGCAGTCAGACCTCGAGCCTGAGATTAGGACCACCATGGCTCTCTCAGTGGCAGTCAAGGTCACCGTCGCCCTCAATTTCTACGCCAGCGGATCCTTCCAGTCTGCAGCAGGAAACATATCTAACATATCCCAGTTCGCCATCCATTGCTGCATCCGGGAGGTCACAGAGGCTCTCTACAGAAGGAGAAGGGATTACATTTCCTTCCCCATGATCAGACAGAAGCAGCGTGAGCGTGCATGTGGCTTTGCCAGGATAGCGGGCTTCCCCATGGGGCAAGCCACATTGATTCCACCCATGTGGTTTTGCGGGCACCCCGTAACAATCCTGAGGTATTCCATAACCGCAAAGGATAGCACTCACTTAATGTGCAGTTGGTGTGCGACCACAGACAGTGAATCCTCACCATCAATGCCCGCTATCCTGGCAGCAGCCACAATGCCATCATCCTGCATCTGACCGGTGTGCCAGCACTCTTCCAGCCACCATATCAAGCTCGCGGCTGGCTGGTCGGAGACAAGGGCTATCCAATCTCCACCTGGCTCATGACTCCCCTCCGCAATCCTAACACTGCTGCCCAGCACTCATACAATGAGAGCCATGCCACCACCAGGAACAACATCGAGCAGACCATCGGGGTGCTCAAGCAATGGCTCCGCTGCCTTGACCGCTCGGGAGGAGCCCTCCAGTACTCGGTTGTGCGGGTGTCCCTTTTGACAATCTTGAGGGCCCAGCCATTGCCACCAGGCATAGCGGCACCACCTCAGGAGGAGGAAGAGGGAGAGGTGGAGGATGAGGAGGAGGACGAGGAGGAGGAGGAGCAGGAGGAGGAACAGCAGCGAGGAAGGAGGCAGCCACTCAATCGGCCTTCTGGAAGAGCAGTCCATGACCGTCTCATCAGACTACAGTTCCAATAAATTCTACCCCACATCCTGGTTGCTGACCACATCCCCATCATTCCATCCATTTCACTTGCCATATCACAGCGCAAAGCTGAAATGAGAGATACCACAAAATCAGCAAAATTCCATTAATAAATTTATCAACATTCAGTAAACACATATATACAACAACAATATTAACTAATCACCCTTGTGCAAACCCATACTTCCCCTCTTTACAGTGCCTTTTCCTAATCTACTGCTCCTACGTAGTCTGTTCCCAGTGGCTGCAGCAGGGCTGGTGGAAGGCTGCTGAGTGTCCATGCGGGAGACTTCAGATGGCCTTGCAGAACGTCCTCGACCAGATCTGAGCCTAAAAGACCCGGCTGTAGACTGCACCACCTCAGGCTGGGCGGCAGCAGTCTGGCCTGACTGGATGACACGAAGCGACAAGGGCAATGGCGGAGTGGCAGTGGTGGGAGCAGGAATGCTGTCATCCTGAGAGAGGACAGCAGGTTCCTGCTTGACTGACCCACTCCCACTCCCCCGGGGCAGCACCTCAGCATCCCTAGCAATCTGCTGGAGCATAGATTGCTGGCCTGCTGTGACACCGTGAGATCCCCGGTGGACTGTGGTGGACCCAGCGATGATGGCAGCAGTCAGATCTTTCGTGGCATCAAGCTGAGATTGCATGAGAACAGTCTGAGACTCGATGGCAGCAACCATGGACTGAATTACAGCACTAAGACGTTGCATCGCTTCCGCCTATGCTGCAATGGAAGCTGCCACATCGCCCATGACACGCGGCATGAGGTCTGGGTCCCCACGGTCTCTCTGGGAATCCACTATACTCTGCACAGTGGAAATGATGGGCTCCATGGTGTGCGCAGAGCTCTGTGCAATGTTGGAGGCGGACTCCTCCACGCTCCTTACCATTGCCGACAGGCTCTTGGGCACCCTTGCCATTACACCTATGATCTCTGTGTGCATGCCCATCACCCTTCTTGTGAACGACTCCCCATCGAGGTCCTGTGCAGCAGAACTCACAAATGAACTCGCCCTGCGGGGAGCTGGCTCCCGAGCTACCCTTTCCCCCTGGCCTTGCTGCAGCCCACTCGTCCCTGGTGCATCACCCAGTGCAGACCCCTCTCCTAAACTTGCCAATTAAAGATCGCATAGTGCCAGTATCTGAGGGGGTGCCTGCGGGTGAGACACGGTACTTTCTCCTCCTCCTCTTCTCCTTCCTCACTCTCAGTGGGAGGCTCAGCGACAGGCTGGTCATCTGGTTGCTGATTACCTGAAAGCATAAAGGCACAACACTCGCATTAAGGTGAGGGCAGGGGGGCTGGAAGGGAGCAAGGAATGCAGACAGTATAATAAGCTGGAAAGTGGGAAAGGAAATTGCAAGGCCTTGGTGTATGTCTCAGAGCAAAGAGTTAAAAAAAAATTGAGTCAGAGTCAAGGCAGTAATTCCCAACTAATACAACAACAACAACAACTTGTATTTATATAGAGCCTTTAACGTAGTTTTTCCTCATGTCACCTTTGGTTCTTTTGCAGTCCGTGTGGTGAAGGTGCTCCCACAGTGCTGTTAGGGAGGGAGTTCCAGGATTTTGACTCAGCGATGATGAAGGAATGGCAATATATGTCCAAGTCAAGCTGGTGTGTGACTTGAAGAGGAACTTGAAGGTGGTGGTGTTCCCATGCACCTGCTGCCCTTGTCCTTCTAGATGGTGGGGGGGGGGCGTGGGTTTGGTATGTTGGTCATGTGACCAAGCCTATCTGGAGAGGGCCTCTACTTAGGCAGTGGGCAGTGGAGATAATGGATACAGTTGTTCTGCTGTGCTTTTGACTTGGAGAGGGTGCAAAAAAGATTTACAAGGATGATACCAGAACTGCGAGATTATACTTATCAGAAAGGATGAACAGTCTGGGTCTTGTTTCTCCTAAAAAGAGAAGGCTGAGAGTGACCTAATAGAGGTCTATAAAATTATGAAAGGTTTTGATAGAGTGGATACAGAGAGAGTGTTTCCACTTGTGGGGAAGAACAAAACTAGAGGCCATCAATATAAGATAGTCACCAAGAAATCCAATAGGGAATTCAGAAGAAACTTCTTTACCCAGGGAGTGGTGAGAATGTGGAACTCGCTACCACAGGGAATAGTTGAGGCGAGTAGTATAGATACATTTAAGGGAAAGCTAGATAAGCATATGGAGGGAGAAGGGAATAGAGGGTTATGCTGATAGGGTTAGATGAGGAAAGACGGGAGGAGGCTCGAGTGAAGCAGAAACACCGGCACGGACTGGTTGGGCCGAATGGCCTGTTTCTGTGCCGTATATTCTGTGTAATTCTATGTAATTCACCTCCCTGAGTAATTTCTTTACTTAACTTAAGTAAAAAGGAAATGAATAAAGAGTATGCTGGAAGAGATTTTTTGTGGAAGTGTTATTTTGTGTGTTGCATAGGTTGGGCAGTGTGTGCGGAACCCACTTCAGATATAACCTGTGTAATCATATAAAGCTGGAGGCCAAAAGGCATTGAAAGCAATCAATTATTCTATTCATCAGATTATTCTACCAACAGTTAAAAAAAAGTTTCAATTTCTGTTCAGATTTTGTGTCATGAGCTTATTTCACAGAGCCCATAGGAACATATACAACGTGCTTGATCAGGCTGTCATTTCAGGCAGGACTTAGAAGCTAAATGGAGTTAGGTAAATATAATTTGAGCTTTTACTTCAATATGTAATAATCATAAATGCTGTGAATTCCCAGCTAGATGCCGCACAGGGAATATCATCACTAATTCCATCTGAAGATTGTCATTTTCAGTGATTATTACTTTTTAGTCTCCTTTTTTGATATGGAGATTCTGCGAGAAGGGCCAAGACATTGAACCAGTAAAAGCTTTTGAACTATCTTATTACATTCAGAAGGGGAAAGCACAATTGCTTCATCTACTTTGGCACATGGGTGGCTGGGATCTTGGGCACGATTTAGAGCCTTAATGCTGCTAGATGTAATGACAGTTTAGATAGGCTTTTTGATAGTAACTGTGTGTCCAACAAAACCTCGATTTTAAAATTCTTATCCTTGTTTTCAAATCCCTCCATGGCCGTGCCCCCTCCCTATCTCTGTAACTTCCTCCATCCCATAAACCCGCCCAGATCTCTGTGCTCTTCCAGTTCTGGTCTCTCGTACATCCCCGATTGTCATCGCTCCACCATTGGTGGCCGTGCCATCAGCTGCCTAGGCCCTAAACTCTGAATTTCCCCCTCCGCCTCTCTACCTCTCTCTCCTCCATCTCCTTAAAACCTATCTCTTTGACCAAATTTTTGGTCACCTGTCCTAATATCTCCTTACGTGGCCTGTTGTCAAATTTTGTTTGATAATCGCTCCTGTGAACCACCTTGGGACGTTTTACTATGTTAAAGGCGCTGTATAAATGCAAGTTGTTGTTGTTGCCATTACAATCAGGCCCTATTTTTAACTGCAGAAAGCCAAACTTATCACTGATGTTTTTTTCATCAGAATAAAGGGGGTGATTTGATAGAGGATTTAAGATGATGAAGGGATGGAACAGGGTAGATAGAAACAGACTGTTTGCAGTGGTTGAGGGGTCTAGAATGAAGAGACACAGATATAAGATTAAATGTAAGAGATGTTGGACAGAGCAGGAGTAACATTTTTATACAGAGTGTTGTGGGGCTGTGGAATGCATTACCAGAGTTAATGATTGAAACAGAGACCATCTCAATATTTAAGAATTGGTTATAAAGATGGTTGCAGATAAACACCAACAAGGACGGGTTGGACCAAACGGCCTGTTTCCATGACATAATTTCTGTGTAATTTTCTACATGGCCTCCTCTAGGTTGCAGCAAATGCATTGGAGAACCTACAAGAAGGGGAGGCATCAACAAAAACTGACAGTTTCTGGTTCTTCACAACCGCCTTCTGACACACTGAGAACACTGGATGAGGCCTTTTGTCGCAGCTCCCAGTCAGAAGTCATCTTTACAGATTGGGACGATTCAGAAGGATCTTCAAGATGGAGTATGGTAAATCAAGGGTACTATTACCTATGGGAGGGGGAAGGGCTCCATGGACCCCACAAAAAGTAGGAGATTTTTCATGAATGATAGGGGGTATTTGTACAATGTCCTCTTTTAACCCCACGCCCTGTGACAGAATGAAAGGCTGTCGTAAGGTCTGCGAAGTTGGTAAGCAAGGAGGGAGCAGGAGCGTGGCATAACATCAATGTATGAAACATCGTCACATAACAGGAAGAGAAGTGGGGAGCGAGGGCTTTTTTTTTGCAGTGTGTTGCTAGCATTTTCACAATCCTGTATGTAATATGATTCCACTGTGGGCAGACATTGCTGGATGTGGGTTGGAATTTAAATTAGCAAAGAATATCTTTTCAATAAACTTTCGACAGATGTTTTACTTCTATCCAAATTGTAGTTCCTCTACATTTGGAGGATGAGGGTGGGATGTGTTCCCAAACTATATAAAAGTTGAATAGAAGCCAAAAGAAATTAACCATGATATGTTGGTTGGGAGGTGGGAGTGAGTCCCAACATCATTTATAAAAGTGAATTCATTTTGTTTGGAGTAATTTCCCCATTTCAAGTCAATTCAGTATTTGTAAACCACTCTGTCCAATTCCAAGTGACTACAACAACAGATGATGCATTAAGCATTGAAGCCTCCTATATATGAAACTGGTGCTGGCCATCTCCTCCAGATGACCTAGTTGACTAAGGCAGTATCTCACTGAGCCATATAGACCAGGGAGGTCCCATGTTCAATATGTGGTCTGTAATGCTAGTTGAATTCAGCCAGGTGGCAGTAGGGCTATTGAAAATTGTCTTCAGCACCCATGGACTGTTGCAACGGCCTCAGCACCCATGGGCGAGGGAAGGGGAAAATCAGGCAGGGTTCCTGCTGCTGATCGTATCAAGTGACGCCTGCTGAAAAGCGAGCACGTGTACACGTTAGGGATTGTGCTCAGCCGTGATAACCCCTTCCCATCTCAGTGTCTAGCCTTTCACGGCCACTTGAGTGAAGTGTGGACGGAGAGGCCCTTAGGTAACTGTACCCCAGCACCGGTCAGAACTTGCAGGGGATGAAGGAAAGAAATTGAAGGGAGGAAAGAACTGAGGCTAACAGTAAGAGCTTCGAAACAGAACGTTGCCTGCACGGCCCAGCCCTGTACAAAGGGTAAAGGCACCTTTTGTACTTGAGGGTGCTGGATATATTCATGAGCACCTCACAGCCAACGTTCAGAAAATCAAAAGTTTACTTTGGTATCATAAAATAGTTGGATGCTATCAGCGTTTGTAGATGTTAGATTGTTGCAAATTTACACGATTGTTTTGCAAAAGTCAGAGTAACAGACATTGCACAGAATGTTTTCCAGGGTCCTGTCCCAGCACATGTGCATGCCAGAATTAAATCTGTAGTGTTTCAAATTGAAATAAAAAAGTATTGCAAACTCACTACCACTTGCGGAGCCCCGGAGCCTGATACAACTTCCATGCTTAATGGGCTTATTGTGCCCCCGCAATGCAGGGGTGTTTCGAGCTTCTGTTTTGCCAATTGTACATGTGTGTGTATAAATACTATATAGATAAATTATCAAGGACATTTTGACTCATTAAACTTTTAAAAGTCATGTTAACCCTCTAGTGGCAACACGGGATTTGAAGTTCCACTCTTTATTCCATTCTCAGAATGCAGGAATGATTTGAGTCCATACATTTCTCTAATATTCCATGTTAGAAAGATACCTAAAAAAAAAACCTAACTTTTCACAGCTTTTAAATGGTTCTTTTGATCCCTGAGGGTTTTTTTTCTCTCAGATGTTATCCTATGAAATGACACAGAAACATATATATAAGACAGCCATTAAATGAATAGCACCAATACCACAGGGAAACCAGATGACTGATTCTCCAGACCCCACGTTCTTGATCTTTATATTGGTCAAAGGTTTAAATTTCATAAGAGCTAAGTGTACCAAGTCAGTAGCAGTTTGTTAGTGTGGTCAACGTGCCTTTAAAATATTTTTTTTTAAATCTTGAGGTGCAGTTTTATTTTTGAGGGGGAGGAAGGTTGAGTTACTCAGAATGATTTATTTTTCTTAGGTTTTTGCAGATACTATTGCCCTAGTTTAACTCTTCCTGGCTCTAGTCCCATCCACCTTTAGTCCAGATGTTACCATGGCAAAACTCTTGGGCAGTTTCTAGGCAACAGTGGGGGGAGGAGTGAATTGGCTGGAGGCCCAAGGCTTCCTAGGGAAAAAGTAGGAGGATGTCTTTTGCGTTCTCCTAGTTTTTGCAGTGCAACTTCCTAGAACATTTTATTGTTTTTGTAACCAAATAGCACGGGTTTTAATGGGAGTAGTTTGCATTTGTGCCTTGTATTGTTCTTACAGATATTGGCTTAAAGACATAAAGTGGGAATAAAACCATCATCCTTCTTAAGTTATTTTAATTAAACGGTTTGATTCTGATAACACGCGTTGATAAGGCCATGCTTGTATGGACGTGCATGCAACACACATTAACTGCTTACAGTTCACTGAGGCTGTTCTGCACTCATGAACTAAATTTAAACTGTAGTCACGAAATAAAATTCTTATGCACAGAGGATTGCGTGCTTTACAAAGCCACGGGCTTTTCTGTGGAAAATACAATAACAATGATTCGAAAATCTTTAAGCTACAGACACGTTTTGTAAAGATGTTGTCCCTGTGCCCAGGACCTTCAGAAATGCCACAATGTCTCTTACACCTCATTTACATTGGACAGAAGTGAACCCGCACACAAATTGCTACCGTGAAACGATATCCCATTAAACGTGGTAAAAGTCACGGAGATGCCGAACCGCAGTGAAATTAATTGCACGGAATGTATCGCTCTAGGATTTCATGACAAGTTTTTAATATGGTTATAATGAGTGCTTCAGAATATATTGGACTGGAATATGGGGACCTAAGTGCCTTGTACTTTAATGTGTGGAAAGTCCCTTTCACCAACTTAAAACATCATTGCTGGAGAGTTCATTATGGCTGTTACCCAGGGTCTAAAGTTAAATTTTGAAATAAAAAAACAATTCTTGTCGCTTATGTTAGCACTTGTGATGACAAGAGGCGCTGGAGACTGGAGACAAGGGGGTAGATTTTAACTTTCTGCAGGGGCAGAAAACAAGCAATAGCGAATCGTCCGCCCGTTATACGCCCTGGTCGATTATCCTTCCTGTTAACTTCAATGGAAAGAAAAATCGGGCGGGGTGTATAGCAAGCTCTGCGGAAGGTGAAAATCTACCATCAGGAGTAGTGGGGCGTAGGTTCATGATACCGTACACTGCAAGTTTCCGTGTCATCTATGCCAGTGTGAGGAGGCGCTGACTGGAGGCCAGGTGCTTCCCTATGGAGAGGAAGGATAAGCTGAGGAACAGTTCTAAGTGGGACAAGTGGCTTTGGTTAAGGATTGGGAGAAGATTGCCTGGTTTGTTTATTTGTCTGCAGTTGGTACAAGCCTACAGTTGTCAGGGAAGCAATCCCAGTATAGACAATCAAAATAAAAAGAAGGAATATCACGGACACCAGAAGCTGCTGCTCAAAGAAACTGCTTTGCAATGAAAACATTTTCCTTGTGCCTCCATTTTCATCTCTTTGCAAGAAATATTCATTTATTTACAGTAGCAAGTCATCAAATCATTTGAAAGTTTATATAATGCAAAAAAGAAAAAGATGCATTTCCTCCAAAATGGCAGTTCATTTTCCAAAGTGTTGAGTTAATGTGATTTTTCTCTAATTGCCTTTTTATTTCTCCCATGATCCCATCATATGGCCAAGCACAATCTTCTTTCTGTCTGCCTTTCCCCATGACACTCTTGTCCCCAATCATTGAACAGTACCAGATCCAATCAGTCCCACACTGGATGGCAGAACTACGCTCCCAATAGCATGATTTCGATCTTCAGTCCCTCTACCTGTTGCCGCAGTAGTTCATTGAAGAAAATTTTAACTAGTAACTCATAGAATCATAGAATTATACAGCACAGAAGGAGACCATTTGGGTGCCTGTGCTGGCCTCTTTGTTGAATTTTAATATAATTTCCCAATAACCTTTTCATAATTTTCTAGAACTGTTCATTAGATCTATATACTACCAGTTGCCTAAATGTGTTATCCAAGATGTCAATGAGTCTTTTATAAGGGTCATCTGATATTTACCTCATGTAATAATATACATCCTTGAAGTAGATTTGCTTGATAATCAATTGCAGGTTACTTCTCAAACAAGCTTGCAGTAATGATGGCACAACTGTTAATACTTCACTATGAATATCCTCATGATGCGTGACACTGCCCACCATCTCAGTCACTGTGTACACTGCCCATCAAAAATGATCTAAAAGTGAATATCACCACCCTGTAAGGTTTACGAAATCATCTGAACTCCTTGATTAGATCAGAATCTTGTAATCACTTCCAGGTACTCATTATTCTACATGTAAACCATCTGATTAAATTACAGTCTATAACTCGCTCCCAGCTTACCATCATTCAGCCTGTAAACTATATGAACCCCTTGATTAGATTACATAGAATTGTAATTCATAGAACATTGTTATTTCCTGGTATTCCACTGCAGGCTAAATTCTTCCAGTGTTACATTGACAACATCTCATATTTAATTTGAAGTCAAAATGAGATAAATATTGTTTTTTTTAAATTGGCACTAATTATTCTCCACCTGCCTCCTCCTCTGAAGCCATTGACTTTTTGCTGAGATATGTTTCAAGGATGCTGCTTGTCCTCTGCTACCCCACTGAAACAGCCATTGCGTTTGTGCGAAATTAGACAGTGAGGGCCAGAAATTCCTTGGGCTCACTTCGTTGTTGTAAGTGAGGCTGAGCGGGAATCCTGATGTGCCGCTAACCTCAAAGGAATATGCAGGGTCAGGGTGGGGTCAGCAAATTTTAATATTTCCGGCAAGGTCCCGCACCAGTATGGGTGCATTTTGGACATCTGCTGAGGTGCAAGAAGATGCAACGCTTCAAAGCCGTTCAAGAGGGGTAGAGGGCATGGGAGGACAATTGGCAGAAGAATTTAAAAAAAGAGTTGGAAATCGTCTCCCTTTTATAAGACAGCTGATTCATTGTGGCTGCCTGCAACCTCCTGAGGTGTTCCAAGCCAAGATCTAGTCCTGGACACCCTGGTGGGCCCCAAGAACCTGGACTCTGGTATCTTCCTGGTGTCCAGATTGATGGGCACTCAGGAGCAGGAACTGGGAATTCTGGTGAGCGATGCCATCCTGCTGCTCCCACCGCCTTCCTGACATCATAACCTTCTCTGGAGCAGATGGAACTTCCACCTACCCCAGTCCCCAGCGGGAATTCCCTTCTTTGCATCTTTGGGGCAAAGACCTGGCATTTCTGGGTTCTAGCCAATGTTTTCCCTTCTCTACTGCTCTCCCATGTATTTTGAGCTGAGGATGGGCTCAGTCCCTGAGGAAATTTGGGATCTGAGTGTCCTAAATAGCCTTTGGGGCATTACTGCCAAAACTGATCCCTCACCTCACAAGTGTACTGCCGGTATGGATCACTTACATAGTGAACTGGAGCAGAAACCCTGGCCGATTTTACCCTCCTCAACCAATACACACTGAGGCCAATTGTACTACCACCCTGCCTGAGATCAGCAAACTTAGCCCAGATCACAGATCAAAAAAAAGCCTCATCTACTCATTGGAGAAACTCACTGACTGAAAGATCTTCCCGGTCTGTTATGCTCAGCAGCTCACTCGGTAAACTCATTGGAGAAGGCTGTAAATCTTATAAATAAAAGTACAATGCATTATAAAGTAACAATGTATAGGAGTGATTACAGAATAATCTCATCTCAGGGTAAAGGAGACATTAAGCCACTCAAGCTTCATTCCTCTCCTTTATGACATCATCTCAAGCCCTCTTGAAATACTGCTTAGCTGGGACCCAGTGGTAGCATTCTCGCCTCTGATTCAAATGTTTGTGGTTTCAAGTTCACTCCAGAGACTTGAGAACATAATCTAGGCTGGCACTTCTTTGCAGTACTGAGGGAGTACTGCACTGTTGGAGGTGCCGTCTTTCGGATGAGACGTTAAACCAAGGCCCCGTCTGCCCTGTGGACATAAAAGATTGAGAGGTCGCACAACACCAGGTTATAGTCCAACAGTTTTATTTGAAATCACAAGCTTTCGGAGCTATCGATTTGCTCCTTCCTCAGGTGAAGTAAATTAGATACAGAATCTCCAAAGCATATATAGATGGAAAACAAAGCATGTGTACTTTACAATTGCAGACCGATAAATTAAATCATCCTGACTATCTGCCGAGGTGTGATAAAGTTAATTAAGTCAGCCAGGAAGGTACCACATCAAAAACGGGAGGCGCAAAGCAACTAGCGCCCGGGCGCGGCGCCGCCCACGCCTCCCACAAAATTCAGGTTAGCGGCGGCGCTAACCAGTAGCGCCCCACTGCGCTGCACCACCGGTGATGACATCACCGCCCTGCGCAGCGCCCCGCTCGTGCCCCGGCCGCAATCTTCGGGAGCGACCCCTGACTTACCACCAGACGCTATGTCCAACAGGGTCAGGGGGGCCTACCTGCAGGTGGGGAGGCGCTATTTAAAGGCGAGGTGTGGGGCAGCCATTTTTGATGCTGGCCGCCTGCCAGCACCTGCCTGCGCTCTCGTCCCCAGCCTCCTGAACGACTCCCCCCCCCGCGAAGTGCCGGCTGCACTCCAAGAGCCCAGCACTTTTCTTGAGTGCCAGGCTCTTTTGCCGGCACTCCTGATCCCCGAGGGCCCAGCTGGGCCCCGGGTCGCGCTGCGCAAGGCCCCTCCCCTTTAAGAAGGGGAGGAAGGCCTGCAATACCGCGGCGCGCCATGCCGCAGCGCGTGGCACTGTGGCACGTAGCGCCGTGATATTGACTCGCAGCGCCCCAAGAGGGATGCTGGGCGTTTCCAGTAGTGCCCCGCTTCCCTCTTGGGGCACAACCACTCAATTTCCGGCGCAGGGGCGCTACCTTTTCCCGGCGAAGGTAGCGCCCCAAATGGGGCACTACTCAATTTTTAGCCCATGATCTTTTTTAAAAGCCTCAGTGAACTTGTTTGTGTGAATTGGTTACTTATAAGCACTTTATATTTTTAAGGAAAGGCATGGATGATTTTTTATTTCATCAATGATGTTTGTGGTACTGATGTTGAAGGTAAATATGTTGTGATAGCATAACAAATACAAGAGTGCTGCATGTTTTTTTGTGCAGTATGTTGTCAAGTTTTGTACATATTTTGTCTTGTGACAAGTGATTTATCGCAGTGCAGCTGCTGCAGTTCAGGATTTTCCCCAACATTTTGTCGTGACTAGACTATAGTTTTTATAAGTGGGCCAAGTCCCTATTAAACAAAATCTACGGTCCTCAAATTCCTGGGACAAGCAAAATCCTGATTTTTGTACCGGCGTTAGGAGGGAGGAATTTGGGATGGAAGATGGTTAAGCTGGGACTCTGCTCCCATTTCCATTGACCTTTAAATTCTGGTGGGGGGCTCCATGAACGGATCTTCCATTCATTCCCCTCTCCAACCCTCCCCCACCCACCCAATTTTGGGAGGCATGTTTGGAGAGTTCTTGGGCTGAGATAAAATCTCTCACAGGATGCAAAATGAGGTTCTAATCAGAATTGTAAATTATCTTGTTACTAAGAAACAGAAGAGAGTTAGCAATAGTAATA
This sequence comes from Squalus acanthias, assembly GCA_030390025.1. Lineage (NCBI taxonomy): Eukaryota > Metazoa > Chordata > Chondrichthyes > Squaliformes > Squalidae > Squalus > Squalus acanthias. The sequence continues at coordinate 13,440,693 of CM059435.1, read as the reverse complement.
GGTAAAGGGGTAATACTGAAAAAAAGTAACGTAACCCAAAGTGGAAAAGCCCGAGTGAGTGGAAACAAGAGATTCCGGTCTCTGAATACTAAGCTGACATCCAGTGCATCACTCATGGGAGTGGAGTGACAACCCCCTCATCGCATCTAGCCGGTTCTCCTGGTAGGGAGTTGTGAGTCAGGCTAACGGTCTGTCTACGTAATAAAAGGGGCTTCATTACAGAAAGGACCCAGAGCATGATCTATTGCATATAAAAGCAGTGGAAAAAATGGGTTACCTCGTGTGCCACGAGGCACAGAAGAAAAGAAATAGAAGAAAGTGGAAAAGGCACTGGGTCCTGATGGCATGCAGGATGCAACTGAGCCTGCATCTGTAATAGGTGCAAACCCAGCATACTTACTGCAATGCAGGGGTGCCCAACGAAAACTGGCGCTGAAGCCTGCCCCTGGATTCCCGTCGACCAGAGGGTCGGCAATGGATCTGAGGGCAGACTGAGGACAGATAGGTGAGTACAGCCTGTCTATTTTTACTCCCTTCGGGTCTTTGGATGCAACTGTGGCCTTCTGGCTGCTGATCAACCAGAAGGCCCCAACCTTGGAGGCCTGCCTCACAGCTGTAGGCTTGAGAGGCCTGCATTTAAATCTGCTGCCATTCTGCAGTTGCATGGCCCAGGGGAGTCAGAATGTGTGCCGATACCTCTCCATAGGTGTAGCACACCTGAGGGGTGCTGTACCTGTATTGAACCCACTGGGTGTCCAGAGAGGAAAATTAGCTTTAATAAGTCCAAGGAGTTAAATCCAGAAACCAATAATTAGATTACACTTTACACCTGTATTTATCTTACAAAGACTATGAGACAACATCATCAGCATGTGTGGTGAAGACGTTATTTAATAGTTCATAACAGAATATAATTATTTCTTTGTATAAATCTTCTCTTTCCTTGTTTTAGCATTAAATTAGTTAGTCCTTGTTTCAACCTGATATTCGTGAGCCTTGGTTTCAGCATGAGGTTAGTGTACCTGGCTAGATGCGAGGTCAGTGAGACCTTATTTCATTGCTTGGTTTGCGATAACATGAAGTCAATGTGCTCTTGTTTTAACTTAGAGGCAGTGAACTTGTACCAACAAAAGGTCTGTGAGGTTTTGCTTCTGAATGAAATTAATGAGATCTGTGTTACATTATGATGACGATGAGCCCTTCTTTGAACCTACAGTTGATCAGCCTGTACTCCAACGTAAAATTAGTGAACTTGTGTTTGGAGATGAGGTCACTGAGGTCTTGCTTCAACACAATGCTAGTGAGATCTTGCCTCTATATGTGGCTGATGAATCCTTGTTTCAGAGTTTGTGAGCTCTTGTTTTTTTTAACCAACTTTCAGGTCCTCATTTCAATGAGCCTTCTGCTATAGTGCAGGGCACCTCACTTGATTATTATTCTTAAGTTTTTCATTGACTTTATATCAAGCCAGTGTGTTTGTTAAAAAGTCCATGACATTACAGCATTCCGTTCTCACTTGAGTGAGCCTGTGTTTGAATGAGAGCTGGGAACTTCCACCCAGTCGTCACTGGAGCCAAGTTACCTCACATATTTGTTGAGCTGAAACACAAGGCGACTGGCCTATTTTGACAGTGTATCAGTTGTGTTCATTCCCTGCCTCTTCCTTTCTCTTTGTTTGCACGCTTCCATGACCTTTGTGGCCTATTGCAGCATCGCAACTCTCTCCAGCTGCCCCCAACCCCCACCACCGGTGCCTCCACCGCTCCACATCCTCTGCTTCCTAACACCTCATTGATACTAATGATGTATTTTGTTTCCTTTCTTTGGATGAGTGAAAGGTTCACTCAGGTGAATTTTGTTTAAAAAGCTGCCCGCAAAAAAAAAACTTAAATAACAATCATGTCAAACACAGCTTTCAAGTTCCATTTTATCTGTTGTATGGGTTTTTTTTTGAGAGCCGCTTTATTCAAAGCGATACAAAAATGAATGCCAGTGAAAGGGTTGATTCGCTGTCAGTGGAAGGTAGTAAAGCACTCATCACTGCAATTAAAACAGGATCTTTTATTTACGAAACAGTGCGTGAAACATAAACCTTTAAACATTCTGTTCCCAGGGCTCGGCTGCACAGCCTTCCTGCAGGAGCATTATCTTTCCTCTTGCCCGACGCAGCCCGCTCTGAACTGCAGAGAAAACATATCCATCCTGTCTCGCAGCGAAAGTGGCAGTCAGAAAGGTGTGTGGCACAAAGCCAAGGAAGTTGGAATTTAAGACACACTGTACTCAGGGTAAAGGGGGTGAGCAGTGGGTGGTTGCCATGGAGCATTTAGGACGAACAGCAGCCCAAACCAAGTTCCTAATCATGTGAACCTTAAATAGCAGGGCTGATGATGGTTAGCCAGATAACAGTGAGCTGCGGAAATAATGCAACTTAGTAATCTCCACCTTTTCTGCTTATCTCTCCTCGTGTTACACATCAGTTTTCAATCAATATAATTAATACATTATCAGCACCTTTCTGCTGTTTCGCTGTGATCTTACATCCTGTTACAATGATTAATTGATTCGCTCTCTCCCTCATAAGGCTTTTGAAAACTTGTTCGCCATCTGTTTTCCTTCTTGCAAGGAGGGAAGTAGGTGACAGCATCTAGTCCTGCGCGACGCTATCACTGCTGAGCATCAGCAAGCACGCTAGGCATCTTGCACCTGTAGCAGCAGTGCAGGTAATGTCATTCCGATGCCATCACTTCATGAAAGAACCCTAGAATGTTCCAGATACCTTTCAACAAGCCCTAGTGCCACCAATACCCAGGTCAGTTTGGCTCAGTTGGTAATACTCTCGCCTTTGGGTCAGGAGATTGTTGCTTCAAGCTCCCCACCAGGACTTGAGCGCACAATCTAGGCTGACAACCCAGTGAAGTACTGAGGGGGTGCTGCACTGTCGGACGTACCATCCTTTCAGATGAGATTTTAATCTGCGGCCCCAATTACCCATCCAGTTGAGGATTAAAGATCCAACAGCACCATTTAAAGAGGAACAGGGAGTTCTCTTGCAATATCGACCAATATTCTTCCTCCAACCATTACAATCAAAGCAACAACAAAAAACAGATCCATTGGTCATTCATCTTGTATAAAAACAGAAAATGCTGGAAACACTCAGCAGGTCAGGCAGCATCTGTAGAGAGAGAAACAGTGTTAACGTTTCAGGTCGATGACCCTTCACCAGAACTGGAAAAAGTTGGCATCTTGTTGTTGTTTATGGGATGTTACTACCAGAGAATGGCTGCTGTGTTTCCTTACATAAGGCCATCCCCACGCCTCCACTACTCGCCTTCAAGCAGCCGCCTAACCTCAAAAGTACCATCGTTCGCAGCAGATTACCCATCTTTCAGGAGAACAGCAACCAAGACACCACACAACCCTGCCACGGCAACCTCTGCAAGACATGCCAAATCATGGACACAGATACCATCATTACACGTGAGGACACTACCCACCAGGTACACGGTACATACTCATGTGACTCGGCCAATGTTGTCTACCTGATACGTTGCAGTAAAGGATGCTCCAGAGCATGGTACATCGGCGAGACCATGCAGACACTGAGACAACGTATGAACGGACACCGCGCAACAATCGCCAGGCAGGAGGGTTGCCTCCCAGTCGGGGAACACTTCAGCAGCCAGGGGCATTCAGCCTCGGATCTGCGGGTAAGCGTTCTCCAAGGCGGCCTTCGAGATACACGACAGCGCAAAATCATAGAGCAGAAACTGATAGCCAAGTTCCGCACTCATGAGGATGGCCTCAATCGCGATATCGGGTTCATGTCACGATACAGAACGTGACTTGACATCATGGCCGGTCTTCCCAGGTGTTTTTTTTTTAAAAAGACTAACACAAGAACACAAATTGACAGGATATGCAGCCAGCAGGTGGTTTGACACGTTGGACCCCCTGGGACACATCTCATTGTCTTGGCTGTGCTCTTTGTTGTAGGGAATAATGTGAATAGATTTTGTCTGGGTTTAAATTGTGAATTCTGGGAGATTCTCTCATTGCTAACTTACCTGACGAAGGAGCGAACTGCTTCGAAAGCTTGTAAAATTAAATAAATCTGTTGGACTATAACCTGGTGTTGTGCGACTTCTCATTTTTGTCCTTACATAACAGCAGTCACTGCTCTCCAAAAGTAATTCAATGTGTAAAGCTCTTTTGAGATGTTTTTGGTGTAAGGAGGACTTATATAAATGTGATGCCATGGGAGTAATTTTAACCTAACCTAACCTAACCCGACCAGTCCAATCGGCCACCCATTTTGCGGCCAGACCCACAGCTGTAGGCCTGAGAGGAGCTGCCCCTGACTTTACTGGCCCTAGCACCAGTGCTAGACCCTGCCATGTGTCTCAAGGCCATGTGAATGGTTCGGGGTAGAAAATCCCAGTGATCCTGTGGCTGGGCAGGAGCAGCGCAATTCTGGTTTGCTATTCCTGTCTAATGCTAGGACAGGACGATTGGCCCTACTGTCTCTATCTTTGAAAACGTGCCATTTGAGCCCCATTGACAGCCTTGAATTCTTATTTATTTTGGATTCACTGCTGTTACAAATCGAAATGGCCCAAACTCCAACCGGCAACAAATGACCTCTTTTGAAACTCAGTTGGCACAAGCTCATCCTTCTCCTCTCATGCCAACTTACAATCAGCTCTGATATAAATGGATTTAAACTTTGACTTAACTCTTCACCTAGAGAGCATGTTAGCAAGGCAGACAGAAATATCATCTCCATCCAATGCATGAAGTCAACCAGTAACACAGACACAAATGCAGCTTGAAACAATAGAGTCTGATCTTCAATAGGAATGAATAATGGGCACACATACAGTGTACAGTATGTATAATGTTCATATTGGATCCAATTATGTGAGGTTCTGCTTTTAGCACCAGAGTCTTGCTCAGTGTTAGGTTAGAGAGGGGGCATTAACACTATAGTCCTGATTCTCCAACTCCATTAGCCAGTAGTGTGGCTCTGCAGTATTAATGCAACCTCAGAAAACGTGTCAGCCATGGCTCAGTGGTAGCACTCTCGCCTCTGAGTCAGAAGGATGTGATTTAAGTCCCACTCCAAGACTTAAGCACAAAATTTAGGATTGCAGCTGTGAGGGAATGCTGCACTGTCAAAGGTGCCATCTATCAGAAGAGACATCAAACTGATGCCCTCTCAGGTGGATGTGAATGATTCCATGGTACTATTTTGAAGAAGAGCAGGAGAGTTCTCCCCAGTGTCCTGGCCAATATTTATCCCTCAATCAACATCACTAAAACAGATTATCTGGCCATTATCACGTTGCTCTTTAAGGGATCTTGCTGTGTGCAAATTGGCTGCCGTGTTTCCTACATTACAATTGAAGGAAACTACACTACACTTCAAAAATACTTCATTAGCTGTAAAGCGCTTTGGGATGTCCTGAGGTCGTATAAATACATCTTTCTGACTTTCTTTTTTTAACACTGCATACCTAATAGAACATCTGGGAGCTGATGCTTAGTGATGATGCCTTGTGTTCTCTTTCTTCCCTGTGGGTTTGATTGGGTCCCAGTCTCATAATAGCAATGAGTTATCCTGAATAGAAATTGATTCCTAATCAAAACTGAATCGGCCTAATTTTTCTCTGTTGCTAGCACCAATGATATTTGCACCAGATGTAAAGTGTGTTTGGTGCCCGATTGCAAATACAGATGTGAAGACAATGTAAATAAACTTGCAGAAACGCACTGTGAGCACTCTCATTTCTGAGCGACGTGCATAAACCAAACGATTTGGAGGCACAAGCAAAGCTATGTTAGAGATGGCAATTGTAGAGGGCGAAACCACCTTTTAGCTTTACTGGGAGCAAGACATTAATGGGCTGAAATTGCACAATATGATGAATTAATCATAGAATCATAGAATAGTGCAGCACAGAAGGAGGCCATTCAGCATCAAGCTTGCGTCGGCTCTTTCAAAGAGCAATCCAGTTAGTCCCACTCCCCCGCACTCTCCCCATATCCCTACAATTTTTTCTCCTTCAAGTATTTATCTAATTCCCTTTTGAAGGCTACTATTGAATCTGTATCCACCACCCTATCAGGCAGTGCATTCCAAATCCTAATCACTCGTAATAAAGACACTTACCTGATGGATCCAATCCTTCTCGCCTTCTTTTGCCCGCCATGTATCTCGCTTCCATACGTTGATCCAAACTTTACCCTTTTATATATAAACTTTTATTTTGTTAAAGCCTTCAAAATAAATGCATTTTGCTCCTCCTCTAGATTTCTCTTATTTGGAAGGAGGAGAGCATGCCAGGGGATCTCAGAGATGCCGTAATCATGACCATCTTCAAGAAAGGTGACAAGTCCGACAAGTCCGATTGCGGTAATTACAGAGGAGTCTCCCTGCTGTCTGCCACAGGGAAAGTCATTGCAAGAATCCTCCGCAATCGCCTTCTCCCAGTGGCTGAAGAGCTCCTCCCAGAGTCGCAATGTGGATTCCGCCCACTAAGGGGCACAATGGATATGATCTTCACCGCGCGTCAACTACAAGAGAAATGCAGGGAACAGCACCAATCGCTGTACATGGCCTTCTTTGACCTCACAAAGGCCTTCGACACCGTCAACCGTGAGGGATTATGGAGTGTCCGCCTCAAATTTGGCTGCCCTCAAAAGTTTGTCACCATCTTCACGACGACACGCAAGCCATGATCCTGACCAACGGATCCACCACAGACCCAATTCACCTACGGACCAGGGTCAAGCAAGGCTGTGTCATCGCACCAACGCTCTTCTCGATCTTCCTGGCTGCAATACTCCATCTCACCCTCAGTAAGCTCCCTGCTGGAGTGGAGCTAATCTACAGAACAAACAGGAAACTGTTCAACCTCCGTCGCCTCCAGTCCAGATCCAAGGTTGTCCCATCCTCTGTCGTCGAATTACAGTGGCAGACGATGCTTGCATCTGCGCATACTCTGAGGCCGAACTCCAAACCATCGTCAACACCTTCACCGAAGCATACGAGAGCATGGGCCTTACACTAAACATCTGTAAGACAAAGGTCCTCTACCAACCTGCCCCCGCCACACAGTACTGCTCCCCGATTATGAAAATCCATGACGAGGCCTTGGACAACGTGGACCACTTTCCATACCTTGGGAGCCTACTGTCAACAAGGGCAGACATCGATGACAAAGTCCAAAACCGCCTTCAGTGTGCCAGTGCAGCCTTCGCTCACCTGAGGAAGAGAGTGTTTGAAGACCAGGACCTCAAACCCAGCACTAAGCTCATGGTCTACAGAGCAGTAGTAATACCCGCCCTCCTGTATGCTTCAGAGACATGGACCATGTACAGCAGGCACCTCAAAGCACTGGAGAGGTACCACCAATGCTGCCTCCGCAAGATCCTGCAAATCCATTGGCAGGATAGGCGCACCAACACCAGTGTTCTCGCTCAGGCCAACATCCCCAGCATCGAAGCTTTGACCACTTTCGATCAGCTCCATTGGACGGGCCACATCGTCTACATGCCCGATACGAGACTCCCAAAACAAGCGCTCTACTTGGAGCTCCGACATGGCAAGAGAGCCCCAGGTGGGCAGAGGAAACGCTTCAAGGACACCCTCAAAGCCTCCTTGAAAAAGTGCAACATCCCCACCAACACCTGGGAATCCCTGGCCCAAGACCGCACAAAGTGGAGGAGAAGCATCCGGGAAGGCGCCGAACACCTCAAGTCTCTTTGCCGGGAGCAAGTGGAAGCCAAGTGCAAACTACGGAAGGAGCGCACGTCAACCCAAGCACCCCACCCACCCGCCCCTTCAACCACCATCTGCCCCACCTGTGACAGAGACTGTAGGTCCCGCATTGGACTCATCAGTCACCTGAGAACTCATTTTTAGTGTGGAAGCAAGTCATCCTCGGTTCCAGGGGACTGCCAAAGAAGAGAGATCTTCCTATGCCATATACCATGCATTTGCTGAAAGTGCAGAAAGAGCTCCCAAAGCTCTACCAATAGATGTGATGCCCCCATGGTAAAAAATGATGGCACTCATTGTCTAGGTTGGCATCATAAGAGTAACATTACCTAGACTACGCTTCAGTGGCAGCGAACTTCACTGAGCCAGTTCTCCGAACTGCACTCCTATCAAGCACATCTACCTACTGGGATTGCGGAATAGGTCAGTTTACCCAACAAGAACCACTGCTTGGGTAAGGTGTCAGTGAATGCCTCGTACGCGCACAACTGTAGCCAGCAGAATCCAATGGCTTTGAGTGAGGCTAAGAGCAAAAAGTTGGCAATTGAATATTAATGTTCTTTAGCCTTCATTCAGAGTTGAATTTTTCTAGACATTTGCAAATCTGCTCCAAAGGGCCATCTGACTTTCCTGTCCCTAACATCCCATGTGTGCCAGGGAAATGAGTCAGAGTCCCGTTACACTGGATCTCTGCCCCTTTCATACTTGAGAAGTCGCACAACACCAGGTTATAGTCCAACAGTTTTATTTGAAATCACAAGCTTTCGGAGCTGCTGCTCCTTCGTCAGGTGAAGTGAAGGAATACGAATCGGCAAAGCATATATAGACAGAGAACAATGCCTGTGCAGCGTACAATGTCAGACGACTACAGTTAATCTTTCTGACTGCCTTTTATCACACCTCGGCAGAGAAACAATCAGGTCAGTCAGGAAGGCATTTCATACTTGACGTACATTTCAGGGGGGCCAAACAAATAGGCGCGGGAAGACCCCACCTGAAGGAGGGGGGACCATATAAAGGACCTTCAATGATGCGGAAGCAATATCATCGCACCTTCTGCATCATTTTCTGGCCCTAATGTTGGGCAGATGTCGGACTTAAAGCACGACCATAGAATCTGCGCGTTAGGCATTATTAAGTAGCATCTTGAGATCAGGTGGTCTTTACAGGGGTAGCTAGATCTGGGGGCAATTTAAACGTAACCCACCAGTCAGGAAACTGATGGGATTGGATGAAATGCTGGTTTTATACCCCGCCCGATTGTATTCTCCACTGAAGTCAATGGAGAGTAATAGCGAGCGGGGTGTAAAATTCAGCATTCCACCTGATCCCGTTGGTTTCCCGCCGGGCGAGTAAGGTTAAAATGACCCATTTCACTTCGCTAAGGTAGGTCAATCTAAGATATTCTTTAGTGCAGCAAGGCATGGATGGAGAGGCTTCTGCTGCTCACAGAAACAGCAACAGCAAAAGTTCGTTGGGTGTTCCTGCCCCCTGTTTGAGTGAGCGCTGAATCGGAGGCAATAGTCTTGCCCAATGCTTGCCCGCCACATGCAAATTAGCAGGACCCAGGAAGAGAGTCAACTTCAGCCGAGTTTAAGTCACCCGCCTGCAGAACGCACACTGCCTGACTTATGCTGGGGAGATGAGGGCCAGAGGGACATCAGCCCCTGATGGTTGTAAACAGGTAATTCCCATTTCTGACACTTCTTCCTTCCCTGTGGTACTTCTTTCTGTAGCCTAACAGACTGACTACTTCACACCAAGTGATTTGTTATGTTAGCTGTACGTAAACTAGGTTTACTTTGAGTGCAGGCTCCAAATAGTTTAGTCAAGTCAACTCCTTATCACGGACTAATAAGCCTATTCTTCTCCTTGGATGTCTATTTTATGAATGGCTAAACTCCTCTTATAGCAGGAGGTTAGCACCATCAGGGTTTGTTATACTGTGGTCGATATCAGACTTTGGTATTATGAGGTCCAACCGCATAAGAGGAGGCAAGAGGGTTAACTTTTCAGACAAAGAGACTGGGTGTTGAGGCTCCTTTTGAAACCTGTCTATTTTTGAGGTGGCATAAAGATGAATTGAGCTTATCTGCAGGAAGAGACAGCTTCTTCATCCGACTCAGAAGTCTCCCACTTAAATAGCGACGAATATGAGGACAATTCCGGCAGCTCTTCCCGAAGGCAGAACGCTGCAGCAGAAGCTTCCTGGAACTCCAGCCCAGATTGGAAACAATGGACACTTGTGAGCAGTGCTTCTCTTTCCCATCTGTCATTCAGTAAGCTGGCTTTTTTTTAAAAAAAAACGATACACAGGATTTCTGAGATAAAAGGCAGAACAAACTGCAGAGGTTATTAAGTTCTGACATTTCTTTTTCCCTGTATGGAAAATGTAGTTGTGATCCTCCTTGTTCATTTGTGTTGGCTGTCAGAAACTGTGAGCTGCCAAGTGTCAGAAAAGTTCCAAACTATTCATCATCGCCTGTCTGTCTTTCTCCTTCACCTTGCCCGCCCCAGTGCTAACTGCAGTGTTAACTTCAGCAGCTCTCAGTACCTTGTGAAAACAGAATTTATATTGGAAGCTACACAGAGTGCAGATAAGCCACTGATCCACCACAAGGATCTATGCTTCCTGGCTACTCCACACACTTATTTCTCATATTAAATGAAGGAAAGAGCAGGTATTCCTGATTCCATTAAACTTAACCGCATTCAATTATGGGGAAAAGAGAACTGTTTCATATACTGGAGAGGGAAGGCATTCGAAAAGTGTACCCTATTGTAAAGAATTACTTACAAAGTATATGGCATTGCAGAATAGGTAAATACAGGTGTGGTGGTGGTTTGACTGCAATATGCGATACTTGTGGGATAGGTTGGATCAGTTTTTAGTTATGTACTGGGCGAGATTCCTTGGGCAGGCAGGATACAATTTATTAAAATTGTGATTCAATGGGCTATGATTAATGTTAGTGGTAATATTGCTAGGGGCAGGGGAGAGAGAAACTACATCAGAGCTCCTCCTGGTTTACAGTGGTTTTACCAGCACCCAGATAGACACACTCTGAAATCAGGCTCCATTGCTGATGCAATGCACACACTCTATGAACAATCTGCAGTCTACAAAGGCACTCGGACTGACTGAGATACAACTATTCTGGATATCAATCTGCAGTGTTTGCACTCGTACCTGTTCAGACTCTGCCACGTTTACCATACCACTTTGTACGGTGTTTGCACTGGTACATAGACAGACTCTGATACACTTGCTTTGGATCTGAATGCAGGTAGACATGGATATTCTTTATACAGTGCTCTTGTACATAGAAGGACCAGTCTGTGGGCTGAAGGACTAACACTAGTGCCTTAAAAAATTGCAGATAGCTTTTTGTTGCATGAAAAAGACTTCATGTTAATAATTAGAAATGTTACTGACATTTCCGCAATATCACCCGACTCCGCCCCTGCCTCAGCTCATCTGCTGCTGAAACCCTCATCCGTGCCTTTGTTACCTCTAGACTTGACTATTCCAGCGCACTCCTGGCCGGCCTCCCACATTCTACCCTACGTAGACTTGAGTTGAACCAAACCTCGGCTGCCCGTGTCCTAACTCGCACCAAGTCCCGTTCACCCATCTTCTTCTTCTTCTCTTCTTAGGCAATCCCTCGGAACCGAAGATGACTTGCTTCCACATTAAAAATGAGTTCTCAGGTGACTGATGAGTCCAATGCGGGACCTACAGTCTCTGTCACAGGTGGGGCAGACGGTGGTTGAAGGGGCGGGTGGGTGGGGTGCTTGGGTTGACGTGCGCTCCTTCCGCTGTTTGCGCTTGGCTTCCGCTTGCTCCCAGCAAAGAGACTCGAGGTATTCGGCGCCTTCCTGGATGCTTCTCCTCCACTTTGTACGGTCTTGGGTCAGGGAGTCCCAGGTGTCGGTGGGGATGTTGCACTTTTTCAAGGAGGCTTTGAGGGTGTCCTTGAAGTGTTTCCTCTGCCCACCTGGGGCTCTCTTGCCGTGTCGGAGCTCCGAGTAGAGCGTTTGTTTTGGGAGTCTCGTATTGGGCATACGGATGATGTGACCCGTCCATCGGAGCTGATCAAGCGTGGTCAAAGCTTCGATGCTGTGGATGTTGGCCTGAGCGAGAACACTGACGTTGGTGCGCCTATCCTGCCAATGGATTTGCAGGATCTTGCGGAGGCAGCGTTGGTGGTACCTCTCCAGTGCTTTGAGGTGCCTGCTGTACATGGTCCATGTCTCTGAGGCATACAGGAGGGCGGGTATTACTACTGCTCTGTAGACTATGAGCTTGGTGCCGGGTTTGAGGTCCTGGTCTTCAAACACTCTCTTCCTCAGGTGACCGAAGGCTGCACTGGCACACTGAAGGCGGTGTTGGACTTTGTCATCGACGTCTGCCCTTGTTGACATTCAGCTCCCGAGGTATGGAAAGTGGTCCACGTTGTCCAAGGCCTTGTCATGGATTTTGATAATCGGGGGGCAGTACTGTGTGGCGGTGGCCGGTTGGTAGACGACCTTTGTCTTGCGGATGTTTAGTGTAAGGCCCATGCTTTCGTACGCTTCGGTGAAGGTGTTAACGATGGTTTGGAGTTCGACCTCCGAGTGTGCGCAGATGCAAGCGTCGTCTGCATACTGTAATTCGATGACAGAGGAAGGGACGACCTTGGATCTGGACTGGAGGCGACGGAGGTTGAACAGTTTCCCGTTTGTTCTGTAAATTAGCTCCACTCCAGCGGGGAGCTTACTGAGGGTGAGATGGAGCATTGCAGGAAGGAAGATCGAGAAGAGCGTTGGTGCGATGACACAGCCTTGCTTGACCCCGGTCCGTACATGAATTGGGTCTGTGATGGAACCATTGGTCAGGATCACGGCTTGCATGTCATCGTGAAGCAGACGGAGGATGGTGACAAAATTTTGAGAGCAGCCAAATTTGAGAAGGACACTCCTGTGCTCGCTGACCTACATTGGCTCCCGGTTAAGCAACCCCTCAATTTTTAAATTCTCATCCTTGTTTTCAAATCCCTCCATGGCCTCACCCCTCCCTATCTCTGCAATCTCCTCCAGCCCTAAAACTCTTTGAGATATCTGCGCTCCTCCAATTCTGGCCTCTTGAACATCCCCGATTTTAATTGCTCCACCATTGGCAACCATGCCTTCAGCTGCCTAGGCCCTAAGCTCTGGCATTCCCTCCCTAAACCTCTCCGCCTCTCTACCTCTCTCTCCTCCTTTAAGACTTTCCTTAAAACCTACCTGCTTGGTCTTCCCTACGTGGCTCAGTGTCAAATTTTGGTTGATAACACTCCTGTGAAGCGCCTTGGGACGTCTTACTACGTTAAAGGCGCTATTTAATTACAAGTTGTTTTTGTTGTTGTTGTTGATGACAGACTCCAATGAGCCCCACTCTTTATGCAGATGTGAAGCTCTAGCTTCCCCTCATCAACAGTAGTGAGAGCAGGCAGTATAACCGTGGCTACCCAGTCACATCATTAAAGTTGCAACTGATGCTACACCTGCGGTGTAGTCAAACTTTTGTTGGTAAACATATGTAGATACGTTGGGGGTGATTTTGCCAGCCCAGGGGAGGCGGGTATGGAGGCGGGACTGCCGGGAAAGTGGCAGAATCTGGGGGCGGGTACCCATCCTGCCCCCAACCCGCCTCCGTGCCATCTTTCCAGGAGGCGGGTACCCGACAGGCGCTAGGAGCCGCCTCCTCGAGGTGGGAAGGGGATTAGTGCCAATCAACTGCCTGTTAACAGGTAGTTTTTGGATAATCCCTATTTTGCCACCTAAAGTGTGGGCTTCCCAATGGCCCCGAACCTCGCCAGGGTCAGCGAGGCGAGCCGTGGGTCTGCGGGGGTCAGAGGGGCCGAGATGTCCGGTGTGCAGGTGAGTGATGGGTGCGTGTGTGCAGAGGTAAGTGTGTGAGGTGAGTCTTAAGTGTTTTAAAAGCTTTACTAACCTTTGCTTCTTCCTCCAGGCTTCATCCCTTCAGGTCTCGGGAGTCTTTCATCTCACCGGCAGAGAAAGCAGAAAGGCCGCTACATTCTCAAATGCATCAGCCTTCTGCTTTCTGCTCAGGACAGATCTCTAACTGAGCCTGTGTCCCAGGATTTAACTTAGAAGACAGATTGTCAGTGTTTGACAGCTTCACAGAGCTCTCAAACGATGACAATTCATCTGTCAAAAGCTCTTGACAGATGAAACGTCACTCGCTGATGTCACCAGTAATCGGCTTTCCTTTAATTGGCCTGCTAAGCCTGCTGGGCGGAGATAACAAGGTCAATCAAGGGAAAATAGCGTGGGTTGGCCGGACGTCGATGGAGGCGGGACTAAAACCCAGCAAGCAGCAGTCCCGCCTCCATCACGTCCCCATTGATAAAATCACCCCCAGAGAGGCTGAAGGGGAGCGGGCAGGAAAGTGGAGTTGAGGCCAAGATCTGATCAGCCATAATCTTATTGAATGGCGGAGCAGGCTTGAGGGGCCGAATGGCCTACTCCTGCTCCTATTTCTTATGTTCTGATGAAAGAGAAGGAACAGTAAAGGGGGTTAATTTTGACTTAGCGCAACAGTGTAAAAACGTACACTATCAGCTCGGCCACTCGTTAAACACCTTTCCCGATTGACGTCAATCGAAATGAAAATCAGGAGAGGTGTTTAGCGGGTAGCCAAGCCGATTTCACACAATTTTACACTGTCGCCCAAAGTCAAAATCACCCCCACTGATTCAGAGCGACGGTGAAAAAGTAAGAGATTTTAAACTAAACAGGGTGGGGACTGAGGAAAGTAGAAGGAGCAATGAAGGAAAGTCAGAGGAACTGAATAATGCATGATACCCTGGCAACAGTCACGATGGCTTAATTTTATGGCAGGCCTCTGTGCCAGCACAGTTTCAAGGAGCAGACAGACTGGCTAGGGAACCAGAGCTACCTGTGGAGGCAAGGCTATTAACACCAGTGAAGAACCCTGGAATAGAGGCTAAAAGGAAATACAACGAGCTTCAAGCCTCTACCTGAATTCTGGTGAAACGTGCAATCAGTCTGTTAAAACAGAAATCCCACTCAGGTGGGGTACTAGCCTCCAGCTCCAGCAAAGTGCTGAAAATGTTTAGCGTCTTCTGCATTCTTCATACCCTCCAGCTAGAAGGCCAGGAATTTTTGTCTGTAGCCTATGGCAGAGGAGGAGCAGTCCAAAATGGAGAATAAGGAGGGTGAATGCAAAATGGGCAATGCTGATATGCAACTAGGAAGGTTGGTGTCTCAATATTTGATTGACAGGACTTGCCATTAAAAGTTTTACTTGTGTCCCTCCATTTCCCTGCATTACAACAGTGACTACACTTCATTGGTTGTAAAGTGGTTTGAGACATCCAGAGGTTGTGAAAGGTGCTATATAAAGCTTCTCCTTAATGCACTGGCCCCACTAACAACATGCACTGCCTAATCACCACTGCCCCATTACCATTCATCCTGGTTACCACCACCTGTAGCATTAAGAAGTCTCTTATGACAATAAATCTGCACAGTGCATTCTAAAGCAAGTGTAACTATTTTATAATCCCACTTGAGTTCTGTGTCACTGATTCGACGTTTACTTCCCTGGTTCTTGCTCCGGTGAGAGACGGCCAGAAGCTGGGTATTCTGCAGCGAGTGTCTCACCTCCAGACTCCTCAAAGCTTTTCCATCATCTGCAAGTCACAAGTCAGGAGTGTGATGGAATACTCTCCACTTGCCTGGATGGGTGCAGCTGCACAACACTCAAGAAGCTCGACACCATCCAGGACAAAGTCGTCCACTTGATTGGCACTTCACCCACTAGTCTAAACATCCACTCCCTCCATCACTGGCGTGCTGCGGCTGCAGTGTTTATGATTTACAGGATACACTGCAGCAAATTGCCACGGCTTTTTTGGCAGTGCCTTCCAAACCCACGACCTTTACCAGCTAGAAGGACAAGGGCAGCAGATGCATGGGAACACCGTCAACTCCAAGTTCCCCTCCAAGTCACAAACCATCCTGGCTTGGACATAAATCAACGTTACTTTATCATCACTGGTTTAATATCCTGGAACTCCCTACTTAACAGCATTATGGGTGCACGTTCACCACCCAAACTGCAGTGGTTCAAGAAGAAGGCTCACCACCACTTTTTCAAGGGCAACTAGGGACTGCCAATAAATACTGGTCTTGCCAGCAATGCCCACAACTGCTCACAATGAAGGGATATTGTACCAGGTGGTTCACACTGTAGTGATGTTCAGTTATGTGGATCACACTGCAGTGAGTGATATTGGATTATGTGACTTGCCCTGCATTGATACTGGATTATATGATTCACTGCAGTAATACTGGATTACAGGACTCATTTAAATGCAATGGATTATGTGAGTAACAAATGCAGTGATATTGGATACTGGATTTTGTGACTATGAGATACAATATGACCGATATCACGCTGATGTCATACTGGCAACTGAAATTACAATGAAATTCTAACACATTGGCTCAGAAATTCTGTTCGCAGGCCTCCCGCGGGCGGAGGGCCGCGATCTGGAGAAATCTGCGCCTGGACCGGAGGGCTCCCGGGAGGTGTAGAGTTCCGTTGCTGGGCCTCTCCAAACTGCCGGTGCGCAGGGCCCAGGTATCCCAGAGGCGGTTCGCAGCGTCCCTGGGATCACGTGGGCCATGGGGAGCCAATCAGAGAAGGGAATCTCCCGTCATACATTTGACAGGAAGACCTGTCAAATATATGAATAGAGATCATCCCCAAAACATAGTAAAACTTAAATAAAAATTTTTTAAAACATCACATTTTTAAAATGACTTTAAATTACTATATAAGTATTTTAAACAAAAATTTTATTTTTTGAAAAAAATAATTAAAGTTTTTAATGGGGCTAAAAATAAACTTACCTTTCTTTAAAGTATTTTTAAATGATAAATCAGTGGAAATTTTTTTAAAACTTTTTTTCAACTCTTATCCTGGTAAAAGCAGGCCTTACGCCTGCTTTTACCAGGCGCAAGAATTGTAAGTGTTTTCTGCGGGCGGAGGGTCTCCAAAAAGCGGAACTATCCGCCTGCAGAGGCCCTGCTCCCGGGCAGCCGGAGGAGCTGTCAAGAGCTATCTTGACAGATCAGAAATGCCGGTTTCCAGCACATGCGCAGTGCATGCCTGAAACCGGCATTTCCGTTGGCCCTACGGGTGAGTACACAGCGCGTACACACCCGTAGGGATTGGAATTTCTGCCTCATTATCTCACACTGCTATGACATACGCATTTGTTTTATCGAATGATGTGGCGAAATGGCAAACGGTCTTGTATATATTAAGCTTTTTATTGAGATGTTTTCATTTTAGAGAGTATTCTGATTGGGCTATGCAACTGGAAGCATTCGCAGCAGTAAAGTACAAGAAAAGCACAGTATTTACCAAGAAAGGGTTAAACCCATTCACATTCATATACTGAGCTGCAAACTGTGACAATTGGGGGAACTTGACACTCTGGCAGTCAGAAGCATTTACAGCAGGCAGCTGAAGGTAGGATATAGGAAATGGCATGTAGGATTACAGAGATATTTCATCGCGGAGCAAAAGTTACAGAGCGGGGAAATGAAATCAGTACACGGAGCTGGTGCTGTACACAGATCGTTTAACATGGCCCTTCTAACATGTCATATTAAGCACTTCATGCTAGAAATGGAACACTTCCCAGCACTGACTGAAGTAAACTGGAAACCATTTCTGTACTGACACAGGAAGCACCATTATCCTGAAGTGCTTTTATTGATCTGTCTGTTCTGGGTCTCTTCCTCAGTCTGTCTTGTTTTCTGTCACTCACACATTCCCCTGCTTTACAATTCATTGTCTCTCTCTCAGTTCCTCTTCGCTAACAATTTCTTGCGCACTTTGTTTTCTTTGCTTATGCCCGATATTCTCGCCTTTCTCCTCACTTTTTATACTAACCATCATTTCCCGTGTCTTTCTCTGTTTCTTTCTCTTTCAATACATTTTGAATTCAGATTCTTTTCCGTACCTTTAATCCTTGATATCCATTTACCATCAACACTCCCATCAATGCACTTTTCTCTCAGTTAGCAGGGTTAGTGCACAGATTTCAGGAGTTCAGCTGCTTCCAATTCCAACTGGACAGGATACAAGATAAAGTTTATTGTCTAATTGGTGATCTCTTACCGTCAGCCTCAAATCTCTCTTTCCCCACTGCAATCTCTCTTGATACTGCAGCGATTATTGCTCCGCTGATTTTCTTTTTCAATCTCGTTCCTCCTAATCTCGAAATATGCCATCCTAAAAGCTCCTACACTTCCCTGTATCCTCATTGTGTTGAAGTCGAGACTTATTGCTTTGATTCCTACTGTTGCATTTATCCTTATCCTTAGGATGCTCCAAAGTGCTTCACATCCAATGAATCACGTTTTGAAATGTAATCACTGCTGTTATGTAGGCAATAGTGACAGCCAATCTGTGCACAACAAGGTCCCACAAACATCAAATGAGATAAATGACCAGTAAACTGTTTTTAATGGTGTTCGTTGAGAAAGGAATGTTGGCCAGGGCACTGGGAGAACTCCCTACTCTTCTATGAATAGTGCCATGGGATCCATCTAAACAGGTAGACAGGGTATTGTTTTAATGTCTTATACTAAATTGCCACCATTGCAATTTTCAGGGCTCTAGAGTCCATAATATGGCCCAACCAAATTAGTGAATATTTAGAAATGCATGGGCCAAATGGCAAGTCATGCTTGACTCTTGCCATTCCTCTGATATGATTCAAACCTTTCCACCCTGAAGTCTGAGGGCTGCAGTATTGAGAGCACTTGCTGCTTGACTGGTCTTGCTATTCACCGTCAGATCATTGACATACTTCCCTTTCCACAGCCAAATCCTCCTACTACTCCAGCATCATTCCAGAGGATAAGAACAGTCCATGTCTCCTATTCCCCTTAAGAGGCTACACACCCGGCACATAACCTCACTAGATGAAAATGTGGGACTGAGATAGGGCAATAACACGAAAGCCCCAATTCCCCAATTAATGCTTTACCCTTACATTTAGTATTAAATTTAGTTTCCCATTTGTAGGATCCGTTCCCTCCCCCCCACGATAAAAATTGGACTATGAAATATAAAAACCCAGAACTGCACAGCCCGCAAAAAGAGATGGGCAAAAAAAGGGTTAATTCAAACATTGCAGCCAAAACTACGAACCATCAAGAGACTGGATCACAGACAATCTAATATACGAATGCTTCTGAACAAGAACATTCCTTAAGGGGTTACATTGTTAAAGAAGACCATGGCCCCAGAATAACTAGTATCAGTGCAGGCCTAGACAATGGGCCGGGCCTTGAACCATTTGAATACGAATGCTAACAGAAACCAACAACTAGCATATGCAGTCACCTTGGGAAGGTTGCATTGTCAGAAAGGTATCTCTAATCAATGGACAATACGAGGGACAATTAGCCATCAAGAGTTCTCTGCTAGAGACATTCGCACATTCTGATACGGCCATCGTGTGCACAGGAAGGGCAGGAAATGTGTTTCAAGATTGCAAGTTGGTTTTGCTTTAAAGGAAGAGTCACTTCAAAGAGAGTCGTGGGAAGCTAACAGAAGAACAGCGAGCAGAAAGATTCGGGCCTACAATCAACTCCAGGAGACAGCCGATCGGGAGTGGTGATTGTATGTTTCAGTCAAATCATAGAGGGGGCTTTTGTGATTGAGTCTGAGTAAGTTTGTAAGTTTCAGTCAGATCACAATAAGGGTTTTTGTGATTGAGTCTGGGTAACTTTATATGAAACAGTCAAATCGCGGACGGGTTTAACTGTGTCATATTGTATCAATGCAAATGACCCTTGCGTAGGGGTTTGTATTTTGGGGTTGTTAGCCTAATATAAATTGTAGGAATTTATACTGGGGAAGTAATTGTGTGTGTGTGTGTGTTCAATAAACGAATGAATCAAAGGCTGAGCCAAAACCCTGTGCCGTGTGTATTTTGTTCGTATAAATCCTGACGTCCAAGAACTGTGTGTAACGGGGGACCAGTATCGGAGAAAGCCCCTTACACATTTGTCGATCCAAGTGCACAATTGATATAGATCATTTTGCAGATCTTCAGCTGCATCCTCTGTCCCTACCGCTCTTTCTATTTTAGACTTGGTCAGCTACCAGCTTTGGTATCCAGGTCATTTATGTAGATTATAAACAATTGCGGTGCAAGCGCTGACCCCTGTGGGCCTCAATTCGTCAACTTGCCCTAGCTTGATGTTGTACCTCTCATAAGTACCCTTTGTTTCTGGCTCTTAATAAGCTTTTTAATCCAGTTCCCATGCTCCACCCTGGATTCCTGTGGTTTCTAATTTACCTAGAACTCTGTCACATGGAACTTTGTTAAAAGCTTTCCTAAGGTCTAAATAAACTATATTGTAACAAGTGCCACTATCTACTTATCCTGCAATGTTTTCAAAGAAACCAAGATGGTCTGTCAAGCAGGTTCTTCCCCTTCTTAATCCATGCTGGCTATTTCTTATTGCATTAGTATTACATAGTCACTCTTCTAGCCTACTCTGTTAAATATACTCTATTAATTTACCTGTTACTGATGTTGTGTTAAAGTGCCTGCAGTTGCCTGGGTTGGATTTGTCACTCTTTTTAAACATAAGAGCTATGTTTAATTGCTTCTAGTACTGTGGAATGTTGCCAATGAACACTGCTATCTCCAAGACAATACCCAGTGCCGTACAAATTTTCTTCCATGGTCACCTTCAGCAAGCCAGGATATATACATCCAGCTCAGGTGTCCCCAAACTTATCAAGTAACACTATCGTGCTGACTTCAAAATCCTCGAGAATATTGGATGTATTACAGAAATTGGATCAACGAGCTAAAAGGTAGCCAAGTAGCACAGAAAACTATGGCATCATCTGCTCAGTTCTCTGGCCCACCCACTTGGGCAAATGAGGAGTGTAGTATAACGAAGCTAACAAGAGGCAAAAAGGAAGGGTTAAAATATAAAGGAGTTCAAGAGTGACCGCAAGGTTAATCTTAAAATGTTATTCTTTTTAGCTTTTTGAGAAGTATTTTTTCTTTGTCCCTTTTCTGCATAATTTCCTCCAGTCCATGGTTCCTCCCCTGAAAGCATTGATACTTTGATTCCACACACCAGTCACAATCTGATACATCACCTAAGTGGCCATTCTTTATTGTGAGAAGTCGCACACCACCAGGTTATAGTCCAACAGTTTTATTTGAAATCACAAGCTTTCGGAGCTGCTGCTCCTTCGTCAGGTGAAGTGAAGGAATACAGATCGGCAAAGCATATATAGACAGAGAACAATGCCCGTGCAGCGTACAATGTCAGACGACTACAGTTAATCTTTCTGACGGATTGTGAGCTTGGACAATGAGTGTCAGCGGGAGTTTTATTACCTCGGGGAGCATTACAGCAGGGTCTGATCCTCTCCTCATTTCATGTCCAACTTCCAGAAAATAACAACAACTTGCATTTATGTAGCACCTATAAAGTCTTAAAACGTCCTAAGGCGCTTTGCAAAAGCGTAATCAGGCAAAAAATTGACAACGAGCCACATAAGGAGATATTAGAAAGGTGACTAAAAGCTTGGTCAAAGAGGTAGGTTTTAAGGAGCGTCTTTAAAGGAGGAGAGCGCGGTGGAGAGACGGAGAGGTTTAGGAAGGAAATTCTAGAGCAGAGGATCCAAAAGGCTGAAGGCACGGCCATCAATGGGGCAAAAAAAGTGGGGAATGCACAAGAAGCCAGAATTGGTGGAACGTAAAGTTATAGTCCAGGTTGCAGGGCTGGAGGATGTTAAAGAGATAGGGAGGGAAAAGCCATGGGAACACAAAGATGAGAATCTTGAAATCGATATGTCATTGAATATCCTAGATGGGTCGAGAGGAATTTCCCAGATTTTCTCCCCCCAAATTGGCCTGGATTTTTTACCTGTTTTTTCGCCTCTTCCATGAGATCACATGGTTTTGGGTGGGGTGGGTGTGTATATATTGTAGTACACAAGGTATCGCAATTGTGTGGGACAGGCTGGATGGACCAGGGTGGGGCTTTACCTGTCCGTCATTGTTCGAAAACTGTAATGAGGATTAGGAGTCATGCAATAGCCTGAGAGTAACTAAAATGATTACTAGAATGGATAGGAGTAAAATAAAGTCGAACTGTTGATAGCAACAAGCGGTAACAAGATAACTTATTTTTACTTGTATAAAAAGTAGAGTGAATGTTGAAAGGGGATTGGGGCTAAATGGATACCTCTTTAAAAGAGCTGGCACAGTCATGATGGGCTGAATGGCCTCCTGCTGTGTTGGATGATTTTATGATTGTACTAGATAGCTCACGCCTAACCATCAGTATCTCCTACAATGAAAGGAAAACTGTAAGCAATAAAGAAAATGGTGTCGACATGCATAGAACATAAGAACATAAGAACATAAGAAATAGGAGCAGGAGTAGGCCAATTGGCCCCTCGAGCCTGCTCCGCCATTCAATAAGATCATGGCTGATCTGATCCTAACCGCCAATCTACTATCACAGAACCATCTCCTGAACCTAACAGAATTGGACACACGAAATAGGAGCAGGATCAGGCTACACGACCCCTGGGCCCATTACGCTACCCACAGGGCCATGACCGATCCGAACCTAGACTCATGTCCAAATTCCTGCCCGCTCCCCGTAACCCTTAATTCCCTTTACTTCTAGGAAACTGTCTATTTCTGTTTTAAATTTATGTAATGATGTAGCTTCTACAGCTTTTTGGGGCAGCATATTCCATGGACCTACCACCCTCTGAGTGAAGTAGTTCCTTCTCATCTCAGTTTTGAAAGAGCAGCCCCTTATTCTAAGACTATGCCCCCTAGTTCTAGTTTCACCCATCATCGGGAACATCCTCCCCGCATCCACCCGATCCAACCCCTTCACAATCTTATATGTTTCAATAAGATCGCCTCTCATTCTTCTGAACTCCAATGAGTAGAGTCCCAATCTACCCAACCTCTCCTCATATGTCCATCCCCTCATCCCCGGGATTAACCGAGTGAACCTTCTTTGTACTGACTCGAGAGCAAGTATGTCTTTTCTTAAGTATGGACACCAAAACTGTATGCAGTATTCCAGGTGCGGTCTCACCAATACCTTGTACAACTGAAGCAATACCTCCCTATTTATATCTCCCCCTAGCAATGAAAGCCAACATTCCATTGGCCTTCTTAATCACTTGCTGCACCTGCACACTAACCTTTTGAGTTTCGTGCACCAGGACCCCCAGATCCCTTTGTACTTCAGTACTTTCCAGTTTCTTGTCATTAAGATAATAACTTGCTCTACTATTTTTCCTGCCAAAGTGCATAACCTCACACTTTCCAGTATTGTATTCCATCTGCCAAATCTCTGCCCACTTACTTAGCCTGTCTATGTCCCCTTGCAGATTTTTTATGTCCTCCTCACTCACTACTTTCCCTCCCATCTTAGTATCATCTGCAAACGTTGATATGTTACACTCGGTCCCTTCCTCCAAATCGTTAATATAGATTGTAAAGAGTTGGGGACCCAGCACTGACCCCTGCGGAACACCATTAGTTACTGATTGCCAGTCTGAGAATGAACCATTTATCCCAACTCTCTGCCTTCTGTTAGATAGCCAATCCTCTATCCATGCCAGAATATTACCCCCAATCCCGTGATTTTTTATCTTAAGCAATAATCTTTTGTGTGGCACCTTGTCAAATGCCTTTTGGAAGTCTAAATACACCACATCCACTGGTTCCCCTTTATCCACCCTATATGCTACTTCCTCAAAGAACTCCAGCAAATTTGTCAAACATGACTTCCCCTTCATAAAACCATGCTGATTTTGTCCTATTAAATTATGATTATCCAAATGTCCTGTTACTGTCTCCTTAATAATGGACTCCAAAATTTTACCTACCACAGATGTTAGGCTAACCGGTCTATAGTTTCCAGCCTTCTGTCTACTGCCCTTTTTAAATAAGGGTGTTACATTAGCAGTTTTCCAGTCTGCCGGGATCTTTGCTGAGTCCAGGGAGTTTTGGAAAATTATTACCAATGCATCCACAATCCCTACCGCCACTTCCCTCAAGACCCTAGGATGTAGCCATCAGGTCCAGGTGATTTATTTGCCTTGAGTCCCATTATTTTACCAAGTACCACTTCCTTAGTGATTTTGATCATGTTTAGCTCCTCCCCCCCTTTAGCCCCCTGTTTGTCCAGTGTTGGGATATTCTTAGTGTCCTTTACTGTAAAGACTGATACAAAATATTCATTCAGTGTATTTGCCATCTCCATATTTCCCACCATTAATTTCCCGGTCTCATCCTCTAAGGGACCAACATTTACTTTAGCCACCCTTTTTCCTTTGTTATAACTCTAAAAACTCTTACTATCTGTTTTTATATTTTTTGCTAATTTACTTTCATAATCTATCTTCCCTTTCTTAATCAATCTTTTTGTTATTTTTTGCTGTCTTTTAAAGTTTTCCCAATCCTCTATCCTCCCACTAGATTTGGCTACCTTATAAGCCCTTCTTTTTAGTCGAATACTATCCTTAATTTTTTTACTTAGCCACGGATGACTGTCTTTTCTTTTACACCCTTTTCTTCTCAGTGGTATATATATTTTTTGGAAGTTCTAAAATAACTCCTTAAATGTACACCACTGATCATGTATCGTCTTACCCTTTAATCTATTTTCCCAATCCACTCTACTCAATTCCGCTCGCATACCTTCATAGTCTCCTTTATTCAAGCTTAGCACGCTTGTTTGAGATCCAACCTTCTCACCCTCTAATTGAATATGGAATTCAACCATGTTATGGTCACTCATTCCAAGGGGATCCTTTACTAGGACATTTTTAATTAATCCTGTCTCGTTACACAGGACCAGATCTAAGGTTGCTTGCCCCCTGGTCGGTTCAGTTATATACTGCTCAAGAAACCCATCCCTAATACACTCAATGAACTCATCCTCAAGGCAGCCCTGCCCAATTTGATTTGTCCAATTAATATGATAGTTAAAATACCCCATAATTATAGAAGACCCCTTTATTGTACCGCATGTATGCTAAATCAAAAACGTTCAAGGGGCAGAGCACATCTTAAGTACAAATCAGTCTGAATTATGATCCAAATTAAACTGAAGCTTTGGGAGCAATGTTCATAATAAAATTCATGTTTTTGTGATGAACATGCTTCAAAGTATTTAGCGATACTGCGCTTCCATACAGTTAAAGATGAGTTGTCGAGGTAATTTGCAAATTAGGTATGTTCCACTTTGATGCTGCCTTAATGGAGGATAACCCCTGCTCTCAGTTTCTCTTTTACTTTAGTGAGAAGCGCAGACGACAGTATTTCTGTCATATTTCCCTTCTTGTACAAGTTGTGCTTCAGTCATCCGTATCATTGAGGAAATAATGAACAGGACAACAGACAATCCCTAGCTATTTCTGCTCACTGGAAGATTCTTTGCTACAAGGTTAAATTGAGCATAGAAACTGTTCCTACAGGACTACAGCCGCTGAATATGCTCTTGTAATTTGTCATTTTTCTAAGAGCAGTCATCCTCAAGAGATCAACTAAGCCATTAAATATATATTTGTAGACTAGCACTTGGATGTGGAACATCGCTAACTGGTTGGCTGGATAGTAAGCTAGCGTACCTGGCTATGGCTCCTGCTGCACAGTCTAGCATCTAACTGTGGTCCCCAGCTAATAACCAGTAGTGGTTTCTGGCTGCCAAGCTGGCATCTCGCCATAATTCATACCTGGCAAGTCTGACATCCAAATGTAGTCCCTTGCTGCCAGTCGTGTAATTAGCACTGATCCCAGACTCCAGGCTGGAATCTCACTGTAGACTCAGCAAGCAATCTGGCATGCAACCGCTGCCTTGTCACAGGGTGGCAGACTGGCAGGAAGGCATCTAGCTGTAATCCAAAGTTACCTTTGACCATTGTCTGGCTCGTAAATCATTCAGTGCTTTCTAATGAAACATTTCTTTAACAACAGCCAAAACAAATCAGCCTAGAAATGACTCTTGCTGATATTATGCATGAACACTTATCATGTCGATATTACATTTCTCTGTCTGCGATGCTAATGGGGAGTGTTCACCTATAATCGGGACTGCCTGCAGGCATGGAGACCGAGCGAAGGAAAATCAGGAGTGTGCGGACTGAAGGAGAGTGAAATCAGATTAGTGTTGATGAGCTCTATTCAGCCATTCATTTTGTTTCGGTGAATTTGAATTGGAAGTGTCAGATTATTCTTCCAAAAAATGGAGACAAGGATTGGTAGCTGGAAGTAAAAGAACGGCCACCTCATCTTGAAGGGAGAGAAAGAAAACCAGTGCACGTAGCTGGTTGATAATCTAACTTAGTCTTAAAGTCATCGAAGAAACGGTTTATCTTATTGCTGTTTGTGGGAGCTTGCTGTGCGCAAATTGGTTGCCGTGTTTTCTACATTACAGCAGCGACTACACTTCAAAAGTACATCATTGGTTGTAAAGCACTTTGAGATGTCCTGAGATTGTGAAAGGCGCTGTATAAAAGCGAGTTCTTTCCTTTATAGGAAACTGATGTATTTCTGAACAATGGAAGACACATTTACAACAATGCAACTGAGTGTCGCTCTAGTCTGATCCTATCAATTGGAATCTAGTGAAATGAAAAGAAAACTTCGGAAGCAAAAGTATTAATTTCCAAATGTAAAATAGGTTACTTTCATTATCAGAGTTTCTGGCTAATGAAATGTGTCTTCTCCTGAACCGAAAATATTCCAGGTGTGAAAGTTGAGAAAACTTGACGAAACAGAACAATGAGTCAACAGTTACAGAAATGGATTCTGGACATATAGGGGTAGATTTTGAGCGTGGATGGGTTTCAGGCGGCCATTTGCCCTAATATCCCGGCAGGAGGCCTAATCCATTTTGCGTAAACCTGGGTTGTGTTTGTGGAGGCCAGAGGCACAGTCCTACTGCTCCGGGCCCCACAAAAAATAAATTAAAATTTACCAGCTGGGCTCCTCTTTGGCTGCACTGCCAGCTGGCACTGTGCGGAGTGTGCACAGCATCCAGTGCTGTACTAAAATGGCAGTCAGGGTCCTATGCATGCCAATTTGCATGTTAAAAGGGCCTAACGTCTGACTCAGACAGGTGCTCCTGCCACTCAGTGCTAGGCCCTGGGAAAGACAGGACAGCCACACTGTTGACAGGAATGGGACGGTAAAATATTCCCCACCATTGTGCAAATGCTCCGAAGGCCAAAGCCCATAGCACAAGGCACCAATAAGGTTCATTATTCAGGTATGTACCAAATTTGAAAAGGATAGTTATTAAAATGAAGTACTGGTTAGAAGATAACTTTGATATAAAAAGCATGCAGGAGGAACCTACAAATCGATAAGGATTTTCCTACTTTAAAAGAACTCCAATCAAAATAAAACTATCTTCCCACAAACACCATTTTCTACAAGGTGTTTTAAAGAAAGACTTGCATTTATATAGCGCCTTTCACGACCACCGGACGTCTCAAAGCTCTTTACAGCCAACAAAGTACTTTTGGAGTGGAGTCACTGTTGTAATGTAGGAAACGCAGCAGCCAATTTGCTCACAGCAAGCTCCCACAAACAGCAATGTGATAATGACCAGATAATCTGTTTTTGCTATGTTGGTTGAGGGATAAATATTGGCCAGGACACCGGGGATAACTCCCCTGCTCTTCTTTGAAATAGTGCCACGGGATCTTTTACGCCCACCTGAGAGAGCAGATGGGGCCTTGGTTTAATGTCTCATCCGAAAGACGGCACCTCCGACAGTGCAGCACTCCCTCAGCACTGCATTGGAGGGTCAGCCTAGATTTTTGTGCTCAAGTCCCTGGAGTGGGGACATGAACCCACAAACCTCTGGCTCAGAGGCAAGAGTGCTACCAACTGAGCCACAGCTGACACATAAACAGTGACTGAAGAGATTCTCTGAGAAAATGTGTAATCTCAAACAATCCTGGTGGCCTTTTTGTTACAGCGTGCAACAAGGGGATGCTGGTTGGGAAAAGGAGTGTGTCACAGGAAGAGAACTGAAGACGGAACAAAAGAGGAGCAAGTAAAAATCGTGACCGAGCAAGAAAGAGAGGAAAAAGAAATGAAAAGGAAGGTAAACGGCATCAAGAAAGAACAAAAGAAAAGTCCTGAGACTGAGAAAAATAACTGCGTTAAAAGCATTGGAAAGAACACAAATATTGACTGCTAATGTTATAACCTGTGATCAAAGCTTCTAATTCTATACACGGCATTAAAAAGTATTTAGTATAATTCTTGAAAAATGATCCTTGTACAATAAAAAATCCTTAGGTCTTGAAATTGCACTGTGAGATAATAATATACAGATGCCTAATAAGTTTGTCTGAAACTCCTTTCTTGTAGAAGAGACATTAGCTCTTTTGAAATATATGGTTAATGCCTCCACTGAAATAGATAACAAAGGCATTTCAGACAAACACATTAAGAGTGCATACACCATTATCTCACAGAGTAATTTCAAGGCTTACGTTTTAACAAAGGGAAATTTTGACATGCACTATTTCAGTAAGTTACACAATATTGTCAAAAATATATTGTTAGGTTAATTCCCCACCACTCAACTTAAAGGCAAGTCAAAATTCAAATCTCCATGCTGTTCTTTCATAATAAAAACTAAATAATCGCCAGCTTTGTGACATCCTGGAACTAGAACTTCAATAACAAACTTTGTGTAAACTCGCTGGCCAGTGAAGGTGGAGAGATTAAGGGTAACAGAGATTTATAAGTTAGCCCGTCAAACCCATGTGGATCCATGTGTCTGGTTAACATGCAGACTTTCAGATGTGCCTGGACAATGTGCAGCAGCAGGTGAATATTTCCATTCTTAAGAGCAATGCGGCACTTTGCCCTTCTTAAACACAAACACCGGGTCTGAAAATAGTCTCCAACTGGGAATGGGCTATGCTTCAGGTCAATGGATCTTGAACTGAGGTTGCATGCTGCTTAAAGGTAAGAAGGCAATGAAGTACAAGCTTGGAGCGCTGTGGCCAAACGCATAAAATAAATGCCCTCACAGGACATAGTCACCGCCTTGGTAAAGTGTCCAGGGAGTGTACAAACTTTATGGAGATTTCTTAATATAACAACAGGCCCCAGAGAGATGGGTTTCAGGACCACAAAGGATCTTAGTAACATGCCAAAGCAACAGCACATGCTTGGCAAAATCACAGAATAATGTCACAGTCTGGCTCTATCTGTGGGAGTATCACAGGGAAACCGCGGTATGGGTCCATCTGTGGGAATAGCTAGGAGCATTAGAGTGAGTGCCTTGTGGTCAACTCTCAGTGCAAGCCCAGCAGCAGTGCGGTGGAAGTTCTGCGAATTAGGTCAAGACCTGGATATGCCAGAAGTTTTCCTCATCACCGGCTGGAATAGTAACAGCTGAAGGGACTTAAGTGGGGCCCCGTTGGGTTCCAGCCCTGGCTCGTGGACTGGACCCCGAGGGAAAGATGAGACTGTTTGAATTCCACAGCCCCTTTATGATGAGGGGGGGGGGGGGGTGCTCTGGCTGCTCGCAAAAGTTATTCTATTGTGGGGAGGGGTGGGGGCTAGCCCTGGCCACAGCCACCAGTTAGGTGGGCAGCAGAGATGCGCCTCAGTGGCATGTTGTCAGCCCCATGTATTTTCCTGATCTCAATACTGTCACTGGAGAATTAATCAGGCATTATTAGCACTTCTCTACACAGAGAGACAGAGGTCCATTTATTCAAGGCCACTGCTGTGCACCTCACAGTGCCTATACAAGGGATACTGGCAGGGGCCTAGAAACAGATCCCAGCCATGGGATTGTGTGTGACATTGAGGAGGTGGGGGTGGGAGGATGGGGGTCAAAGTCAAGTAAAAAACCTTAAAAAAGGGAAGAAAAATAAATAAACACTATAGGGAATTAAGCTCTTTTCTACTTTTGGTTCGCAATGTCTATATTAAGCACTCACAGGTCAGTTATAATGAATGTTAAACCTGCCTTGCCCCAATAATGTCACTTAATAGCAACTGAAGAAGAATATCCCAACTGTACGGTTGATTTAATTGTTTTTGCATGTATTTCTTTCTCAAAAACTTGATTAGCAGTTTTAGCCTGAATAACATGATCTGTCGGTGTGGTGATTTTCTACCTTTTAGAGAGATCAGGAGTGTATGGTGGACAACCATGAATACTTCTGGTGTATACCCAAGCGATACAAGGGAGACATGTTGTTCCCAATCTTTGCAAGCATAAGAGGAGATGCAAGCCTGTTATTGAAAATCGTTTTGTAGTGAGCACAAACAGAGTGTTGTGAGGGAGCCCAACTTGTGACAGTGGTCATCTTTTTCGGTTAAGAAAGAAAGAAAGAACTTGTATTTATATAGCGCCTTTCATGACC
Organism: Squalus acanthias; assembly: GCA_030390025.1. Classification (NCBI taxonomy): domain Eukaryota; kingdom Metazoa; phylum Chordata; class Chondrichthyes; order Squaliformes; family Squalidae; genus Squalus; species Squalus acanthias. The sequence continues at coordinate 13,410,397 of CM059435.1, read as the reverse complement.
TCAGGACATCCCAAAGTGCTTTACAGCCAATGGAGTACTTTTGAAATGTAGTCACTGTTGTAAAGTAGGAAACACAACAGCCAATTTGTGCACAGCAAGCTCCCACAAACAGCAATGTAATAATGACCAGATAATCTGTTTTAGTGATGTTGGCTGAGGGATAAATATTGCCCAGGACACTGGGAAGAAGTCCCTTCCTCTTCTTCGAAATAGTACCATGGGATCTTTTAAATTCACCTGAGAGCGAAAACAGGGCCTCGGTTTTAACATCTCAGCTGAAAAATGGCACTTCCAACAGTGCAGAGCTCCCTCAGCGCTGCATTGGAATATCAGCCTGGATTATGTGCTCAAGTCGCTGGAGTGGGACTTGAACCCACAACCTTCTGACTCAGAGGCGAGAGTGCTACCACTTTCACTAGAGAATGGCAGCTCCTGGAGGTAGAAAATATGAAATTTCAACGTCATATGCTTGGATTTTCAGCAGCAGGGGGTTCTCCGAGGAACGGCAGAACCCCACCCTGGAGTAATGGCGTCAATGGCCATTTCTGCCATTTTGCCCGGGTTTCTGCCAATCATCCATTGAAGTAACAGTGGCAGATTGGGAGAACCCCACGTACATTCAGGGCTATAATATTAGAATTGGCAGAGAGAACAGGTTCTAGATAAGAAAGTTCAGTATTTCAACAACTATGTCACTCAGTCCCCATAGCTACCATGTTAGTAGTTTTATGGCTTATGTAATAAAGTGTTTGAAATCATTTTATTTGCTATTTGCGATTGGTGATATTGCAGGGCTGCTTGCCTGGGATTTGTGACTGCGTGGAACAAAAGTTCCAGGTCCTGGATTACGTATGGACTTGTTTTAGTGAAAGTCTGTGCCACGTTTTGTCTTTGCTCTGGAACAGTTCTGAATGTTGGCACAGGCCTCGGCTTTATCTGATGGTCAATGCAGCCCAGAATGCACCAGTGACCCCACTGGGGAACATTATCATAGGTTTGTAATAATTGTGGCTCAAGGGTTGCACAGTTAAGGGTTTTACTGTTTGCTTTTTTTTTTCTTGTTTTCTCTGAACTAATTTTCCCCCAAACACCATAAAAAAAATCAATCAGAGCTTGTGCACTTCCAAGCACTCACTTGAGAGAACGACAAGGCTTGATTATGATGGGATTTGCAACCGTTTACATTTTCATTATGAGGAACGGTATTAAATATACATTATGGTTTTTTCTGCTTGCATTTATATTGCAATCAAAAACTCTTTAATATTGAAACATTTGAATCAATCACACTCATTACTGAACCGAGTAAAGAAAAAGGAAAGTTGTTCGTTATGATCAATCATGCTGATGTAAACAGAATTTACTAAGTAATTATTAACCAAATATTATTACTGGTGGATTAATAATTGTTACTCAGTTTAAAGTCTGACAGTTATCCTTCCATACATTTAAAGGCAATTTTTTTGCCACTTGAAGTAATTGATTTGATATAATCTTGCCAGTGCGAATATTTTATTTATCCTCAACAGGCGACAGATCAGACTTTAGACTGATTGCAATAGAACCAAACCATGTTGGAGTTTAGAGGCAGTCACAGGTGTTTTCTAACTCGTGGGACACTTTCCGATTTAACATTCAGGAGCTTTGAAGCGGGAAGTGCAGTTAAAGGTCAGAAATGGGACAGTGATAAACATAATTTAGTAAGTCCTTTGTTTTTTTTTATACATCTGCCAGCTTTCCTCAGCAGGTTTACCAGCGTTAAGGAATTTAAAAAGTGTTAAAATCTAAATAAAGAAACAAAAGGAAGATATGGAAAAATGAATGCAGAAAACAGGTGAAGGATGAAAGAAAAAGAAAACATAAAGATTGAAGAGATACAATGAAGAAAAGCAGAAGTGTTAAGGGATATGCTAAAATACAAAATGTCCACTCAAGAATATTTTAAATATCGCTGAAGTGACAAACTGCAACTCATCCAGAACTCTGCTGCCTGCTCCTATCCGAAATAAATCCTACTTACCTATCACACCTGTTCCTGTTGACCTCAATTGGTTCTTCCTCCTGAGGGCATCGATTTCAAATCTTTTACCTCATGCTTTTGTCTCGCAAACGGCAATGAGATAAATGTTCAGATCATCTGTTTTGGGTAATGTCGGTAGAGGAATAAATATTGGCCGGGGCACCAGGATGATTCCTTACTGTTCTTCAAATACTGTCATGGGATCTTTTCGGTAGCATGTATGATCTTTCTTTGCCAATCTCTGCAATGTCCTCCAGCTGCTAAGTTCCAGCTTGCACCCTCTGCTCCTCCAACTCTGATCTTCTGTGCATCCTCACACCTTCTTCTACTGCATCACTTGTGGCTAAAACCTAAGTCATGTATCATCTTCAGCCCTTCTATCCTAGAATTCTCTTCCCAAACACCTCTTCTTTGCTCAATCTTTCCCTGCCTTCAAAAATTCCTTAAAAACAGAACTAGTTAATCTTGCTTTCTGTCAACTCCCCTAACTCCTGCTTGGTGTCTGCTACCTGTCTTTTGTGAAGCATCTTGTGACGTTTGCCTTTTTAAAGGCAAAAGTGAGAAGTCGCACAACATCAGGTTATAGTCCAACAGTTTTATTTGAAATCACAAGCTTTCGGAGCGGCTGCTCCTTCACTTCTTCACTTCACCTGACGAAGGAGCAGCCGCTCCGAAAGCTTGTGATTTCAAATAAAACTGTTGGACTATAACCTGGTGTTGTGCGACTTCTCACTTTTGTCCACCCCAGTCCAACACCGGCATCTCCGCATCATATTTAAAGGCACGATAGGGTAGGTTTCCCAATGGCCTTCTCTGTCAGTACAGGCAGATGGGGGAGAGTCAGGAATTTGAGCAATAAGTCTCAGGCCTATTCCTTGTCCAATTCATTGTCCTTGTGTATTCAACGGTAAGCCGGATTTCCGGTTCAGTAGTGCTATCGTATATTTAAAGAAAGAACTTGCATTTATGTAGCGTATTTCACAACCTCATGACCACCCAAAGCGCTTCACTGACAATGAAATACTTTTGAAATGCAGTCATTGTTGTACTGCAGGCAAACACGGCAGCCAATTTGTACACAGCAAAGTCTCACAAACTGCAATGAGATAAATGTTCAGATCATCTGTTTTGGGTAATGTTGTTTGAGGAATAAATATTGGCCGGGGCACCAGGATGATTCCCTGCTGTCCTTCAAATACTGTCATGGAATCTTTTGGGTCCACCTGATAGGGTATGAGAGGCCTCAGTTGAACATCTCATCCTAAAGATGGTACCTCCGACAATGCAGCACCACCTGAGTGTTGCACCGAAGTGTCAGCCTGGATTAAATGCTCGAATCTCTGCAGTTGGGCTTGAACCCACAACCTTCTGGCTTGAAGGTGAGCCAAGTTTGATACTTATATACCTGAGGGGAAATGCTAGGAGTGGACACTCCTGATGGGGTTCCTCGTCCATGCTGCCCACCTGATATACACTCACAGCACACCTTGAGAAAGGTCATCAACCTGAAACATTAACTCTTGTTTCTCTCTCCACAGATGCTGCCTGACCTGCTGAGCATTTCTAGCACTTTCTGTTTTTATTTCAGAAAACCAGCCCTTTAATGTGAGAGCTTCATTAAGGGCACAGAATTCATTTGAAAATATTAAAATCAATGCCTGGCATAATTTTTCATTTTATTTGGCAAGATTGCTCTGTTTGCCTTCTCAGACCATTTCATTGGAAGTAAAGGGAACTTCCATGTGTGATGGAGCTCTCAAAGGAGCACAGGCTTGTAATGTTGTCCCCACTCCCCCGCCCCCCCTCCCTAGTTTTCCACAGGTTTTTTTTTTCATGCTGTGTTGTTTTCCTTGAACTTTCTTTATCCATTTTTGGGGGGATTTGTTTTATCAACGTTTTGTTTTGTGCTTAATAATGTTGGGCAAATTTTATTTTCACACAACAATTGGTATTTTTCACACAACATAAACAAAAGTCAATTATTCCCCGAGAAAGCGGGCTGTAAGTGAAGCATTTATAGGACTTCATTAGAGTAGGAACACAGGAAAAAGGAGCTGTTCCATTGCCAACATTCACAGGAGCTAAGGGAGCCACAAGGCATCTTAAGTGCAAGCTATAGAGTTCCATAAGAGTAGACAAGTCAAGGTAAAATTAATTATAGGGGTGATTTTGATGTAGGCCAGACACCGTATTTCATGATTGAAGTCATACAAAATGAAAGAAAACATTTCTCGGGGGATCGGTGAGCACCAATTTTATTCCTGCACATCTGCCGTTATACCACCAAGCATGTCTTAAGGTTTTCGTACATCTACCTGCCAATGACTGAGGGCATCACCCCCGCAGGCTATGAGTCAACGTGGTACTAGTTGCAGAATTTTGACACCTGCTGCAAACATAAGAAATGGTGGCTCTCTTTAAATTACGACCAGATTTTACATAAGAACATAAGAACTTAAGAAATAGGAGCAGGAGTAGGCCATTTGGCCCATCGAGCCTGCTCCGCCATTCAATGAGATCATGGCTGATCTTCTACCTCATCTCCACTTTCTTGCACTATCCCCATATCCCTTGATTCCCTTAATATTCAAAAATCTATCGATCTCTGTCTTGAATATACCCAACGACTGAGCCTCCACAGCCCTCTGAGGTAGAGAATTCCAAAGATTCACCACCCTCTGAGTGAAGAAATTTCTCCTCATCTCAGTCCTAAATGGCCGACTCCTTTTCTGAGACTGTGATCCCTGGTTCTAGACTCCCCAGCCAGGGGAAACATCCTCCCTGCATCTACCCTGTCAAGTCCTGTAAGAATTTTGTGTTTTTCAATGAGATCACCTCTCATTCTTCTAAACTCTAGAGAATATAGACCCAATCTACAGGACAACTGTAACCAACCTGCAAAATAGGGACAGCACTACCAGTGACATTCAAAGTCATCAGTGACTTCAACTTTTCTGCCTTCAGCTTATACCAGCCAGGGCTGCAGTAACACCTGATGTGCTGTCCACACATGTCTCGAACAGTTGACTGATTCATTAACAAGCATGGCCAGCACTTTCATCTCCTTTCCCACTGGAAAGAGGACCGTGATGTGGCTGGCGAATTTCACCCCACTGCTGAATTTCCCAAAGTACAAAGGGGCATTGATTCCGACTATGTGGCCATCGAGCCACCATGTCCCTGCTGTCTCACCCAGCGCTGCCTCCTCAAGCGGAATCCTTTGGAATGTGTGTAGCGATGCAGGAGCTACAAACTTTGGTGACAGGCCTGAGGGGGTTGTGTTGTTGCTTTGTCATGGGCCATTGGTGGAACTGGCAGGCTTCTCTTTCAAGCCTGCGATGACAAGAAGAAGAAATATTAGAACACTGATTCCAGTCACGTCATCAAACAGAGCTTGCACTAGGATAGAAATATCAGCAGTTGGGGTGAATCTGGGGCACGATTCCGGCATTGGGGGCCACAGTTTTGGGAGGGGATAATCTGGATCCACGGGATTTCTGCTTTTCTCAACTTCCCAACAAATTGCATTCCTTGGGCGGCCTGGTGCTTCTTATGTAACGTCACCCAGGCAGTTTGAGGCATATCTGGGGACATTCCGGGGCTACCATGGGAATTCCACTCTGCTCACCCCTGATAGGACCAACAGTCCTACGCTTGCTGAGGGCTGGCGTAGGTTCCATTGTGGGCCTACTGAAGCCCCCACCAAAGCACGAGGGGATTATATGGTATTTACAGCACAGAAACAAGCCATTTGGCTCAACTACTCTATGCCAAAGTTTATGTTCCACACAAACCTCTTCCCACCCTACTTCATCTAACCCTAGCAACATATCCCTCTATTCCTTTCTCCCTCATGTACTTATCTAGCATCCCCTTAAATGCATCTATGCTATTCGTCTCAACTACTCCATGTGGTATCAAATTCCACATTCTGATCATTCTAAGATTGATTACCTTAAGTAATTCGCCCCTCCAGTCCAACTTTCTTCAGCCCAATTCGGGCCTCGGGTGTCCCCTCTCAGCGAGGCAGAGTTCTCCTCAACAGAGCGGACACTTTAATGACAACAGTAACAGAACCCGCCTTATTTTTATTCCATTGAAACTAATGGAAGGAAGATTGGGTGGGTTCAGTAAGGAGCGTGCAATCCTCCCGCCAGATTTTCCTGTCTGTGCTCCCCCCCCCCCCCTCCAGGCAATGGTTAACACCCAGGCGATGAAAGATGAAAATTTAGCCCTACATTCTGGCCAGCCACATCTTCCCTCCCGATATAGTCACTGCAAAGGCTGCTACGTATTTAAAATCAATTTCTACCTTTTGTCCCCCCCATATGTGACCAGTTACCTTTAAGTGTTTGCATCCCAATAGATTTGAGGTGCAGCCCTTTTGAACATAATTTCCCATATTCACACAGTCCTTTGTTGAGATTCTGGTGGCCGGCACAAGCTAGGCCAGGGTCCATTTAAATTGGCTGACCTCACAAAATAACAGGTGGTTGCATTTTGCAGCATTCGACGAGCAGGTCATTTGCAGACTTCCGGTGCCAGGTCCTCTGCTCTGGGACTGGAAAGTCTTCCCTTATACAAATGGTTGCACTGTTGCTGTTGATTTACATAGGATTACATGGGATATACGGCACAGAAACAGGTCATTCAGCCAAACCAGTCCATGCCGGCGTTTATGCTCCACTCGAGCCTTCTTTTTTTTAATTCGTTTATGGGATGTGGGCGTCGCTGGCAAGGCCAGCATTTATTGCCCATCCCTAATTGCCCTTGAGAAGGTGGTGGTGAGCCGCCTTCATGAACTGCCGCAGTCCGTGTGGTGAAGGTACTCCCACAGTACAGATAGGGAGGGAGTTCCAGGATTTTGACCCAGCGACGATGAAGGAACAGCGATATATTTCCAAGTCAGGGTGGTGTGTGACTTGGAGGGGAACTTGGAGGTGGTGGTGTTCCCGTGCGCCTGCTGCCCTTGTCCTTCTAGGTGGAAGAGGTCGCGGGTCTTTCCTCATCTAACTCTATCAGCATAACCCTCTATTCCCTTCTCCCTCATGTGTTTATCTAGCTTCCCCTTAAATGCATCTATGCTATTCGCCTCAACCACTCCCTGTGGTAGCGAGTTCCACATTCTCGCCACCCTCTGGGTAAAAAAGTTTCTTCTGAATTCCCTATTTGATTTCTTGGTGACTATCTTATATTGATGGCTTCTAGTTTTGTTCTTCCCCGCAATTGGAAACACTCTTTCTGTGTTTACTCTATCTGAGCCTTTCATAATTTTAAAGGCCTCCAGTAGGTCACCCCTCAGCCTTCTCTTTTCAAGAGAAAAGAGACCCATTTGAAAAAAAATTATATATCATCGAAGCAAAAGCAAAACACCAAGGATGCTGGAAATCTGAAATAAAAACAGAAAATGCCGGAAACACTCGGCAGGTCAGGCAGCGTCTGTGGAGAGAGAAACAGAATTTGCGTTTCAGCTCGATGACCCTTCGTCAGAACTGGAGGTCAGAATCGAACTTTAATGTAATTGCAGAGCTGAGAGCGTGAGAGGAGAGGTTAAAAACTTATAACTCTCCTTGAACACTCAAAGCCGCCTGAGTCCGCTGGATTTTGGTTAATGCTTTTTGAAAACGTTTTAATATCATTTGTGTTGTCATCCACACCTTTAATAGTCATGTTTAACTTAGCCACATCTTAAAAAACAATCTGCCGCAATTGATGAAACATTACACCGGCATGAAAATGAGACCTTGGAAAAAAAAATAAAAGACTTTCCACACAGTAACTGAATGGAGAATAAGATCATCATATCGTTATTTTCTGCTCATTTTTTTCTTCTTTACTGCTAAAATTACATTAAGGAAAGACGTCAATCAACAAGCTTTAATTATGTCTAAGATTTCATTTTGCTCTTTGGATACTTCTATCTACTCAAGACCATGATAAAAGTGTGGTTATTAACCTACTATCTCTAATTATTTTTTATTAAATAGCAATTTAGGTGCAAGCATTGAAGGCTAATCATATCTTTGCACAAATTTGTCGAGACAAAAACTACATTAACTCTTTAAGGCCTGAATTAGAATTGGGATGACGAGTGGCACATTGATTAGAATGTCCTTTCATCTCAAAAGCCGGAAGGCCAGTTTTCCAAATAGTCGCTTCTGGTAGGTGGTCTTCCTGGCTGGCAAACCATGGAGAGCACACCTGCAATTCCCTGATGTGGGGTCCCAGTGAGAGTGCACATTTGGACAATTGCTAAGACCCAGTGTCACCATCAAGCACCCTCTGCTCAGGTATGCCTTGAGCCAGATAATAAAAGTGCACTAACAGTGTTCTTCAGAGGCTGATATTTAAACATACTGGTGAGGCAGAGTAGAGGTGGCTTTGCTTTATATCTAGCCCAAGGTTCAGCTGCTCTTTAGGATTTTGAAAGGAATTGACAGGGTAGAGAGAGAGAAACTTTTTCTGCTGGTGGGGAGTCTAGGACAAGGGGACATAATCTTAAAATCAGAGCCAGGACATTCAGGAGGGAAGTTCGGAAACACTTCACACAAAAGGTGGTAGAAGTGTGGAAAAGCAGAAAAGTAGATGATAGCTCAATTAATAATTTAAAATCTGAGATCAATAGATTTTTGCTAGACAAGGGTATAAAAGGATATGGAGCCAAGGCAGGTGGATGGAGTTAAGATATATGATCTCATTGAATGACCCCAGCACTCTCACATCCCTCACTTGAATGAGCACAAAAATTCACTGAAAAATATTAAAATGTGAAATAAAATGATTTTGGGGGTTTAAAATTAATGGGGTGCAGTTGCGGCTTTGCATCAATACTAAACTTATGTAGTGTAAACCAGGGTTTAAGGCCCGAACTGACTCTTAAGTGAAGCGGAGTGGAGTTATCACCTCCAGGAAGTCCTAATCTGCATTGTTCCTGTATTAGATTCAGGCTGCATTTACACTATAACTGCAGCGTGGTATGAAGCAAAACCACTTTGCCCGAATACTAATGTCTGAATTACATTACTGTGCGAGTGTGTCTGTCCTGAGTATGTGGGTATGAAATTTTAGGCATGAACTAGAATATTGAACTACCTTTAAATGTGTTTTTTTAACTTTCCTAAATGACCCTTCGCATTGCCTGACACTGACACACCCGTGCACTGTCCTTGCTGTTGAGGTCGATGATCCGCCATGATCTATTGAATGGCGGAGCAGGCTCGAGGGGCCGTATGGCCTACTCCTGCTCCTAATTCTTATGTTCTTATGTTCTTAGCACAGGGCAAAGTGAGTGAGTTGATCAATCGATGTACTGAATCGACATTTATATTCCTCTACAAGCATCTAATGTTCCCCTGTTTTTTTCTCTCATCTGTGCTGGGCTTTACCACAGTGCAGTAAATGTGTCTGTCTTGGTAACTGTTAAAAGGTGGAGTGTTTGTTTAGCGCCTCACTGATGGGTGTACGAGCAGCGAGAGACAATTCAGAAAATAATTTGCCCATTCATTCTCCTTTGAAGAAAAGTAAATCAAAGACTTCCAACTACAGTCTCCACAGTCAGAGTGTTTCTGTATTTTTATGCATCCTTTGAAATAGAACACTTTGTTTTTTGCACCAAATCGGTCAGCAATTGATTTCTCTTTAAGTTACTCATTCACTTGTTACCAACTGATCTGGAATAATATAAGTAATCCCCTTTAAATGTTAAGTAAGTTAGAAAATTTCCAGGCATTCATTGGCATACAATGGAAAGATTTCATTATCATCACCACCATTGGTCACACACAGCAGGCTGCTCCGTATCCTCTTGAGGCCCAGTTTGGTCTGAGGCTATTTGCTGCCGTTCCTGTACCTTATGTCCTGTGAGGGTTCTGAGAGTGACCAGCCAAGAGATTTAATGTTTGCTGAAGTAATCCAACTCTGTTGTCTTAATTTTCCAAATTACAGGTCTATAAACAGGAGGCCAGAATTGCCTCATCATTGACGCTCCTCTTTGCCATGGAAGATGTTGAACAGTCAGTGGGAATCTTCTGCTTTATCTATATCGGTTTTATAAAAGGGGTGTGCCGTGCTCACACCAGCAGTGTGTTTGGATTGATTCACAAGATCATATGGTTGTAATATATGCACAGTCATAAAAGCTATTGTGCTGTTGCTAACTTTAAGATGTTTTGATCTGGAATTTCCTCGGGATGGATTGTATGGGCAAACCGCCAACTCACTCTGCCATAGCAACTATTTCCTATTGCCAGTAGTGGAAGGAGAATTACTCTGCTCACTACATGAAGCGATGTCATATACACATTCCTTTTGAACACACTTACAATGTCACTACACATAGCAACCAAAGAGACTCTTCCCTAGTATGGCCATTTTTGACACTTCCATTTTTTTCGAAATAATGGAAAATGGAAATTTCTAGCCTGGTGGGTGGAACGTGGACTCTTTAAGTAGCCCTCCTATCCCTTCAACTCCACCCACCACCCCCCCCCCCCCCCCCCACCACCCCCCAACTTCAGACTGTGGTAAATGTAACGCTGCAGTCCGCGTCCGTTGAAGGTAGAACACCAAACATATCCACGAGGTGAGAAGCATGCCAATGCCAAAATAAATAGATAATTTGGTAAAAATAACAGTCTTTTTGCCCTCAGTTTCACTACTTCGAAACATGGACGTGAAGTAGTAACTCCTTGTACTATTGCTCAAGTTGTGAGCCACTGCCAGTCACATGGTACAATCACGAAACTGTTTAACTGGGAACTGGAGGGGCCATTACTGCTCACTCGAGGCCTAGGCCATTGTTTCCAGAAAATTCTACAGTTGGGTGCACATATTTCCTCCTGGAAGAGGTGTGATTTAAAGCAGCTGGAGCTGCACTTCTTAACCTGTTTTGGAAGCATTATAGTGAGTGAGCAATATCTGAAAGTGCTTTGACAACTCATAATTTAAAATGAGGCAGTAGGCTAATTCAATTAAAACGATGGAGCAGGAATGAGTGCAATTTGGAACTGAGACCCAATCGGAGCTGACAGTAAGTGAACTTCGTCACTGACAATAATGATTTCGGGAGTAGCTGACTGTGCGTGAGAAAAATGAAGGGGGTTGGGGTGGTGGGGCGAGGGTGGGGTGCGGCGGTTACTGTAGGTTAGAGAGCTCAGTTGTAAAGGCTAGCAATATAGACTCCAGCACAACGTGTTGGAAGATGAGCCTGATTCTAACACTTGGTTCAATGAGCTTATTCCATTCTGGTCCTGCCATTCATAGGCTGAGTCATGCTCTCCTCTAAAGTTTACAGGGGTTAACACAAATCCCTGGTCTACAACACAATCTCTAACCCTCGGCTGAGCTAACAGGGACTGTTTCAACAGCCTACATGGAAGATATTCTGCAGGGTTTTCATTGGTTATGAGTGTAACAAGAGTGTAGCTAGGATATTTGTTTATCAAACCAAGGTCATGCTCTTCATACAAGAGCAATATTATACAAAATGCTACAAACAGTTACTTTTTATAATGCTACATATATAGTAATCTCATATTAATACAGACATTTTTTTTATTTTTGGGCAGGTTTGAAAGGACTCTCTATTATGCTGCTCAGTCCAGCTATCTGCATTTGCAATAGTTTCAAATAACTTGTGTACTAAGTTAAAGAGTTTGCTCGAAAACTTATCTCAATGTAGGGAATACTGAGCAAAATGTTGATATTGATTTTGGTGGTTCATGGTCATTTCTAGCAGAACTAAAATAAAGAGTAAAGTTTAAAATCTATGTAAACTTGCGCCCTAGCAGTGGTGGGAGCAGCAGCTGGTGCTGTAAATTCTGTGCAGGGTGGAGGTGACTAATAAAGATAGGGCAGAGAAGGAGACCACAGAGATAGGTCTTATTGTGGACTATCGCTAAAACAGCTTGTTAGATGGAAAAACTGAGCTGGACGAGAGAGAAGGAGAGACAGAACATGGGGTAGTTTTGCAAGCCACATAAATACTGTGGCTACAAGAGCAGGTCAGAGGCTGGGTATTCTGCGGCGAGTGTCTCACCTCCTGACTCCCCAAAGCCTTTCCACCATCTACACGGCACACGTCAGGAGTGTGATGGAATACTCTCCACTTGCCTGGATGAGTGCAGCTCCAACAACACTCAAGAAGCTCGACACCATCCAGGACAAAGCAGCCCGCTTTATTGGCACCCCATCCAGCACCTTAAACACTCACTCCCTCCACCACCGGAGTTGCTGCAGTGTGTACCATCTACAAGATGCACTGCAGCAACTCTCCAAGGCTTCTTCGACAGCAGCTCCCAAACCCACGACCTCTTCCACCTAGAAGGACAAGGGCAGCAGGTGCATGGGAACACCACCACCTCCAAGATCCCCTCCAAGTCACACACCATCCTGACGTGGAAAAATATCGCTGTTCCTTCATCATCGCTGAGTCAAAATCCTGGAACTCCCTCCCTAACAGCACTATGGGAGTATCTTCACCACACGGACTGCAGCGGTTCAAGAAGGCAGCTCACCACCACCTTCTCAATGGCAATTAGGGATGGGCAGTAAATGCTGGCCTCATCCCAGGAACAAATAAAAAAAATGCCTGGTGGTTGGGAGTGTGGGTTGGGGAAAGGGTGCTAATACTACAGCATTGATTCTGTGACTTGCATTCTCACCCAGTGAGGCCACACGCCAGGTGTTGGGCCTACCAAGATAACCATGGGGCCTGAAAGAAAGGCTTCACTATATCCAGGCTGTTAGAAGAGACAGATGGTGTAAATGGCCCACCTTTCTAATTGGAAAATGAAGTAATGTATGAGGGTTTACATAGGCAGTCTTCACTGTGTGGCGTGTTGCCTAAGCCAGCAGATGCTGTAAACTGAACTCACATAGGAAAGGTGTAATTTCGGACAAGATCAAGTCTAGTTTATCTAATGGCCCTTGCTCTAGACAGGTACTAATCCAGTTTACTATAAAGAGCCTGTGTGACAGGCTGTGCTGGTGCTTTTCTGACTTGTTACAGAGATATGGTATGTGAGAGAGATAGGGACTGGTGGAGTCAAGTCTCACAATATGAACTAGCAATATTAAAGATCACTATTGTGAGGAGTCTTTGAGAAAGACAGTGTAAATGGAGTTTTAAGAGACAGACCTCATTTTTTCCAACATAATTTAAATAAAGACAAATAGGTGGAATACGAGAAGCCTTCAGAGTCAGGCCCCATTACATGGATTGGCCTGCAGTCCAGCTTCAGTTTTACAAATAACCAGACAAACAAGAGAAATGGTTCCCCAGAGACAGGTGCAACAATGCATTGGTTCTAATCCAGCTTGGTCAGGAAACAAAGACTGAGACGGAACTTTATCCAACAATAAGCAACTGGCACCTAAGCAGGTAAAGGATCTATGGAGCTCTAGCATTTCTCTAGGGCATATACCAACGGATTGCCCACCTTCATACTGCCCGTCTGCTTGCAGTACGATACGGGCAGATGAAGCGTCATCAGCGATAGCAAACAGCATTGAAGGCCCTACTATCAGGATAACATGCCACCCTAAAACTGCGTAAATACCTACCTCCTTTATTCCGCATGGAATTTTCCAATCACGTCTATTGTTGGTACAATTCACTCAGTTTAATCTTCTTGCCCCTTACATTTAATAGGATGACAAGTACAGCTCTGGCGCAGCACGCAGCTAGTTACCTTCTTGAGAACCAGGAGTTCCACATCCAATTCTTCACTATTCAGTATAAAACCGGCATAATTTAATAATTTAGTGATTGACCTTCACCAGATTATGAGCCAGACATTTGACGGAAGGTTTTTTTGAGATAACTTGAAATGATTCAACTGTAATTATAGGTGTAGCCTTTTTTAACACTTCAAGTACAGACTTGCCTTTGTAACTTACAGTGAGACAATGTTTTGTGAAAATAAAATCTATTTCATACAGATTATTACACACGGGATGATCTCCTGTAATGCTCCGGGAGTCTGGAACTTGGTTGTGACATTTAACTGCTACTTTGGCCGTTCCCATTAAGTCAATGCTGTAAATAAAGAAAGAAAGGAAAAACTTGCATTTGTATAGTGCCTTTCGCAACCTCAGAACGTCTCAAAGCGCTTTACAGCCAATGAAGTGCTTTTGAAGTGCAGTCACTGTTGTAATGTAGGAAACGCGGCAGCCAATTTATGCACAGCAAGCTCCCACAAACAGCAATAGGATAATGACCAGATAATCTGTTTTAGTGATGTTGGTTGAAGGATAAATATTGGCCAGGACACCAGGGAGAACTGCCCTGCTCTTCTTTGAAATGTACATGGGGATCTTTTATGTCCACCTGTGAGGGCAGACAGGGCGTCGGTTTAACATTTCATCCGAAAGACGGCGCCTCTGACAGTGCAGCACTCTCTCAGCACTCCACTGCAGCGTCAGCCTAGATTTTTGTGCTCAAGTCTCTGGCGTGGGACTTGAGCCCACAACCTTCTGACTCAAAGGTGATGGTGCTACCAACTGAGCCCTAGGTAATTGTAGTTAACTATAAGCTGCTGAGGTAATTCACAGGGCAATTGTAACTGCTTGTAAATTTTATGATTGGCTTTCTTTAAAGATTGTTTTGCATCTGTAACAAGTGTGACACTTTGGTGGGTGACACCTGGAATGTGACTGATGCTCGCAAGTCAGAAGACTTTTATGCTGGTAAAAATGTATTGATTTAAAAAAAAATCATTATGAGGTATACCATTTGCAGCACCTTATGATATTATAATTGCCAGTTCACAGTATCACAAAGTAGTTTAACTGGACTTAGAATATGTTGTTGCCAAGGTGTCTCTCTCAGCCACCAGCACATATTGGAAATAGAAAGAACTTGCATTTATATAGCACCTTTCATTACCTCTGTACAAACTGTAATGAGGTAATGGCCAGATAATCTGTTTTTTTTACTGATGTTGGTTGAGGGATAAATATTGGCCAAGACACTGGGAAAACCTCACTACTCTTCTTTGAATAGTGCCATGGGATCTTTTACATCCACCCGAGAGAGCAGACAGGGCTCTAACATCACCTTTGATATGCGGCACCTCCGACAGTGCAGCACTCCCTCGGTATTGCATCGGAGTGTGAGCCTAGATTATGTGCTCAAGTGTCTGGAGTTGGGTTTGAACCCACAGAGGTGAGAGTGCTACCACTGAACCAAGGTTGACAACTAGTTTCACCTTTGAAATCAATGGACAAAAAAGTTATGGGCAGTGCACTCAATATTTTCCAATATTTGCTGGTGTGTGCTCAGAATTGCGCCATTTCATGAGAATTAAGAATCCGTTTCTTAAATAAATTTAACACTGTTGCGAGACACAAGCAGAATCCAACATGGGAGAAAGGCAGTTCTGTGCCTTGTACTTACGACACTGTCAGCTAATCATCTCGACTGGGCTATTTAGGGGAGGTGTTAAATGGGGATGCAGTGCTTTTCCTGAGGGAGGCAGGAAAACAAGTTGGAGACAAGTCAACTTAGGGCCGTCTTGCACACCTCCTAGCAACTGGTTACAGAGCGGCTTTGGCAGGAAGCCTGGAAGGTCATCTGCATGCTCTCTCGGCTCGGGTCTGATGCACTGGGGGAGGGGAGCCTGCAATATGAAAGACAGAAACAACTGGGAAGAAAGGGGAGAGGTGAAGAAAGAGTATATTTTTTTTTAAATGATGACTATGAGTTACTGCATGTTATGAATCAATCTATAATCATTCAGCGTCTCCCTGTAGTCTCCCACGCAGAATGATTACCAGGCTTCGTTCAAATGTCAAGTGAGGTACTGCAGAATTTCGAAGCAGCAAAGTCTTTAATCCGCTAAAGTATGTGAAAGTTCCAATGGAAAGGTCAAACATAAGTCTTTAAAAATAAATAAGTAAATATTGTGGCCAGGACTCCTCCTAGGGCCATATCCTCAGGCTTCAGATGCATTGGAGCACGTTCACACAGGGCTCGTTCATAATTGCAGGAAGGTGCTTTGGTGTTGGCAGCTGAAGCAGTTTCATCCACACACACACACACACACACACACACACACACAAGGCACCTGTGACACATCAAACGGCCCCAAGTACAAAGAACCATCTGGCTTTTGCTAAACGTGCACAGGAAACTCACAGTGCCTTATTATTTCTTGCCATCGCTGAGCCCAAGAAAGCTGTATGTGTGAAAAAAGAAACCGCTAATGAGGTTCCCAGCCTGTCTGGCCAGGCGACTTGGAAACAGTAGTCTTGCTAAATGTTGACTAATTGATTACACTGCAATAGACCATTCAATAAAAATCCCACTGAGCGCAACGAATAGCATTTTTAAATTCCCCCAAAAAAGTGAGATGGGAATTGGCAATGGCACTCCCAGATGAAGCCCCAGTACTACCTCAACAGATCACCCTATATCCTGCATTGACCAGTACTTATATCTTCACCTGTTCCCCTGTTGTGAGTCTCCTTGCACCAAACATTACAACCCTACTGAGAAGTGACCGAGTGACCTGCTCAAAAACCACTGCCCATGCCACCCCTGATTTGACTACTGAGGTGCATCATAAAAATGACAGGGGTTGTGGGGCACGGGTTCCATCTCCCTCCGGTTTATCCTGCCATCTTTAAACATCAAGCCTCTGCTCAGCACCATTCCCTTGGCATGGTTAAGATTAGGCACTCTCGACATAAGGAATCATGAACTCCCTGCTCCTTTACATAAATTAGCCTCCTCATAACTTTGAACAGGACCTGACTCTCTTTATTTCCTCGTTGGTCTTTGTGGCAGTCCTTCCCCAATTTTTGCGGTCAGCTGTGGCTCAGTGGGCAGCACTACTCGCCTTTGAGTCAGAAGGTTGTGGGTTCAAATCCCACTCCAGGGACTTGAGCACATAAAGCTAGGTTGACACTCCCAGTGCAGTGCTGAAGGAGCGCTGCACTGTTGGAGGTGCCGTCTTTCAGACGAGATGTTAACTCGAGGCCCCGTCTGCTCTCTCAGGTGGACGTAAAAGATCCCATGGCACTATTTCGAAGAAGAGCAGGGGAGTTATCCCTGGTGTCCTAGCCAATATTTATCCCTCAACCAACATAACAAAAACAGATTATCTGGTCATTATCACATTGCTGTTTGTGGGACCTTGCTGTGCGCAAATTGGCTGCTGCGTTTCCTGCATTACAACAGTGACTCCACTTCAAAAAAAGTACTTCATTGGCTGTAAAGCACTTTGAGATGTCCGGTGGTCATGAAAGGCGCTACATAAATGCAAGTCTTTCTTTTTTCTTTTTCTCTAGGGTCACGTTGTGTGGTTACTGCAGCCGTGTATTTCACATGGATGGAATCCTTACAGTGCCAAATTGCCACAGTGCTCCATGAAATTGCAGAACTTGGCACATGCGTAGCATGAGTTAACAGCAGCAGAGTACCATGGGCTCTGTCAATGACACACTACAGAGCAACACTTGAGGAATCTCCGCACAGTTGGAGCCAGTGATAATGTAATGGCGATTATGTTAATCTTGCTGGTAACTTTTTTTTTTCGAAGAGCTGTTAGGAAAAAAGTCTAACACTAAAAGTTACCAACGGCTACCATTTAACATGACTATCTCCAACCACTGCAGGCCTACCTCTGGCCCAGCTCACCTATCAGCACCTTATCCAAACCAACAGACATGAAGGAAAACTATTTAAAGGGAAAAAAAGTATTAACGTTATTCTTTTTCGAGTAATGAAGTTGGTTAGAGCTGAATCTGATATTTTGTCAAGCTGCCTGTCTTGTTATAACTAGCATTATTCCCCTGTGCATCTATTGCTGCCTAAATGTAGTGTATTAAAATGTCTATGTACTGTGCAATTGAGTCAAACCCATGCTATTCATTGGATTATACCTAGGAGACAGGGAGGTATTTAAATCAGATTTAAGTTGGATGCTACTGAACCATCTATTGCATGGAGATGAGGCAAAAAAAAAATCATTCACCTTGCAAAGATATTCAAATGTAGAAGTGAAGAAGTGAAGTTCTAAGAATCTATTTGTATTCTGAAGTCCATGTTACTGAGGAAATAAAGATGTCAGGACAGAGGTACAGGACCTGAAGTAATTAGTGTTCATAGTCAAATGGAATCTGTCACCTAGGCAACTGATAACATCTGCTGCAGGGGAAGCAGTGGAATTCTCAATGATTGCTGGTTTCCGAGGCACTGTTTAGTCAACCCACATTTATTTAGAGCCATGGGAAGGAGTGTCAATGATACCCAGCCTGGACCAATTTGGCTGTGTATATGGATCGATGGATACCTGTAGGGTATCTTGAGTAGCAATGATGGATAAGAACGTGAAGTTAATGTTTGATGCACATAATGTTTTTGCATTACTTTCCTAGACTCCTCCTTTTCTGAAAGCCGAAGTAGTCTGAACCAAGGACCACACATCTTCTGGCCATTTGCAAGGTATGTAAATAAAAGCAGCAGGGCTCTGAAGTGTTGTCTTGACTCAGTGGATTGTGTTTTTTTTCCCTAAGCCCATGAGTTTTGGGTTCAAACCCATTCCCGGACTTTACCATATAATCTAAAGATGACATTTTAGTGGAGCACTGAAGGAGTGCCATCATTCAGATGTGATGTTAAAATGTGGTTCAGGAGGATGTTAAAGACCCATTGCACTCCTTCCTCAGGCTAAAGCTGGTCATTTAACTCATTGCTGTTTGTGGGATCTTGCTGTGTGCAAATTGGTTGCATTTCAAAGTAATTAATTGTATATGAAGCATTTTGAGATGTTTCTGACAGACATGGTAAGGAGCTATACAGGTGCAAGTCTCTTTTATCTTAATAATAAACTCTGATAGTAGAATCTGAACATTTGACACATTTGCCTTAATGTCTTCTTTCTGCTATTTTGGTGGAGTATTTGAAGTAGGCTAACTTTGCAGCTAAATTAGCAGAGACAAATTTCAGATGAAGGCATTAAATATTTTTACGCTAGTATTTTATGGCTTAATTTCAGTACCTGTGATTTTATTGGTAGGAATGCCATTGAGTGAACTTCTTTTGGTGAAGGATCTGTAACCACCATTTTCTTTGATGATATTATTGAATTCTAATAAGTGTAGAACTAATTGTCCAGTGCAATCTATGCTTGGATAAGGACCTCTGGCAGTGAATAGGGATGGTGTACTGAAGAGCGGTATTTGCACCAGAAGAGCATTACATAGGCTAAATTGTACCAGGAGGGCCTCGCTCACTGGGACCATGGATTGGAGAATCGAACACAGAGGTCAGTACTACCGATTAGCGACACTTCTGATTTTCTACCTATTATGTGGCCTGGAACTTCACTTTGCATAATTTGCCCTTGTGCAGTTCTTGTGTCAGAAAAAAGAAAAAGAAAGAACTTGCATTTCTATAGCGCCTTTCACGACCACCGGACATCCCAAAGCGCTTTACAGCCAATGAAGTACTTTTTTGAAGTGTAGTCACTGTTGTAATGTGGGAAACGCGGCAGCCAATTTGCACACAGCAAGCTCCCACAAACAGCAATGTGATAATGACCAGATAATCTGTTTTAGCGATGTTGGTTGAGGGATAAATATTGGTCAGGACACCGGGGATGACTCCCCTGCTTTTCATCGAAATAGTGCGATGGGATCTTTTACGTCCACCTGAGAGAGCAGACGGGGCCTCGGTTTAACGTCTCATCCAAAAGACAGCACCTCCGACAGTGCAGCACTCCCTCAGCACTGCACTGGAGCGTCAGCCTGGATTTTTGTGCTCAAAGTCTCTGGAGTGGGACATGAACACCACAAGCCTTCTGACTCAGAGGCAAGAGTGTTACCCACTGAGCCACAGTTGACACGTCAACCTTGTTTTGTGTGCATAAAGAATTAGATAAACAAGAAGTAGAACTGAGGGTAGGCTACATGACTAGGGCGAGAAATGAATTGTTATCACTTAGATCTGCTCAGCATTTTCACTGGCTCTTGACTATTTGTGCAAAATTGCAATACTTTTGACATTGAATCCCAATATGTGCAATAAGCACAGAAATTTGCAGGAATTGTTGTGCGATGTTGCGTCAAGCCACATCTCATTGAAGCATACAAAATTATTACAGGGCTTGATAGGGTGGATGCTGGGAGAATGTTTCCCTTGGCTCGGGAGTCTAGAACCAGGGGCCACAGCCTCAGGATAAAGGGTAGGCCATTCAGGACTGAGATGAGAAGAAATTTCTTCACACAAGAATCTTTGGAATTCTCTACCCCAGAGGGCTGTGGAGGCTCAGTCATTGGGTATATTCAAAACAGAAGTCAATAGATTTCTGACTAGTAAGGGCATCAAGGCATATGGCGATAGGGCCGGTGAATGGAGTTGAGGCAGAAGATCAGCCATGATCTCATTGAATGGTGGATTAGGCTTAAAGGGCCAAATGGCCTACTCCTGCTCCTATTTCTTATGTTCTTATGTTCTTATACCTACGTGAACTAGTTATTCTTTTCCTGCGATAACACACCCACCCCCCATTTCCATCCTCCTACGTGAATGTGAACGGAAGCTTGTTATTAGTATTCCATCACGGTTAGGTTTGCAAAGCTGAATTATCTTTCTGCAGAAATCATTACAAGGGCTTTATCCAGAGGTTTATCTGCTCTCATGGCTTTAAGTCAGTGTATGTGAGGGCAGCACCGGAAGTGTGACTTAGTGCAGTGATTATTCCTGATGTTGCATGCAAATTAAATATAAAAGACTTGATTGGCCTTTGTTAGAAAAAGTGATGTATTTTTGCCTCATGTTTGTTTGAAGTTATTATGTGTAAATAGTTTTGGTGTTCTCCGTCACCCTGTGCCGTTCATTGTACTCTGGCCGAGGAGGCAGGCATGGGTAGGTGACCTATTTTGGAGGTCCACTAATGCTTCTTTTGATCCAGTCACTAGGAGGTGACTCAGGATGATTCTGCCTTCACCCTGTCTGCAGCCAACTGTTTCTAGTTGATGACTTTTCCAGATGCCAGGACTATAGTCAAGAGCTCAATGAGGTTGAATTTCATGGCCTTCGCCTGGTGTTAAAGGCCTTAAAATTGTGTGGTAGCCTTATCACCCCATTAATACTGGCAGTGCGGCTGACTCCATTTTGAAAGGGGCCTACGGCAGGTGTCCAAAGCGCCCGCCTGTTTCAGGTGATAGGCCCCTTTTATTGTGGAAAACGGGATCATATGACGTAAATAGGACCCCGTTCGACATTTTAGATCAGAACTGGTCAGAGCCTGCACTGTGCACACTCCGACCAGTGCCACGGGCGATGGAATCAATGTGACCCACCAAAGAAAGTGTCAAATTATTTTTGTAGGCCCCAGAGGCCTCTGCTGCCCTGGGATCGCCCACCATTTGCGTTTGCAGAGCCTGCACCCCGCAACTTACCTTTCTGGTGTCTGCCCTGGCCCAATCCTGATGCCCCAAACCAGCGAGCTGCATCGGAAGGCCTGTTAAGCGTCCCCCAGCTCTCTCCCCAAATTTAAATGAGGCTGGGGGCTCAAAATGGCGAGGGTCCTCTTCACCACCGGCTGCTCACCCAAAAGTCAAAGTTGCCCCCACTATGTTGAGTCTCACAAGCAAAAACATGTGCCCTACCACCCTGTGCCAAAATACATAGGACTTTGCAGCATCTTGGATATGCCACTGGCAACTGATGACTAACAGCGAATGAATAAGTTTCATTATACATTAAATATTAAAGAAATAAACATTCATAAACCATAAGCATTCCTTTTTATTTAAATCCTTAGCTGGTCTCTTGTGGCATTGTCCAGGAGCTTCGGAATATCTTGCCAGTCCTGCAGCTTCTGCCGCAGGGCCAGAACATCTACTCTCACCAGAAGCTGTGGACACCATCTTTAGTCAAAACCACCATGCGACACTGACCCATGCTCTGCCCCAGAGAATTGGAAATAGATCAATGCCGGGCAACGTTGAATCAGATCTGCCCACCCACTGCTGGCAGAGAATTTGAAAGAAAATAACATTAATAAAAAGCAGGCTCCAATCCATCACTTCCAGTCAATCGCCTTCCAACTTCTGCTGACAGCAGGCCACAAAAAGTTTGCTGTAATTTCCAAATGGTGCCGCACATTCAGAAAAGAGACAAGCCAGAGACTCACCACTTCCTGCATGTCGAGTGCCATTTGTTTCTCAAAAAAGGGTTGAGCAGCCAAAATTGTGATTTTTCCATGTTTCAATTTTGGGCCAGTTTTTGAAATTTAAATTTGCTGTGTCGACCAATCAGCCTGTTTGATTCCAATGCTTTGTGTGATTGGATACCCAGTTGTAGAGTTGAAATATGAGTGACATCACTCCACAGCAATTATGATCTCCTTGCATTACATTTCTTCTTTGGATTGAAGGATTTGTCCTTTATTCAAACATGGGGGAGAAGGAGTTAAGGCGCGGTGACAAAGGGACACAGTATAAAACCGAAAAGACGACAGTGATCATTTGTGTTCAGATGCCCCTTGTAGAAGTCACTGAGGAGTCCTCTGAAAAGCAATCATCCTCAGGCTCTTGTCCATGTACTTTTGCCTCCAAAGCAGCTAAGGCCACCTCCCCAGGAATGTCCAATGTCCAGAATGTTCAGGAATGCCTTTTTGTATAGCAAAGTTGTTCAGGGCACAGCAGGTGACAACTATGTGGGACACATGAATTGGATTGTACTGCAGAGCCCCCCCTGAGCTGCCAATGCAGCGGATTCGGCCCTTCAAATCATCAGTGGTCCTGTTGATGATCACTCTTGAAGAGGCATGCACCTCATTGTAAAACTCCTCTGCTGCTGTTCAGGAAACACTTAGTAACATCATTATTCACGAGAGCAGGGCCTAGTCCTTGTCACTTACAAGCTGGCACGTTGACATGATTGACTTTCTTGATGTGTTCAGGAAGGGCCGAATTTCAAAGGATGTATGCATAATGACAACTTCCAGCAAATCGCAAGTAAACGTGGCAGTATCCCTTAGGTGTAGTCCCATACAATGTTTATGTTCAGGGAATGCAAGGCCTTTCTGTGTTGAGGAGGTTGAGGGGGGTTACTGTTGGAGCTCATAGAGTAACACCGGTGCTATCTATTGCACCCTGGACCTCGGGAAAGACAGAAAGTACAAAAATCTGGACGGCCCCCTCTCTTGCTATTGCCTTGCTATGGTGCCAAAGTCAATTAATTCCCAGTTCTGCTGTAAAGTGTACCAGTCACTTGAAGAATACATGCTCTCACTGCACCCTGGATGATATTACAGACATCCTTGAAAAGGCAACGGTGCACTGAAGGTTGAGGGCAGTTCGTACTTTCACAGCCATAGAGGGAGCAGTTGGGCAGGTGACCATGGCTGCAGGTCCTTACTCACTAGTTGGCAGAGCTCCCCTATTGCTTCTTTGGTGAAGTCCCACTCTTCATATAAACATCTCCTCCTTAATGTCCTCACAGGAAAGGGTTGCCCGTACAGTCTTTTTTGGGGGGGTGCCAATATCTGATGGGGTTCACCCTCCAGAAATGCTGCCACATTCTCCTGTCCTGCTCCTTTTCTTCCATGATAATGGCATCAGAGGTATGCCCATAGGAATGTCATACCTTCTCCTGAGAAACACCCACTGTGGGTGGGCAGAAAGCAAAACCTCCCGGTGGTCTCACACTTCCACAGCCAGTCAAAAGCATGTCCAAGGCTGTGTATGCAGAATAACAATCAAAAGAAATCACTCCAAAAAGCCATTCGCTGCTGCCGTAATCATTGCTCAAACATTCAGCAATCTTCAGGCTCAAAACCTCCTCACTTACGCCGGTCTCAGCTGATCCTGGAAACAGTTCCTTTATATTCCTCATTCTAACTTACCCCGAGTGCATTATGAGCATAAACCCAGGAAATTCAGACTGCAACACCGCTTACCTTTATTACTATATATTTAAATTGAGCTTCCTGCCTGGCAGATTCTTCTGAACACAGGGCAATAAACAAAATAATTTGCAGAGAAGCAGAGACCAAAAGTAAAATGGAGGACAACAAAACACACCATCCCAAATTAGTCACAAAGCTAAATTTTATAGAGGTGCGAAGCAGTCACTTGTAAATGCTTAATCACCAACCCCCATTACAATAGAAAGTAAGAAAAACTTGCATTTATATAGCGCCTTTCACGACCTCAGAACATTCCAAAGTGCTTTACAGCCAATGAAGTACTTTTGAAGTGTAGTCACTGTTGCAACGTAGGAAACACGGCAGTCAATTTGCGCACAGCAAGCTCCCACAAACAGCAATGTGACAACGACCACATAATCTGTTTTAGTAATGTTGGTTTAGGGATAAATATTGGCCAGGACATTGGGGAAAACTCCCCTGCTCTTCTTCAAAGTACTGTCATGGGGTCTTTTATGTCCATCTGCGAGGACAGACAGTGCCTCGGTTTAACATCTCGTCCGAAAGACAACGGGGGTGATTTTGCCAATGGGGAGCTTTTGGAGGCGGGACTCCCACTTGTTGGGTTTCAGTCCCGCCTCCATCGACTTCTGGCCAACCCAGGCTATTTTCCCTTGATTGACCATTTAAGGGAAAGCCGGTTGCAGAGAACGTCAACGTATGATGTTTCATCTGTCAAAAATTTTTGACAGATGAATTGTCATCGTTTGACAGCTCTGTGAAGCTGTCAAACACTGACATTCTATGTAGTTTGAATGCAAGACCTCATCAAACCTTTTTCTTTTGCAGAAATTAGATGGTTGTTGCATTGGAGAATGCAACGGCCATCTGTCATCTCTACCGCGGAGGTGCGAGACTCTCCGCATACCCACCGATTGAAGCCTGCAGGAAGAAACAAAGGTAGGTACACTTTTTCTAACACTTTCCACTTACCTCAGATACTCACCTCTCCACACTTGCACCCATCACTTACCTCCACAGCGCACTTTTGCACCCCCCTGACCCCCGCAGACCCACTGCTCACATCGGTAATCCTGGTGGGGTTCGGAGCCGTCAGGAAGCCCGCACTTGTGTGGGCAAAATGGTGATAAGCCTATTTTCTGCATGTTAACTACCTGTTAACAGGCAATTTAAGTGGCTGTAATCCCTTCCCGCCTCCAAGGAGACGGGACCTGACGCGGCTCGGCTACCCGCCTCCTGGGAAAATGGCATGGAGGCGGGTTGGGCACCCGCCCCCAAATTCCCAAATTCTGCCATTTTCCCGACAGTCCTGCCTCCATACCCGCCTCCCCAGGGCTGGCAAGATCGCGCCCCTGATCTCCGACTGTGCAGCACTTCCTCACTGGAGTGTCAGCCTGGATTATGTGCTCATATCTCTGGAGCCAGGACATGAACCCACAATCTCTCTAACTCAGTGGCGAGAGTGCTACCAAATGAGTCATGGTTAACACCTAAGTATGCATCCAGTATGCTTCTTTGAGCTTGACAACACATCAGCTCGTTTGCCCCTGCATGACCATGCCATAATTACCCAACTGAATAAGTCAGCATGAAGTAAGCGCTCCCTTCCTTGTATGACTCTAATCGTCATGCATAACAGAGCATGACATAAGTGCACATTCTCCTTTAATACAGCAAAATTCAAAGTGATCAGAAGCCTACTCCTTCCTGAAACTGTGCTTGTCCCTGGAGGCCTAAAGGTGTCTGTTCTCTCCTATTCTAGCGCTTCTTCTGCGTGCAGCCTGAAGATCAGGATCACAAGTGGTGGTTGGCTCTAAGGTGACCTTCCTCTCATTGGCAGTAAGTTCCTGGGCGAGAGGGGGCAGTGCTGCTGGCTGCATCTCTGGAGCTAGTGCCTGAGCAGCCTGGTGTCACCTCCTGCACGCCACTTGCATGGAGCTCTGAGGAGAAAGCCTCGGATGCCTGGCTCGTGCTGCGGTCCTGAGAGGCGTTGATTGTTTGTTTGGATTATTGTTTGAAAATGTTTACTTTTAACCTGGAATTAAACTTTTTCTTTGAACCTGGTGTAGAATGTATGCTTTGGTGCCTGAAACATGCTCAGAAAGTTGACTTGAAGATGAATACAGTGGAACTTATGAGCTGGAGGTGCAGCGGGGGTTGTAGGTGGGAGTTGTGGAGGCGGGGGGTGGGGGGGTGGGTAAGTAAGTTTTTAATTGAGATTTGGGGGCAATTTTAACCTAACCCGTTGGTCGGGAAACTGACGAGATCGGGTGCGACGCTGGTCTTAAATCCCCTGTCTGATTTTATTCTCTGTGGCAATGGAGAGTAATGTTGGGCGGGATGTTAAACTGGAGTTTAACCTGAACCCATGGGTTTCCCGCCAGGAGAGTTAGGTCCACGTTATCCCCTTTGTCTTCCTAGTGGCAACCTAACTAGGATCTAAGATGTGTCGGAGAGTTTAAGCTGCAGCCTGCTCAAGGGAACATGTAGAGACAAATTATGAAAATAAAAGACCAGGCTGAGACTTTAGCAAATCCATGAATTACAAATCCTATGAATATTAATAGCACAAATTTTGTTGGTGAGATTATTAATGTCGTTACATGCTTGTCTGAACACCCTAACAATAATAGTTGGGTTAGCTTTATGAATATTAATAAGTGTCAGTTGGTTAGCGTAAAATAAATTATCTGCTCTCAAAAGCAATCTTTAATAATTCTGTAATATACTATCATCAATATAACATTAAAAGTAAATAGGATGTAACAAAAAATCATTTTCTCAGGAAAGTGGTCTAGTAATTTAAATTGTAGTGAAGCTCAGCAGTCAGATGTGATTTATATATTTTTTTCTAAACCAAAAAAATTCAAAGGAATATTGTCATTGTTTAGCAGGGAGTTTCTGGATTACAATAAATTATTGGGATAATTCATTCCACAGGAGACCTTGTGACTGCAGCAGCAGAAATGTAAGAAGTCTTTTGTAACAAGAAGCTATGAGTCCCAACAAACCCATCCTTCCTCCATAGTTCAGCCCAACCTATCCATGTGGTTACGGACAAAAAGCAGGGCTGGGGGACTGAGCATGGCTGCTCTTTCTAAGAGCCAGCACAGGCACGACGGGCCGACTGGCCTCCTTCTGTGCTGTAAGTTTCTATGATTCTATGTGCTCGCCAGGGAGGGGTAGGGGCTGAAATTCCTCACTCCGTTAAAGGTCCTTTTTTGTGCGCTTGCAGGAACGCACAATGTCACTCCATCCGCTTTCTAGAAGCTCAGGGGCCTTTGAAGCGACACACAATTGGGTGGTCACTCCAAGTGCATCCACCACCAACTAAACGGGCATTTACGGTAAATCATAATCTGCGGGCCATTCCAGCCACGGAGTGCATGATGTTTGAGTAGTACGGAGGGAGAGCACAGAAAGCAATAGTTGTGATTCAGTGACCATGATCTGCAGGCGATCTGATGATGGTGCAAGGGCATGGAAAAGTGTCCTGCATTGTGTACACGATAACACTCGAATAACCAGCGGGAGAAGCAGGCATGGGAGACCAGCTCTTTGGAAGTCACTATGGGGATAGATACCTGAAACAGTAGGAGGGATATCAGTAAGAATGTGGCTGACATAAAGAAAAGTGCTGAGGTAAAAAGATGAGGACAAATAGTGAGAGGGAGATAGAAGAGCAAATATGTAGACAAATTTCTGAGAAGTGCAAAAACTATAGGGCTGTTAAGTGAAGCAAAAGAGGAAATAGCAGAGGCCCTGACCATCATTTTCCAATCCTCTCTAGCTTCAGGTGTGGTGCCGGAGGACTGGAGGACTGCTAATGTGGTACCCTTGTTTAAAAAGGGAGAAAAGGATAGACCGAGTAATTACAGGACAGTCAGCCTAACCTCGGTGGTGGGAAAATTATTGGAAAGAATTCTGAAGGACAGGATAAATCTTCATTTAGAAAGACACGGATTAATCAAGGATAGTCAGCACGGATTTGTTAAGGGAATGTCGTGTCTGACAAACTTGATTGAATTTTTTGAGGAGGTAACAAGGAGGGTAGATGAGGGTAGTGTGTTTGATGTAGTGTATATGGACTTTAGCAAGGCTTTTGATAAGGTTCCACATGGCAGACTGATCACGAAGTTAAAAGCCCATGGGATACAGAGCAAAGCGTCAAGTTGGATTCAAAACTGGCTCAGAGACAGGAAGCAGAGGTTAATGGTTGATGGGTGTTTTTGTGACTGGAAGGCGGTTTCCAGTGGGGTTCCGCAGGGCTCAGTACTGGTCCCTTGCTTTTTGTGGTATATATCAATGATCTAGACTTGAATATAGGGGGTATGATTAAGAAGTTTGCAGATGATACTAAAATCGGCTGTGTGGTTGATACTGAAGAAGGAAGCTGTAGACTGCAGGAAGATATCAATAAATTGGTCAGGTGGGCAGAACAGTGGCAAATGGAATTCAATCTGGAGAAGTGTGAGGTAATGCATTTGGGGAGGGCTAACAAGGAAAGGGAATACACATTAAATGGTAGGACACTGAGTAGTGTAGAGGAACAAAGGGACCTTGGAGTGCATGTCCACAGATCCCTGAAGGTAGCAGGTCAGGTAGATAAGGTGGTTAAGAAGGCATATGGAATGCTTGCCTTTATTAGCCGTGGCATAGAATACAAGAGCAGGGGGGTTCTGCTTCAACTGTATAAAACACTAGTTAGGCCTCAGCTAGAGTACTGCGTGCAGTTCTGGTCACCACATTACAGGAAAGATGTGATTGCACTAGAGAGGGTACAGAGGAGATTTACAAGGATGTTACCGGGAGTAGAGAATCTTAGCTATGAGGAAAGACTGGATAGGCTGGGTTTGTTTTCCTTGGAACAGAGGAGGCTGAGGGGAGACCTTATTGAGGTGCATAAAATTATGAAGGGCCTAGATAAAGTGGATAGAAAGGACCTATTTCCCTTAGCAGAGGGGTCAAAAACCAGGGGGCACAGATTTAAAGTAATTGGTCGGAAGGTTTAGAGGGGATTTGAGGGGAAATTTCTTCACCCAGAGGGTTGTGGGGGCCTGGAACTCACTGCCTGAAAAGGTGGTAGAGGCAGAAACCCTAGCCACATTTAAAAA
Organism: Squalus acanthias; assembly: GCA_030390025.1. Lineage (NCBI taxonomy): Eukaryota > Metazoa > Chordata > Chondrichthyes > Squaliformes > Squalidae > Squalus > Squalus acanthias. The sequence goes on along the minus strand of CM059435.1, from coordinate 13,381,361 downwards.
GTACTTGGATGTGCACTTGGGATGCTGTAACCTACAGGGCTACGGACCAAGAGCTGGGAAGTGGGATTAGGCTGGATAGCTCTTTGTTGGCCGGCGCGGACACGATGGGCCGAAATGGCCTCCTTCCGTGCTGTAACTTTCTATGATTCTATGATTCTATGAAATAAGCTTAAGCCGTCGTTGCTGTCGATCGAAATAAGTCACATTTATAAGATGAGTCTTGCTTGAGCATTTCAGTCTGCTTGAACCAAATTAATCCAGTAACATGCAACAACTGAAGCATAAAGAGGACTAATGAAGATGATTGAGAACCAGAACAGAAAAAAATGAAAACCTAGAAAGATGCAGGTTTAGAAATGTTGAAGACTGTCTCTAATTATTAACACATACAGCTGACAGTAATGATGATCTTAGTTATTAGTCAAATATCCGTTTGGTGGATATGACATATATAACAATTATTGCCATCTTCAGAGGTTTCAGAAAAGTTTTAAAGGAATACAGATAAATACCATTGTGACATTTTGGAATGTTTGATCATTTCTTGTTCACAGATGGGATATGGCAATGAGCCGTGTTTAAGGGTGGTGTTTTAAAACAAAGTGGGGGTCATTTTGACTTTGGGCGATAGTGCAAAATGGGCGATATCAGCTCAGCCGCCCGTCATATGTCTCTCCTGATTTTGATTTCCAGTGAAGTGACTAGAAATGAAAATTGGGAGAGATGTACAATGGACGGCTGACCCGATAGTGCCCATTTTACACCATCGCCTGAAGTCAAAATGACCCCATGTGAATTTATACAGATTTTTAAAAAAAATCACAGGCTGCAGGCATTGAAGTTGTGTATTAAAGCTATTTGAGTCAGTTTGTGGAATAAGATGTATAGATACGGTGTAGGATTAATATATATTTATATGTGACTAGCAATCTAAAAGAGTTTTTAGAAATCAAGTCATTTTAGAAAATAACGTTTTAGTCCCCTGTTAGCACCACTACTCTATGTCCTAGTATTGATCACTGTCGAATTGAAACTGAGACAATGAAGATCAGCTGTCTCATCTTAGGCCCATTAAGTCAGGATGGCACCTATTCATAAGAACATAAGAAATAGAAGGAGGAGAAGGCCAGTTGGCCCTTCGAGCCTGCTCCGCCATGCAATAAGATCATGGCTGATCTTCTACCTCAACTCCACCTTCCCGCACTATCCCCATATCCCTTGGTTCCCTCAGTACCCAAAAATCTATCGATCTCTGTCTTGAAATTACTTTCAATGACTGAGCATCCACAGCCCTCTGGGATAGTGAATTCAAAGATTCACAACCCTTTGAGTGAAGAAATTTCTCCTCATCTCAGTCCTGAATGGCCGACCCCTTATTCTGAGGCCAATTCATTTTGATGTGTTCTTTGAACCCTCACCCAAGGTGGGAGAAGAGGTAGTCATCATTGACAGCCCTACTGGCAAATCGGTAGGTTGGTAGCTGTGGCTCAGTGGGTCGCACTCTCGCCTTGGAGTCCAAAGGTTGTGGGTTGAAGTCCCAACTCTAGAGACCTGAGCACATAATCTAGGGTGACACATCAGTGCAGAACGCCATTATCTAAGGACAAAATGACATAGATCAGTCTGCTAAATTTGGGAAGAAAGTTTGGACTAGCAAGTGCAAGCTCATCTCAAACCCAGAGCCAGTCACAATCATGAGACTGACCAGTAAAAGTTAAGCATGCCCGCTAATATGGGCAGTGTGGCATATTTGCTTTATATTTCTTTACGCTGAGGGTTTGGAATGCTTATCTGATCTCGAGTGGCATTGAGACAAAGACCACTGCACTGCAGCTTTTAAGGTAAAAATGGATAATTATTTCAAATAGAGGAAGCTGCCTGGCTATGGGGAGAGAGCAAGGCAGTGTGATTAGTTTGGGATTGGCGAGCTGAATGGCCTTCTTCTGTTCTGTAAACTTTTATTGTTCTATGGTTTGACCAGTGAGCTGCCCGAGCAAGCCAAACTCTGATAGATGGAGTGGGTGGGGGTGGCGGGGGTGGAGGTGGGGGGGGGGGGGGGGGGGGGCGGGGGAGGTGAAACTGGTATATCTGGTGACCAATCTGTGGAGCCAAGCTAGCATATACAACTTAAAGGGCAGGGCTAGACCAATCGGATGGTTGGGGGGGCGGTGGAAGGCAGAGGTGAAAGATGAGTAAGTGAGCAGGAGCATTTTCCAGCAAGTCCCTTCAAGGGACCCTGGTTTGGCCGCATTCTGCTATTCTGTAGTGGTGTGATGTGCACAGCACAGGTGACATATATTTACCCATCAAACTCGCATCGAGATCCTACATACATCATTGAGCCCTGATTTGTATATAGTCACGAGGCTCTCGACTGTTTCCGACAGGAGCCTTTGCCGCTTATTTCAAGGCCCAGGCCAAAGTGGAGCTGGTGCAAAGACGGTCGGAAGATTGGGGGAGGTTTTGCATTGTAATTTTGGTCTCGCTACCACCCCTCCCTCACCAAAAACTGGATTAAAATCGACCCCTGTATGATATCCCGATCAGATCACACGGGGGTTCTATTGTTGCAAGTCTGGGATATGCTATCATATAAAAACAGATATTAGGCAGTCCGGGCATACTCCTGAATGTAAGATACTTGGACCGGTTACAAGGCAGACCTGAAGCTTGCAACCGTCATGTTTAAGTGGTGAGACTGATTTTGGGGAATGAGGGTACGTGATGGATGTTTCCTAACTTTGATTTTCACCTAACATTCTCTACAATAAATACTAATTATTGTCTCTCTCCTCCGCATGTTTTGCTTTTAGTTATGAAAAGCGTAACTAACCTTCTTTCGCCAGAGTGGTTAAAATGCGGAACTCGCTATCACAAGGACTAGTTGAGGCGAATAGCATAGATACATTCAAGGGGAAGCTGGATAAGCACATGAGGGAGAAAGGAATAGAAGGATATGTTGATGGGGTTAGATGAAGAAGGGATGGGAGGAGGCTCATGTGGAGCATAAACACCGGCATGGACCAGTTGGGCTGAATGACCTGTTACATTGCTGTAAATACTTTGTAATACTTTGTAAATGCGTTGTAATATTTCACACAGGCTTGTGACTGAGTCCTGTCATTTTAAAACTGATAAAATATGCTAAACTAACGAAAACTAATGAAGATTAAGGGCTGGATTTTCAATGACCCGTGGAGTCGGGTTTGGAGGCGTGTGGGGGATTAAAGTTGCAGATTCAGGGGTCCAGACCCCATCCCGCCTCCAACCCGCCTCCATGCCAGTTTCGCTGGCGGCGGGTACCCGACCTGTGCTGAAACCCGACTCCCCGAGGCGGGAAGGGATTAGTGACAATTAACTGCCTGTTAACAGGTAGTTAACAGGCAGTTTTTTGGATAATCCCTATTTTAAAGGGTGAAATGTGGGCTTCCCGACAGGTGGCAACCACGCCAAGTTATCGGGGCGGACCGTGGGTCTGCAGGGGTTGGAGGGGTCGATATGTCCGGTGGGCAGGTGAGTGATGGGTGCATGTGTGCAGAGGTAAGTGTGTAAGGTAAGTGCTAAGTGTTGGAAAAAGTTTTACTTACCTTAACTTCCTCCTGCAGGTGTCAGCCCTTCAGTTCTCGGGAGTCAGAAATCTCACCGGCACAGAAAGCAGAAAAGCCATGGACCTGTCAAAAACTGCAGCCTTCTGTTTTCTGTGGTGGAATGATTTCTAACTCAGCCTGAGAGGAAGGACTGAAGTTAGAAATCATATTGTCAGTGTTTGACAGCTTCACAGAGCTGTCAAACGCTGATATTTCATCTGTCAAAAGCTCTTGACAGATGAAATGTCAATCTGTGATGTCACCTGTTGCCGGGTGGCCCTTAATTGGCCTGCTGAGCCCACTGGGCGGGCTCAACAAGGTCAATCAAGGGAAAATACAGTGGGTTGGCCACATCTCGATGGAGGCAGGTTTACAAGCCAGAATGTGTGATTCACGACCCCAACCTGACCCCAGTTTCAAAATCCAGCCCTAATTGTTTATCCATCTCATTTGCTGTTTATGGGTCCTTGCTGTGCATACATTGGCGGATATGTTTGCCTACATAGTCGCAGTGGCTGCACTTCAAAACTGATTCATTGGCTGTGAAGAAACATTTTGGGTCATTCCAAGAAAAGAAAAAAAAGACTCGCATCTATAGAGCGCCTTTCACAACCTCAGGACGCCCCAAGCGCTTTACAGCCAATGACATATTTTGAAGTGTAGTCATTGCTGCAATGTAGGAAATGAGGCAGCCAATTTGCGCACACCAAGCTCCCACAAACAGCAATAAATGACCAGATAATCTGTTTGAGTTGTTGGTTGAGGGACAATTATTGACCAGGACACTGGTAGGAGAACTCCATCTGTTTCATGGGACACAGTCCAAGTAGAGGGGATTGTATGTTCGCCATTGTATTTTCTACTGCTTTGAACAGCTGTCCACCAGGTTAAACCATTTTCCCAATGGCACGCACTCAGGCTAAAGTGGCATTCTGCCTGTCTTCTGGGATAGCTTCAATGGGAGCCAGGCAACAGAATTACTTTTCCGCGGCAGATTTCAACACTTGTTGAAACAACATCTGTAAGATCAAATCGGCAAAAGCTCTTGTGACCAGATTGCCTACTGTAAACGCCTTCCTTGTCAGAGATAGAGGTAAAGTGGAAAATAAATATATTTTAGCCGTGCAGCCTGCACATAATCACTGGACAGATGTGTCTCCCTCTTTTTTCTCTGTTGGCAGAATTCACGCATTTTTTTGCCTTCGAAAGGGAAATCACAGCTGCAATAGTTAAATCTGCAGATTTTCGAGTGAAAATACAATTAAGAACGTAAAACAGAATGAAAGAAGGTCACTTCACTCAGTGTACCTGCTCTATATACAATTTGCACTGTCATGGGCTCTCCTTATTTGATGTAATCCCTGAGGGAGGCAAATAATCACAAGTGCAAGATACATATTTCCTCAACTTGCAGCTCGAGAAATGGACATTCTGACAATTTGGAGGTGATTTCTCTCACAGTAAGCGAAAAGCAGCTTGAAGTGGCTCGAACGTGATCTCCTTTCTTCATCATATCACCTTAAGACATTCAAGGCTCTGGAAAGTGCTGCAAATATCTTTAAAAATCCACCTTGAACGCTGCAATCGCTTCTTCCACAGAGCTTACAATAATTGCTGCAGCTGGCTGACTGGGACCGGGGTCATCTCTTGTGCGATCACAGTTCCATGAACTGGTTTCAAAATGGAATATAGAAAGAGAAGAGGATGAGGGTCTGACTGTGATCGGAAAGACTTTGGGCTGGATTTTGAACCTGGGGTCGGGTTGGTGTCGTGAATCACACATTCTGGCTTGTAGACCCGCCTCCATCGAGATGTGGCCAACCCACTGTATTTTCCCTTGATTGACCTTGTTGAGCCCGCCCAGTGGGCTCAGCAGGCCAATTAAGGGCCACCCGGCAACTAGTGACGTCACAGATTGACATTTCATCTGTCAAGAGCTTTTGACAGATGAAATATCAGCGTTTGACAGCTCTGTGAAGCTGTCAAACACTGACAATATGATTTCTAACTTCAGTCCTTCCTCTCAGGCTGAGTTAGAAATCATTCCACCACAGAAAACAGAAGGCTGCAGTTTTTGACAGGACCACGGCTTTTCTGCTTTCTGTGCCGGTGAGATTTCTGACTCCCGAGAACTGAAGGGCTGACACCTGCAGGAGGAAGTTAAGGTAAGTAAAACTTTTTCCCACACTTTGCACTTACCTTACACACTTACCTCTGCACACATGCACCCATCACTCACCTGCCCACCGGACATATCGACCCCTCCAACCCCTGCAGACCCACGGTCCGCCCCGATAACTTGGCGTGGTAGCCACCTGTCGGGAAGCCCACATTTCACCTGTCAAAATAGGGATTATCCAAAAAACTGCCTGTTAACTACCTGTTAACAGGCAGTTAATTGTCACTAATCCCTTCCCGCCTCGGGGAGTCGGGTCTCAGCACAGGTCGGGTACCCGCCTCCAGCAAAACTGGCATGGAGGCGGGTTAGAGGCGGGATGGGGTCGGGACCCCCAAATCTGCAACTTTAACCCCCCACACGCCTCCAAACCCGACTCCACGGGTCAGTGAAAATCCAGCCCTTTAAATTTATTTATTCACAAGGGCTGGACTGATTATGTGCGTGCTTGACGGTGTTTTTTCCTTTAATGACATCGCCACTTTGGTGTAGGGTTGGCTGGGACCACTGTCTGTTCATACCACATCCTGGCCCTATCAGGAAGACTAGAAGAAAGAAAGACTTGTATTCATGCAGCGACCTCAGGACGTCCCAAATGCTTTACAGCCAATAAAGTACTTTTGAAGTGTAGTCACTGTTGTAGTGTCGGAGACGCAGCAGCCAAGTTGCTCACAGCAAAGTCCCACAAACAGCAATCAAATAAATGACCAGATAATCTGTATTAGGTGTTGGCTGAGGGACAAATCTCAGCCAGGATATTGGGAGAGCGCCTCTGCTCTTCGTTGAATGGTGCCGTGGGATCTTTTACATCCACCTGAGAGAACAGATCTTGGTTTGATGCCTTATCCACCTTCAACAGTGCAGCACTCCCTCAGTACTGGTACTGAAGTGCCAGCCTGGATTACGTGCTCAGGTTCCTCGAGTTGGACTTGAACCCGTCACCTTCTGACTCAGAGGCGAGAGCACTGAGCCACAGCTACTGACCTACTGAACTAGCTTCAATATGTGCACTTCAAAAGAATGTTTTTTTCAAGTCTTCTGTTGTAAATTCTGTTGCCAATGTTCTCATTTTGGCTGGGTCATTTTCCTACATGTTCAATTTATTAAAAACAATAAATTATTATTAATAATATATAATAATAACAGCTGGCCAAAAAAAAACAACTCTTGGCCTGCTCAGAAACATCAGGAAATCCAGCATTTTTACTTCCTACTCGACGCAATTTCAAGTATAGTATGAAGCAGTCTTACATTTCTCCATGAAACCGCTGTCCCAGAATTACTGTCATTCCTGGGATGTACACGCAAGCTCCAGTGGGCAGGGATGAGCAATCGGAAACATCTGGTTTTCCAATGATCCCGGCAAGGCTCACTGCTTACTTCTGGGATCCATGTGGTTTGAGGCACTTAGAGTAAACTGGGAGCTGAATTGGAAAACTGGAATCAAGCTGAACTGAAGCACTGCTGATCATTTCTAATTTTTTGATATTGTGCAAATCAGGTGGTCGTCAAACATCAATTGCACGATCCGAGTCGTATTTTCAAACCAAGTCGTAACATAACACCAAAGGTACCACATGCTGGGGTTTCGTTTCCTTTGTGTGTTGTTTGTAGCTGTTGACGATATGTGGGCTACTGGTTGCATTGAAATAGAACGAAAGAAAGACTTCATGTTCATATAAAGGACAAATCCAAAGAAGAAAGTACCTGCATTTATATAGCGTCCTTCACGACCTCAGGACGTCCCAAAAAGCTTTACAACCAATGAAGTACTTTTGAAGTGTTCTCACTGTTGTAATGTGGGAAACACAAGCAGCCAATTTGCAAACAGCAATGTGATAATGGCCAGGTAATCTGTTTTTGTTACGTTGGTTGAGGGATGAATATTGGCCAGGACATCAGGGAGAACTCCCCTGCTCTTCTTCGAAATAGCGCCGTGGGATCTTTTACGTCCACCTGAGAAGACAGTGCAGCACTACCTTAGCACTGCATGGGAGTGCCAGCCTAGATTTTTGTGCTCAAGTCCCTGGAGTGGGACCTCAGAACCCACAACCTTCTGACTCAGAGGCAAGAGTACTAACACTGAGGATGCAGGCTCCAAACAGGCATGCAGCCACTGAACAGCGTGGGTAGCGCTGGCTGCATGCCTGAATAACTGTAACGAGGTCCCTGGGACCACGTGAACGGCTGCGTGCAATGCGCACCCCTCCCACTGCGTGCCCGTATTCGGGCGCGATCGAATTTCTTGGCTTATACTTATTTGTAGTCATGCGTCACACTTCTCCAGCCTGTTATCCGGGAAACAATAAGAACAAACTTTGCAACACATGTAGCAGTAGAAGCTGAGGCTGTACAGCTGTCGTTTTACACTCTCGTATGCTGTGCATGATTTAAAGGGACAGCTACCAGACCAAAAACAAGATAAAACTGTTTCATATTTGTCATAATGTAATTGGAGTAAATCAGTTTTAGGAGCCAACAAGATGTGTTTATGGAGAGTTATGATATTGAGCGATATAGTGCGAAGATGGTGTTGGAATGAATGAAAAAGGAACAGGCTTATTGAGCCCAATGGCTTTACCTGTTGCATTGAATCCAAAATCCTCAACCTTATTTACAGATCTTTCCAAGTGTGTGTCAACTCAGACCTCCAGTGCATCGCCCCTTCCCTTTTCTTGATGGCAAATCCTTTACCTGTCTTGGCTCTATACGCTCCATAAACCGATTTTTCTTGCTACCTCTCTTCTCACCTTCAATAACCCAGGTCTAGAAATTGGATGGCACCACACCCATTTTCCGAGCTCTAAATGGGGGCCTAAGCACTATGGCGTGCAGGAAGCGCGTGCTCATTCTGAGCCGGAAGTGCTCCACCCACCATATTGGTATAGGCAGAATTATAGGCATTTGCAAATAAGGGGCCTAACACCTGTTTGATGCCCCTTCTGCAATATTGGTTTGCCCCCAAAGAAAACCAGGTCTACATAGAGCCTAACAGGCTGCAACCAAAAACGTAAATTTGTTAAAAATACTTCCCTGATAGTGGAGCCGGGAGGAGCACATTAAAAAAGTGGGCCGATGCCAGCCACCACTCGCTCCACCTACCCACCCACTAAGCCCTCACCCCCCCATCCCGACTCCAATCGCTGTCGCCACCCTCCCGATCAATGTTACCCTCCCTCCAGATTGCCCTCCTTCCCGATCACCACCATCTTCTGATCGCCCCCCTTCTTGGTCACTATCTTTCTCGATCAACCCCCTCTCCCGGTCTTTAAGGACGTACCTGAGGGCCAATGCCGGCGATGCAGCAACTGATCTTCGGGGCCTCTTTTCCGGCGAGCTGCGTGGGGATGCCCATTAGGTGTCCATAGCTCGCCGGTTCAATGATAATGAGGCCCAAGGCCCAATATTAGGTGCACCTCGAGCCTATCCATTCCTGCCGCGTGAATGATTTTCTACGCCCTTGCTCTTAAATCATGCCTTGGGCACTTCCCTGAACTTTGCTACTGATGCATGGCACCGATTATTTTTCTTTTTGCTTAAGTCCCTTAAAAGTTTACTATATTAAAGACGTTTTTATATGCAAGTTGTTCCTAAAGTCTTCGGGCTAGAAATTTGGTGCATTTGCGCCTCTTGTTAGCGCCCCCGGGAGTTTAGCGGTGGCGGTAACTGGTAGCGCCCCCGCTCCGCTGCGCAGGCGATGACGACATCATCACCGTACTCAGCGCCCCATTTTCGCCCCGCCTGTAAAATCAGCCCGCACCCTCTGAATCTGCGCCGGGCGATGACAGCGACCAATTCAGGGGGCGGGAACTGAGCGGCAGGAGGCTCACGGGGCGATAAGTAAAGGGGAGGTGGCGGGCAGGGAAAAAAAAAATCGTCCGACTTACTTGGCGCGGCCCACTGCCTCGTTGAACGCGGGGTCCGTGCCGCGATCTGGCAGCCCGGCACTCCTCTTGTGTGAGCTTGGGCCCCGCAGAGTTGTGGGCTTGGGCGCTCCCCGATAATGAGGGAAGAGCCCTTCCATGCGGCAGCGCTACGTGGCCCAGAGTGCAGCGCTGCAGAACGCACCGCCCCGATATTCGGGGTTAGCGCTCTAAGAAAGAAGTGGAGCGCTTGAATGAGCGCTCCATCTCCCTCTTTGGGCGTTAAAAACTGAAGTTACCGATCGCCGGCACTATTTTTCGCCAGGCGCTAAATTTAGGGCCCAGGCGATGTTAGCGACCCAAAATGGTCGCTAGCAAATTTTTCCCCCTTCAGGTTCTCAGATAAACTAACTACAATAAACTGGCTAGTCTGCTTTTGTTAAATCTGTCCTCACCCATTTTTCATTATGTAAGAATTAAAACCCCAAGATAAAATCTCTTTGTTTCGATGTTTATTCTGGCAGCTGAAGTCTTGCAAAGCATAAATTATGATTGATTACTACAGAATAATCGCTCTAAAACGTATGAGGTAAAATGATATTATCTGAAGGGCTGCCATCCACTTTTGGCAACGAAGCCCCAAAGATCAGGCCGCTGCAGTCAGCAGTGACCCTCAGGTATGTCCTTAAAGGGGTCCGGGAGAGGGGTGGCAGTCAGGAAAGGTGCGACAGAAGAACTTGACTGTCTGGACCTGAAACCGCAGTGTCTATAGGATGACTGTCACTGGTAGTGGTGGTGGGTCTTGGCAAGTCGGGTCAAGAGCCAGCCTTTCCTAATACCAGTCAGCATCCTAGTGAATCCACGTGGTATATTTTTTTAAAGCCTCAATATCCTTCCTCTCGTGTGGAGCCCAATGCTGAGAGGTTGTTTCCCCTGGCTGGAGAGTCTAGAACTAGGGGGCAGTCTCGGGATAAGGGGTCGGCCATTTAAGACTGAAATGAGGAGGAATTTCTTCACTCAGTGTGTTGTGAATCTTTGGAATTTTCCGCCCCAAAGAGCTGTGGATGCTGAATCGTTGAGTATATTCAAGGCTGAGATAGATAGATTTTTGGATGCTAGGGGAATCAAGGGATATGGAGATCGGGCAGGAAAGTGGAGGTGAGGTTAAAGATCAGCCATGATCTATTGAATGGCGGAGCAGGCTCGAGGGGCTGTATGGCCTACTCCTGCTCCTAATTCTTATGTTCTTATGTTCTTATGTACTCTAATTGAGGTTTTATATCGGCTCATCATTACCTCTTGGCATTTATATTCTACACCTCTTGTGATAAACCCTGGGGCTGCGATTTCGCCTACCTCGGTGGGTCCGTGGCGGGCGACGTTGGTGGCAGGTCACGACCCTGCTGCTGGCTCCAGCCCACTGTGTAGAATGATTTTACGTTGATTGGGCTTGTTAAGCCCGCCCAGCGCGTTTCCCGGCCAATTGAAGGAAGTGGGTCTGATGATGTCATTTGATGACGTGTGATCAGCCGGTTTCCTTAAAGGGACCATGTGCAAATTTATTTTGACAGTTGTGCTGTCAGTGTTCTACAGCTTTGAGGTGCTGCAAACACTGACAAGCACTGCACAGAGGTGCACGGCTGCACCCAGGCTCTCCCATGACTCCCTCCATATGCTATGGAGGGAGTCACAGCACGCAGGGAGGTTCTCTTCCCCTCCAATGGGCGGAAGAGACCTCTCCAGGAGGCCAACGCAGCCTGGTTGCACATTGCACAGGAAGACACAAGCAGGGATGTCGCCAGGAGGACCAGGCTGCAGTGGCGCAAACCTTTCAATGATCTCAGTAGATCACGAAACGTTACTGCAAAGTCGCACTCAACCTCATCCTGCTGTGCTACTCATCACATCCCCATCACTTTCCCTACTCTACTCCTGCACATCCTTACTCACACCAACTTGCCTTGTACCTCCACCCATCCCTCTCTATCTACATTATCACTTCCCCATCTCACTAGTCACCCCTCACACTCACCCTCATCCTACTGCAAGCATACAAACTAACAACACACAAGGGTAGGCACTTGGGTGTTTTAGCCAATGTTCATGTGAAGTTTCTGTTAATGTGGAGTCAAACATTGAAACCTTTATTTTCAACACTTTGCATTCTTGGACAGATCTGTGTGCACCTTTGGAAGTGGCTTAGTGAGTTGCAGTGAATGGTGAGACATAACAGTTCCCCACGCAATGGTGTGAAAGAATGGCTTGGGCATTGTAGGGATGCTTTATGGTGCTGGTGTGGGGTGGTGCCAACCTGGCGCATTATGTGGTGTACAGCGTCAAGTGAAGTAAATCTGGCCATGGTGAGGCCATCCCTGGACTCCCGGGCAGCAATGTGGTCGGGTGCTGATGCCCTTTGTCCTGAGCAGCATCAGTTGATTACGGAGAAGGTTGGTGTTGTTGATGCTGCATGTGTGCCTGGTGCTGCTGGTGTTGGGGCTGATCGTGGTGGGATTCTGAGGACCAAGGTGAGATATTTTCAAGGGCACCGATGCTGATGTAATAGATGGCAGGTGAGGTTGAGATGACAGAAGCGATCTGTCAATGGTGAGAGAGGTTGTTCCAATGAGGTGACACTGGATAGAGAGTTTGCTCCAAACACTTGCAACCGCATAAAGCTCAATCTGCCTTCCAACTACAGTAAGCAACAGCTTCTGAGCTTGGAAAATGAACAGCTGCGAGATGGGAGCTTTTATAGTACATTTGCAGCTGTCAAGTAATGAGATGATCCCAAGGTCATACAACTCCTTACCTGACGTGATCCCCGAGCAGCGTGGACCCCGTGGCCGACCTCGTAAAATGGTAAGGTGAGCTCAAAATACTTTTTAATGAGTTGTTAACAAGGTCATAATGACCTGAATTTTGCTTCCCCCACCGCTGCGTGTCAGGTCTGTTCAGTGCTGACAGAGCTGACATCTGGGAAAGTCGCATGGCGGCGGGTTGACAGCGGGGTCCCGACCCACTGTCAGAAAAAAACATTTTCCCACCCGACCCGCCACCGAACGCGCCCGCTGACCCCCCCCCCCACCGAAAAATTCCACCCTAGACTTCCGATAGCTTTTTCAGCAACCTGAGGTGCTGCCTTTAATGTCCTGTGAATTTTTACCCCCAAATCCCTCTGCTCTCTAACAGCACTGAGCCTACTTTCAGTCAGAGTATAATTACTGCCGTTTCTTTTTTTTACCAAAATGCATCTCCTCACAGTTACTGACATTGAATTCCATCTTCCACTTTTTAGCCCATTCCCCCATCTTATCAATATCTCTTTGCACCTTCCTTTGGACTTCTACAGAAATAATGATATCTCTTATTTTGGTGCCAACTGCAAAATGTTGACAGCACTTCCTCTAGGCCTACATCCAAATCATCAATATACACAGTGAACAGACATGACCCCAGAACTGAACCCTGTGGGGCACCACTACCCACTTCCAACCACTCTTTCAAACTGACCTTAACTTCTACTTACACCCACTCTTCTAAGCAATGTTCAATCCAGTTTGCTATCCTACCCTTAATTCCATACCCCTTAATCATCTCTAATAATCTCCCATATGGTACAGTGTCAAAGGCTTTCCTAAAGTCCATGTTTTTTTTAAATTTGTTTTTATAGGATGTGGGTGTCACTGGCAAGGCCAGCATTTATTGCCCATCCCTAATTGCACTTGAGAAGGTGGTGGTGAGCCACCTTCTTGAACAGCTGCAGTCCATGTGTTGAAGGTACTCCCACATTGCTGTTAGGGAGGGAGTTCCAGGATTTTGACCCAGCGACGATGAAGGATCGGCGATATACTTCTAAGTCAGGATGATGTGTGACTTGGAGGGGAACTTGGAGGTGGTGGTGTTCCCATGCGTCTGCTGCCCTTGTCCTTCTAGGTGGAAGATGTTGCGGGTTTGGGAGGTGCTGCTGAAGAAGCCTTGGCGAGTTGCTGCAGTGCATCTTGTAGATGGTACACACTGCAGCCACGATGCGCCGGTGGTGGAGGGAGTGAATGTTTAAGGTGGTAGACGGGGTGCCAATCAAGCGGGCTGCTTTGTCCTGGATGGTGTCAAGCTTCTTGAGTGTACACTACATCCAGTGCATTTCCCCCAGCTACAATGTCCATAACTTCTTCAAAGAATTCTATGAGGTTTATCAAGCACAGTTATCTCTCTATACCTTATTCTGTGTGTTCTGGATCTTGGTCTGTGTCCACGGGGATGATTTTCAACATTGGCCCAAGGGCATGATGTTGGTCGTGTGCCCACAGTGCCCGTCCAACAGATTCAATGGGAACCCCAAACCATATTCAGGTTCGGGCCTCATTGGAATAGAGTTGCAAGCTGCCCAGTGCTCAACGACCACTAGTGGGCCGAACCAGGGAAAATCCAACCGCTCCAGCTGAACTGGACATTGGCAGCATGAAGGGGGGGAGGGGCAGAGGTGCACCTGCGGGGTGCATACCCAGGGGCAGGCTGCGAGCTGCAGTACATTTGAGTGGCCGGGGAACAGCATTCCTGCTGCTCGTGGCCCCGCAGAAATTCCTCCTGAAAATGTTCTAGGCCATTTTCACAGCAGCTTCTTATTGCCCCATTAAGGGTTGCTGGTTGAAGCCACTTGGTACAAATGTGCTGAGCATGCGCCACGCACGCACGATCCACCCGTTTATGCTTAAAAATTGCCAGAGGGGCCTCACATCCGGTATAGGACCCCAGGGATTTCCACATGCAAGCAGCCTCCCGTCTGCTTCGGGTAGGAGTGCTGGGCACCCAGTTTCAGGCTTGCCTGAAAATCGCATGAGGCAGGCCTTGGGTGTCCAAGGGGCAGCCATTGCTTTCCTGTCATTTTCAAATACCAGATGTCTTGTAAACGGGGCATCCCCTATATTCTGTGTTCTGAAACCCTCTCATTTTATACTCATATTCTTTTTATGTATACTATTTTTTCGTGCTCATACACCCTCTTTTCTGTTTACATGTGTATACCTCTGTTCTCCGCTCAATATTCGCAACATCAAAGCCAACCTAAACTTCAGTCCTAATTTCATCCCACTTCCCATCTGCTTGCTCGGGCTGAACTAACAATGCAGAGCCTCAGTTTAGCCCTAAACTGAACTTCAAACCTCATATGTGGCCTATTTCCACTTCCATATTACTCACCTACCTCCACCCCCTCACAGACTCCAAATTATCTCGAACTCCACCACCTCTATCCCATGCTAAGTCCTTCTCATCGATCACCCTTGTCTTTGCTTACCTCCATTGGTTCATTGTGTGTCTTAGCATAAAGATTTCAAAATCCGCCTTTGTAAATCCTTCCAGGCCTTGCTTCTACCTATCTCTGCAACTTCCACCATCCATACTTCCCATCTTATACTCTTCAGACTTTGGTCCTCTCCCCTACCCCCTCTTCTTAGGGGTTGTCCATGAGGGTCCTGACGTTCCAGGTCCCGAACTTCATTTTAAAGGGTGGAAGATGCCTGTGCATGAATTCTTTTAACGTGGGGTGGCCGTTGCACACCAGCTACCACACAGGCTTGACAGAGCAAGGTCATGGTCCAATGGCAAGGGGATCCAAGATGATTAGAGACCAGGCTCTGCTACATCGGCCTAGCACACACACACAAACATATTCCTACTGTCCTCCTCCCTCCTTTCCGCAGGTCCTCTCTGCCTGGGTTTCGTAGGATGCATTGTGGTCCTCCCGACCTCGCTGTTGGCCCGTGCTACACCTTCCCTGGGCCCCGACCCCGCTGCTGGTCCACGCTGTGCCACTCCTGAGCCTTGACCTCGCTGCTGGGCTCGTCCTCGCTCCCCTACCCCGACCCACCATTGGCAACAGAGCTTATCATGAGTCCACACTCTGGAATTTGCTCCTTCAACCCCTCTGGCTTGCCACATCTCTTCCCACTTTGAAAAGTCTCCTACCTCTTTGACTCTTCCAACACCTCCCACAATCTTCCTCCCAAACTCTTGTTTGATGTTAGATCAGCCATGATCTTATTGAATGGCGGAGCAGGCTCGAGGGGCCAAATGGCCTACTCCTGCTCCTACATCTTATGTCTTATGTTCTTATTTCCCCCTCCAACCGTCATCATAAAGCACCCTGGGCCATTTAATTATGTTAAAGGCTCTATCTAAATGCAAGTTATTGTTATTGTTTACTTGCATACCCAGTTCTGTATCTATATACTGTCTGTATTCAGTAGTCCATCTTTAGTGTCAGTTGTGGCTCAATTGGCAGCACTCTTGCCTCTGAGTCATAAAGGTTCATGTCCCATTCCAGGGACTTAAGCACAGAATCTCTCTACTAAGAGAGCATTACACTGTCTGAGGTGCTGTCTTTCGGATGAGATGTTAAACTGAGGCCCTGTCCAGCCTCTCAGGTAGATGTAAAAAATCCCATGGCACTATTTTGAAGAAGAGCAGCAAAGTTCTCCATTCTGTCCCAGCCAATATTTATCCCTCAACCAACACCTAAAAACATATGATCTGTCCATTTTCACATCGTGGGAGCTTGTTGTGTACAAAATATTGGCTGCTGCGTTTCCTACATGACAACAGTGATTAAGCTTCAAAACTACCTCATTGGCCATAAAGCGCTTTGGGACGTCCTGAGGTCATGAAAGATGCTATATAAATACAAGTCTTTCTTTTTTTCTTTTGCATTCAATAGATGATGGAACTATGAAAATCTGTATATTTTTCAATCATTGACAGAGGTGCAATTTGTTACCAATTTCATTTGTTTTTCCAATTACATGTATTACCACTTAGCAGAAGAGGAGGAACATGTTCAACATATTCATTTACAGCAGTAACAAGGCACTGCTACAAGATCAAAGTGCAACTTATAGTTAAGCTTCTAAAACGTTCTTATAGTACGGAAAGGTGCTTCAAAGGACTCTCTTCTCAGCTTTCTTTTTCACTTGTAACCTACCAGAAACTGTTTTTCTAAAGTATTAACATAAACAGCATGGGTTTGTTTCGACTTGTTCTGTTTTTACAGCACAAGGTGTATCTATTGACTCAGTAATTTAAGACATCTGTTCTCTATATTGTGTAAAATAGAACTTGGATTAGTGGTTGCACAAAGCTTTGGTTTCTTTGAAACGCTATGCTGTGATGAGGACTTCAATTTAATGTTTCTTTGTGGTAATTTACTCTTTTAACCTCCAAACTATCGGGTAACATTATAAGTGGAGCTTGAAGCTTACAGATTTCTGATTTTTTTCCAGGATTTCACTCCCACAATTATCCTGACATATTCCATGCACGGGCACATATTGATGCATAGGGGGAAAAATTCGTCTTCGCCAGCAAAGCTGCCGGTATCACCGGCAACTGCAGTTAACGGCCGCTGGAAATGGCCGCAACGCTAACCGAGTGAAATTGGTCTGGGGGGGCGTGGAGATAGGTGGCGCAGCGCTCACCTTCCGTGCAATGCTGTCCTGGTGGCGTGGCTGGAGGGATCCGGGACGAAGTTCCTGTCCAGGTCCGGCGTTGCAGCTTCTCACAGCCTCTAGGAGTGAAGCTGTGGAGCTCACAGGGCAATGAAGAGGTCTGAGAATTAAAGGGGCCATGCACACTGAAGCAATACAAAATTAAATGCAGTGAATCAATACAGTTTTCAGCCCTTTCTGCCTTTTAAGAAATATTCAATATTTAAAACAAGTTCCAAATGTAAATATTCAGCTGTTAAAGCTGAATTACCTTCCTAACCTTAACAAATGGGAAAACTGCCTCAGCACTAACACAAATGGCTCAGCAAACCAGGGGAGGGGCACTGAGGGTCTCACACGCAGCACTCCAGCTTTGTGCAGGGGGTCAACACTGCAAGACTGGCCCTCTACCCACAGGAGCCAGGAGGCCCTCCAGAAAGAACAATGTTTGAGTACATCACTAAGGCCATCACTGCCAGCAGTGTCGCCCCCCCCACCACCTGGCTCCTGTGCCCAAAGAAGCTTCATGACCTCAAACCACTAGTCAAGGTCAGTGAATGCATCTTCAAAAGCCGCCTCCTAACAACTGCACCACTAGCCTCACACACTGCTCAATGCATGTCCCCCAATCACTCAGCTACCAACAATCTGCACCAATGACGAGGCACATCTCCCATTCCTAGCCAACAGCGCAGGCCATTCTTGGCGGGGCATGGTTGAGCCATTGGCCAGCGGCGGGGCTGAAAGGATACAAGATGCGGGTATGCTCGTACATTATCCTCCTTCTGGCATGCACCTCTTGCATTCTCGCCCTCCCACTAGCACAACTCCACCCTTGTGCCTTCCTCATTTCAGACACCCAAGAATTACAGCCTGCCCAGCCAGTGGGTCAACAAGAAGAGGCAGCCTGCCCAGCCAGTGGGACTGCAGGCAGATGATTCCATCCCGGAAAACCCGGCCACAAAGGAGCTGTCTGATTCCTCCTCTTCGGCTTCCTCCTCTTCTGTGTCTTCCTCTTCTGCGTCTTCCTCTTCCCTCTGCAAGCAGATGTTGTAAATGTGAAATGACAGCATAAAATGATGGAAATACTCAGCTGGTCAGGCAGTATGCCGACCTGAGTCATGAACTCTGTTTTTCTCTCCACAGATGTTGCATGACCTGCTGAGTATTCGCAGCATGTTCTGTCTTCTCAAAGGCCTTCATTTACCATCCAAGCCCTTGCAAGCAACCAGCAGCACTCCCTACACACTTATTTTCACATCTATTGCAGCAAGCCACCACTTCAATAAAATCAACAACAAAAAAAGTCCAAACCCTTAAATTCAAACTTACCTTAATGATATGTGGTGTGTGTCCCTTTAAGAGCTGCAGACATCGCCACTGTCAGCCTGCTTGCACGGCAGGTTAACCTGGCGTGGTTAGGACCCAGCACTGAATTCAGCGCTAGGGTTGAAGTTCGCGTTGGTAACGTTAAGTCGACTTTTCACACTGACAGACGTCACCACGCCGCCATTTTATTTCCAGACCGGCAGCGCAAAGGGGGAGAGGAATATAGCGGCCGTCGCGGGACCTGCCACCAGCTGGCGAAAGAGCGGCGGCTGCCATTTTATCGCCATTTCATGGCGCTACAGAGTGTCGGTAAGTACATGAATTTCTAGCCCATTGGGTTCTGTGATTTCTTTTCCAAATTTTTCCCTCCTCTTCTAAAGGTGCTGGCTGTTGCTGGAGAATGTCTTCCTAGTGCTGGGTTCCCTCCAGTAGCCTGTCCAAATATAATTTTTTCAGATCGTTTACCCTGGGAGCATCACAACTGAGATCAATCCTCTTCGCACCAGATGTTCACACATGCACTTTCCAGCAGACAGTGGGATCCTGATTTCCCCCTGAAAATAGTCATCAATAGAGGGAATGCTGACTGATTTTTTTTTTTGTCTTCCCTAGGCAACTGAAACGTAATTGAGCCAATGGGGCTTCAAGTTGCTGTGCTAGGGAGGGGAGCTATAAAAACAGAGAAAAGAAAATTCCCTTCTGAGACTGCAAGATAAGCAGCACGCAGCTCCTTGCCAATGACGTGAACTGGGTGAATAGTTAAAAAGATTTTTTAACTGTATTGCGGTCCCAGCAAGGAGCGATGCTTGAAGGGAGCACAGGGCAGAGATGGGGCCTGTAGCCCTGATCCACTGAAACAACGTTCCCATCAAGCATGGCTGCCAGCTGGGACCTAGAATTCTTGATATGCCCAGTCCTGTCAGTGGATATTATGAGGTTGTTGCCTTATTGATAAATCATGTGTTTTATTTACATAGGACTGACACACCTCAGATGGCCAAGGAGATGGGGCATAATGTTCAGATTTTTTTCCCCCTTGAACATTAATGCATTTGCGTTTTTAATACTACATTAATAGATGAAATAAGGATATTGCAAATACAGTCTGACAATATGATGTTTTACTATGATGCATTGTGGCTTTAATTTCCTCTTGAAAAGGCTGTGGTTGCTGCCTATTGCTGAACACGTCCCATAGTAAATATATAGGCATTCATTTTTTCCATAGACATTTACAAATTTTTTGCAGTTAACTCTGATTTTGAAATTCATATTAAACAAAATGTCAGATCTGCAGTAGATTAATGATGACTCCGTTAATAGCATTCTGTTATTTTTCCAACAGTACTTTATAAAAACAAAACCTTCTGTTTCTGTGACTCACCTATTTTCCCTGTGCTTTAAAAATGGCAAAAATGATTCCCCCGCAAATTTTAATCTCCCTTTCTCCTGAGCCTAGTGAGTGATGTTGGGATACAATTACAAAATGGGTGGTTTCCCTCCAGTACCTCACTCAAGTGGGCATTCTTTATCGTTGAGATAAGTTGCTTGGCTACTCATGTGTGCACCAGAATTGAGCCTGATCCAAATGTTCATCTGATGTCTACACCAGGGGCTGGATTTTCTCAATGGAGACGTGCTGGAGGCGGGACTTCTGGTTTCCAGGTTTCAGCCCCGCCCCCAGTGACGTCTGACCAACCCATGCTATTTTCCCTTGATTGGCCTTGTTGAGCCCGCCCTGCGGGCTTACCAGCCAATTAAGGGAAAGCCGGTGACAGATGACATCAGCATATGACACTTCATCTGTCAAAATTTTTTTGACAGATGAATTGTCAGCGTTTGACAGCTTTGAGAAGCTGTCAAACATTGACAGTCTCTGTTCTAAGGTGAGCCCTTGCACACAGGCTCACCAAGACCTCTCTCCTCAGCAGAAAGCAGATGGCTGCTGCATCTGAGAATGCAGCAGCCATTCTGTCATCTCTGCCGTTGAGATGAGGCACCTCTGGATCCTCGAAGGTTGAAGCCTGCAGAAAGAAGCAAAGGTAAGGAAACTTTTTCCAACACTTTACACTCACCTCTCATACTTACCTGTCCACACTTGCACCCATCACTCACCTCTACAGCTGACATTTCGAACCCTCTCACCCCCGCAGACCCACTGCTCGCCTCGCTGACCCTGGCGGGGTTTCCCGACGTCGGGAAGCCCATATCAGCAGGCGTAAAATGGTGAAAAGCCTCTTAACTGCCTGTTAGCTACCTGTTAACAGGCAGTTAATTGGCTCTAATCCCCTTCCTGCCTCCCGGGAAGATGTTTCGGAGGCGGGTTGGGACCCGCTCTCAATTTTTCCCATTTTCTCAGCTGTCCCGTCTCCAAACCCACCTCCTCAGGGCTGGTAAAATCCAGCCCATAGAATTTCTAGCAGGGACCAGTTGATAGCAATCAAGAGCGGGAACCCTGCCTGACTTTTCCTCTCCCTAGCCTGAGGATGTCCAACCACCCAGACAGCCTGAGATCAGTTAACTCAACTCTGACCAGGTACAGATCAGTACTATATCAAATGGTACAATTACTCACTGAATCATCAGTAGAACCAGAGCAAAGTGGATGTTAACTGTTATTAAATACCTTGATAAAGGTAATTCCAGCACTTTTTCTTTGAAGGAAGCCTCTCCTCTCCTCTCCCCTTGGGGCCCAGTTTCTGAAGAACACGCAGCATTTCTATTTAATTGTATTTCCATTATCCATCACACTTTCAGAGCTCTTACTATTGAACTGAATCACATGAATAGGCCAGTTTTGTTCCATGGATTCATGTCCACTACTGCCTACTTCATGGTGATCAATATCCTGCCCTATAACAGTCATCAGATTGGCCCGTAATTTCCGATAGGAGGCTCCCTGCGTGCAGGTGCCTCCTATCGGGAAAAAATCTACGCCCTTACCTGAGGGCTATCGAGGTCCAGCCATTTCCGCTCCTGGGCCTCTCCTGGTCCGCGCGCGCAGAGGCCCACGTATCCCAGGGGCGCATGTGGTTTGCAAGCGTCCCTGGGATCACGTGGGCCAGGCGAGCCAATGGGAGAAGGGAATCACCCTTCACACTTTTGACAGATAGACCTGTCAAAAGTATGAATGGGGATCACTGAAAAAAGACATCAAAACATTAAATACATTTTTAAAAAACCATCACGTTTTTAAAATGAGTTAAAATTACATTAAATTAAGTATTTTAAACAAAAATTTAATTTTTTGAAAAAAATAATTAGAGTTTTTTTACGGGGCTAACAATAAACTTACCTTTTTTAAAAGTATTTTAAAATTATAAATGAGTGAAAATTTTTATTTTTTTAAAACTTTTTTATACTCTTATGCTGGTAAAAGCAGGCCTTGCGAGGTCCCTACGGATGTGTACACAGCTCGTACACACCCGTAGGGATCGGAAATTACGGGCCATTGAATCTTAGATCCTCATTCGGTACGCTCAACATACACCCACAAGGAGAAGACTTTCAACTCTCCTTTGCACCAGTTTCAAACCAAAAAGGAGCCATCCTTCATTTTCACTGGATTCAATCCCATACTTTCTGAAGTATGAGGCCAGTGTTGTAGCTGGCACCACTACAAAAGGTGAAGGAAAGCGAGGACACTCCACCAGTCCAATGCACTACTAGTGTGTGCAGAGAGAGTTAGCAGAGCAGATCACAAAACCTTAGTGTTGCATCTTTCAAAAAAATACATGTCTAAAGTGCATGGGGATGCACATTTGGATGCTAAACTGAAGATGTACCTATTCAGGCGCCTCATCCCATCACTCCTTCCTTCAATGACCCTAGAAAATCTAGGCTGACCCTCTGCAGAACCTTTTGTCTTTGGCTGTTCCACTGAATTCTTGGAGTCAATAAGCCGAGAGTCAGACTATGATGTAAGGTGTCCGCGTATAATGAAACGGGAGGGGAGTAACATTAACGCTGGAAGTCAATAGCTTAAATAAAAATGTTAAATGTAGTTGGGGATGATACATTGCTTCTGTGTAAAAGATTACAAAGAAAAGACATTGCTCACTTTTTAGCTTGCCCTATCTGCGAAAAAGTAATAGATTTCACTTTTAATGCATTTTGTGTTAGACTAATGGTCTTGCTATTACTTTAACACCCAGTGTGTCGGAGTTGGCATGCATGCGTGATCAAGCACCAGGTTCTAACTTTCTAATCAATCCAACCTCTTTTCCCCAGTCATTTACTTTCTGCATGCATTAAATGGACTGCCAAACAGTGATCCACTTATAAACTGACATATTCAAAATTACTTGTGGCTAAAAGTGCTCCATTAAAAATAGGAGAAGCAGAACAATAAATAATTCATTGAGAAAAAAAGAAGCACAATTTCTCAGAATGGGATTAAAACTTGGAAGGGCTGGTACATTGAATCACCGTGTAGCACATCCTTGATTAAAAATGTACCTGCGCCGAGAGAACCTTTTTTTTTCCATAATCATGAGGCAGGCAAACAAAATGAAAGAATGCATTTATACTTAATTAAACTGACAAGCATTCTGAACAAAAGAGAGCAGAACCCCCTACAGGAAGGTTGTCTGCGCACACTGGGACTGAAAATAGGAAGTTTCATTTTCTGCCGTCTCCACATTGGGATGGTAGCTGTAACCGAGACAGGAGGGAAATTATATCATGATGCCTTCACTTGCACTGGGCTAATTAATGCATATTTTTGTGAAAAATAGCCCTGTCAAAAGTTATATTACTAAACCTCAGTTACCTGACAATAGTAGCTCTCCGGTGGGACAAGTGGTGCGTCTCCAAAAATGGAATGTGTAGTAAAAAACTAATAAAGTTTGTGTCAGGAGCCTCCAATCTCTCAAATCTCCTACTGAGCGACCCCTGATCCCAATTTATCAAACAAACCAAGGGAAGCAGAGAATCTGACGATGTCGTACCGCGGTCTTGCAGTAAAGCAACGTAGTGACAACTGCTCATGGAAAAGAAACCGCAGGAAATGGAAAAAAAAAACAAGGCCCAGAGGCTAGGCTTTAGCAGAAAAGGGTAGCTGAAACTCCCTTTAATGTCTGTACTCCAGTGGCTGCTCGCTCAATGGGCTGTAGCTTTGACAGTTTAGGTTTTGATCAGCAATCCGTCGACACTTCAAAGACAAAAAAAACAAAAATAAATAAATGAGTTTTTTAAATTTCCCCTAAAGAGCTCTAAGATAAGTTCTAAAGCATTGATGGGTTCTAAAGCATTTACATATCCCACTTCCCTTCCTCACTGCATGGCTTCCCATACTGGACACTGCTAGTGTTCGGACTACAGAGACTGACAGTCTCATCGCTGATCATGAAGGAACAGAACTGTGCTTTTTTATCCCCCAGAACAAATATAAAAGGTATAGAAGTGACTGCTTCAATGTGTTTTTGCCTTCGTCAACATAGTGGAATGTAACACAAAACACATTAAGCATTCATCCACTTTTACCAGCAACCGTCATTCCCAACCTATGATTGAAGGATTTGATGGGGTAGATAGAGAGAAACTATTTCCTCTGGTGGAGGGAGTCCAGAGTATGGAGGCATAACCTTAAATTTAGAGCTAGGCAGTTCAGGGGTGATGTCAGGAAGCACTTCTTCACACAAAGGGTAGTGGAAATCTGGAACTCCCTCCCCCCAAAATTTCAAAACAGAGATTGTTAGATTTTTGTTAGGCAAGGGTATTTAAGGGATGTGGAACCAAGGCAGCTATGGAGTTAAGATACAGATCAGCCATGATCTAATTGAATAGTGGAGCAGGCTCAAGAGGCCTAATGGCCGACTCCTGTTCCTATGTTCTGATGGTTGGATCTTCACCAATTTTTTTAAAAAACAGTAGTTGCTGGAGATCTGAAATAAAAGCAGCAAACACACACCAGGTCCATCTGCATCTCAAAAGACAAAGGATGGATCAACATTTCAAGTATAGATCTTCTGGCTGAGTTGCTCTTTTTATCATCATTTATGATCAGCACTTCGTCTCACTCCCAAATTCAGATTCTTTTAGGTCAAGGTTTTGCAGACAATGGTGATGGAGCAGATAATCTGTGTCTGTGTCTATATTGTACTTATTCATCAGTGCACTAATATTAGGAAGTTTTGATTATATAACTTTGATTTTGGGGAGGGGTGTGTAAAATCTTTGTACTCATCAATGTGAGGAAGTTCAGTGCTGGAGAAGGAAATAAGTTCCTATTTCAAGGTGTCAGGCTCATTTGGTAACAATCTTGCCTCTGAGTTACATAAGAACATAAGAAATAGGAGCAGGAGTAGGCCATTTGGCCCCTTAAGCCTGCTCCGCCATTCAATAAGATCATGGCTGATCTGGTCTTGGCCTCAACTCCACTTTCCTGCCCGCTCCCCATAACCCTTGACTCCCTTATCGTTCAAAGTTCAAGTTAGAAAGGTGTGGCTTCAAGACGGGTGCACTGTATTGTTTGAAGGGCAATCTTCTGGGTAAGGTAAATCGAGGCCCTGTCCATCTCTTCCAGTGGTTCAGGAGATCTCATGGCTTTATATGATGAAGAGTAGGGAGTTAATCTGGTGCCTTGGCCAACATTCCCCCCTCAACAAACATCACCATAGGCACATTAGCTGGTCATTCATCTCATTTACTGTTTAGGGGATCTTGAAGCGCGTGGGGGTAATTTTGACTTTGGGGCGATAGTGTTAAACGGTCGATGTTGGATCAATCGCCCGTTATACATCTTTCCCCATTTTCATTTCCAGTGACTTCACTGTAAGTATATAATGGGTGGCTGATCCGATATTGCCCATTTTACACTGCCGCCCAAAATCAAAATTACCTTCCAGAAACCTGCTGCTGTGTTTACCTACATAACAACAGTGATTGCACTTTAAAAACAAATTCACTGGTTGTGAAGCACTTTGCGTTGATCTGAGGATATGCTAAGGTGCTTTACAAATGCAAGCTCTTTGTTCTTTCTCAATGTCAGTTTCAAGCATTCAGGCATAACAGAGCCAGCGACATTTTGAAGCTCCCTCTTCACTGCCATAGAGGCCCCTAACCTCAGAAGATCAGTCCTACTGAATTAGTGTGAATTTATCTATTTTCCACCGCCCCTGAAGCCTCTTCGAGTGCCAGTTTGTGCTGAATTACACGCAGAGTTGTGTTGTGGGCTAGAAGAAGCAGGAGCTGGGTTTAGACTGCTCAAACCGTATTTCACGTATGACCATTACACCCAGCAGAGACAGGACATTTGTATTCCATCAGTCTGGGATGGATTTGATCATGGGTAAAGAAAGAAAGACTTGCACTTATATAGCACCTTTCACAACCACAGGACATCCCAAAGCGCTTTACAGCCAATGAAGTACTTTTGAAGTGGAGTCACTGTTGTAAGGTAGGAAACATGGCAGCCAAATTTCAAACAGTAAGCTCCCACAAACAGCAATGTGATAATGACCAGATAATCTGTTTTTGTGAGGTTGATTGAGGGAGAAATATTGGACAGGACACCAGGGATAACTCCCCTACTCTTCTTCGAAATAGTGCCATGGGATCTTTTACGAGCAGACAAGGCCTCGGTTTTAAACATCTCATCCGAAAGACGGCACCTCCGACAGTGCAGCACTCCCTCAGTGCTGCACTGGAGTGTCAGCCTAGATTTTTGTGCTCAAGTCTCCTGGAGTGGGACTTGAACCCACAACCTTCTGGCTCGGAGGCGTAGAGCACTACCCACTGAGCCACGGCTGACTCCTAAAGGAAAAGTGCAGTGTGCCCACCTACTGGACCACTCAGTCTACACCTGTGTTTGATGATGTTCTAACTTAAAAGTTCAGCAACGACTCCAGAGTGCAATCTTTCAAACATCCTTATGGATATGAAAGCTGTGCCAAAGGACTGCCAGTGTAACACTTCTGTTTGACAAAGGAGAAAGGGATAAACCAGGTAACTGTGGACCAGTCGGCCTAACATCGAGAGTGGGTAAGCTTCTTATGGTCATAATATGGGATAAAATTAAAAGTCTAAAACTTACCTAGAAACATGTGGGTTAACTAAGGATAGCCAGCATGGATTTGTAAAAGCTAAGTTACATCTGACAAACCTTACAGAGTTATTTGAGGAAATAGCAGAGTGTATTGATAAAGGAAATGCATCAGATGGTTTGATAAGGTGCCAAATAGGAGTCTTGTTGATAAAATTAAGGCACACAATGTTAAAGGGAATTTAGCAGTGCAGATAGGAAATTGGTTAAAGGAGAGAAAATAGGGAGTTGTGGTTAATGGATTTTTTGTCAGACAGCAGGGATCTAAAATATAAATGATCTGCAGACAATAGGAAAATATAAGAAGTGTGGTTTACTGTGGAATGGACTGTAAGAAACTTCAGGAGGACTTAGACTGTGGAGCGGGCAGATTGATATCAGATGAAACTTAATGTGACAAAATGTAAAGTGGTACATCTTGGGAGGAAGAATCATGAGCGGGGCCTTGTACTAAATGGTAAAACTTTAAAAGGAGCAGGGGAGCAGGGATACATAGGGGTTCAAATCTTTAAAAGTAGAATGACAAGTTGATAAAGCTGTAAAAAAACGTATATGCAATCCCAAGTTTTAGAAATAGGAGCACAGAGTACAAAAGCAAAGAGGTAGATTTAAACCTATACAATTCATGGCAGTTAGAATATTGTGTCCACTTATTGGTATCTTTCTTTAGGAAGCATGTCAAGGTCCTGGAGAGGGTAAAGAAGAGATTCCTTCGGATACTAGGGATGAGAGGCTTTGGTTATGAGGAGAGACTAGAAAAACTGGAGCTCTTTTCATTAGAACAGAGAAGATTAAAGGGAGATCTGCTCGGGGGTTTTGATAAGATGAAGAGAGAAAAAAAAAATTTCACTGGTTACTGACTCTGTAACTAAAGGGTATAAAATGTAAGATTAGCATCAAAAGATCAAAAGGGGAGGTTTGGAGAATGTGTTTTTATATAGAAGGCTGTTAGGTCATAGAATATCCTAACAGAAGCAAGGCTGGAAGCAGAATCCGCAATAGCTTTTAAAAGGGAAGTGGATAAATAGTTGAAACTGAAAAAATGTAGAACGGAACGGGGAAAGGGCAGGAGAATGGGACTAAGTGGAGAGCTCTTTCAGAGAGATGGCACAGCAGTGATGGGTTGAATGGGCCTCCTTCTATGCTGTAAAACTACACGGGGGGCGAATTTCCACAGGGTTTCTGCTGCTCGGCCGCCGTGACTTTGGTGGAAGAGCTGCGGAAACCTTGGAAAAACGGTGTAAACAGCATTTATTCCATTTTTCCTGGGATTTACAGCGGCCGGGCGGGAGAATCTCCCCAGATATTCACCCCATATGATTTAAAGGAGAAGGAGTGCCTATGGGATATGCTTTCTGTTCTAAGATAGAAAAAGACACAGAATGTTACTGCGTAAAATAAAATGCTGCCCAGAGCTGCTCTGATGACTTCACTGATGGGGGAGGAGCTGCCTGCTTTCTGGAGCAGCTTCATTCATGTTAATGGGGGTCATAATTTTGGACCAAGTGATCTGGAGCTGCACAACCCCGGGAGAAAACACTTTAGTATTCTCGTCACACTTCTCCCCGTGCCGGCTACCTCACTTAAACATATATTGTCATTTCGTAAATTGTCTTTATACACAAAGGAATGAGCAACGGTGTGTTCAGTGACTGTTTTATTTTAATATTAAATATTTATAAAAGGGAAATACAAAGCTCTCTTGATAGCTCAGAACCTATCCAGCTATGAATAGCTGAGCCATACCAAAACATAGAAAGGACTTGCATTTAAATTGCATCTTATTGGGACTCTCAGAAATCTCTCAAAGCACTTCACCCATAATGAGCCACTTTGAAGTGTATTGACTGCTGTTATGGCTAACTTGACAACCATTTTGTACACAGTAAGGTCCCACAAACAGCAATACGATGAATGACAGTTCAATTTTTTTTATGGTGGTGTCGGTTGAGGTAGGAATATTATTCAGGACAAATTCCTGCTCTTCTTTGAATAGTTCCGTGGGATCTTTAACGTCCACCTGAATCACCTGAAGGGCCTTTCATTCAAAGGTCGGCACCTCTGATAATGCAACAGTCCCTCAGTTCTTCATCAGAATTTCCGCTTGAGACCTACAATCGTTTGACTCAGAGGCAAGGGTACGACTAACTGAGCCAGACCGACAGATGAGCATGCAGACTAGGAAGGTCCCAAGCCTGAGTCATAGTCTGTGCTGAATTAACTGATCTCAGTGGTGCAGTTGCTTCAGTGTCCCTGAGTTAGGGAGAAGAAACATGGCCAGAGGTCCCACTCTTTCTGGAAGTGCTTGTGTATGGACTTTGGGTGAAGACAGGACTAGACTCGGCTGTTGTTCTTCAAGTGTAAGCCTTAACAGCAAGTAGTGCTAGGCTATTCAACTGAGTGCAGCATCACAACCAAGCATGATACTGACTTCACCCAACATCCATAAATGCATGCTTTCCAACACAGGCCATTAGACAACAAGCAAGAGCAGAATACTGCGGATGCTGGAAATCTGAAATAAAAACAGAAAATGCTGGAAATACTCAGCAGGTCAGGCAGCATCTGCAGAGAGAGAAACAGAGTTAACGTTTCAGGTCGATGACCCTTCGAAGGGTCATCGACCTGAAACGTTAACTCTGTTTCTCTCTCTATAGATGCTGCCTGACCTGCTGAGTATTTCCAGACAACAGTCAAGAACGGGGACCCTAGCTAATTTTTCTCCTGCCTAGCCCCAGCCTCATTACAGCACTCCGCGGCTGCCCCACCTGCAGTCAGCTAACTCAACACAGGTCAAGGATTAAACCTAGGACCTTCATGATCTGTATGGCTTGCTACCACCCCAAGTGGTGCATTTACCTACCAAGCCATTTGGGGAGTTTCCCATTCACTTCTATGAGTCTACATTCCTACACACTGTTCCTCTTAGAAGTTACTTGAGCTGGAGGCACCCCAGGGATATACCGTGTCCTTGGACACTCTTGTCCTGGCCAGTTGATCAACCTTTATCATAGGCTACTCAGCTTAAAGCATGCATTTGAAAGCAATTTGAAAATAAGAGAAAGGGTGTTTATAAATTCATTGTAGAAGTCGATTTTATTTTTGCTCTCATGATACAAGGTGACCTTCTATTCTCTTGTCCTTACTAAATGGCACTCCTGTGTTTTTGCAGGTTACTCTGCTTAACCCCTTCACCAGCACAAACCTATATTTAGGACTGAACAGCATGTACTGCTGATGGTTTTAAGCAGGATTTCTGTTTGAGTTGCCAACTCTCATTTCTGCTTAAACAGCAGCTTGTGCAACAGTGCAACATAGGTACATAGGAATTGCTAGACAGAAAAAGACCACGGTCCATCTAGTTCGCCTTCTACCATCCTGGTAGTCGCATGATACGACGATAATGGAGTTATTGACTAATCATGGCAATCAATCTCTATCAATTAGTCTACAACAGACTCAAACATGAGGCGAGGCAAAGCCCCCAGTGATGGAGAGCTTTGGAAACTATGGGCTGGATTTTCTCAGCCCCGAGGAGGCGGGTATGGAGGCGGGACTGCCGGTAAAGTTGCAGAATTTGGGGGCAGGTGGCAAACCTGCCCCCAACCCACCTCCGTGCCCTCTTGCCAGGAGGCGGGAAGCCGTCCTGCTCTGGGTCCCGTCTCCTTAGAGGCGGGAAGGGATTAAAGCCTATTAACTGTCTGTTAACAGGTAGTTAACAGGCAGAAAATAGGATTATCCCCATTTTTCGTTGCCAAGTGCAGGCTTCCCGACCTCGGGGAACCCCGCCGGGGTGTAGGAGACGAGTAGGAGGCCTGCGGGAGTCGGAGGGGTCTGAAAGTGCAATGTAGAGGTGAGTGATGGGTGCAAGTGTGGAGTGGTAAGTATGTGAGGTGAGTGTAAAATGTTAGAAAATGTTAACTTACCTTTGTTTCTACCTATAGCCTTCAGCCGCTGTGCAGCCGGAGTCCTGACATCTCCATTGTAGAGATCACAGACTGGCTGTTGGATCCTCCAATCCAACAGTCATCTGATTTATACAGAGTAGAAAGGTTTGATGAGTCCTGAACAAAAGGACTCATCAAACTACACAGAATGTCAGTTTTTGACAGCTTCACAGAGCTGTCAAACGATGACATTTCTTCTTTCAAGAGTTCTTGACAGATGACACGTCATACGTTGACGTGCTCTGTCACTGACTTCCCCCTAATTGGCCTGATGAGCCCGCCGGGCGGGCTTAACAAGGTCAATCAGGGGAAGGTCCCGCTGGTTGGCCAGAGGCTGATGGAGGCGGAACTGAAACCCGGCAAGCAGCAGTCCTGCCTCCAACATGTCTCCATTCATAAAATCCAGCCCTATAGGTCCAAAGTCACCTGTTCCTCCCAAGCATGCTACTACACTTACCACATTTCATTTCTCAAATTATTCCTATAGTGTATTCCTATATTACTATCTGAAAGAAATCTATCTCAATTGATGGCCCAAGAGGGCAAAATCAGGTCCTGGCAGATGATACCTGCTGGAGCTCAGAATTTAGCCATGCATTTTTTTTTTTGCAGCTGTCTTGACTTTTCTCTCTTTTTTAATTGCTTTACTTTGTCCAAGAAATTAGCATTGCAGGAAGCATGGCTGAGAAAATGTGTTTGACCATCAAACCTGCTCCTTCTACAATTTGATGTATAGTGAACTTTACCCTTACCATTTAATCTCCTAAATAAAGATTCTGTAGTGTTTCCCTTGCCTCCCAAGGTAGATCCCTATCTAACCTTAATGTCCTATAGTATACATTTCAGCCCAGTGCCTGTCCTTGATCTGAAATCTCCACGTTCCCATACAGCTTTCGATCATCTCTATCTTCACTTATCCTTATGACCCCCAAACCATTCCTAACCAGATATTCATCCAGTTATACAATCATAGAATCACACAGCACAGAAGGAGGCCATTCGGCCCGCCGTGCCTGTGCTGGCTCTCTGAAAGAGCTCTCCAATTAGTCCCACTCCCCTGCAAATTTCTCCCCTTCAGTTCTTTGTTTAAATGTACTAACTCACACAGCATTAGCTGCTTTGTCCAGGTATCTATTTCACATACAGACTTGTAACCCTTGTCAGAATGCAAAATCCTTCTAATCTCAAGACTGGCTTGAGGCTTGTTCATTTTATATTTAGGTCTGTACTTATAGTACAAGCTAAATAAATTGCGTCTGCATTATCTACTCCTCTCACCATTTAAAAAATCTGGCTTATATCCCAACTCTGATTCTTTTCTCCAATGAATAACAGTTTAGTTCTGTGAATCTCACGTTTGACGCTCACTGCAACCACTTTGTCTGAACCCTTTACAATGTATCAATTTGCTTTGGAAGTGGGGCACCCAGACTTCAAATCATTTGCATTGTGGTTTCTTAAACAAATGGAAAGCTGTTGGCAAAACATTTAACAAAAACAACAAAAACTGCTTTCATACGTACTATTATCATAATTAGTAATTAGAGCAGTTGATCAGAACAGGCTGATGAAAGAGTCAGTCACAAGTTTAATGGTTGATTTATTGTGTAAGAGAGAGTCTGGGTGAATTCTCCACCAAAATTGGGTGTAGAATGTCAAAAAATGTTGGTGATGAGGCCTTGCACCACCTCACCGCCTGACCAGGATTCCCGTAACCCCCTACCCCTGCAGGAAGAGCCGCTGACTGCTCCTTCCTCACCTACCACATGTAAATGGCAATGGGGAGGGGGGGTGAGGGGGAGCGTGGCGCAGGGCCATGGGGTCCCGGGAGATTTCCCTGCTCTCCACCACACTCACCAAGCCGTCCTAGGGCTGCCATGTGGTGGCAGTAGGCCCGCGGGAAGTGTCGGTAACTACCCAAATGGTGGGAAAGGTCCTTGTAGTGGCCTCGTCTCCCTCCAGACGGTAAGAGATGACCTGCTGAAGGTCTTGGTCTCAGCCGAGGCTATCAGTGGGAGGCCTTATTCTGATCATCAGGGCACGACTACCCCTTTAGGCCTTTCATCGGCTCTTGGGGTACTACAGTGGGGGCATTGCCAGAGTTTCCTTGCTGGCACTGGTGGGTTCCTGTTTGATGGCAGGAATCGTACATCTGTAATGTGCCTAGACCCAAGAAAATGGGCACCAGCCTGCCAAAACCCCACCCTGATGAGGAAAATCTAGATCTCTGTTTCGTTAATTGGCTTAACATGGAGTCTAGTTAGTTAATAAACAGCCTGTCCCTGGATGGAAAATCTATCAAATAAACTGCACAAGTAGGATCACTCAATATTGGAAACAGTCTCTCTTGTGCTGTTCCTGTTTCCTAGTCAATCAGAGGTGAGGGCTGATGTCCCTATGAGAAGCCTGGAGCACCATCTCCATCGCAGAGCAGAGTTGCCAGATGATAACTAGAATTCTTCTGATGCAACTTCTGCATTCAGGATTATGGTTGGTTAAAGATATCCCTGAGCCTTACTCAGAATTAGGGCTGGATTTTCAATGACCCGTGGAGTCGGGTTTGGAGGCGTGTGGGGGGTTAAAGTTGCAGATTCGGGGGTC
Source organism: Squalus acanthias (assembly GCA_030390025.1). Lineage (NCBI taxonomy): Eukaryota > Metazoa > Chordata > Chondrichthyes > Squaliformes > Squalidae > Squalus > Squalus acanthias. The sequence continues at coordinate 13,348,336 of CM059435.1, read as the reverse complement.
CCGACCCCATCCCGACTCCATCCCGCCTACACGCAATTTTGACAAAATCGGTCGCGGGGTTCCCGACTCCGTCCCGCCTCCAAGAGGCGGGAGAGGCCATTAAAGCTCTTAACAAGCCCTAAATTGGCTCTGTAATGCCATTTTGAAACGTTTTAGCTAGTTTAACCCTTTTCCGACGTGAAGTACGCCTGATGTGAAACACTCCAGTGAAACCTGGCGGGAGCACAAGTGGATAGCTGACTATCAGCTGCAGGTCCACTATTACAACGGAGATGTGATGAAGGTAGTAGTAGTATTAGGTCTGAAAGTCGCCTCTGATGCTGCTGCATTGAATGTCTTCAGAGACTGCCTGGCCTTGCTGTGAGAGGACCTGGATGGAAAAAAAATACTCTCTCTCTCTCTCTCTCTCTCTCTCATTTTGCATCCACGTCCACTCACAGCAAAAGCCAGGCAGGTCCCGTCTCTGACCTGCAATGATGACATCATCAGAGGCGACTTTCAGGCTGAAACCACTAATTGGTTCATGGGTTCCCACATGCTGGAACTCAATTGCCCAATTAAGTGAAAATTGCATCATTCATCCACATTAATCTGGAGTCGGGGGGGCAACACGAAATGCGGGTAACACGACCCCAACCCGACCCCAAGACAAAATCCAGCCCTTAGTCTCTAAACTAGAGTCCAGAGAACTACAAGCTTCACGGACGCATACAAAGAAAAGAAGCAAGTGAAAGGCTTGTGCGCAGACAATGAGATCAGAATTGTAGGAATCATAAAAAACTATATAAAATGCTTCTGTAAGTGCATCCAGAGTAAGGAGAGAAAGCAAGAAAATAGTCTGGACTTTGAAAGGCACCAATAGGGATGTGTTACTGGGCATTGGGGAAATTATGGATTTCTTGGTATCAGTATTCACAGAAGTAGTGATTAGCTCTCTCCCAGAAGTGAGGGTTGATTTTCCAAGAAGTAAGTGAGAAATTTTAAGGACAGCAATAAATACGGATAAGGAAATGACAGAAATATTGAAGGCACTGAAGTAGGATATAGCCCCAGGGCCACATGACTTGCATACAAGGATGTTTAAGCAAATGGCTGACAAAACTGGTTGCATCCTCGAAGCGATCTTTAGCCAGTCTTAAGAAATTTGACTTGTACCAAAGGATTGGCGAAAAGGGAACATAACACCTCTTTACAAAGGACCAAGGGGCCATCCTGGAAATTACAGACCATGGTATCTGCCACTGGTAAAATATTAGAGATTATCCTGAGGATGAGTATCATGAAATATCTAAAGAGGTATGAAGTCAGCATGGCTTTACATGGAAGGTCGTGCCTGATAAACCCATTAGAATTCTTTGAAGAGGCATTGGCCTTTGTGGAGAAAGGGATTTCCAAGAGCATTGATGCAGCAGTTATTTGCACCCCTCTGTCCTTGCAAACCTTTGCCCCAGCTCCAATATCCCTTTCCTCTGTAATGTGTTGTCACTTCCCACCCTTCTCACAACAGCCTTTTAAAATCTCTCCATTCAGGCTTCTGCCCTTTCCTACAGCACTGAAACAAATGCCATTCTCTGTAATTGTGACAATGGTACATTATCCCTTCTCGTCCTCCTCAACCTCTCTGTAGCCTTTGGCACAGTTAACCACACCATCTTCCTCCAACGCTTCTCCTCTATTGTCCAGTTTAATGGGACTTCCCCTGCATGGTTACACCCTTACTCCAATTGTAGCCAGTGCACCTCTAATAATGACTTCTCTTCCCACCCCCACACCGTTACCTCGGGAGCTCTCCCAAGGTTCCATCCTTGACCTCCTCGCCTTCCTCATCTACATGTTGCTCTTTAGTGACATCACCCGAAGACATGGGATCAATTTCCACATGTGAGCTGATTATACCCAGCTCTCTCCACCACCTCGTGACCCCTCCACTGCCCTCTGTGCTTGTTCAGACTGCTTTCTCAACTGCCAGGGTTGGATGAGGCACAATTCCCTCTAGCTAAACATTGGGAAGTCCAAACCCCACAAACCCCATAAACCCCACAGGTTCGCCACTGACACCACCTTCCTCCCCAACCTTTGTCTCAGGCTGAACCAGGCTCTTTGTGACCTCAGCATCCTAGCTGAACTACCAACCCCATACTTCCAAATATTTAGATATTTCATAAATCTACATCCACCTCTATTACATCACCTTCCTCCATCCCTACCTCAACCCATCTGCTGCTGAAGCCCTTATCGCTGCCTTTACAAATATACAAATACATCTATCCTAATGCTCTCCTGGTCAGCCTCCCCCCACTGCTGCCTATGTCATATCTTGCACCAAGTCCTGCTCACCCATCACCCCTGCGCTCGCTGATCTACCTTGGCTCCTGATCCTCCCCATGCCTTAAAATTAAAATTTGCATCCTTGTTTTCCAATTCATGGCCTCGTCCCTCCCTATCTCTGTCCTCCCCAAACTCTCCATCCTTCTGACTCGAGCCTCTTATGCTTTCCTCTCTCCCTTCAACCCATCACCTGTAGCCACGTTTTCAGCTACCTAGACCCAATGCTCTGGAATTCCCTCCATAGACATAACCTTCTTTCTCCACCACCCTCTCCTTATACAAGATCATCCTTAAAACCAAACTTTTGGTGACTCCTTCTAATATCTCTTTCTTTGCCTTGGCACCTATTTTTTTAACGCTTTTGTGAAACACCTTGAGAGATTTTTCTACATTAAAAGTATTACATAAATGCAAGTTGTTAATACAGCTCAGAAGTAAGCCATTCTGCCCATCGTGCCTGTGCCGGCTCTTTGGTAGAGCTATCCAATTAGTCCCACTCCCCCGCCCCTTCCCCATAGCCCTGCACATTTTCCTTTTCAAGTATTTATCCAATTCCCTTTAGAAAGTTATTATTGAATCTGCTTCCACCACACTTTCAGGCAGTGCATTCCAGATCATAACAACTTACTGCATAAAAAATTCTCCATCTCCCCGCTGGGTCTTTTGCTAATTATCTTAAATCTGTGCCCTCTGGTTACTGACCCACCTACCACTGGAGACAGCTTCTCCCTATTTACTCTAACAAAATCCCTCATAATTTTGAACACCTCTATTAAATCTCCCCTTAATCTTCTCTGCTCTCAGGAGAACAATCCCAGCTTCTCTAGTCTCTCCATGTAACTGAAGTCCCTCATCTCTGGTACCATTCTAGTAAATCTCATTGCATCCTCTCTATGGCCTTGACATCCTTCCTAAAGTGCAGTACCCAGAATTGGACACAGTACTCCAGCTGAGGCCTAATCAGTGATTTATAAGGTTTTGTTTTTGTAATCTATACATCTATTTAAGGATCGCATGTCCTTTTTTAACAGCCTTATCGACTTGTCCTGCCACCTTCAAAGATTTGTGTGCGTAAACCCCCAGGTCTCTCAGTTCCTTTCCCCATTGTACCCTTTAGGTTATATTGCCTCTCCTCAGAATCACAGAATCCCCACAATGCAGATAGAGGCCATTTCGGCCCATCGAGCCTGCACCGACACATATCCCACCCTATCCCCGTAACCCCACGTATTTAATCCCACTAAGGGTCAATTTATCATAGCCAAATCAACCTAACCCGCACATCTTTGGACTGTGGGAGGAAACCGGAGCACCCGGAGGAAACCCACGCAGACACGGGGAGAATGTGCAAACTCCACACAGACAGTCACCCGAGGCAGGATTCGAACCCGGGTCCCTGGCACTGTGAGGCAACAGTGCTAACCACTATGCCACCATGTTGCCCTAAATTTCTCATTCTTCCTTCCAAAATTTATCACTTCCCACTTCTTCGTATACTTGTAACATTATAGGGGCTCTTGCAATGATTTAGCATATACATATAACCTCTGCATTCTCTGCAGAAGTAATTGCAAATCTGATTCTACACTCCGAAGAGAAATTGACTTCAGTGATGACAACATGTTACCTGAGCAATTAGAACGACAGAGATTCAAGTGTCAGATGAATCCATTCAATGTTATTAATATCCATAAGATGAACTAGTCTGAAAGATGCAGTGCACATCAGCCAGACACTCCTAAATGAACATCTACCACAGCTTATTATGCAGAATCACTACATACATTATACATACCATTAACTATAATACATACCACACAATATGCATTATAACACACCAGTGATTGTAATACATATCATCCATTCAGACAATATGCATTATAACACACCATTGATTATAATACATGTCATCCATTGTAACATAATATGCATTATAACACACCATACATTGCAACACAGCATGCATAAACTAACATCAACTACTGCAAGGCACCATCCATATCTACTACAGTTAGCCAACACTCAATGGGGTGGATGCATTGTATTGAAATAGTGCAAGTGCCTTGCCACTGTGTAAATATGCAGTCTGGTAAATGTGGTTTTACCACCTTTGCGCCCATGGACAGGTTCCTATGGATTTCACTTTGGTAGGAAGAATAGAAAAGCAGAATATTTTTTAAATGGTGAGAAACTTTCAAATGTTGGTGTTCAGAGAGATTTGGGTGTCCTCGTGCAAGAAACGCAGAAAGCTAGCATGCAGGTACAGCAAGCAATAAGGAAGGCTAATGGCATGTTGGCCCTTATTGCAAGGGGGTTGGCGTATAAGAGTAAAGAAGTCTTGCTACAATTGTATAGGGCCTTGGTGAGACCACACCTGGAGTACTGTGCATAGTTTTGGTCTCCTTATCTAAGGAAGGATATACTTGCCTTACAGGCAGTGCAACAAAGGTTCACTAGATTGATTCCTGGGATGAGAGGGCTGTCCTATGATGCGAGATTGTGTAGAATGGGCCTCTACTCTCTGGAGTTTAGAAGAATGAGAGGTGATCTCATTGAAACATACAAGATTCTGAAGGGGATTGACAGGGTAGATGCTGAGAGGTTGTTTCCCCTGGCTGGAGTGTCTGGAACTAGGGGGCATAGTCTCAGGATAAGGGGTAGACCATTTAAGACCGAGATGAGGAGGAATTTCTTCACTCGGAGGATTGTGAATCTTTGGAATTCTCTGCCCCAGAGGGCTGTGAATGCTGAGTCTTTGAGTATACTCAAGGCTGAGATAGATAGATTTTTGGACTCTAGGGGAATCAAGGGATATGGAGATCGGGCGGGAAAGTGGAGTTGACGTCGATGATCAGCCATGATCTTATTGAATGGCGGAGCAGGCTCGAGGAGCCATATGGCCTACTCCTGCTCCTAATTCTTATGTTCTTATGATTTCCAGTTCTTATGCAGTTAAATGGTTCATACTGTCATCAACCATTTTGAGTGGCAGCTCCTATCCTCCATTACCAGCTATGCAATATTGTATCATGAACCTGTTTATATCATAAATGACTGCAATACCCTCTCAGTGACATCATAAATCAGACAAGACAGATTAGTAGACAATGTTATGGAACCATGAGATCAGCCATTCATTTGCATTTTATTTTTTTTCCCCGCAAATCCATCATGCTTTGCACACAGCATAAAATAATAACTACTTGGGAAGGGGTTCAAGACAGTGATGCAGATTTAGGGCTCGGATAATGTTCTATAAAGTACTCAAGCTTCACTCTCAGTTTTATTATTCTACAACAGTCATTAGTTTATATTACAAACTTGTCCCAGGTATCCAGTTATGTGCAATCCTGTTAAACATTAGAATAGAGATGCCTATCTTCATGGCTACTGAGTATTGGTGTAGTTATTGTACAATTCTGCACACCTTTGACTAATCAGTTCAAATTCTGCATAAGGAGACCTTGGAGAAGAGTCTGTCAGTGAAGTATCTTCAGAAGTTGGAACTCTCCAGTAACTAGTAAACCTTGTTTATATTTCAAAGTGATACAAATCTTTACAGGGATGGTGCATACTCCTGTAAGAACTCCTTCTTCAGCTGATTAGTAAGGACTAGCAGTACTTGGGTTGTTCCAGTCAGTCTGGCTAGAGTAGCAGAACTCAGAGCCTGTCCAATAAAAGGCGATGTGTAGCTATAACTGTACACAGTGAGCACGCATAGGGTCACGTCCAAAGAAAGGGATGAGAACACCTGATTATCCCTTTTGAAAAAGTCCTGGAATATTTGTTCAATTGAATTTTAAAGATTTCTTGATTCAAATTGTGTTTATATGAAGTGAAGGAAGGGGGGGGGCTGTGAACTCCTTTCCCTTCCTGTTGTCATCCTAAACAATGGCCAATGGCCTTCTGTGGTAGAGAATTCCACAGGTTCACCACCCTCTGAGTGAAGAAATTTCTCCTCATCTCAGTCCTAAATGTCCTACCCCGTATCCTGAGATTGTGACCCCTCGTTCTAGACCCCCCCAGCCAGGGGAAACATTCTCCCTGCATCCAGTCTGTCTAGCCCTGTCAGAATTTTATAGGTACCTACAGCCAACATAGGATTTGCATAGTTAAGTAGCCTCCTGCCCAACACAGGCAAGCATGCTGCTCGGACATTTACAAGCCCGCCTAATGATTACATTTCGTGGTGTTGGGCATCAATGGGGCAGCCAAGTTATCCCCTCTCCCCCGCGCCCCTCCCCCCCGGCCCTCCCACCTCCCCATCCGATTTTGAACAACTGGCTGGCTGTTTTCCAGGTGAGAAACTGACAGTTAAAAAATCACCCCCAGTCTATTCAGTCTATGCCCAGTTTCCAGGGAACTGCATGATTTGTGCTCCCCTCTCCTTTGCATTTAAAAATAGCTTCACCTTGACACGTTGGACCCCCTGGGACACATCTCATTGTCTTGGCTGTGCTCTTAGTGTGTCTTTGATGTAGGGAAATATTTGAATAGATTTTGTCTGTGTTTAAATTGTGAATTCTGGGAGATTCTCTCACTGCTAACTTACCTGAGGAAGGAGCGACAGCTCCGAAAGCTTGTAAAATTAAATAAATCTGTTGGACTATAACCTGGTGTTGTGCGACTTCTCATTTTTGTCCACCCCAGTCCAACGCCGGCATCTCCACATCATTACTTTAAATCACCATATCTAGTCCTGATCCCTCCTGGAGTTTGGGAAAAAAGAAAAGAAAGAGCTTGCATTTCTATAGCGCCTTCCATGACCTCAGGATGTTCCAAAGCATTTTAGAGCCAATGAACTACTGTCTGAAGTGTAGTCACTGACTGTTGTAATGTCGGAATCGCGGCAGCCAATCTGCACACAGCAAGCTCCCATAAACAGCAATGAGGAAAGCCATAATTGATGCTGTGTCTTTGATGTAATGCCTTCCTGACTGGTCTGATTGTATCTCTGCCGAGGTGTGATGGAGGGCAGTCAGAAAGAATTACTGTAGTCGTCTGACATTGTACGCTACACATTGTTCTCTGTCTATATATGCTTTGCTGATTTGTATTCCTTCACTTTACCTGACGAAGGAGCAGCGCTCCGAAAGCTCGTGATTTCAAATAAAACTGTTGGACTATAACCTGGTGTTGTGCGACTTCTCATTTTTGTCCACCCCAGTCCAACACCGGCATCTCCACATCATAATTGATGGGTGCAATCTGATAAAGTGACAAGAATTCTTATTTCAGAAAATAGATCATAAAGCTGACAATAAAATTAGGGGGTGGGGGGTGGCGAAGGAAGAGACATTTCCTGCACCCCCCCTCACCCCCGAGTGACACCGTGCCTCTCTGTAGTGAAAGGCTTCGGAACCTCTGTCACATTTTCTGTCTGTCTTATTCAGCTCGAAGGTTTCCTACCCTCTCCCACCACAGAACAGCAATGGCATCAAGTATGAGAGTATGAGAGCAGCTTGCTGATATATTTTGTTCGGTAAGGGTATGAAGGGATATGGAGCAAAGGCGGCAAAATGGAGTTGAGGTGCAGATCAGCCATGATTTGATTGAACGGTGGAGCAGGCTTGAGCGGTGAATAGCCTGCTCCTGTTCCTAATGTCCCCATTGCTGCCAATGGCTGCTGCAATTGACTTTTGCCCCCTGCTCGCCCCGGCCAAGCAAACACTGGAGAGAATAGTGGAGAAAATCAAAAGATTGGAATAGAATATTAGAAACATAGAAACATAGAAAAATAGGAGCAGGAGTAGGCCATTCGGCCCTTCGAGCCTGCTCCGCCATTCAATATGATCATGGTTGATCCTCTATCCCAATACCATATTCCCGCTCTCTCCCCATACCCCTTGATTCCTTTTGTGTCTAGAAATCTATCTATCTCCTTCTTAAATATATTCAGTGACTTGGCCTCCACAGCCTTCTGTGGTAGAGAATTCCACAGGTTCACCACCCTCTGAGTGAAGAAATTTCTCCTCATCTCAGTCCTAAATGTCCTACCCCGTATCCTGAGACTGTGACCCCTCGTTCTAGACTCCCCAGCCAGGGGAAACATCCTCCCTGCATCCAGTCTGTCTAGCCCTGTCAGAATTTTATACGTTTCAATGAGATCCCCTCTCATTCTTCTAAACTCTAGTGAATACAGGCCTAGTCGACCCAATCTTTCCTTATACGACAGTCCTGCCATCCCAGGAATCAGTCTGGTGAACCTTCGCTGCAGTCCCTCTATGGCAAGTATATCCTTTCTTAGGTAAGGAGACCAAAACTGCACACAGTACTCCAGGTGTGGTCTCACCAAGGCCCTGTATAACTGTAGTAAGACATCCTTGCTCCTGTACTCAAATCCTCTTGCAATGAAGGCCATTTGCCTTCCTAACTGCTTGCTGCACCTGCATGTTTGCTTTCAGTGACTGGTGTACAAGGACACCCAGTCCCTTTGTACATCAACATTTCCCAATCTATCACCATTTAAATAATACTCTGCCTTTCTGTTTTTCCTACCGAAGTGGATAATTTCACATTTATCCACATTATACTGCATCTGCCATGTATTTGCCCACTCACTCAACTTGTCTAAATCGCCTTGAAGCCTCTTTGTATCCTCCTCACAACTCACAATCCCATCTAGTTTCATGTTGTCAGCATATTTGGAAATATTACATTTGGTTCCCTCATCCAAATCATTGATACATATTGTGAATAGCTGAGGCCCAAGCACTGATCCCTGCGGCACCCCACTAGTCACCACCTGCCACCCCGAAAAAGACCAATTTATTCCTACTCTCTGTTTCCTTTCTGTTAACCAATTTTCAATCCATGCCAGTATATTACCCCCAATCCCATGTGCTTTAATTTTGCACACTAACCTCTTATGTGGGACTTTATCAAAGGCCTTCTGAAAATCAAATACACCACATCCACTGGTTCTCCCTTATCTATTCTATCAGTTACATCCTCAAAAAACTCCAGTAGGTTTGTCAAACACGATTTCCCTTTCATAAATCCATGTTGACTTTGTCTAATCCCGTTGATATTTTCTAAATGTCCTGTTATCACATCCTTTATAATAGACTCTAGCATTTTCCCTACTACTGATGTTAGGCTAACCGGTCTGTAGTTCCCTGTTTTCTCTCTCCCTCCTTTTTTAAATAGTGGGGTTATATTTGCCACTCTCCAATCTGCAGGAACTGTTCCATAATCTATAGAATTTTGGAAGATGACAACCAATGCATCCACTATTTCATGGCTACCTCTTTTAATACTCTGGGATGCTGATTATCAGGCCCTGGGGATTTATCAGCTTTCAGTCCCATTAATTTCTCCAGCACTATTTTTTTTACTAATACTAATTTCCTTTAATTCCTCCTTCTCACTAGACCCTTGGTTCCCTAGCATTTCTGGGAAGTTATTTGTGTCTTCTTCCGTGAAGACAGAACCAAAGTATTTGTTTAATTGCTCTGCCATTTCCTTGTTCCCCATTATAAATTCTCCCATTTCTGACTGTAAGGGACCTACATTTGTCTTCACTAATCTTTTTCTTTTTACATACTTATAGAAGCTTTAACAGTCTTCTTTTATGTTCCTTGAAAGTTTACTCTCATACTCTATTTTTCCCCTCTTAATCAATCTCTTGGTCCTTTTTTGCTGAACTCTAAACTGCTCCCAATCCACAGGCTTGCTACTTTTTCTGGCAACTTTATATGACTCCTCTGTGACTATTCTATGATGAGTGAAACCAAGTAAAAATAAAACTGAATCCAAAATTCTCGATTTGCCACAATTTCACACAATCATGTCATTTACATTGAAAGGATACAAAGTTATGAGATTCATTGCGTCACCATGGAACCTCCTTGGGAAGTTTTGTCAAATTGCCTGAGTCAGAGGGAAGTGAAACAGCGCCGGCTACACTGTTGCATAAAATTGGTTTCCTAATTTTAAGCGTTCAAAAAGCAATAACAGGAATGTAACACTTCTGATAACTTGCATACAGGAAAAGGTTGGAGCATTGAGCGGGGTTGGGTCGGGGTTGCGGGGGGGGGGGGGGTGGGGGAGGGGGTTGATCCAATTTATAAATGCCACATAATTTCCAATTACACTAGATTTCCACATAAGCACGGTGAATATAAATAGTTACTGTAGTCAACGCCAGTGAATTGACTTCTTCTGGTAAGCGAAGACAAATCAAAGACCCACAGCCAAAAACAGATTAAACTGGTCATTCTTTCATTACTGCCTGTTGGGATCTTCCTGTGTAAAAAAAAAATGGCTGCCGTATGTGCCTGTTAACAACAATCACTGCTCTCCAAAGTAATTGCTTGTATGTGAAGTCCTGTGAGCGTTTCTAAAAGATGTGATAAGGCACTAATAGAAATGCGAATCCTTTTCTGGAATAAGCCTAAAAATTATTAATTTGTGATATTTCTTTCCAGTGAACATAACACGTTATGTAGCATTCGGCCATCCCCTATTTTGGCAGAAGCATTATCGTATTCATTTTAAGTAAACATTTATAGGCTAATATCATTAAAAGTCATTTCTAGGCTATAGTCCGTTAGAGCAATGACCTTTCACCCTCGGGCAAGATTCCAATCCAGCTCACCCTGACGAGATAAAAGTCTCCTTTCACTGTAGACTGTAAGTAAGCAAGCCTGACCCGAGGCATCGGCCTGTGTTTTCCTATTCAGATACAGATGCATCCATTGTGCATTTTCTGTTTTTTTCTTTCAGTTTTTCAGAACTCACACAGTTTTTCCTTTTCATCTCCGTTGAGTTTGAGTAGTCTCCTAGAGGGAGGAAAGTCCACAGCACTAAATTGCCCATATTTTCGCACTAACATTGCAGCCTGGAGGCCGCAGGATTGCCTGTATAGGAAATTAAATGTGATGCTGGTACGACAGGGAGAGCCCTGTGAAGGTTGGGGTTAGGATACTTTATGGCGGGGGGCAGAGTAGGGGGAGCTTTGCTCTGCATCTAATCCGTGCTAGATACCAACCTGGGAGCATTTGATGCTGACACTGGATGCAAAAGGTGGAAAAATGTTTCATTCCCAGCATTAATATTACTCTCACATTCACTAACTTTATCCTCACAGTCATGGAGTTAGATATAAATGGGTTTATTTGTTCCTGTTGAGTCAGGAATTTCAAATCTTAAAACTTAAATCTTCTTTGAGAGTTAAGAATGTATGTAGTTTAAGTTTCTTTGTCATTTCACACAGGACACGGCCTAGAATATGGCTCAGCTTCCTCTTAGGCCCAAAAGCCCTGGCACAGTAACTTTCACACAGTGTATTTTTTTTTAAATGAGACTGATGCCCACACTATATAAATTCGATTCATCTGTACTTCTGCCCTGTGACTGAGACCTAAAGTAGCAACAAATTAAAATATGCCCTTTTTTACTGCCCTGAAACTTGCATTTCAGTAACGACGGACATTATAGCTGCATTGGAGCACCCCCACCCCCGCACATTCTTCATATGTATTCAGCGTTAACTGATACCTTTCTTTTAAAATTCTCGCCCTTGTGTTTAAATCCTTGCCCTTCCCTATTTCTGTAACCTCCTCCAGCTCTATAACCCTTCCCTTCAACTCTCTGTTCCTCTGACGCTGGCCCTTTTGTGCATCCATCCCTCCCTTCACCCCAGCATTGGCAGCCCTGCCTTCAGCCGTCTAGGCCGCACGCACTGGAATTCCCTCCCTCAGCCTCTCCACTTCACTCTCCTCCATTAAGACGCTGCTTAAAACCCACCTCTTTGACCAAGCTTTTGGTCACCCCTCCTAATATCTCCTTCTTTGCCTCAGGATCAGACATTATTGTCTGATTATGTCTCTGTAAAGCACCTTGGGGACATTCTTATACTTTAATGGCACTACATAAATGCAAGTTGTTGTTGTTGATTTCGAACTTTTCCTGTTCACCCTCTTACTAAACCGCCCGCCTCCTCGGGAAGTGGGGGTTACTAAGAGACCGAGGAGGAAAAGTGAACATGGCACTATTATAGATCTCTGTCACTCATCTTGGACACTGCTGGTGGACTGAAAGATCGGATGCAGCTAGAAGAGAATCTCACAATCAGGAAGAGGATATGAGCAAGCATTTGAACAGCTGCATTGTCGTGACACAGCACGAGCCACATGAGTTGGAAAAATCCTGATCGGATGGATATTTCGCTTTATTTTATTGTTAATGACATTGTTGCTTGTAAGGTTATTTTCAGAAAAAGCTCATTATTGAAGACATCTCATTGTAGCAAAACTTAACCCTTCGCGCTGGTTGAGATTCGATTATAGAAGGACCTTATCCTGGATAAGAAAGACTCGAAATAAGAATTGCACACACCTGCAGTAGTTCAGCTCAGCAACACCTGTTCAGCTCCAGACAATCAATAGGGCAGTGCTGTAGCGCTGGTGCATTGATTGGGCCAAAGTAATAGGTCAAGTGTTTTATGGTGCACCGCAAGTTCACGATCTCAGCTGTACTGTCAGGCGCATTCCCACAGGAAAGGAGGAAAAATCAGAGGGAAAATCCTTCACAATCCGCCTCCTGCATTTCCTAACGGTGGTTGGATACGGATGTGCCATTGTAGAGGATTGGAACTAGGGTCGCCTGCTTCATGACTGGGACTGGTGCATGGGGAGGAAATTATTAATAATTGGGGTGGGGAGGAACAATGACCAAAATATGAAATAACCCCTTAAAGAAAAGCCAAAAGACAATCATCAATGGAAAATGTGAAAGCTTTTTGTTATGCCACAGATTTGCAAATAGGCTGATAATAAGAGATCCAGGAAAAGGGATACTGCAATTTTCAAGAGCATTTATGAGCGAATGTTTCCCTTAGTTAGTCCTCTATCAAATGTCCCAGAAAACACTGTATTAATATTGTTTAGAATCCTATAATCTTAGAATTATGGATTTTTTTTAAAGTAGTTAAAGAGGGAATTTGTATAAACCACATTATTATTAAAGCCCAGAATCAGAAACATATTCAGAAATGGCATTTCCAGAACTGGAGATGAGAGAGAAATAGCCAGAAAATTACTGTTCAGAGGAAGAAAGACTCGTGTTCTATTACTGTATCTTAAAGTATTTGTGTGCTACACCTCAGCCCACTCTCTTAGCAGAGACAGGAACCCATTTCAAATCAATAGTTTAGTGCAGTGTGATGGGTAAGAACACGGTTGAGGAACATGGAGAGAAGAAGACCTGAACGCCAAAGAAAGACGGAGATGGAAAATGGAGAAGGACAAAGCCAAGATGGTGAGTTCAGTATTCTGGAACGATGAAACCCAGTGGACCACCTTCATTCCAACCCATCTTTTAAAAGAAAATGGCCGACATTCCAAACCTGCTCATGTTTCATTTTTGAGAGGTGCGGAGCCCTGCAAGAATCCCAAATAGCTGGGATATCTGGTGATGAGGGAACCAACATGAGGAAATAATCTATTTTGACTTTGTATTCACCAATCTACCTGTTACAAATATACCTGTCGATGGTTGGAGTCTTTGCCGGTGTTACTTACATCCAAAAAACATACGTAAAAAAATTCTGCTACATGTGGAAACGAGGTATAAACATTGTGATTGAATAGTTTCTGCTGACAGTACTCACATGGTCATTTACTCCTGAATTCATGGTTTCATATTTTGACTACTTAATTCATAGTGAGCTGCCCAGTGCAGGCTTGGCATCAGTTCCACCACTAAGGCTGAATAAAAGGGCTTCAGCTATTATTTAAACTCCAGCATTATTGCATGCAATAGAAAGGAAGGGGTTTCTCCTGGAAACTGTCTGGACAACGGAGGCTTCTTGACAACGTCCCGCCAGATTTACAGACTCTGCGCTGGAACTCATGGTATAGCAAATGAGAGAAAGGTGGGTGGTCTTCCTTGGCACTGGAGGGCACCCGCCACAGAACAGGCTGGTGCAGCAAGCTGGCAACAGAGAGACGACAAGGTGAGTGCTGCCACCAACACCCAACAGATCTGGCTCCAAACGTGTAAGAAAATGGCAGACCTGAAGAAATTTACCACAAGGTAAGGCTCCCAATGCCAAGTAGCTGCCCCAATAATGCATTCCACAAGGTGTCTCCTCATAATCTCTTACGCTTTTGCTCATGCCTCATTCAAACCATTCATACAACTGTCAATGCTTAACAGGAATGGCCATACTGCAGCATAGTACAAGTACAAGCTGCAGCTTGCATCTGAAATTGCAATCACATTGATATCTCAAAGGGACAGCTAATTCTTTTAGCAACTGAACTGCATGATGTAGGTTACTTTACTCACATACAGCATAGGGTGCAAGTTGGTCACATGTGTGTTCGTCAAACCTACAACATCTCAAGGCTACTCTGTATGCAGGATAAGTTGACACCTAATAAATAAGAGACACAAAGTAGAAGAGGGCAAAGTAACTCCAAGCCCTCAGCTCCCTTAGAGGAGACCACGCTCAACATCATTAGCTATGAGGTTAATAAGGGTGTACGAAGGGTGAGGTTGAAGGCTTACCCCAAACTCAAGGCTTGTACCATCCTGTTCTTGTCATATCTCCACCCTCCCTACTTACTCACACACAGAGATGCACTCAACCACAAAATCACCGTACACTGGACAGATTTTTCAGTCCACAACACCAATGGATTTGCCGAGTAGAGCTCAGAAACTGGACAAGAAGGCCTTAGAATCAGTATACAGTTTTCCACCAGGAGAATGCTGTGCCTAACCTTGTTGTGGCACATTATTGAAATTCCTTTAAATTTCCTGGCTTTCTTGTCGGGAACACACTGTGGCACTAAAATTCCATGGAGGTTCCCCCCAGTCTCCTGCCGAAGGTACAGTAAGAGTCTGGGGAATTCTCTGTGCAGACTCTGGACTGGTGTTTCTGCTGAGCACATGTAAAACGGGAATTGCTAGGATAGCCCATTGTGGCCTTTGAGAGCTGGAGTATTTGTAGTTGTAGTTTCGCTCCTTGGATTAGCTATTCCTGGATCCTTCTGCCTTATTTTTCGTGCATTCATTTTTTATTTTTTTATTTTTTGTTATTTTCTTACCTTGCATTTAAGTTGCCGTAACCAAAATTCAGCAGATGGGAATCTGTTTAGGTTTTCTATGCTTTCTGCTTGTTTTAAAGGAGGAAGAAGAGGATTTGAAGAGGAAAATTGCTGACATATGACACAATGTCGGTGAATAAATTGGTTGCAATGTATCTCAGCTAATCCAGAAAATTTCTGATTGTGGGGAATAAGGTAGCAGAGCAGCAATGGATGACCATTGATGGTAGATGAGGAAATGCTGAGGGCAGTGTTGCAGAAGGTGCTTGTAACCACTTTCATTTTGCTGTTTTGAGAGCACAGTCCCTTAAAGAGGCAGCACAGGTCCTTAACTAAATAGGATAGAATTTCCATAAGGGTCTCTCCCACCATAACGTCAGTGGAAGATTGGTGGAACTGGCGTAAACAGCAGTTTACACCATTTCTCCTGAGTTCCATAATAAGAACATAATAAGACATAGGAGCAGGAGTAGGTCATTTGGCCCCTCGAGCCTGCTCCGCCATTCAATAAGATCATGGCTGATCTGATCTTGGCCTCAACTCCACTTCCCTGCCCGCTCCCCATAACCCTTGACTCCCTTACCATTCAAAAATCTGTCTATCTCCACCTTAAATATAATCAATGACCCAGCCTCCACAGCTGATGTTCTGCCAAAAGCTACAGCAGGTTAAGTCCCATGTAAATTCTACCCCAATGTCTTTTGGATGAGCACTTGTCATCCTGACTATATTGACGCTTCTGCAGCAACATCTTCTTGGTCACCCTGACCTCGATTGCAAGTTGGCTTCCTCCTCCTCGATGATTAGGCCCTTCTGTGTTGCAAAGTTGTGGAGCAAGTAGCAGATGACGATGAACTTGGAGACTCTGGCAAGGCTGTACTGTAAGGTGCCTCCTGATCTGTCCAGATATTAGCGGCGCTGCTTCAAGATACCAATAGTATGTATGGGTCTAATTGGTCAGCCCTGTCATGCTGTTGTTGCAGGTCTCCTTAAAGCAGATGGCACATCTACGTAATTGCCACCTTGCTGAAAGTGGATGTAGTTCTCTTTTGATGCCATTTGTTCCTCTTTATCTTCATCGTTTATTAAATCCATTGAGGGCGGAGCACTGAAGGAAATCCCCAAAGAATAGCAGCAAAAAGACATAAGCAATACGTCTTCAAGGGATTCCTTCCTGACAGGTTAGAACCTGGTGGACTTTAATCCCGTTTTAAATTGACAAGATTAGCACAACGCACATGTAGTGTCTGAAAGCTGTACAATTCCAAGCTGTCTCATTATGTAGTATTTATAAGGAGATTTGCTTCACTAATGAAGGTCGCATACATGCTGTGTGAATGGGGTGCACTTTTGCTGACTGGAATTTTCAAGTTTATATTGCCTGCTAGTAGTTGAGATACTGGGGGAGATTTTAACTGGAGGGCGGGATTGGTGCCTGGGAGGCCCAACATGGGCAGCTTATTGGAATTTCTGAAGGAATCGAGGCCCGGCCTGGTGCCTGCGGGAATGATGTCAAGGCGGCAGGTGGGAGCGGGAACTGGGGCGGGAAATTGGCCAATAAGGTCAGTGCTGGAGGGAGGAGGATGGGTGGTTTCCAAATAGATGCCTTTGTGAGGAGGGCCAAGGCAGGGGAATTCCTTTCAAGGCCCAGAGGAGCATTTCTGCTCGTCCTGGCCCCCAAGCAATCCTATCGAAGAAGAAAAAATAGCCGCTGCTGCATCCCGCCAGGTTTCTCGGGTCTCCCACTAGAGTCATCGTAAAAATCACTTGGCGGCACCGATGAGGTCATTGGGCTGCGATGTTTAGATTTAAAGTAGGCCCCAGCCTGCCTGCAGCGGGAGCCTCGGCCGACTTCAAATTCAGCGGAGATAAAAAGTCACCGGGCGGGGACGTAGTGACCTCGCGTCAGTAAATGGACTCAGGCAATTTTAACTCATCTCACGCAACGTTTCCGCCAGGCACGGGAGGGATTAAAATCGACCCTATTGGCTGGAGTTTCCACTCCTGCACTCGCCATGAATGGGTGGAAAATCGTGGGCAGGCGGACATAGAGTCGGAAAAGCCCTAAAATCTCTGTTTCCTGCCTCTGTCACAGCATCAATGACAGTGAGGTCTTTTCAGGCCAGTAAATATAATGCAAATTAATAGAACTCCAAGCATAGGCATCTTCCAAGGGAAAAAACAAACAACCCCAATGGACGTTTGTAGACTTTAAACGCTTGTTCCAGTGGTTCGAGGGGGGGGGGGGGGCGGGGGGAGTTTGGGGGGATGTTAAAATCCCAATTTTAAGATAAAGATCCCATGCCACTATTTAAAGAAGAACACAGAGTTCTCCCTGTTGTCCTAGCTAACATCACCAAAAACAGAGCCGCAAGTCATTCATCTCATTGCTGCTTGTCGGATTTTGCTCCGCACAAAATGGCTGCCGCAGTCACATAACAACAGTCACTGTAACGTAATTCATTGTATGTGAAGTGCTTACAAGCATTTCTTAGAGGCGTGTTAAGATACTATATAAATGCCAGTGTTCTTTTTCTTTCCCTTTGAATATGCTGAGGCAGATGCTGTACTTCCAGCAGCTGGGGCTTAAACCTAGGTTTCACTGTAGGGCCTGGGGATATGCAAATTTTGAAAGGAGACGATATACGGGGAGAGTGCCATTTGGAAGCGGGTGTTGCTAGGCAGTATACTGGACCATAGAAAAGATAAAGGAGCAAAAATATCTCTTTCGATGCATCCGAAATTTAAACTGTTATTTATAAATTAGGATCTGTAGTCCTTTAAATCCAGTGAAAGGGGCAAGAGACGCATATGATGTCATTTTACAAAATGGTACCCCTGACGCATAGACTCGCCCACTAGGATTGCATATTGGTGATTCAACTGCACGGCCCCTACCATTTTTCCATCCGTTTATACACAAATTCCCAGTATGCATTCTTGGCAGGCAAAGCCCTTTGCCAGGCGTGCAATTTCCTAAATTTATCCTGACAGTCCCAAACTTCGTTACAGCTACAAAGTAATATCCTTTAAATATGTTTAGCCCTTATATCGCGACCTTTAGCAGCCCACTAATGCAAATTCTGCAGTTGTAATTGCACTGTGAAATATTAGCTATGATCCCATTGACCCGTTCATGTGAAATTCCTTTCTCTGCTATTTTAACCAAACCATTTATTATAATAGAGGAATGTCATGCAAGTACAGTAAGATCTAGATTATGAATACTGCACATCATGATTTCAATCCTCATGTTTCTTGTCAATGAATTGGATTGCACTCAAAAAATATCAACAACAGCTTGTCTCAGTGGAGCAACCTGGAACACTTTACTACAGTGTACAATGTTGTAAAATGTCCCAAGCTGCTTCTCAGAGGCAGAAATTGGTGAGGAGCAGTGAAAAGATAAGAATTAGGGGAGGTGACCAAGGGAAAAGTCAAAGAGGCAAGGTTTGTTAAAACTTTAGAAGGAAGGGAGAGAGGTAGTAATGCTGAAGGGATTAGGGAGAGTGATCTAGAGTTTGGAGACAAGTGGGGTGATTTTGCCAGCCCCGAGGAGGCGGGTATGGAGGTGGGACTGCCGGGAAAATGGCAGAATTTGGGGGCGGGTGGCAAACCCACCCCCAACCCGCCTCCGTGCCACCTTCCCAGGAGGCGGGTAGCCGTCCCGTGCCATGTCCCATCTCCTTGGAGACGGGAAGGGATTAAAGCCTATTAACTGCCTGTTAACAGGTAGTTAACAGGCGGAAAATAGGATTATCCCCTTTTTGCCCTCACAACTGCGGGCTTCCCGACGGCTCCAAAATCCGCCAGCTCAGCTCAGCGAGGTGAGTACTGGGTCTGCAGGGGTTGGGGGGGAGCAAAAGTGTGGTGTGAAGGTAAGTGATGGGTGCAAGAGTGTAGATGTGAGTATCTGAGGTAAGTACTAAGTTTTTTTGAAAGTGTACTTACCTTTGTTTCTCCCTGCAGGCTTCAGTTGGTTTCTATGCGGAGAGTCTCGCACCTCCGTGTTGCAGATGAGAGATGGCCGTTGCAATCTCAGATGCAACAAACATCTAATTTCTGTAAAAGAAAAAAGGTTGATGAGGTCTTGAATGCAAGACCTCATCAAACTGCAGAGAATGTCAATTCATCTGTCAAAAATTTTTGACAGATGAAACGTCATACGTTGACGTGCTCTGCAACCGGCTTTCCCTTGATTGGCCTGCTAAGCCCGCTGGGCGGGCTTAACAAGGTCAATCAAGAGAAAATAACGTGGGTTGGCCACAAATCGATGGAGGTGGGACATCGACCCGACAAGCAGCAGTCCCACATCCAACTCGCCCCCAGTCACAAAATCGCCCCCAAGATAACCAAAAGGCTTTGCCACCAAAGGGGCAGCAGAACTAGCGGGGATGCAAAAGAGACTAGAGTGAGAAGAAGTGCTTGAGGTAGTTAGGGCTGGAGCAGTTTGCAGAAGTAGTGAAGGGTGAAACTGTAAAAGGATTTGTAGACAACAACATGAATTTCAAATTCAATGAGTTGAAGGACGGGGAATCAATGGAGGTTTGCGAGTGTAGGGGTAATAGGTGAGCAAGGTTTAGTGTGGTTTTGGATAAGTTGGAGTTTATCTAGGATAAACCTGGGAGAGTGGTGAGGAAAGCATTGGAGAAGTTGTGCATGGAGATGGCAAAGCCATGGATGAGGATTTCAGAATTGATGGAAGTGAGTTAAGGGAAAGATAGGTAATGCTGTGAAGATAGAAATAGATCATTGTGATGGTGGCTACAATATATGGTTTGAAGCTGGCTCAGGGTCAAACAGGATGCCAAGGTTGCCTAATTTCAGGGTCAGTCTGAATGAACTGCTGGGAAATGGAGGCAAGATGAGTTTGGTGGAACATCACCACAAGTTCATTACAATTGGGGTATTGCTAAGTGAGCATCATAAAATTACTCTCCATCATGTCAAGAAAGGTAGCTGATTAAAGATGCACAATGCAAAACGTGAGGTTTATTTATGTGTTCAAGAGTTTTCTTTTATATATCTTTAGGGGTAGGGAGCATTTCCTAAGGGGGTTGAGTGAGTTTGGTAGAGTTCATGTCAGAGCAACTTGTACATGATGGAAGGAATGACATAATGTGGCAAAGGGTGTTTTCTTGCTCTGTCCCTTCTTACGTCACTCTACCAAGATAATACAAAACCTGGGGCCTAATTGAATAGAGACCGTGCTCGATCGCTGGGAACAATTTGTAAGCTTGTTGTAAATTATATTGAATTAATAATGAAAAACTTGCAACCTCAATCAGTAGACTCGAAGTATACTTGCAAAGAGCTTGCTATGAAATTCCCATCCTTATGTTCAAATCCTTCCATGGCCTCACCCCTCCCTATCTCTGTAACCTCCTCCAGCCCTACAACCCTCCGAGAACTTTGCATTCCTCCAATTCTGGCCCCTTGTGCATCCCCAATTTTAATTGCTCCACTATTGGTGGCCGTGCCTTCAGCTGTCTAGGCCCTAAGCTCTGGAATTCCCTCCCTAAAACACTGCGCCTCTCTAACTCTTTCTCCTCCTTTAAGACCCGGCTTAAAACCTAACACTTTGACCAAGCTTTTGGTCACCTGCCCTAATGTCCTAATCGCTCTTTACGTGGCTCAGTGTCAAGTTATGTTTGGTAAAGCTCCTGTGAAACGCCTTGGGACATTTTACTGTAAGGGTGCTACTGGATGCAAGTTGTTGAGATGGAAGAATGCATACTAACAGGGGTTTCCCAGCTGAACATGTGCGATCAGAAGCTCTGTGGCTCAAGTAAAAAGGAAGTTAAAGTGCTGTAAGTTTTTTTCTCGTTTAAAAAATCAAAGGCGTTTTCATTTTAAAATCGCAATTGCGTTGTTGAAGCATGAAAATGAACTCGGATACTCTCTGAACAGGCCTGCACTGTATCGGCCACCAAAACAGGGACAGAAAAATGCAGCAAATTAGAAGTAAAACCACAAGGCAAGTTCCCAGCCCCTTATTTGCTTGTTTGGTTTTGGCTCAGGTCTGGGAAGTGTTTGAAACAGCAGTTATGACAAGGGAATGATGAAGTGTCCAGTATAATGGTGCACAGTTCCGGGTCACTGCATCGAAATGTGAGGGAAATGTGCTCTTGCTAATTACTTTCAGGTGTGTACTGGCGCTGTCAGGGTTGGTACGAATAACTGCTTGGGCACTGCCAGCAGATATCGACCTGCCAGGCCCCGCATGAACCTGCGCAGTTGTAAATAACGTTGATCATTTCCTCTTTTCTAGAGCAGAATCATAAACCCTGGACTTTGCAGAACAATTAGACCATCTCACCTCAACTCAATAATAATTATTAATAATCAGTCAAATTAGAAAAGAGCACTGAAGTTAGATCTTTCTTTGCATCTTTTCCATGCTGAGCAGAACCAGATCAATTTTGTATTTTCTAGAGCAAGCGACAGAGCCTTTCGATTTAATGTTGTGTGGAACTGAAACTCAGAACCTTCTAAATCTGTCACTTCTTCACTCCCAATTAAGTCAACGTTTGAATGATTTAAACCCGAGCGCTAATCAAATGCACAATTAAAAAAAAGTCAATCAATTAAAAAAAATACCAAAGTGGAACTGGCTCCTCAAAAATGGTGGCAACACAAACGTATGAAATGCACGGTTGCTGCTGTGTCTCCTGGTTTCAGTCAAGCAGACTTTGTCTTATTTAACGCAAATTCAGTTTTGAATTGGAGTGTGACAGGCCCGTCTGACCAGACAGTTCAGATGGGGGTTAACAATGGATGCACTTTATCTTTGAAAGGAAGAATACAAGTGAAGAAACTGGTTTGGCAGTAAAGTCACTGATTTACTGGAGTCTTATTTCTCTGACAAGTAGTATACCATGTCAGACTTTTATTTAATAAAATAAACAAACAAAAAACAACCCAGGAATGTGGTTTTACTGCTCATTTGTGCGAAGGAGCACAAGGCTGGGAAATGAAATATGTTTCTTCCTTGTCCTCAGAAGTAACGCAAAACATAGTAATGCACTCAACCATGACCTCAGAAGACTAACCCCCTCCTCTATAGAAGCCAATATGACATTTATTTCCCACACTCTTCTCTCTCTGATAAACTGAGGGTGATAAATTAAGCTGCATATTTACAAATTCATGTCAGTTTTCAAGTGCAGAGCGGTGTCCATTAGGATTTGAATCGAGTTGCTGAAAACTAATTTCACTGTGACTGGGAGGCCTGCAGAGACGGGACTCACTATCAGGGCTGTCACTAACTCAGCTTGTTTATTAGAGAAATATATGGGAGCCACAGAACTAGGCCTCACCGAGGGCTCATGTTCGTCTGCCTCATCTGTTAAAGAGAGAGATGGTACTAATGGAACCCACAGAAACAGGCCTCACTAAGGACTGGTACTTGCTTATTAAAGCGTTAGTATATGGCCTCATTAAGGACCATCAGCAATCTAGTTTGTTATGCTGTTGTTATTTGAAAGAGAGTCAGCGTCAGTGGCACATTAAGCAATGGTGTCTGGTTTGTGCTGGCAGGGTTGGACCTGCCTAATTGTAATGGTGGTACAATTTCCAGTCTCCTTCAAAGCTCAGAGAGCACCAGTGCATGTCTAGGCTCATAACAGCAACAACAACTCGCATCCAATTAGCGCCTTTAACATACAAAACATACCAAGGCACGTTACAAAGGAATAATAAGAGGAACAGATGTAGAGCCATGGAAAAGAGATTAGAGAAAATGACTGAAGGCAAAGTCAGAAAGGTGGCTTTTAAGGAGGTTTTTAAAGGAGTACATCGAATTAGAGAATTGGAGGATTCAGGAGGGAGTTCCAGATAGTGAGGGATGAGACTTGTGCTGCTAACTATAGAAACCCGTTTCCATGCGGAAATTTATCAGAGAGAAATACATGGGACACACGCGAGACAGAACTCACCGAGGACTCATAGAATCATAGAGTTATACAGCACAGAAAGAGGCCCTTCAGTCCATCGTGTCTGCACTGGCCATCAAGCCCTGTCTATTCTAATCCCATTTTCCAGCACTTGGTCCGTAGCCTTGTATGCTATGGCTTTCAAGTGCTCATCTAAATGCTTCTTGAATGTTGTGAGGGTTCCTGCCTCTACCACCCTTTCAGGCAGTGAGTTCCAGATTCCAACCACACTCTGGGTGAAAACGTTTTTCCTCAAATCCCCTCTAAACCTCCTGCCCCTTACCTTGAAACTATGCCCCCTGGTTATTGACCCCTCTACTAAGGGGAAAAGTTCCTTTCTATCTACCCTATCTATGCCCCTCATAATTTTGTACACCTCAATCAGGTCCCCCCTCAGCATTCTCTGCTCTAAGGAAAACAACCCCAGCCTGTCCAGTCTCTCTTCTTAGCTGAAGCGCTCCAGCCCAGGTAACATCCTGGTGAATCTCCTCTGCACCCTCTCCAATGCAATCACATCCTTCCTATAGTGTGGCGACCAGAACTGCACTCAGTATTCCAGCTGTGGCCTAACTAGCATTTTGTACAGCTCCATCATAACCTCCCTGCTCTTATATTCTATACCTTGGCTAATGAAGGCAAGTATCCCATATGCCTTTTTAACCACCTTATCTACCTGTCCTGCTGCCTTCAGGGATCTATGTACATGCACACCAAGGTCCCTCTGATCCTCTGTCCTTCCTAGGGTCCTGCCATTCATTGTGTATTCCCTTGCCTTGTTAATCCTCCCAAAATGCATCACCCCACACTTTTCAGGGTTAAATTCCATTTGCCACTGTTCTGCCCATCTGACCAACCCGTCTATATCGTCCTGTAGCCTGAGGCTTCCCTCCTCGCTATTTACCACTCCACCAATTTTCGTGTCATCTGTGAACTTACTGATCATACCTTCTACATTCATATCTAAATCATTAATGTACACTACAAACAGCAAGGGACCCAGCACCGATCCCTGCGGTACACCACTGGACACAGGCTTCCAGTCACAAAAACAACCTTCGACCATCACCCTCTGCCTCCTGCCATTAAGCCAATTTTGGATCCAATGTGCCAAATTGCCCTGGATCCCATGGGCTCTTAACTTCTTGACCAGTCTCCCATGCGGGACTTTGTCAAAAGCCTTACTGAAGTCCATGTAGACTACATCAACTGCACTACCCTCATCCACACACCTAGTCAACCCCTTGAAAAATTCAATCAAATTGGTTAGACATGATCTCCCCCTGACAAAGCCATGCTGACTATCCTTGATTAATCCTTGCCTCTCCAAGTGGAGACTAATTCTGTCCCTCAGAATTTTTTCCAATAATTTCCCTACCACTGATGTTAGGCTCACTGGCCTGTAATTCCCTGGTTTATCCCTACTACCCTTCTTGAATAATGGTACTACATTAGCTGTCCTCCAGTCCTCTGGCACCTCCCCTGTGGCCCACTAAAACCGTTAGTACCTCCTCCCTCTCAATGCTAATTTGTTCAAGTATATCACAATCCCCCTGCCTGATTTCTATGCCTATATCACCCTTCTCCATAGTGAACACAGATGCAAAATATTCATTTAAAACCTTACCTACATCTTTCGGCTCTACACACAGATTGCCACTTTGGTCCCTAATGGGCCCTACTCTTTCCCTGGTTATCCTCTTGCCCTTAATATACTTATAAAACACCTTGGGATTTTCCTTTATTTTGCCTGCCAGTGTTTTTTCATGTCCCCTCTTCGCTCTCCTAATTTCTTTTTTAAGTACCCCCCTGCACTTTCTATACTCCTCTAGGGCTTCCACTGTTTTTAGTCCTTTGTATCTGCCAAAAGCCTCATGTTGGCCCACCTAATCTATTGGCCTTGAAATTCCAAGGGCAGCGGACTGAGCAGCTGTTCTGGGATCCAGCCCACCCATTGCCCTTCAAAAGCCATCCAGCCGAAGTTGGCGGTGGGTGCAAGCACATCTTTGGCGCCCTCCTGCCTGATGCCAGCGGAAATTTGTCAAGACATGGAGCTGTTTGAAGAAAAGTAGGGGAGTTCTCCTCAGTGTACTGACCAACATTTATCCCTCAACCAATATGTCTAAAGCAGATCATCTGGCCATCTATCTCACTGCTGTTTGTGGGAGCTTGCTGTGCACAAATTGGTGGCAGTGTTTTGCCTACATAGCAACAACAGCTTACTTCAAAATTAATTTATTGCCTGTAAAGCGCTTTGAAGCATCCTGAAGTCATGAAAGTCGCTATATTAAAGCATATTCATTCTTCCTTTACCTTTGCTGACAGTGCTGACTATCAAGTCAGATGCATTACAATTAACAGCTGAGCAGCCAATCAGAGCCAAACAATATTGCTGCTGAGCGACTTTTTAAGCTGCAGCCTTATTCTTAAACTTATAAAAGATGACTAATTCCCCTAGGTGGGTTACATGCTGCTAGAGTTTTTTGTTCTGTTTGACTGGTGAAATGGGCAGACATGTAGCAAATGAAATTTAATGCAGAGAGGTGTGAAGTGATACATTTTGGTAGGAAGATTGAGGAGAGGCAATATAAACTAAATGGCACAATTTTAAAGGAAGTGCAGGAAGAGAGAGACCTGGGGGTGTATGTACACAAATCTTTGATGGTGGCAGGACAAGTTGAGAAGGCTGTTAAAAAAAGCATATGGGATTCTTAGCTTTATTAATAGAGGGGTAGACTACAGAAGCAAGGAAGTTATGGTAAATCTTTATAAAACACTGGTTAGACCTCAGCTGGAGTATTGTGCTCAATTCTGTGCACCGCACTTTAGGAAGGATTTCAAGGCCTTCGAGAGGGTGCAGAAGACATTTACTAGAATGTTATCCGCGATGAGGGTCTTCAGTTGTGTGGAGAGACTGGAGAAGCCGTGGTTGTTCTCCTTAGAGCAGAGAAGGTTGAGAGGAGATTTGATAGAGGTGTTCAAAATCGTGAACAGTTTTGATAGAGTAAATAAGGATAAACTGTTTCCAGCGGCAGAAGGGTCGGTAACCGAAGGGCACAGATTTAAATGATTGGCAAAAGAACGTCTTAAGGATTATTATTTTTTTTACACAGCTAGTTGCTGTGATCTGGAATGCGCTGCCTGAAAGGGCGGTGGAAGCAGATTCAATAATAACTTTCAAAAGGGAATTGGATAAATACTTGAAGGGAAAAAAATTACAGGGCTATGGGGAAAGAGCAAGAGAGTGCGACTAATTGGATTGCTCTTTCAAGAGCCAGCATAGGCACGATGGGCTGAATGGCCTCCTTCTGTGCTGTATCATTCTATGACTCAGTAAAAATGTAGGGAAACGAAAGTAGCTGGAGGGTCCTGCATGAGCTCCTGCTCATAATGCCAACAATTCTGCTTTTTACTTAAAAATAGAAGCTTCTTTGAAATCATTATTTGCAGGACTGTTCCTTCCATCGTTTCCTCTAAGCCGTGCAGCCCGGGACCAGCTTTTCCAATGAGAAATTTTGTGCACGCGTGAAACTTTGAGTGGGCCGCGCAGCTCGTTAAAGGGGCCGCGCAGCCAAAAAAAAAATTAGGGGGAACATTCGTTCCTTGTTGTCCTTATTTCATACGTTTTATCATCAGCTGAAATAATATATTGACCAGTTCAGGAACCAAGACAGTAAATTTTTTTAAACTTTGATCGTGAAATCATTATTAAACGTACCTCAAGATGAGGTCCATGTTAGGAATTAAAAATGTTCTGCCATTATTCACAGGAAGAGTTTAAAGGAAAAAACACAATCCAAATATTGGAAATCTGAAACAGAAACAGAGAGAGTAGCATCTCAAAAGAGCAAACATAAAGGCTGATTTCCCCGATCGAACACTCTTGGCTCAGAGGGATGCTCACAGGGAGCAATAGTTGGGAATCTAAGGCCCTTGCATCGGTATGCTCAGTGCTATTTGTAAAATGTGAACTGTAAGTCATGGATCATTGATGAAATACACAAGTGCTCCTGAATTGGCAGCAGCAGCAGCCAAGTTCTCTACTCAGTTCCGAAAGAGTCTTTTTTTTTTACACACCTTCCATCCTATAAATAGTTTTGTACTCAGGCATCCTTTATAGGTCTACAATTTAACTGCCCACACTGTGTGGAAAACTGAAACTCAATCGTGCCATGTTAACAAGTAAGTTGAATGTAATCAGTAGTGAATGGCAGTAGCCCTTCAGCTCTCCCTTCTCAAGTGCAGGCTTGCTGTATCACCGCGACATAACTGAGGTTAGGGTGGCAGGTTCCCTTCCGTGAAGGATGTTCGTGAACCAATTAGAGTTTTACAACAATCCAGCAGCTTTCATGGTTTTTTCTTCTGGAGCGAGCCAACAGATTACCAGATTTATTGAATTCAATTTCACAATTTGATTTGAACTCATGACCTCTGGGTTGCTTGTCTTGTACCATAACCACGACACTAGACGACCATTGTCTGTCCCAATATTTTCCTGTCCTGTGAATATTGGAACAGACACACTCGCTACCTCGTATTGAGGTGCTCGACATAGCAAAGTTACATTCACCATCTCACTGAAAAGCTCTGCAATGTGCAAAACACTCACTCATCTCATAAAGTATCCATTGTATTAGGAAGATTCACTATTTCATTGAGAATCACTGTTGTATTATGGGAAATATCTTATATGTCAGCCATTCTTCCTTCCTATGTTCAGTATGGACATTTATCCATACTAATTTCCATCTGCCAATGTTCTGTCCATTTACATATTTTGCCCAGCTCATTCTTTTGTTTGTCTTCGATTTATTGAAAGAAAGAAAGACTTGCATTTATATAGCACCTTTCACAACCACCGGACGTCCCAAAGCACTTTACAGCCATTGAAGTACTTTTGAAGTGTAGTCACTGTTGTAATGTAGATTTTTATTTGGAACAGTGAGTGCCGATGACATCATTGAGGAAACTAGTTTCGGAGGAGTTGCTGAGGCTGATAGCGATTCAGTAATTGATTTAACACACATATAAGTGAAATGGCAGGCTTGCTGGTTCAATGATTGAATCCACTGATGTTCACTTACACCCTTCCCCTTCCCAGTAATGTCACCAGCCACACACTGTTGAATCAAAAGTGGGCATATTTTAAATCAACAGAAATAAATGCACAGAAAATTCTGAAAAGGATTATTTTCTCAAGAGGTGCAGATGGCGAGACTCCCTCTTTAAGCTAGACTGCAAACTCGTCTTGGCCTAACACCGCAGTTCATTACAGAAGTGATCTCGCAGTCGTCAGCAACTTATAAAAGCATGTGTGGGGGGGGATATTTTTGGACGTGAAGAAAAAAAAAAAGTTGCGTGGAGTTTCGGTGGAAGAAGAAGTTGCAGCGGCGATGTAACACCCGGAAAGGAACACCACAAGAGCTGAAAGAGAAGTGAAGGAGCCGTGAGTTCCCTGAAGGAAGGACAGCAGAGTAGAAGTTATTCACACATTATGGCAGCTGCACGTTATAAATAGCCTTTGAAAGATTTCCAGCTTATAAAATCTAGTCACCACCAGCAACCAGTCAATTGACTTTTTCCAAACCTCACGACATAATATAGAAAATAGACTGATTTTTTTTTTTACAAAAGTCAGCAGGTCCTCTAAAAGCATTTATATTGAAATGTGAGCACAATATTTCACACGGGCACTAACTGTACCCTGCGAGCACAGTATATAAATCTATTTGAGGTGGGGAATGCCATAAATCTATACATAAATATTTGCACGTCAATCGCTACGACTTGGAGGACTGTTTTGCTTCTGCATGAGCTGCAAACAAACAGGACGCAAACCTTTAAAAAAAAATTTATAAAGAACAATATGAGTGCCACTTGTAAATAACAAAGAAAATATTTGGACAGGTGTTTATGAGATCCACAACTTAATGCCAAAGAGCCCATGCAATATAAAAAAAAAACCACACAGCGCAGTGCATTGCTGTGGCTTTTCAATAACAGTTATTGAAAAGTCAGGATCCGAGACATATTTGGAGGAGAAAGTTCTGTTTTAAGCAATATGTGGAGTTATGTCTATCTCAGCAATGACTTTTTGTCTTCACAATCAGCTTAACAGTTGTCTCCTGGGACCAAAGGTTCTGTCTCACATAGGGCACTCTTTGTACTGAGTTGCCCCCCTGAACAGCCCAGACGATAAGATCTCAGGCTGTTTATCACAGATTTTTTAATGTACAGTATTTGTAAAAAAAAAAAAAAATCCTAGATGGACAGCTTATAAGATTGAGCATTAGAAGAGATAATCTGCAAAACCAAGACCGTGGAGAACAGAAGTACCTAAATGTAGGTCAAGGAGAAGTCCATTTTTTGGAATTTTACTCGGTCGTTTATTTTTCAGTTTTATCGTTTTTATTAGCTCCACTTTTGGCTGAGCTGATCAAGTAGAAGTGGCCCGTTGAAATCAGGCAAAGGCCTTGCTGTGGCTTGGTCCGACCTTCATAGCAGTGTGGTGAAAGTCCCTGTGAAAACAAAGTGCTAAACACTGAGTAAATAGCTCTGATGGAGAGCTTTAAGTAGAAGTGCATAAATAAATCAAGGTCCCTCTGGGAAACGCTGGAGAGGGAGGAAAAGAGCGAGATTTAAATGGTGACCGGGATTTGTTTGCAGAAGGGCCCAAATCCCAGGTTCAATGTTTACGCAAACGCAAAAAAAAAAAAATTAACCCTCTCGCTTCGCAGAATCCCGAGCCAGGATGCCTTGCGACAGTCCAGCCAACTGCTCGAGTGGAATTTTTAACCATGTGTCCACTACAGCTGCAGTTAGACTGCACTGCTGGTCGGAAGCTAGTAGTTGTAGAGTGTGGACCACAGCTGGCACGACCCAAGTTATAGTGAAGGGCAGTAAACGGTACTCGGCCATCCAGGAGTAAATTCTGCATATGCATGCTCCACCTGCATGTTGCTATTTTTAATGTTGGGAATGTGACAATGGCCCAGAAATTCCATTCGCAGCCCTCCCGCGGGCGGAGGGCTGCGATTCGGAAAAATCTCCGCTTGGGCCGGAGGGCTCCCGGGACGCGCACACTTCCGTTGCTGTGCCTCTTCAATCTGCCGGTGCGCAGCGCACGCGTATCCCAGGGGCGCAGCTAGTTCGCAGCGTCCCTGGGATCACGTGGGCCATGGGGAGCCAATCAGAGCAGGGAATCTCCATTCATAGATTTGACAGGAAGACCTGTCAAATCTATGAATAGAGATGAGCCCCAAAACATAAGTAAAACTTCAAATAAATAAAAAAAAACATCACATTTTTAAAATGACTATAAATTACATAAATTAACTATTTTAAACAAAAATTTAACATTTTTGAAAAAAATAATTAAAGTTTTTAACGGGGCTAAAAATAAACTTACCTTTCTTTAAAGTATTTTAAAATGATAAATCAGGGGACAAATTTTTTTTTTACACTTTATTAAACTATTAGCCTGCTAAAAGCAAGCCTTGCGCCTGCTTTTCTAGGCACAGCTGTTCCCGACTTACCTGGACTCAAGCCAGTGTGGAAAAAAACGGAAGTTTTTAACGTAAGGGCTGCCTATCCGGCGCAGGCGTTTGTCCAGTCAAGCCCTTTCTGCAGAGAACGGAAGTGCCAGTTTCCAGCGCATGCGCAGTGCATGCGTAAAACCGGCACTTCCGTTGGCCCTACGGGTGAGTACACAGCGCATACCCACCCATAGGGAACGGAATTTCTAGGCCATTAAAAAGACTCAGTACTAAGCAGTCACGTGCTCGGAAAACCCAACTGACTGCTTGAGCGCTTTGCAGACTGGAGTTATACTCCACCTGATGCCAAACCCACGTTCCAGAGTCAGTAGATGTAACCCAACATTGCTTTTCATTGACATGAAAACTGTAGTATCACTGCAGTCTAAATGCTTCCTTCCCCCCTCCTTTCAAGATGTCCATGGTCTCATCTGTAACATCTGGATAAAGAAAGAACAATAGATCTTCTAAAGTGAAAACAGAGAACTTAATACAACCACGGGGCATGATCTCATTAATAGCAATGTCTAAATTAAACTGAAAACATGTTACAGTTGGGTTTTCTTACTATTAAAGCACTGCTCAGGGAGTGGGTGGCAAAGTCGGTTAGAACATTTCCTTTACCTCTGGGACTTAAATTTCAATTGAGTGCAGACTGATGCAATCAAAGTCTCATGTCTAATAGAAATAGACTGGGGCAGACTCGACCCAGTTTCTAATGAGCACAGATCCAGAGTATAAAGTAAAGGGTTGAGATCAAAAAACCATGGCGAGGCAGATCAATAACTGAACCCTGTGCCCTCATCCTTAGGGTGCACGTACACTGCCACTATTCTGTATGCCATGTGAAAGTGGCAGTATAACTCCAGAGTAAGGTTGCCAACCTGACTAAAGTGAGAAGGTATCAGTCCATCTCCTGTAGCCTGAAACCGTTTGGTGATCAGACTGTGTGCTGTAAACTCCATGCCATTTTGAAGCCATATTTTAAAAGTGCCATTGAGTCACCTCAGAGCCTTGGAGACTTCTCAACGATTTGAATGTTTTAGTAGAAAGTGGGCTCTTCCCCTCTACCTCCCCAGCA
The DNA here is from genome assembly GCA_030390025.1 of Squalus acanthias. Taxonomy (NCBI): domain Eukaryota; kingdom Metazoa; phylum Chordata; class Chondrichthyes; order Squaliformes; family Squalidae; genus Squalus; species Squalus acanthias. The sequence goes on along the minus strand of CM059435.1, from coordinate 13,316,403 downwards.
ACCCCCCGCTCCCCCCCTCTCCACCTCGCCTAACATTACAAACTAGCTGCCCATCAGCAGAGTTGTCACTCAGTTAAGTGCATAGCAGAGTCAGCAGTATAACTCAGGTCTGAAAACTGAACACAGCACTCTACAGTTACTGGTGTCAGACCAGTATATAAGCATCTACACAGGCATACTGAATCTGTGATTTAATGTCCTACCACCTTTTTTCCCTCTCTTTCCTTATCTCTCTATCCTGCCTATGCAATTATATAATTTTATATCGCGCGATCTGGATGCAGGCACATTATGTTGATTAAAACACAGTGGGGCTAATAATGTGCTGGAGGTGCCGAGATTATTGGGCATAGAGGCCTGAGCCTAAAACAAGCCCCTCGTCCTCCAACCTGGGCCCAAAATGCTGATGGCACTCAGTACACTGTTCACATGTCTCATTACAGCCCCTCCAAAATTATACAAATGAGGAAGCCTGCCCCATATTGCCAGTGGAGTGCCTGCGTAGCCCAGCACCCATTCCCAGTGGGCGCTGAAGCAGAGGCCTGCCTCGAAAATAATAAATGTCGACACTAAGTGACCACCATTTCTCACTTTCCCCTATTTGGTCTATAACAACCAAATGCGTGCAAATGGACTTAAGGCCCCACCACCACTTAGAGTCCAAAAAAAGGGCAGTGCTTTACAGACAGTTGGCAGCCCTTTACTAGCTGCTGGCACTTGATATTCCAACCCCTGACCCTCCCCCAGTGGCAATGGGCTGACCGCGCCTTAATGGTGTACAGGCACAACCAGCACCTGATGAGCACAGGTCCTGTGCAGTGGCGCCCAGGGCTGCGTTATTGACTTTAGTTATGTATTCTGTACATTAGGTTATTAGCCAGTTTTCAGCACTTATACTTTTGCAAAGTCTCATTTATTAGAACATTATGTGGAGCTGTTTCTTCCCACAGGAAACTTGGCCACAAACTGCAGAAGCCTTTTACCTTTCCAGTCCAGGATATTTCTCATAACCACACAAAAGACATTTAAGTTTCCAACAAAAAAAAATCTCCCAAAATGGCTTGCTATAACTCTTTCATGTATGTCTATAAATAATCTTAACACCCTGTGACTCATTTTATTAAAACAAATCATCATTAGTTACAATTATTTAACTCCTTTCTTCCCATGGCAGGAATTTCCTTGGTGCTGTCCCCATTCCGTCCAGCGGAAGCTGAATCTTAACTCCCAGAAAACAGATGGATTGCAGTCTTGTCAGAAGTTAAAATGCAAAAAATCTGAAACAACCTTGCCTCGAACGTGCCCACTTCCGGTTTTAACAGAGGTGGGGCGAGGGGCCGGGTGACCAATCCACTGGCAGGAGGCGAGTTGGTCATTTAAATATTATAATGAGGCTACCTGCCTTCATTTTAACAGCCATTCTATTTTTAACTCGTTTTAGCCGGGTTTCCCAGGCCTCGGGAAACCCGGCAGCTGCAAGGAGGCGAGAAGGGCTGAATCCATGAGGTAAGTGCCTTTACAGCAATGCTTGTGGGCCAGGAGGAGCAGGATGTTTCCTCCAGGCCCAACAAACTACCCAGTAAACACCCTCCCCCGCACGATCTGTCTGCTTCCCCCCCCCCACCACCATTGGAACCCTCCCCGCAATCGGGACCACCCCCCTCAGAATTGGGACCCCCTGACCACCATCGGACACCCACCCCCCACCCCCCGTAATCCTGAACCCCCGGCGATCCGGACCCCCTGCGATCGTGATCCCTTCCACCCCCCCTCCCCGTCCCCAATGATCTCTTTCACTTCCCAAATACACCTACCTACTCTCGTAGGCTTCAGCTTTGTGAAGCAGGCTTCCCGCCCGAGAGGCCTCCAGTCTGTCAATCAGGCTGCCTGTGGGCGGGAACCCGACAGAAAAATATTTAAAGGAGTTAAAAACTGCAGGTCATTCGGAGAACCCGTCTTTCTGGGTTTCCCGACCTCAAAACAGCCCCCCCGCCCACCCCCCCCCCCCCACCCCCCGCCCCCGCCCCCGCCCCCTGCACGGAAATCACCTCCAGGCTAAAATCCATGTTTCTGGACGTATTTCTCAGAATCATGCTTTCTTTTCCCTGAGTGTCTTTTAAATTAAAATTTTTAAGATTTTACGTACGGAAACAAGCTGTTTAACAATTTGGCAGCATCATGCTCGCAGGAAAGCATATTGGTGCACTGAGTATCTTTCCATGGCAGCTTGTACATGGTGTATCCTTGTGTACTTCCCCTTCTACTGTGCACCACATTGTACCATTTATTGGGAACGGTAGCAGTGTGGTTATGTTACTGGACTAGTAATCCAGAGGACTGCACTAATGATCTGGAGACATGAGCTCATGGCAACTGGGGGATTTAAATTCAGTTTTTTAAATAAATCTGGAATAAAAAACTAGTATCAGTAATGGTGACCATGGAACTACCGGATTGTCGTAAAAACCCATCTGGTTCACTAATGTCCTTTAGGGAAGGAAATCTGTCATCCTGGCTGGCCTCCCGCATTCCACCCTACGTAAACTTGAGGTCAACCAAAACTTGGCTGCCCGTGTCCTAACTCGCACCAAGTCCCGTTCGCCCATCTCCCCTGTGCTCGCTGACCTACATTGGCTCCCGGTTAAGCAGCGCCTCGATTTCAAAATTCTCATCCTTGTTTTCAAATCCCTCCATGGCCTCGCCCCTCTGTAATCTCCTTCAGCCCCACAACCCTCCGAGGTATCTGCGCTCCTCTAATTCTGCCCTCTTGAGCATCCCTGATTATAATCGCTCCACCATTGGTGGCCGTGCCTTCTGTTGCCTGGGCCCTAAGCTCTGGAACTCCCTGCCTAAACCTCTCCGCCTCACTCACTCTCTTTCCTCCTTTAAGATGCTCCTTAAAACCTACCTCTTTGACCAAGCTTTTGGTCACCTGCCCTAATTTATCCTTATGTGGCTCGGTGTCAAATTTGTTGTCTTAAAATACTCCTGTGCAGCGCCTTGGGACGTTTTACTACTTTAAAGGCGCTATATAAATACAAGTTGTTGTTGTTGTTGTTGTCCTTACCCGGTCTGGCCGATATGTGACTCCAGACCCACAGCAATATGGTTGACTCTGAACTGTCCTCTGAAATGGCCTAGCAAGCCACTCAGATGTAAAAAAAAACTGCTAGGAGAAACAAATTATCGTTCTGCACTGATCATTGTTCACCATACTGGCCAATACATCTACCACAGTCCTGTACTCTTCATTCTTCGTCCACTGCTCCATCCACTAAGAAAAGCACCTCACTAACTGAGGTAGAAGGTCAGGCGTTCTGAGAGGTTTTTTTTTTCATAGGGCTAGGGCTGCTTGATAGGAATTGACCAATGGACAGGAAGGGTGTAAGGTCACAGTTGATCACTGGATCACACCACAGCTAAAGGAAGTGCGGTTACAAATGGATGGGTTCTCCCTTAATTGGAATGCAGTGGCACAGAAAAAAAACATAGAATAAAGCTCGTGCACTTAAGCAAAACTGGGTCTTGGGAGAGCTTGTGGACATCAGCTCACAGGTGTGAAGATAAAGTGCACTACGGGTCTGAGGCCAGTGAAATTTAATATGCAGATCATGCACGAAGCCATTCCATAGCAAGAACAAATACCACACTCTCACAACACCCCTTTAATAAAGTATAAAGGGACCTGACTCTCATCTCAAAACTGAGTCTTTGGCATCATTTCTTTACAAACACAGACACAAAATACACAGACAACACACACACACACACACACACACTCGCAACATAATCTTGTGCTGGGGACTGATGCACACATGTGGGGGGTAACTTTGACTTTGGGTGACAGAGTAACAGGGGTTGATTTTGATTCTCTCCCGATTTTCATTTCCGCTGAATGTCAATGGATCAGATATCGGGAGAGACGTCACCTGTTTTACACTATCAGCCAAAGTCAAAATTACCCCTGGGCTGTTTGCACAAATTGGTGCAAAAGTGGCAAATACAGTCCTGTCATATACCAAGCGAGGATGCACCAAGTACAGACATGGTTCCCATCAACACTAGTTTTCCTGAATAAGAATGAAAGAAAGACTTGTATTTATATAGCGCCTTTCACAACCACTGGACGTCTCAAAGCGCTTTACAGCCAATGAAGTACTTTTTTTGAAGTGGAGTCACTGTTGTGATGTGGGAAAAACGGCAGCCAATTTGCGCACAGCAAGCTCCCACAAACAGCAATGTGATAATGACCAGATAATCTGTTTTTGTTATGTTGGTTGAGGGATAAATATTGGCCAGGACACTGGGGATAACTCCCCTGCTCTTCTTCGAAATAGTGCCATGGGATCTTTTACGTCCACCTGAGACATCTCATCCAAAAGACGGCACCTCCGACAGTGCAGCACTCCCTCAGCACTGCACTGGGAGTGTCAGCCTAGCTTTATGTGCTTAGGTCCCTGGAGTGGATGAATAGGCACTTCCTTCATCATATAGATAATTTGGATCTATCAGGTTTGCAACTCTTTTCTTTTCCCAGGATATTCAGCATCTGTTCCTGTTGCTCCATATCAACTCTAGCTTGGCCATTTCATAGAATTGTAAAATGTTACAGCTCACAAACAGACCCTTTGGCCCATCAAGTCCACACCAGTCTTTTTCTCCGCATGAGCCACCTACTCTAATCCCACTCTCCTGCTTGCTCTCGTGCCCTTTAATATTCCTCATCATCCAAGCGATTATCCAATTCACTTTCAAAATAATTAGCTTTAACAATGGTTGGTGGCAGAGAATTTCACTTTCTAACCACCCAAATGAGGCTTTTTTTCACCCCCCGTCTTAATTACGTTTGTGATTATCTTAACTTTGTGCCCTCTCATGACCAATAGAAACTATCGATTATTATTTACCTTGTGAACCATATTTAAAAATAATAAAGTAATTCAGTGCAAATTTGCAATGCCCCAAAGGGAAAATTGCTGGGTTTGCAAGCTGTTGATATTTTTTTGGTGAGCTTGCTGATATATTCCAATAATCTTTGCTTGTATAGTTTGATGGATTGACTGGTGTCATTTGGTGGGCGTGCTAGTTTTATTGAGAGTGTCAGCGAGAGTATTTTGTGTGGGTTTGTGGTACATTTTGGTAGATTTTGTGGTTCATTTTAGATGCTATATTTGCTGATCTATTTTACTGAGGTTTCTCCTGCATTTTGAATAATTTTTCAGTAAAAATGTTGCCAAATAAAACTAGCCCAGTCCATACTGCACCAAGATTCATTCAGTGTCAATGGATTCATTCAGGCCACCAACCCATCCTAAAACAAGTCCTGCCATTCATGTTGCTGTCTCTGTCTACATGTAAGTATGTAATAAAGAAAGACCTGTATTTATATAATGCCTATAACCTCAGGACATCCCTAAGCACTTTACAGTCAATGCAGTACTTGTTTTTTGAAGTGTAGTCTCTGTTGTAAAGTAACCGCAGCAGCCAATTAACACACACCAAGGTACCACAAACAAGCATGTGATAATGACCTGTTAACCTTTTTTATGAAGTGATGTTGGTTGAGGGACAAATATTGGCCAGGACAACAGGGCGAACTCCCCTGCTGTTCTTCAAATAATGCCATGGAATCATTTGCATCGACCTGAGAGGGCCGACGGGGCCCTGGTTGAACGTCTCATTCAAAAGACGACGCCTCCATCAATGCCGCACTCCCTCAGCACTGCACTGGAGTGTCAGCCTAGATTTTTGTGCTCAAGTCTCTGGAGTGGGTCTATGAACCCACGACCCTGTGACTCAGAGGCGAGGGTGCTACCCACTGAGCCACGGCTGACACTGTTTCCATGATGTGACGCTGACACACAATGAAAGATAAGGGAAATCATGGTTGTAAACCATGTATTTTTCAACAAGAAAAAGAATCAATGTCATCGTCTGGATTTTCATCCTCCTGCGGGAAGAGGGTCAGGACAGGATCTCTGCCCACTGCCCCGACCCATGCCATGACCCTGAGTCAGGGTTCCTGGGTCAGGGCTCATTAGACATGCAGGATGGTCACCTGGGCGAATCTCTGCCAGCAAGAGGGAGCCTGCCACTGCCAGGCCAGGAAGTTACAGCGGTGCAGCAGCAAGACAGCACCGGGTGAGCCGGGAACGCTTTTCTAGGGGGCAGAAACACCATGAAGATTGAAGTAAACATTTTACTGAGGGCCTCAGACTAGACTGAGGCCATCAGCTAGTAATTACAAATGGAGAGGAGGCCACTAATAGGCCCTCTCCTTCATCCAGGTGACCCTAGGGGCTTGCTACCATTACCCCGAGGAATCCCTCCTCACCAGCAGTTACAAGCGGCTGTCGGTGAAGGAGTTGGCAGCAGCCTTCCTGACGGGGATGAGCTCAAAATTAAGGTTGTGGATGGGGAAGTAGTGGTAAGCCTCAAACGTCTGATTGCCTCGCTGTTTCTGCTGCTACCACCCCCACCCAGCACTGACCCCCCCAATCCTCCACCCAGTTTGGGGTAAGTTTGTGGATCAAAATCCTGGACCACTTATCACTATACTGCCTGCAAATATATAGTGAGCCTATGGCCTTTTGGCACCCATCCCAATGGGGAGAAACTGGGAGTAGGGAGAGTGAATGGGGTTAAGGGTGAGGTGACATACAATGGAGCAAGGACAGGGAGGGGACACAGGGGTTGAGTAGGTAGAAGAAGTACAGGTAGTGATATGAGTGAGGGGGTATGGGTATTGGGAAGGCAATGGGTATTGGGAAGGTGAATGGGTGTTGGGAAGGTGAAGGTGTATTGGGAAAGTGAAGGGGTATTGGGAAGGTGAAGGAGTGTTGGGAAGGTGAAGGGGTATTGGGAAGGTAAATGGGTATTGGGAAGGTGAATGGGTGTTGGAAAGGTGAAGGGGTATTGGGAAGGTGAAGGGGTATTGGGAAGGTGAATGGGTATTGGGAAGGTGAATGGGTATTGGGAAGGTGAAGGGGTATTGGGAAGGTGAATGGGTATTGGGAAGGTGAATGGGTATTGGGAAGGTGAAGGGGTATTGGGAAGGTGAAGGGGTATTGGGAAGGCAATGGGTATTGGGAAGGTGAATGGGTGTTGGGAAGGTGAAGGTGTATTGGGAAGGTGAAGGGGTATTGGGAAGGTGAAGGAGTGTTGGGAAGGTGAAGGGGTATTGGGAAGGTGAAGGGGTATTGGGAAGGTAAATGGGTATTGGGAAGGTGAATGGGTGTTGGGAAGGTGAAGGTGTATTGGGAAGGTGAAGGGGTATTGGGAAGGTGAAGGAGTGTTGGGAAGGTGAAGGGGTATTGGGAAGGTGAAGGTGTATTGGGAAGGTGAAGGGGTATTGGGAAGGTGAAGGAGTGTTGGGAAGGTGAAGGTGTATTGGGAAGGTGAAGGGGTATTGGGAAGGTGAAGGAGTATTGGGAAGGTGAAGGGGTATTGGGAAGGTGAAGGTGTATTGGGAAGGTGAAGGGGTATTGGGAAGGTGAAGGAGTGTTGGGAAGGTGAAGGGGTATTGGGAAGGTGAATAGGGTATTGGGAAGGTGAATAGGGTATTGGGAAGGTGAATAGGGTATTGGGAAGGTGAATGGGGTTTTGGGAAGGTGAATGGGGTATTGGGAAGGTGAATAGGGTATTGGGAAGGTGAATAGGGTATTGGGAAGGTGAATGGGGTATTGGGAAGGTGAATAGGGTATTGGGAAGGTGAATGGGGTATTGGGAAGGTGAATAGGGTATTGGGAAGGTGAATGGGGTATTGGGAAGGTGAATGGGGTAGGGGATGCAATGGAAGTGAAGGAGTGGAGGGAAGCACGAGTGATTGGAGGAACGGATGGCAAAGGAAAACCTGAAGGCCACATTTTCTCACCCCCAAGTACAGCCTTCTTGGTGGCTCCTTTCCCTGCACACTGCACTGTTAGACCCATTATCTCACAACCGGAAAGGAAAGAAGAAAAAATAAAGCGAGAAGCAGTAGAGGACAAAGAGAGAAGGAGAGAGAAGAGCAGCAGAAAAGAGAGAGACGAGAAGAAGAAGAAGCTGAGACAGTGCGACAGCAACGTGACAGGTAAGAATGACCATATTCTCCAACATTATGGGAGATTGATTAGTTACAAAAATAAAAATGAAAATCAACATTTATTCATCATGAGCTGCTCCTATGGTATAGCGGTGAAGCTATAGAGGGGGATAGGAGAAAGCTACAATAGGCCATAAAAGAAGAGGGGTAGCAACACGTCAGGCCATGGGGTACTGCAAGAAGAAGGAAGACACACAATAGTGCCACTTTTCAGTAAAAAAAAATGGAAGGCTTCCAAAATGTTAGTCGGTATTTAGAAATCTTTTGGCAGCTGACAGTAGCTGCATTTAAACTCCAATCACTCTGTTGTCCACTTTGATCATTACTGCGAGACCTTTCTCAACTGCAGTGCGCAAGCAGCAAGGTGACATCATCGGCATGGTACTAGCCAAAGCCATGTTCAGTTAAGCTCAGTGAGTGGCAGTGCGCTTTGAAGCAGGAGCAACAACAACAACAACAAGAAATTGGAAGTCAACCCGGCCATTCCAATTTCTCCGTTACATTTCACGGTCCTTTCTGCTTTTCTTAATCCAGACGCTTCTGTGTTTCTCGGTTACTTTCGTAAGTGAGTCTTAGCTCCCTACGGTCTCTAGAATATCATCATTGGCTGATATTTAGGGAAGCTTCTGATAGCCTGCCCAAGACAATAATCAGAAAACCGTTCTGTTAGTTACTTTAGTTGCGGGATCTATCCTGTGCCTCCACAGGAATTTCCCTCTGTCTTGAAAAGGTGGCAGCGCATCACAGCACCAGAGTACCAAGCAAATCTATTGGACAAATAATCAACAAGTGACTCTATAGCAGTACGATATTTTCAGCATGTATCATATTACCCAAATGAAAAACAAAACCACAATTGATATGCTTTGTTCTTTTATAGATAACATTTATATATGCAGTTTATGTTCTTATAATCTTTTCTAATTTCAGAAGCTAGAGATCTTAAATCCTCTCTGAAGGTTCCAATCAACTCAACTCAATCCAAGTTGGCTCATTAAATACCTATGAAAACATTTGTTAGGGCTTTGTAGATTTGAGTAACTGATAGCTGCATTCAGCAATAACTGGGAGTCATACACATAATCGAGCGACTCACATAGTATGTGTGTGTCTGAATGTGGCTAGACTCCTCCCACCAATCTCTCAATTAATAAAAGCCAGACTGGACTCAACTTGCAACATTTGTATTGCTTTCGGCTGTGACGCACAGCTGGTTTTTAATCTCCATGGGGCCAATTTGTCTCTCCTACCAATCACCTCAGTGCGTGTCAGGTAGTGCACATTGGGTACCTGCCCAACTTCTAAGTGCCTGATCCTGTCCATGTTCTTGTGTTCTGCATAGGACAAGTGTGTGCTGAGTGGAATTTCCAAACAGGGACGGGTGGCACACCAATAGAGGGTAGGAATTTGAAATGCTACTGCCAGTCTTAAAGGCCTGCAGCAGTTTAGATACTTCATATCTTTCCTCCATTGTGGCACGATATTTGTTGGTGGTGCAAGAAATAGCCAGGAGAATTACTGGCAGCAGGGCAAGCAGAAAGAGGTCCAGGTTTGATGAAAAGGCCATAGAAATAATGTTCTATTCAAGCAGAGGAAAGTCATTATTTTCCTTCCGGACAGAAGGAGAGTCAGGAAGGCAGGTGGTCAACAAGCTTGGCAGGAAATGGCAGGTGCAGTCAATGCCACCAGGACCTTGTGGAGGACTTAGGTGTGGTATCAAAGACAATTTAACAACCTCATAAAAGAATGGCATGGTAGGGCGATATATTTATACATCCTAATAAAACACTGCACCCACAATGACTGCAGTGTCGTTCTCTCCCACTCATTAATCCTCGAACAAATTCTTCAGCTTCCCATGGCTGACCTTCGCAATGCACTTGTCCCAACTTCACTCTTCTAGCACCAGCTCTTTAATTACAAGACTACATATCATAAGGCCCGTCCAACTCTCTCCATGCCCAGCACCTGTATGCTGTGCAATTCTATCACAGCAAAAGCAATGTAGATTTGACTAACCCATGAAAACAGGGTGCAGGTGGCAACTAAGCAACACAAAGCTATATCTATGTCGGAGAAGATTGTGTGCATTGAGAAGGAAAGCAGGAGGAGTGGAGAACAGCCGATATCACAACCATCGCTCTCAATGTTGAAGGAACTGGCCTTGCAAATCTAGGTATAGGATCAAGAGGCAGGAGATAGGGAAGCAGGAGGCATTGCTGTAGTTCAGGGTTGGGGCAACAATATATATTCCTTCACTCTATGTGATTAGAATAAATGTTAGCATTTACTGCACAGTTAGCATTTACCAACAGCACCATGCTGGCAATCAGGTGAAGTCTCTTTGGGCAATAAAATATGTTTATTTTTTGCAGCTCTCCTATATACAGGAAACTCTCATTTAAACGGCACCTAAATATCCGGAATTCTCTAATAACCGGCAGAATTCATACTCCGAAAACTACAGTATACAGTTGTTTATAAGTTTTGTTTTACTGTTAAGTCATTAAAGAGTTATGGATTACCCTCAACTGGCATTACTGTACTTCCACCATCCATTTAACACAACATTCTGTAGGGGAGTACCCAATTATACTGCACATTTCTTGATTTTTTAATTTTTGTTTGTTAAAAATAGCCTCGGTAGATATACCTCTCCGCTATCCGGAATTTTTAATCAACCGGCACCATCCCGGTCCCGTCGGTGCCGGATACCAAAGAGTTTCCTGTAGTTTCATTTATGCTGATTAGGAAACAACGTGTGCATTTCAGAAGAGTAGATTGTCTGCCAGATTAAACGGATGGTATCATGAGTGCAGAGAATATCGATTTATTGAAGGACAAAGAGAAAGATGTAAGGAGACCTTGAAAAACGAAGATTGTAGGCGGATCTTTTAGGAGAACATCTCCCCTAGCGAAGTCTGTAAATACCAAAGCTGGTCACTCTACTGCATCTTCTGCTTCCTCTGGCTCCACAGTGAGGACCTACACCTGTTCATCAGGGGCTCCATATGGATGCCTCTTTGAATGGCAAGGCTTTGGAAAATGCAGCGCATTGCAATAATCCTTGAAACTTTGGCTAGGCAATACTGAAGGTTGCCCCCTGAATTTTAGGGTCAGAAACGCTGCTGGATACAATGAGCATTCAGCAGAAACGAACCTGGGACCAATGAAATTCCTAGTGTGGAAATTCTCGCCTCAGCTGTGCCATGTGGTCCATGATGGCCTATATGGAAAATCAACAAATGTATTATCACTGGCAGTGAAGTCAACTTTTATGCTGCTAGTTCCTTGCAGACGTCCATAGTTAACATTAGAGGACTGACTCACTATGCCCTCCAATGCTGCATTCAGGTGGAAACTGAAACCTTGTTTTGCCATACACCTTATGTTGCTGTAACAGTTCGTAATAATGCAAAATTAAATGATAAAGGAAGAAAAACTGGATTTAATATGGCTGACATGTAGCAGTATTCAACAGTTCACTGCTAGTTGACAAACATTATCTTGCAGACTGACTGACATCTCCAGTCTGAATGTAAATTGTTGCTTAATTACAGATTTAATATAGTGCTTACTGTTTTAAGGAAATATTTATAAATTTGCATACTCAAAATAATATATCATTACAACCAACTATGCACATCAACAGGGGCTGCCACCAGCAGCAGGAGAGGTCGCTGCAGTTTTACCTCATTGTCTGCTTCCCCAGTACAATGCGTCATTGCCTGCATGTGTGGCGCATTTTGTGCACCTACCAATAATCTTGTGGTAAACCTAAATAGAAGTGGATAGCATTGCATCGGCATGCAAATGGTATTCAACCACTGCCAGAACATAATGCAAGTCAGTGCACGCTTCCCAGGGAATACACACGATGCTTTCATTCTGAGGCAATCAATCATGACACAACCCATTGAGGGGGAAGGAAAGATAGAGAGTTGGGCTCCTCAGAGCAAATGGCTGATGATATCTCTGCACAACCCCTGTCTCCCAGCACTGATCAGATACAAGGACGCATGTGTGGGGAACCAGGAGCGTCATTGAGCAAATGTTTGGAGTGCAAAGGCATCGCCGAAGATGCTTGGGGCAGTCAGCGAGGGTCTTCGCTGCTTTACTTGATTATTTTTGGCTACGACTTGCATATGTTTAATCTAATCCACTTTTGAAAATTACGCTTCCCTTTCTGCACAATACAAGAAGATTTCTTAATTGCATTTAACAAAAGAGTTCATGTGTTATTTGCATGCCTATTGGGTCTTCACTATGTGGCCATTACCCCTTGTGAATCATCTCTTTCTGTGCAACTGTGCCAGTAGTGCCCTGGGCCGTAGTGGTCTTTGGGGGACGATGCCTGTAGCCCCTTATGCAAAGAAAGACTTGCATTTCTATAGCGCCTTTCATGACCACCGGACGTCTCAAAGCGCTTTACAGCCAATTTTGGAGTGTAGTCACTGTTGTAATGTGGGAAACGCGGCAGCCAATTTGCGCACAGCAAGCTCCCACAAACAGCACTGTGATAATGAAAAGATAATTTGTTTTTGTTATGTTGACTGAGGGATAAATATTGGCCAGGACACCGGGGATAACTCCCACTGCTCTTCTTCGAAATAGTGCCGTGGGATCTTTTACAAAAGCAGACGGGACCTCGGTTTAACATCTCATCCGAAAGACAGCATCTCCGACAGTGTAGCATTCCCACAGCACTGCACTGCAGTGTCAGCCTAGCTTTATGTGCTTAAGCCCCTGGAGTGAGACTTGAACCCACAACCTTCTGACTCAGAGGCTACCAACTGAGCCACAGCTGACACTATGTGGCCCTTACCCCTTGTGAAACATCTATTTCTGTGCAACCGTGCCAGTAGTTGTCTTTGGGGGACGGTGCCTGTATTCCCTTATGCAGCGACACATCATGGTCCAAAACTGCAGTCATATGACTGCTCCAATGCTCCTTTATGTTTGCCTCTGCTGCAGGCCACCTCCTCATGGCTACCTTTGCACCTACACCTTAAAGACCAATGAATGCTCCACGCTCTATGAAGAGAACAGATGGGACATTATTGAGCTATGAATCACTGGTGCACAATCAGTATCTATGGATACATTGACGAAACATTTGGTACTAATCATAGAATATATGATTATAAGGTCTGGCAACGCCTTAATTTTAAAATTCTCATCCACGTTTTCAAATCCCTCCGTGGCTTCACCCCTCCCTATCTCTGTAACCTCCTCCAGCCCTACAACACACTGAGGTCTCTGCACTCCTCCAATTCTGGCCTCTGGAGCATCCCCGATTTTAATCGCTCCACCATCGGCGGCCGTGCCTTCTGTTGCCAAGGCCCTAAGCTCTGGAATTCCCTCCCTAAACCTCTCCACCTCGCTACCTCTCTCTCCTCCTTTAAGACACTCCTTAAAACCTACCTCATTTGCCAAGCTTTTGGTCATCCGCCCAACTATTTCCTTATGTGGTTCGGTGTCAAATTGCGTTTGACAATGCTCCTGTGAAGCGCCTTGGGATATTTTACTATGTTAAAGGCGCTATATAAATGCAAGTTGTTGTACTATGGTACACACCAGGGATCCATGCATCTTCCAATCTCCCAAGACCTACTGTCTTTTAGAGACTCCCTCCCTATTCAGACCTTCTCACCTTGTGTGCAGTTGAAGCCTGCTGATTCAATAATCCATTTGTATTACATTCCTTGCCCTCTGGTTGTGTGAAAGTTTGGCCTCTAAGCATCAAGGACTCTCGAGTTTCCACGAGTTATATCAGCACAATCCGGGCATACTCAGCCGAACCAGCGCAAAAGATCGGGGAATTTAAAACGTCGGTGAGTTACGCCCAAAACCACTTACGCTCGCGTTTTCCACGACCTTTTACGTTGGTTCAAGATTCAATTCGCCCAGAGCAGGCCCCGCCCACAAAACTGGCCACACACCCAGGTCGAAATTGCGAGATTCCGGCAATTGCGCTGGTTCGGGAAAACTCTTCAAATTGCGCTCATTTTCTTCGGTGCACGGGCTCTAGTAGGCACGTTTTACAAGTTTTTTTCAGATCAAAAAATATTTAATTGACGAAGAAACTGACTAGTGTACACCAATGAAGGTTTTTTTGAAATCATTTTCAGTAATTTTAAATCAGGTTACTGACAGGACATCCTTATTAAAAATGCTTATTTTTGCTGAGAAACCCATTTTCAGCTGTATTAATAAAACAGCACCAGGTTACCACTCTTAAACACATCATGGAGTACTTTTTAATGAAAAGAAGCAAAAACGATTGCGCTGGTTCATGGAAGATTTTACGTTTGTGATTATGCAAATGAATTTTAGCGGAAACATGAAGCCTAACCTAAGAAACGCAATTTCAAGCGCATTTTGGGTGCAATTTCCCGATTGCGCCCAACATAGAAACTCCAACCCCCCGCTCCCCTCCACCCCCCCCCTCCCTCCGAGCTGTGTAAATTCAGACAGGGTGATTGAGGCCATGCAAATTCCCTCCAGATGTATACTCGCCCCACAAATTCATGGGGGAGTGCATGAAATGGATGTAAGTGCAGGCCATAGTAATGTTGGGATTAAAGCATATTGGCTGAAGCAGAGTGAGCCTGCTGCTAGCTAACCCCAGCACTGAAATATATGGTTATGGCACTGGACTAGCAACTCAGAGATCATGAGTTCAAATCCTACCATGACAAGTTGTGAAATTGAATTCAATAAATCAGGTAATTTATGAGCTGGCACCAGGAAAATGACCATTTAAGTTCCCAGATTCCTGTAAAAACTCAACTGGTTCACAAATGTCCCTATGGGGAAAGGAACCTCCTACCACTACCCAGTCTGGCCTACATGTGACTCCGGTCCCACAGTATGTGATTGAATCGCAATGGCCTCTGGAGTACCTCAGCAATCCGTTCTATATTAAACAATTGCTACAGAATTGTAGAGACCACCCCATCGACCGTGTCCCCAGCATCAGATCAGCACAAGACTCAAGCAATCAACAACAACTTACATTTATATAGGGCCTTTAACATAGTAAGATGTCCCAAGGCGCTTCACAGGAGCGTTATAAAACAAAATTTGACACTGAGCCGCATCAGGAGATATTAAGGCAGCTAACCAAAAGCTTGGTCAAAGAGGTAGGTTTTAAGGAGTGTCCTAAAGGAGGAATGAGAGATAGAGAGGCAGAGAGGTTTAGGGAGGGAATTCCAAAGCTTAGGGCCAAGGCAGCTGAAGGCATGGTCACCAATGATGGAACGATTAAAATCAGGGATGCTCAAGAGGCCAGAACTAGAGGAGCGCAGATATCTCGTAGGGCTGTGGGCTGGAAGAGATTACAGAGATATCATACCAATCCTATTAATGTGGGGACTTGTGTCTAAGTTAGGAGAGCTGTCCCTCAGAATAGTTAAGCAACAGCCTGACATAATCATACTTACAGAATCATATCTATCAGCTAACATCCCAGACTCTTCCATCGCCATCCCTGGGTGTGTCCTGTTCCACCACCAGGATAGACCCACTAGAGGTGGGAGCACAGTAGTACATAGTCAGGTGGGTTTGGCCTTTGGAGTCCTCAACATTGATTCTTACGCCATGAAGTTTCATGACTTCAGGACAAACAAAGGCCAAGTAAATGTCCTGATGATTAGCACTTACTGTCATCCCTTAAGTCACAAACTAATAATCCTTCGTGTCTGTGTCCTGCCTGCGTATCCAGCCATTCGACTGACTCCCGCAAAAGCCTTCATATGTCAGAACATCCATAGATATTTGGGTAAATCCTCTTTGCCATTCTGATATGTAATTTGTATTAGCCTATTTCAAATTGTACTGGATTCCACATTATGTACTTTTTAACATTTCTCTGTATGAATACAGTATTTCTTGTATCTCTGCATAATAACTCCCAATTTTAAATTCCTTACCCATATATGTCCATGATTTCCAAATTAGCACAGGGCAATATTCCTGCAATACCTTGGTGGTCCTTTTCTAGTTGTGATCCTTTTTTGAAACCTTCTCCCAGGTCTTCACAGTGGTCAACATTGAGTTGAGCCAATCTGTGACACATTGCCATGTTCTCTGTGACTGTTGCAAGTTTGAGGAATTCCTGCCCACCCAAAAAATTCATTGGCCCGTATTTTCCGATGTCTACGGGCTGTGTACACACCCGTAGGGACATCGGAAATGCCGGTTTCAGGCATGCGAAGCGCATGCGCTGAAAACCGGCATTTCCGATCTGTCAAGAATGCTCTTGATAGATCGGACGCCTGCCCTGGAGAAGGGCCTCTGCGGGCGGATAGTTCCGCTTTCTGGAGAACCTCCGCCCGCAGAAAACCCTTAGAAATAAAACCCTTAGCATAAGAGTTGAAAAAGGTTTAAAAGACATTTTTTCAGTTATTTATCATTTAAAAATACGTCTCTGCGCATTTTGAGTTTGGAGAGGCCCAGGATCGGAAGTGTCCGGACCTCGGGAGCCCTCAGGTAAGGTCGTAGATTTTTCCAGATCGGAGGCCTCCGCACGCAGGAAGCCTCCGATCGGAAAATACGGGCCATCATGTTTCTCAAAAATACTCCCAATAAGGATCTCCATGTTCCTAGTCGGTGAAGTTAACTTTCCTTAATTTTTGTTGCGCAATTCTTCAAAGGTTTTGCACACTCCACCACTGGGTGACCAAATATTTGTTATTTATACCATCTAAGCGCTGGAGAAGTATGAAAGGAGGAATACTGCAGGCACATTCTGACTGGCTTGTTTTTATTTTGTTCTTGTAACAGATGCGTATCACACAAGGTCACTTGCAGTTAAATCGCACGGAGGCTTTATTCCAATTGGATAGTTCTTTCAAAGAACCAGCATGTGCACGATGGGCCGAATGGCCTCCTTTTGCGCTGTGTCATTCTATGATTCGATGACTTGTTCTGTAAAACATGTCAAAAGTAAGGCCAACATATGCACTTTATTCAGAAAAGCAGGAAAATAGGGCTTCTAATCTTTCACATAGTTAATTGGATATTTTAATAGTGCATTTTTAGAGGTTTTCCCTAATGGAAAGTGCTGCTCTCAAAGAGTAAACTTTATTCTATTGCAAACCACACCAATGTTGGAACAGGCAGAAAGAACACCCCTCCCCCCACCTTCTCCCAATCAAGCAGCTCGTAACGTCACCTCAACCCCTCAAAAAACACAGATGTACTGTTTATAATGTGCCAAGTTCTTTGCAATTTCCAAACCTCAGTTAGACTGTGAAAGGAATGAGACAGTGAAAGTGTTTATCTAGTAGTTATAGTGTAATGATTAAGTGAATGTTTACAATTGTTTACACTGCACAGGCTAACGTGTCTCTTGGGTACTATCACAGCTTTACTTTGAACAAGACCAGCTCAGGCTGGAAGAGTTCAGTCCTCTAAGACATGTTGACTGGAGCTTTATAAAAAACCTTTTCTTTATTTTTAGATTGATAAATTCTGTTGGGAGCCAGTGCTCTCCTTGCATTGTATAACATTGATTTATTTTTATGATTTCTTCAGTTTCTAAAGCACTTACTATTGATTGCTTTTCGATGTATATCTTACATTATACATTTATCCGAATAAACATTTATTTACATGATAATCCATGAATGCCTCTTCTGGGGCAATATTTCCCCTGTAAGTAATATATTGTTTATTCCATTTCATATCTGACAAATGCAATGATGTCACCATAAAATATCGTTTTAGAATCTAATTACATTCTATTTTTTTGAGCAAGAGTCAATAAATATTGATCAAAAATTATAAATCTTAATGTGAAACATGAATGCTTGACTTTATTTATACACTGGGCAAGATTCACTGAAACAGAAAAGGGGAAATAGGGCCCAGTATAGTATGTCAAATCCCTCTGTCATCTATTTGTGTTGCAGTATGGCTACAACAACAAATTAGAACAGACTTTATTAAACTTTCCACAATGATGGGTGTCAGGTCTCTCCATAGTGGTGATGTTTTAACAGATAGGGTCCTGATACAAAACATTTTAAACTTTGCAAAATGTCTTCTTTAAAATTTTCCATTTTAAAGATGTCATTGTTGTAAAGAAAGACTTGCATTTATATAGCGCCTTTCATGACCACCGGACATCCCAAAGCGTTTTACAGCCAATGAAGTAACTATTTGAAGTGTAGCCACTGTTGTATTGTAAGAAACGCAGCAGCCAATTTGAGCATAACAAGGTCCCACAAACAGCAATCTGATAATGACCAGATAATCTGACTTTGTTATGTTGATTGAGGGATAAAAGATTGGCCAAGACACCGGGGATAACTCCCCTGCTTTTCTTCAAAACAGTGTCATGAGATTTTTTACGTCCACCTGAGAGAGAGAGCAGACGGGGCCTCGGTTTAATATCTCATCTGAAAAACGGCACCTCTGACAGTGCAGCACTCCCTCACCGGAGTGTCAGCCTAGATTTTTACGCTCAATTTCGGCAGTGGACTTGAACCCACAGCCTTCTGACTCAGAAGCGAGAGTGCTACCCACTGAGCCACAGCTAACACTGTTAAGATAGCGACAGCTTCATATTTTCTCTACCTTTCCCCCAAACAAGTCTCCATTTTTTTTCTGTATACTGTCAGGAATTAATTGCTTCCAAACAAATTGGCCCCAAAGGTCACAAGGCCATTTATGGCCATGTTAGGTCTTGGAGGTGGGACTTCCCCGCCCCCCATCCCCCCCCCATTAATCCTCTCCAGTACTGCGCCACTGTAAATTGCAGGGGTTACCCTATTTAAATATCCATTGGCAGTTCAGCAGTGCAGCTTCCATGTTGCAAGTGAGTAGTGCATTGGAGGGGATTGGAAATCAGGACTGCAGCCTTTAATAAGCCAAGGATGGTTGAAGAATGCATCAGCAGGCTTGGGGGACAGCAAATCAGCAGGAATGTTTCTGGCTCAATGAGTTGACTGCCAGGTACCTGTAATGAAGAGCTCCATGTATGGTTTTGTGCTACTTTTAACGCATGTCTTTATGGAGAGGACCAGGCAGCGGCATCCAAAGAAGGGAGCAGAGCATTGGAAGGAGGCGTAAAAAAGAAAAGCACACAATTTCATTGAGAGCAACCTTCAGATGCTCCTAGCTGAAATGCAGCAAAGGAGAGAAAGATTATTGGGTAACAACGGGGAAAAAAAAACCCACAGAAAAATACCTCACTTGTTATGAAAAAGATAGGGGCGATTTTAACTATTATTAGTCCATTTTGCGTTTTCCATCCTGGGCCTGCGCAATATTGGGCAGCCCCGAGGCCAACTCGGCTGGTAGTAGGGTAGGTTCAGCGGGAATGGGTCGATCACAGAGGTGGGGGGAGTAGGGGTGACAACTGGCCATATTATTCTTGTGGAGCCATGAGGAGCATTCCTGCTCTTCCTGGACCCACAGAAATAATTTTAGACTTACTTTTTTGGGGGGACAGCTTCACCTCGATCACCAGGTTTTACAGAGCCGAGTGTCCACGGTACATGCTCCACCCGTTAGGCCCTATACATTGCTACGGGGCCCTGTGTACATCATAGGACTCCGATTTGCATAGATTATTGATTGAGGCAGCCACCTGGGTCACCCAGAGGAAGGCCTGAGTTAAGATGGCAGCGGAGCGGGAACGGTTAGTTAACTGTTAAGTTAACTCAGCTACCGCTGGGTGGAAGGAGTTAAAATGGCCGCCAGTTTATCCTCCAACTCACTGTGAGCAATGACATGGGAGATCTACTAATATTTAAGCCTTTAGTAAACAATACATATAATTACTGTAAAATAATTAAATAGATCATACATAGCTCGTGATTATAAACATGTAAGAAATATAAAGGCTAGAATTTTGTTGTACGGTGTTAGTAATAAACCCTAATGTTTTAATCATTCTATAAACATGTTTGTATGAAATTCCTCTATCCACTATTTTAATGAAGGTGTTAAATAAACAGATTAATATCTTTGTTGAAATGATGAACAAAGAATCTTCATAGAAATGTGTTACTAATATTGCACTGCATGATTTCAACCCCATAAAGTTTAAGTTAAAACATTTTGCAAAGAATAAGTTGCAGAATCAAAGTAAAGCGATACCAACACATGTTGTACTTCAAATAAATCCCTTGATTACCAAATGAATGGTTGGGAAATGATTTTAAGATCATTCTATCTTCTCTTCCATCATTGCTTCTAATTATAATTTTACTGAATATTTTCCAAGGGAAAAATGGAACTGGTGAGGAAATGAAATGGAAAGTACAAGAATTGTTGTCCTACCTGTTTCTCAGGATCCCTATACACCTCTCAATTGCCCCAATCTAATTGGGATGTCCCAACTTTGACGCAGCATTCCCGAACTTTAAAATGTACTTGAAACCTCCAATTCTCCAGTCTACGTTTTCCTCAGTGATTGACTTAGCACTAAAATTGTACCAAAACTGCATTTTCTCTGGTCAGTGTAACAACAACTTGCATTTATATAGAGCCTTTAATGTAGTAAAATGTCCCAAGGTGCTTCACAGGAGCGTTACCAAACAAGCAAATTGACACCGAGCCAAAGAAGGAGACACTGGGACACGTGACCATAAGTTTCGTCAAAGAGGTAGGTTTGAAGCAGCAGCTTACAGGAGGAGAGAGCTGTGGAGAGGCAAAGGTTTAGGGAAGCAATTTCAGCACTTAGGGCCTAGACGGCTAAAGGCATGGCCACCAATGGTGGAGCGAAGGAAGTGGGGAAATGCACAAGAGGCCAGAGTTGGAGGAACTCAGAGATCTTGGAGGGTTGTAGCGCTGGAGGAGGAAACAGAGATTGGGGGCGGGGTCGAGGCCATGGAGGGATTTGAACACGAGGATGAGAATTTTAAAATCAAAGCGTTGTTGGACCCGGGGCTAATGTAGGTCAGTGAGCACAGGGGTGATGGCTCCACCTCAAAATCAATCCCTCCACTACGCACCTCAGATCAATTTTTAAAAAAAATGTATGGTGGAAGTAGTCAGTTGATCACACAAATAAGGCCTCTTTGCAGGTTCCCAATGCATTGAATGCTCCCATTCTGGCTGCTTTTTTGCTGTTGTTTTTAGTTCCTTGACATCGCTGTCATCAAGGGGAACAATATTTTTACTGGACCAGTATAGCTATGGGTTTGGGTTTGGTGGGTGAAATCAATTAGCTAGCAGTGACACTGTTCAGATGTCCCCATCTGAGGAAAATAGGGACACATGCTACCACTCCCAATGCAGAGCGTTATCTGATGGGAGTGTATATCAGGAATTCAGGCCCAGAGGTCAGTGCATCACACATTTTTCGCCATCCATCATTTAAATGGATGAAAAATCATACCAGCTGCATATCATGCCCAAATTCCCAATAGGCATTCTCATCATGTGAGTCAAGTGTGCTGACCTTCACGTTTGAATTCCTGATATGCAGTCACGTCACGCAAAGCTCTGTGCTAGGAATGCTAAATCATCAAATTTACCCCATTATTCTTTTATCTATGGATCTGAATTTGAATCCAACTCAAACAGGGGTGATGATGGTCTCCCCCTGTCTCTGGCTCTCTCTCTGTCTATTTCTCGCTCTCTCAGGGGATGAAGCTGAATTCCTCAGTGTTTTAGAAATTGGGCTTGAAGAAGTTGAGGGATACAGAATTAAATCTAAGACAAGGGAGAGGTAAAAATAGTCTGATGACCTATGAGGGTCCACCATATTGACCTAGATGATGGAGCTAGCTGTAGGAGTTGACCAGGCTTTTTTTTAAAACTCCTGCCTTCTTATGTTCTCATTTAATAGTCAATTGACATCTACATTAGCTAGATATCACTTCAACCAGTCAATTCAATCAGGTTCAAAACCAGGGGTGTGCATTCAAGAACTGAACTGGAATTTCCTGGCTTCAACCCAAAAATGGAGTGACAGTCTCTTCTTTCTGATGGCTAGTCTCAGTAGATTGTATTCAATGACATTTGCTCTAACAATTCAGACCCTTTTCGGATGCAGAGTGAGCACAATTTGAGCTGAATGGGGGTGGTGGGCGGAGGGTGGAAGGGAGGAGGTGAAAGAATCCATTTCCACCATGTTAGTTAGATATCCCATTGCCAATTTAATGTTAAAACCAAATGCCTGGCACCAGTATCCATCAAGATGAGTTCACAATTTCAACTTATTTGAAATTGATGAACTGGCATAACAATGGTTTTTAAATGGCGTATCCAAATGGTAATTGATCTCAGGCACATCGCTTGCCATTGGGAGAGCTGCATAATCACCCGGAAGCAATTATTAGTTACATTTTTTATTTTTCAGCGCTTAAGCTAAAGCAGACTATGGCCCCTTGATGCTGCAGCAAGGACTTACTGTAGAATCCCAGTGCCCTCATGGGATGGGAGCCCCAGTAAAGATAGAAAGACTTGTATTTATATAGCGCCTTTCATGACCACCGGACGTCCCAAAGTGCTTTACAGCCAATGAAGTACTATTTGAAGTGGAGGCACTGCTGTAATGTGGGAAACGCGGCAGTCAATTTACGCACAGCAAGATCCCACAAACAGCAATGTGATAATGACCAGATCATCTTTTTATTGGTGTTGGTTGAGGCATAAATATTGGCCAGGACACCGGGGAGAACTCCCCTGCTCTTCTTTGAATAGTGCCATGGGATCTTTTACACCCACCTAAGAGGGAAGACGGGGCCTGGGTTTAACGTCGCATCCGAAAGACGGCACCTGCGACAGCGCAGCACTCTCTCAGCACTGTGCTGGAGTGTCAACCTAGATTTTTTGCGGTCAAGCCATGGGAGTGGTGCTGTAAGCGATGCGGGCGCCTGCTCCTTTTATGTAAATGACTCCGTCCCTGGGATTTGGGATGAGGTCCTCGCCTGGGCAGACAGACAGGTGAAAATCCCACCCCACGCAGCGTCGGGATCGCAACACTGGGGCTTTTATCTTTGCCAACAGGCGCGAGAATAGAGAACGGTCGGCAGAAATGTCGCACTGGTTCAGTAGGGATTGCCCTTCTTGGTGATTGGGGTACATAAGTCAAAGTCCCCGTATCTCATCTGAACGCAGCTGTACCCGCTCATGCCGTTGGAAACTGGACAACTTGTCGAACTGAGCAGTACTTTCTCCCGCTTCTAAACAGCTAATACAAACAAATGGAAATTCAGATGAAAATGAAAAATCAACTGGTTTGGAGGATCACTGCAGGGTATTAAATCAAGCGTCTGAGCCCTAGATCAGTTAAACCAGTCTGAGCTTGTGTCGGATGAGACTGTCTAGTATATTTTATGACAACCCTGTAAGACTGCCTGTGATGTCATTGCTTGGTAATGATTATGAAGTTTGTTCGAATGAGGTTTGTACCAACTTGTAAACTGAGTAAATAAAAACATCATTGAGACAACCACTAGTCAACCACTAGTCTGACTAGCTGTATAATCTACTTGCCTCCTGTCTCTTCTGACTTAACCAAGGCTGGTTTTGTTGGACAAGATCCCATCCTAGTATAATTATCTGGATTAAAGCCATTCCAGCCATCACATCTTGTCTTGGATTTGCCTGCCTCAAAGCTTTCAGTTTTATTCAATCCCTTAAGAAGCTCGCTTACAGCCCTTATTGAAAGATATAGTTGGGACCAGTACAAGTGGGTTGAGCTATATTTTAAACTGTTTTGAACTGGTTTACATTCAGACTATTTGAACTAGGAAAAGTCAACTCATTCCTACATCTGGTAGCCAGCTGCCACATTTAAAAAAGGTCAGAAGTACGATGCACAAGTGCCAGGCAATGATTATCTCCAACAAGCGAGTGTCTAACCACCGCCCCTTGACATTCAATGGCATTACCATCGCCGAATCCCCCACATCAATATCCTGGGGATCACCATTGACCAGAAACTTAACTGGACCAGCCACATAAATACTGTGGCTACAAGAGCAGGTCAGAGGCTGGGTATTCTGCGGCGAGTGTCTCACCTCCTGACTCCCCAAAGCCTTTCCACCATCT
This sequence comes from Squalus acanthias, assembly GCA_030390025.1. NCBI lineage: Eukaryota > Metazoa > Chordata > Chondrichthyes > Squaliformes > Squalidae > Squalus > Squalus acanthias. Next base: position 13,292,303 of record CM059435.1, on the reverse strand, counting down.
ACAAGGCACAAGTCAGGAGTGTGATGGAATACTCTCCACTTGCCTGGATGAGTGCAGCTCCAACAACACTCAAGAAGCTCGACACCATCCAGGACAAAGCAGCCCACTTGATTGGCACCCCATCCACCATCTTAAACATTCACTCCCTCCACCATCGACGCATCGTGGCTGCAGTGTGTACCATCTACAAGATGCACTGCAGCAACTCGCCAAGGCTTCTTCGGCAGCACCTCCCAAACCCGCGACCTCTACCACCTAGAAGGACAAGGGCAGCAGGCGCATGGGAACATCACCACCTCCAAGTTCTCCTCCAAGTCACACACCATCCTGACTTAGAAGTAGACCACCGTTCCTTCATCGTCGCTGGGTCAAAATCCTGGAACTCCCTCCCTAACAGCACTGTGGGAGTACCTTCACCACACGGACTGCTGCGGTTCAAGAAGGCGGCTCACCACCACCTTCTCAAGGGCAACTAGGGATGGGCAATAAATGCTGGCCTTGCCAGCGATGCCCACATCCCAGGAACAAATGTTTTTTTTTAAATTACAGTACAGAAACAGGGCAGTCGGACCATTAAGTCTGCATCAGTGATTTTCTCCACATGAGCCATCTAGTCTAACCCCAATCTCCAGCTTGCCCCTATGCCTCATTTTCAAGCAACTATCAAATTCCCTTTTTAAAGAATTTATAGACTCTGCTCAAACAATGGCTTGTGGCAGAGAATTCCACATTCTAACCACTCTGTGTAAGGACATTTTTCTAACCACTCCTGAAATTCTTTCCATGATTATCTAAAAATGTGTGTCCTCTCGTTATTGGTTATTGTGTCGCTGACCAGTGGAAGCAAGTTGTCACTCACCATATCCATTCGGAATCTTGAAGACCAGGTCACCGCTTCTGACCTCTATTTTTATTTCATTTTTAAAAAAGTTTTTACCTCAGCATGGTTGGCCTTCTAATCCGTGCTGCCATGTTCCGAGCCATTTCTGAAACTACATTACTGCAACATGACATTTTTTGGCACCGTGAAATGCAATCAGCCATGGGGTACTGGGAGCCTGGTTGAGCATTGACATGTCATACCTTGGCACTCTAAGCCTCAGAGACAGTATGAGCATGATGGCTCCAACTGGGAGGTCAGCCTCTGCATATAATTTAAAAAATATATATTAATAAATATTTTAATATTAAAAATATTTTTGGATAAAATGCTTGAGGATAAGGAAATTGGTGACCTGGCCTTGGTGTATGTCTCAGAGCAAAGAGTTAAAAAAATTGGAGTCAGAGTCAAGGCAGTAATTCCCAACTAATACAACAACAACAACTTGTATTTATATAGCACCTTTAACGTAGTAAAACGTTCCAAGGTGCTTCACAGGAGTATTAAAAGACAAAACATTTGACACCGAGCCATATAAGGAGATATTAGGGCAGGTGACCAAAAGCTTGGTCAAAGAGGTAGGTTTTAAGGAGCGTCTTAAAGGAGGAAAGAGAGGTAGCGAGGCAGAGAGGTTTAGGGAGGGGCGACCAAAGGTCGAGCGATTATAATCAGCGATGCTCAAGAGGGCAGAATTAGAGGAGCGCAGATATCTCGGGGGGGTTGTGGGGCTGGAGGAGATTACAGAGATAGGGAGGGGCGAGACCATGGAGGGATTTGAAAACCAGGATGAGAATTTTGAAATTGAGGCGTTGCTTAACCGGGAGCCAATGTAGGTCAGCGAGCACAGGGGTGATGGGCGAACGGGACTTGGTGCGAGTTAGGGCACGGGCAGTCGAGTTTTGGATGTCCTCAAGATTACATAGGGTAGAATGTGGGAGGCCAGCCAGGAGTGCGTTGGAATAGTCAAGTCTGGAGGTAACAAAGGCATGGATGAGGGTTTCAGCAGCGGATGAGCTGAGGCAGGGGCAGAGACGGGCAATGTTACAGAGGTGGAAGTAGGCGGTCTTAGTTATGCCGCGGATATGTGGTCGGAAGCTCGTTTCAGGGTCAAATATGACAGCAAGGTTGCGACTAATGTGGGGTTACGAAAGCGATTCTTTTAGGATGCATCACAGTGGTTGAAGATAATATCGGAGATTACCTCGACGTTCAAAACTTACTCAGTACTGTTTCCCCATAAGAGAATTATTGCAAAAGAAAATGATCACAGAATCTTACATCAGTGGTTGAAGTGAGTGAAATGCTCCTGATTAGCTTTGTAGCTCTTATACATAAACATCTTTGAAGACTTTGTGGATTGGAGCAAGCCCAGCAGGATTGGTTCAGATGTAAAGCCTCGGTGTAGATTGTTACTTCTTCAGCTTACTTGCCAGAGATATGTAAATAAGACCTCACGACGGACTCATGCAAATTGATCTTGTTTAATTGAGAGAATGAAACACAGCTAAGGGAACCTGAGCGATGGGATTCACTATGGACTGAACCAGTAGCAACTTACAACAAACACAGAAGAAGGCTGTTCAGCCTGCTTGCTTGTGCTCAGTGCTTGCGTTAGTCCAGTAAAAGCAGGCATCATTATAGATGAGGAATCTCACTCCAAGTTGTTTATTCAAAAGTAAAAAGTGCAGTCTAACTAAACCCTGAGGGGCAGTTTCTCTTTTAATTGAACGTGTACTACAGATATTTGGAGGGGGGGGTGGGGGGGGGGGGGGGAAAGGTGGGGTGGGGGGGGGGTAGCATTACTGAGGCACCTCGGCTAACGGATAATAGCTCAGGAGGATAGAAGACCCGGTAAAAAAAAGAGAAGTGATTGAGTGATGTCAAGCGTGGATTTTAAAAGCCTACATAAACAAAGACCGTCCTCACATTGAACTGGCACTACCCATGTGAGGCACACCTGAACACCATCTGGCATTAGTGTTGCTGATCTCTTAGAGAGAGAGAGACAATACAATTGAGAGACATAAAAACAGCCTCAGTGCAGACTATGTTTGTTTACAGTCACACAAAAAATAGACAGCAATGTATAATAATTGGGCCCACAGAAACTCCCAACACCATGGACTGATACTAATGGAGCAGAGGTATATCTCACTGTGGACGGAACTAATCCAATAGACTGGCTTCACTTTAGATTAACACAACATCAGCCTCAGGCTACATGTTTCACTATGAACTGGTACTAGTCTGGCAGAAACAGGCCAAACTATGGACTGACACTAGTCCAGTAGAGACATGCGTCACTATCGGCCGACACAGCTTCAAACTCATTCAACATGGCCCACCACGGACTTGTCAGGCAGAGTCAGGCCTCACTATGGACTGGCACTGTTCAATGTTTCACTCCACGTGCCGCACTCTAGTGAGGCATGTGGAGTGAAGCTTGAGCTGCGTCTGGACGAGTACCAGTACGCACTGAGGCATGTGGAGTGAAGTTAGCGCTGAGTCTCCAGCACTAGTACCAGTATATAGTGAGGAATGTGGCGTGAAGTTAAAGCTGTACTTCACATGCCTCACTCTGGCCAGGTACTAGTCTGGCAGAGTCAGGCCTCATTATGGACTGGCACAGCTCCAGCCTCACTTTTCATGCCTCACAATTGACCGATATGAGTCCAATGGAGGTATGTTTTTTTCCGAACTTGTTCCAATGCTGGAGAGGCAGTCCTCAGTAAGAAGTGTGGTTTTTATAGCCCAATGTGTTGCTTTAACTTACACCATTTTAAAACTCTAACTGTTGTCTTTTAAGCAGCCAAAGCCTCGAAAGTTCTGTTGGCAATATTAGCAGATGAATGCGTATTTAATATAAACTGGCAACACCTCTGTTAAAATAGGGGCAAAGGGATCCCATGCAAACACGAGACACAATAATTGATTGTAGGTTTATATTTTGTTCTGGAATTACAAGGTGATAAAACAGCCTCGGCCATTTGAAAAACGGCATTTTTTTTTTCCCCCTGCTATGTGCAGAGAATTTCTGTTCGATAAATTAGTTCCCTGCTCTTGGAGTAACTGAGGCTGGACTGTCGTGAGTGGGGATTACCAGGATCAAAGCACGCTGTGTACTGTAACCAATGGAAAAAATGTCAGCTTGGCATCATCATCCCTCACCATAATGAACATCTGAAATGTAGCAATTATGATAATGAGAACATTTATAACAATTATGGGTCTTCTGGAGTTTTTATGATCGTCTGCATATAATGCGTATTTGTGTAAAGTTATGGAAAAATACTTGTTGGTGTGACATGGCCTGTCCCACAGTGCTATAGACCTTACTTTAGGAGCGGTGCCAATCTTAAGAGGTAATGTTGAGACATTCTTGTAATAATTGCACCGTACAGTCTGTACCCCAGCACTTATTTTTCTCATATTGTGCCATCATATCGGGAGTAGCACACACACCCCTAATCATGTCTAGTTTGTGGCTTTGACTTAAACATGTGTTGCAGATAGAACTTAAACCCTCTGTACTGGAACACAGTAATGTGGATATGGTGTTGAGCTGAGAATGCAAACCCCTTATTCCTCCACATTTTGTGATTTATTTACTCCATGTCTTTCAGTTTTCCCTATACACACACACGCACTCACACACCATTCATCACTCCTCAGCTGAAAGGGCAAGGCTGGGAACCTGTTCTTAGGCTTCTACTAATCCTGCCGGGGTACAGATAGTATGGTGCGATTATTACAAGAATGTATCAACATTCACTCTGGTGATAGTGGCTCAGTTGGTAGGACTCTCGCTTCTCAGCCAGAAGGTTGTGGGTTCAGAGTCCCACTCCGGAGACTTGAGCACAAAAATTCTAGGCTGACACTCCCGGTGTTGTTTTGAGGGGGTGCTGCACTGTCGGAGGTGCCGTCCTTCGGATGAGACGTTAAACCGAGGCCCCGTCTGCCCCTCAGGTGGACGTAAAAGATCCCACGGCACTATTCCGAAGAAGAGCAGGGGGAGTTCTTCCGGTGACCTGGCCAATATTTATCCCTCACCCATCACTAAAAAAAACTAGACGATCTGGCCATTATCCGATTGCTGTGTGCAAATTGGCTGCTCCATTTCCTACATTACAACAGTGACCACACTTCAAAAATACTTAATTAGCTGTAAAGCGCTTTGTGACATCCTGAAGTCATGAAAGGTGCTATAAAATTGCAAGTTCATTCTCTTTTCTTGTACTGAAACACATGCTTGTAAATTTTGACATGGTCTCTCATTTCTTTAACTCCTTACTTGAGACCAAATGAAGAATGTAGCTCCCCAGAACTCCTAAAACAGGGTGACCATATTTTCTAAACCGAATCCGGGGACGCACAGGGTGGGAGCACAGCAAAGTATCCAGAATGGAAAATGTAGGTTGTGCAGCGTAGCGAGGCAATCTTTTTTAACAGCCTATATTTTAACAGTTGCACATATACAGTAGTAAAGCAAAACAAATGAGCATATAATTACCGCGGATGTGATGTCACACTAGTGAAGCGCATTCAGGCATTTGACCCCCTGCCCAGTGACTGAGGTCACACCTGACCCGCCCCCCACAGTGACTGAGGTCACACCTGACCTCTCCCCCATAGTGACTGAGGTCACACCTAACCTGCCCGCCTGTGACTGAGGTCACACCTGACCCCTCCCCCCAGTGACTGAGGTCACACCTGGCCCCTCCCCCCCAGTGACTGAGGGCACACCTGGCCCCTCCCCCCCAGTGACTGAGGTCACACCTGGCCCCTCCCCCCCAGTGACTGAGGGCACACCTGGCCCCTCCCCCCCAGTGACTGAGGTCACACCTGACCCCTCCCCCCCAGTGACTGAGGGCACACCTGACCCCTCCCCCCCAGTGACTGAGGGCACACCTGACCCCTCCCCCCCAGTGACTGAGGTCACACCTGGCCCCTCCCCCCCAGTGACTGAGGGCACACCTGGCCCCTCCACCCAGTGACTGAGTTCACACCTGACCCCTCCCCCACAGTGACTGAGGGCACACCTGACCCCTCCCCCCCAGTGACTGAGGTCACACCTGGCCCCTCCCCCCCAGTGACTGAGGGCACACCTGGCCCCTCCCCCCCCAGTGACTGAGGTCACACCTGGCCCCTCCCCCCAGTGACTGAGGTCACACCTGGCCCCTCCCCCCCAGTGACTGAGGGCACACCTGGCCCCTCCCCCCCAGTGACTGAGGTCACACCTGGCCCCTCCCCCCAGTGACTGAGGGCACACCTGGCCCCTCCCCCCCAGTGACTGAGGGCACACCTGGCCCCTCCACCCAGTGACTGAGGGCACACCTGACCCCTCCCCCCCAGTGACTGAGGGCACACCTGACCCCTCCCCCGCCGTGGCTGAGGTCTTGAGCTCACACCAAACCTGCCCCCACAGTGACTGAGCTCACACCTGACCCCGACGCCCCCCCTCCCTCCCATGACTGAGGTCACTCCTGACTCATTCCCCCCCCCAGTGACTGAGCTCACACCTGACCCCGACGCCGCCCCCCCCCCTCTCCCGTGACTGAGGTCACTCCTGACTCATCCCACCACCCCCCCCCCCGTGACTGAGCTCACACCAAACCTGCCCCCCCAGTGACTGAGCTCACACCTGACCCCGATGTCCCCCCCCCGTGACTGAGGTCACTCCTGACTCAGCCCCCACCGCCAGTGACTGAGCTCACACCTGACCCCGACGCCGCCCCCCCCCCCCCTCCCGTGACTGAGGTCAATCCTGACTCATCCCCCCTCCCTGTGACTGAGCTCACACCTGACCCCGACGTCCCCCCCCCCCCCCGTGACTGAGGTCACTCCTGACTCACCCCCCCCAGTGACTGAGCTCACACCTGACCCCGACGTCCCCCCCCGCCGTGACTGAGATCACTCCTGACTCACCACCCCCCTCGTGCCTATGATTAGCCCGCACCCCCCTTCCCTCAGTGACTGTGGACCCTCCTCCGCAGCCTCCCCTTCACCCGCTCCGGTTGCCGTGCTCACGGGCACTTCCGGCGCCGACAATCCGGCAGCACGAGCCAGGCCGGAAACTCAGAAACAGCAACTGGCACATGTGCAGAAAGACTGCCCGGTCACACATGCACAGTGAGTCACTCTGGCCATTGTACAAGTTGTTGTTTAATTTAGCCTTAAAGCCACAAACTGACAACTCAGGGGGGTAGACTCACTGCCCAGGGGTACACTTCGAAGATGATTTTTGTGAACCGGGGACTCTTTCGGGGACGTTTAGTGTCCGGGGACACATTACCTCATCCAGGGACTGTCCCCGGAAAACAGGGACGTTTGGTCAGCCTACCCTAAAAGCAAATCAAACCTGAGCAGTGGGCGTGGGGCAGGGGGCGAACCTGAGCTTTATCAATCATTTTACAGCACAATACATTAGTTCGCCAATACAAGGCACCACCAACACATTGCTTACTGTTGAACCGTCGACAAAATCACAAATAACAATGTGCTCCTTACTTAACATATTGGGCCTGAATTTGCAGTCGGAGGCTTCCCGCGGGCGGATGCCTCTGATCGGCAAAAAATCTACGAACCTACCTGGTAGTCCTGGGGGCCCACGGAGACTCGCGCTCCTGGGCCTCTATGCATAGACATGCAGAGAGGCCCACGTATCACAGGGGCGCATGTGGTTCGCAAGCTCCCCTGGGATCACGTAGGCCGGCCCAATGAATGAAAGAAGGGAATCCCCATTCATGCTTATGGAGGTTCCGCATGTGCGGAAACCCCCTAAGCATGAATGGGAATACCCCAAAAAATACATGCACACATCAAATAAATTTTTTAAATGACATATTTAAAATGAATTAAAATGCCATTTCATTAAATATTTAAAACAGAAATGTAATTTTTTGGAAAATAAATTTAAATGGGCTAAAAATAACCTTCCCTTTTTGTATAGGTTTTTTAATGTTTAAATGATTGAAAAAAAATTATTTTTATGTTCATTTAAACTCTTACACTGGTAAAAGCAGGCCCTACACCTGCTTTTACCAAGCGTAAGAATTTTACAGGCATTCGCTAGGCAGTAGTTGGGCAAATAGCACAACTCTCCGCCCGCGGAGGCCCTTTTCCCGGGGATGTGGATGATCTGTCAAGAGAATTCTTGACAGTTCGCAAGTTGCGGGATTTCGCGCATGCGCAGCGCGGCCCTTACGGGCGCGTAAGCACCTCATAGCCACCCGTATTTATGGGCCAAAATCTCACTGTGGTGCATTAACACTTCAGTTCTTACCTGAGTTGAGAAATCAAGGGCGGTGAAAAGCTCTCTATTTTTCTGACGCGTTATTTTTAGCGCATTGATATTTTAAAAATTACTAGTTGATCTTCCGTGCCTTTACACGTGGTAAGTCAAAGAATATGGACTCTGTCTTACCTGTCTCTCTTGTCTTATGTGTTGCTGTTTCCTCTCTCCCTCTACTTTTCTGCTTCCATCTCTCTTTTTCTCATTTCTTCTACTTTGCTCTCCTTAAATCTTACTTTTGTTTCTCTCTCAGTCCACTTCTCGCTTTATTTCTCTTTTCTTCTTTCCATTAGGATGAGAGGTGGTAGGTGTCATTGTAAGTTGTGGTGGGGAAAAGAGCCACTAATGGCATTTGGAGTGACGGTTGCAGGGAAATGTGACCTTCAGCAGCTCCCTGCCCAACCCCTTTCCCCATCCTTTCACACTTGCCCCAGCCCCTTGATCCCATCACTTCCCCAACCCTTCCTACAAGTCTTTCAAACCTATCATGACACTTCCCTCTTCCTCTATGAACTGCCCACTCAACCTCTGTATCCTCCCTTCTGCTGTAACATACCTCACCATTACCCTTCAATCCATTGCCCCCATTCCTAACCCCTCAAGGGTGGGTGAGAAGAGGCCAGAGGCTTGTCGTTCCTTTCTATCTGTTTCCCTCAAAGCAGATGGGTTTGCTTTCAAAATTCTACATACTTGTTTTTTTTCAAAGAAATCAAATAGGAATGCGGAAAGACACTGTTTGTCTGCCTTTCTCTCCTATCTGTCCCTCTTTCTTGCGGTGACTCAATACTGGGGAGTGGGGCACAGGAGAGGAACTTTTGGACTGGGGGGGCTGCCAGATGTGGATCAGCAAAAGAGGAGCAGGACCAGAGAGTGCCTGTTGGAGTGGATCTCAGTCGAGGGGTGGTCGGAGCTAAGGTATTCCTGGCGCATGGAAGTCTTGAATGGGGAAAGGTCAGCCCGAGTGGAGAAAATGCTTGGGATGGAGCATTACTGGAGAGGAGAATGGGAAACTGTATGGCCCCCCAATATCGATTGAAATTCTTTCCAATGGAAATGATTGGTCCGTGGCATTATGTGGATAGAATGGGCCTTCTAATTGGTCTGTGATGTCATATGGTTAGCATGGTAAAAAACAGCAATGTTGGATGCTCATGATTGATAGTAGAATTGCATTGATATGTATTACAGACACATAAGGCTAGAAAATTTAAGAACATAAGAAATAGGAGCAGGAGTAGGCCATTCAGCCCTTTGAGCCTGCTCCGCCATTCAATGAGATCATAGCTGATCTTCTGCCTCAACTCCATTCACCGGCCCTATCGCCATATCCCTTGATGCCCTTACTAGTCAGAAATCTATTGACTTCTGTTTTGAATATACCCAATGACTGAGCCTCCACAGCCCTCTGGGGTAGAGAATTCTAAAGATTCAACTCCCTCTGTGTGAAGAAATTTCTTCTCATCTCAGTCCTGAATGGCCTACCCTTTATCCTAAGGCTGTGGCCCCTGGTTCTAGACTCCCCAGCCAAGGGAAACATTCTCCCAGCATCCACCCTATCAAGCCCTGTAATAATTTTGTATGCTTCAATGAGATCCCCTCTCATTCTTCTGAATTCAAGAGAATACAGGCCTAGTTTATTCAATCTCTTCTCATACGACAGTCCCAGGAATCAATCTCGTGAACCTTCGTTGCACTCACTCTATGGCAAGTATATCCTTCCTTAGGTGAGGAGACCAAAATTGTACACAGTACTCCAGGTGTGGTCTCACCAAGGCCCTATATAATTGGAGTAAGGCTTCTTTACTCCTGTACTCAAATCCTCTTGTAATGAAGGCCAGCATACCATTGGCCTTCCTAATGGCTTGCTGCACCTGCACATTCACTTTCAGTGACTCATGTACAAGGACACCCAGGTCCCTTTGAGCATCTGCATTCCCCAATCTTTCACCATTTAGGAAATACTCTGCCTTTCTGTTTTTTCTCCCAAAGTGGATAACTTCACATTTATCCAAATTATATTCCATCTGCCATGTTCTCGCCCACTCACTGAGCCTGTTGAGATCCCCTTGAAGCATTTTCACATCCTCTTCACAACTGACACTGCCACCTAGCTTTGTATCATCAGCAAATTTGGAAATGTTACATTTAGTCCCCTCATCCAAATCATTGATATAGATTGTGAATAGCTGGGGCCTAAGCACCGATCCTTGCGGTACCCCACTAGTCACAGCCTGCCATCCTAAAAAAGACCCGTTTATCCCTTCTCTTTGTTTTCTGTCTGTTAACCAATTCTCAATCCATGCTAGTATATTACCCCCAATTCCATGTGCCCTAATTTTGTTCACCAACCTCTTGTGTGGGACCTTATCGAAGGCCTTCTGAAAATCCAAATACACCACATCTACCGGTTCCCCTTTGTCTACTCCACTTGTTACATCCTCAAAGAACTCCAACAGGTTTGTTAAACATGATTTCCCTTTCATAAATCCATGTTGACTCTGCCCAATCTTACTATTAGTTTCTAAGTGCCCAGTTATTGCATCCTTTATAATAGATTCCAGCATTTTCCCAACTACTGATGTGAGACTAACAGGTCTGTAGTTCCCCGTTTTCTCTCTCCCTCCTTTCTGAAAGAGCGGGTTTACATTTGCTATCCTCCAATCTGCAGGAACTGTTCCAGAATCTATAGAATTTTGGAAGATGACAACCAATGCGTCCACTATCCCAATGGCCACCTCTTTCAAAACCCTAGGATGTAGGTCATCCAGGTCCTTGGGATTTATCGACTTTTAGTCCCATTAATTTTGCTAGTACTGTTTTTTTACTAATAATAATTTCTTTAAGTTCCTCATTCTCGCCACACCCTTGGTTTTCTCGTATTTCTGGGAGGTTTTTTGTGTCTTCCTCCGTGAAGACAGAAGCAAAGTATTTATTTAATTTCTCTGCCATTTCCTCATTCCTCATTATAAATTCTCCCGTCTCTGACTGTAAAGGACCTACATTTACCTTCGTCAGTCTTTTCCTTTTCACATACCTATAGAAGCTTTTACAATCCGTTTTTATATTTTTCACTAGTTTGTGCTCATATTCCATTTTCCCTTTCTTTATCAATTTCTTGGTCCCCTTTGCTGATTTCTAAAAAGATCCCAATCCTCAGGCTGACTGCTTTTTCTGGCAACTTTATAAGCTTCCTCCTTTGACTTAATAATAGCTTTAATTTCTTTTGTTAGCCGTGGTTGGATCACTTTTCCTTTTGGGTTTTTATGCCCTAGAGGAATATATGTAATGCAAATTATGCATTATTTCCTTGAATGTTAGCCATTGTATGTCCACCTTCATATCTTTTAGTGTAGTCTCCCAATCTACCATGGCCAACTTGTCCCTCATACCCTTGTAGTTTCCTCTGTTTAGATTGAAGACCTTAGTTTCAGACTGGACTACATCACTCTCAAACTTAATGTAAAATTCCATCATATTATGGTCACATTTGGGAGGAGCCTTTTGAGGGCAGACCTGCATTGGGGCGAAATTTCCACCCATCCTATGAATAGGCCCCGAACCCCATTCCACATCCCAGGGTCAAGACCATTTGCATATTGAAGGAAAACGCCCACATCATTTATGGGTGTGAATTTCATTGTGGTTTCTTATGTCTGTCACCAAATCAACTGAAGATTTCGACAGGCGAAAATTTTTGGTTTATTTAAAGAAGGCTATTTATATACATGTAAAGTCATTGTAGAACCTGTCATTTCACAAAGCAGCATGCTAAGGTAGCGGTGGCGTGCCCTGCTCCAAAGTGCTGCATCATGGACTGGTCGGTATAGGTTCACACCCATTGCTACCCACCCAGTGAGTTCTCAACCACACCATCATTGAGAAGTATTAAGTAGATGCCAGGCATGTCCTCAGAGGGAGATAGGGAAAATCAGCTTGAGGGAGATAGTAATGACTGAAAATGAGTTACGCCCCAACTCCAATTCAATAATACAAAAGCAAAATACTGCGGATGCTGGAAATCTGAAATAAAAACAGAAAATGCTGGAAATACTCAGCAGGTCAGGCAGCATCTGTGGAGAGAGAAACAGAGTTAACGTTTCAGGTCGATGACCCTTCGTCAGAACTGGAAAAAGTTGGAGATGTAACAGATTTTTAAGCAAGTGTAGGGGCAGGGAAAGGGGGGAGGGGAGGAAAGAACAAAAAGGGAAGGTCTGTGAAAGGATGGAAGGCAGGAGAGATTAAAAGACAAAAGGGATGATGGTGCAAGGCAAAAGGAGATGGTAATGGGATGGGTTTCTCTCTCTCCACAGATGCTGCCTGACCTGCTGAGTATTTCCAGCATTTTCTGTTTTTATTCCAATTCAGTAATGGTGTGTGGTACATGGAGACCAAGAAAGTGCAAGAGACAAAAATAACTTATAAGAACTGTCTTATTATTTAGCATATTTTACTATACATTACTGTATATATTATCCATTACATAGAATTACATAGAATCACCCCCTATATTTCTTCTCACCACCCCATTTGAAGGGATGCTGTCTTCCTTTTTTTTAATGTGTTTGTGAAGCCTTTATTCATTTGTTTACAATTCGGTGGCGTAAACCCTTTGAAACCATATTCTTACTTCACTTGTGCTTGGCATCGTGATGAAAATGAAGCTTGGTTATTCCGGCCTTTCTCCTTCTCCAAACAAAATGCCTTTGCTAAACACTTTCCCATCGAGACAGTGCCCCTTTAATGTTGCTGACACATAGTAAAATCTGGAAACAGCGAAGATAAGCATGAGACATATCTGTGCAGACGTACAGACAAATCCCCAACCCTTCAGCAGACATTGCTTTGTTATTTGATTTCTGCTTTCTTCCTTATATCTCTGACTGTTCTTTCTCTCTCTTTTTCTTTCCCTCTCTCAATCTCACCCATTGCACCTCCATTCTTCTTCCTCTGGGCAGGGTTAGTGGACCTTCTGAGCTGTGAATTTATCAGAGCTCAGTCACCCCTCCTCCCCTCATTGACCCTCACCTCTAGTCATCGGCCTACTAAACCAGAATGTATTTTTGCATTCACTCCTCTTTTCCCCCCCTGCTGCTCTGCTCAAGCAACCAGGCCGACAGCATTGCTATTTGAATGCAATAAGCAGCCAGAGTCTGAAGAAATGACAGGAGCATAAGTGTGACATTTGCTGGCAAGCTCATATACATAGTTAATGGAGTAAACTCAGTGGGACTGAGACAGACTGGCTCTCTCATCATGAGAGGAGGCCAGCTTTATCAGCTGGGCACAGCTCCGCATGCTGTTTATGTTACTGCGCGAGACACACACACTCTGTGTGAAACGGGCACAGAAGCTAATTGAAGCTACTGGAGTAAAGACTGGTGAAACTTAGGACCGATTGCTCATGAGCGCCAATCGGTTATTAGTGAATAAATCGCTAACAGCCAGGAATTCCTGTGCTCGGGTTTGTTTAAGTTCTTTGAAGATAATTTGCAGATACTTGTTTGAATCCGTGATTGGAAACTTAGCTGTTTTTTTTGTTGCAAACGCCCAGTTGCACTGAGAGATCAAATTCAGCCAGTGTCTATTGATCTGAATTTAATTTGTTCTTCCCAACATAGACATTGACCTCTGCACTGAACCCTGAACTAAGACGCTTATTGGACAGTGTCATATTACCTGCATTTTGGGATGTATCAGTCACAACAGACCTGGGATGGAGTGACAAGTTGCTGTTAAAACATCTTGTGAATCTCCGCTCACCTATGTTGATGTTCATGTGATAGTTTCAACAGATCAAAGCTTCAAACTATTTCTACGCCAAGCAAAATTATAAGGGGCCTAGATAGAGTGGACAGGAAGCACCTATGGCTCCCGGTTAAGCAATGCCTCGATTTCAAAATTCTCATCCTTGTTTTTAAATCTCTCCATGGCCTCGCCCCTCCCTATCTCTGTAATCGCCTTCAGCCCCACAACCCCCCGAGATATCTGCGCTCCTCTAATTCTGGCCTCTTGAGCATCCCTGATTATAATCGCTCAACCTTTGGTGGTCGTGCCTTCTGTTGCCTAGGCCCTAAGCTCTGGAATTCCCTGCCTAAACCTCTCCGCCTCGCTACCTCTCTCTCCTCCTTTAAGACGCTCCTTAAAACCTACCTCTTTGACCAAGCTTTTGGTCACCTGCCCTAATTTATCCTTATGCGGTTCGGTGTCAAATTTTTTGTCTTAAAATACTCCTGTGAAGCGCCTTGGGACGTTTTACTACGTTAAAGGTGCTATATAAAGACAAGTTGTTGTTGTTGTTGTATTTCACTCAGAGGGTGGTGAGGGTCTGGAACTCACTGCCTGAAAGGATGATAGAGGCAGAAACCCTCACCGCATTTAAAAAGTGCTTGGATGTGCACTTGAAGTGCCGTATCCTGCAAGGCTACGGACTAAGAGCTGGAAAGTGGGATTAGGCTGGATAGCTCTTTTTTCAGCCGGCGCAAACACGATGGGCCGAATGGCCTCCTTCTGTGCCATAAATTTTGCTGATTCTATGAAAATTTGGGCCCATAAAATTCTGCCTCATACCTTTTCGCTTGAAGTTTACTTTTAAAATCTATTAGTGATGGAAGACAATTAAGGTCGTTGTGGTCCTTGTGTGGGAATTGCTGCTCTGGAAGGTGACCCACTGATGGATAGAGACAGGTTGCGTGGAATCACACCGCTGAACAGGGCCATTATTGGTGAAAGCAGAAAAAAAGAGGCATCCAGGGCCCACGCCTGAAACAAGCATTAGGCCTTTTACATGGGCATATAGGGGGCCAACCACCAGTTTGACACCCCGTTTCCAAAATTGGCTTGCCCTAAATGCAGCCAGTGCCGATAACCAGGTACACATGGTCCACATGCGGTTTAACTTTAAGGAGCGCTGGAGGCCACCACCAAACAGGCTTTTAAAAAAAAAATACTTACCTGTACGTGGAGCTGGGAGAAGCAGCACTGCAAGGGCCGAAGACTGTCGCTGACCCCATACTTGGCAAAAATTGTATGTTTTTCTTTTCATTTCCTTTGAACACTTTCATGTATTAGTTATATAAATATTGGAGATTGGGGGGAAAAAAGGCTGTTTGACCGAGCAGGGCAGTTTGAAACTGGAGGTCATATCATGAAATCTCCAGGAATACATTCAACCAGTGTTGGCAGCCCTATGCTTAAGTGGGCTGAGGAATGTGAGAGACTAACATGGTAAGTAGCTTGATGTATGCACACTGCAGTGTTGCCAACAGCATTTCACTATTTATTGATTTTGCACGATTTTCATGTACAGGGTTCACTGAAAAAGAAGAGAGACGGGGATTGGTGGTGGGGGGGGGGGCAGGATTTCGTTTTCTTTCTCCCTTCTATCGCAATGAATTTCAAACGTGAAAGTCTTCTTCTTAGGCAGTCCCTCGGAACCGAGGATGACTTGCATCCACACTAAAAATGAGTTCTCAGGTGACTGATGAGTCCAATGCGGGACCTACGGTCTCTGTCACAGGTGGGGCAGACGGTGGTTGAAGGGGCGGGTGGGGTGGGGTGCTTGGGTTGACGTGCGCTCCTTCCGCTGTTTGCGCTTGGCTTCCGCTTGCTCCCAGCGAAGAGACTCGAGATGTTCGGCGCCTTCCCGGATGCTTCTCCTCCACTTTGAGCGGTCTTGGGCCAGGGATTCCCAGGTGTCGGAGGGGATGTTGCACTTTTCCAAGGAGGCTTTGAGGGTGTCCTTGAAGCGTTTCCTCTGCCCACCTGGGGCTCTCTTGCCGTGTCGGAGCTCCAAGTAGCGCGCTTGTTTTGGGAGTCTCGTATCGGGCATGCGGACGATGTGGCCCGTCCATCGGAGCTGATCGAGCGTGGTCAAAGCTTCGATGCTGGGGATGTTGGCCTGAGCGAGAACACTGACGTTGGTGCGCCTATCCTGCCAATGGATTTGCAGGAGTGCACAATCAACAGATAGTTTAGAAGATTGTGATTGATGGCAACACTGTCAGAATGATACCCGGACTTCAAGGGTTGAGTTACGAGGAGGGATTACACAAATTAGGGTTGTATTCCCTCGAATTTGGAAGGTTAAGGGGTGATCTGATTGAAGTTTTCAGGATATTAAGGGGAACAGACAGGGTAGATAGAGAGAAACTATTTCCGCTGGTTGAGGATTCTAGGACTCGGGGGCATAGTCTAAAAATTAGAACCAGGCATTTCAGGGGTTAAATTAGGAAACACTTCTACACACAAAGGGTGGTAGAAGTTTAGAACTCTCTTCCGCAAACAGCAACTGATGCTAGATCAATTGTTAATTTTAAATCGAGATTGATAGATTTTTGTTAACCAAGTGTATTAAGGGATATGGGCCAAAGGCGGGTGACGTAAGAAAACTACTAGGCACTTGGTCTAAGCATTAAACAAAGCTTTAATCAACTGTTTTCCAACATGGAGAGCTAGTTGTGTCCTTCACTAGTTCCTGTTGAGGAATGTCCTAAGCAAGCTGGGCCCATGCCCGAGTTTTTATACTCTCCCTGGACAGTGCCACCAGCAGGCCGCCCAGTATTACTTCATACAAGATTCATGTCAGCGGGTATATGGAGTTAGGTTGCAGATCAGCCATGATCTCATTGAATGGCGGAACAGGCTCGAGGGGCTGAATGGCCTCCTCCTGTTCCTATGTTCCTATATCTTGCTCTTTGTTACCTGACCCATAGCTACTCATCAGACCAAAAGGTGTAAATGTGACATGAATAAGCATAAGAATTAACTCATTATGTATAACAATGCTTTTTTTATACAAAGTTTGTAAGGTATATAGAATTACATAGAATTCACAGCACAGATACAGGCCATTCGGCCCAACTGGTCCATGCCAGGTGCTTATGTTCCACTCGAACCTCCTCCCACCCCTACTTCATCGAACCCAATCAGCATGTCCCTCTATTCCTTTCTCTCTCATGTACTTATCTAGCTTTCCCTTGAATGCATCTATGCTATTCGCCTCAACTACTGTATGCGGTAGCGAGTTCCACATTTTAACCACTCTCTAGGTGAAGAAGTTTGTCTTGATTTCTTTATTGATTTATTAGTGACTATCTTATATTTATAGCCCCTAGTTCTGGACTCTTCACTTGTACTTATATATCCCATAATCACCTTGAAATATCTCTGAGTGCTTTCACAGTGGAGTGCAGTGTCATGTAAGGAAACATTCTTTCCCTGTGTCGAGATGGCGTGAGCAGTTATCGGGCAGGATGATGGGGAAAACATTTATGCCGGACACCGCACATTTATACAACAACAGAAAACGGTGGAAAAACTCAGCAGGCCAGGCAACATCCGTGGAGAGAGAAACAGAGTTAACATTTCAGGTCGAAGACCTTTCATCAGAACTGAGAAAAAAGCAGGAAATGAAACAGATAAAAAAGCAAGTGGGAGGCTGGGGGGAGGAATAAAAGAACAAAAGGGGTGGTCTATGCCCGTCGAAGAGAAGAGCAGAACTTCTTCAAGGTGGGCATTCCTAGAAGTGCCACCTCTCTTCTAGGAATGCCCACCTTGAAGAAGTTCTGCTCTTCTCTTCGATGGGCATAGACCATCCCTTTTGTTCTTTTATTCCTCCCCCCCAGCCTCCCACTTGCTTTTTTATCTGTTTCATTTCCTGCTTTTTTCTCAGTTCTGACGAAAGGTCTTCGACCTGAAACGTTAACTCTGTTTCTCTCTCCACGGATGTTGCCTGGCCTGCTGAGTTTTTCCAGCGTTTTCTGTTGTTGTTTCAATTTTCCAGCATCCGCAGTATTTTGCTACCGCACATTTATACACGTATTAACTGCGCATCACTCTCTGGGGTAGATCTTGACTTTGTGCAACAGTGTAAAATGTGTAAAAATTGACTTCAATGGAAATAAAAATTGGGAGAGATTTAAAGCGGACTGCCGGCCTCGCTATAACCCGTCTTACACTATCGCACAAAGTCAAGATCCAACCTTTTCTGTGCAATGAAGCACCAATGTTGTGATACGGAGAATGATGTTCACAGATGGAGATTTCGGCCCATTGTGCATGGGCCCTGACACCCTTTTTCTGTTCAAAATAGGCACATTGGAATTCAAACCAATGTGGTTTGAGTCAAATTGATTATTTTTTTTGGTGTAAATATATATATCTGAAGCGGAGAGCTTGGCATCTTGACTTCGGTTCAATGCGGATCATTCCTGATGGTCTCCGCGCAACCAAGTGGCTGCTCGCCGTGAATGGAAGGCGTCCACGTTCAAAAACTTGCTTTTCTGGTGTAAAGAAGAAAGAAAGACTTGCATTTATATAGCACCTTTTACAACCACAGAGTGTCCCAAAGCGCTTTACAACCAATTAAGACATTTTTTGAAGTGTAGTCACTGTTGTAATGTAGGAAACGTGGCAACCAATTTGCGCACAGCAAGCTCCCACAAACAGCATTGTGATAATGAGCAGATGATCTGTTTTTAGGTGTTGATTGAAGGATAAATATTGGCCAGGACACCAAAGAGATCTCCCCTGCTCTTCTTCGAAATAGTGCCATGGGATCTTTTACGTCCACCTGAGCAGTCTGACGAGGCCTCGGTTTAACGTCTCATCCGAAAGACGGCACCTCAGACAGTGCAGCACTCCCTCAGCACTGCACTGAAGTCTCAGCATGAATTATGTCCACAAGTCTCTGGAGTGGGACTTGAACCCACAACCTTCTAACTCAGAGGGATAATAAGATGAAATGATAAGCATTAATTAGAGCTGAGAAGTCAATATTGGAGGAGTGTTGCATGTATTATATAGAAGTTGTTTTGAGCCTGCAGGTTTTCTTTTCATAGTGTTACCACACATGTCCATCAAATATACGCTCTTTTCCAATGTATAATCACAGGTTTTGGTTCACTCTAAACAAAAAAACAAACACTTGACAGCAGAACCATGGGATCCAAACGCAGCCCCATATTTATTATCCAACTTGCCAGCAAAGGTCAATTTGAGAGCACAGAATAGGGAGTCTGTACAGTGGGACTGTCGCTGGGAACAGAAGCACCTTACAATACCAGTGCACACACAGAACACTGTCCTCCTGTGAACTTCCTTGCTTAATTCTGCCCCAGTTCAACACAGGTATATCAGCTCTCGCAAATCCCCGTTGTTGCAGAACAATGTTGAGGGGTGACCTGATGGAGGTCTTTAAGATTATGAAAGGGTTCGATAGGGCAGACGTAGAGAAGATGTGTCCACTTGTGGGGGGAGACCAAAACTAGAGGCCATAAACATAAGGTAGTCACTAATCAATCCAATGGGTACATCTTTACCCAAAGAATGGTTAGAATGTGGAACTCGTTACCACAGGGAGTAGTTGAGGCAAATAGCATAGATGCATTTAAGGGGAAGCTAGATAAGCACGAGGGAGAAAGGAATCGAAGGTTATGCTGATAGAGTTAGATGAAGAGGGGTGGGAGGAGGCTCGTGTGGAGTATAAATGCCAGCATAGATCAGTTGGGCTCAATGGCCTGTTTCTATGCTGTAGACTCGATGTAACTCGATGCATGTAAATATCAAAGTGATTATCTGCACGAACATTTTTGTGTCCTTCTGCGCGTGTGTGCTGTCACCGAGGCCGCGCTTGCGCAGTATTCCACAGTGACGGCTGCAGTGCCGCGCGGACCAGGCTTTCCTCACCTCTGTGGGACAAGGCCCGTCACTGGATCCGCGCTGGCCGGGGGGAGAAGAGAGGATCGGAGAGAGAGAGAGGGAAACGGAGGGAGAGAGAGAGAGAGGGGGAGAGAGGGAGAGAGAGGGGGAGAGAGAGAGGGAAACGGAGGGAGAGAGAGAGGAGAGAGAGGGGGAGTGAGAGAGAGGGAAACGGAGGGAGAGAGAGAGGGGGAGAGAGGGAGAGAGAGGGGGAGAGAGAGAGGGAAACGGAGGGAGAGAGAGAGGAGAGAGAGGGGGAGTGAGAGAGAGGGAAACGGAGGGAGAGAGAGAGAGGAATTAAGAGAGAGAGAGAGTATGGGGAGGGAGAGAGGGAATCAGAGAGAGAGAGAGAGAGGGAATCGGTGGGAGAGGGAGAGGAAATCCAAGGGAGTGAGAGAGAGAATCGGAGGGGGAGAGAATAGAGGTCAGGAACTTGGGGAGGTGGGGTAAAGAGTACAGAGAGCACAGTGGGGATGGGGAAGAACGTGATCCAGGTCTAAAGGGGGTGAGGATGAGAACGAGAACGTGATCCAGATGGTAAGACGGATCACGTTCTTCCAGCCCCACCCCCTTTACACCCACACCATGTTCTCCCTCTCCTCCCCTTAGACCTGGTTGATTTCTCGGGAAGCTCAGTGTGTGTGGCAAGTGACATCATTGGACTGGACAAAATCCGGAAGTCATGACACTGTCACTATTCACTTCATACCCAATAAATCTGTTAACAATCCGTGACCCACACACAATGCCCCATCTATGGGGCGGGGGGTGGGAAGGTCAGGAAGTTGGGCAGGGTGAGATGGTCAGGAAGCTGGGGTGGCAGGGGGAGGTCAGGAAGTTGGGCGGGGGGAGATGGTCAGGAAGCTGGGGTGGCAGGGGGAGGTCAGGAAGTTGGGCGGGGGGTGGGTGAAGTCTTAACCCGTGAGGGTGAGCGCTGTCTGTTCCAAGTGAGCTCTGTTCTGTCTGGAGTCGGCAGTCAGAATGTCTCG
Organism: Squalus acanthias; assembly: GCA_030390025.1. Classification (NCBI taxonomy): domain Eukaryota; kingdom Metazoa; phylum Chordata; class Chondrichthyes; order Squaliformes; family Squalidae; genus Squalus; species Squalus acanthias. The sequence continues at coordinate 13,271,446 of CM059435.1, read as the reverse complement.
AATTACACTTTGCAAAGTAACTGATTACGTAGGCAGGGAGGATCTAATTACACATTCCAGAGAAACTGCTGGGTGTGTCTTGTCCGTCAAGGGGATCAATCTGTAATCAGGACTTGTCATCCAAGGTGACCAATCAGAGCTTTTGGTGTTGCGAATAAACACGTCCTGTAAATATCCTGGAAATAATTCTTAATTTACCAACCGGAAATTGTTCGTCTGAGAATTCTTTTGTCATTATGATATAAGGACATTCAAAGCTCCCCCCAATGGCTCCGCACATTTATCCAGTAAGTAGCTGCACCATATAGATCAGGAGGATCCCCTGAGTCAATCTTCGGCCCGTGCTGTTGGCTGATCTCAGCAAAATTGGATTTAGCTCCACTGGGTTAGTGAGAGGAAAATTGGGCAATGTTTCCTGCTCCCGATTACTATCCGGTGGCTTCTTGAATGTGTCAGCCGTGTCTCAGTGGGTAGCACCCTCGCCTCTGAGTCAGAAGGTTGTGGGCTCATAGTCCCACTCCAGAGACTTGGACCCGGTGGTCGTGAAAGGCACTGTATAAATGCAAGTCTTTCTTTCTTTCCTGCTGGGGATTGCAACATGTGTGAACATCTGGTGAGGACAGCGCCACGGTCGACTGCAAATCCCTTCTGCAGTTGAGTAGCCTGCTGATGATCGCTGTCAAGACCCAATGTATGGAGAACGGTCACTTGGGCAAGTGGACACTTGCCACCCATGTAACTGTACCCCAGTAAGGGATCCCTTTGGGAGGAGGAGGAGACGGGGAGAAAAGCTAGGAAATAAAATAGTAAGAGAAAACAAAGTATAGCGATGTAAGCTGTGTGGTGCTCTCTGTTGATGCAAAAATGAGCAAAGCGTATATTAAGAAAAGACCTGCAATTGCTTAACTTAGCAAGCAAGGATATTATAGTCGTATTTCCATAAGTAGTCAAGGCTCTCGAATGTCTGTATTTCATTCAGGAGGCAATGAGATGCACCTGACTGATGACATGGCGCATGCATTGCAGGCCTCATCTCCCAGCCCGGGTCAAGGGTCAATCGGCCTGTCAGCGCCAGATTGTTTTCATCAAGCTGATGACAATTAGAGGCTGTGGACCTGCAACTACTGTATCTGACAGGCCACTCAGTTAGTGCAGGCAACAAAACACCAACAGCTGCTCAGTGATAAGGATGTAGAGTGGAGTCAAGGACTGATACAGCTTGGCCTGGAGCAAAGAAAATGAAGGAGAGGGGAAGGGTGGGGAATATTGAACACCAGGAACAAAAAATGATCACGGCCTCGATCCCTTTTTACCTAAAACGTCCTCTCTAAAGTCTAAGTAATCAAGAGGGTTAAACAGCCAATACTAACATGGTTTCCAAATCCTGATTATTAATAATTCTAGTGTCTGTATCATCAGGTGGAAGTTGTGATTTGAATTTTAGAAATTGGTAAAGGCAGTCTAAGAGATCTGTGCAGCCAACAGGGGATTATATGTTACAGAACCTAAAAGGTACACATGTTGCTCTGAAAATTTAAAGGGAAGTTCCTCACTAAAACTGTCATTGTAAAGTTCCCCATCAGACGTACATCTTCAACTTTACAGATATAGCGAGATATAAGTCTAAACCTTGAAGTTACACCATGTGATACTGACTAAGGAATGATTAATATGTTCATCTGAATTTCATTTCTTCTCGGGGGTGGGGGAGGGGGGAGGGGGGAGTGCGGGGAGAGGGAAATGGGGAGCTTTTCTGATACACTATAGAAAGACTTAGGCAGAGCATTTTCCCTGACCACCATGTATTAGCAATATCGTTAACGTAGAAGGAAGATTTTCTCTGGCTGCTGTACATTAGCTTGATCGTAAAGTTCCTCTGGTCACTACAGCCCCGATTTTAAATCCCTCCCCACCCACCCACCTGGCTTAAATCGAGCGGGGGAGGCAGTTAAAATTAGGGCAGTCCTCCCTCTGATCCCACCGTGATCTGACGTTAACCTGCTCTATTGAGCAGGCAAGCAGGACTCCCACAGGAAGGCAGTGGGGTCCTTCTTTAAATACGCAGGTCGGAACCTGACTGCAATATGCGTTGGAGGCCTGAGCGGGAAAGCAGTGGTTGGCTCCCTGTCAGGCCAGACCTGCTGGAAAGTGGATCGTGGGCCAGACGAGGCCCAAGCAGGTATGGTTTAAATTTAATTTCAGGTTTCCTTGTGGGCCATCAGGAAGCCTTGGGCCTCCCTTGCCCCTGTCTCTCCCCCACCTACCCTCGATCGCCTCCAGAGCCCCCTTCCTCCTCATCTGACTGCCGGGGTCCATTCTCACGGGTCCCCAGCTGTGGCAGGCTCCTGCTGAATTCCTGCGCTCCGAGAGGATTTATGGAAATAAGGCCTCCACGTCCCCGGCCTGGCCGGGTTTGGCACCCCCTTCGATGATGCTGCACCTGTTTTCAGGTGTAAAATGAACACAAAATTGTCCAATAGGATGGGCGCACTGCTTTCGAAAGTGCGATGCCCGCCATGTTAATGTAGGCGTCAAAAGAGTTGTTGGGGGCCTGCACCTGAAGCAAACATTAGTCCCTTTGCATCTGCAAATAAAGGGCCTAATGCCAGTTTGATGCCACCTTTACCAAATTGGTTTTCCCGGAACGCAGCCTGCACAAGGCCAGCTGCATTCGGAAAACCAGGTCTACATGTGGCCTAATCAACGGCCTTTAAAGGGACTGCTGCAGGCTGCCACTAAAAAGGTAAGCTTTTTTTTAAAATTACGTCCCTGAATATGGAGCTGGGAGGTGCAAGAGGTTCTCCTCCCGGCTCCACATTAAAAACATGGGCCACTGCTCGTCTCGCCCCCCCTCCCGATCACTGTCTTCCCCCTCCAGGTCGCCCCTGCCTCCTCCCGATCACTGTCTTCCCCCTCCAGGTCGCCCCTGCCTCCTCCCGATCACTGTCTTCCCCCTCCAGGTCGCCCCTGCCTCCTCCCGATCACTGTCTTCCCCCTCCAGGTCGCCCCTGCCTCCTCCCGATCACTTACCCCCTCTTCCAAGACCTGGCTGAGGGACGTTGCGGCACAAAATTTTAAAATGGTCTTCGCCGGTGAGCTGCCTTCAGGACGCCCACCAGACGTCTGCAGCTCGAGGCCCAATATGGGGGTGGGCCTCGGGCCTACCCGTTCCAGCGCAGGCATCGTTCCCTGCGCCCAGTTCACATTGGCAGGTCGGCACCAACTGATTTCTAGACCCACAAATCTCACCGGGGCATGTTGAGAAGTTAAGTTCAACTGGTTCACAAATGTCCTTCAGGGATGAAAACGTGCCACCCTTACCCAGCCGTGGCTCAGTTGGTAGCTCCCTCGCCTCTGAGTCAGAAGGTTGTGGGTTCGTAGACCTACTCCAGGCATTTGAGCATAAAAATCTAGGCTGACACTCCAGTGCAGTACTGAGGAACATAAGAACATAAGAAGTAGGAGCAGGAGTAGGCCATACGACCCTTCGGGCCTGCTCCGCCATTCAATAGGATCATGGCTGATCCGAACCTAGACTCACGTCCACTTCCCTGCCCGCTCCCCATAAACCTTAATTCCCTTATCAGCTAGGAAACTGTCTATCTCCGTTTTAAATTTATTTAATGGAAGTGCTGCACTATCGGAGGTGCCGTCTTTCAGATGAAACGTTAAACTGAGGCCCTGTCTGCTCTCTCAGGTGGACATAAAAGATCCTATATATAAAAAAAATACTTACATTTTGAATTCCATAACCTATCTGCATGATAGGTTTGCTGGATGTAGTACAAGTCGAGTTGAATATGGGCCCAGAGTTTGCCCCTTCAAGTTCTCTCTGATTGCCCCCGAAACAACATGAGATGCTGATACACTGATGTGATTTCACTGGCGGTGGCTTGTGCCTGTGCCAGGCTCAATCCCAAGAATTCAGATAAATTCCTATCAATTTCAGATCTTATATCCACAATACTTTGGTGAGAGGTGCACCCCAACTCACTGTTAGTACTAAATATAAATGGGTGTTAAGTTTTTTTAATTCGATGCAATTATGTCCATCATTTAGAGTTGTACGCTGGAATAAAGTCTCCTTAACTCCTAGAGTTTTCATGTTGCTCCTAGAGATTCAGTAGTATATTATATATTTTTTTTTATTCGTTCATGGGATGTAGGCATCGCTGGCAAGGCCAGCATTTATTGCCCATCCCTAGTTGCCCTTGAGAAGGTGGTGGTGAGCCGCCCTCTTGAACCGCTGCAGTCCGTGTGGTGAAGGTACTCCCACAGTGCTGTTAGGGAGGGAGTTCCAGGATTTTGACCCAGTGACGATGAAGGATCGGCGATATACTTCCAAGTCAGGATGGTGTGTGACTTGGAGTGGAACGTGGAGGTGGTGGCGTTCCCATGTACCTGCTGCCCTTGTCAATCTAGGTGGTAGAGGTGCTGCTGAAGAAGCCTTGGCAAGTTGCTGCAGTGTATCTTGTAGATGGCACACACTGCAGCCACAGTATGCTGGTGGTGGAGGGAGTGAATGTTTAAGGCGGTGGATGGGGTGTCAATCAAGCGGGCTGCTTTGTCCTGGATGGTGTCGAGCTTCTTGATGTTGTTGGAGCTGCACTCATCCAGGCAAGTGGAGAGTATTCCATCACACTCCTGACTTGTGCCTTGTAGATGGTGGAAAGGCTATGGGGAAAAATTCGGTTGGTTAGCGCCTCCCATTAGTGCCTCCAGAAATTGACCAGTCGTTTTGCGGCGGCGCTAAACACTACCACCATGATCTCCTGCGCCTGCAGATCGTGGCATCAGTCGAGTGTGCAACGCCCCGGTAGTGCCCCGGACCAGAAATTGAGTCGCGCCCCCTGCATTAGCGTCTGCCGCTAGGAACGACAGGTAGAGGGGAACGTTTTCAAGTCTGGAAGGGGTTGGGGGAGCGCTATTTAAAGGCGGGCACTTCCTGCCTTTTCTTGTCAGCAAAATTTTTGGTACACGCAAGTTGAGAGGGAGAGAGATGTCTGGAGAGATTTAACGCTGTCCTAAGGAGTTTTGGCCCTCAGCACCACCTTGAGGTTCCTAAGCGCCGAGCTCTTTCCCTGGGCCTATCCATTAGTGCTTCCAACACAATTGCTTTAGAGGTCTCTCCAGGCCAAGATTTAAGGCTGCAATGAGCAGAGTGTGGCTGGCCAGCAAGATGGCCCCTCCCCTTTAAGAACTGCCTGGCGCCAGTCTGTCTGGCTTCCATGGTAACTGACATCGCCTGAGCTCCAATAGCGCTCTGAGGTAGCGCCTCACTCCCTGACGTTAGCGCCTTAAGAGAGGTGTGTAGCGCTTGAGTTAGCGCTCAAATCACCTCCAGGGGCGACAGAGACGAATTTTGCAGTCGGAGGTGATATTTAGCGCCGGGTGCTAAACTTTGCGCCCAGCCGATATTAGCGCCCAAAATGGGCGATACCCAATTTTTCCCCCCTATGACTTCTAATTAAGCTTATTACCATGCTAATCCTACTCCCTACAATATTTGATGTTTTATAACAAAATTACATAACTTATAGAGCTGAATTCATGCACTTTTTAATAACTGATTTAGGGTAAATGTCCCCAGAATTCCTGCAGGAATATCTCTGCAGAGTATGGTTTTACTTTGCAGTGGAACCATAATGCACGGTGTTGTCATTTGGACAAGAGCACCCCCCCCCCCCACCCCAGCTTCCATATTCCTTACTTCACACCTGTGTACAAAAACATCCTAAACGTGACGTTCCTTCCTGTTGCATTGGCCTTACATATTCTGTAATGGTCACGAGTCAAATAGAGCTATTCTTCAATTGAAGTCCGTATTCAACTGTATTTATTTAATCCTTGAATTGAGCAAGTCTGTCAAATCTGAGAACATATGACATGGTTAGGGTCTAAATACTTACACAATGCAAGTGTCTGTATTACAGGGCTTCTAATGCATTTTAGTGCCATTTTAGTAATTCATTGCACTGAAGACATCTCTGAATGCCTTTAATTATCACAGTACACACTGCATTGTGCAGCATATTCCCCCATACTTTAAGCAAATGACGGCAACATGTGATAAATAGAACATAGACAGGGCATTGTACTTTAATGTCTTCTTTCACTCACATCTAAAACCATCATGAGTCAAGAGCCTTTCAAATTAAGAAGGTCCCGATTTAAGTGTGACATGCAATCTCATTGGCTATCCTAGTTAAATGCCTTCCAATGATTAAAAGAAGATAAATGTTTACGATGACTCTGCCTGAGTAACTCCTCAGCTGCTTTCCAAACCCAGCCCACCAAATGGACTCAGAACCTTTACTGGGCCCCAAATAAACGTACTTTGACACTACGACTGTTGCCCTGGTGTGAAGCAGTTTCGGTTTGCATCGGCTCTGCAATAATAATGTACATGCAGACTAAATCTAGAGCCAGGATTGACCCGACATCGCAACGAGGAGGAGTAAGACTCTCTGGAGGAGGTAGTCTCACTCCACTTCGCTTTGGAGTCAGTTCAGCCCTTGACATCAATTTACTGTCAGATCTGAGAACGCAAGACATGGTGAGGGTCGAAATACTTATAAAATGTATGTGTCTGTTATTGCAGGGCTTCTAATGCTAATTTTCACTTTCGGCAGCGTTGGCAGACTGGCATGAAGGGGTCGGCCGCTCGTTATACGCCTTGTCCGATATTCCTTTCCATCGACGTCAATAGCCGCTCTGGCACCAACAGCTTTCCGCCACTGCCAAAAGTACAAATCACCCCCCACATCGGTGCAAAGTTGAAACACCTTCTCAACAATGTTAAACTTGTTGCACGAATGGACCATTGGGTATCATTGCACAAGCGCCAAAGGGAGCCTGCTATTTTGCCCACTTATTAGGGGACATGCTCAGTCCTTTCCCTTCCTGAAGTTAGTATTTCCAAAGACATATCCACTAGGGTCTGCCAACAGCATGGAAAGTCCTTATGGATCCAATGTAAATGTCAACTGACTGGCAATTATGTAACGTTACACATAGTAATTTTCGTTCTGGAAAGGCTTTTCCCAGTAGAAGTAGATGATCATTTCAGATCCGTTGCCTTCAAGAAGTCTAGGTTGAGCCTTGATTTCTTCTTCCTCCCACTCACCCCCAGAGGATGGCAGGCTATTATCCTGGAGTCCAAGGCTTTAGCCTTGCAGCCACTGTATTGCTTCTAAGTGGGCCTTTGAATAACCAGGACTGCTCTAAGTGCAGAGGTCAGCTTCTCAACAATCTGCATTGCTCTAAACTCACAGCTACCGATTGTAAAAAAAAAGTGTGCACCCCACCAGTTATATAAAAATGAATTAAGCATAAGAGCAGGAGCAGCATAATGGCACATCCCTGGACTGATGGCTGTGTCTTGGCTTTCCCCTGTCACAACTAGCACGAATGGTTTAACACCTTCACAGCTATGTGGAGATAAAACCCTCAGTCTGTACAGACTGGCTCCAAGCTGTCTCCTGCTAATCAGAGTCTACCAGAAATAGGAGAGATAGAGGTTTAGAAAAGAACAAACAAGCACATCATATAACCCTTTGAGGACGAAGACACCTTTGGTATTTAGTTCATGTAATTGTCACAACATCTCCACCCGTGGCTATATATTTCCGATGCAGAATGTAACATGTCCATTGCAATCCCTTAGGTTTTTTTAGTAAATTTTCCAAAGTAAATGTGATCTTGCTGGATGATTTACAGCATAGCTGTTAGTACAATCCTCAAAAGGACTTGCACAACGATAAGAGAGGCCATCCAACCCATCCTTACATGGAAACCCACGATCCCCTCATGACAGCATCTATCTGCCTCTTGAATGTTTCAAGTGGTTTTGCCTCCCCTACCCTACTAAGGATGACCATTTCAGTCCTGAACTTGCCTTTTACCAGTTTGTATCCATATCACCTTGTTCTTCAGCTGTGTTTTGACTTGAAATACTGCTCGGTAAAACTTTTCGATCCTATTTAATACATATATATACACACCTCTGTAAGATTGGCTTTTATTTACCTACTTTCAAGATTGAATAGTCCGCGTTTTTCAGAGCTTTCTTCATAACTCAGTACTAGAAACTAGGGATCAACCCTTGAGTCCTTCTCTGCAGTGCTCGCAGGGTAAGGATGTTTCAGCTTGGCCTTGGTGACCAGACTGAACACAGTATTCAAGTTGTGGCCTCACCAGAGCACTATGCTACTCCAGCATGATGACTGTCGACTTAAACTCTACTGATTTGGCAATACAGCTCAGCTATTGTGCGCAGTTCCTGTTTATCCAACAAGGTAGTCGAACTGCATTGAGTTCCTGTTTATTCAGCAAGGTAAGGGTTACTCATGATGCAACTATGTGGAGTTCCTGTTTATTCGCAGGATGTTCTCAGTGGGGCCGAGAGAATGTCTCCCGGTACAGCATCACAGGACCGTTGCTCTCTGGGCACTTCACGTGCCTCTGGGGATATGAGCTTAGCTCGCACAATGGTGCAAGGTCATTTTATTTTAATGGGCCAGAATTTGTTGGCAAAATAACGGCGAGTTAAAGACGCGTGCCGTTATTAGCGTGTAAAAAGAGATACGGCGTGAGTTGTGAATCGTCACAAATTGCTGGACAACTTGTGCCGCTCCGCCATTAGCCTTGTGAATCCGGGTGCTCGCCGTCAACCTCCCCATGAGTTTCAAGAAATATGAATTAAACTCGCTGCAGAAAGTTAGGGCTGGTATTTCACGATGTAAGGACCCTTTTAATGACGAGATTTATGTTCCTGCAATGCCACTCAACCTCGAAGGCCCAGAAAGGGATCAATTGAAACCGTGGAGTCTCACTCTTGCAGGTAGTAAATTGTTCATAGAGGTTTTTTAAATTTTAAATTTTTACACTTTTATCTTACTTCTCCTTTCTTTCTCTTTTTTCTCCCACTCTTAATCCAATCTTTCTCTCTCTCTCTCTCTTTATGTATCTAATTTGACTTTTGCCCTATTTCCTTCTCCGCCATTGCTCTGTCTCTTTCTCTATCCTTAAATTTAATGGGTTATGGAGATAGGCTGTTGGGTCCATCGTTCACCAAGGTCCCAGATACCCCGTTGACCTTGCACTTCCAGCAATTTGTGGTGGAAACATCTTTGAGCTGAAGGGTGATGAAAAGAAATCCAATTCAAGTGGGGCAACTGTCAAGCAGTGGCAGCTAGTGATGGGTTGTCGATTACCTGAGTATTGACACCACTTTTCTTTTCGCAATCTCTGGAGACCCTGGCCGGGTTGGGCCGTTGAAAACCGAAACAAAAAATGGACTAACAGTGAAAAGTGGCCCACTTTAGAGAGAGGGCCATTTGGAAGCAAACTGTCCCTTTCTCTCCCCCCCACCCTCCCTCCTCCACCCCAGTGTCCCCAAAGCCTGTGTGACGGGAGTGCTGCTCAACCACTCGAGTCACATTATGGGGTGGCCTCCAAACGAAATATTTTCTGGGTCCTTAGTCAGCTTTGGTTCCTTCTGCAGAAGCTTCTGTGCTCCAGTCACAGTCTACACTGGAGCTCACTGAGGCACAGGGTAGGCCGCAGGTCTCAAAAATACAAGGCGCCCCCCCCCCCCTCCTCCCCATCACATTATCAGCCCTGCTGCGCCCGGTATGTAATTCCTGTTTATTCAGTGGGTAAGGGTTACCCATCAGGAACTGCTTGCAATTCTTTTTTTTTTCTAATGCAGGGTAAGGGTTACTGGCTTGTGAGGCTTTAAATGAACGCGCTTCTGTTTGTTCAGCAGGCTAAGGGTTAACAATAATCCACGATGACATGCCTATTGTGATCCTTTTAGGTTTCTCTGATGAGACATCTTTTATAGTAGCTGACAAGAGGCTGGCTCTTCAATGGAATAACCTTAATGAAGTGAACCCAACCATAAAGGAGAACAAATACTCGCAGAGGTGCTGCTGAAGCAAGCCCTAACTGCTAAATCTTTGCTGTGTGTGGGGGGATTTATTTCCCCCCTTATTTTCTGGCAGTGCCATCGTCGCAGGATGAAAGTGCAGAACGCTCAGCAAAGAATTTTCTTTCTCATTTCAAAGTAGTTTGCTCCTGCAAAGGTCCGCTGTTATTAAAAAGTCTCACCAGAGGCTATGCAGCTGACTAAACAAAGTCCGAGAGATGCAAGCGCACTGAGAAATGGATCCAGAAAGCGAAATAAACTGACAAGAGGTTCTCCAAAAGTGTCAGTGAGTTCTCATCCCCTTCGCCATGTGTTTGGAGATTTTCTCATTAGGATCATTTTTTTTACTGAGAATGATTCATCGTTTGCCCGTATTAAATGTACGCATCATTACAGGGCAAGGATTTTTTTTTACCGTGAATTGTTTGTTAACCTTTTGTTTTTTGCAGCTTCTTAAAAGTGGGGAATATAATGGCTGGGGGATTGAGCAATCAGTGTGGGCACCCAGCACTCCCAAGTCAGACATAGCCACGGTTAGGTACAGTGTAAAGCTCCCTCTTGCACTGTTCCAAGAGTTGTGTCTCGGCCCAGGTTTCAGAAGAGCACCCCCTGCTGTGCTCGTGTGACAGTTTTCCACTTTACACACTCGCTGTCCTCCAGCAGTTTTTGTGTGCTCTTTCCTCATTCTTCTGGTTAAATTTTTACCAGCTCCACTTGCCGATTTGTTTCTCTCCATCCATTCCTTGTGTAACTATTCTGGCGCCACTGTACTCTTTCTAATCACTGCCACTTTGGCAGATTAAAACATCTCGCCATGCAGTGTGTAAAATGGACTCTTGATAATCTCGCCGAGGGCTTCGGACAGCTGGCGTGTAGATTAATGGAAGGGTGTTACAGGTTTTAATCTAATTGAGGAGGGGGGTTCAGGTGGTTTATTTATAAATATATATAGAATAATTAATACATAGCAGTGAACTATAGTCTGTGACCTAATCCGGGGATCCTGCTGCTTTGTGTATAGAGTTAACATATATCTGAGAGCAAGTTAGAGGTTGAAATCTAATTTAAGGATCCAATAGATTAGATATAATATATGCTTGATAATTTAGAGCAAATTACAGACTGTAATCTAATTGACAGGTCCCCATGGTTTTTATATATGTGTGTGTATAATAATTGATGGCTAGTAGTGAGTTACAGGCTATAATATAATCATAGGTTTCAGATGGTTTATGTACAGAATAATAAATACATGGGAGTGAGTTATGAGCTGTGATTGAACCAAAGTTCAAATAAGAATAATAGCTAACTGGAGTTATTGCAAATCTATAAATGCACCTTATACCGACCCATTGTAAAGTGTCTGTATCAAATCCAAACGATTTCTTCCTCCCAGATACTGACCGACAGTCCCACTGCCGGATCGGAATGGGCAGGTGAAACCGATCTGCAATGGACAAGCGGGTAATCGGAAAGATAGCATGTTGCCTTCGGCACAAGTTCACAGATATGACCGATTAGTTAACAGGAATAAAAATGAGAAGTCGCACAACACCAGGTTATAGTCCAACAGATTTATTTAATTTTACAAGCTTTCGGAGCTGTCGCTCCTGGAATAGGTCGAATTGCCCCGACTGTAAAATTACTTTTGGGGGGGGAGAGGGGATTTTTTTTTTTAAATGAAGGAAAACAGCGTGGACTGAAGCAAAAAAAAAGACAGTAAATAAAAAGGTTACAAATCCCCCCCAAGTTCTGATCCACATGCAGTTTTATGCACCGTAGCTGGAGAGCGAGCTGTTTATGCACGGTCAGATTGAACGCACATGCTACTTGCACTCCGCGTTAGGTGTGGAGGAGCGGAAAGAGGTGTAACTGACTCCATTGACCTGCATGGTTGCCCCAAAACTAACCAGAACAGCTGTGGAAGAAAAAACCGAGGGTGCACTCGGAGCCCCAAAACCAGATGTCAACTGGAAGCGACTCTGTGCACGATCTGACGGCTCACTCCGGTTTCCGAGGCCATTCTTTCACAAGGGTTTGTTTTGTCAGCTGTGGAAGTTCTAGTGCGACTTTTTTTTCTCCCCCCCCCCCCCCCCGAAAATATTACATTTGGCCACTTAAAGAAAACATCAGCATTGAGGGCAGAGAAAGGAATATTTAAGATTTTCAAGATGCAGGCTCTGCATGTTTCTCTGCAATGGAGAGTCATTTCCTTTTTCCTCGCTTCCAACAGTAAATATTTCAAGGCAATTTGCTAAATCTTGTATTCATTAGAGTGAGTTAACATTTGAAATTAAAAGATAATCATTTTAGGAGGGTTATTTTTCAAACTAGGAGGTGGAAATCATGTAGCACCCACCAGGAGGTGAATGGTCTGGGGTTGAGGGGGGCGGGTGGGAGAGAACTGTGGCTTTTTGCTGGTCCTGTAATGGTCCCCGAACAGTCTCGGTTAACCCCTTTTGTTTCCCATCAGAGCAAAATCTAAGAGGCGAGATGATAGTTAAAAGGAATCTTAAATGCAACCGGGTCCATTTAAGAGGTGGTGATTAGTCAATGGTCAATTGTATTCAATCACTAATAACATAATTTGTTAAACCATTGACAATAATTCCTCTTTCAGATCTTTTTCCAGCAGATTCCTTTGTGTTCCTCTAATAAATCACATGACAGGGGTATCCTCTAGTCACCACGAATTAGCAGCATTATAAAAGGTAATGGGAAGATTGTCCACATGCATTACTTCTGATGAAGTCATAAAAGCATTAAAAGAAATACGTCTATGATTTTGCTTGAATTAACCATCAGAGGACATGTTCCTGGTGTCATGACTTCCAGCAACCAGTGGAAATCTTCCTGCTGTCTTTTACAATGTTGCTAACTCATAGCGATCAGAAGAAATCTTCTGTCTGCCATGTTTATGATAACCTGCAGGAGGGTCAGGGGATTTGGAGGGGGGGCGATGGTGCTGGACATCCCCCACCCCAACCCAACCCCAGACGGCAGCCATAAGTATCTCCATCAGCCCCTTTAATAAGGGAGGGGGGGGGGAATGAAAATTGTCAACATTTTCAACAGATGTTTGGGAGTCTACACCAAGATCCAAACCAGATTCCTCAAGTAGGCTCAATTCCACCTGCTGGTGAGCCGGTTACATCTGCTTCCATTGGATGTACCAGCCTGCCTGCCAGCAGATTCACGGGCTGGGAATGAGGAAATTCTTGGCTTGGGAATCCCCTGGCCAGTTGTTCAGGGGCAGGGAAAGGTTCTGCCTTGGCCAGGACACCAGGGAGAACTCCCCTGCTCTTCTTTGAAATAGGATCTTTTACGTGATTTTAATGATTTCCCCCAAATTTACCCAAGTTTTTGAGGTCCAGGTTTTTTTTCCCCCACTGATTTTCTTCTATTTTTTGTACTCTAAAATATAAAACAAAAAAATAAAATGCAGGTTTTTAAATTGGTAATAAAAACTGACATTAACGCTCCTTAACTATAACTACCGTTCACGACACCATACCACTCACTAACCATACAGCTCCCTCACTATTCCATACCATTTACTAACCAATCTACTCACTAACTTACAGTCCACTATACCATACCTTTCACTAACCAAATCCCTCACTATAACATACTACTCACTACACCTGCCGCTCACTAACCACACCACTCACAGAATCACACTGCTCACTAACCACACCACTCACAGAATCACAGCGCTCACTAACCACACCACTCACAGAATCACAGCGCTCACTAACCACACCACTCACAGAATCACAGCGCTCACTAACCACACCACTCACAGAATCACACTGTTCAGTACACCATACCACTCACTATAAAATGATGTTCACTATGTCACTCAGTGATATTTCTCTCATTGCTCACTGTAACAACTATTTGTAATATTCACGGACTCAGTCCTCACTGATAAACAAAATAATCTTGAGTAAATTCCTTCTGTAGCAACTAAATAAAGTATGGGGAAAGAGTGGTATTGCTGATAATGAGGATCTGAAAGCTACCAAAACATTTAGCTTTCGATGATGGAAGATCTGAGTCAGTTTTCAGTTGAAATCTGTTACACAAAGTGAAGGAAATGGGAATTGCTAAAGATCACAAGGGCAATAGGAGGAAATTGATATTCATTATTCAAACTAACAACAATGCATCAGGGAAAAGGAGTGATAATTATGGTGGATTTTAATTATCCTTAATTCACATGGAATTGGGAAAAGGATCTTGAGAAGGTCAGTTAATGGAGTTAATGCGGGATTGACTAGGAAAGAGGCTGTACTTGATTTAGAACTTAATCTGAGTCTGAGAGGATGTAAAATGTAAGAGCCAGGTAACACTGATCACCAATGATTGTAATGTCTTTGACCACTATCTGATTCTTCCTGTGGAATGGTATGAAAGACTGCCTACTTCCACCTCCGTACCATCGCCTGTCTTCGTCCCTGTCTCAGCTCATCTGCTGCTGAAACCCTCATTCATGTCTTAGTTACCTCTAGACTCGACTATCCCAATGCTCTACTAGCCGGCTCCCACCTTGCACCCTCCGTAACCTTGAGCTCATCCAAAGCTCTGTTGCCCGTTTCTTAACTCGTGCCAAGTCCCATTCACACATCACCCCCCGTGCTCGCTGACCTACACTGGCTTCTGGTCCATCAATGCCATAACTTTAAAATTCTCGTCCTTGTTTTCAAAGCCCTCCATGGCCTCGCTTCCCTCTATCTCTGTAACCTCCTCCAACCTTACAACCAATGTTCCCTTAAAGCTGTGCGGCCGCGCAACCCCGCAGCGCTCTGGGCCTCCCGTCAATGGGAAAATCCATGCATGCACGGCATTTTGAATGGGCTGCGCACCCAAAACAAAAATTAACGGGAACATTGCTTACAACCCTCCGAGATCTCTGCACTCCTCCAATTCTGGCCTCTTCCGCAACCCCAATTTTCATCACTCCACCATTGGCGTCCGTGCTGCCTAGCCCCTAAGCTCTGGAATTCCTTCCGTAAACCTCTCCGCCTCGCTACCTCTCTTTCCTCCTTTAAGACACTCCTTAAAACCTACCTCTTTGACCAAGCTTTTGGTCACCTGCCCTAATTTCTCCTTATGTGGCTCGTTGTCAAATTTTGTTTGATAATCGCTCCTGTGAAGCGCCTTGGGACTATGTTAAAGGCGCTGTATAAATGAAAGTTGTTGCTGTAGTTGAATGCCAGGTGAGGTGCTAGCTGTAGTGGCCTCCTTGGTCAACTAACTTAATTATACTCACTGTCTTGGACACGCAAAGAGTATTGATGCTGTGACATTGTGTCACGTTTCCAAGATGGAGCTATTAGGTATACTTGTGTGTGATGACATCATGAAGCAACATCACAGAGTTTACTCGCCCTTATAAGACCGACAGCGCTCGGGAGACCCAGTGAAAACTTAGTGACTGGCAGGTTTCCATTAATAAAGCCGCTAGCTACAGTAGACCCTCATCACAGGAGCTGGCTGCCAAAAGACAATATAAAATGCCATCACTATATTATATGTTCTGCAAGACCCTTTTCACTAACCTATCATATGACCTCTCTGCAATACACATTGTCACGGCTCTCAATATAACATTCTTTTCATAATAAACTCCTGACTAACAAACCTCTCACTGCAACACTCTCTGCAATGTTCCAGTCATTAATACGCCTCTCACTGTAACACTCTATCCCATAACTCTTGAGTTATAAAGAGAGCTTGTTGTAATTAGGGCAGCTGATCAGGGTAAGGAATTTTCATTCAAAGTTTTCAAACATCATTTCCTGTTAAGAAAGACATCCACTTAGCCAGATTGTGCAACATACGTGGATGAAGATGAAGAGAATGGGAGGAGTGTATTTTGGGACTGTTTTATTATCTTACTTGGAAGCAGTTCAGATTTTTAAAGTAAAACACATTTTTGAATCATTTTTTAAACTTATGTTTATTTTTTTTGTTGTTATTTCCACATCTGAACTTTTGTCATTTTGTGTGAGAGTCCTTAGGCCTAATCTGTCCTGGGACTCTTTAGTTCAGTTCTTGCAATAAGGGCCAAGTAAAGGCTCATAACACTGCCTACATTCACAATAGGTGTCCCCCATTTTTACTGTCAGTACCCTCGGCTTACTTGGTACCACTCTCCCCTTTAGGTCAGAAGGTTGTGAGTCTCAGCCCTGCACCAGGACTTGAACAGGTTGTTCCTCGACTTCGAGCACAAACCCAGAAGCAAGCACCAAGCCGCCGCGCTGAACCCGATGAGCAAGAGGACCATGCAAAATCTGTCCTTTTTATGCCATCAAGAAGCTGGGGACGATATAGTCACGGCCCAAGCGATAGTGTGATGCTCGTGAAAAAGACAAGGATTGGCTGGTGGGGATGGCACCTGCTGTGATTCCGGGGTGGAGGATGGTGGGGATAGGAGATAGGGGGTTGGTGAGGGTGAGCAGTGGCCGTCAGTGGCCTGTAGTTTTAATGTGAAGCCAGGAGGAGCACTCCTGCTCCTTCTGGCTCCATATCGTTTTGGTGGCAGCCTCCAGTGGTCCACTCAACGACTGCTGGTTTAGCCCTCAATTTGCATAGGCAATGGGCCTAATACCTGTTCCAGGTGGGCGCTCTAACCAACATGCCATGCAGCGCATACCCGGCATGGAATGACCATATGCGCACGCCATATTGGACCCCCATCAGCGTCCAATTTTGCCTTAAAAACAGGTGCTATATAATCCAATTTCTAGGCCACTATCTAAGCTAGTATTCCAGTGCAGTACTGAGGGAATGTTGCATTGCCAGAGGTGCTGTCCCTAAGTTATATTGTTAAATTGATGTCCCATCTGCCCGTTCAGCAGAGACAACAGAAAAAAAGAATTTGTATTTATATAGCACATTTCACATCCCCAGAAGATCCCAATATGCTTCCCAACCTATGAGTTACTTTGGAAATGTAGGTACTGGTGTTATGTAGCTACCGATAAACACAGCAGCCATATATTTACACAAAGAGGTTGTACAAACACTAAATGAGATGAGCAACTACTAAATCTGTTTTTGGCATTGTTGGTTGATTGAGGAATATTAGCCAAGACATTGGGGAAAAACTCCTTTTTCATCTTCGAATCGTCTTTCTTGCCCAATTGAACAGGGCTACGCTTTAACCGTTTCCTCCAAAAGATGGCACCTGTAACAGCATAGAACTACCTCAGTACTGTACTGTGCTGAAGTCCAATAGTGGGGCTCAGAAATAAGGTGATCCAACTAACAGCTGAACCAAGCCAAGGATGCTGGTGTCCTAGCTAATAATCCTCAACCAATACAATCCCCAGAAAAAGCAATTAGCCGGTTATTGACGTTACTGCTGCTCATGGGAAGGTTGCTGGTGCAGAACAGTTGCTGCACTTGCCTACAGAAACAACAGTCACTGTATTTCAAAGTAATTCACTGTGTAAAATGCTTTGAGGCAATTGAAAGTGAATAGGCACTAAATAAATGCAAGCATTGGTTATTTATTACCGTATGTTGTTACACGTCAGAAAATTGAATCATAGAGCGCAGAAGGAGGCCATTCGGTCCATCGTGCCTATGCCGACTCTCTGAAAGAGCTACCAAGAGATGTGGCCACTCTTTTTCTATTCAACCTCCTCTCTCCACAAAGAGAGATAATCAAAATCACAATTGACTCCATCGCTGGGTACCAGGGTGAGATGGAAATCTCAACAACACTCCTTCCTCCCCAAGAAGTGAAAAATGTTGCTCTAAGTATCTGCCCAGCCATAAGTGGTGAGAATGAAGCTGACTGATTCACATTTCTATTGATCCAGTTCCATCAACAGAGAATGAAACAACATCAGCACCAACACAATCCCCATCAACAACCATCGCAGGGAAAAGAAATTGGAGTCATCCATGAACCACCACCATGGTGACATATTCACTGTAAAGATTACCACAGTACTGTTATAGCGGACCTATTCTCAGAGATCTGTCCGTCTGCTGTGGGTAGGGCCTCGTACTCAACTGGTTCCAAAATGGCAGCTGCTACATATGCTCAAGGAATTGTTGATGACATTTGTTAATGGTGGGTAATGAAATGAATTCCAGTAAACTGTGAAATTCTGCCATATTTTTCTATATTGACCATCGGTTGTGATCTTAAAAACAGTTATTCCAGATGTGACTTTAATTTAATTCTGTACTGGATAGAGGGACCACCTATGAATAGAGGCCTCTCTATGGGTGGTCTCCCTTGACAGCTCTCACTGTACAGTGGATTAAATTATACGCAATACCTTGGTGGGAACAAAAGCGTTGCTTGTAATGAGAATTCCACACAACAGAAATGGTTATCTTGGTACTGGCTAAGGAAGGAATAAACCATCTGGGAGTTGGTGAACATGTGCTTGCCAGAAAACCTCTTCTCGTGGATTGTATTGAGGAGTTCTGGCCGGCTCGCTAATTAATTCAATGACGATAAATGTGAGCCAAACATTTTTTGTGAGCACATTCTTAATTGATGCTGTTTATTTAACCCTTTCACCTTTCTGGCAAGTTGCTGATGTGACTGAAACAGGTATTTTGTGCCAGAATGTTATATGTGGATCTCATTTTCAAACATTCATCCAGGTTAATGTCATTCAACAACTACTTCCTTCAACGCTTTATACAACTTGGGGAATGTACGGATAGTGCAATATAGCAAGCACAAAAATATTTCACACCCTTCTGTCATTTGCATAATTGATTTAATGCTTTATTATGTAAATCGATCACTCAGTGGAACATTAAAATACAGAATTTCTATCTATACTCTATGTTAGTTACATTTATATATCATCTACACTAAAACAAATAACTTAATGTATGCTACATGTTCTGATAGGCATTTTATAAGTGATATATACACTATGCACCATAGATTATATAGAGGATGTTCAATAGGCAGCTGTGCAATATAGTATTTGTTCCATTTGTAAAGAAAAGCTTTATAACTGATGGAATCCCAATTAGGTCACTTGCCAATTAATGCATTCTAGATCCTATCTACTTTATGGATTAATGACTCATTAATATAGTGGAGGAAAGTATTTATAAAAAATGCATTGTATTCATATGCTAATATTGGCACAGCCTAATTTGAAAGTCATTGGAATTCATTGCATGACATGTGTAACCACCAAAGGAGTGCAGAAAACGCAGAATGGACACAATGGGGCTCATAATGTGGCATGAGCATCCAGGTGACTAGAGCCTGTGCAGAACTGGGCTAACCTCACCAGATGAAGCAAGATCACTCTATTTGGCAAGTTACCACTCTCCTGTGACAAAAGGGTATTGGTGCCAGGGAACTAGTGACTGATGGGCACTAATTTGTTTTGTTAAGAAACCTCCCTTTCACATTCCAGATGTGTACTGTGCAGCTGGAATATTGCTTAGGCAAGTCATCCACATTATGGGGTGGCCAGCTCAGTATCATCAAAGTCAGTGACTTAATGAGCCTGGCGCACAAGTTGGCTGTTTTGGGTGTATTGTAGGCCTCAGGCTTTAGCAGTCAGTTTCCTGGGGAGTGGCACCCAATACGCTTCATCACCTCCAAGCACAAAAGAAAACTATTTTGAGAGACATGCATATAGCCCTAAGCATATCACGAATTGCGATTGACACGCAACAAACATTGACGCAAACTCTCAGGGCAGTTTCGTGGCCTGATTCCATTTCTTAAAGATGTAGGCATGTCTGAATCTGAAGCATTCACACTGAGCCAGTGCTCAGACGCTTCCTGAATATCCTCCATTATATTGGCTAAATTGGAGACTGTGTTGAGTTTGACAAATACTTTGGTGCTACTCCACAACAGCAGCTTTTAAAACGTTAATATTGTAGATGTTGCCACGCAAGTACTATTACTAATTTTCAAAAAAAAAGCTACACCTCAATAGAGCATGCTGAGAGAGTTTCAGTTTGAACTATAGCTTGCTCGCATTACAGTTTTAGAAAAGAGAAGGAACGCTGCATAGAATGTAAATCCTCCCTCCCCTACTTCATCTAACCCTATCAGAATGTGATATGCTGATGGGGTTAGATGAGGTAGGGAGGGAGGGAGGAGACTTGTGTGGAGCATAAACACCGGCATGGACCAGTTGGGCCGAATGGCCTGTTTCCGTGCTGTAAGTTCTATGTAATTCTATGTAAGGTTCATTATTGATTCATGAATCTGTTGCATGGTTGAGGGGTGATTGTACAAGATTATGACGGGTTTGGATAGGCTAGATGGGGAAAGGCTGTTCCCACTAGTTGATGGACACAGATTTAAGGTTTTGGGCAAGAGATACAGGGGGGATGTGAGGAAAAACCTTTTACGCAGCGAGTGGTGAGGACCTGGAACTCGCTGCCGATGGAAGTGGTGAAAGCGGAGACACTCAGGCCGCGATTTTTTCAATGGAGACGGGTTGGGTGCGGGTCAGGTGGTTTCCGGCTTCCAGTCCCGCCCCCAACTGCATCCAGCCCACGGATGTGATTTTACGTTGATTGACCTTGTTAAGCCCGCCCTGCGGGCTTGCCAGCCAATTAAGAGGAAGCCGGTCAGATGACGTCATTTGATGATGCGTCATCAGCTGGTTTTCTTAAAGGGACCGCGCACAATTTTTTTTGACAGCTGATTTCTCAGTGTTTGACAGCATTGAGGTGCTGCAAACACTGACAATCACTGTACAATGGTGAGCTCTTGCACCCAGGCTCTCCAATGACTCCCTCCATAGGCTGGAATAGATGGCAGCTGCAAGTGAGGTGACAGAAGCGATCTGTCACTGGTGAGAGAGGTTCTCCCAATGAGGTGGCACTGGACATGGATTTCAAAACTTGTTACCTAAAGAAATGTGTAAATGCATTAAAACTGAATTTCCCAACATTTTCTTACCTCTGAGACTCACCAGTGCACCATTGGATCCTTCACACCACTTCTGCAGCAGTCATCAATCCAGAAACATTACAGCAGATTCACAACAGGCCACACTTACCTGGCGTGGTATCTGGACGTCGGGAAACCCGAGGCAAAAGCGGCAAAATTAAAAAGTAGCCTGTCAACTACTATGAACTACTTGTTAATAGGCAGGTAATTGGCTTTAATCCTCTTCCCGCCGCTCGGTGTCGGGTCCATGCGCAAATCGGGGACCCGACACTTGGAAAAATTGTTTGGAGGCGGGTTGATGGCGGGATCGCAACCCGCTTTCAATCAAAACGATTTTACCCTATCACCCGCCTCCAAATCCGCCCTCTGAGTGCCGGCAAAATCCAGCCCTCAGTGTTTTCAAGTGGAGATTGGATAGGCACTTGAGGGAAATAAACTTGCAGGGCTGCGGGGGGAATGGGACTGACTGGATTGCTCTAGAGAGAGCCGGCGCTGACTCGATGGGCCGAATGGCCTCCTTCTGTGCCGTTATGACTCTAACTCTATGTAGGTCAGCAACAAAGATACTGTAAAGCAATCGGGCTAGGCCTCAAACTATCGTAATATAGGTTAGAATGGTGTCAAATCAATGCATTGTGTGTTGTGCCACTAAGCCATGCAGACTGGAGGACCCCACGTTCAATTGGCAGCCTGTGCTAAGTTGGGCTGATCTCAGTTAAAGAAACTGTCGGTGGCATTGAAATTGCCTTCAGTGCCCTTAGGCCAGGAAGGGAAACTATTGGGCAATTTCTCCTGCATGTCTAGACATTGGGTGAGGACAGGATTGGGCCGGACACCATGGTCAAACAGACACTCATTAACTCGGCTCACACATGAAGAATGACTCTTGGATGAAGAATCAGAGGCACACCCCATGGAACCGTGCTCCAGAAAGATTCAGCAGCTTCAGGTGAGCAGCGGTCATAATTGGGTAAAAGTATTTTTTATAGAAGGAATAGCTTTTATGTTTCTGCAAAACTTTGGACACTGTGACGCTAAAAGATCTTTTTATGCACGTTCGATGCAAGGAATGCCTTGGGGCGGGGTGTACCTACAAATTGAAGCTTATTTGAAAGCGCATAATTCTCCTTCACATAGACTTCCTTGTTTTGACAACTCTGGACTGTCTCTTCAGTGGAAGTGCACTCCACTTTCTGTACATCGGTGCGGAACCAAACTTTTCCAATCTGTCTTTCTGTGCTGAGGCTTAAACCTGACATTCGTGTTTTCATTGGAGAGGTACCTCACTGTAACATCTGGTTCTTGTATATTACTTCCAGGATTCCTGAAGGGGGTGGATTTAATGGCTCAGCTCCATTGAAAATGTTTCTTTCTCTATAAACAATTATTCACTTTTTTTATTGACATAAGGGACCGTATAATTTAACATTTTTTTTAATTTTGAGAGAAATGTAAAACCATTGATTGTATAAAATTTATTACCGTTCCCCCCTCCCATTAGCACAAATAAAGTCTTAAAAAAAACAGTAGCAGAACTGGTGATCTGAATAGTAAGTGACTGACCTGTGAACTTTGAAGGAGCAGTGAGACCATCTTGTTAACACTTTCCACACTGTGCACTAACAGAGGAGAAACTGGGTCTTAGAAAAGATGTTGCTTACCTCCGCACACCCCACCTAAAAAAGCAGTTTAGTGCTATGGGGAAGAACTTGGCACCAAAACAGCTAGTACAGATAGATTCATCTATTTTTTAAATTGTTTTTATTTGTTTCATTGGTCAGAAAGACTTGCATTTATATAGCACATATCACGACCCACTGGATGCCCCAAAGTGCTTTACAGCCCATGAAGTACTTTTTTTTTGAAGTGTAGTCACTGTTGTAATGTAGGAAATGCGGCAGCCAATTTGCACACAGCAAGCTCCCACAAACAGCACAAGAAGAGTGCAACGTGGAATTGTTTACAGTGTTGCTGCTGAATGAGCAAAGGGAGGTGGTGAGGACAGTTCGACTCGGTGGGCCTCAAGACCTGAGATCGCACAAATAGTCTGCAGGATCAGTAAATACCACAGGTTGATTCAGGACTGTCCACGTACCTGTCCATTGCCCAGTGTTTTAGGGAATTGAACAGTTAGAGCTGGGCATAGCAATCTATAAGCCACTAATGACCCCAAATAGCAAAGAGCTGTAGAGTGGAGTAGTATTTTTAGAACACACCACTTTTATTTCTTTGCATTAAAAATGTAGAACCACAATTAACCTCACTAGTGTGCAGACTCTTATTTGAATTTGAAATCCTATTGTGTGTGAACACCTGTTGACTGCAGGCCTCCATTGTGTGCCTGTTTTGGCCTCATCCTCATTATAAGTATCTCTATAGCAGCACTGTTTGTGTTACAATCCGCCCTCATTATAGGTATTTTTACACTAGGGGAGTGCAGCCGATGGCAGGCATATATGGTTCCCCTTCATTATCTGTGCTTCATAGTGTATAGTTAATGTTCTGAGAGCTAAGGAATGTGGGTCTATGAATTGGGCTAAGGTTCATTATTGTTACATAAATCTGTTGCATTCAGATCAGCAACAAAAGGGAATTGAACGCAGGGAGTTTGTATTCCAGAACTACACAGCAAAGTCCAGCACACCTCTTGGAGACCGGCTCCCACCGTTGGATGTCAAAGGCGGGGGGGTGGGGGGGGGGGGGGCAGAAGAGTGGCATAAGGAGGTCATCGCCTCAAAGAGAAACAAAAAAAAGCCAGTCGTGTAAAAGCGATTCATAATGTAAAAGCATTTGATCATGCTGTATGATATGGCACTACGGGGCAATGTTCCTCCTCAGCTGAGCGGGCGCACCAATCGGGAGGTCCCGCGCAGGCCGCTCAACCGCTGCTGCCACTGGAACAGATTTAAAGGGACCGCGCACCAAAAAAATTAGAGGGAACATTGCTACAGGTTAGATTTTGACTTTGTGCGGTGGTGCGAAACGGGTGATAGCGAGTCGGCAGCCCGGCTTTACATCTCTCCCCGTTTTTATTTCCACTGACTTCAACGGGAGAGATGTAAAGCAGGCCGCCGCTTCGCTGTCCCCCATTTTACTATCGCACACAGAGTCAAGACCTACCCTACCTCTGCTATGCACCCCATGCTTTATTTGGGGAGAATAAAGTCAAAATAGTTAAAAAGGAAGCATAACGATGCTGCGTTCTTCTCCCCGAAAAAGTTTTTTTTTGCAAGAGGGCAGGTTATTCTGTCTCAATCGTTTGGATCGGCGTAAATTTTATTTTAGTCATTTGTACCTTTTGGGTGGGGTTGCCTGCTCGCACTGTAGGGAGTGGGATAGAGGGAGCGGTGCATCAAGTGCCTGTGTTTCTGTGTGGCGTTGCATGACTAATCTATAAAAATACAGCAATGCAGTGAAAGTGAGGCACCTGCACACCCTGAGTGACACCAGCCTGCTGAATACAAACAGAAAAAATAATTATAATTCTTAATGTTCTTCTGACTTAAGGAGGGGCTCTTTTAGTAATGATTGTCTCCATCTAGTCTGGGCTTGTGTGAATGTTGTCGCTGTTGAATAACTCACCTCTGAAGCGAAGCCTGTGTGCATGTGATTGACTTGTACAAACATAGGTATTTTGAGTTATAAACTGACTGTAAATCCATCACTTGCTGCTTGGATAGTTTCCTCTGGGATTGATTACATTGCTTGAAATTCAGATGGTCTAAAAGCAATCAAACCACAATCCTTGAGCTGTCCTGATGCTCAGAGCTAAAGTCTCCAGCTGAGCCATGGAGATCTAGAAGGTCCCAGGTTCAATGCCCAGCCTGACTTAGCTAACGTCAACCAGCACAGAGCAGGTGTGCTGCAAGTGCTGCTGGGATAAGGAAAGGAAAATAAGCCAGGAGTCCTGCTCCCAAACAGAACTTCCATCTGGAAGATCAACTTGTGTTGACACCAAGTGAGATTGGGTTTGGTAGAATGCTTCACCATGACATCACGCAGACAGTCACTGCTGAAATTCCCGCGTGAATAATGACCATTTGGGCAATGTACCTGAGGGCAACTGTCAACCACTTATTCCTGCAAGGGAGATGAGTCCTTCAGGAGAAGAAAGAAGAAATTGGAGAGCGATTAAAAAAAACAACACAATCAAAGTAACTGGACACCTGCAGTTCCAACTCAAAGCAGCAGAGACTGAAGACATTTTCAGGTGGTTGTCTAGTGATAATGAAAAAGAAAACTTGTGTTTTATGTGGCATCTTTCACATTCTCAGGCTATTCCAAAGCTCTACATAGCTAATGACTTCCTTCTGAAGTGTAGGGCACTGGGGCAAAAAAATGTCCACGTTCAAGGAAAATGTAGTACTGCCACATACACCCTATGGATTAAATGTTTTCTGTCTCCTTTATTAAGGTTTTTTTCAATTTCATATTGTGATGTCATTACCTGCTCAGAATTAATAAACCTGAAAATCTCACCTGCACCTTTAAGAATATTAATTCAGAGCTGCCTACAAAATATTTCTTTCACAACACGCTCCATGCTGGTAGGGATATTATTCCATGAAAAGACAGAGGTCCTGAACCACATTTCATACTAAAAGTGCCTACTGCTTTCATCTTTCTGCTAATGGCGTCAAGGGACATCAGTCAGTGGAAAGGCGGGTCTTGATGCACCAGGTAATGATGGGTGGCGTGCAGGCCCCTCATCTGTGTTAAGGCACGCTAAGGGGTATCATTTCATGTTAAGGAGATCTAGGATCATTATTGTTTGCTGGTTAGGTTTCCACAGGCCTCGATTTTAACCCCCCTCGCCCGGCGAGAATGATGCATGGGAGGGGTTAAGATTAGGTCGAGCCCATTTAAAGGCCTGAGGTCGCTCCGTTCCCGACTGGCGCATTTCATCTTCACTGGTTTTTAAGTAGCCTGAAGCTCCCGCTACAGTCAGGCGCGGGGCCTAATTTAAATTCAAAAGTCGCGCCCCCCCCAGTACAAATCGTGGCCTAATCCATGTTATGGGTTCGACATGATTCCACACTGAAAGGACCCATTCCATGTTGGGGGTGGCGGGGTGGGGGGGCGGGCGGTTTGAAGTCTAGGGCAATCATTCCATACTGAGGGATTTATAAGAGATCTTTAGATGCTAGGAAGGGGAATGGGAGGTTTGGGGGAATGATTCTATGCTAAGGGTCGAGAAGCTTCGTTCCGGGCTACAGGAGATCGAGGAACACATAATTCCGCACTGTGGGCGTATGGGTATCAATTTGTGCTGCGGAAGGTCTATGTCCGTTTACAGCAGAAGCGGGAAAGTTTGGTGGTATAATTCTACACTGAGAGGAAACTAAAGCTTCCCCATAAAATGTTAGATTTCAACATCACTGAAGATGGTTATTTTGGAACAATGCATCACAAGTCAAAGTCCAGGGGAAAGGAACAAGATTATTGCCAATTATACTGACAGGCTAGGCTACTCAAATCTTTCAGCCTTATTTAGATGTGTTTTGCGAGCCCTCTGGTAGAAGTGCAAAGTGAAAGTGAAAGGGTCCACCTCAGGGATGGAAGAATCATTAACATCAACCCACTTTAGTCAGCCAGGTGTGATACTGAAATTTGTAGACATGTTTGCATCTCAGACACTCCTGCCATACCAGCTAAAGAAGGATGTATGGTAATGAGCCCTGTATGGGCAGAAAAAAGGAGAGGAGAGAAAATCTAGGTGGATGTACTTCAGTGATGAAGGTAGTAAGCAAGAGCTATTTCCTTACAGTTATCTAAAAATGCACACACGGCATTGAGTAATCTAAGAGATAAATTGTGTAGTCATTTAACGTGGTTGCAATGCCTTTGTATCATGAGGTACTAGGATGTTGATTGTGGCTTCTTCCTACTTGAGAGAACTTCCAATCTCCTGATCAGAGGGTAAGGTATCCCAGACTGCAGTCAAGCAGATCTTCATCGCATGTAACAGGACACTATTGACAGAGCCCTGGGAGCATGTTGCCTGTCCATCTGCCCACTTGCTTGTGTATGTGTCCTCTGGGTTCAGAAACAATGGCAAAGAGGAGGAGAAAAATAATTTAAATGCTATGCCACAGAACTTCGAGATTCCTTTTGTTGTTCAAATTACATTTAACTGTCATCAGCATTACCAGTTTCAACCACATAAAAAGACTCCAAGAAATCTTGCATTATATATAGAATAAAAAATACCCAGGTGTAGGTTACATACAGGATAACACAATGGCTGAAGCCTGTTATGGGGCAATAGCATAAGGGTTTAGATGACATCCAAAATGGTCAAATCACATGACTTGAACTAATGCGCTATTGTACCACATGATTTGAGTTACAGTCATATCTGGTTTCATTTAACTTCATGCTATAGGGGAATGACCTACCTTGTACATATTAAAAGGCTGAAGTACAATCTCAAGTTTCAGATGATGTTTATGGAGCAGTTGACTTTTGCTGTTTATGATGCTATCCGAGCCTTCAATTGTGTTCAACCTATGTGACGCACTATAGGCCAGAAATGACTGCTGCCAATGCAAGTGGATGCATGTTTAACCCATTGATGTGACATGCTTGTGATATGACATCTCTGTCAAAATAGTAGAGGAACGTCATTCGAGCACACTAGCATTTGGCTTCTAAAATTGCCGACAATAATTTCTCGTCTTCTGTTGTCACGTTAGTCCCTCTGTTGTCTTAGTCCCATGTAAAGCCCTGATCTGTTATCTTAGATATATTTTTAAATCTACTTTTTTTTATTGAATTCTAAGTGCACGAAAGACAGTTGGTCTATATGTGCAGCTTGACTGAAGGTGTACTGTTGTTATATGTAACTTTTTTTTAATGTGGACAATGGCTTCAACTGAAATTTCCTTTATAAAGTAACGAGCTCCCTTCAATCTGACCTGGTAATAATGAATGGTCATGCTTGTGTCAATCACAGGCTTCATCAGTTCACCCCCTTTGGCTTTTATTTTTTTTCCTTTTCTTTTTTGGAGACGTTACAAGCATGTCCACTTAACAGGGGGTGAGAAGGGTTGAGTAAAAACAGAAGGCCTGAACAAGCCACTTTTCCATTCGTTACACTCACGAGCTGTTTATTGCTGAAGTGAAAATAGAGCTACTGGGGCTTGTCACCGTCTGTAACCACAGGACTGCATATGAAAGGAGCTAATAATGTCAGCAGTTATAAGTCCTTCAGTGCTCGCTTTTATAGTGTGACTGACTCCGTGGGGAATTGTACTCACTTTAGGTTTTCTGGGATAAGCGTTTTTTTTTACACAGAGGATGCAGACTTTGCCAGTAAGGGTGAGAGGCGCTGCTAAATTTCGTGACTTTTTTTTCTCCTCTGCTTTTCACTACTGGGTCCAAAAGATACTCGATCTCTGATGGTTAAATCGTGTAATTCTTAACAAGCAGGGAGAGAAATAAAGAAACCGACACTCCTCCGCAACACACACCAACAAAATGTAAATGGTTCATATGATAGCGAATAACAGATTCCAAGGAGTGACTTCATGGCAGTAATCTTATCTTGGATTTACGATGATGCTTAGCAACGCCTGAACTTTACTGCCCAGGTTTCTGATACCATCTGAGCCCTACGGTTGAAATAGAATGTGTAAGTTCTAACTATCCATTATTCTCCCTATAAACCTTGGGAATTATCTTTGAGTAGATTATAGCCTATATCACACTCCCAGTTATTGATTATTCTGTATTTGAATTCCTCAATTGAATCCAAATCTAACTTGCCGAGTTAGGCGGTGCAATAGTTTGCATATTATATTTATACGTCCGGGAGCTGGGTTTGAATCCAGGCCAGACTGATGGGATGAAAGACCCATTAATCCTTGGTCTGCATCGAGTTAGCTGATCACAGTTTGGATGGATGGGGAAGGACTATAGATGATCTCTCTGACGGTTGTACGGGTCCAATGTGAAAGAAAGAAAGAACTTGCATTTCTATAGCACCTTTCCTGACCTCAGGACGTCCCAAAGCATTTTTACAGCCAATTAAGTACTTTTGATCTGTGGTCACTATTATCATGTAGGAAATGTGGCAGCCAATATGCACACAGCAAAGTCCCAGAAACAGCAATGTGATAATCTGGTTTAGTGATGTTGGTTGAGGGATGAACATGTGCACTAGGGAGATCTCCCCTGCTCTTCTTCGAATAGTGCTGTGGGATCTTCTACGGCCACCCGAGAGGGCTAATGGGGCCTCGATTTAATGTCTCATCCAAAAGCTGGCACCTCCGACAGTGCAGCACCCCCTCAGCACTGCACTAGAGTGTCAGCTTGGATTATGCGCGCAAGTCTCTGAAGTGGGACTGTGAACCCACAACCCTCTGAATCAGAGGCGAGAGTGCGACTCACTGAGCCATGCCTGACACTTAAAATCAGTTTGAAATCAGTTTGAACATATTTAACTAGGTTGGGCATAGATTTCAGACACAAAATTGCCCACAATTTAATATGATTGTTAGCCCACTCAGTTAGGCCACAAGAATGCCTCATGCAGGTGAATTCACGGGGCGAGGGTGTGCGCTCCTGAGAGTAGGGCTCAGACATATTTGTTGAGGCAGAGTAGAAGGAGTTTTACTCTCCATCTGTTGCCATGCTGCACCTAACCTGCAAGATGAGATCCATTGTGCCTGTGCCAGCTCTTTGAAAGATCTATTCAATTAGCCCCACTCCCCCATTCTGTCCCCATAGCCCTGCAAATTGTTCCTTTTCAACTATATATCCAGTCCCCTTTTGAAGTTACCATTGAATCTGCTTCCACCATCCTTTCAGTCAGTGCATTCCAGACCTTAACAACTTGCTGCTCATCTCCCCTCACCAACATTTTTTTTAAGTTACAACTTGGGACTCACTCCCAGCATTCTATTGTTATAAATATACACAAGCTGATCCCTTCAATTGGATTACACACTATTGGTGCAATTTTCTACTGCTGGTTACAAGGTGTTTGGCAGTTGAAACTGTCAGGGGAACAGTGGCTGCCCCTTGGACACCTGCCTGATGTGATTGTTAGGGGGGCCTGTAAATATGCAAATCGGGGTCCCCTGTAGAACCCTGTTTGCAATTTTCAAGTACAAATGAACTGAGTGTGCATCGATGTGTACCAGCCGCTGAGCGGCCTAACCAGTGGTCCCTAAAGGGACTGCTGGAGATTGCTCCAAAATCAACCTGGAACACTCTTTGGGGGATTTTATTATGGGGTTAGAAGGATCAAGAACTCTCCTCCCCCCCCCACCCACCCTCTTTTACTATCAACCTCCGGCTCGACTCACTCATGAAGCCCCCACCACCGCCCCCACTCCGCGCCCCCGCCCTCCCCGCCAGATCATTGAGTTGCCTGCTGGCGGTCATTGAGCGCGGGGCAGTTCCCCGGCTTTAATCTAATAAAGCCGGAACCTGAAAGTGATGCCTCTCTTAAAATGGTGGACCAAGTCATTTCATGGAAGTGCATTAAGTATTTGCACTGTAATATCGTACAACATAACATCCAGGCAATAGAGGGTTGTAAAGCAAGTATTATGAAGAACCTTAATACATTAAATGAACTGGGCCAGATGTCATACACCTTCAATAATCCCTCAATAAATGAGTTTGGGAAATACGATTTCAAAAAGCTCAACAATACAAGGATTGATCTGAGGACTGGCAAATGGCACTTACAAGGCTGCTATTCTTGTTTTAAAAAGGAGGGAGATAATTATGGAACCATAGACCAGTCATAGTAATAGTGAGGAAAATGCTCAAAAGCATTTTACAAGATGGTATTAATGTTCCTCTAAAGAGCATGGATGTCATAAGGGGTAGTCAGCTTGGATTTAGAAGCAATTGGTCATACCTCACAAATCTACTGCAATTATTTGAAGAGGTAACTTAATTAGTGAACGAGTTCTATTTAATGGACATAATATATTTGGAATTTCAGAAGGCATCTGACAAGGTTCTGCATCTCAGGCTTCTGAAGAAGATAAAGGTGTCTGGAATTAATGGCGAATTAGTCAACCAGACTGAAATTTATTTTGGCAATGGAAACTGGAAGATGAGGATGAATGTGAAGTACTCTGCCTGGAAGCAGCGACGAGTGGCACTCTACCAAGGTCTGCTCTGGCTTCCCTACTGTTTACATTATTCATAAAAAATTACAGAGGAGGGCAGTTCTAATGCTGTTACGACATTTGCTAATGATACCGAGCTATGTGCCCAGATGCCCAGTGTAAGGGAGATTGGTAGCATTCAGATGGGATCTGCACAAATTAAAACAAATGCACTAAGGAACTGCAGATGCAATCTACTTGCAGATGCATCACTTTGATGGTATCTGATTACAAGTTGTAACACAATATTTTAACCCTTTATAATTGATTAGGAAGACTACATTTGGACTTTGTAATATCCAAAGGGATTCAACACAATGCAGCACTGCCTGGAGAAAGTGGCGGCACCATCCCTCTGCCCAACCAAGAGACTTCCGGACGAGTCCGTGCATTCAAATGGATGCATTTCATTATATTATTTACAGACTTTAAGCATTTTCTCTCTGATAGTCCTACTTTTCAATAAGTATTCTTGTCTGAGAGAGGAGTCTCGGGACTTTGTCATAGTCAGTGGTAGGAGGCATGATTTAACGCCGATGACCTTGTGAGTTTTTCCTGCTGTCCCAAAGCCTGACGACGACGCACTCGGTCTTGAGTCCCAACGAAGCAAAGCCTTGGAACTAAGGCTAACTTGTTGACTACAAAAAAATTCCCTCCTCTTAAATCAAATTTCTATCTTTCAAAAAGTGTTTCTTGCCACAGATTTTTTAATATTTTGCTCTACTTTACAGGCCACATTGGCTTACATTTGATGCAGGGCATGCCGCTACTAAAATAGAAGCAAGTTTATGTTCCACTCAACGGAAGCAAGTCTGAGAGACAGGTAGCTTTGGTCCTCTAACTCTTGCCCAACTGGAGGGAAGTCAAGTGCTCCACTGCTCAAACTATTGCTCTTCTCACCTCCACCATCCCCTACTTTCAGGCCTTTATTAATTTCTTCTTAGAGGCGCTCAGATGAAATCCTTGAATAAAATAGCTATCCAGAAATAATCGACAAAGAGAAAAGTCAAAGGGGCCTCTGACATCTGAACCACTGTAATCAAATCTTTCATGACTTTATAGATTGGCATGACTCTCACAATAGCATTGAAAACTCATAAACTGTTTCCAGTCCAGATCATCCTTTATTAAAGTATCAATGCATTGCATAATTCTGTCTCAAGATTGGCTAGAACCTTATTTTAGTTAACAGCAAATGAAGCGATATATATTCAACTGTTTTTCTTTTCCAATCAATTCTCAGTATGTCCTTGTAATAAAATCTTTAAGAAGGCTACTTACTTTTAAATTGAACGATTGGAAAGACTTATAATCCAAATATTCTGTATTACAATTTCACATAGAGTTTATTTTGTCATCTTTTGGAGATCCTAATGAATACTCCTGGCAGGACCAACTATAGTTTATTGGCTTAGTATAGATTTTCCTGAGGTAATATTGCCCAGGGACAAACTCATTGGGCAACTTACTCAGCTCTTTGCTTCCTCTGAAATTGGTTGAACCAATATTTCTTAATTGTGTTGCATGGAATGAGGATGATAATGAAATAGCAGTTACCGAACACCGATGACCCAAACTTTGAAGCTGCACACTTGAGTAAAGCTTTTCCGCACCCTGGATACTTTCTTTCCTTTTACATTTATTCCCTATTTGTTTTATTTAAAAAAAAACAATATAGCACACAGACACGAACATTCAAACTGCCAGCCAGATCTTTTATCAAGAGAAAAAAGATTCCCCTCCAGGCTATTCTTGCCAAGACAGCTATCGGGAATTTATCTTTCCCTTCTGGCTGGACTGAATTAAAACACAGCGGGGTTCGGAGTAGGGGGGGTGGGGGCGGGAGAACAAATGATTGACGTTTATTTAAGATAGCGTTCTCCTTTTCCTAAGATCGCAAGATAAATATGTTTGAGGAAGGTCATTCAACAACAAAAACTTGCATTTATTTATCGCCTTTAACGTCCCCAGGCGCTTCACAGAAGCGGAATCTGACAAAAGAAACATTGACCATCTTAAAATCAACCCATCTTAGCACCTCCATCTAGAGAAATCCACACTCCTTCCCATCAAAGTATCGAAGTTGCCTGTTGAATGGCTCCACGCTTTTTGACTCCCCAACCTTACCCCACCTTCCATTAAGAAATAATAATCATTTGTTCAATTTAGCAAAAAAGCAAATTATATCCTTGAGAACTTCAACACGCTGAGCTATATTTTTCCACTGTTTGGGAAAAAAAGGGGAGAAAAGACTTTTTCTTTGTTATTTTCAGCCTACTAATAAAACCGTGGGAACACGCAGTTTTGAAACGTGTAGCTCCTGAAAATATTTGGACTTGATTTTCCTCAGCCCATCTGCTTAGGTGGCGGTCAGATGGAGCATACCCTAAGTGCTTGTAGCCTCACATGATCCAGAAAGACCTTGAGGATATTAGCACGGTCCCATTGTGGCCCCCCCTCACCCCCCCACCCCCACCCAGCACAAGCCCATTCCCCAAGTGCATAGATAGGGGATGAATATCAGGACCTTTAACAGTGGGAATAAACAAAGACAGCCAACCGCAATGTATGTGGGGCGATTTTAACCAACCCGCCACTTACCCGCTGTTGGCAGGTCACACGATTTTCCGCCGCTTCCCATCCGGACAAGGTGGGAGGTCAGCCGGCGGGATTTAAATGAGTCCTGGCTGTTAAAATCAGGCAGCTCGCCCTCTGCCGTAAGCGGGCTGGGAATTAACTCGTCAGCACAGTTTCCCACCAGAAACTCGCTCGCAGTTAAAATCCAGATTTCATGGATGCTTCTCAAGCAAATAATGAGCCAACTAACCTGTACAAATGTCATTAAAGTTCATTAACCCAGCTGTGGAGTGTGAAATTCCTCAACAAAAATTGATAAAGTCCTGATTTATGTTCGAGGCAATGCCTGTTCAGGCACGTACCGGCTGTTATTACCAAAGGAGTCAGACATGAGTTTGCACGCCTCCCTCACAATGCATTTGTGTGAAGCCCTGCAAACTTACTCACTGCACGAGCGGGGTGATTCAAACCCTACCCGCCCAGTGGAAACCGAGCATCACCTGGGTTACTGACCCGCTCCGGAGCCACCGGGTGGGTACAGTTCAAATAGATTGCAATTTTAACCTGCTGGCGGGGTCCTTCTTAACTTCTGCATGTCAGGACCTGACTGAAATTTTAACTTGTGGGCCGGAGCGGGAAGCGGCAGAGAGTTTCCTGCCAGGCCGACCGAGCATGGAAGTGAACCGGGGCCAGCAGAAGCCCAAAGAGATAAGTTTTAAACACTTTAACTTTCCTTTTGTTGCCAGGAAAAGCAGGAATGCTGCTTTGGGTCCCACAAGGAAGGCTTCGGCTTTCCCTGCCGTGGACTCGTCCTCCTCTCCCAATCGTGAGGCACTTGCAGGGCGGCCCCGGCAGATGATCGCGCCATTTACCTGGTCGTGGCAGGTGGCCTCCAGGCCATGTGAATTTCCGTCCGGAATGGGTGAGAAGTCGGTCGGCAGGATTTAGATGAGGCCCAGGAGTTAAAATACCCCAGGCCTCATTTCTGGAGCAGCAGGTGAGTTTCTATCTCACACAACCACACACCCACCGAAAACTGAAGCAGAATTAAAATTGGGCCGAGGGAAGGATCTTAACCCTATCTGCCCGGCAGAAACTGGACAGGCGGGCAGTTAAAATGCCCCATGTGACTTACGCGCTGATTTCCCACCTGTTTTGTGCTGATCCTGATTTTAACCTCCTCTTCTGAGTAGGCGGAAAAGGCACCTGCTTAAATCCGGCAGGAGCCTTCGTTAAATAGGCAAGTCGTGGCTTGATGATGTCATCGGGCCCTGACTGCAATTTTAACTCAGGCCTGAGCAGGAAAGTCACTGCGGCTTCCCCACCAGGCCGAAGCAGGTTGGAAGAGAATACGAACATGACGAGGTAAGGTAAGTTTTTCACTGGAGCGGGCCTCCCATGCCCCGAACTCCCCTTCCCTCCTGCAAGACCTTACCAACACCTCCTTGCATGTTCGGTTCTCGCCAGGATGGCAGATGCTCCCGACCTAATTCCCGGCCGGAACGTTCTGGTCAGAAAATGGATGGCAGCGTGAAAATGAGGCCTGGAAATTAAAATCAGCGTAGCCACTGGAAAGCAAACTGCCACCCACGGCTTCCCGTTAGGAGTTAAAGCCAACCCCCAA
The DNA here is from genome assembly GCA_030390025.1 of Squalus acanthias. Classification (NCBI taxonomy): domain Eukaryota; kingdom Metazoa; phylum Chordata; class Chondrichthyes; order Squaliformes; family Squalidae; genus Squalus; species Squalus acanthias. The sequence continues at coordinate 13,236,266 of CM059435.1, read as the reverse complement.
AATGTTGGTCTGCTCATTTTGCCAACTAGGCTATCGTCACAAAAATGTAGAAGGTGACTGGTTATCTTTAAAGGAAAGTTTCATTAAACTCGGCATTTAATGAAAGTAAGGTTTGACAAGTGTTTTTGGAAATGATTTGGCTTAAACTGTGTTATTACACATAGTGCACGCAGACTGCCATTCTCGACTTCGTTCATATGAGATTTTGATGAATGTGTTTGTTTTGCATGTGTCACTTTGGATCAGTGCTAGCACTCTCACCTCTGAATCAGAAGGTCGTGGGTTCAAGGTTCCACTCCAGGGGATGAGCACTTAATCAAGGCTGACACTTCAGTGCGTCACTGAGGCAGTGCTGCATTGTCGAAGTGCCATCTTTTGGATGAGATGTTAAACCACGACCCTATCTGCCTGTTCGGGATGATGTAAAAGATCCCTTGGCACTATTAAAAGGAGAGCAAGGAGTCTTCCCAGTGCCCTGGCCAACATTTATCCCTCAACCAAGAATAACAAGTCATAATCTCATTTGTTGCTGTGGGAACTTTTGTCTACACATATTCATTGCTGTGACATTTTGAGGATGTAAAGGGTAACCATTCTTTCTTAGATGTACTTTGCATGGTGACGGACAAAGGTTTTCTTATGCTAATAAATCTTTGATTTACACCATGGGGCAAATTTTCCTGTTTCTGCACCTGGTGTTGTTGGATGTTCTGGACACAATGAATAGAGGAAAATGGGGCATGGAATACTGCAAGTGGTTATGTTACTGGATCAGTTATGCAGAGGCCTGGACTAATGATTTGGAGACATGAGTTCAAATCCCGCCACGGTAGCTGACGAATTTAAATTCATTTAATTAAATAAATCTGGAATACAAAGCTAGTATTAGTAACGGTGACCATGAAACTACCGGATTGTTGTAAAAACCCATCTGGTTCACTAATGTCCTTTAGGGAAGGAAATCTGCTGTCCTTACCCAGTCTGGCCTATATGTGACTCCAGACTCCAGACCCACAGCAATGTGGTTGACTCGTAACTGCACTGCAGCAACTCGCCAAGGCTTCTTCAGCAGTACCTCCCAAACCCGCGACCTCTTCCACCTAGCAAGACAAGGGCAGCAGGCGCATGGGAACACCACCACCTCCAAGTTCCCCGCCAAGTCACACACCATCCTGACTTGGAAGTATATCGCCATTCCTTCATCGTCGCTGGGTCAAAACCCTGGAACTCCCTCCCTAACAGCACTGTGGGAGTACCATCACCACACAGACTGCAGCGGTTCAAGGCGGCGGCTCACCACCGCCTTCTCAAGGGAAATTAGGGATGGGCAATAAATGCTGGCCTTGCTGGCGACGCCCACATCCCGTGAATGAATTTTAAAAAATGCTGGTAATGTTATCCGTCCATTGTTTGTAGAAGCCTTATTTCTCACTCAGTTTTGGTGCGTTGTCTTGTTTGCTGCAATGGCAGCATGACACAGCACTGCAATTTTATAGAATGGCAGGATTCGCAAAGGTCTAAGGGGTCATAGGTTGCACCTACATGGCCTTACATTGATTAATGCCACCACCTATGCCAACAGAAAGGATTCCACTCCATGTGCAGCTAGTCTGCAACCCGCAGAAGCACATTGTGCAAGTAAATGCTGACTTCCCTCCACAATGGCTTCATTTTAAGGCACTCCCCCTTGCCAGCATTCTTTCACCCAGAAAGGCAAGTCTCTGGCTGGCTTCCAGGGGATCGAGGCCATGCTCTGCAGCCATAGCTCATGCCACATGTGTGGTTCACAAGGTGAGCACCAGTATAATGGTTAGGATTTGGAATGCAATGCCTGATAGGGCGGTGGTTACAGATTCAATAGTAGCTTTCAAAAGGGAATTGGATAAACACTTGAAGGAGAAACAATTGCAGGGATATGGGGAAAGAGCGGGGGAGTGGGACGAACTGGACTGCTCTTCGAAAGAGCCGGCACAGATGCGATGGGCCGAATGGCCTCCTTCTGTGCTGTACTATTCTATAATTCTATGATTCTAATGACAATGAGGCTCATTTATACACCAGAGCAATAACTGAACACATCATTGGTACATTGAAGGCCCACTCATGGTGGTTGGATCATTCTGGAGGTGCCTTGTAATGTAGACCTCTTCGGGTCTCAAGGATCATGGTTGTGTGCTGCATGCTGCACAACTTTGTCTTACTAAGAGGCCTCATTGTGGAGGCCCCTAAAGGAAGAAGATCACTATGGGCAGCAAAAGGAGCAGCAGTAGTCTGAAGATAAATCGGAGTATTTTCTAAATGGTGAGAAATTAGCGACTGTAGAGGAGCAAAGAGATTTAGGAGTCCAAATACACAAATCATTAAAGTCAGTCCACAGGTACAAAACGCAATCAAAAAGACTAATGGAATGCTCTCGAGGGGGCACGAATACAATGGGGAGGAAGTTATGCTTCAGTTGTACAGAGCCTTGGTCACACCCCATTTGGAGTACTGCATTCAGTTTGGGGCACCACACATCGGGAAGGAATTTTTTTTTAATTTAAAAATTGGCCTTAGAGGGGGTGCAGCACGGATTCATCAGAATAATAATTTAAATTATGAGAACAAGTTGCATAAACTTGGCTTGTATTCTCTTGATTTTAGGAGATTGAGGGATGATCTGATCCAAGTGCTTAAAATGTTAAAAGGATTTTATAGGGTAGAAGCTGAGAAACTATTTCCTCTGGTGGGGGAATCAAGAACAAGAGGACATAATCATAAAATTAGAACTAGGCCATTTAGGAGTGAAATCAGGAAGCACTTTTTCACACAAAGGGTAATAGAACTTGGAACTCTCTTCCCCCAAAAGGCTGGGTTAATTGGAGCTTTTAAGACTGAGATCGTTAGATTTTTATTGGATAAGGGTATCAAGGAATCTGGAGCTAAGGTGGGAAAATGGAGTTGAGGTGTAGATCAGCCATGATCTAATTGAATGGCGGAGCAGGTTCGAGGAGTTGAATAGCCTACTCCTATTCCTAATGTTCCCATGTAACTTTCCACGTACAAGTATAGCAACTTCAGTCCGTCCATCCGTTGATTAATTTCCTGCCCAGAACGGGTGAGAAGAGGATATAGAGTCAGAAGGCGAACACAGGACACAACCAACAGAGTGCCCTACGTCGTCCAGTACTTCCCCGGAGCGGAGAAACTACGCCATGTTCTTCGCAGCCTTCAACATGTCATCGATGACAACGAACACCTCACTAAGGCCATCCCCACACCTCCACTACTCGCCTTCAAACAGCCACCTAACCTCAAAAGTACCATCGTTCGCAGCAAATTACCCAGCTTTCAGGAGAACAGCGACCACGACACCACACAACCCTGCCACGGCAACCTCTGCAAGACATGCCAGATCATCAACACAGATACCATCATCACACGTGAGGACACTACCCACCAAGTACATGGTACATACTCATGTGACTCGGCCAACGTTGTCTACCTCATACGTTGCAGGAAAGGATGCCCCGGAGCATGGTACATCGGCGAGACCATGCAGACACTGCGACAACGTATGAACGGACACCGCGCAACAATCGCCAGGCAGGATTGTTACCTCCCAGTCGGGGAACACTTCAGCAGTCAAGGACATTCAGCCTCGGATCTTCGGGTAAGCGTTCTCCAAGGCGGCCTTCGAGACACACGACAACGCAAAATCATCGAGCAGAAACTGATAGCCAAGTTCCGCACCCATGAGGACGGCCTCAACCGGGATCTTGGGTTCATGTCACGCTACATGTAACCCCACCTGACGTAGAGTCATCCAGACTCGAGTCATCGTTGGCTTGTTCACAGATGTGATTTCCAGTAAAAAAAGTAAAAAGTTTAAAGTTTAAGGTTTTCCATACAGACTGCAGCATTTGACACATTAGACCCCCTGTGACCCCACCTCATTGTCTTAGTTGTATCTTGCTATGTCTTTGATATAATGTCTTCCTGACTGACCTGATTGTCTCTCTGCCAAGGTGTGATAAAGGCAGTCAGAAAGATTAACTGTAGTCGTCTGACATTGTACTCTGCACAGGCATTGTTCTCTGTCTATATATGCTGTGCCGATTTGTATTCCTTCACTTCACCTGACGAAGGAGCAGCAGCTCCGAAAGCTTGTGATTTCAAATAAAACTGTTGGACTATAACCTGGTGTTGTGCGACTTCTCAGGATATAGAGTGACTGGCGGCTGCCGAAAATCAGGCGGCTCTAGGCCTCTCACTGGCTTCCGGCAGGGAAAGGGTCTCGTGGGAGGGCAGGGGAGGAGTTCGGTGTCAGAGGAGGGCTGTGATATTCCTTGTTGGTCTGGAGGAGCAATCCTGCTAACTACTGGCCCTACAGGCCTCACAACGGAAAATGTCTGACTTACCTTCTGGGATTCCTCATAATTCCCGTCAGTTGCTGACCTGCTTTCACCTTGCAGTAAAGTTGCAGTAGCTTCCCCACTCAGGCCTGAGTTAAAATGCAGTCTGAGTCCTATTGACGTAATAAGGTAATAAGGCCCTGATTATCATAAATTCATGAGGCTCATTATATTTATAGTTACAGTTATAGGTTGCACTAATAAAATACGCCCTGCTGCAATACGGTTTCTCACTGCTTAGCAGGCAATCTTAGATATCGTGTAACAGATTGAGGGGAAACTCTAGAACACAACCTTTCCAAACTTCTTGCTGCTATTAAACTTTTCCTTCATCTACTCCCTTATCCTTTGGGTGTCAGGAACAGCATTAACTTGTTGGTCAGTGTGCACACTTTTCCTGTGAGGAGGTTGCCTTGGAGACCCAAACAAGGCAGGAGAAAGGGCAACCCTTTCCCCACATTTCCGACAGAAGCACTTCTAGTGTAGCATCTGGAAAGGGATACTATCCTTTTACTTAAAGGGACAGTATTTCTTCCTGGCCAACGATTTCCTTGCTGCCCAGAAAGAAATCCTGCCTTGTTTGGGTCTCCAAGGCAACCTCCTCACAGGAAAAGTGTGCACACTGACCAACAAGTTAATACTGTCCCTTTAAGAAAAAGGATTTGCATTTCTATAGCACCTTTCACGACCTCAGGACATCCCAAAGCGCTTTACAGCCAATGAAATACTTTTGAAGTGTAGTCACTGTTGTAAAGTAGCAGCTGCAGCTCTTTAAACACTTCAGTTGTGCATATTTTTCCATAAATTCACGGACAACAATCTCCTATCAGCAGGCCCAATTTGAGCTTATTCTGAATATTTAATAAGGCTGACTTTGGTAAATCGCTTCAGCACTGGGACCAGAAAGTAAACCGTCATTTGATGTTTGAATTTGGATGGTGCTACACTGAACACATATGTAAAATTGTGGGAGAAATCATTGATGACTGCTGCTTTTTCACATAAATCCAACATGCCCTTTACGTCTGGTTGAGAAGAGAAACACTGCCATCAATACAGACTCTGCTTTTTGTGCTCCCATGACACCTGAGATTGTGTGGATTCTATTTGCACATTTCCCAAGTGGTTGCAAGCACAATAGTGTGAGTGCTATGTTTCTTCTTTCTTGTTAGTGTCTGTAAAGATCTTTCATTTGGATGTCGTTATCTGAGTCTTTCTGTTCCTGTTTCTATTTATCTATAAAGCTCTTATCCCCTGTCACCACCACTTACTGGCCTTACATAAAGTGTCCTCGAAGAAGAAGACTATGGGGTTTAATTTTCACAGGGCTTCTCCCAATCCTCCACCGTATCTTCAGCAGAAGATCCACGGAAACCCCAGAGAAGCAGCGCAAACAGGGTTCCTGGCATTTCTCCGGGGTTTCCACGAATCTTTCACTGAAGCAACGGAACGATCAAAAGGACCTCCATGGAAATTAAAGAAAGAAATACTTGCATTTCTACAGCGCCTTTCATGACCTCAGGACACCCCAAAGCGCTTCACAACCAGTGAAGTACTTTTGAAGTGTAGTCGCTGTTGTAATGTAGGAAATGCGGCAGCCAATTTGTGCACAGCAAGCTCCCTCAAACAGCAATGTGCTAATGACCAGATAGTCTGTTTTAGTGGTGTTGGGTTGAGGGATAAATATTGGCCAGGACACCAGGGATAACTCCCCTGCTCTTCTTCAAAATACTGCCATGGGATCTTGATTATGTCCACCTGAGAGGGGAGACGGGGCCTCGGTTTAACATCTCATCCAAAATGTGGCACCTCTGACACCTCTGGTTTGCAATTTCAGGATTAGCCCTGTCTATGCAGAGTCTAGCTCATTAAACGATAACTCAAGTCTAAGTTACGTGGGGCAGTACAGCCGCAACATATGTTTTTCTACCAAATAATAATCAGGTAAGCTATATTCTATATGCGTGTGTTAAGAAAATCAAGACCTAGCACTCCTGAAGGTCAATTTCTAAAAGTAGTGTGTAGTTGAGTCATACGGGCCAAAAGGTCCCAGATCCTGAGTTGCCTGATCTCAAACTAGGTGGCAGCAAGTTGCCTCAGTGCCCCTGGCCTACGGAGGGAGAAATCAGCCAGATGGCTTGCAATGGACAGAATCAGGCTCAGCTGTGATATCCCCCCACCCCCTACAATTAATGGCCTTCAAGATACTCATTGCATAACCTCACTCAGAACGAATGGCCACTTTTGAAGAATAACTGACACCGATTGAGTCACACCCCAGCAGAAAGCGTTGGCTTCGGGAGAGAAGGAGGAGAGAAAACTGGCAAAAATAAAACCGAGATCGAAAGGTTATCACACATACCAGAAGGTTCTTGAAATTGAAAGTACTAAATGTAGCCGTTTCTAAAGGTGGTCTCAGTTTTTAAATATGCTATAGTAATTAGCAAATTCTAGTGAGGAGAAACAGACAGAATATAGAAATGATCAGCAATTGTTTATTTAACGTCCAAAAAAGTGAGAGTGGATAAATAATGTTATATTTTCCATAGTACAAACAGAGTGAAAAGTAGATTACCTCACTCAAAATCATAGAATCATACAGCAAAGGAGGAGGCCGTTCAGCCCATCCTGCTGGAGCCGGCTCTTTGAAAGAGCTATCCAATTAGTCCCACTCCCTTGCTCTTAGCCCATCATCATATATTAAAATAACAGGTCAACCTATACTGGACAAATAAGTATCTGAATCTGTGGAACGAATTTTCAAAGTTCAGCCTCAGACTAAAGTAGCACATCGGCAGCAGTCACATTCTAGGCTGTCTGGTTATGGGCAGGTGTAATCAGCTAATCGATTATTAAGCCAATGCTTGCCCAATATGTCCTGTCCAATTACGTACTCTGATGTAAGTACATTGCTGCATCTGGTGAAAGGCAAACTGCATAATATCCAAAGCATGTGCCTACCATTGTTAGATCCCATCCTTTATCCCAATTTGTGTCGGGTGTGTGTGTGTGTGTGGGGGGGGGGTGTGAACCTCTGACTAGCGAGTTTGAAGTGTCCCTTCATGTGTTTGCGGTGACTGCTCAGATGACCGTAACCTCTTGCGGCATGGCATTGTGGAGGATCCTAGTGTAAATATGACAACTCTCTTGTGTTTTCATGGGAAGCATTATTCCCCTGGAACGTTGGATCTCTAATACTGACAGATTTCACCCTTCTCTTTCTCCAAATGGGATGGGCTGTCTTTCTCTGCATAAACATTTTCCGGTTCTTCATCCAATGAGTCAGCCATTACATGGGAAGTATAAATGGATAACGTGAAGATAGTGAGCAATGAAATTACAAATTGTGACTTTGGACCATGCGTTATCTTATTTTAAAGATGACTGCTTAAGACTTTGAACTTCAATTACAATGGGAATTCTCATGAATGTAGGTGCAAGAGGACAAAGAACATTATATCTGTTACAATATGCAGTGTATAAAATAATAAAGTGATAAACTGGCAAGGATGTTGCTAGCTCAAATTACATGTGGTTGCCACTTATGTACAGCAATTAACAAGGTATATCAACAAGGCTTATCAGAATCCAAAGATTAATGGGATGTGGTCTCCACCTATTTCCTAATGTTAAGAATAATCAATGTTCTCCATTGAACAACAGTCAGGTTTTTTTTCCCTGGGTATCATACCTCCATCCTTTAATTCCCTTTTAGTCTCTTTACTATGGGCCACTTTTCAACATGCCGCCTCTTTAAGCCCACCAACTGATTTTCCAAGTCCTTAGCTTCCTTGGTAATATGAAACTCTGGGGTTTCCACGAGGGTTCTTCCGATCATCTGCCGTAACTTTGACGGAGGATCCACAGGAGCTCTGGGGTTTCAATGGCTACCAAAGGGGTTACAATGGACGATCAGGAGACCAGCCCCCTCCCATTGGAAATTCAACCCAACGCTCATTATTTTTTAGTCATTTTAGTTCAGCCATTTCCCCCCCCCCCCCCGAACTTACTGGTATTTTTTTCGGTGGGTGAATTTATGCACTCATCAAAGAGCTGGGGGATGCTACTCATTTTCCACAATGGTTACTGTAACATATGTGGGTAGAACAAATGAAGGACAGAGACAGGATGAGTTGCTAGTTCATGTGCTTGCTTTACTAGGCCAGAGTGAACTGAGCATGCTCACACTAAGCCATGTGACAAACCATGTGATAATACATTACACTGCTTTCCCCTTACAAAAAATATACATATTCCCCTCTCAAATACAACAAAGCTATGGTCCCACCTTTCCCAGGACTACATGTACCACATAACAAAAACTCCTGGCTTTTTTTCTTTTAAATGTATGACAAATCCTACAAATGAACTACAAATCCGGTTTAATAACAGGTTTGCGGAGCCTTCCTGATCTCCTTACTGAAGGTTTTGGTGTTGAACCAATTTTCGGGCTATTTTGTTTTGGTTCCGAACTCAAAGATACTCCTGTTTCTATCTCAGATTTGTTTGAACCCGGTACTTCAGTTACTGAAGTCTGAACTAAGTCAAACGCATGTATGTGTTCATGATCAAATGGTTCAAAATCATGTCTTGGTTCATCTCTAGCAGAGATCATTTGATCTACATGAACACTTCGGATGTTGTCACCAATTTCAACCAAATATCTCTTGGTTCCACCAACCTCTACGGTGGTTCCTATATCCCACTTGTGTGAACTCGACTTGCCAGGGGGACTGAGAACACGAACACAGTCATTTTGTCTGAACTGCGTTCTTTCTGACTGCTGCCACAATAACGTTTCTGACTCAACTGTTTCTGTTCAACTCTTGAGGCCAAATTTGGTTGAACAAGACTCAATCGTGCTCTCAATCTCCTCTTCTTCAAAGGTTCTGCTGGGGTATATCCAGTTGTAGTGTGCGGAGTAGTTCTGTACTTCAGCAAGAAATTTGGCAAATGTTGCTTCATGCTAAGTCACGAACAACCCTGCAACACTTGTTTTTTGAGAGCTTCTTTTACTATTCTGACTGGCCTTTTGGCTGCTCCATTTGAAGCTGGATGGTATGGTGGAACGAGAGTGTGTTTGATACCGTTCCATTTCATGAACTCTTGAAATACAGCAGAACGGAACTGAGGGCCATTGTCAGAAACAAGCTCTTCAGGTAAGCCATGACATGCAAAGATAGACCTCAACTCATCTATGGTACGTTCAGTTGTAGTATTTGAACCCATGTGTTTCACTTCAATCCACTTTGAGTGACTATCTACAAGTACCAGGAAATAATCATTTGCTTTCTCACAGAAGTCTACATGTACTCTCGGAAAAGGTCTACTTGGCCATGAACAGGTTTTTGTGGAGTTTTGGGTGGTTTGTTTCTGCAATTTTGGCAAATGCTGCATTTGTTGACAAGTGATTCAAGATCACTGTCCAATCCAGGCCAGTAAACAAAGCTTCTTGCAATTGATTTCATACTGACAATCCCTGGATGTTCAGTATGAAGTTCGGCCAGAATTCTATCTCTCAAAGAAGTAGGTACCACCACTCTGTTTCCCCATTTGATACAACCTTGCTCGCAAGACAATTCAGTACGATAGTTACACTGATCAGTCCATCCATTCAAGGTGTTTTCATACACTCTTTTCAGTACTGAGTCCTTCTGAGTCTCATCTGCAATCTCAGTTGCATTCACGGGAAAGACTTTGTCAACTGCACCTAGCGTGAAAATCTCACCTTCACTCCCAACACATAAATCCTCATGTGGCAACCTGGACAAGGCATCTGCGATTGTGTTTTGCTTTGAAGTGCGATATTCAATCGTGTAGTCATATTGTGACAACAACACTGCCCAATGTTGCATTCTTGATGCGGCCATTGCAGGGATGGCAGATTTGGGCCCCAATATTGCTAGGAGCGGTTTGTGATCAGTTATCAGAGTAAACTTTCTGCCGATCAGGAACTGTTGGAATTTCTTGATTCCAAACACTATGGCGCGTGCTTCCTTTTCAATTTGCATGTAGTTTCTTTCACTCTTTGTGAGGGTTCGTGATGCGAACGTGATTGGTTTCTCTTGGCCATCATCCATTACGTGGCTTATGACAGCTCCCACACTGTAACTGAAAGCATCACACACTAACTGGACCATTCCAAGGAAAGATCTTAACTCAGACAGGTTCTGTGGCTTTGGAGCATTGATGACAGCATCAACCTTTTCCTTCACTGTTTGCAAGCCATTTGCATCAACTTTCAGACCAAGATACACAACCTCGGGCTGTACAAAAGCACATTTGCTCCTTTTCAATTTGACATTGTGGGAATTCAACCTTTGAAGCACTAAATCTAACACTTATAGATTTTCTTCCTCGCTGCTTGTTGCAATCAGCACATCATCTTGATTGCATAAGTAATTTGGAACTCCTTGCAAAATCTTATCCAACATAGCCTGGAAGATTTTGGGGGAGGACTTTACACTATACAGCAGCTTGGTGTGTGAGTACAGCCCCTTGTGTGTGTTGATGGTGAGATACTGTTGACTCTCTTTGTCAACATTCAGCTGAGCGTAAGCGTGCGACAGGTCAAGCTTGGAGAAAACCTTTGACCCGGAGAGTGCTGCATACAAATCTTACGATGTAGGTAACGGGTACTGCTCATCGTCAACTGCTTGGTTGATAGTAACTTTGTAGTCACCGCACAAACGTACAGTTTTGTCTGCTTTGGGCACTACCACAATCGGGGTAGCCCATTCACTTCTGTCAGTTTTTACTAACACTCCGTTCTCTCTGAGCTTCACTAGCTCTTCCTCCACCTGACTTTTCAACGCATAGGGGACCGGCCTTGCCTTACAATAGACAGGCTTCGCATTGGACTTGATGCGGACATGCACATTATACTCAGTGATGCCCTCATAACTGTCGGAGAACATGCTTTCGTACTTGTTCAGCATTGGGTCGAGTCGCTTCTTTGAAGCCTCTACACTGAAGATGTTTTTCCAGTCTAGTTTTAACTTTCTCAACCAGTCTTTGCCCATGAGGGTTGGCCTGTTGTTGTAGCTCGCTACAATAATAGGCAGCTTTACTGACTGGCCATTGTGTCGAACCGTACATTCCATTTGTCCGCATGTCTCTAGGATTTCTCCGGAGTAGGTTTTTAACTCTACTGTACTCTTTGTAAGTGGTATTTGATTAAACTTACTCTCATATGTGTCCTTACTCATGATAGAGCAGTCCGCTGCCGTGTCGATACACATATCAATATATTACTCGTTGATCAAAAGTTTTGTACGGAAGTCTTTCTCACAACTACTAGCATTACTGCTAGTGGCATAGATACTGTAGATGCCTAGTTCTTCAACATCAGGTGTGTTCACTTCAATATTGTGAACTCCCTTTTGTTGTCACTGCTTTGCATTGCCAATAGAATGGTCTTGCTTCTGGCAGTGAAAACACTTCGCATTTCTGTATTGGCAGGACTGTGGTGAGTGATTGCCATTTCAGCGAAAACAATTCAATGAACTGCTCTCACCGACATGCTTTTGACCCAGTCTCACAGCTTTAGGTTTGGCAGTGGCTTTGTGACTGTAGACCTCAGCTGCCCTAGTCACTTGAGTTGGACGGAGCTCCCGAGCATTCTTAGACGCCATCTCCATAGATAGGGCAATTTTACATGCTATGTCAAATATTAGGTTTGGAGTGTTCAGTAACTTGGACTGTGTGCGCTCATCCATCAATCCACATACAAACTTACCTCACAACGCACGATCCAAAAATGTGCCAAAGTTACAAAGCAAAGACAGGTTTTTAAGAGCTACCATGTATTCACTGATGGTTTCACTTTGTTTTTGGTTTCTGGTACCAAACTTATAGCTCTCTGCTATTTCTAATGGCTTTGGGTCGAAATGGGCCTCGAGTTTCTCAACAATGTCTTCAAACAACGCATTCTTCGCTTTCCCTGGCGCAAGTAGGTTTGTCAATGTTCCGTAGACATCTGGCCCGATCTCCATTAAAAAAATTGCTTTTTTGCGTTCACTAATTACTTTATTTTGAACTTGAACATTCTCATCTGCACCTTCGGTCTCAATAATGTTATTGGTCTTAAAAAACATCTCCATCCGCTCAATGTAAGAACTGAATGGTTCGCGAGCTCAGTCATACATGCCGAGGCTTCCGATGAATCCCGTAGGCGCGGCCATGATTGTCCCGATCCCGTTGAACAGTGACTCAGCACGCTATCTGTGTACCTGTGAGAATCAACTCCGCTGTTGCCGTGTATACATACACGCGAAGGCGAAGCACAGATAATTCTTCATCAGCATTAACAGTAAAACATCGCAAAAATTCAGTTTCGGTGTCACAAATTCACCTTAAACTTTTCTACTCAAAGGTTGAACACTTGATCCTTCCATGATCCTTAAAAATGGCTTTGGGATCCCATTCTCGTTGCCAAAATGTAATATGTGTCGGTAGAACAAATGAAGGACAGAGACAGGATGAGTTGCTAGTAAAGGTGCTTGCTTTACTAGGCCAGAGCGAACTGAGCATGCTCATACTAAGCCATGTGACAAACCATGTGATAATACATTACAGCTACCTAATGTAGAGCGAAATTCTTCTTATTCTATCCCATCAATATACCTTAGTATTAACTTAAGAAGGCATCCCTTGTGTCAGCTGTGGCCTCTGAGTCAGAAGGTTGTGGGTTCAAGTCCCACTCCAGGGACTTGAGCACATAAAGCTAGGCTGACACTCCTGTGCAGTGCTGAGGGAGTACTGCACTGTCAGAGGTGCCATCTTTCGGATGAGACGTTAAACTCAGGTGGACGTAAAAGATCCCATGGCACTATTTCGAAGAAGAGCAGGGGAGTTCTCCCCGGTGTCCTGGCCAATATTTATCCCTCAACCAACATAACAAAAACGGATTATCTGGTCATTATCACATTGCTGTTTGTGGGAGCTGGCTGTGCGCAAATTGCTGCCGCATTTCCCACATTACAACAGTGACTGCATTTCAAAAGTATTTCATTGGCTCTAAAGCGCTTTGAGACGTCCGGTGGTCGTGAAAGGCGTTATATAAAGGCAAGTCTTCTTCTTCTTCTTCTACCCCAATGTGAATGTTTTCATTTCCCATACTAGCCATCCTTTGTATTATGTTGGTGAGATTGCTGCTGAGTTATGGTCAGTTATAATAGGTGGGCCTGCACACACTCTGAACTGGGCTAAGACTCGCCAAACAAACATGTAGAGGAGATTTTCATCCCATTAGACTCATCTGTATTCAAACCCAGGACACATAGATGAAAAGACAGTGTCCAACCCTCTATAATAACAACAGAAAATGCTGGAAACACTCAGCAGGTCAGGCAGCATCCGTGGAGTGAGAAAAACAGAGTTAACATTTCAGGTCGATGACCCTTCGTCAGAACTCCAACACTCTATGCCAGCCAGCCCTAATTGGATGGCTGGCACATATGTATGTAACTCTTTCTCTATGAACTCTCTCCTGGAATTTTCAGTTTAGACACAGTTGCAGAAAAAAAGCTATGTAGAACAACATTGGAATACATTCAGGAAGATTTCCGGTATATCTAGGTAATCATTTCTTTGACTAGCAATATCGACCATCAATTTTTCATGAATGTATTTATAATGGTGCTACATACAGACGCTGAAATTCTATGGGGTTGTTCTCGGGATCTTTCACGGCAACTTCAGTAGAAGATCATTGAACCCCCATAGAAACGACATAATTGGCTGAAAATGATTGTCTACACTTTTTCTATGGAAGTTCTGCCAATCTTCCACCATAGCTACAGTGGGTGATTGGGAAAGCCCCCATGGGATTTCCAGGTGACCACAGCAATTCCCCAGCCCTTTTCCAGCACTGTCACGTGTTTGTTTTGCCCAAGGTTCGTACGAAAGTTCAAGCGATTCATTCATTTTTTGAGTGTGGCATAATTACATCTAATTAACATTATATGGCTTATATAAAATTAACCTGTGATAAATTAACTTGCAGGAGTCTCTACCACCCAGCTCTACCTCACCACCACTTCTCTCGACCCATCCACGGTCTCTAAATTGTCAGACTGCTTGTCCGACATCCAGTTCTGGATGAGCAGAAATTTTCTCCAATTAAATATTGGGAAGACCGAAGCCATTGTTTTTGGTCCCCGCCACAAACTCCATTCCCTAGCCACTAACTCCATCCCTCTCCCTAACATCTGTCTGAGGCTGAACCATACTGTTCGCAACCTTGGTGTCATACTTGACCCTGAAATGAGCTTCTGACCACATATCCGCAGCATAACTAAGACCGCCTATTTCCACCTCCGTAACATCGCCCGTCTCCGTCCTTGCCTCAGCTCATCTACTGCTGAAACCCTCATCCATGCCTTTGTTACCTCTAGACTTGACTATTCCAACGCACTCCTGGCTGGCCTCGCACGTTTTACCCTAGGTAAACTTGAGGTCATCCAAAACTCAGCTGCCCGTGTCCTAAATCGCACCAAGTCCCGTTCACCCATTACCCCTGTGCTCGCTGGCCTACATTGGCTCCCAGTTAAGCAGCGCCTCGATTTCAAAATTCTCATCCTTGTTTTCAAATCCCTCCATGGCCTCGCCCCTCCCTATCTCTGTAATCTCCTCCAGTCCCACCACCCCCCGAGATATCTGAGCTCCTCTAATTCTGCCCTCTTGAGCATCCCGGATTCTAATCGCTCAACCAGTGGTGGCCATACCTTCTGTTGCCTAGGCCCTAAGCTCTGGAATTCCCTCCCTAAACCTCTCCACCTCTCTACCTCTCTTTCCTCCTTTAAGACGCTCCTTAAAACCTACCTCTTTGACCAAGCTTTTGGTCATCTGCCCTAATTTCTCCTTATGTGGCTCGGTGTCAAATTTTTTGTCTTATAATACTCCTGTGAAACGCCTTGAGACGTTTTACTATGTTAAAGGCACTATATAAATACAAGTTGTTTGTGTTGTTGTTGTTGTTGAGTCTAGATCACACTGCATGGACGGTTCAGTAGTAAATGTCTGCCACTATATTTACCACTAAACACAAAATGACTCCCTTGAATCATTTTTTCTTGAGGCTGCCTTGGTCAAGTGGCCTAGTCAAAAACTTTGGCAATTTTCTCCATTGGCTGAGGGGAATGGAATATAATGCAGCCAGTTCCAAAAGTACTTGTTTGCAATCGTTCATGCCTCCATCCATGTGTGTGTTGTGAAAGTACTTCTTTCTGGCTACAGTACACATAGAGAAAGACACAGTCACAGCTTCCCCATCAAGTCACACACCATCCTGACTTGGAAGTATATCGCCGTTCCTTCATCGTCGCTGGGTCAAAATCCTGGAACTCCCTCCCTAACAGCACTGCGGGAGTACCTTCACCACACGGACTGCAGCAGTTCAAGAAGGCAGCTCACCACCACCTTCTCAAGGGAAGTTAGGGATGGGCAATAAATGCTGGCCTTGCCAGCGACGCCCACATCCCGCGAATAAGAATTGAATTCTGTTCATAAAAGAATTACACACAAGTATCATGACACAAGCACGTCTTGCCACACCAAAGAATAGCTTGACCATGTTCTGCCTCCCCTGCCTTGCCCCACCCATTTCCTGGTTTACTAAGAAGAAGGAAGGAATGAAGTAGCACAGGCAATGGCAGTGTTGTTACACCGGTCTTCGGGTGACGCCATCTTTAATGGCCATTAATCTGTAAGTGTCTCACTCTTCCATGCTGTGCATCTTAGAATTCTTAATTTGAAAACTTAGATATAGCAGGGCAATGGGCCAGCAGTCCCCGAATGCCAGGATTTTATTTTATGTTTTACTTATCTTCATTTTGTTGATTCATGAGGAAAACATAGTTTCAGGTTATGAGATGTAATATATCTGATTTACATTCGGGTGCAGATTTCTTCTGGTCATTATGCGTTCGTGAACTATTGGGGAGGATTTCTCTGTTCACTATTACTAGTGGAATTATAAAAGCATTCTAACAAGACAGGTTTACGATTTTACTAGAAGGTGGCATAGGGCCCATAAATATAAGATAGTCACCAATAAATCCAAGTCACTAATAAATCCAATAGGGAGTTGAGGAGAAACTTCTTTACCCAGAGAGGGGTGAGAATGTGGAACTCGCTACCACAAGGAGTGGTTGAAGCAAACAGCATAGATGCATTTAAGGGGAAGCTAGATAAACACATGAAGGAGAAAGGAATAGAAAGTTATGCTGATAGGGATAGATAAAGAGGTTTGGGAGGAGGCTCATGTGGAGCATAAACACCGGCATGGACCAGTTGGGCCGAATGACCTGTTTCTGTGCTGTACATTTTATGTAACTCTATGTAAATAGTAAACAGAGGAGGGCTATGTTTGCAATATTACTAACACTTTGGGCCAATAATCCCATGGCAGGAACTGGAGCACAATGGATACCTCCTCCCTGTATTGCCAGATGTGGAATCCTGCAATGTGCCCGAGACACCCAGCGAGCCCCAGTGTTGTGTGGCCAGCATGAAGCCACCTTGAGACCTGCACTGAAACTGAAAAACATTCAACTTAGGGGCCTCCTCACGATGTGCCTGCAGCATCTGAACAAACATTCCACCTCCCACAATACACATTTAGAATAGGTGTCTGAGGGAAAGCCCCATTACAGCCCCCATGCCCGGTGTCCCCCAGCATCTCTGCCACCCTTGCCCACATGTCCAGTGCACCCTAACTCCCCCCAGCCCCATCCCCCAATGTCGTAAAATGATCCAGTACAGAACAGGCAGCCAGCAACCCTTCACTGTCTACCAGCATCTGGAATTATGACCTTGATGCTTCCAGTGTGTCTTGACTGGCATGGCAGAAGTGCTAGAAAATGATGTAAGTGAGCTTATTGTTTGATTAGGCCAGGTCAGTTCATATGTGCGCAGGTCCACACCCAGGGCTGGTGCGAGTGCTGCATGGGGCGCACAAAGACCAGAAGAAACCTTTCCTCTTTGCAAGTATGTGAAGCGTGCACAATACATTTGATTACGAAGGAGTTGGCAGATTGATTGCTCCCCCCCTTCCACCTCCCTTCCAAAGAACATTTTGCATGATTTATTTCTCAGCATCATTTGCTATTAACTCCGTCTGCACTGATCAAATGAGGAGTGCAGCCTGACGATGACATTCTTCCTTTAATTTCTGCCTCACCGATGTGAAACTGGTGGAAATTCATTGAATTTGACGCTGCAAAGATGCGCTAAGTAGAGAAACACATGCCTCGTGGTCTTGTGACGCACAATGCTCCCGCTGTCTTAAATAATAGAACTCTGCCCATGGAGTATACTTAGCACCCATGGTAATGTAGCAAATGCCACCTTGGTGCATGATTAAAAGCACTCAACTGCTTAAAATAATATTGGATCCAGTGCTTGTGCAATTAACAGAATACCCGAGGCTTTGAGTACGGTATTCCTACCACACGTGACGAGCCTCCTGAGCTATTTCATTTCCCATTGTGTATCTAACAAATTCTGCACTAAGACCTAAGCATGAAGTATCTCCTCTTTAAGATATAATATTATTGTAGCAGATCCATAAAGACTGAATGTTGTTGTTAGTTGGATGGAGAGCTAGTGAAAGATCACATTTACGGAATGGCAATCAGAAAGGGGCTCCATATTCTGGGCTGTCCAATCATTTCCTTCATAATGTCAACAAGATCAGTCTTAGGACCCCCATCCCTCTGAAAACCTGAGAAAATAATATGCATTTCTTTCATCTCAAGTTGGAGATCATCCTTTGATTGATGTTCGCAAAGTTCATAGTGATACTGAAAGATGAGCAAAAAAATTGAATTTTTTGGCAGGGGAACGAGATGGGGAAATCAATTTCCCAATTCCAATATGGTGCTTATGTTTAACTTGCTTGCAAAATATTTGTGAACCAGATGTGACAGAAGCAAAGCTCAAAATATGGTGACTGCTAATTGACATGCATAGGTAAGCTTTGACATTCCCAGAAGGGAACAGTCAAAATTGAAATGATTTAACCCTTTGTGGGAAGTTGACTATTTTTTTTTAAAACCTATTAAATCTCCAGACCTCCTCCCCCAACACTCATATTCCCCAGAGAGACTAAGGTCTGGATTTCCCACTGATTGTGTTTTCCTGCCAGAATATGGTGTGGCAGGACTGGCATCCACTAATTTGGCACCGGGGTAAACCTTGTCCCATTTTCTTGTTCATTTAATATTCAGGATGGGCTGAGAGCAGTAACCTCACTCCTGAATGGAATAGGGTCCTCAACCTTGGTTACAGGGGGGAGCCCTGGTCACAGAGCAACCATGCAGACATAAGCCTCTGGCTAAACAATCAACAACAACAACTTGTATTTATATAGAGCCTTTAACATAGTAAAATTTCCCAAGGCACTTCACAGGAGCATTATCAAACAAATTCTGACACCGAACCATATAAGGAGATATTAGGACAGATGACCAAAAGCTTGGTCAAAGAGGTAGGTTTTAAGGAGCGACTTAAAGGAAGAGAGAGAGGTAGAGAGGTGAAGAGGTTTAGGGAAGGAATTCCAGAGCTTAGGGTCTAGGCAGCTGAAGGCACGGCTGCCAATGGTGGAGCGCTGAAAATTGGGACGCGCAAGAGGCCAGAATTGAAGGAGCGCAGAGATCTCAGAATGGTTTTAGGGCTGGAGGAGGTTACAGAGATAGGGAGGGGTGAGGCCATGGAGGGATTTGAAAACAAGGATGAGAATTTTAAATCGAGGCGTTGCCAGACCGAGAGACAATGTAGGTCAGCAAGCACAAGGGTAATGGGTGAACGGGAACTGGTGCGAGTTAGGATACCAGGATTAGTAGGCTTATGAAGCATAAAAGCATTGTGGCAGCTTCCTAGACAGCATGTATTCATGTGAAGAGTAATGTGGCTGACATCACACATGAGCTGGACATTGAATAAGTGAAAATGCCTTTCTGATAATATAGTTCAGTGGATTCTGATATGGAACCTTTATTGCCACATGGTCCTATTGATGGCTCCAACAATCTGGGTATATCCAGCCACTTTGTCGAAGTTAACTGTACATGTTATCTGCTCTGCTGGGTCCATAGGAAACAACATGCAATGCGATGGCTATCTGAACAGGATACCTATCACATGTTTGATGTGGTAGTGCACTTTAGACTGACTTATGTAGCTTGTGTTTCCCTTAGCATAAAATTTCAAAACAGTTGTTACTTCTACAGCCACTGAAAGGGCTGAACACCTGGTTGAGAGAGGTTGCAACTTATGGGCAAGCAGCCGGCATAACTCAGATATTGCCTCAGGCGGATAGTGCAGCCTTCATAAACACTGTCTTGCCAACAAATCCAGGGAGGTGCTGTCAAAGTAACTTTAGTGAGTTGCTGAATGTATCCTTTATACTGCACACAGTGCGGCCGTATGTGCTGGTGGTGGAGGGGGTGGATATCGAATCCAGTGACAGCGACACTAATCAAGGAGACTATGCTGTCCTGGATGGTGTTAGGTTTCTTGAGTACTGTAGCAGCTGCACCCATCCAGGTGCATGGTGAGTATTCCATCACACTCCTGATAGGCTTTATTCATAGTGGAGAGGCCCTGACGGTTCAGGAGGTAAGCCATTCATCACAATGTACTCAGCCTCTGTTCTGTTCTTGCAGCCATGTTGTTCATATGCCTCGTCCAGTTACGTTTCTGGTCAGAGGTGATTCTCCAATATATTGATGGATACTTCCCTTAAAATCTCCTGCAACGATGTCCTGGGGCTGCAATAATTGGTATGACTCCAGCCACTAGTGGGTTTTCCTCTTGACCCCCATTGACCTCAGTTTCACTCAGGCTGCCATATTAGGTTGAATGTTGCCTTGATGTCAATGGCAGTTACTCTCACCTCTTCTCTGGAATTCAGCTCCTGTGTCCATGTCTGGATCAAGGCCGTGATGACGTCTGGAGCCGAGTGGTTCTGGGAGAACCCAAACTGATCATCGCTGAGCAGGTTATTGGTGAGTAGGTGTTGTTTGAGGGCATTATTGATGACTCCTTTTGGTGATGATTGGGAGGAGGTGGATAGAGTGATAATTGGCCAGGTTTGACTTGTTCTGTGTTGTTTTTTGTGGATAGTGTATACCTGGACAATTTTCTACATTTTGATAAGTAGATGTCAGAATAATTGGGCTATAGGGGCAACCAGTTCTGGTGCACAGGTTATCATCATTACAGATGTGATATGGAAAATCAGATGACTTATTGCTGTAGACCAGGTGGCTTATTGCTACAGGTTTTATATGTTGTGTTTCAACTTCTTTAGCTGTATTATTTTTGGATACCATTATGTTTGACAATACAATAAATTAATTTAGATTCGATGTAAATTCATTGCCCCCAATGGAATGGTTTACAAAAGCACTCAGACCACATAAACAGGAGTCGAGGCAGGGCACTGTATAGTTATTCAGATTTATTTATTCAATCACCATCTTTCTATGACCAGAGAGAAGCATTGCTACAGACAGACACAAACAGAGATCCAGATTTGAAGCCCATTCTCGTGTCAGACCCATCGGGTGTGATCGCAATACATTTATACAAACCATTTGCAAAAACTGCTTTCAAACAAAAACAGCCCATTTCGTTACACGTTTTGACAGTTTCTATCCTTTTCATTGTCCCCGCAGACATCCCCCTCCCATAACAACCCAACAACTAACTGATTTTGTCGCCACTTTTGTCTCTCACAGCTTTGTTTGTGAATGTCTAAACGCGTTCTCTCTCTCTCTCTCTCTCTTGCGGAAGTGAAAAGTTGTACTCTAGCCATTGCATAAATAAAGCATGCATCATGTTGTGTTATATACACGTATATACATAATGCGTTGTCTTCTGACCTGCATCTACACTATATACAGTCTACTGTGGAACTGAGGAAAGGCTACTTCACAGTATCTTTATTATTCAGTTAAAATTCATTAGTGTTTTACTACAGAGCAAAATTCTATAAAAAAGATCCATGCATAGAGTTTTTTTTTAGTTGTAAGATAAGATTGCTTCCCATAGGATCTTCCCTTTTTAAAGTCAGCTCTTCGCATTGCGTGTGCCTTTTCTGCTTTCTTTGTTATATCCAACGTTTACTGATATCTCGCTTCGTAATTGGAACAGTTTCCCCCGTGGCACTGTGCCAGCAGCAAAACTGTGAGCCTAATCTAATGAAGGAATTGACTAATATTCATCCTGCCGAGACCTCAGATACCAGAAGCTCAAGCTGCCAATACCAGGTATAATGGAAGCACCAGAGGCAGTCATGTGGTAGGGGACTGGGGGGGGGGGGGGGTGGTGCGGCCCGTGTTTGCCCGGCAGAAACTGAGAATGCCAACATACACGCCAGCCTTAAACAAAACAACACTTCACTCCGGATATGAAGTTTATCATCTAGGCTCAGCTCTTAAACCCTGGGAACAAGGTGGTGCTGAATAGTATGACACTGGCATCTCCATGGAATCTCTATCAGCTGTAGCACCTACTCGGCACAGGGATCACAAACAGCGATGCAATCATATCTTGATACCACCCAGGACCTCATTGTATCACTGTGCCATTTAACACATTCACAGCACTCTGTTGCTTAATAATTTAAGAGCACGACACTCTCCCTTTAACTACACTTAATTATGTAAAGGTTTTGCATCTGTTTTGGCAAAAGCAAACCTTTGAGTGTAATGAGCTGATGGGAGTTTGACAAAAGTGTCTCACTTGCACCCCTGTGGCTGCAGGTCAGAATCCCAGCACAGAATCAAAACCTCTTACTTATTCCCATTAAGATTAGGAATTTAATTAGTTCATAAAGTTGGACTGTAAGACGAGCCCCCTTCTTCTCTCCACCCATTAAAGTAAAGAAGCCTCTGTCCATCTCAGAGATACACAGCTTATGACTGCTGATACAATGAAGCTATGGAGAAGTGTCTACAATCTGGTTGTCAGTGATTTTACAGCCTGGGGCTGGATCATTTACACAAGGAAGATGGATTTGAAGGAGAAAAGCAACTAAGGGGAAAATCACTACAGAACAAGTATGTATCAGAACGTACAGAAGACTCCCAGGAAGACTAATTAACATTAGTGACTTGACTCACTGTGCTTTCGGTTTAAATGATCCAACAGATTTAGTTTGGTTTTTACCAGCCACCTGGTATTGTTATTGCTATCAGTCTCTCCATGATGCAATGTAAGCGAGCAAAGAAATCTAAACAGCTGGCTAAGAAAGGCTGAAGATTCACTTACTAATCTGGTCAGATATCTTTTCCCTGCTGCTTTTAATGGAAAAGTAAAGTAATGGTGCCTGGTGGCTCAACCCTTCCGTTTTTCGAGGAGATAAAACCACGTCTGAACTCAGGTTCTAAACGTGTTGTGATGCTCTAAAAAAAAAATGACTAAATGGCGGCAGATCGCGCACCACATTGAGGCACCGCGCACCACATTGAGGCACCGCGCACCATGTTGGATTTAAGGGTGGAGTAGATTTCCCCCTCTTGCCATGGTGATCTCAATCTTGGCTATGCCATCCAGACGGTACGGTCAGGTGAGAGTTAGGGAGGGAAAAATCGAGGCGCAACAACCTCCACCCAGGCTGTTCTTGCACACCTCGTAGCATCCAGACACAAAGCAGCATTGACAGAAGCCCAAGAGTAAGTCTACTTCCTCTCTCCTGGAGAGGAAGCCCCAAGAAGGGTGAGAAAACAAAATAATTTGCAAAAAAGGAGGGCTAGAAGAGACATGACAAAATAACCCTTTACTTCGTGGCTCTTCATCCCATAACAAGAACTATTACAGTACAGAATGACATTGTAATGTCTCCGGGAAACACTAACAAGGTACTCATACAGGCTAATGTAGTGACAGACAGGTACAGACTGGCAACAGCAGGATACACCACAAGGTATGATCCCACACAAACACATAAAGGTCTGTTCCCACATAAGATGTGTTCCCACACACGCAAGGGCCTGCTCGCATATTTGCACCCAGGGCCTGTTCCTGGACATACCTACCAGAAGGCCTTTTCCTACATACAAGCACAGGTCTGCTGTTAGTTACGTAGGCATCAAAAACAGCTCACTTTAAGACAAATTTAGTGTCAATAATAAAGTTCTGCCTTACCATTCTGCATATGAATATAGCCCACAGGTCTTATGCATTGAGGCCCACTTAAATGTACTATAAATAACATGCAGTCATGCACAAATATGCGTGTTCCAAAATGGCACCCCCTCAGCCTTCTAGAGGAGCATTCTTTCATAAACAGAATCTCAGACACTGATCATTGAATGACATTGGAACAAGTATACTACCACACCATCACTCTGATTATGACCACTGATAGACTAGTAATAAAATGTAAAGAGAAAATACCATAGTAGGTTGCACAATGCCATCATGCTTGGCATGATGATTTTCCAGGCTCACTCAGGACAATAGTTCTACCACAACATCACTTCCCATTTGCCTCCTAAGGGTTTTAGTGTCATCTGGTAGCACGTTGGTTTAACATATTTGTGTAAAATTCCTTTGGTGTGCTATTTTAATGGCACCATTAACTCATTTAATCAGATTAATGACTGTTTAAAATAACACATAAATGAAGTTTAACCAGTGCGCTTCAAGAGGAAGTTAAACCACTAAGTAGTTAAAGACTTGTAATAATTGCTGAACAATGAATTTTTCATGACTGGGGTATAAAATATATTATTACCGTTTTCTTTTAAATAAAGTAAACACAGGTTTTCATTCAGAGTGCCAGATAAGAGGGAGATTGACTTACAGAAACAGTATTTGTTCAAGGTGTTAGATGGGGACTACCCAGCAGCATTTATTCAGGGTTCTTCACAGAGTCTAGTGAGAGGGGAATATCCTGTAATGTTTACTAAAGTCCCTCACAACGGCCCGATTTCTCACAGAGCCTGCTGAATGGGGAATATTTTTGCAGTGTTTGTTCAAGATCCCTCACAGGGTCCAGTAAGAGGAGAGTGCCCTAGAGTATTTACTCAAGGCCCCTGGCAGACTGTAGCGAGAGGGGAATATCCTGCAGCATTTATTCAGGGTTCTTTGCAAAGCACGGTGAGCAGAATACCCCTGCACTTGCGATGAGAGAAATATCTTACAGTTTGTTACAAAGGTCTCTCAGAGCCCCTGCTAAGAGGGGAATTTATGGAGGGTCCCTCTCAGAACCTGATAAGAAATTTTTATATAGCATGTTGTTTCAGCATAGTCAGGAAGGCTACTTCTAAAATGGGATTTCTTAAATATGTAATAAAAAGAAATAATTATCACAAGGCCAGGTTCGATACAAAATAGTTGCCCCGAACCAAATGATATGTATATGATCTGCTGCGTGCACGTTACTGTTAATCTGTATGTGGGGAAAACACGTACCCAGATGGGATCGGCACACAATAAAGGTTCAAGCGTAACAAGGACCTGCAGACAAGAACTAGGACTGTTGTACAACAGGGATTTACACAGGCCAGTAAAAGCAGGAACTGCTGGAAATACGCAGCAGGTCAACCGGCATGTGAAAGAGATAGGTTAAGATGCTGTGTGTGGAGCCGTTCATCAGAACCGGATGGGTTACCATTTCGGGTGTTCGGATGAAGAGACCCATCCAAAATGTCAACGTATCCTTTCCGTTCAGAAGCTGGATTATCTGCTTTTGTTGCAGATTTCCTGCCTTCACAATTTTTCTTTCTACCATTTGACTAAATGCAAGCTTTGGTGACTACCGTACAGGGCGAGCATGGCAGGGCATAATTTCCACAGGGTTCTTCTGATCTCCCAACGGAGGATCAGTGGAAACCCAAGACCATGTACGCCGTTTCTCCAGGATTTCTGTCGATCTTTCACAGGGGTTACTGGGGGGAGGAGGTGAGGAGAACTTACCTAAGAATATAAGAATTAGGAGCAGGAGTCGGCCATACGGCCCCTCGAGCCTGCTCCACCATTCAATAAGATCATGGCTCATCTTCAACCTCAACTCCACTTTCCTGCCCGATTCTCATATCCCTTGATTGCTCTAGCGTCCAAAAATCTATATATCTCAGCCTTGAATATACTCAATGATTCAGCATCCACAGCTCTTTGGGGCAGAGAATTCCAAAGATTCATAACCCTCTGAGTGAAGAAATTCCTCCTCATCTCAGTCTTAAATGGCTGACCCCTTATCCTGAGACTATGCCCCCTAGTTCTAGACTCTCCAGCCAGGGAAACAATCTCTCAGCGTCTATCCTGTCAATCCCCCTCAGAATCTTAAATACGCGGAAATTCTACCCCTATATGGTTAACAGGGCCAAAATGCAATTTTACTTCATTGTTGAAATATCAGGGCAAAGTTTCCTGTCACTGTTAGAGGGCAGCATGGAGAGGAAAATTGGACAGGGATGATTGCATTCCTGTAATGGAGCCCATCTAGTTTTCCACCCATTAAATTAATAGATGAAAAATTAGGTGGTGTCCATTATGGGAATGTGATCCTCCACGCATACTCTAAGCCGTGTGCGATAAAAAGGAACATATGCCCCATTATTTTTGACTGGATTGTTCCTACCTTAGGTATTGTACTGTTAGATACAAACTTTAGTCCAATGACCCAGATTTGCGATTACTCATACCTGTCCATCACTACTTTCATTGCAAACTTAGTCCAGCAAAATTCCACAGATGAAGCAGCCACTCCAGAAAGCAATACACATCCTAGACCCTTTCCCACATTACAACAGTGACTACTCTTCAAAAATTACTTCATTGGCTGTAAAGCGCTTTGGGATGTCCGGTGGTCGTGGAAGGCGCTATAGAAATACAAGTCTTTCTTTCTTTCATCCTGCTCCTGGATTTGTATCTCATTCTTATTATAGAATCAGGCTGCTACATGAACATAATTATTAATAATCTATTAATTATTGCTGGGGATATAAGCTGATGCATTCATATGACATTCCACTATTTAATGGAGGCAATAGCCAATTTATTTGAAATGATTTAACGTTGCTGCTAATAATAGCAGAGAACATTAAGTATTCATCTGCCAATATTCCCAACAGTAATTTTTTTTTATTCCTTCACAGGATGTGGGTGTCACTGGCAAGGTCAGTATTTATTGCCCATCCCTAATTGCCCTTGAGAAGATGGTGGTGAGCCTCCCTCTTGAACCGCTGCAGTCTTTGTAGTGGTTTGTTACAACTCCATTTCAGAGGGCAGTGAAGAGTCAACCACATTGCTGTGGGTGTGGAGCCACATATAGGCCAGACCAGGTAAGTGATGGCAGATTTCCTTCTCTAAAGGACATTAGTGAACCAGATGGGTTTTTACAACAATCGTTTTTCATGATTCCTGATACTAGCTTTTTATTCCAGATTTATTTAATTAACTGAATTTAAATTCTCCAGCTGCCATGGTGGGACTTGAACTCATGTCTACTCAGATCATTAGTCCAGGCCTCAGAAATATTAGTCCAGTAACATTACCACTATGCTACCGTATCTCTAGTCAAACATTGCTTATCTAACAGCAGCTGTGCATATTCATTGACCTTTAATTTCTATTGGATTTTAACCTTAGATCCTATGTATTTGACATGTAATAAATTATTTTTAACAGTGAATCTCCAACAACATTGCTGACAAGCTGAAGAGGAGGTTGGGTTTTGTGTCTGGTCAGACTCTAGATGGACGATGAAGGTCTTTACCAGTCTTAGAGTAAAAATGGGTGGCAAGTTGAGATTTGAGGTGTACAGATACCAGGGCTGGGTGTTGGGGAGATAGGATTGATTTACAAAGGAATTTTTAAAATATTAAAAGTTAAGCCCAGACACAGAGTACGGGGGAACCTCAGAGGGAAACACAGGCAGGCCTGGAACAGGAGGCCCAACATAAGTGGAGTGAGTTGGACATGGTTCGTGGAGACCCAGATATCTCTGATCATGCATGCTGTAAATGGAGTTGCAGCTTTGTGGAGGTAATCTGTCTTCTACATTACTCATAAGAGTGTGAGATAACCCACTCATCTCAAAATTTGGAAACTTTAAAGCAATATTATTAAACGTTCCTCTCAGTATGAGAGTTGGGAAGAAGACTTTCAACTGAGGTTTTTTAGGGGTAATCTGAATTTAGCAGCTTTATTTGCCGTAATGTGATTGTATTCGATTTTTTGTGGAATATAATTCTGGTAGAAAATTGAAATTGAAAAGAAAAGTTTTACGTAATATTACATAGTTACATAGTATTTACAGCACAGAAACAGGCCATTCAGCCCAACAGGTCCATGCAGGTGTTTATGCTCCACACGAGCCTCCACCCACCTTACTTCACCTCACCCTATCATATCATTCTATTCCTTTCTCCCTTATATTGTTATCTAGCTTCCCCTTAAAGGCACTCTGCTATTCACCTTAACTTTTCCATGTGCTAGCGAGCTCTACATTCTAACCACTCTCTGGGTAAAGAGGTTGCTCCTGAATTCCTTATTGGATTTATTAGTGACTATCTTATATTTATGACCCATAGTTTTGGACTCACCCACACATAGAAGCATAGAAGATAGGAGCAGGAGTAGGCCATTCGGCCCCTCGACCCTGCTCCGCCATTTAATGAGATCATGGCTGATCATCCAAATTCAGTACCCTGTCCCTGCTTTCTCCCCATATCCCTTGATCCCTTTAGCCTTAAGAAATATGTCTATCTCCTTCTTGAATATATTTAATGAATTGGCCTCAACTGCCTTCTGTGGTAGAGAATTCCACAGGTTCACCACTCTCTGGGTGAAGAAATTCCTCCTCATCTCAGTCCTAAATGGCTTACCCCTTATCCTTAGACTGTGACCTCTGGTTCTGGACTCCCCCGCCATCGGGAACATCCTTCCTGCATCTAGTCTGTCTAGTCCTGTTAGAATTTTATAAGTTTCAATGAGATCCCCTCTCATTCTTCTAAACTCTAGCAAATATAAGCCTAATCGACCCAATCTCTCTTCATACGTCATTCCTGCCATCCCAGGTATCAGTCTGGTAAATCTTCGCTGCACTCCCTCCATGGCAAAAACATCCTTCCTCAGATAAGGCGACCAAAACTGCACACAATACTCAAGGTGTGGTCTCACCAAGGCCATGTACAACTGCAGCAAGACATCCTTGCCCCTGTACTCGAATCCTCTCGCTATGAAGGCCAACATACCATTTGCCTTCTTAATCGCCTGCTGCACCTGCATGCTTACCTTCAGCGACTGGTGCACAAGGACTCCCAGATCTCGTTGCACTTCCCCTTTTCCCAATATATTGCCGTTCAGATAATAATCTGTCTTCCTGTTTTTGCCACCAAAGTGGATAACCTCGCATTTATCCACATTATACTGCATCTGCCATGCATCTGCCCAATCACCCAACCTGTCCAAATCATACTGGAGTTTCTCTGCATCCTCCTCACAGCACACACGCCCACCCAGCTTTGTGTCGTCTGCAAACTTGGAGATATTACATTTAGTTCCCTCGTCTAGATCATTAATATATATGTGAATAATGTAAGTAGAAAATGGTGCACAATAACGACTTAGAAAGGAGAAGAACACAATGACTTAACCAAAGAGAAAGAAGAAAATTGGCAAATGACTCAACAGTTATAACATAAAGACTCAATGGTGGTGATGTAGGTGAGAGACAGGAGAAATGTTATTATAAAAATGAAGCTTAGATTCTGGATATTTATTTGTCTTGCAGCATTCCATCACTGATTTCATCATATAATAATTACAATCATTCTACTTAAATTACAGATAAAGGATTATAATATTGCTTTCTGACTAAAGCAAGCCGTAACATATCTTCCGTGGAGCAATGCGCTGCAGAGATTTGATCAGTCACCTGGAAGATTTAACACTAGTTTGTGCTTTTATATACCTTCCTATTCTTTGCGCCAGCTGCTTCTAGCTTTATGCAATTCATAATGGTGGGTGGGGAGAGGGCTGCCTTGTTAGCAGGGTTATTGCCACACACTGATGCGTGAGGCTGACTATGTCAGTTTGTCTATGAATGGTGCTCCTAATACATTGGCCATATTTGCATATACATGCTTTGAGCAACCTGGGATTCAGTCCTATATGCGGAGATCTGTGTCACGAGCATCTCTTACTATTCAAAATCGAATTCTGTCCTGCAGCCGCTACCCTATTCTATACTCAAGCCAACTTTTTCACTCACTCGCGAACAGTGTAACTATTGTTTTGTTAATTAACTTGTCGCGCAGGCTAAGCAATCTTCCTCTTCTTTTCAGGCCTACCTTTGAATCTGCAGGTCGGTAATGGATGAAGAACAGGGCGAGAGCAATGGCTTTTTAAAAAAAAAGTGACTTCTCACAGCCACCACCGCCTCCACACCTCGCAGCTCAGTTGAGGCATATTCCCCAGAAAAATGAGAAGGGACTGGACAGCTGGTCCTCAGCATTATCCCCAAGAACTGAGAGCTTAGTACTGATGTGCTACTCCTTTTACCCCAAAGACGTTCTGTTATTACAAGCAGAATAAGATGAATTATTGGAGCTGAAAGCAGACTAGTTGCTCTACCCCTTGATCTGGATGCTGCTTGTATCATTTCTATCATAACTATAAACACTCCAGTTTTTTTAAAGGGAGGTGTCAGTTACTGAGGAGTGCATGAATAAACTGGACAAGTGTCACTATATTGCGGAATACATCACTATATTGGAGCGTGCCTCACTATCTTGAGGCGTCTCTCGCTATATTTGAAGTGTGCCGCTACATTGAGGAGCATGTCACTAACTTAGGAAATGCTCACTATATTGAAGAGTGTGTCACTATATTGAGAAGTGTGTCACTATATTGAAGAGTGTGTCACTGTATTGTAGACTGTATCTCCATATTGAAGAGTGTGTCACTATATTGAAGAGCGTATCTCTATATTGAAGATTGTACCTCAATATTGAAGAGTGTGTGTCACTATATTGAAGAGTGTATTTCTATATTGAAGAGTGTGTCACTATATTGAAGAGTGTATCTCTATATTCAAGAGTGTGTCACTATATTGAAGAGTGTGTCACTATATTGAAGAGTGTGTCACTATATTGGAGAGTATGTCACTATATTGAAGAGTGTATCTCTATATTGAAAAGTGTATCTCCATATTGAAGAGTGTGTCACTATATTGAAGAGAGTGTCACTATATTGAAGAGTGTATCTCCATATTGAAGAGGGTGTCACTATATTGAAGAGAGTGTGTCACTATATTGAAGAGTGTGTCACTATATTGTGGAGAGTGTGTCACTATATTGAAGAGTGTATGTCTATATTGAAGAGTGTGTCACTATATTGAAGAGTATACCTCTATATTGAAGAGTGTATCTCTATATTGAAGACTGTATCTCTATATTAAAGGGTGTGTGTCACTATATTGAAGAGTGTATCTCTATATTGAAGAGTGTATCTCTATATTGAAGAGTATGTCACTATATTGAAGAGTGTGTCACAATATTGAAGAGTGTGTGTCACTATATTGAAGAGTGTGTCACTATATTGAAGAGTGTGTGTCACTATATTGAAGAGTGTGTCACTATGTTGAAGAGTGTGTCACTATATTGTGGAGAGTGTGTCACTATATTGAAGAGTGTATCTCTATATTGAAGAGTGTATCTCTATATTGAAGAGTGTATCTCTATGTTGAAGAGTGTGTCACTATATTGAAGAGTGTATCTCTATATTGAAGGATGTGCCACTATATTGAAGAGTGTGTCACTATATTGAAGAGTGTGTCACTATATTGAAGAGTGTGTCACTATATTAGAGAGTGTGTCACTATATTGAAGAGTGTGTCACTATATTAGAGAGTGTATCTCTATATTGGAGAGTCTATCTCTATATTGAAAAGTGTATCTCCATGTTGAAGAGTGTATCTCTATATTGAAGTGTGTATCTCTATATTGAAGATTGTGTCACTATATTGAAGAGTGTGTCACTATATTGAAGAGTGTGTGTCACTATATTGAAGAGTGTGTCACTATATTGTGGAGAGTGTGTCACTATATTGAAGAGTGGATCTCTATATTGAAGAGTGTGTCACTATATTGAAGCGTGTATCTGTATATTGAAGAGTGTGTCACTATATTGAAGAATGTATCTCTATATTGAAGAGTGTGTCTCTATATTGACGAGTGTATCTCTATATTGTAGAGTGTATCTCTATATTGAAGAGTGTGTCACTATATTGAAGAGTGTATCTCTATATTGAAGAGTGTATCTCTATATTGCAGAGTGAGTCACTATATTGAAGAGTGTGTATCTGTATATTGAAGACTGTGTCACTTTATTGGACAGTGTGTCACTATATTGAAGAGTATGTCACTATATTGAAGAGTGTGTCAGTATATTGAGGAGTGTGTCACTATATTGAAGAGTGTATCTCTATATTGAAGAGTGTGTTACTATATTGAAGAGTGTGTCACTATATTGAAGAGTGTGTGTCAGTATATTGAAGAGTGTGTCACTATATTGATGGGTGTGTCACTATATTGAAGAGTGTGTGTCACTATATTGAAGAGTGTGTCACTATATTGAAGAGTGTATCTCTATATTGACGAGTGTATCTCTATATTGAAGAATGTATCTCTATATTGAAGAGTGTGTCACTCTTTTGAAGAGTGTATCCCTTTTTATAGAGTGTATCTCTATATTGCAGAGTGTGTCACTATATTGAAGAGTGTGTGTCACTATATTGAAGAGTCTATCTCTATATTGAAATGTGTGTCACTATATTGAAGAGTTTGTCACTATATTGAAGAGTGTGTCACTATATTGAAGAGTGTGTCAGTATATTGAAGAGTGTGTCACTATATTGAAGAGTGTATCTCTATATTGAAGAGTGTGTCACTATATTGAAGAGTGTATCTCTATATTGAAGAGTGTGTCAGTATATTGAAGAGTGTGTCACTATATTGAAGAGTGTGTCACTATATTAAAGAGTGTGTGTCACTATATAGAAGAGTGTGTGTCACTGTATTGAAGAGTGTGTCACTATATTGAAGAGTGTGTGTCACTATAATGAAGAGTGTGTCACTATATTGAAGCGTGTATCTCTATATTGAAGAGTGTATCTCTACATTGAAGAGTGTATCTCTATATTGAAGAGAGTATCTTCATATTGAAGAGTGTGTCACTATATTGAAGAGGTATCTCTATATTGAAGAGTGTGTCACTATATTGAAGAGTGTATCTCCATTTGAAGAGTGTGTCACTATATTGAAGAGTGTATCTCTATATTGAAGAGTGTGTCACTATATTGTAAAGGGTGTGTCACTATATTGAAGACTGTATCTGCATATTGAAGAGTGTGTCACTATATTGAAGAGTGTATCTCTGTATTGCAGAGATTGTCACTATATTGAAGAGTGTGTGTCACTATATTGAAGAGTGTATCTCTATATTGAAGACTGTGTCACTTTATTATAGAGTGTGTCACTATATTGAAGAGTGTATCTCCATAGTTAAGAGTGTGTCACTATATTGAAGAGTGTGTGTCACTATATTGAAGAGTGTGTCACTATATTGAAGAGTGTGTCACTATATTGAAGAGTATATCTCTATATTGAAGAGTGTGTCACTATATTGAAGAGTGTATCTATATATTGAAGAGTGTGTCAGTATATTGAAGAGTGTGTCACTATATTGAAGAGTGTATCTCTATATTGAAGAGTGTGTCACTATATTGAAGAGTGTGTGTCACTATATTGAAGAGTGTGTCACTATATTGAGAGTGTATCTCTATATTGAAGAGTGTTTCTCTATATTGAAGAGTGTATCTCTATATTGAAGAGCGTGTCACTATATTGAAAGTGTATCTCTACATTGAAGAGTGTATCTCTATATTGAAGAGAGTATCTTCATATTGAAGAGTGTATCTCTATATTTAAGAGTGTATCTCTACATTGAGGAGTGTGTCAATATATTGAAGTGTGTGTCACTATATTGAAGAGTGTATCTCTATATTGAAGAGTGTGTCACTATATTGAAGAGTGTGTGTCACTATAATGAAGAGTGTGTCACTATATTGAAGCGTGTATCTCTATATTGAAGAGTGTATCTCTACATTGAAGAGTGTATCTCTATATTGAAGAGAGTATCTTCATATTGAAGAGTGTGTCACTATATTGAAGAGGTATCTCTATATTGAAGAGTGTGTCACTATATTGAAGAGTGTATCTCCATTTGAAGAGTGTGTCACTATATTGAAGAGTGTATCTCTATATTGAAGAGTGTGTCACTATATTGTAAAGGGTGTGTCACTATATTGAAGACTGTATCTGCATATTGAAGAGTGTGTCACTATATTGAAGAGTGTATCTCTGTATTGCAGAGATTGTCACTATATTGAAGAGTGTGTGTCACTATATTGAAGAGTGTATCTCTATATAGAAGACTGTGTCACTTTATTATAGAGTGTGTCACTATATTGAAGAGTGTATCTCCATAGTTAAGAGTGTGTCACTATATTGAAGAGTGTGTGTCACTATATTGAAGAGTGTGTCACTATATTGAAGAGTGTGTCACTATATTGAAGAGTGTATCTCTATATTGAAGAGTGTGTCACTATATTGAAGAGTGTATCTATATATTGAAGAGTGTGTCAGTATATTGAAGAGTGTGTCACTATATTGAAGAGTGTATCTCTATATTGAAGAGTGTGTCACTATATTGAAGAGTGTGTGTCACTATATTGAAGAGTGTGTCACTATATTGAGAGTGTATCTCTATATTGAAGAGTGTTTCTCTATATTGAAGAGTGTATCTCTATATTGAAGAGCGTGTCACTATATTGAAAGTGTATCTCTACATTGAAGAGTGTATCTCTATATTGAAGAGAGTATCTTCATATTGAAGAGTGTGTCACTGTATTGAAGAGTGTATCTCCATATTGATGAGTGTGTCACTATATTGAAGAGTGCATCACTATATTGAAGAGTGTGTCTATATTGAAGAGTGTGTCACTATATTGAAGAGTGTATCTCTATATTGAAGAGTGTATCTCTATATTGAAGAGTGTGTCACTATATTGAAGAGTGTATCTCCATATTGAAGTGTGTGTCACTATATTGAAGAGTATACCTCTATATTGAAGGGTGTATCTCCATATTGAAGTGTGTGTCACTATATTGAAGAGTGTGTCACTATATTGAAGAGTGTATCTCTGTATTGAAGAGTTTGTCACTATATTGAAGAGCGTATCTCCATATTGAAGAGTGTGTCACTATTTTGAAGTGTGTCACTATATTGAAGAGTTTATCTCCATTTGAAGAGTGTGTCACTATATTGAAGAGTGTATCTCTATATTAAAGAGTGTGTGTCACTATATTGAAGAGTGTATCTCCATATTGATGAGTGTGTCACTATATTGAAGAGTGTGTCACTATATTGAAGAGTGTGTCACTATATTGAAGAGTGTGTCTATATTGTAGAGTGTGTCACTATATTGTAGAGTGTGTCTCTATATTGAAGACTGTGTCTAAATTGAAGAGTGTGTTACTATATTGGAGTGTGTGTCTATATTGAAGAGTGTGTCACTATATTGGAGAGTGTATCTGTATATTGAAGAGTGTGTCACTATATTGAAGAGTGCATCTCTATATTGAAGAGTGTGTCACTATATTGGAGAGTGTGTCTATATTGTAGTGTGTGTCACTATATTGAAGAGTGTATCTCTATATTGAAGAGTGTGTCACTATATTGAAGAGTGTGTCACTATATTGCAGAGTGTATCTCTATATTGAAGAGTGTATCTCTATATTGAAGAGGGTGTCACTATACTGAAGAGTGTGTGTCACTATATTGAAGAGTGTAACTCTATATTGAAGAGTGTGTGTCACTATATTGAAGAGTGTATCTCCATATTGAAGAGTGTGTCACTATATTGAAGAGTGTGTCACTATATTTGAGTGTGTGTCTATATTGAAGAGTGTGTGTCACTATATTGAAGAGTGTATCTCCATATTGAAGAGTGTGTCACTATATTGAAGAGTGTGTCACTATATTGTAGAGTGTATCTCTATATTGAAGAGTGTGTCACTATATTGAAGAGTGTGTCTATATTGAAGAGTGTGTCACTATATTGAAGAGTGTGTCACTATATTGAAGAGTGTATCTCTATAATGAAGAGAGTGTCACTATATTGAAGAATGTGTCGCTATATTGAAGATTGTATCTCTATATTGAAGAGTGTGTGTCACTATATTGCAGAGTGTGTCATGATATTGAAGAGTGTGCCACTATATTGAAGAGTGTGTCACTATATTGAAGAGTGTGTCACTATATTGAAGAGTGTGTCACTATATTGAAGAGTGTGTCACTATATTGAAGAGTGTATCTCTATATTGAAGAGTGTATCTATATTGAAGAGCGTGTCACTATATTGAAGAGTGTGTCACTATATTGGAGAGTGTATCTCTATATTGAACAGTGTGTCACTATATTGAAGAGTGCATCTCTATATTGAAGAGTGTGTCACTATATTGGAGAGTGTGTCTATATTGTAGTGTGTGTCACTATATTGAAGAGTGTATCTCTATATTGAAGAGTGTGTCACTATATTGAAGAGTGTGTCACTATATTGAAGAGTGTATCTCTATATTGAAGAGTGTATCTCTATATTGAAGAGTGTGTCACTGTATTGAAGGGTGTGTGTCACTATATTGAAGAGTGTGTCACTATATTGAAGAGTGTGTCACTATATTTGAGTGTGTGTCTATATTGTAGAGTTTGTCACTATATTTTAGAGTGTATCTCTATGTTGAAGAGTGTGTCACTATATTGAAGAGTGTGTCGATATTGAAGAGTGTGTCACTATATTTGAGTGTATGTCTATATCGTAGAGTGTGTCACTATATTGAGGAGTGTATCTCTATATTGAAGAGAGTGTAACTATATTGAAGAGTGTGTCACTATATTGAAGAGTGTGTCACTATATTGAAGAGTGTATCTCTACATTGAAGAGTGTGTCACTATATTGAAGAATGTGTCGCTATATTGAAGATTGTATCTCTATATTGAAGAGTGTGTGTCACTATATTGAAGAGTGTGTCATGATATTGAAGAGTGTGCCACTATATTGAAGAGTGTGTCACTATATTGAAGAGTGTGTCACTATATTGAAGAGTGTATCTCTATATTGAAGACTGTGTCACTTTATTGGAGAGTGTGTCACTATATTGAAGAGTTTATGTCTATATTGAAGAGTTTGTCAGTATATTGAAGAGTGTGTCACTATATTGAAGAGTGTGTCTCTATATTGAAGAGTGTGTCACTATATTGAAGAGTGTATCTCTATATTGAAGAGTGTGTCAGTATATCGAAGAGTGTGTCACTACATTGAAGAGTGTATCCCTATATTGAAGAGTGTGTCACTATATTGAAGAGTGTGTGTCACTATATAGAAGAGTGTGTCACTATATTGAAGAGTGTGTCACTATATTGAAGAGTGTGTGTCACTATAATGAAGAGTGTGTCACTATATTGAAGAGTGTATCTCTATATTGAAGAGTGTATCTCTATATTGAAGAGCGTATCTCTATATTGAAGAGTGTGTCACTATATTGAAGAGTGTATCTCTACATTGAAGAGTGTATCTCTATATTGAAGAGAGTATCTTCTTATTGAAGAGTGTGTCACTATATTGAAGAGGTATCTCTATATTGAAGAGTGTGTCACTATATTGAAGAGTGTATCTCCATATTGAAGAGTGTGTCACTATATTTAAGAGTGTGTCACTATATTTGAGTGTGTATCTATATTTTAGAGTTTGTCACTATATTGTAGAGTTTCTCTCTATATTGAAGAGTGTGTCAGTATATTGAAGAGTGTGTCACTATATTGAAGAGTGTATCTCTATATTGAAGAGTGTGTCACTATATTGAAGAGTGTGTCACTATATTGAAGAGTGTATCTCTATATTGAAGAGTGTATCTATATTGAAGAGCGTGTCACTATATTGAAGAGTGTGTCACTATATTGGAGAGTGTATCTCTATATTGAACAGTGTGTCACTATATTGAAGAGTGCATCTCTATATTGAAGAGTGTGTCACTATATTGGAGAGTGTGTCTATATTGTAGTGTGTGTCACTATATTGAAGAGTGTATCTCTATATTGAAGAGTGTGTCACTATATTGAAGAGTGTGTCACTATATTGAAGAGTGTATCTCTATATTGAAGAGTGTATCTCTATATTGAAGAGTGTGTCACTGTATTGAAGGGTGTGTGTCACTATATTGAAGAGTGTGTCACTATATTGAAGAGTGTGTCACTATATTTGAGTGTGTGTCTATATTGTAGAGTTTGTCACTATATTTTAGAGTGTATCTCTATGTTGAAGAGTGTGTCACTATATTGAAGAGTGTGTCGATATTGAAGAGTGTGTCACTATATTTGAGTGTATGTCTATATCGTAGAGTGTGTCACTATATTGAGGAGTGTATCTCTATATTGAAGAGAGTGTAACTATATTGAAGAGTGTGTCACTATATTGAAGAGTGTGTCACTATATTGAAGAGTGTATCTCTACATTGAAGAGTGTGTCACTATATTGAAGAATGTGTCGCTATATTGAAGATTGTATCTCTATATTGAAGAGTGTGTGTCACTATATTGAAGAGTGTGTCATGATATTGAAGAGTGTGCCACTATATTGAAGAGTGTGTCACTATATTGAAGAGTGTGTCACTATATTGAAGAGTGTATCTCTATATTGAAGACTGTGTCACTTTATTGGAGAGTGTGTCACTATATTGAAGAGTTTATGTCTATATTGAAGAGTTTGTCAGTATATTGAAGAGTGTGTCACTATATTGAAGAGTGTGTCTCTATATTGAAGAGTGTGTCACTATATTGAAGAGTGTATCTCTATATTGAAGAGTGTGTCAGTATATCGAAGAGTGTGTCACTACATTGAAGAGTGTATCCCTATATTGAAGAGTGTGTCACTATATTGAAGAGTGTGTGTCACTATATAGAAGAGTGTGTCACTATATTGAAGAGTGTGTCACTATATTGAAGAGTGTGTGTCACTATAATGAAGAGTGTGTCACTATATTGAAGAGTGTATCTCTATATTGAAGAGTGTATCTCTATATTGAAGAGCGTATCTCTATATTGAAGAGTGTGTCACTATATTGAAGAGTGTATCTCTACATTGAAGAGTGTATCTCTATATTGAAGAGAGTATCTTCTTATTGAAGAGTGTGTCACTATATTGAAGAGGTATCTCTATATTGAAGAGTGTGTCACTATATTGAAGAGTGTATCTCCATATTGAAGAGTGTGTCACTATATTTAAGAGTGTGTCACTATATTTGAGTGTGTATCTATATTTTAGAGTTTGTCACTATATTGTAGAGTTTCTCTCTATATTGAAGAGTGTGTCAGTATATTGAAGAGTGTGTCACTATATTGAAGAGTGTATCTCTATATTGAAGA
Source organism: Squalus acanthias (assembly GCA_030390025.1). NCBI lineage: Eukaryota > Metazoa > Chordata > Chondrichthyes > Squaliformes > Squalidae > Squalus > Squalus acanthias. The sequence continues at coordinate 13,197,372 of CM059435.1, read as the reverse complement.
GTGTGTCACTATATTGAAGAGTGTGTCTATATTGTAGAGTCTGTCCCTATATTGTAGAGTGTATCTCTATATTGAAGAGTGTGTCACTATATTGAAGAGTGTATCTCCATTTTGAAGAGTTTGTCACTATATTGACGAGTGTTTCACTATATTGAAGAGTGTGTCTATATTGTAGAGTGTGTCACTATATTGAAGAGTGTATTTCTATATTGAAGAGTTAATCACTATATTGAAGAGTATATCTCTATATTGAAGAGTGTATCTCTGTATTGAAGAGTTTGTCACTATATTGAAGAGCGTATCTCCATATTGAAGTGTGTGTCACTATTTTGAAGTGTGTCACTATATTGAAGAGTTTATCTCCATTTGAAGAGTGTGTCACTATATTGAAGAGTGTATCTCTTTATTGAAGAGTGTGTGTCACTATATTGAAGAGTGTATCTCCATATTGATGAGTGTGTCACTATATTGAAGAGTGCGTCACTATATTGAAGAGTGTGTCACTATATTGAAGAGTGTATCTCCATATTGAAGAGTGTGTCACTATATTGAAGAGTGTGTCTATATTGTAGAGTGTGTCACTATATTGTAGAGTGTATCTCTATATTGAAGACTGTGTCACTATATTGAAGAGTGTGTCTATATTGAAGAGTGTGTCACTATATTGGAGAGTGCGTCTATATTGTAGAGTGTGTCACTATATTGAAGAGTGTATCTTTATATTGAAGAGTGTGTAACTATATTGAAGAGTGTGTCACTATATTGAAGAGTGTGTCACTATATTGAAGAGTGTATCTCTATATTGAAGAGTGTGTCAATTTATTGAAGAGTGTGTGTCACTATATTGAAGAGTGTATCTCTATATTGAAGAGTGTGTCACTATATTGAAGAGTGTGTGTCACTATATTGAAGAGTGTAACTCTATATTGAAGAGTGTGTGTCACTATATTGAAGAGTGTATCTCCATATTGAAGAGTGTGTCACTATATTGAAGAAAGTGTCACTATATTTGAGTGTGTGTCCATATTGTAGAGTTTGTCACTATATTGTAGAGTGTTTCTCTATGTTGAAGAGTGTGTCTATATTGAAGAGTGTGTCACTATATTTGAGTGTGTGTCTATATTGTAGAGCGTGTCACTATATTGAAGAGTGTGTAACTATATTGAAGAGTGTGTCACTATATTGAAGAGTGTATCTCTATATTGAAGAGTGTGTCACTATATTGAAGAGTGTATCTCTATATTGAAGAGTGTGTCACTATATTGAAGAGTGTATCACTATATTGAAGAGTGTATCTCTATATTAAAGAGTGTGTGTCACTATATTGAAGAGTGTGTCACGATATTGAAGAGTGTGCCACTATATTGAAGAGTGTGTCACTATATTGAAGAGTGTGTCACTATATTGAAGAGTTTATCTCTATATTGAAGAGTGTATCTCTATATTGGAGAGTGTATCTCTATATTTAAGAGTGTATCTCTACATTGAGGAGTGTGTCAATATATTGAAGTGTGTGTCACTATATTGAAGAGTGTATCTCTATATTGAAGAGTGTGTCACTATATTGAAGAGTGTGTCAGCATATTGAAGAGTGTGTGTCACTATATTGAAGAGTGTGTCACGATATTGAAGAGTGTGTCACTATATTGAAGAGTTTATCTCTCTATTGAAGCATGTATCTCTATAGTGGAGAGTGTATCTCAATATTGGAGAGTGTATCTCTGTATTGAAGAGTGTATCTCTATATTGAAGAGTGTGTCACCATATTGAAGAGTGTGTCACTATATTGAAGAGTGTGTGTCACTATATTGAAGAGTGTGTCACTATATTGAAGAGTGTGTCACTATATTGAAGAGTTTGTCACTATATTGAAGAGTGTGTCACTATTCTGATGAGTGTGTGTCACTATATTGAAGAGTTTATCTCGATATTGAAGAGTGTATCTCCATATTGAAGAGTGTGTCACTATATTGAAGAGTGTATCTCTATATTGAAGAGTGTGTCACCATATTGAAGAGTGTGTCACTATATTGAAGAGTGTGTGTCACTATATTGAAGAGTGTGTCACTATATTGAAGAGTGTGTCACTATATTGAAGAGTTTGTCACTATATTGAAGAGTGTATCTCCATATTGAAGAGTGTGTCACTATATTGAAGAATGTATCTCTATATTGGAGAGTTTATCACTATATTGAAGACTGTATCTCTATATTGAAGAGTGTGTCACTATATTGAAGGGTGTATCTCTATATTGAAGAGTGTGTCACTATATTGAAGAGTGTATCTCCATATTGAAGAGTGTGTCACTATATTGAAGAATGTATCTCTATATTGGAGAGTTTATCACTATATTGAAGACTGTATCTCTATATTGAAGAGTGTGTCACTATATTGAAGGGTGTATCTCTATATTGAAGAGTGTGTCACTATATTGAAGAGTGTGTCACTATATTGTAGAGTGTATCTCTATATTGAACAGTGTATCTCTATATTAAGGAGCGTGTATTGGAAGTGTGTCATTATATTGAAGTGTGTGTCACTATATTGAAGAGTGTATCTCTATATTGGAGAGTGTATCTCTATATTGAAGAGTGTATCTCTATATTGAAGAGTGTGTCACTATATTGAAGAGTGTGTCACTATATTGAAGAGTGTATCTCTATATTGAAGAGTGTGTCACTATATTGAAGAGTGTATCTCTATATTGAAGAGTGTGTCACTATATTGAAGAGTGTGTCACTTTGTCACTATATTGAAGAGTGTATCTCTATATTGAAGAGTGTGTCACTATATTGAAGAGTGTGCGTCACTACATTGAAGAGTGTATCTCTATATTGAAGAGCGTGTCACTATGTCACTATATTGAAGAGTGTATCTCTATATTGAAGAGTGTATCTCCATAATGAAGAGTGTGTCACTATATTGAAGAGTGTGTCACTATATTGAAGAGTGTGTCACTATATTGAAGAGTGTGTCTATATTGTACAGTGTGTCACTATATTGTAGAGTGTATCTCTATATTGAAGAGTGTGTCACTATATTGAAGAGTGTGTCTATATTGAAGAGTGTGTCACTATATTGAGGAGTGTATCTCTACATTGAAGAGTGTATCTATATATTGAAGAGTGTGTCATTATATTGAAGAATGTGTCACTATATTGAAGAGTGTATCTCTATATTGAAGAGTATGTCACTAGATTGAAGAGTGTGTCACTATATTGAAGAGTGTATCTCTGTATTGAAGAGTGTGTCACTATATTGAAGAATGTGTCGCTATATTGAAGAGTGTATCTCTATATTGAAGAGTGTGTGTCACTATATTGAAGAGTGTGTCATGATATTGAAGAGTGTGACACTATATAGAAGAGTGTGTCACTATATTGAAGAGTGTGTCACTATATTGGAGAGTGTATCTCTATATTGAAGAGTGTATCTCTATATTGAGGAGTGTGTCAATATATTGAAGAGTGCGTCACTATATTGAAGAGTGTATCTCTATATTGAAGGGTGTGTCACTATATTGAAGAGTCTATCTCTATATTGGAGATTGTATCTCTATATTGAAGAGTGTGTCTCTATATTGAAGAGTGTGTCACTATATTGAAGAGTGTGTCACTATATTGGAGAGTGTGTCACTATATTAAAGAGTGTGTCACTATATTGAAGAGTGTGTCACTATATTGGAGAGTGTGTCACTATATTAAAGAGTGTGTCACTATATTGAAGAGTGCATATCTATATTGAAGAGTTTATCTCCATATTGAAGAGTGTGTCACAATATTGAAGAGTGTGTCACTATATTGAAGAGTGTATCTCTATATTGAAGAGTGTATCTCTATATTGAAGAGTGTGTCACTATATTGAAGAGTGTGTCTCTATATTGAAGAGTGTGTCACTATATTGAAGAGTTTATCTCCATATTGAAGAGTGTGTCACTATATTGAAGAGTGTATCTCTATATTGAAGAGTGTGTCACTATATTGAACAGTGTGTCACTATATTGAAGAGTGTATCTCTATATTGAAGAGTGTATCTCTGTATTGAAGAGTGTATCTCCATATTGAAGAGTGTGTCACTATATTGAAGCGTGCATCTCTATATTGAAGAGCGTGTCACTATATTGAAGAGTGTATCTCCATATTGAAGAGTGTATCACTACATTGAAGAGTGTATCTCCATATTGAAGAGTGTATCACTATATTGAACCGTGTGTCACTATATTGAAGAGTGTGTCACTATATTGTAGAGTGTATCTCTATATTGAAGAGTGTGTCACTATATTGAAGAGTTTATCTCTATATTGGAGAGTGTGTCACTATATTGAAGCTTGTGTCACTATATTGAAGCGTGAATCTCTATATTGGAGAGTGTATCTCTATATTGAAGAGTGTATCTCCATATTGAAGAGTGTGTCATTATATTGAAGATTGTGTCACTATATTGAAGAGTGTGTCACTATATTGAAGAATGTATCTCTATATTGAAGAGTGTGTCACTATATTGAAGAGTATATCTCTATATTGAAGTGTGTGTCACTATATTGAAGTGTGTGTCACTATATTGAAGAGTGTATCTCCATATTGAAGAGTGTGTCACTATATTGAAGAGTGTATCTCCATATTGAAGAGTGTGTCACTGTATTGAAGAGTGTGTCACTATATTGCAGAGTGTATCTCTCTATATAAGTGCGTATCTCCGTATTGAAGAGTGTATTTCTATATTGAAGAGTGTGTCACTATATTGAAGAGTGTATCACTATATTGAAGAGTGTATCTCTATATTGAAGAGTGTGTCACTATATTGAAGAGTGTATCTCCATATTGAAGAGTGTGTCACTATATTGAAGCGTGTGTCACTATATTGAAGAGTGTATCTCCATATTGAAGAGTGTGTCACTATATTGAAGAGTGTATCTCCATATTGAAGAGTGTGTCACTGTATTAAAGAATGTGTCACTATATTGAAGAGTGTATCTCTATATTGGAGAGTGTGTCACTATATTGAAGAATGTGTCACTATATTGAAGAGTGTATCTCTATATTGGAGAGTGTGTCACTATATTGAAGAGTGTATCTCTATATTGAAGAGTGTGTCACTATATTGAAGAGTGTGTCACTATATTGGAGAGTGTATCTCTATATTGAAGAGTTTATCTCCATATTGAAGAGTGTGTCACTATATTGAAGATTGTGTCACTATATTGAAGAGTGTGTCACTATATTGAAGAGTGTATCTCTATATTGAAGAGTGTATCTCTATATTGAAGTGTGTGTCACTATATTGAAGGGTGTATCTCCATATTGAAGAGTGTGTCACTATATTGAAGAGTGTATCTCCATATTGAAGAGTCTGTCACTATAATGAAGAGTGTGTCACTATATTGAAGAGTGTGTCTCTGTATTGAAGAGTGCATCTCTATATTGAAGAGTGTGTCACTATATTGAAGAGTGTATCTCCATATTGAAGAGTGTATCACTATATTGAAGGGTGTGTCACTATATTGTAGAGTGTATCTCTATATTGAGGAGCGTGTATTGGAAGTGTGTCACTATATTGAAGAGTGTGTCACTATATTCTGCAATTCTCCAGTGCCAGAGGACTGGAGAATTGCAAATGTTACCCCCTTGTTCAAAAAAGCGTGTAAGGATAAACCCAGCAACTACAGGCCTGTCAGTTTAACCTCGGTAGTGGGGAAGCTTTTAGAAACGATAATCAGGGACAAAGTTACCAGTCACTTGGACAAGTGTGGATTAATTAAGGAAAGCCAGCACGGATTTGTTAAAGGCAAATGGTGTTTAACTAACTTGACCGAGTTTTTGATGAAGTAACAGAGAGGGTTGATGAGGGCATTGCGGTTGACGTGGCATACATGGATTTCCAAAAGGCGTTTGATAAAGTGCCACATCTTCGGCTTGCCAGCAAAGTTGAAGCCCATGGATTAAAAGGGTCAGTGGCAGCATGGATACGAAATTGGCTAAGTGACAGGAAACAGAGAGTAGTGGTGAACAGTTGTTTTTCGGACTGGAGGAAGGTATACAATGGTATTCCCCAGGGGTCGGTGCTAGGACCACTGTTTTTCTTGATATATATTAATGACTTGGATTTGGGAGTACAGGGCACAATTTCAAAATTTGCAGATGACACAAAACTTGGAAGTATTGTGAACAGTGAGGAGGATAGTGATAGACTTCAAGAAGACATAGACAGGCTGGTGAAATGGGCGGACACGTGGCAGATGAAATTTAACGCAGAAAAGTGCAAAGTGATATATTTTGGTAGGAAGAATGAGGAGAGGCAATATAAACTAAAAGATACAATCCTAAAGTGGGTGCCTGAACAGAGAGACCTGGGGGTACTGTGTACAGAAATCATTGAAGGTGGCAGGGCAAGTTGAGAAAGTGGTTAAAAAAGCTTACGGGATCCTGGGCTTCATAAATAGAGGTATAGAATACAAAAGCAAAGAGGTTATGATGAACCTTTATAAACACGGTTCGGCCTCAACTGGAGTATTGTGTCCAATTCTGGGCACCACACTTTAGGAAGGATGTGGAGGCCTTAGAGTGGGTGCAGAAAAGATTTACAAGAATGATTCCAGGGATGAGGGACTTCAGTTACGTGGATAGACTGGAGAAGCTGAGGCTGTTCTCGTTAAAGCAGAGAAGGTTGAGTGGAGATTTGATCGAGGTGTTCAAAATCATGAGGGGTCTAGACAGAGTAGATAGAGAGAAACTGTTCCCATTGGCGGAAGGGTCGAGAACCAGAGGACACAGATTTAAGGTGATTGGCAAAAGAACCAAAGGCGACATGAGGGAAAACTTTTTTTACTCAGCGAGTGGTTAGGATTTGAAATGCACTGCCTGAAAGGGTGGTGGAGGCAGATTCAATCGTGGCTTTCAAAAGGGAATTGGATAAGTGCCTGAAGGAAAAAAAATTGCAGGGCTACGGGGAAAGGGCGGGGGAGTGGGACTAGCTGAAGTGCTCTTGCAGAGAGCCGACACGGGTGCGATGGGCCGAATGTCTCCTTCTGTGCTGTAACCATTCTATGATTCTATGATATTGTAGAGTGTGTCACTGTATTGAAGAGTGTGTCACTATATTGTAGAGTGTGTCACTATATTGTAGAGCGTGTCACTATATTGAAGAGTGTGTCACTATATTGAAGATTCACTATATTGAGTTTTTCACTGGCCTGGAATAATTCGTTCTCAGGAATCTGCTTAAACAGCCTTATCTGAGTTAATGGTAAAATTCACACCCTGACAGGTGTTACATCCACTGTGGCACAAACTTTTGCAACGATTATGACATTTTTAACTTCATTCATCTACCTTAAACAAAAACAAAATTCCAGATCTAGATACAAGCAGCAGCATGATATTGCTATTGGGTCTCTATCCATGTAAACACTAGGTATTTTCCCAGATGATAGTCTCCCTTTAACTGGTTCCTGCAGCACTGGTGAATAGAACCTCTGGCTGTTCATGTCATCACTGCTAATAAATATGAGCAAGACACAATTGCCCAGGGAAAGCCTTCCTCTTTACACTATGATTCACAAAATTTTAAATCCATTTATAAAGAACGAGTTTACAATTTTCTTACACATAGCACATCAAGGTAATCCCCCCCCCCGCCCCCAACTCCTACCCCAGTTTTCCCTGGCTGCATCGGTTCTGCAGGTTAGCTTCTGTGCTAAATCATGACCAGCTCAAACCTCCCCTGAATCACAGATTAGTATTTAAAGTAGTTGCCTCACCACACTGGAAGTTTTCAGTTCGATTAAGACCCTGGGACAACCAAGAGCAGCTCACTTCAAAAGATTCCACTGAAACCCCTCCACATTAGCTCTCTGGGACCAGCCCCATGCTGAAAAAGTTACGAACAGCAAATTCTTGTAATTCAAACGAGCCTTTCATTTTAAATTTATATTTGTGTATTAAAAATGTGCTGGGGAAGTTGAGATCGTGACAGCTCACATGGCTCTGTTTGGAGATCTGGTGAAATCTCTTACGAAACGCATGACAGAATAACAGCACCATTTTAAAGTAGCAGTTTAAAATGTTCAAGAAGTACAATATGAACTGAAGTTTGTTTGAGTTTCAGTAGATTGCCTCTAACTACATTGTCTAACCTCATCATTTCTCAGCTAGGTTTAGACTTTTTTTAACATAAATATTTTCCCTTTTGTCCCCTCCCCCCCCCAACTGACCTCTTTTCTCTCACAGACGTGCCTTATTTAGGGGCTTAAAGTAAACAGAGATTAGCTAGGCAAGAACGGTCACAGCTACAGTATGGGGAATAAACATAAATATATACGCGGGCTGCGCCGTGCTACTAACTGCAGGCCCTGGGCATCACGCAAAGGAAGAGGCCAGCTGCCTAGAATCTAAACAGCTAAAGTGTAAAACCCAGGGGAGCATATTTCACTTTCCTTCTTTAAAAGGCAAAGAAGAAAGCAGATCACTTAAGCAAAGTGGAGCAGATCTTGTGACAGATAGAAACCGAGTTCAGCTTAAATGATAGCGAATCAGTATTGCAAGCTGAAGTTTATCAGGACACTTGCTTCATCTTCTTGCTTCCTCCTCAGCCTTCCAGAGTTCAATTGTAGCCTTAGGCTTTAACCTAATTTTCTCCTAAAAAAATTACCAACAGCTGCATGCATAATAAATACAGGCTATTGCACTGTTATTCAAACAGCTTGTTACAAAAGTCAGCTCAAAACTTTTGCTTGATTGCAGAAGTTCTTATTACTTATACTGATGGTTTACGTTGGTTGGTACTTCTGGGTTTAAAAAAAAAACAAGAGGACACTCGTATTGAGTGATCCCTGTGAAATACAGGCAGTGGGGCTGTGATGTCTCATCTGTCCTGGTGCAGCAGCAAGATAAGACTTTATCAGAGTGACTTGGTAGTAGAGCAGAGGTTTGTGAATCATCAGCTGATAACATACCCTTGAGGTACCAATTCATTCTTGATAAAAACAGAGGCCCGAAAAGCTGGTGCTGATCCTGGTGATGGACCACTTTGTTGCTTGTTGTTATCTTGATGGTGACGCAGAACCACTGGATGCTGCTTCTCTGCCTTCATGAGAGGAAAAGAGTGATGTCTTTGCAGTAGCTTTGCACTCTATCTTGTGGCTCAATGGTGCAACAAGATGTTAGACAGCAAATGCTGCAGGTCATTCAGGTGTCAACACTATGGGTGGGGGGAGCGGGGTGGGTGGGTTATGGTTGTACATTGTCTTATACATTCATGATGCTACAGGACAATAGATCACAAACACTGTCGGCCTATCTTCATTTGAAAACAAAATGGGTTGTCCTGGTACCTCCAAGGTGCAATGAGTCCATTGGACCACAAAGGTTGCTGACCTCAGTCTTTGTTAACACCGATGTGGAACTCTTTCTTTTCTTTGTTTTTTTTTGGTAGGTAGTGAGGGCTGTCCCCTGGTAGCTTGGTCAACTTCTGATGGCCAGCCCTCATTGAGAGCAGAAAAAATGGAGTTGCTTCACATAGTAAAGGTTTTAATCCAGAAAAGTTCTTTTTGAAGTAGATATCATCAGTACTTGTCGGCATGTGTGAGCAGGATGGGTGGTGGGGAACGGAGCTGGGGAGGGGAAGACATGCGAGGAACGGTACAGCAAGCAGAGGCTGAGCTGTCTTGAGTTGTAGCAGATTGTCCATCACTGGAGCAAACTCTGTTCCATGTTTACTCAACAGAGTCATGCAAGTCTCAATTGCGATGTTAACTAAAGACAACAGCAGGCTGTGCTGCAGGAGAATCCTTGAGCCAAAGTTTAATTTTATGCAAAAGCTTATTCAATGGAAGACCAGGTAAAGTCTATATAAAATTATTATCTAAGTAGAAGAGTCTTAGAGTCTTTATTTCATGTCTTGTGCTTTGGAGCAAAAGATGATCAGCATTCAAACTCTTGCTTGCTGTTGAGAGATAGAGAAAAAGGAACATATGAGATTTTTTTTACAAACAAATATTCTGTTCTATTGTTCAAGTCGAATTGCACATTATCATATATGTCTCTACACCAGTTATTGAAATATTAGCACAACTCTCTGAATTATTGCTTAAATGTTTACACGTTAATGAAATTTGCTGAAAAATATACCAAGAACAACTGCCTTTTTTATGCATACACTCAAAAGGGGAAAGGGTTAACAGTTAATATTCATTGCAGATACTTTACAATTTTCAACCAGGTTGTGGACATTTAAAAGTGGCATGCTGGAAAACTTTTTGTTCTGCATTCAACTACATTACAAAAGTGACGACACTTCAAAAGAAAGTACTTCATTGGCTGGTGGTCGTGAAAGGTATTATATAAATACAAGTCTTTCTTTCTTTAACTGGAGCATGGATGTTCCCTGACATATTTTCACATGTTCAATCCTTCTTTGTCTTTACAGAATATACCGTTCCAATTAAATATTATGGTAAAGTTATTACACATTATACATCATGCACTTGAAAATGTCTTGCATTATACCTTACTAAGAAGTCCCTTGACTGATTAAAGTTCTATCTATGGTGATTGCACAAGTCAAATTTTTGACTATGAGAAGTCAAGGGACCCATTGATCAGCAAATGTAATTCATCTTCTACCTCCCACTCGTGTCCCAAGTCAGTCCAGTTCTAACGCTAACCCAACCCTCAGATTAATCCAACATAACTTCAACCCTAACCTTAGCTTGAACCCCAATCCAACCCTCATCTCAAACCAACCAAACAAAATAGCAATTTAATCCTAAAACATACCCAAGTGTCACACAACACAACCTCATTCAAGTTAACAGTAAAATCCCAGTGCAAATACAATCCAGCCCAACTAAACAAAATATAATGCAGCCTAACTATAACTTAGTGCAATGTCAACCCAACGTAATCCACTCCGACACAACCAAATATAATCCTGCACAACCACAACACCTCCTAGCCCCTCCACCCCCTATGTGATTGGTGTTTTAGAGTTGTTTTGTAACTTTACCTTATCATATCCATCCAGCACCATATTACATAGTCTTACATAGTATTTACAGCACATTCGGCCCAACCATGCCAGTGTTTATGCTCCACATGAGCCTCCTCCCACCCTACTTCATCTAACCCCATCAACGTATCCTTCTATTCCTTTCTCTCTCATGTGTTTATCTAGCTTCCCCTTAAATGCATCTATGCTATTCGCCTCAATTAGTCCTTGTGGTAGCAAGTTCCATATTCTAACCACTCTCTGGGTAAAGAAGTTTCTCCTGAATACCCTATTTGATTTATTAGTGACTATCTTATATTTATAGCCCCTAGTTCTGGTCTCCTCTGCAAATGCAAACATCTTCCCTACATCTACCCTTTTCATAATCTTAACGACCTCTATCAGATCACCCCTCAGTCTTCTCTTTTCTAGAAAAAAGAGCCCCAGCCTGTTCAATCTTTCCTGATAGGTATAACCTCTCAGTTCTGATATAATTTTAGTAAATATTTTTTGCACCTTTCTCAGTGCCTCTATATCCTTATATAATATGGAGACCAGAACTGTTCACAGTACTCCAAGTGTGTACTTCTGATTCCAGTGATCCCAGCACTGATCCCTGTGGAACACCATTTCCCACCTTTTGCCAGTCTGAGTAACTATCTTTAACCCCTACTCTCTGTTTTCTGTTTTGTAGCCAGCGTGCTGTCCATTCTGCTACTTGTCCCCTGACTCCACATGTTCTGACCTTATTCATGAGTCTACTATGCTGTACCATATCGAAGGCCTTTTGGAAATCCAAATATATTACATCTACTACATTACCCTTATCCACCCTTTCTGTTACTTCTTCAAAGAATTCAATAAGGTTGGTCAAGCATGACCTTCCCTTTTGGAATCCGTGCTCACTACTAGATGTTTTTCTATTACATCTTTGAGTAAGGATTAAATTATCTTTTCTACCATCGCTTTAAGCTAATTGATCTATGTTCCCTGGACTTGTTCTATCTCCCTTTTAAAAAAAATTATTAATAGAGACTTGCCTATTTACTGTTCTAAAAACTCACTTAACAAGCAAAGAAATCAGACTCATAACTGAAAGAAAACCTCATAAAGTGCAATGGTACAAAATACACTGATTTCTATTTAAACTGTGATTGGCGAGTAGTAAGGAACAGCTCTGTTTCTGACATTGAACAATTAAGTATACGTAGTTCAGTTGAAATGATAAGATAATTATTTCATCTTTCAGTTGAATGCCTGGCACTCAGACTCCTGATACAGCCTATATGGAGGGTGTTCCTTATTGTTTAAGTATAATTTTCCTACATTACAACAGTGACTACACCTCCAAAAATACTTAATTAGCTGTAAAGCACTTTGGGACCTCCTGAGGTCGTGTAAGGCACTATATAAGTGCAAGCCTTTCTTTCTTTAATGGATCCAAAAGTGCTATTACAGGGTTTTTTTTTGCTGTAGATAGCATATACTCTCAGTGAAGAAATAGTGCAGGACTTTTTAAATTGGTTTTGTAGAAAACCTTTATTTAAAATACTTGCAGAATTATAGTTTATCCCAGAGTTATTGGTAGGATTTGATTTAAATAAAAACAAATAAGGTTTCTAAAAGTGTCTTAAAAGAATGGGGCAGCGCTGCTTAAATCTACTTTTATTAATCACTCATTTAGGGTGGCATGTTGCATTAAAGAGTAGCAAAGAGAGAGTCAAGCAGAGAAATGCATTTCAGCTTAACTTGGAAAAGTGGAATAGAGCATAGAATTAGAATGCTCAGAAGCACATCCTACTATCTGTTTAACAATACAAAGTGGCATGGATGAGATCTGGTAGCAGGCAGTTGATTATCCATTTAAAAGTTGATTACCCTTATCCTCCAAATCCATGGAGGGATTTGAACACAAGGATGAGAATTTTTAAATCAAGGCGTTGCTGGACCGGGAGCCAATGTAGGTCACAGATAATAACATAAAGTAGCACAAAAGCGTGGAATATAACAGTATAATTCATTTTGAAAAGTTTGAGAGATATATGCTCTGAATTCACCGAGTCCCTGATCTTGCGTAATCACTGTGGATTGTGCACCATCGGGAGACTGGAGTCAGGAACTGAAGAAGATGCAGTTGCAGCATTCCACTCTGGGAGAGTTCTTGGTGAAGAACCAGGATCATTCTTTTTAGATATTCATTTCAAGAGATCGCAAAATAAAGACTGATAAGGAAGGTCAATCAACCACGTCCAAGCTCACCTGTCCAGAACAAGAATCCTACACCCTCTGTTATAACATCCAACCGGCTCTTGAATGAATCTGAAGATTTTTGCTAATGTGTTTGTTGCAATTGTTGATCATAGAATCATAGAATGGTTACAGCACAAAAAGAGGCCGTTCGGCCCGTCGAGCCCGTACTGGCTCTCTGCAAGAGCACCTCGGCTAGTCCCACTCCCCCGCCCTTTCCCCGTAGCCCTGCAAATTTTTTCCCTTCAGGTACTTATCCAATTCCCTTTTGAAAGCCACGATTGAATCTGCCTCCACCACCCTTTCAGGCAGTGCATTCCAGATCCTAACCACTCGCTGCGTAAAAAAGATTTTCCTCATGTCGCCTTTGGTTCTTTTGCCAATCCCCTTAAATCTGTGTCCTCTGGTTCTCGACCCTTCCGCCAATGGGGACAGTTTCTCTCTCTCTACTTTGTCTAGACCGCTCATGATTTTGAACACCTCTATCAAATCTCCTCTCAACCTTCTCTGCTCTAAGGAGAACAACCCCAGCTTCTCTCATCTATCCACGTAACTGAAGGCTCTCATCCCTGGAATCATTCTCGTAAATCTTTTCTGCACACTCCCTGAGGCCTTCACATCCTTCCTAAAGTGCGGTGCCCAGAATTGGACACAATACTCCAGTTGAGGCCAAACCTCAGTTTTTTATAAAGGTTCATCATAACTTCCTTGCTTTTGTACTCAATGTCTCTATTTATGAAGCCCAGGATCCCATTCGCTTTTTTAACCACTTTCTCAACCTGCCCTGCCACCTTCGACGATTTGTGCACATATGCCCCCAGGTCTCTCTGTTCAGGCATCCCCTTTAGAATTGTATCCTTTAGTTTACATTGCCTCTCCTCATTCTTCCTACCAAAATGTGTCAAAATGTTTATTCCTTGTGTAAAGAAATGCTTCCTAACTTCACCTTTCACTAGTTGTACTTCTGCCCCTCGTCCTCCAGAAATGGCTTGACTTTGAAGCAGTGCTCTAGATTTACTATTTCTGTACTATCTAATATCTTATATCCCTTTGTAAGGTTCACTCTCAGCCTCATTCTTTCTTTCTGAGCTAGAGTGGCAAGCTCTTTCAGTTGTATACAATTTAGAAAAGCAAGTGACAGCTGACTATTGTTTCTATAATGTCATTGATTAATTTATCTATATTACTGATTTTGGAGCCATTGACTGAATAACTCAAATTCCGTTGTTACCACGAGATTTTTCCCAGTGTTTCTAGCAATCACGTTCCATGATTCTGTCTGGTTTTCCATATAAGTGGAAAATCAGTATCCTTATGTATAATATATAAGGAGACTACGATTCCCTACATTCAGGGCCATTGATTATGGCAAAGTAGATGGGTGACCAGTTAACTTGTTTTGGTAGTGTCGGTTTAGGGCTAAATGTTGGCCAGGTAACCTGCCCTGCCCTTCTTTGAAAAGGGCCATGAGAACTTTTGCATTCACATTACCAGACAGACAAGGCCTCGGTTAATGTCTCACTCAAAAGACAGCACCTCTGACAATGCAGCAATCATTCAGTACTGCATTGCAGTGTCAGCCTAGATTATGTGCTCAAATTCTGGAGTGGAACTTGAACCCACAGCCTTCTTGACTCAGAAGTGAAAGTGCCACCACTGAGCCACATTGACAAAAATACAATTCAAAAGCTTCAGGTTTTGGTCGAAATTGAAAAACTGTTACTCAGCGCTACCTATCTGGTATTTTAACAAAAACAAAAATCACATTTTTTCATGTGTTTTTAGGAAGATTTCTGGTGAGGCTTGGAATGAAGCTTTTGAATAGACATCTATAGAACACGTCTGCAAGCTCTGCTTCTCAGTTTGAAGGTCAGAGGAACTTCTATATCACAGGGTGTTGGGAGGTTTTAACTCTCCTTAAGGTCATGCATGTATGTGGGAAGAAGGGATTAACCCCCAAAAATTGTTTACGCAGGGGCAGGAAAGGGACTAATATTCCTTATGATTATATGTATTAACGTCTACCCTATGGAGGTGAAATTCAACTTGGGCGGGGATGTAAAACGGGCAGTATCGCATTTTGTCCGCCGTTATACATCCTGTCCGATATGGAACTGAATATTGGACGGGGCGTATAACTAGTGGCAGATGCGATACCGCCCGTTTTGCGTCCCCGACCAAGTCGAATTTCACCCCCTATGACTTTCCCGTAACTGGCAGGGTCAATCACGCAAGGTAAATAAATATTAACAAAACAATTCAAACCGCAATGACGCAGGAAGGCTCATTCCAGCAGAGGCTCATCTCCAGTTTTATGCCAATCTTATTGGGGAACTGATAACCTGAAAACTCTGATGAGTTTCCATGTCTTCGTGCTTTACAATGTCTTTGTGACCAAACAGGGCAGCAGTTCAAGTCAAACTCTTAGGTCCTTGCTAACTTACTATTTAACCAAAAATGTAAGTGCTCCTCTGCAATGTTTCAGTGTTCCTCTGTGCCGGTTGCTAGGATGTATGATCCCATGCTGCTCTGCCAGTCTGTCTCAATTGCTCTTCTCTTTGAAAGTGGGAGTTATAGGAATGCCACCTACTTCTGTTCTTTCTCTGGTTGCTTTTCTGTTTCAAAAAAAATTTGATTTGAAAATTCCTTCCGATAATTAATTTTAAACTGTATATAAAAAAAAACTACCACTCGCCGATCAGGTACAATGAGCTATTGTGGGCTAGTGCTACTGTGTTGCAGTTAACACAAAACAAAACCCCGTCTGTTTGAGCCTTCCTTCCTGTTGCCATGGAAAGAATAACAAAAAAAATTAATCTATTTGTCAATGATTTTTTTTTCTTCTTTCATTCTAAGTTAGGCTTGCAAATGTACTGCTGTTGTGAATAGATGGATGAAGAAGTATTTAATGTGCACTGATTTTAATGACATTAAGCTTTGATCCTCAATAAAGCGACTTTTGATTCTAACGGTAAGAGAGCGAATGAACCTCCATGGTGCTCGATGTGACTCACAACTTCAATCAATGCAAGTTTGGGCAGTTACAGCTTGTAGCCTAGAGTTTTGGACCATTTCCCTCATCTGTCAACGCACTGTTACAGAGCCTCTACAGTGCCCTGGCCATTTATGAATTTCTCTAGTAATCCAAGAAGGGAACTCTGTGCTCTGGCCCCCGTAGATAGGCCTGCAGAGGTTAGAGGTTTAACATTCAAAGGAAAGCAATGATCACCACACACATAACATTTTTTCTTCTCTCTCCCTCTCTGAGTTAGGTAGCAAATTCGAGCCCATGCTAATGCAAGCACTTTTTATTTTTCATGATGTTTATTCAAGTTATGAAGTGTGATGAGCAGATTTTAAAAAATAATAATATCCTAATAGGCTCATGTGTTGACACTAACCCCAGTGCATTCTAATAATTAATTTAAACTTCAAAAGGCTAGACTTTCGTCTTCACTCCACCCAATTTTTGGGTGGTACTGAGGCAGACAATGGGATGGAGACCAGTAATACCAGATTCCTACCCTAGTTTATTCACCTGCCCAATTTTCCAATGTCACTTCTGCCCAATGTCAAAATCAAATGGGCAGACATATCTGAATGGGGCGGTAAAGGGATGGTGATGTGACACGACCAATTTTCCATCAATGCCCTCTAATTAACATTGGAGATAAACCACGACTGTATAAAACAGACATTCACCATAGCGAAACAAAAAGTGAAAGGCGAAAATTTAAAGGACTTATTTCTTAACTGATTTAGATTATTTTTTTTGACTGCTGATAACTGCTTTATTGTTTACCTTTGCACTTTCTGCTGTGGAACTTCCAGATTTTCTCCCTCCTCAATTCTAATGTGAACACAGTGGATTCCCCATTGGGAATACCCTTGCATCTTTGTTTTTTTGGAGGGAGAAAGAGAGGAGGATCATCGGGAGGACAGGCTGATCCTGCACCACAGGAGTCATATGGCACCCATCCAGAATAGGCAGATCATGGAACTCCTACCTCTAGGTGACCAGGAGTAGTGCTTGCAGAAGCTTTGCCTACAAAAGTAGAGAAGTTATGCTGAACCTTTATAAAGCGCTGGTTAGGCCACCACTGGAGTATTGCATCCAGTTCTGGTCACCACACTTTAGGAAGGATGTGAAGGCCCTTGAGAGGGTGCAGAGGAGATTTACCAGAATGGTTCCGGGGATGGGGGATCTTAGCTACAAGGACAGCTTGGAGAAGCTGGATTTGTTGTCATTAGAGCAAAGGAAGTTGAGGGGTGATTTGATAGAGGTGTACAAGATTATGACGGGTTTGATAGGCTAGACGGGGAAAGGCTGTTCCCACTAGTTGATGGTACAAGGACTAGGGGACACAGATTTAAGGTTTTGGGCAGGAGATACAGGGGGGATGTGAGGAAAAACCTTTTTATGCAGCGAGTGGTGATGACCTGGAATTCGCTGCCGACGGAAGTGGTGGAAATGGAGACACTCAATGTTTTCAAGGGGAGACTGAATAGGCACTTGAGGGAAATAAACTTGCAGGGCTACGGGGATAGAGCAGGGGAATGGGACTGACTGGATTGCTCTACAGAGAGCCGGCACGGACTTGATGGGCCAAATGGCCTCCTTCTGTGCCGTTATGACTCTATGGGGGAGAAATTCAGTATCGCCCCATTTGGGGCGCAATTATCGGCTGGGCGCAAAGATTAGCGCCTGGTGCTAATTATCGCCACCGACTGCAAACTTGACTTTTATCGCCCCTGGAGGTGATTGGAGCGCTAAATCAGGCGCTTCACACCTGTCTTAAGGCGCAAAGGCCGAGGAGCGAGGCGCTACCTCAGAGCGCTGGCAAAGCTCATGTGATGTCAGTCAGCAATGGAACACACACACAATGGCACGGGACAGTTCTTAAAGGGGATGGTTGATCTTGCTTTCCTTCCACATCCTGCTCATTGCAGCCTTGAATCTCGGTATGGAGAGACCTGCACATCAAATCTGCTGTAAAGAAAAATGGAGAGTACCAGGGAAAGAGCTCAGAGTGCAGCCCCCACAGTCTCTTCTAAATCGATACAAGGAATGGCAGATTTAAAATGAACCTGCAAAGTGCTGCTCAGTACCCAAAACTCCTTCACACAGCGTTGAATCTCTCCAGAAGTCTCTCTCCCTCTCTCTCAGAATGCGTGGTTCAAAAATCGGCACCAACAATAAAAGGCAGGAAGCGGTCGCCTTTAAATAGCGCTCCCCCAGTCCCTTCCTGACTGCAAAACGCTCCCCTCAACCTGTCGTTGCTAGCGTCAGGCGGTAAGGCAGGGGGCGCCACTCAATATCCGCTCCAGGGCGATACTGGGGCGTTGCGCACTCGACTGACGTCACAATCTGCCGGCGCAGGAGATCGTGGCGGTAGTGTTTAGCGTCGCCGCAAAATGTCTAGTTAATTTCGCGAGCGGCGCAAACATCGCCGCGCCTGGGCGCTAGCTGATTTGCGCCCCATTAGCGCCCTCTTAAGGCGCTAACGGGAGGCGCAACCAACTGAATTTTTCCCCCTATGACTCTATGACAAGGTCAGCCATCAATAAGTTAAGTCACATGCTGCAACCTGACCTGCAGTTCACCTCCACGTTAGGCACCACATTGCCAATCACTACGAACATTACAACTATGCTGCATTTTTATGCTGCAGGGTCATTTTAGGCTGCCACTGGAGACATCAGTAACATTAGTCAATCAGCTATACCCAGATGCATTAAGCATGTCACTGATGCATGGTTTGCTACAGCCAGTAATTTCATTTCCTTCCCTATGGAAATCAACTACAACATGACATAGCACTGTAATCATACCGAGTGGCAGGATTCTCCAAAGCACAAGGAGTCATGTGGATTGCATTCACATGGCCATGCATGCTCCCTTCACTAATCCTCGCACCAACGTCAATAAGAGAGGATTCCACTCCATTAGGTGTTCAGCTCATTTATCACCACCAGCACCATAACATGCAAATGAGCGTTCACTTTGCCAAATGATCTGCCACGGTGCCTTCACTTTAAGGCATTCCGCCATGTTTGCGCTCTTTCATCTAGAAAGGCAAGTGTTTATGTGGATTCTGGGAGATCAAGACAACCCTCTACAGCCATAGCTGATGACCCCTGGACGATTTTGCAAGACACCAGCTCAGCCCCACTATGGCAAGATCCGTTCTGCCACCAGTGTCCTCATAAAGCACACTATTGGAATCCTTACGCATGCTTCTGGTGCCTGGGTCAGCCTAGTGGTGGCTCTGTAATATAGTCCAACTAGGGTCTCAAGGATTGTGGTTGTGTGCTACACAATGTTGTCTTACAAGGAGGCCTCATCAGAAGAGGAAGGCACTGAAGGGCATCAGGCGATCAGCCATCGAAGCAGCAGCCTGAAGAGGATGCAGAGGACAACCTGCTGCAGGGCACTCTGATACAGGAGATCATCTCTTAACTATCACATCCGCTCACCACGTGAACAGTCCTGTCTACATCTTCCCTCTTCCCCCGTATTTTCCGGTCGGACTTGCCTGAGGGTTCCCGAGGTCCGGACACTTCCGATCCTGGGCCTCTCCAACTCGAAATGCGCAGAGGCCCACGTATCCCAGAGGCGCATGCGGTTCGCAAGCGTCCCTGGGATCACGTGGGCCATGGGGAGCCAATCAAAGAAGGGAATCTCCCTTCATACACTTGACAGATAGACCTGTCAAATATACGAATGGAGATCCCCCTAAAAACACTTTAAAATATTAAATATATATTTTTTTAAATCACATTTTTAAAATTAGTTGAAATTACAATAAATTAAATATTTTAAGCAAAAATTAAATTTTTTGAAAAAAATAAAGTTTTTTACGGGCCTAAAAATAAACTTACCTTCTTTTAAAGTATTTTTAAATGATAAATGAGTGGAAAAAAAAAAAAATTTAAAACTTTTTTTCAAATCTTATGCTGGTAAAAGCAGGCCTTACGCCTGCTTTTACCAGGCGTAAGATTTCTAAGGGTTTTCAGCGGGCGGAGGTTCTCCAGAAAGCGGAACTCTCCACCCGCAGAGGCCCTTCTCCAGGGCAGGCGTCCGATCTGTCAAGAGCATTCTTGACAGATCGGAAATGCCGGTTTTCAGCGCATGCACTGTGCATGCCTGAAACCAGCATTTTGCGATGTCCCGACGGGTGTGTACACAGCTCGTACACACACCCGTAGGCATTGGAATATACGGCCCCTTAAATATGTCGTCATCTACAGACATTTCCCTGCATGCATCAACTCGCCCGGATTCTATCATGCCACCTCGTGAAAGCCACTTCCGAATGTTGCCAAAAGCAATGTCTGAATAAACATCAACTTTAGTGCAACCATAATTTTAATGCAAAACCCACACTGTGTGACTGGAGTTTGGTTCAGGTCCTGTTTCCTCTTGGTGCCAATGTAAATGTGTTGCCTTGTTGGCTTGTCAAAGTTATTAAACTTCTTGTGGCACTGAGTAGCTGTGGGGGTAATTTTAACCTAATGTGCCAGTCGGGAAACTGATGGGATCGGGTGCAACGCTGGTTTTTACTCCCCATTGACGTCAATGTAAATACAGGAAACTCTCGTTTAAACGGCACCTAAATATCCGGAACTCTCTAATAACCAGCAGAATTCATACTCCGAAAACTACAGTGTACAGTCGTTTATAAGTTTTGTTTTACTGTTAAGTAATTAAAGAGTTATGGATTACCCTCAACTGGCATTACTGTACTTAATCAAGCATCTTCCACCATCCATTTAACACAACATTCTGTAGGGGAGTACCCAATTATACTGCACATTTCTTGATTTTTTTATTTTTGTTTGTTAAAAATAGCCTCGGTAGATATACCTCTCCGTTATCCGGAATTTTTAATCAACCAGCACCATCCCGGTCCCGTCGGTGCCGGATACCAAAGAGTTTCCTGTAATATTGGGTGGGATGTAAATGCAGTGTTCCACCTGATCCCGTTGGTATCCCGTCGGGCGAGTGTGAGACTGTACAGTTGGCACTGAACGGCCTGACTATGTCCTTCGACTGCACCTGGACACTACCTTTTGACAGCTTTCTCCGTTCAGTCCCAAGTAGGACCTCCTTCCTCCAGTTTATTGGGGCCAACAGCACTCTAACTGCGACCTCTGAAAACCTGGGAATTCTGTGCCCTGCGGTTGACCTTTGAGACATTCGGTACTGATTTACAATCCAGCCTTCCAAACCCACCCCCCCTCCAAAAAAAAACCATGTGATGATACCTGGACCTTTAAACTGCCGCAGGCATTTAAATCCTGTAGTAGCACACCATCTCCCACCCCCGAACGGATGAGTTCCAGGTCAGAAGCACGGACAATGTGGGAGCTTTGCCAGAACGTTGAAATAAAAGCTGATCCCGTAAAGTTCCCAGGGTCAGTGCGGAGTCAGTTGGGCAAGGGGAAATGCCACCCCACCACACTTCCGTTGGCACTCACGTGCAATGTTTCCGTTAAGCTGCGCGGCCTGTGCTGCGGCCTTGATGTCCCGCGCAGGTTACTTGCCGGCTTCTCAACGTAGAAAAAAAACGTGCCGCGCGGAAGTTTGACTGAGCCGCGCGGCCCATTAAAGGGGCCGCGCACCCAAAACAAAAATTTAGAGGGAGCGTTGGTCACATGAAGAAGGTAAATCCAAGTATCGTTGTACATGTTGTTTAAGGAGGGGGGTCACGTGAGCTTTTGAAATGTTCCAGTCTAGGGAGTGCAGTCTCAGTTCATCATCTGTTCGCTTATATACTGGGAACCTTATTGAAAGTACTGTACTCTAGCCCACTCACTTGTACAGTATAACCTGATGGAGTGTACTGGATGTCACTTTATGCTGTAAAAAGGATTCACTCCCTCATCCCAGTGTAGAATCTTTGCATTTGTATCCTAGATATACACTACTGCTCTTGGGCTCTATTCAATGACACAAACCAGAGGGGAAACCTGCAAGCATTTCACTTAGAGAAGTCATGTACAGAAAATATGTCCCAGTCCTTAGCTACTTTGTAGTCAGTATTATTGTCCTTTCTGTATTTGGGCAGCGATTTAACAACGACGAGACTTTCAACTAGAAGCTGGATGGTACAAGGAAGCTGTAAAACTCTGCTCAGCACCGAGCAGAAATAAAGGCCCTGATAACAACTGCGAGGCAGGAAGGGAGCAGGGGGAGATTTAGTGCGCGGCAAACCCGGACATACGGGTTTTCCGGAGGTCCTGCTGCATTTAACGACGGGACCTATTTAAATTTTTCCAATTTCGGTTTCCCGGCTGCAGCCAGTCAGATCGATTGGCTGGCTGGCTGTCGGAGAGCCGAGCGGAGGGG
Source organism: Squalus acanthias (assembly GCA_030390025.1). Classification (NCBI taxonomy): domain Eukaryota; kingdom Metazoa; phylum Chordata; class Chondrichthyes; order Squaliformes; family Squalidae; genus Squalus; species Squalus acanthias. The sequence continues at coordinate 13,174,789 of CM059435.1, read as the reverse complement.
GAGTCGGACATGGGGAGGAGGTCGGGGCTGGAGTTGGACATCGGAGGTCGGGGGAGGTGATTTGAACTTCGGGGGGGGGGGGGGTCGTGGAGGAGTTGGAAATCAGAGGCTGGGAGGTGAGATGGGCATCGGGGGTGGGGGTGGGGGAGAACAGACATCAGGGGTTCGATCGCGGGGGGGGGGGGTGGGGTTGGCTGATCAAGGGGGCCAGAGCGTGAGGTGGTTTACATGGTAGCTTTGGGGGTGGGGGTCGTCAGAGGGGAAGCACTCTAGCTCCTCCTGGCACACAAGCAATGCTGGAAAGGCACTTACGTGTTCCACCGAGCCCCCGGAGTTAAGCGTGAAACATAGGTTAAATTTGAGGGAAACAGCCTCGTTAAGATATTTCGAGAGCAGGCCAGTCGCCTGACCCCAATGCTCCCACCTCCTTTAAAACCAGAAGTGGGTGCATTGGGGGTGGGTTTGCTATTTTTAAATATTTTTAATCCCCCATTTTGCCCGTCCCATTTGGGGGTTAAAATTCCCCCCAAAAGATCAGAATTTGGGACTGCCCGTTCTGGAGATCGGGATCAGGGCTGGGGAGGGGGTTGGGGGCGGGGGTGGAGGGAAGGGATCGAAAGTGGATCCAAACAACAGATCCAAAGTTCATTTTATTTGGAACAACTGAAACGTTGAAACATTCTTACAGCTGCAGCAAATCATCTTAAATCTGTTGCTACATTGTTAATCAGAAATGTGATCCGTATCAACAGGCTCAAAGTGTATATGTAATAAGGAAGTAGACTCAAGTGTTTCTATCAAAACAAAAACCAAGGGATCGTCTAGAAGTGTTTCTGTCGATGTAACTGTTAGAGTGGAGGCATGAACTAACAAGAGCCAAAGCAAAGGCGCACCTGCAAGTCCGAAGCATTTCGCTATAGTTTTATAACAAGATTATAATGAATGTCCTCATGGATTTTATACTGGGTTAAGTCGCCAAGAGCCAATTAAAGCACACAGTGTTGTATAAAACATGCTGTAACATTCATTATAATCATTGGTGGATAGTTTTATAATTTGTCTTAGAACTCCAGACTTTTTGATTCACCCCATTCATTGTAGGAATGGAGCCCCTCGCCAAGGTCTAATACCCCGTCCTTCAACCATCCACTTGATTTAGTTATCTAGTCCATTAATGCAAAATGGTTCATATTGTACATTTTTTGTGAGCAGCTTCCTACTTATAGGGTTAAAGACAGGAGATCCCGAATAAAGACAGCACATCTCATATAGAAGCCACATGAAGCCTTTATTAAAGGTGAATTGATAAATTGCAGGCATCAGATAAAATGCTTCGCACTTCTTACCAAAGTTATATATAGAGCGCGGTGACGTGTATTCAGTTAATTCTGGCCATATTATTAATGATTAAGTGTCCACCTTTAACCAAATCTACTTTATTACTTTCATTCTGCCTTAGAAATTAACAGAAAATTATTTTTGGCAGACATAAAATGATAGAAAGCATCTGGAGTTTTGTTTGGAAAGCTGCAAAGAACACACAGTCCTCTAAAGGTTAGGACCTTTAGTGCAGTGAAGAGGGGAGGGAATCCTAACCACAATTAGTTCATGTCACTGGTTTGTTGCTGAATGAAACCCCGCTTTAATTAAAACGATGAATACTTCTGGCATCAAGTTCAGTTCAACTTGGCTCCGTGGCAGCAATCTGAGGTAGAAGGTTGTTCATGCCTCTATCCAAGGCTTGAGCAGATAATCTAGGCCGATACTTCCATGTAGTAATGAGGGATTGCTGGAGGTGCCGTCTTTTGGGTGAGATGCTAAACTGAGGTCCCCGTCTACTTATTCAGGTGGAAGTAAAAGATCCCACGTCACTCTTCGAAGAAGAGCAGGGGGGACGTTCTCCTGTATCATGGCCAACATTTATCCGTCAATCAACAGATTGACTGGCTATTTATCTCATTACTGTTTGTGGGACCTTGCTGTGCATAAATTGACTGCCACGTTTGCCTACGCAAGGACCGCGACGACATTTCAAAAAGTATTTCATTGACTATGAAGAGTTTCGGGACATCCTGAGAACATGTAAAGTGCTATATAAATGCAGCACCTTTTTGTTTGTTTTAACGTTTCTGTCCGCGCTCTCGTGGCCATCAGAAAGAATCGTAAAGAGATTGGCTATCATGTTCACGCAGCTGGGGCAGAACACCTCAACTGACATCTCTGCTGCTGTGGCTTGTATTTACTCTCGAAGCCAGCACATAACTACAGCAAACACTGAGCCGAGCATTTAAATATTTGCTGTCTGATCTACTTACATAACATTTTCTGTTTCAAGTCCAATTTTTTTGTAGTTTTGAACACGGCTTAACACTGCGGCTGTTTTCATCAATGCCCACAACAGTTTCGTCACAATTAAACTAGGTTTGCAGACCCCTTACTCAGTCTTTAAACAATCAGAGCTGTTCAGCGCTAAATTTTTTGGTGATTGGTAACCCCAGTTTCTAACCCCACAAAATAAATGAATGCTTCTTCATTCCAGTGCTGTTGCTAGTTAGTGCCTGCAACCTGTCCTTAGGGCCGCCAACCCTCCAGGAATGTCCCGGAGTCCCCAGGAATTAAAGAATAATCTCCCGGGCACACTGCTGCCAGCAACACCCGGGAGAAAAATCATAGGAGAATTTTTAAAAATTGTTTTTTTTCCCCGTTTTCTTTCAACACTATGGGCTCGATTTTGCCAGGCCCGAGGAGGAGGGAATGGAGGCGTGTGGGATGTTAAAATTGCAAAAAATGGCGGGTGGGCCCGACCCCGCCTCCATCCCGCCTCCGAGCAATTTTCTCAAATACGTGGTTTCTGATCCCGTCTCCATCCCGCCTCCAAGAGGCGGGATAGGCCCTTAAGGCCCTTAACAACCACTTAATTGCCTCTATAATCCCATTTTGAGAGGCCTTTCTGATTTTAACACTTTTCCGACGTGATGCACGCCTCCTCTGAAACACGACGGTGAAACCTGGCGGTAGCACACTTGAATTACTGACTATCAGCTGCAGGTCCACCATTAAGAAGGAGATTTGATCAATCATCATTCTGGGGGAACTTTTAGCAGTCATAACCATTGTTGTGGAAGTTTGGAGCCTGGAGTAGTAGTAGTGGTAGTAGCGGTGGTGGAATAAAAATCTGGGAGCAGACTTAGATCTCCTGCTGCTCATTTTGCCTCCAGGTCCCTCTCACAGCAAAGGCCAAAAGCTTCCCAGTCTTTGCAGACCTTAAATGCAGCAGCAATGATGACATCATCAGAGGCGACTTTCAGACTGAAAACACTAATTGGGTCATGGGTTCCCACATGCTGGAACTCAATTGCCCAATTAGGGGAAAATCGAATAATTCTCCCACATCCAATTGGAGTCGGGTGGCTAACACGAAAAGCGGATGACACGACCCCAGCCCGCCCCAATGACAAAATCGAGCCCTATTTGTTTAGTAGTTATAAAAGTATTGGAGATGGGGGGGAAATGACTGTTCGACTGGCAGGGCAGGTGGAGGTTGGAGGTCTTTTGATGATACCTCCAGGACTATGTGAAACCAGAGTTGGCGACACTACCTGTGCTTTATACCCAAAGCCATTCCAGAGATTTTCATCTGCACCCACACTGTCGTATAAACACACTATGGGGCCATCATTTCATATTTGTAAACATGGCTGCCTTTGATGGCTTTGCAGCTCCATTTTGGTTTGGAGACTATCTCCGCTGATAGTAATATGTCCTGGCAGATCCTGGGGCAAACAGACATTCCAATCCCAGTTTCATCAATACTGCTGTCTGATCCCTATTAGTAGTCCTGTGCAACCCAAGGGAAAAGCAAGATGATTTGAATCTTAGAATTTCAACCAACATGGCCTGGTTTATCCACACTAATAGTTGTGCAACCAACCTGATTCAGGGTTTCATCAACATTGGCAATAAGGCATAACTGAAAGATTAAAATTCTCCAGAGTTGCTGTGAAACACCAGTTTGGTAAATCTGAAAGGTAGTGTGAGTTTTTTTTTAGATTCATTCACAGGATGTGATGGAAAGTGATGGAAGGTGTCGTCGACAGTGCTATCAAGCAGCACTTACTCACTAATAACCTGCTCACCGATGCCCAGTTTGGATTCCGCCAGGACCACTCAGCTCCAGACCTCATTACAGCCTTGGTACAAACATGGACAAAAGAGCTGAATTGAGGTGAGGTGAGAGTGACTGCCCTTGACATCAAGGCAGCATTTGACTGAGTGTGGCATCAAGGAGCTCTAGTAAAACTGAAGTCAATGGGAATCGGGGGGAAAACTCTCCACTGGCTGGAGTCATACCTAGCACAAAGGAAGATGATTGTGGTGGTTGGAGGTCAATCATCACAGCTTCAGGACATCAATGCAGGAGTTCCTCAGGGCAGTATCCTAGGCCCAACTATCTTCAGCTGCTTCATCAATGATCTTTCCTCCATCATAAGGTCAAAAGTGGGGATGTTCGCTGATGACTGCACAGTGTTCAGTGCCATTCGCAACTCCTCAGATAATGAAGCAGTCCATGCCCGCATGCAGCAAGATGTGGACGACGTTCAGACTTGGGGTGATAAGTGGCAGGTAACATTCGCGCCACAAAAGTGCCAGGCAATGACTATCTCCAACAAGCGAGTGTCTAACCACCACCCCTTGACATTCAACGGCATTACCATCGCCAAATCCCCCACCATCAATATCCTGGGGGTCACCATTGACCAGAAACTTAACTGGACCAGCCACATAAATACTGTGGCAACAAGAGCAGGTCAGAGGCTGGGTATTCTGCGGCGAGTGTCTCACCTCCTGACTCCCCAAAGCCTTTCCACCATCTACAAGGCACAAGTCAGGAGGGTGATGGAATACTCTCCACTTGCCTGGATGAGTGCAGCTCCAACAACACTCAAGAAGCTCGACACCATCTAAGACAAAGCAGCCCGCTTGATTGGCACCTTATCCACCACCTTAAGCATTCACTCCCTCCATCACTGGTGTACCATGGCTGCAGTGTGTACCATCTACAAGATGCACTGCAGCAACTCGCCAAGGCTTCTTCGGCAGCACCTCCCAAACCTGCGATCTCTACCACCTAGAAGGACAAGGGCAGTAGACACATGGGAACACCACCACCTCCAAGTTCCCCTCCAAGTCACACACCATTCTGACTTGGAAGTATATCGGCCGTTCCTTCATCGTCGCTGGGTCAAAATCCTGGAACAATCTCCCTAACAGCACTGTGGGAGTACCTTCACCACACGGACTGCAGCGGTTCAAGAAGGCGGCTCACCACCACCTTCTCAAGGGCAACTAGGGATGGGCAATAAATGCTGGCCTTGCCAGCGATGCCCACATCCCATGAACAAATTTGAAAAAAATATGGGCATCGCTGGCATGGTCAGCATTTATTGCCCACCCCTAATTGCCCTTGAGTGGCTTGCGAGGCCATTTCAGAGAGCAGTTAAGAGTCAACCACATTGCTGTGGGTCTGAAGTCACATATAAGTCAGACCGGGTAAGGACGGCAGATTTCCTTCCCTGAAGGACATTAGTGACCAGATGGGTTTTAGGCCAATCCAGTAGTTATATGTTCACCATTACTGATACTAGCTTTACCTTCCAGATTTGTTTAACTGAACTTAGATTCCCCAGCTGCCGTAGTGGGTGTTTGATCTTTTGTCTCCGGATTATTAGTCCAGGCCTACTGGATTACTCATCCAGTAACATTACCACTGTGCTACCATACCCGTAGCATACCTACCACCCAGATCCACCTGATTCCACCTAAGGCTTGGGACCATGTTTTTGAGTCTGACCACAGCAGCAATGAAGAGATTCCTGCGACCCTCTGCCGGTGTCCCAGTCGGCTGACCTTGCTGAGGCGAGCTGCACCGGGGATGCCAATTTGACATCTGCAGCCAATCCGTGGAATTCAAATGAGGCCAGGGCCTGCAAATCGCGATCTCTTCATCTCCGGGTGGGCGGGCGGTCCGGCCAGCGCTCTCTGCCGCTCGGCTGCTCATGATTCAAAATAGACCCGATAGCGAGTAACCCATACCTAGCTGAATAAACCGCAACTCCATACAATCACACGTCTAAGTAAACGGGGAACTCCCTGCAACAACAACATTGCATTTATATGGAGCCTTTAACGTAGTAAGACGTCCAAAGGCGCTTCACAGGAGCGTTATCAAACCGAGCCACATACTGGGCCAAATCTTCCTGGATAAATAACGAGGAGTCAATGACCCATGCCATTAATAATGCGCAAATCGGCCAGCAAGTTCAGGGGATGAAGCGATACGGCGCGAGTTGCAAATCGCCAGAACTTGCGGGTCGATTTACGCCACTCCGCTGTTTGCCTCACACAAATGGCCACTCGTCCTTAGCCTCCCTGTTATTTTTAAGAACTTGCTGGATTTGCACATTAATTGCCCATTAAACTCGTCACAGAAAGTTAGGGCTCATAATTAATAGCACATGTACCCTTTTAATGATGTGATAATTGTTAATGCAATGCCAATCAACCTCTCCGGTCCAGAAAAGGAACAATTTAAACTGTTGAGTCTCATTCCTGCATGTAGTCAATTGTTGTTAGAGATTTAAAAAATATCAAATTTTAAATTAAAAAAAAGTTTCTTACTTTTTCTTTCTGTCTCTTTTTTTCTCTCTCTTAATCCAGTCTTTCTTCCTTCTCTTTACTTCTCTTTCTGTACCTGATTTGACTCCAATTCACCCTATTTCCTTCTCCGTCATCCTCTGTTTCTTTCCCCATCCTTAAATCTCATTGGTTAAGGAGATAGACTGTTGGTCCCATCGTCCCAGATGCCCCGTTGCCCTTGCCGCGCCGTTATCAGCTCGCGCTACCAGCAACTTACGGCGCAAACGTTTTTCGAGCTGAAGGGTGCAGGAAAATGTCTAACTAACGGCGCGCACCGCAAGATGCCAACGCTGCACCAAGATTTTGCCCATCAGGACAGGCGGCCAAAAGCTACGTCAAAGAGGTAGGTTTTAAGTAGTGTCTTGAAGGAGGAGAGAGAGGTCGAGAGGTTTAAGGAGGGAATTGCAGAGCTTCGGGCCCAGGCAGCAGAAGAGTATCTCTTCCCCTGCCGAACAAATAAGGACGCCTTAAGATAGAAATTGCCCTGTGGACCAATTTATTTTAACCAACTGGTTGACGGGTTTGAGTGAAAATTCCTCTGTTTGCTAGTTTCTAATAAACAGGTTAGCAAGTTTGTTAAAATAATGAGCAGGGGGAATTTCCCCTGAATATGTCAACCAATGTATTAAAAGTAGTGCATAAAGGTGTTTCCAGCTTGTGTGGTTCTGCAGTAAAAGCTGTGACTGGCCGTTGAAATCGATGTCAGTGGTAATGATGGGTAATGAAAACTACCAATGCAAAGCACATATCTGAGAGTTAATAAACAAACCACATTAGTCAGAAAGCCTGCTGGATTAACAGTGCTGGATAATCCCATCAAACCTACAGTAGAAATGACATGCGTATGCTCCAAAAAAATAAATAAATACTCAATTGGATTAACAAAGATCCAGTCAGCAGTGTACACACATTTAGTGACATTTTACAATAACGTGAGTGGTTGTCGTTATTATATTAACTCTTCAGAGACCGAGTGCCTGTCTGTTAAAAGGACAGAATTCCAGAACACTCAGAGGGGGGAACTACCTTTGAACAGCGAGCTTAAATAACCGCTGCAACTGGTTACGGAGTCATTTACACAGGGACATTTAGACAGGGGGATTAAGGTCAGATCTGGACGCATTTCAACTGACCCGAATCTCCTCGGCCTATGCGGATAGCCGGGGACACAATCTATTAACTGGCTCAGGTCAGGGCTCGAGAAAGCAGTCACTTCCATCCTGAGCAATGGGAGTGGCTTTCAAATCCCAAACAACGTATCCACTTCATGGCTCCAACTGCACCATTTCCTCTAACTCGGAGAGACTGCAGTTTGATAAATCCCTTTCTCTGGGTCGATTTCCGTCTTTACTTTAAAAACATGAATGGAAACAATGCCATCTTTGGAAAAAGTGAGCTTTAACTTCAAGAAATCCTCCTTAAATTCGCCGTATCTTAACTCGCACCAAGTCCCGTTCACCCATCATCCCTGTGCTCGCTGAGCTTCCGGTCTGACAACGCCTGGATTTTAAAATTCTCTTTCCTTGTTTTCAAATCCCTCCATGGCCCCTCCTTGTCTCTGTAACCTCCTCCAGCCCTACAACCTTCCGAGATCTCGGCGCTCCTCCAATTCTAGCCTCTTGCACCACCCCGATTTTCATCGCTGCACCATTGGCAGCCATGCCTTCAGCTGCCTGGGCCCTAGGCTCATTTTACTACTTTAAAGGCACTATATAAATGCAGGTTAAATTAAGATCTCAAGTAAAAGCCTTCAGCATCTGACAAGAGAAACCAGTTAATATTTCGATTAGAGACCCTTCACCAGAATACTTTCCTCTTTACGGTATCCGAAGAAGTTGCTCTGCATTTTCAACATTTTCTGTTCTTTACATTTGCATTTCTTTTTACTTTAACATTGTGTCGATCCATAGATACATTCAAGGGGAAGCCTGGTAAACACGGGAGGGAGAAAGGAATAGAAGGTTATGGTGATAGGGTTAGATGAAGAGGGGTGGGAGGAGGCTCGTGTGGAGCACAAACACCGGCACAGAGCAGGTGGGCCGAACAGCCTATTTCTGTGCTGTACATTCTGTGTAATTCTATTTAACGTTGTATCTATTTTGGCTAGAAGGTTAACTATTATCATCTTCGATTTCAATGTACCCCAAATATCCAGCATGTCAGGGCAAGGCTGGTTTGCACATCCATTGGCAACAGGACAGCACACGCCCGTTAACTGATTCTCACAGCTGTTTAATATCTTGTTAAGAATGTTCTGGAAGATCAGATGTGGAAATGTGCTGGAATACTAAAGGTAACGTCTTTGGGAGAAAAAAGTCGGCGGGAATTTCCTCGGTAGGGCTCTCCCGATCGGACGATGATTGGGGGAAGATTGGCGGGAAGTCCGGATAGACGGCTTAAATGGAGCTTCCGCCCATCTTCCAATGAAGTTATGGCAGCCAATCAGGAGAACCCGAGGAAATTCCCGGCGAAGGTACAGTATTTACAGTTAAATAATTCAGGTCGAGGTCACAAGTGTGATTGAGCTGCTTCCTGGAAGAGACAGGCACTGCTTGTAGGTTTGCAGCGATAAGATAGGAAGTGTGGACTGAAAATTTAACAGCAGAAAACTGATAATTAAACAATTAATAAAGACAGGCTTCCCAGGAACTCGATAAACATGCTACCTTCTTTGAGAAAACTACACTGAACAAATGAAGCGGAGAGTCAGACTGACAGAGATTCACACTGACGGAGGGGCACACAGTGACACACTGACAGAGGGACACACAGAGACACACTGACGGAGGGACACACAGTGACACACTGACAGAGGGACACACTGAGACACACTGACAGAGGGACACACTGAGACACACTGACAGAGGGACACACTGAGACACACTGACAGAGGGACACACTGAGACACACTGACAGAGGGACACACTGAGACACACTGACAGAGGGACACACTGAGACACACTGACAGAGGGACACACTGAGACACACTGACAGAGGGACACACTGAGACACACTGACAGAGGGACACACTGAGATTCACACTGACAGAGGGGCACACAGTGACACACTGACAGAGGGACACACAGAGACACACTGACAGAGGGACACACTGAGACACACTGACAGAGGGACACACTGAGACACACGGACAGAGGGACACACAGTGACACACGGACAGAGGGACACACAGAGACACACGGACAGAGGGACACACAGAGGCACACTGACAGAGGGACACACAGAGACACACTGACAGAGGGACACACAGAGACACACGGACAGAGGGACACACTGAGACACACTGACAGAGGGACACACTGAGACACACTGACAGAGGGACACACTGACAGAGGGACACACTGAGACACACTGACAGAGGGACACACAGAGACACACTGACAGAGGGACACACTGAGACACACTGACAGAGGGACACACTGAGAGGGGGACACACTGAGAGGGGGATACACTGAGAGGGGGACACACTGAGAGGGGGATACACTGACGGCGAGTCATACCAGCAGAGAGACACACTGACAGAGGGACACACTGACATAAGAACATAAGAAATAGGAGCAGGAGTATGCCATTTGGCCCTTCGAGCCTGCTCTGCCATTCAATAAGATCATGGCTGATCTTCTACCTTATATTCCACTTTCCTGAACTATTCCCACATCCCTTGATACCCTCAATATTCAAAAATCTATTGATTTCTGTCTTGAATATACTCAACGACTGAGCCTCCACAGCCCTCTGAGGGAGAGAATTCAAAAGATTCACCACCCTCTGAGTGAAGAAATTTCTCCTCATCTCAGTCCTAAATGGCCAATCCCTTATTCTGAGACTCTGACCGCTGGTTCTAGACTCCCCAGCCAGGGGAAACATCCTCCCTGCATCTACCCTGTCAAGCCCTGTAAGAAGTTTGTATGTTTCAATGAGATCACCTCTCATTCTTCTAAACTCTAGAGAATATAGGCCTAGTCTACTCAATCTCTCCTCATAGGACAATCCCCCCATCCCAGGAACCAGTCTGGTGAACCTTCGCTGCACTCCCTCCATGGCAAATATATCCTTCCTTAGGTAAGGAGACCAAAACTGTACTCCAGGTGTGGTCTCACCAGGTCCCTATATAATTGCAGTAAGACGTCTTTACTGTTATACTCAAATCCTCTTGTAATAAAGGCCAACATACCATTTGCTTTCCTAATTGCTTGCTGTACCTGCATGTTAACTTTCAGTGATTCATGTACAAGGACACCCAGGTCCCTCTGAACACCAACATTTCCCAATCTCTCAGCATTTAAAAAATACTCTGCTTTTCTATTTTTCCTACCAAAGTGGATAACTTCACATTTCTCCACATTATATTCCATTTACCATGTTCTTGCCCATTCACTTAGCCTGTCTATATCTCCTTGAAGTCTCCTTGCATCCTCCTCACAACTTACATTCCCACCCAGCTTTGTATCATCAGCAAACTTGGATATATTACAATTGGTCCCCTCATCCAAATCATTGATGTAGATTGTGAATAGCTGAGGTCCAAGCACTGATCCTTGCAGTAGCCCCACTAGTTACAGCCTGCCAACCTGAAAATGACCCGTTTATTCCTACTCTCCATTTTCTGTCCGTTAACCAATCCTCAATCCATGCTAGTATATTACCCCCATCCCATGAACCCTAATTTTGTTTAATAACCTCTTAATAGATTCTAGCTTTTCCCTACTACTGATGTCAGGCTAACTGGTCTGTAGTTCCTCATTTTCTCTCTCCCTCCTTTCTTAGGTTACATTTGCTACCTTCCAATCCGCGGGAACCATTCCAGAATCTATGGAATTTTTCAAAAATTATAACCAATGCATCCACTATTTCTATAGCCACATCTTTCAAAACCCTAGGATGTAGGCCATCAGGTCCAGGGGATTTATCGGCTTTCAGTCCCATTAATTTCTGCAGTACTATTTTTTTACTAATACAAATTTATTTCAGTTCCTCATTCTCACTAGAGCCTTGGTTTTCTACTATTTCCGGGAAGTTTTTTGTGTCTTCTTCCGTGAAGACAGACACAAAGGGCTGGATTTTACCAGCCCTGAGGAAGCGGGTTTGGAGGCGGGACTGCCGGGAAAATCCCCAAAAAATGGGAGCGGGTCCCAAACCCGCTCCCAACTCACCTCCAACCAATCTTCCCGGGAGTCGGGTCCCCGATTTGTACAGGGAATCCTAGTGGCGGGAAGGGGATTATAGCCACTTAACTGCCTGTTAACAGGTAATTAACAGGCAGTTAAGAGGCTTTTTCCAATTTTTCGACTGCTGCTGCGGGCTTCCTGATGTCGGGGAACCCCGCCAGGGTAAGTGAGGTGTGCTGTGGGTCTGTTGTTATGTTGGTGTTTGGATGACAGCTGCAGAGGTAGTGTGAAGGATGCAATGGGACACTGGTTAGTTTCAGAGGTAAGGACATGTTGTGAAAGTAATTTTTAATGTGATTAGATGTTTCTGCAGGTGACAAGCTGTGAAGTGTTTGTGTAGCCTCATCTCATCGGGAGAAGTGACAGATGGCTTCTGCAATCTCAGCTGCAGCTGCCACCTGTTTTATCCTAAGGAGAGAGTAATTGGAGAGTCTGGGTACAAGGGCTCACCTTTGGACAGTGATTGTCAGTGTTTGACAGCACCTTAATGCTGTCAAACACTGTCAAGTCATCTGTCAAATAAGTGTGGTGCATATGCCTTTAAGAAAACCGGCAGATGAAGCGTCATGAACTGACGTCATCTGACAACGGCTTTCCCTTAATTGACTGGCCAGCCCGCAGGGTGGGCTTAACAAGGTCAATCAGGGCAAAATAGCGTTTGTTCGTTCAACGTCGCTGGGGGTGGGACTAGAACCTGGAAGGCAGCAGTCCCACCCCCAACGCGTCTTGGTGAGTAAAATCCAGCCCAAAGTATTTGTTTAATTTCTCTGCCATTTCTTTATTCCCCATTATAATTTTTCCTGTCTCAGCCTGTAAGGGACCCACATTTACTTTCGCTAATCTTTTCCTTTTTACATACCTATAGAAGCTTTTACAATCTGTTTTTATGTCCCTCGCTAGTTTACTCTCATATTCTATTTTCCCTTTATTTATCAATTTCTCGGTCCTCCTTTGCTGAATTCTAAAATCTTCCCAATCCTCAGGCTTACTACTCTTTTTGGCAACTTTATAAGCCTCTTCCTTTGATCTAATACTATCTTTAACTTCTCTTGTTAGCCACTGTTGGACCACTTTTCCTGTGGGGTTTTTGTGCCTTAAAGGAATGTATATTTGTTGTAAATTATGTATTAATTCTTTAAATGCTAGCCATTGCTTCTCTACTGTCATACCTTTTAATGTAGTTTCCAATCTACTGTAGCCAACTTGCCCCTCATACCTACGTAGTTTGCTTTGTTTAGATTTAAGACCCTAGTTTCGGATTTAACTAAATCACTTTCAAACTCAATATAAAATTCTATCATATTATGATCACTCTTCCCTAAAGGCCCCTTTACCACAAGGTTATTAATTAACCCTTTCTCATTGCACAATACTAGATCAAAAATAGCCTGACAAAGAGACACAATGACAGAGGGACACACTGGCAGAGGGACACAATGACAGAGGGACACACTGACAGAGGGACACACTGGCAGAGGGACACAATGACAGAGGGACACAATGACAGAGGGACACACTGGCAGAGGGACACAATGACAGAGGGACACAATGACAGAGGGACACACTGACAGAGGGACACAGAAAGAAACACACACTGACAGAGAGACACACTGACAGAGGGACACACCGGCAGAGAGTCACACCGGCAGGCAGTCACACTGAGCGGAGGGATGTACTAAACAGGGAATAAACTGGGCAATGGAATAAACTAAATTTCTCTCAGCTTCTTTCCGTCAATACCTTTCTGATATTTCTGTTTTATCAATCCAACCACAGCCACTGCTCCTCCTAATATATCATTCTGCGCTCTCCTTTCCCCGGCATCGTCACGATATTAAAATCAAGATTGGTCACACTGGGGGCGATTTTCAACTTCAGGCCAAAACAGGCAAGAAGTTGGAGGTGCGTGCACTCGAGAGAGTCGGCAGGAGGTCCGAACCATTTTCCAGTTCGGGCCAAATTAGAAGGCAGTTGACGAGTTGCCCAGTGTCCAATGAGTGCCACCAGGCAGCTGGCTGAGCTGGGGAGCCAGGAATGCGGCGCCTTCCTGAGTGAGCCGCTTTGTAAGTCAGCAGTTAAAGGGGGTGGAGGAGGTGCCTCGGGAGGAGTATCTATCCAGCGGCCAAGCAACAGGCCGCGATATTTTTGTGGCGTGAGGAAGAGCATTCTTGACCCTCCTGGTCCGATAAAAATTTATCCTCAAAATATTCCAGGCCATATTTGGACCCGCCCCCGGTGGTCCCTTTAAGGACACTGCCCATTTGTACTTGAAAGTTGCAAATGGGGTCCGACAACTGGAGCTCGATTTACTTATGCCTGCAGGTTCCGCTTATTTCAGGCAGGAGTGCTGGCAGCTAATTCCAGCTCCAGCTAAAACTCACATCAGGCAGGCCAAGGGGCACCCACTGTTTCCCTGCCATTTTCAACTGCCATACAACAACAACTTGCATTTATATAGCAGCTTTAACATAGTAAAATGTCCCAAGGTGCTTCACAAGAGATTAATCAGGCAAAATTTGACACCGAGCCAAAGGAGGAGACATTCGGACAGGTGGCCAAAATGCCTGGTCAAAGAGGTAGATTTTAAGGAGCGTCTTCAAAGGAGGAGAGAGAGGTGCAGAGGTTTAGCGAGGGAATTCCTCGATGGCTGAAGGCACGGCCTGCCAATGGTGGGATGCAGAAGAGGCCAGAGTTGGAGGAACTCAGAGTTCTTGGAGGGTTGTAGGGCTGGGGGGTGGTTACAGAGATAGGGAGGGGCGAGGCCATGGAGGGATTTGAGCATCATGTAAACAGATGGCTGGGAGTTGAAAATTGCCCCCTACTGTTTCTCATTCTTTCTTAGGACCTGAAAAATGTGGACTCCTCAGTCTTCCCTTTTTCCTACCATCTACAGGCTTTTAAAACCCAGGCTTTCCACCACTTAACCCCTCCTTCTTGATTTACTTGCTCTTTGTTGAACTGTGGTAACATCCCACTTTATGCGGTTAGAAGTATGAGAGACACAGTGAATGGGGACTGTACCCTGAACAGGGGGAATGTGTCCCTGACAACATCTTTCCTATTAAGTCATTCATTGTGAAATTATCAACAGATCATACAATGAAACGTGCTAAAATATATCTCGCATGGAAAGAGTTAAAGGCTGTGACCGTGACTCTCTCCGCCCCTGGAAAGCAGTCTCTGGATTTTGATAATGGCTGTGATAAAGCCAAGCAAACAACGAATCAAAGTCATAAACATAAAAGATTAGCATGCCTCTGCCAGCCCCTGCCTGGTGAGTCACTTATCTAATCCCGCTGCCCTGAATTACCAGAATGACTATGAGCTGGTGGTGTTGTGAACAATCGGGGACAATAAGATTATATTTAGAAGGGGCTTACCGTTTTTGCATACTAGCCGTAATTTATTTTAAAAGTGCTCAGACTCACACTGAGGTTCAGCTGCATAATTCACGCAGTGAATGTCTGGAACCATGTAGCTTGCAATTCATTTACAAAAGTGCTCTCAAAGCCTGAACTGGATCTTAAAGCTGCCAATTTTTTTTCTCTGTTCCGCCTCAACGAGAGCAAAAATCACAACTCCAAAATGTTTAGCATATCTTGATTCTAATGCCTCCCTAAGTTGAAAAACAACTGGGTGAGAGGACTGTGTTCCCCGCCTGTTATTAAACTTCTATCTGGTTTAAAAAGCCCCTGGCTGGAGATGCTACCTCAGTTCGGCCGTTGACAGATGTTGCTTTCTATACCGCTTATGTAGCGACATGTTTAGTGATGGAGCTGAATCCTGAGAAGGGAATAACTGCTTTGCCAAGAAACATTCTGCCTGGATCTGGGTTCCCATAAGCTTAGATAAAAACGGCCAATTTATAAATCTCTGTAACACAGCCCATTAAATCACTCATTCAGCAATTCAATTAAGACAAATAATTGGCAGGAAAAATTGAGCAAAACATATATTCACCCAAAGTATTGGGATTTCTAAAACATGCTGATGCCTCGGTGAAATTTCACAGTATTTAATAGGTTCATTATCAAACATATATAAGTGGGAAAAAATTTCTGCTCAGAGCTGGCAAGGCCGCATTTATTGCCCATCCCTAGTTGCCCTGAGAAGGTGATGGTGGACCTTCTCCTTGAAGCACTTCAGTCCTTGTGGTGATAATGCTCCCACGATATTAGCTAGGGAATTCCAGGATATTAACCCAGCGCCGATAAAGAAAAGTTGATAAAGGTCCAAGTCAGGATGATGTGTGACTTGGAGAGGAAGTTTGAAGTAATGGTGTTCCCACAAAATTGTTGCTCTTCTTCTAGGTGGCAGAGGTCACAGGGGAGAAAGGTGATGTTGAAGTAACCTTGGTGAGTTACCGTGGCTACAGTGCACTGGTGATAGTGAGTCCAATGGCAAGGGTGCTGATCAAACAAAGCGGTCTGTCCTAAGTGTGGACTTAATCTAATTACCACTTTCAGTTAAAATTCTGATGTCAGTAAGTGCTCAGGGCAAAATCTGCCTCTCCCTCCTTCACCTTTGGGGCTCCTCTACCCACTTTAAATGATCCTGCCTCTGAATGCTGCAGTGGGGGAATTTCTGCTGTTGGCAGTAGCAGGCTTCCGTCGCCCACGAGGATCTTGCTGGGAGCCCGCCCTGCATACATAATGCTCCCTCATCCTGGCAAACAGATCGGGGTGATGGCAGACATGAAATGATAATCCAGGACCAGCCCTCGTAAGCACAGTTCTATAAACATTCCTAAGCAGACACACCACTCTGATAGGCATCCATTCTCTCTCATACATTACAACTTTACAACAGTGACCACACTTCAAAAAGTACCTCATTGGCTGTAAAGCGCTTTGGGACGTCTGGTGGTCATGAAAGGCGCTATATAAATGCACGTCTTTCTTTCTTTAATATACACGTACCATCTCTCACAAACACGTGGCTGGATTTCCTTTTGAAAAAACACCCATATTTGGGCAGTTTTGTGGTGGTCAAAATAGTCAAATTGGGCAGTGCAGTTTACTGCCACAATCCCACCCCAAGAGACGCTCACCAGAATGCTTCTCCAGATAACTGTCTGTCTGGAACCAATGTCATTGGGGGTGGGGGTGCACGGCCTAGGACTCTGCACCATTTCCCCTAATTAGAGCCCATAATCAGACGTCAGGAAACATCACCACGACACACGTTATTCGCGACCTTTAAAGTAGTAAAATGTCCCAAGCCGCTTCACAGGAGCATTATTAAATAAAATTTGACACCGAGCCATGTAAAGAGATATTAGCCTGATAATCTGCATCCCAGAGTACTAAAAGTGGTAGCCATGGAAATAGTGGATGCATTGGTTGTCATCTTCCAAAAGTCTATAGATTATGGAACAGTTCCTGCAGATTGGAGAGTGGCAAATGTAACCCCACTATTTAAAAAAGGAGGGAGAGAGAAAACAGGGAACTACAGACTGGTTAGCCTAACATCAGTAGTAGGGAAAATGCTAGAGTCTATTATAAAGGATGTGATAACAGGACACTTAGAAAATATCAACGGGATTAGACAAAGTCAACATGGATTTATGAAAGGGAAATCGTGTTTGACAAACCTACTGGAGTTTTTTGAGGATGTAACTGGTAGAATAGATAAGGGAGAACCAGTGGATGTGGTGTATTTGGATTTTCAGAAGGCCTTTGATAAAGAGGTTAGTGTGCAAAATTAAAGCACATGGGATTGGGGTAATATACTGGCATGGATTGAAAATTGGTTAACAGACAGGAAACAGAGAGTAAGAATAAATGGTTTTTTTTCGGGGTGGCAAGTGGTGACTAGTGGGGTGCCGCAGGGATCAGTGCTTGGGCCCCAGCTATTCACAATATATATCAATGATTTGGATGAGGGAACCAAATGTAATATTTCCAAGTATGCTGACGACACGAAACTAGGTGGGACTGTGAGTTGTGAGGAGGATGCAAAGAGGCTTCAAGGCGATTTAGACAAGTTGAGTGAGTGGGCAAATACATGGCAGATGCAGTATAACGTGGATAAATGTGAAGTTATCCACTTCGGTAGGAAAAACAGAAAGGCAAAGTATTATTTAAATGGTGATAGATTGGGAAATGTTGATGTACAAAGGGACCTGGGTGTCCTTGTACACCAGTCACTGAAAGTAAACATGCAGGTGCAGCAAGCAGTTAGGAAGGCAAATTGCATGTTGGCCTTCATTGCAAGAGGATTTGAGTACAGGAGCAAGGATGTCTTACTACAGTTATACAGGGCCTTGGTGAGACCACCCCTGGAGTACTGTGTGCAGTTTTGGTCTCCTTACCTAAGAAAGGATATATTTGCCATAGAGGGAGTGCAGCAAAGGTTAATCAGACTGATTCCTGGGATGGCAGGACTGTCGTATGAGGAGAGATTGGGTCGAATGGCCTGTATTCACTAGAGTTTAGAAGAATGAGAGGGGAGCTCATTGAAACGTATAAAATTCTGACCGGGCTAGACAGACTGGATGCAGGGAGGATGTTTCCCCTGGCTGGGGGCTCTAGAACGAGGGGTCACAGTCTCAGGATACGGGGTAGGACATTTAGGACTGAGATGAGGAGAAATTTCTTCACTCAGAGGGTGGTGAACCTGTGGAATTCTCTAGCACAGAAGTCTGTGGAGGTCAAGTCACTGAATATATTTAAGAAGGAGATAGATAGATTTCTAGACGCAAAAGGCGTCAAGGGGTATGGGGAGAGCGCGGGAATATGGTATTGAGATAAAGGATCAACCATGATCATATTGAATGGTGGAGCAGGCTCGAAGGGCCGAATGGCCTACTCCTGCTCCTATTTTTCTATGTTTCGAAATAACTCCTCCCCATGACGTTAGGGTTTCATACTACTTACACAGTCTCACTGGATCGATAATTTGCCTTGTTTGACACAGTTTATCCTAAATAAGTATTTAGAAACCTTTTATGCATTTGTCACAGTGTCACAAAGTTCACTGGCTTCTTGGCTTAAGCTGTAATGTATTAAACAGCAAACTGAAAATCATCAAGGGTCCTGCAACAATCCTTCCCTCGCATTCAAAATGAATACTGGATCGCGTTGTATATCCATACGACCAAGATCAATGGCGCCAGTTGAAAATACGACTGGCTATAAAGTGCTTAACTTCTGAGATCACTTCAACAATTAAAAAAAATATAGCTCATCGTAAAGAAACTTAATTTGCTGCCGGGCAGCTGGAGTCGGCACTGTGTTGCGTGGCACGGCCCTTCATATTTCAGCTCCGTCTCCTGCCAAAGTTCATACATTGACCCCATTCGCCAAGAGCAATTCAACGTCTGATAATACCTTTGTAAACCCAGTGTCAGTACAGACTGACTCGAGTGTAAGCACAGTGCGCGTTACATTTTAACAGAGTCGAGTCTGATAAATGTATAAATAGTTTGATGTGCTGGTTTAGTGCAGATTGGTATAAGCTCGCCTGAAAGAAAAGTAGCAGAAAAATACTGAACAAAACAATGAGGTAGAAACATGGGAATATAAAGGACTGTAAAAGACCACTGCGATCCCTGTGTTTGGGAATTATCATACCCACGATACCGCTCATACTCTTCGATCAAATTTGTCTCCAACTACTCACCCAATTCTCTCTTCAATTCGCTGATAGAATCAGCCCCTACCTCCTCTGACAGCCCATTCCATACATTCACCACCCTCTGCATGACAACAACTTGTATTTCTATAGCGCATTTAACGTAGTTAAAAACATCCCAAGGCCTTCACAGGAGCGTTATCAGACAGAATTTGACACGAGCCCCGTGAAGAGATTGGGACAGGTGACCGAAAGCTTGGTCAAAGAGGTAAGTTCTCTAAACTGGGGTAGATGTTAGCTCTCATCGCGGAACGGGTGGGCGGTGGGAGGAACATCCACCCATTCCTGCCAGCGGGAGGCCCAGCCCATTTTGAGGGCCGGGCCTCAATACCATGTACGGACCCCCCCGCCCCCCCCCCCCCCCCCCCGCCCACCCCACCCCACAACGGGTGCCTTACTGCTGCTTAGCAGCTCCGCGCCACTGCAATATCAGGCAGCCCAGAGTCCGAGCCAGCCGGCAGGCAGATAGGTCATGGGGCTGGGGGGCGGGGAGGGGCAGGGGTCGATCAGGGAGTTGGGGGAGCCTGGGCCTGCAGTGGCCCGCAGTATTCTTGTGGTGCCTGGAGGAGCACTCCTGCTCCTCTTGGCCCCACAGAAATAATTCTGAACTTATCTTTTCCTGCAGCATCCAGATGTTCCTTGAAATTGTGCTGGGGTCCTATGCACATCATAGGAGCCCCAATTTGTGTGCTGCATTGAGACTCCCACCTGATTCAAGCAGGCACCTAGGCTGCCCAGCTGAAGGCTCCAGGAAGTACCAAATTGGTAGGGTGTAGCTAATAATGTGGAGGACCGCAACAAAAAACAGGAAGGCCTAAACAGTCTTGCAAGAGAGGGCAGATAAATGGCAAATGAAATTCAACGTGGCAAAATGTGAGGTGGTTCATTTTGGTAAGAGGAAGAAGGCCACTTAGTCCATGGAAGGTAAGAAACTAAATGAGGTAGAGGAGCAAGGAGATCTGGGAATGCAGTTGCATAAATCGTTAAAAGTAGCAAGTAAGGACATAGTGCAAGTAAAGTACTGGCGTTCATTTCTGGAGGAATCAAATACAAAAGCAGGGAGGTAGTGTTAAATTTATAGAAAACCTCGGTTAGACCACACTTGGAGTATTGTGAGCGGTGGCTTCTTACTGGGTGGCTGGATTTACTCTTATAAACCATGGATGCGTGTCTACATTGAATTAATGGAATAAAGGTTATATTTTAACACATGAAGGAAATAGGCGAATAGATAGAAAGAATTGCATTTATATAGCACCTTTCACAAGCTTTGGATGCTCCAAAGCACTTTACAGCCAATGAAGTACTTTTGAAGTGTAGTCACTGTGACACGTAAGCCAATTTGCGCACAGCAAGGTCCTACAAACAAGAATGAGATAATGACCAGATAATCTGTTTTAGTGATGTTGGTTGAAGGATAAATGCTGGCCAGGACACCGGGGAGAACTCCCCTGCTCTTATTCAAATAGTGCCACCTGAGAAGGTTGTTGGGGGCCTCAGTTTAGCATCTCATCTGAAAGACGGAATCTCTGACAATGCAGCACGCAGAACTGGAGTGTCAGCCTGGATTATTGAGATAGAGGATCAGCCATGATCATATTGAATGGCGGAGCAGGCTCGAAGGGCCTACTCCTGCTCCTATTTTTCTATGTTTCTAGGACAGGTGAGCAAAAGCTTAGTCAAAGCGTCTTAAAGGAGAAGAGAGAGCTAGAGAGGTTTAGGGAGGGAATTGCAGAGCTTAGGTCGGAGGTAGCTGAAGGCAATGTTGAAACGCTGAAAATTGGGGATGCATAAGAAACTGGAATTGAACTGCTCCTGTGAAGCACCTTGGACATTTTACTAAGTTAAAGGCGCTATATAAATACAAGTTGTTGTTGTTCCGATTGCCTTTTCTGGAGACCGATCCCCCAAGTTCCGCACTCATGAGGACGGCCTCAACCGGGATCTTGGGTTTATGTCACGATACATGACGTAGAGTCATCCAGACTCGAGTCGTCGTTGGCTTGTTCACAGATGTGATTCCCAGTAAAAAAGTAAAAATTTTAAAGTTTATCGTTTTCCATACCGACTGCAGCTTTTGACACATTAGACCCCCTGTAACCCCACCTCATTGTCTCAGTTGTATCTTGCTATGTCTTTGATGTGGTGCCTTCCTGGCTGACCTGATTGTTTATCTGCCGAGGTGTGACAAAAGGCAGTCAGGAGGATTAAATGTAGTCGTCTGCCATTGTAAGTTACACATGCATTGTTCTCTATCTATATATGCTTTGTCGATTTTGTATTCCTTTACTTCACCTGACGAAGGAGCAGCCGCTCCGAAAGCTTGTGATTTCAAATAAAACTGTTGGACTATAACCTGGTGTTGTGCGACTTCTCACTTTTGTCCCCCAGTGAGTGTTCGCTGTATTCACGGCTTTCACAGGCTGGGTGCTGATTGGCTGGGTCAGGAACTCTCTACTGTTGGCCTGATGACCTGTGTCCCACAAACAGCAATGTGATAATGACCAGATAATCTGTTTTTGTTATGTTGATAGAGGGATTAATATTGGCCAGGACACCGGGGATAACTCCCCTGCTCTTCTTCAAAATAGTGCCATGGGATCTTTTACCTCCACCTGAGAGAGCAGACGGGGCCTCGGTTTAACGTCTCATCCGAAAGATGGCACCTCCGACAGTGCAGCAATTCCTCAGTATTGCACTGGGGTATCAGCCTAGATTTTTTGTGCTCAAGTCTCTGGAGTGGGACTTGAACCCCCAACCTTCTGACTCAGAAGAAAGGTTGCTACCCAGCAGAGCTACTGGATGTCACTCTGTAGGGCTGGAAGATGTTACAGAGATGGACAGGGGCGAGGCCATGGAGGGATTTGAAAACAAGGATGAGAAGATTAGTACTTTTTGAAGCTGAAGGGGATGCTAGCCCTCCATCCCCACATCAGGAGATGAGATGCACAGGAAGGAAAGAAGTGGAGCATGGTAGCCAGCAACCTATAGCCAGAAAAAGGTGATAGCAACTTATAGCTGAGTGTTTCCACGAAATAAAAGTAAAGAAACCACGCATCCCCTGGTATCTATTCCTCCCCATCCATAACTGCCTCACAAAGATTTGCATTCCCAGAGACTTTTACGTCTAGCCTCCGTAATAAATACTGAATAAATAATGATGATCTTCCAAAATTGAGTTTAATAAATCGGAGGAGGGTGATATCACTCTTTCGATCCTTCTCGAGTCTCTGGTTCTTTCGCAGTGTGAGCATCAAGTGCAGAGCATGGTATTTTACCCTGTCTCCCTGCCACAGCACAATGGTGCTGGAATTATATGGAAACCTAATCAACTCAATGGCTATGCCCAATCAGTCAGAGCAAAAAATCGATTGAATACCTTGAATTGAAATCTCCACGCCAGGTTTTCTATTGCCAGGTTAAGGTGTCACAATATCTGGTCCTAAGACCTCTGCAACCTGTCTGACGACCCTGCACAAAGTAGGCTGTACTCCTCCCTGGTCCCCCTCCAGTTAAAACACCAGGAAATAGATTGTTCTAATGCTTATCACCATTTGCTTTCAATAAAGCATTTGTTTCAAATCCCAGTGGCCCATTTCTAAGCTGCACGCAAGGAAAATAGTTAAAACATGTTGAAGCAAGGTTGGAGCTTTCATTTAAGGCTGCATTGTGTGCAAAAAGCTGAATTTTATTGCATTGAGGAGTTTCATGGGAGATAGTAGTTAATATAAATGCGGACCAATTCTGAACAGCATTATTCTGCTTATTTATCTACAAAATCCATTTGAAAAGAGCCAGACGTGCTCACTTGGAGCAATTTATGAGAATACGTTGATGCCTTTTCAGCGTGCAGCCAACAGATAGACTTCTTCACAGAATGGGAGATTAAGCGTGGCATGCGCATCCAACATTACTGCTGTAAAACCATTTCATTTTGTTGGCAGCAATTCGACATTATTGCTTTAACATCATTTCTTTCCTGTTTCCTGTTTAAATGTAGAGGACCTCATTCATGGTGTCAGTGAACTATGACCCTTAACTGTGGTTACAAATCAATGCGGGCATGTTTTAGAGATAGCTGAATCGAACATCCATTTTAACCCTTGACATTCTTCGAGCTTCTTTTATTCTTTCAAGCATAGACAGCGGGAGGGAAAATTTGTATTTTTTTTCGGTATGGGGAAAGGGATAAAGAAAACACTTAAATACAGTCTTTCTTTCTCAGATATTCAGCCTATCAGTGGAGACCCTGCAGCTATAAACAAGAACCTGCATAGCACTATACAGTTTTATCACACCGACAAGGTCACTACTGCCTGTGAGTTCAAAAGAGCTATTTTTGCTCTATTACTGTAGGAACACTTATTTATTTTTAACTAAAACTCATGACTTTGCATTCAATTATTGTCTTGCCTCTGCGTCAGAAGGATTGTGGGTTCAAGTCCCACTCCAGGGACTTGAGCACAAAAATCTAGGCTGACACTCCCAGTGCAGTGCTGAGGGAGTGCTGCTCTGTCGGAGGTGCCGTCTTTCAGATGAGACGTTAAACCGAGGCCCCGTCTGCTCTCTCTCAGGTGAACGTAAAAGAACCCATGGCCACTATTTCGAAGAAGTGCAGGGGAGTTATTCTTGGTGTCCTGGCTAATATTTATACCTCAACCAACATCACTAAAACAGAGTAAAAGATTGCTGTTTGTGGGAGCTTGCTGGGTGCAAATTGGCTGCCGCGTTTCCTATATTACAACAGTGACTACACTTCAAAAAGCGCTTCATTGGCTGTAAAGCGCTTTAGGATGTCCTGAGGTTGTGAACGGCGCTATATAAATGCAAGTCTTTCTATATATATTGATCATATTTATTTATTTACGCCTTGCCTATTTTCTCCTCTCCTTTTCTGAAGGTGCTGATCCTTTGCTGGGGTAGTATGCCACGGGTACTGGTCATGCTCCAGTGCTTCATCAAAGTGATCATTTGTCATGTATTGGCTTTGACAATGAGAGATAGCAGACTACTCAACTGCGGAGGCTTGATAGCCAGGCCTGATACTGCCCTTATCTGATTTTCATCCGTGTCCACTTCCAGCCAGGACTGCTAGATAGTGATCAGGGAAGTCTTGCTGAGTTGCAGTGCAACTACCATCACCTCTATCTGTCTCTTTTTCTTCTCTTTGCCAGTCTGTTTCTCTTCATTTTCTGTCCTCTCTTTCTGTCTCTTTGGGCTGGATTTTGATACTGGGGCGGGTTGGGGCCATGTCATCCGCTTTTCGTGTTATCCACCCGCCTGCAATTGGATGTGGGAGATTTTTGCAATTTTCACTTAATTGGGCAATTGAGTTCCAGCATGTGGGAACCCATGAACCAATTCGTGTTTTCAGTCTGAAAGTCGCCTCTGATGATGTCATCATTGCTGCTGCATTGAAGGTCTGCAAAGACTGCCTGGCCTTTGCTGTGAGAGGACCTGGATGCAAAATGAGCAGCAGCAACAGCAAGAGAGAGAGAGAGAGAGAGAGAGAGATTTCCACCACCACCACCACACTCATTCACTGATAGTCAGCCCAGCCACTGATAGTCAGCTATCCAAATGTGCTCCCACCAGGTTTCACATACGTGGTTCAGAACAGGCGTGCTTCACGTAGAACAGGGGTTAAAATCACAAAGGCCTTTCAAAATGGCATTATAGAGCCAATTTAGTGCTTGTTAAGAGCCTTAACAGCCTATCCCGTCTCTTAAAGGCGAGACGCAGTCGGGACCAGCAGACACGATTTAATGAAAATTGCATGGAGGCGGGATGGAGGCGGACTTGTGCCCGCCCACCAGTTTTCGCAATTTTAACCCCCCACACGCCTCCAAACCCGCCTCCACGGGTCAATGAAAATCCAGCCCTTCATCTTTCACTCTGTGCCCCTCTCTCTCTCTCTATGACTGAGCCTATTTGTATGTGATTGTATCTCTTTCACACTCTCTCTTTCTGTCTGTGACTCTCAGGCCCTGATTTTTGACACCGGGTGGGTTTTGAGTGAGTGGGTTTGATGGAGTGAGTTGGAAACTCGTCCTCTGCCACAGAAACCAGGCCCGGGACATTTTAACTCCTGGGCCTTGTTAACATGTGGGCGGGAAACGGCTGTTGCCCTGTGGAAAACCAGGCGGCCCACGCAAGGGTTGCCAACTCTAGTTGGACGTAGTCCTTGAGATTTCATCACATGATCGCCTGCCTCCAAAAGACCTGCCCCCACGCTCCCACCATTGGTCGCCTGACATGTCAATCCTCTCAGAGCAACGGCCTTCCCCACGACAATAGGAAAACGAAAAGATAAGGGGTTGATTTCCCCCGGATCCTTTAGGTGCTAAAGGGTGTCTGAGGTGGCCAATATGGGGTGTTAAGCCGAAATGCCGGTTTAGCCCACGTTCAGCACAAGGCGCCATCTTGGTAAAGGAGTTGGAGCTTGCGCTAGGAACGGCCGCCCGGAGAATTGTTAAACAGCTGATTACCTGCTGGCACTCATTAACGAGGCTGCACGGCATTTTGGTGGTGAGCGCTTGACCTAACACCCTCTCCTAACAGCGACCAGCTGATTGAGACTAAACTAGTCCTTGCTGAAAATTTCGAGTGATACTTAAAGATATATCACCTTTTACTCTTCACTCGCTGCTGGAGGTTTGAAGAGGACTTTTGAAACGCATCGGGAGACTTTCTGGGACACTTTGTTAAGACTTCACCAACACTCTATCAACGTTTAATCCATAAATTCTCTGAGGACTTCACCTAAACGGAGTGAGTGCTGTGCTACTGCACTTTATTGGACAACTTATAGGAGTCACCAGGAGAAAGGGAGGGCTTTCTCTTGCCAGGGGCCCCCCTTGGTCTGCAGGAGGAATGGGAGGAGGACATGAGGCCAGGCAGAGCAGCACCAGCTGCTGTAGAAGAGAGGGACAGGAGGGCAAGGTGGACTCCTTCCCCCTCACCCCGCCCCCCTTGCAGGTCCAGGGCATCCCTCCTCCTCTTGACCTCCTCCACCAGGACCTCCAGTGCCAGGTCCGAGAACCTGTGCGCCCTCTCACCCGGTCCCTGAGCCATCCTGAAACCTGCCGCTGTGTGTCAGCTAGCACACTCCAGACATTCAGTGGAAGTGGGTGCGTGGAGCCCACATATACTGCTCCACGGAAATTGCGTCTCATCAGTGCCTGAGCGCTAAACCTGCAAGCAAGTTCAAATTATAGGCACAAAATTGCATGTTAAAACCAGCCTTTCAAACAGGCGTGTCTTATTAGCACAGCACCCATTTAGCGCCAGTTTTCATCCTTTCACCAAAATAATCCCCTAATTACCCAACTGAATGATTCTTAGCTGTCAGTGAAACAGCCTTTTTTCCCACGCTCCAATATTTTTATAACTAGGTGGTTGGGAGGATTCAGGAAAGAGTACATTTAAAAGCAGCGAGAGAAATGTCAAGGCTCTAGAGCAGAGTAGAGTTTTGGGTAAAAATAAGCAGAGTGGGTCAGGAAGGGACAGAGAGAGTAACAATGGTAATAAGGCATCAGTGACTAAGGTGACATCAGGGAAAAATAGAAATAAGTCAAAGCTAAAGGCACTATATTTGAATGTGCAAAGCATTCGCAACAAAATAGATGAATTAATAGCGCAGATAGAAATTAACAGATTTGATCTAATAGCCATAACGGAGACATGGTTGCAAAGTGGCCAAGGTTGGGAACTAAATATTCCAGGATACTTAACATTTAGAAGAGATAGGCAAAATGGAAAAGGAGGAGGGGTAGCCCTGATAATAAAGGATGGGATAAAGACAGCAGAGAGAAAGGATCTTAGCTCCGAAAATCAAGAAGTAGAATTCGTTTGGGTGGAGCTAAGAAACAGCAAGGGGAAGGAAACATTGGTGAGAGTTGTTTATAGGGCCCAAATAGTAGTTGTAATGTAGGGCAAAGTATAAATCAGGAAATTAGAGGCGCATGTAACCAGGGTAATAGGGTAATCATGGGAGACTTTAATCTACATATAGACTGGGCAAACCAAATTTGTAGTAATAGTATGGAGGACAAATTCATGGAATGTATGCAAGATAGTTTTCTAGATCAGTATGTTGAGGAATCAACTAGGGAACAAGCTATTTTAGATCTAGTATTGTGCAATGAAAAAGGGTTAATTAATAACCTTGTAGTAAAAGGGCCTTTAGGGAAGAGTGACCATAATATGATAGAATTTTATATTGAGTTTGAAAGTGATTTAGTTAAATCCAAAACTAGGGTCTTAAATCTAAACAAAGCAAACTACGTAGGTATGAGGGGCGAGTTGGCTAAGATAGATTGGGAAACTACATTAAAAGGTATGATGGTAGACAAGCAATGGCTAGCATTTAAAGAATTAATACATAATTTACAACAAATATACATTCCTTTAAGGCAAAAAAAAACCACAGGAAAAGTGGTCCAACCATGGCTAACAAGAGAAGTTAAAGATAGTATTAGATCAAAGGAAGAGGCTTATAATGTTGCCAAAAAGAGTAGTAAGCCTGAGGATTGGGAGGATTTTAGAATTCAGCAAAGGAGGGTCAATAAATTGATAAATAAAGGGAAAATAGAATACAAGAGTAAACTAGCAAGAGACATAGGCCCAGAAATTTGGGTCCCCACGGGTGAGTACGCGTTGTGTACTCACCCGTAAGGCCAACGAAAGTGCTGGTTTCGCGCATGCACTGCGCATGCGCTGGAAACTGGAACTTCCGTTCCCTTGAAGGAAGGGGTTCGGAGGTCAAATGCGTGCGCCGGAGAGGCAGCGTGTAGACATGGAACTTTGGCTTTTTTTTTTACAGGTTTCTCCGTGCAGGTAAGTCCCTTGCAGCTGCGCGTGGAAAAAGCAGGCGCAAGGCCTGCTTTTAACAAGGTAAGAGGTGAATTAAGTAAAATTGAAATTTTTTTTCCACAGGCTTATCATTTTTAAATACTTTAAAGAAAGGTAAGTTTATTTTTAGCCCCGTTAAAAACTTTAATTAATTTTTTCAAAAATTAAAATTTTTGTTTAAAATAGTTAATCTATGTAATTGATAGTTATTTTAAAAATGTGATTTTTTTTTTAAAGTTTATTTGAAGTTTTACTTAGGTTTTGGGGCCGATCACTATTCATAGATTTGACAGGTCTTCCTGTCAAATCTATGAATAGAGATTCCCTGCTCCGATTGGCTCCCCAGGGCCCATGTGATCCCAGGGGACGCTGCAAACTAGCTTCGCCGCTGGGATACACGAGCACTGCACACCGGCAGCTGGAGGAGGCCCAGGATCAGAATCCCACGCGGGCCCACAGCACAATGGCAGGCGTGCTATGTAAGTGCAGGTCGGGGGCTTGCACCCGCGGGAAGCCTCCGACCCAAACTTCTGGGCCATAAAAACAGACTGTAAAAGCTATGTAAAAAGGAGAAGATTAACGAAAGTAAATGTGGGTTCCTTATAGGCTGAGACAGGAGAAATTATAATGGGGAATAAGGAAATGGCAGAGAAATTAAACAAATACTTTGGGCTGGATTTTCAATGACCCGTGGAGTCGGGTTTGGAAGCAGGGGGGGGGGTTAAAGTTGCAGATTCGGGGGTCCTGACCCCATCCCGCCTCCAACCCGCCTCCATGCCAGTTTCTCTGGTGGCGGGTACCCGACCTGTGCTGAGACCCAACTCCCCGAGGCGGGAAGGGATTAGTGACAATTAACTGCCTGTTAACAGATAGTTAACAGGCAGTTTTTTGCATAATCCCTATTTTAAAAAGAAAAGTGTGGGCTTCCCGACAGGTGGCAACCACGCCTAGTTATCGGGGCGGGCCGTGGGTCTGCAGGGGTTGGAGGGGTCGACATGTCCGGTGGGCAGGTGAGTGATGGGTGCATGTGTGCAGAGGTAAGTGTGTAAGGTAAGTGCTAAGTGTTGGAAAAAGTTTTACTTACCTTAACTTCCTCCTGCAGGTGTCAGCCCTTCAGTTCTCGGGAGTTAGAAATCTCACCGGCACAGAAAGCAGGAAAGCCGTGGTTCTGTCAAAAACTGCAGCCTTCTGTTTTCTGTGCTGGAATGATTTCTAACTCAGCCTGAAAGGAAGGACTGAAGTTAGAAATCATACTGTCAGTGTTTGACAGCTTCACAGAGCTGTCAAACGCTGATATTTAATCTGTCAAAAGCTCTTGACAGATGAAATGTCAATCTGTGACATCACCTGTTGCCGGGTGGCCCTTAATTGGCCTGCTGAGCCCACTGGGCGGGCTCAACAAGGTCAATCAAGGGAAAATACAGTGGGTTGGCCACATCTCGATGGAGGCGGGTTCACAAGCCAGAATGTGTGATTCCCGACCCCAACCCGACCCCAGTTTCAAAATCCAGCCCTTTGTGTCTGTCTTCATGAAAGAATACGCAAAAAACTTCCCAGAAATAGTGGAGAACCAAGGGTCTAGTGAGAATGAGGAACTGAAAGAAATTTGTATTAGTAAAAAAACAGAGAAATTAACGGTTCCCACCGATTAGAAGGTAGCAAATATAGCCCCACAATTTAAGAAAGGAGGGAGCGAGAACATAAGAACATAAGAAATAGGAGCAGGAGTAGGCCATTCGGCCCTTCGAGCCTGCTCCGCCATTCAATGAGATCATGGCTGATCTTCTGCCTCAACTCCATTCACTGGCCCTATCGCCATATCCCTTGATGCCCTTACTAGTCAGAAATCTATCGACTTCTGTTTTGAATATACCCAATGACTGAGCCTCCACAACCCTCTGGGGT
This sequence comes from Squalus acanthias, assembly GCA_030390025.1. Lineage (NCBI taxonomy): Eukaryota > Metazoa > Chordata > Chondrichthyes > Squaliformes > Squalidae > Squalus > Squalus acanthias. Next base: position 13,144,514 of record CM059435.1, on the reverse strand, counting down.
AGAGAATTCCAAAGATTCACCACCCTCTGTGTGAAGAAATTTCTTCTCATCTCAGTCCTGAATGGCCTACCCTTTATTCTGAGGCTGTGGTCCCTGGTTCTAGACTCCCCAGCCAAAGGAAACATTCTCCCAGCATCCATCCTATCAAGCCCTGTAATAATTTTGTATGCTTCAATGAGATCCCCTCTCATTCTTCTGAATTCAAGAGAATACAGGCCTAGTTTATTCAATCTCTTCTCATATGACAGTCCCGCCATCCCAGGAATCAATCTCGTGAACCTTCGTTGCACTCCCTCTATGGCAAGTATATCCTTCCTTAGGTGAGGAGACCAAAGTTGTACACAGTACTCCAGGTGTGGTCTCACCAAGGCCCTATATAATTGGAGTAAGACTTCTTTACTCCTGTACTCAAATCCTCTTGTAATGAAGGCCAGCATACCATTTGCCTTCCTAATGGCTTGCTGTACCTGCACATTCACTTTCAGTGACTCAAGTACAAGGACACCCAGGTCCCTTTGAGCATCTGCATTCCCCAATCTTTCACCATTTAGGAAATACTCTGCCTTTCTGTTTTTTCTACCAAAATGGATAACTTCACATTTATTCACATTATATTCCATCTGCCCACTCACTGAACCTGTCGAGATCCCCTTGAAGCATCTTCACATCCTCTTCACAACTGACACTGCCACCTAGCTTTGTATCATCAGCAAATTTGGAAATGTTACATTTAGTCCCCTCATCCAAATCATTGATATAGATTGTGAATAGCTGGGGCCCAAGCACCGATCCTTGCGGTACCCCACTAGTCACAGCCTGCCATCCTGAAAAAGAAAACGGGGAACTACAGACCAGTTAGCCTGACATCAGTAGTAGGGAAAATGCTGGAATCTATTATTAAGGACGTGGTAACAGGGCACTTAGAAAATAATAATAGGATTGGACAGAGTCAACATTTATGAATGGGAAATAGCGTTTGACAAATCTGTTGGAGTTTTTTGAGGTTGTAATTAGCTTCTTGAGTGTTGTTGGAGCTGCACTCATCCAGGCAAGTGGAGTGTATTCCATCACACTCCTTACTTGTGCCTTGTAGATGGTGGAAAGGCTTTGGGGAGTCAGGAGGTGAGACACTCGCCGCAGAATATGAGGGTTCACCAGACTGGTTCCTGGGATTGGGGGATTGTCCTATGAGGAGAGATTGAGTAGACTAGGCCTATATTCTCTCGAGTTTAGAAGAATGAGAGGTGATCTCATTGAAACATACAACATTCTTACAGGGCTTGACAGGGATGTTTCCCCTGGCTGGGGAGTCAAGAACCAGGTGTCACAGTCTCAAAATAAGGGGACAGCCATTTGGGACTGAGATGAGGCGAAATTTCTTCACTCAGAGGGTTGTGAATCTTTGGAATTCTCTACCCCAGAGGGCTGTGGAGGCTCATTCATTGAGTACATTCAAGACAGAGATCGCTAGATTTTTGAATATTAAGGGAATCAAGGGATATAGGGATAGTGCAGGAAAGTGCAGATGAGGTAAAAGATCAGCCATGATCTTATTGAATGGCGGAGTAGGCTCGAAGGCTACTCGAATGGCCTTCTCCTGCTCCTATTTCTTATTATGTTCTTATTATTAACTGGCAAACAGAATTTTTCAAAGAAAATGACAAAAACACACAATTTGTTTGAATGCTCCTATGATATTTCTCTCGGGTGTTGTTAGCATAAGTGTCCAGGAGACTCCAGGCCAATCCTGGAGGGTTGGTAGCCCTAGCCCACGGCCATACACCGGCATGCTGGTAGACATGGGGAAGGGGGTTCTGGGAGGGTCTCGTAGGAAAGAAGCAGGGGCGGGTGGGCGGGGGGGGAGAGAGAATCTGGGGTGGGGGGAGGCACTCCTGCTCCTTCTCACCCCAGAAAGAATTTTTAAAAAACTTCTTAAATGGCCCCTTCAAGTCCCGGATCCTCTTCTCGCTTGATTTTACCTGGCTTCCCCGCTCAGGCTGCCATTAAGATAGCAGTCTGGGCCCGATGACGTCAGGGGACTTCGATCTGCTTATGTCAATGAGGACCACGCCGGCTTTGGACGGGTGGTTGAGCTGCCCGTCAAGAAGTCTGAATAAAAATTGCAGACTGTGGGATCCGGGTGGATCCAGGGTAGTTAAGTTACCCAGGGCATTTTAACAGTCCACTCACCCTATTTCCGCTGGGCGGATGGATAGGGTTAAAATCGTCCCCTTCTGTCTGTTTCTCTCTCTGTCTCTTAATCTCTATCTCTTTCCAGCTGGATCTTTGTCTCATCCTCTCTGTCTTTCGGTCTCTCTGTCCCTATTTCTGTTTCTATCTTTGTAGGAGTGTCTTTTTTTCTCTGTTTGTCTCTCACTCTCTGTCTGTCTGCTACTCTCTCCCTTTCTTGCTTATCCCTGTTTACAAGTTCCAAACCTGATGAGGTATCAGCTCAGTGTTACTGATTCCAGTTATTCTGATTAGTAACAAAATGCTACTGCACAGCTAAAATTTTTGATATGATTGCATAAAACAATGTAAAATCTTTAAGCACAGTGTAAAAGCCATCCATATACCACCTCTTTAACTATTAGTATTTCAGCAGTAAGTTTCATCGAGTTTTATTTTAGCTCCGTGGTCATCGTTAGGATTGCAAGATAAATCTGACCATCTCATGAAAATTCAGGTGAAAAATTAAAAGATAAAAAAATGGGGTGTCAAATAAACACCCAAGATCTTTAGTTATGGGTCTGAAATGGAGGTAAGCTAACCTTCTGCAAACAACATTTGCATAGAAATCAAGGGACTTTGGTATGTATGGCAGAGCTTTTTGAAAAGTATTTTTTTTGACCGTTCTCAAACATAGCATCATCCCACTGACACTTTTCAACCTTGCGACGATCGTAATCTCTCTGTGTGAAGAATTCCTGAGTGAATGCAATCTTTGCCCCTCCTTCAAGGAGTGCTGGGCCAAATTATTTCTTGTGTTGTGAGCTATTAACTCACTGAGCACTGCAGTGCACATTTTAATTTTTGAAGTGTGCGCCACTTTTCTCTGTTGTGGGATTATGAAGTGTTGCTTCACACTAAATCTGGGCCAGCCTACAAATTTGGAACTTTCTTATACTTGCGACAATCCTGCAGACATTGGGTATATTAGTGGTCAAGTCTGAATTGCAGCCTATAGCAACAAAATGTAATTCGCTTTTATTCATTTTCGGGCTGTGGGTGTTGCTGGCAAGCCCAGCATTTCATGCCCATCCCTAGTTGCCCTTGAGAAGGTGGTGATAGGCCATCTTCTTGAACTGCTGCAGTCCGTGTGGTGAATGTGCTCCCATAGTGCTGTTAGGTAGGAAGTTCCAGGATTTTGACCCAGCGACGATGTAGGAATGGCAATATATGTCCAAGTCGGGATGGTGTGTGACTTAGAGGGGAGCTTGGAGGTGATGGTGTTCCCGTGAACCTGCTTCCCTTGTCCGTCGAGCTGTTGGCAGTCGCGGGTTTGGGAGTTGCTGCCAAAGAATCCTTGGTGAGTTGCTAATGTGCGTTATGTCGATCGTACACACTGCAGCCTCGGAACACCAGTGGTGGAGGGGATAGATGTTTAGGCTAATGGATGAGGTGCCAATCAAGCTTTGTCCTGGATGGTGTCGAGTTTCTTGAGCATTGTAGCAGCTACACCCATCCAGGTGAGTGGAGAGTATTCCATCACAATCCTGACTTCTGCCTTGTAGATGGTGGAGAGGCTTTGGGGAGTCAGGAGGTGAGCCACTCACCGCAGAATACCCAGCCTCTGACCTGCTCTAGTAGCCACGGCATTTAGGGTGCGTGGTCCAGTTGGCTTTCTGGTCAATGGTGACCCCCAGGATGTTGATGGTGGGGGGCTCAGTATTTTAATGCCATTGGCTGTTAAGGGCACGTGGTTAGGCTCTTTCTTGTTGGAGATGGTTATTTGTGTGGCACGAATGTTACTTGCCATTTATCTGATAGCTAAATATGTACTTGATAATATATCTTCTCTGTTAAAACCAGTCTTGGATTAATGCAACAAAGCTTGTACTTGAATGATGCAAATCTTCCACTCCATGACCATAGTGAGGGGGATGGGGAGGGTAGTTCTCATGCCAGTGTGTAATTAATATAGATAGCTCTACTGTTCCAATAGCTCCATTGCTGAATGCACTGTAAAGTATGAAACTGAACTAGAGAGACCAGGAAAGTCCCAGATTCCATCAGTGGTCTCTGAGATCACTGGTTCAACTTAGCAGGGTTCCTGTACATTGCTGTAACAGGCTTCAGCCCTTTTGGATTAGGGAGAGCAAAGAACTGAGCCAAGATTGCCACTCCTGACTGTGATCCGGTGACTTCTGCTGGAAAGTGCACAAGTGTGGAGTTTGCTTGAAGACAGGATCACGCTCAATTGTGATGACCCCTTACACGCAAATAGCCTGTCCGCACTCACAGACAAAGAACGTTCCCTTGTGACAAGGTTCCAAAGGGCAGCCAGTCCCGTGGAACCGTACCCAACAGGAGTCAGTGCCTTCAGGAGAGGAGGGGAGAAAACTGGAAGGGATAGGGAGGGGGAAAAAAAGTACAAAAAAATAGAAAGGTTCTGACAATTTAGACCAGAAAGCTTTGGGGTCCAGATTCACGAACGAAAGTGGCTTTAAACCTGGATTACAAAATAAACAGGGCTGCTGCAGATACAAACATCTACTGAACAGGTATCGAACAATCATTAGAATGAAAGAACACAGGGATAGAAAACCAATTGACTCTATGACCAAAAAGTTGTGATTACAACTAGGGCATTAAAGGAAGCTCATCGTATGTTGGCAGCCTCCCAGCGTTTTCTAAAACACAAGACCCCGACCATTCTGAGTTCTGACGAAAGGTCATCGACCTGAAACGTTAACTCTCTTTCTCTCTCCACGGATGTTGTCTGGCCTGCTGAGTTTTTCCAGCGTTTTCTGTTGTTACCCCGACCATTGATCTGCAAAGCTACTTTGGAGAACGGGAGTAACAGGGCCATAAAGGCTGCAGTACATCATCAACACTGGCCGTTTAGCCCGGTTATAGATCAGTGCTGCGTTAAGATCATTAGAGTCCCCCAGACACCGATATCAACAAAGTCCAGCGGCTGGGACAGGGAGGCTGCTAAAAAAAACAATCCACGGATTGAGGTTAAGACAAATGAACTTGAATTACTGGTATGGAGCTGCTGCCAGACAAAGCGAGTCACTCCTAATGAAACCACATCCTTCCTCGTAAACCTATAAATTAAATGTGGATCAGGGAAAGAAAAGAAAGAAAATCCCCTCAGCTCCCTCACGTGCTATTGTACAAGTTACAGTAACTCGTCCAGTCATGGTACATTGTTACAGAAAACTGGGCTAAATTTATCAATTAGGAACTTCTACTATAGATTTAATCATATTAACCATTATTACAACAAAGTAACCAATATTTAGTGAGACTGGTACCCAGGCTCACTCACTCCTGGTTCCTCCAAGTTCTGCCATGTTCCAACCCTAATTTCTCTTACTACCCTGGAACAGATACCATCCGTCCATGGGCATTTGTTCATTTTCAATCATTTAGGCCTGTTTGAAACCTCCCTTTCATTGATATACAGTCCTCAAGTTTGCCTGGATTAATATGGTCACAGTAAATGCTACGGTCGTCTCCTCCAGCGAATTCTTCAAGGAAGTATTCATTTGATATACTAATTATTCTTCTGACTAGTAAGGGCATCAAGGGATATGGCGATAAGGCCGGTGAATGGAATTGAGGCAGAAGATCAGCCATGATCTCATTGAATGGCAGAGCAGGCTCGAAGGGCCGAATGGCCTACTCCTGCTCCTATTTCTTATGTTCTTATGTTCATCTTCAGTTTTATCTCCATTAGCACCCTTTCACTTCTTTCCTGACTGTTTTCTTGTTGTTATGCTATTGAAAGAATTTCTAGCTCTTTGTGTTTGGCATCCACACCCATACCCATCTCTCTTTGCACCTCGAATCACCCTCTTGACCTGCTTCCATTACAGAACTAAAAGAAAGACTTGCATTTATATAGCGCCTTTCACGACCACCGGATGTCCCAAAGCGCTTTATAGCCAATTAAGTACTTTTTTTTTAAGTGTAGTCACTGTTGTAATGTACGAAACGTGGCAGCCAATTTGCGCACAGCAAGCTCCCACAAACAGCAATGTGATAATGACCAGATAATCTGTTTTTGTTATGTTGATTGAGAGATAAATATTGGCCAGGACACCGGGGATAACTCCTCTGCTCTTCTTTGATATAGTGCCAAGGGATCTTTTATGTCCACCTGAGAGAGCAGATGGGGCCTTTGCTAAACATCTCATCTGAAAGACGGCACTTCCGACAGTGCAGCACTCCCTCAGTGCTACACTGAGTGTCAACCTGGATTTTTGTGCTCAAGTTTTCTGGAGTGGGACTTGAACCCACAACCTTCTGACTAAACCTAGTTCAGCATCAGGAGTGATTCAATTACTGTATAATTATGCAAATAAACAGCTAAAACACAACTTTAATCCAATGTAAAAAATTTCAAACAGTTTGATTTTGCGCACTTGCTGTCCCTCTTGCATGCTCTTCAATCCCCTTTTTCTTCATCCAACTTTGGTGTTTGACGTTAATGTTATTTTTTCTACCATATCTTACCCTTGTATTTTTTATATATTTTACCGGTCTCATTTAAAAAAAAATAAGCTTTAAACCATTGGGGTAAAATTTCCCTGGGGGTTCACCCCATTACCCGCTGTAATTTTGGCTGAATTATTAGCCATGGCTCAATGGAAGCCCTCTCGCCTCTGAGTCAGAAGGTTGTGGGTTCAAGTCCTGCTCCAGAGACTTGTAGCACATAAATCTAGGCTGACACTTCAGTGCAGTACTGAGTGAGTGCTGCACTGTTGAAGGTGTCGTCTTTCGGTTGAGATGATAAACCAAGGCCCTGTCTGCTCTCTCGGGTGGATCCCATAGCACTATTCGAAGAAGAGCAAGGCAGTTCTCCCCAATGTCATGGCCAATATTTATCTCTCAACCAACATCACTTAAACAGTTTATCTGGACATTATCTTATTGCTGTTTGTGGGAGCTTGCTGTGTGTAAATTGGCTATTGCATTTCATACATTACAATAGCGACTACACTTCAAAAGTACTTCATTGGCTATAAAGCTCTTTGGGAATTCCTGAGGTCGTGCAAGGCGCTATATTTTTCCTTTTAAAAAACCGGCGGAAATCCCGGACCTAGTGCGTAAAAGGCTGTTTGCATCGTTTCTCCGGCATTTCCACCAATCTTCCACCAAAGTCACAGTGGAAAATCAGGAGAACCCTAGTGGAAATTTGACCCCATTATATTTACCTCTTTTTTTTTGACTCCTACCTTCCATTTATCAAGCTAAAACTGAGTTCAATCATCTTTTTGAGCCAATAAAAGTTCAGAAAAACGATGACTGTTGCATCTATCAGATCAATTCATTCTGCCATTTTACGCAGCAAAACAGGAAGGTGCTGCTGAGCGACTAGAAAACATGCCATTCGCTCACTAAATAGCAAAGACATAAAAAAAAGCAATCCAAGCACTAGGGTTTATTTCTGGAGGGATAGAATTGAAAAGTAGGGAAGTTATGCTAAACCTGTATCAAACCTTGGTTAGACCACATTTAGAGTACTGTGTACAGTTCTGGTCACCATATTATAAAAAGGATATAGAGGGCACTGGAAAGGGTGCAGAGAAGATTTACAAGGATGATACCAGAAATGCGAGGTTATACATATCAGGAAAGGATGAACAGGCTGGGTCTCTTTTCTCTTGAAAAAAGAAGGCTGAGGGGTGACCTAATAGAGGTCTTTAAAATTATGAAAGGTTTTGATAGAGTGGATAGAGAGAGAATGTTTTCACTTGTGGGGAAGAGCATAACTAGAGGCCATCAATATAAGATAGTCACCAAGAAATCCAATAGGGAATTCAGAAGAAACTTCTTTACCCAGAGAATGGTGAGAATGTGGAACTCGCTACCACAGGGAGTGGTTGAAATGAATAGTATAGATGCATTTAAGGGGAGGAGGGGAGGTTAGACAAGCATATGAGGGAGAAGGGAATAGAGGGTTATGCTGATAGATTTAGATGAGGAAAGACGGGAGGAGGCTCGAGTGGAGCATAAACACCGGCATGGACTGGTTGGGCTGAATGGCCTGTTTCTGTGCCGTATATCCTATGTAATCCTATGTAACTAATAGCCTGTTGTGTACAGGTCAATGATTAAAATAGCCATTTGAAGTCACAACACTGCAATATATTAAAAAAACTCTTTCATGCAGGTTTCAGAATAAAGCATCCACCCCAAGTTAAAATGTTACACATGAATGTTTAGCAGGAACTCTTTGCCCCTTGACTTAAAACGTCAGTTGTGGTTGTGCAGTACACCCCTTGGCTGGGTTAAACTGGGCTACACTGGGCTGAGTATGGGCTTGCTATAAGGTTCGAAGTAAACAGTGCTTACGATGGGTTAGGCCTGGATCTGGATTGAGTTTATCTTGGTTCAGGCCTAGTCTAGTTTGGGCTGAGTCTGACTTTGGGCTAGGGTTGGGACTGGGGCTGAGGTAGGTTAGCTGGGCTTGCTCTGTTTCGGGTCAATTCATTCTGTTTTATTGAAGGACGCTGAATTGTGCATCTATTATCACACTGAATATCCTCATTCACTGGAAAACTGGTCATTCATCATAACCAATAAATTTAAATGGACTGAGGTGTCACCTTGACTATTTCCTTAGCTCAATTCCAGCCTTGGAATACCCTGTATGAAGCTCTACAACAACAACTTGCACCTTAACATAATGAAAAATTCACTGGAGCGTAATCAGACAAAAATTGACACCGAGCCAAGGAAGGAGACGTTGGGATAGGTGCCTAAAAATCTTGGTCAAAGAGCTAGGTTTTATGGAGTGTCTTCATAGAATCATAGAAATTTACAGCAAAGAAGGAGGCCATTCGGCCCATCTTGACCATGCCGGCCGACAAAGAGCTATCCAGCCTAATCCCACTTTCCAGCACTTGGTCCGTATCCTTGTAGGTTACGGCACTTCAAGTGCATATCCAAGTACTTTTTCTTTTTAAATGTGATGAGGGTCTCTGCCTCTACCATCCTTTCAGGCAGTGAGTTCCAGACCTCACCACCCTCTGGGTGAAAAAATTTCTCCTTAAATCCCCTCTAAACCTCCGACCAATTACTTTAAATCTATGCCCCCTGGTTATTGACCCCTCTGCTAAGGGAAATAGGTCCTTCCTATCCACTCTATCTAAGCCCTCATAATTTTATACACCTCAATTAGGTCTCCCCGCAGCCCCCTCTGTTCCAAAGAAAACAACCCCAGCCTATCAAATTTTTGTATCATCTGTAAACTTCTTAATCATACATCCTACATTCAAGTCCAAATCATTGATATATACCACAAAAAGCAAAGGACCTAGTACTGAGCCCTGTGGAACCCCACTGAAAACAGCCTTCCAGTCACAAAAACACCCTTTGACCATTACCCTTTGTTTCCTGCCTCTGAGCCAATTTTGGATCCAACTTGCCACTTTGCCTTGGATCTCATGGGCTTTTACTTTCATGACCAGTCTGCCATGCGGGACCTTAGCAAAAGCCTTGCTAAAATCCATATAGACTACATCAAATGCACTACCCTTATCGACCCTCCTTGTTACCTCCTCAAAAAATTCAATCGAGTTAGTCAGACACGATCTTCCCTTAACAAATCCATGCTGACTGTCCCTGATTAATCTGTGTCTTTCTAAATGAAGGTTCATCTTGTCGTTCAGAATTTTTTCCATTAATTTTCCCACCACCGAGGTTAGGCTGACTGGCCTGTAATTACTCGGTCTATCCCTTTCTCCCTTTTTAAACAACGGTACCACATTAGCAGTCCTCCAGTCCTCCGGCACCACACCTGTAGCCAGAGAGGATTGGAAAATGATAGTCAGAGCCTTTGCTATTTCATCTCATACTTCTCTTAACAGTCTGGGATACATTTCATCCGGGCCTGGGGATTTATCCACTTTCAAAGATGCTAAACCCCTTAATAATTCCTCTTTCGCTATGCTTATTTGATCTAATATCTCACACTCCTCCTCCCCGATTGCAATTTCTACATTGTCCCTCTCTTTTGTGAAAAGGAAGAGAAAGAGGTGGAGAGGTTTAGGGAGGGAATTCCAGAGATTAGGGTCTAGACAACTGAAAGGACAGCCGCTAATGGTGAGGCAAAGGAAGTGGGGGATGCGCAAGAGAAAGAAAGACTTGAATTTTACATAGCGCCTTTCACGACCACCGGACGTTCCAAAGCGCTTTACAGCTAATGAAGTACATTTTTTGAAGTGTAGTCACTGTTGTAATGTAAGAAACACAGCAGCCAGTTTGTGTACTCCATATACAGCAATGTGATAATGACCAGATAATATTTTTTTTTAGATGTTGATTGAGGGATAAATATTGGCCAGGACACCAGGGATAACTCCCCTGCTCTTCTTCGAAATAGAACCATGGGATCTTTTACGTCCACCTGAGAGAGCAGATGGAGCCTCGGTTTAACATCTCTTCTGAAAGACGACACCTCCGACAGTGCAGCACTCCCTCAGCACTGCACTGGAGCGTCAGCTATATTTTTGTGCTCATGTCACTGGAGTGGGACTTGAACCCACAACCTTCTGACTCAGAGGTGAGAGTGCGACCGACACAGTTGACACAGAGACCAGGATTGGAGCAACGCAGAGTTCTCGAAGGGTTGAAGGGCTGGAGGAGCTTACAGAGAAAGGGAGGGGCGAGGCTATGAACCCTGATGACTGCTAAGTTACTCAACGTTGCAACAGATGCTAGATCTCCTGTGACTCGCACGATTCCGCTCGTGTTTAATTTCAAAATCGTTACTTGGTTTGGCGATTATTGTCATCATGACATTACATGGGAGGAGAGGTGGTGGCATTTCGTTTCATTAATGGCACCATCATCCTCACTGACATGCACAAACCTGCCTTTCATTTTGTGGGTTGGTACTTTGGATAATACAGGCCCTTCAAGCATCAACTTTTTTATTCTGTTCCGTTGAGTCAACTATTATGATGAATTGGATTCATTTTTGTGGAATATCTAGGATCGTTTTGGTAACTGGGTATTTACTGATGATATTTCCTCAGCCTGATACAAACAAGGATTTCTCTGAGACACCCCTTTACCAGCTAACACTTACGTGATTGCACTCTGTTGAAAATGAGAGCAGGCAGGTGCATTAACCAACCCTAAGGGTCAGTTGGATAAATTGAGCTTTTCAAATGTATAAGTGAGTCAGATTCCATACGTTTGTGAGTCAGACTGTTCACAACAATGTGGTCTGATCTGCAAAACTCTCTCAAACCGGGGGAATCTGAACTGTGCTTGCAAGATGGAAGGGCTGAAAACACAAAGCCTTGTAAAGTTTAAAAGCCCTTTGAGAGTACCCCTTGCAGAACAGATAAGTAAGGCAGCGCTGCAAATAGTGTTTAACACCGCATTAAATGGGTAAAGCCTTCAGTTCTGTTGTAGCTACACAACAATTTCTGTCACTTCCCCCGCCCCCACTGCCCACAGCACACACGCCCGCCCTCCTGCCCCCCCCACCCCAACCCCAAACCAATAAAGAATGATTTCCCTTTGTCCTGCTGGTTTTTTTGTTTTGTTGAGTCACTGATGTGCTTTCATTCTGGCATCTCCCTCGGGTTAAATCTGATAGCTTCTAGTTCTTGTACAAGTACAACACGACTCAAACAACAGTATGAGTAAATGAACAACACAGACACTTACACAGCTATCTGTATTGTGCATTATGAGATCTGACAGATGACTAAATGCCTTCTCAGTGGAACTCATTTGGGAAGAGCTGTCAGCTGAATAAAAGCAATTATGATATTGTGTTTGTTTGAAAAGCCTGCGTGTATACTTGCAATGGCGAACTAGTGGCAGAAAAGCATTCCTGACTGCCTCCTGTGTACAGCTGGAGAGAGCTAGCTCTTTCACATCACTGAGTTGAAATGATTTCAAAATGCACAGACTGTGGCCGCAATGAATCCTTCAAAAAAAAAGTTTCAGACGCGAGAAATGCAGTCGGGATAAAGTTGTCAAAGGATCATTAATGTACTCTATGGTGGTGGGGGAGGAGACAGACGATTTGCATAGACAGTTCGATGCAGTCTCCCCCCACCACCGTCATACTCACATCCTTTCTGTCTGTCTGTCTCTCTCACTCTGCTACTGATTGTAGTTGCTCTGTTCTGTTAAACTGTCTGCACTCCATTCTCCTGACTGTCGCAAAATTATTGGCCTGAAAGACTAAATACTCAGGTATCTGAAACCACTCCCATTTGCTTAAGATGACCAGAGTTGCGTAAACTGGCACTGGCTCAATAGAGTTTGAATCACAGCCCTGACATCTTGACAGAAGGGATGCCAACCAAGGCTTGGCCCTACCCAGCATTCCCCACCATGACCTAAATCCACCTCATATTCAAATATGTGGAGAGACAATTAGGTCTTCGTTGGTGGTTTCCCTTTCAAAGATTACACAACTTTATTAACCCCATGTGGTAGCGCAGTATAAGGACATTAAAATCTTTTCCTGACAATCACATTTTAATAAGTAATTTTGTTTCTTAACCCATTTAAAAAAAAATAAACATTTAAGAGGCAGCAGAACTGAAAAATGTTTTCAAATTTTGTTGAAATTTAACATTACTTCTTTGAAGAGTTTGAATAGCGATCTTTGGAATTCTCTGCCCCAGAGGGCTGTGGAGGCTCAGTCGTTGAGTACATTCAAGGCTGAGATCGATAGATTTTTGGACTCCTGGGGAATCAAGGGATATGGGGATCGGGCGGGAAAGTGGAGTTGAGGTAGAAGATCAGCCGTGATCTTATTGAATGGCGGACCAGGCTCGAGGGGCCGTGTGGCCCACTCCTGCTCCTAATTCTTATGTTCTTATAAAAGACTACTTCTGATTGAGGTCCCAGTGACGAGAGGGTCATCAATTTAAAGCGGTCACTGGAGAGAGGGGTGAGGAGAAATTTCTTTATGTAGATGTTTGTTGGAACAATGACTGCTTCGCCACATCTTTTTAGAGAAAAATTGGATAAATATTTGAAGCAGAGGATGATAGATAGCAGGTCAGTGGGATTAGTTTTGGATTGCTCTAGCAATCACGATGATCCAAGTGGACTCATTCTGTGCTGTTAACTTCTATGGTTCTAAATGTTTAGCTCCTCAGAAAGTAAGATCTCTTCTGCCCCCCTGATCTTCTAGGCTGTGCATATTGTGCTCAACTTAATTTCAAGACTATGCCAATAGTAAAGCTATGACACTGTTCCACAAACAACTCTCTTTCCAATTTTTCCTTTCCTACATTATATGGAAACATTTGGCCTCAGCAGTGCTGTTGAGATCCAGAATTCATGGGCATAAGGATTCAAACCTGTGCAACTACAGCTGTGGTACCATATGCTGTGGCTGTTTCGCATTTTTAAACATCAACTCATCTAAATTGAAAGAAAGAAAGAAAGAAAGAAAGAAAGAAAGAAAGGAGACAGACTTGCATTTCTATAGCGCCTTTCATGACCTCAGGACGTCCCAAAGTGCTTTACTGCCAATTAAGTAGTCACTGTTGTAATGTAGGAAACATTATGCCAATTTGCACACAGCAGGATCCCACAAACAGCAACGAGATAATGACCAGGTGTTGGTTGAGGGATGAATGTTTGCCAGGACACTGAATAGTGGCCTGAGATCTTTTACCTCCACTTGAGATGGCGGGACTAACTTTGGCTCTCTTCGGGGAGTCTAGGGTTACAAAATAGCTGTGGCCATCTTTGGGGTTCGAAGTCACAGTGAGTCGTACCTCCGCGCAGTCCCGCTGGGCAGCACTTCGGTGCTGGCTAAACGTCTGGCCGAGTAACTCCACAAATAGGCAGGGTAACCAAACCTCCTCAACCGCTTAAGAAGTTACCGCAGGGCTTTCGAGAATCCTCAAGCCTGTAAGTCTTTCCTCCTACTGTTGGGGAGCCGGTGTTATGTTGTAGCTGTGGCAATCTTTTAAGTTCTAAACCACAGTGAATCATACCTTACGCAGGTCCTGCCGGCGACACGTCGGTGTAGCCAAACTGACTAGCCGAGTAACTCAAAGATGATCGGCGGCGATCATTCCTTCCCGTAGGAGGGGACTAAAAGCCTAAGAAACACCATGCTTTTGATACCCTCCAGGGTTCAAACTGAGAAGAGGCCTCAGAATAAAACCTCATGTCAGACTCGCTCCTACAGGGCGAGTTTAACATCTCATCCAAAAGACGGCACCTCCGTCAGTGCAGCACTCCCTCAGTACTGCACAGAAATGCCAGCCTAGATTATGTGCTCAAGTCTCAGGAGTGGAGCCTGAACCCACAACCCACTGAGGCAAGAGTGGTCCCACTGAGTCAAGGCCGACACTTAAATTGACTTCAAAAAAAATACTTCAACTTTAACAGCAAACAAATCCTGAAAAGGTGTTTTTCCAGTGCAGTTGGAGGCCGAGTCAGAGAATAAAAAAGCGTTAGAACAGGTTACAAAGAACAGGTCCAGCAGGGAAGAAGATAATGAAGGTCTACAGGCAAGGGACTAGAGTACTGATGTTACCCACAAGGAGATGAGTCACCTTGCTTTTCATCTTGTCAGTCAGTGTTTCTGATGTGCAGGACAGCATTAGTCAGTGGGCAGATTGGACTTCTAGAGTCTCTGCAGGTGCCATGTGTAATTGGAATGTTTGCCTTAGATAACAACTGGACATCATCACAGTGCGATCCAGTTAACAGGCACACTCAACGAGAGCGTTCACTTAATAGGAACCCCTGATTTATTTCTCGCACAGCCTAAAGTAACAATGCTGCTTTATGGCGACAGTTTAGCCTAGGGGTGGCTGCTTACTGAGAAACTCATCACCCAGTGCCCGGAATGATTCATTACTGGGTGGCAGAAGAGAATATTTTACGCAAAAGCCATAGTCAAGAGTTTCCTTTGCACGTAGCCACCAGAGCTGTGCCTGTTCGCTAGTTTACCACAGGCAAGTGCACAAGTACAGCCAGTGATTCTTTGAATAGATTTGGCAAAACCTTGTGCTATTTCTGCACAATGATTCACTCACGAGGAAATCAGTGTGATTGTCTTACACTGTCTTGGAGTTCTATACCCTCTTATTGAACCTGCGCGGAGGAGCTAAATGAGACATTTTGGTCAGCTTGCTAATAAGGGTCATTAACTTTGCTGTGAAGCCCGTGTGCAGCCACTTCAGTGAAATGGACAAGGTAGTTGACACAGGGCAAGGGGCTTCCCTAGTACCATGTCCACTCTTTATTTGTAATATCAGAGGGATTCTTTTTTTTAGCAAGCTCAGCTATATTAACTTGCCACTCGACAACAATGTTACTTAAAACGTAAATGCAAGAAAGAAATCCTAAAAGTGGCAAGGATGCCCATTCTGGGTATGGATGAGGATTGGTTCTGCGAGATCATGTGAAACTGCTCTGTTAAACTCTTCAGGTCTGGGCCTGAACAAAGGTATAAGCCTGTGCTATTGAGCTCCATAGGGATAGAGCTGTAAGAAGATGCAAGCTCCTTAGAACCAGGTTTGTAAGTGAGCATACAACTATGAGTGTCAATTGTGGCTCAGCAGGTAGCACTCTTGCCTTCTGGGTCAGAAGGTTGTGGGTTCAAGTCCCACTCCTGAGACCTGAGCATAAAAATCTAGGCTGACACTGCAGTGCTGAGGGAATGCTGCACTCTCAGAGGTGCTGTCTTTCAGATGAGACATTAAACTGAGGCCCCGTCTGCTCTCTCTCAGGTGGCCATAAAAGATCCCATGGCACTATTTTGAAGAAGAGCAGGGGAGTTATCCCCGGTATCTGGTCAATATTTATCCCTCAATCAATATGGTTAAAAAAAAAACAGATTATCTGGTCATTATCACATTGCTGTTTGTGGGAGCTTGCTGTATGCAAATTGGCTGCCATGTTTCCTACACTACAACAGTGACTACACTTCAAAAGCACTTTATTGGCTGTAAAGCGATTTGGGACGTCCTGAGGTTGTGAAAGGCGCTATATAAATGCAAGTCTTTCTTTTTATCCCATTGAGCTTCTCAACACTGGGTCCATAAGTGGGAAAGAAAACTGGTCCATTAGGCTTCTCAGGGCAGGTCTGCTAGAGGGTTAAAGGTCACCCATTTGAGCGCCACTGAATTGTTTGGAAACCATGTGAGGATCTGTAAAATCAACTCAAAATGTTACTGGTCATATTTTTTTGGTCTGGAGAGAAGTCATGGGAATTTTTTTTTTTAAATGTTTGGTTCAGTTTCCTCTGTGTATTTACTACAGGACCTTGGGGCAGGGGGAACCATATTCTACCAATGTGTAGCATAGCACCTGCCTGCACATTAGTGCCCCAGAGTTTCTGCACTGTCTACAAATAGGGGACTCCGACACCTCTTTACCTTTTCACGGAGTTCGTCTACAACTCTACACAATATCACAGGCATAGAGCTTCTGTGGCAGTGCAAGCCAACGATTGCGAGTGGCATCTCTCGTTAGTCCACTGCAGCCCGTTCCTGTATTTTACTATTTTTGCTACCTGTCTGTTAAAGAAATCCTGTATTGTTTCTTGAAGTCATTTTTGATGGTCACTCACCTCCCAGAATTCCAGGCATTTCTTCCCCTAACCCCCCTCCTCCCGGCACCTAAACCCCAACCCGTACTTTTTTTATTGTGGCGGTATCGGGTAGATTTTGGTGGAACTTGGTGCCCGGGGCAGAAAGCTGACATTACAGATCAGTGCCCCTGACTGAAACCGCCTGAATTTGACTTTCATTGACACCAATGGAAATGAAAGACCGGGCGGTTTCTATAACCTGGCATCTGATCCGCCACGCCCGTTATATGCCCGGGTGGCAAGTTAAAAATCTGTCCCCATAGCTCGTAGGAGGCACAGGTCACCAGCCAGAAACCCCTGCTAGAAATGCCTTACAGGCAGTGTCAACGAACAGGCACTGGCTGTAGATTGATTTAGTGCAAACACAATTAAAGAAAGTCTTCATTTCTATGGCAAGTTATCAAAGTGCATCATGTACAATGAATTGCTTCTTGAAGTAGAGTGACTTTTGTTAGGTTCGGTGTTTTTTTTTCCCAATAACATTAGCTTTTTAAGTTGGAGTACATTAAATCTAGTATGTCTATCTAATGTTGTTCTACTTGTTTAAAAAGAGAGCAGAAAAATTGCTCTGCCGTCTCCTGGGCCTAAATTACTGAGCACTAAAATCATATCCATATCAAATGACTCAAGTGCAGAGCAATAGAGGGTCATTAAGTCCTAAATGTAAAAGCTTCCCTCAGCTGTTAATATAATATTTGACCCGAGTGATAAAATACTGTTTAGCTTTTTATAGAAGAGATAACAAAGGGATTGATTGGGAAAGTGACTGATTAGAAATGAGAGCGCGTCAGTCGTAAAGTGAACTCACTGGGTGCAATCCAACATTACAGGACCTCTGGTGCCTGAGGAATGGTTCAAAAGACCCTTGTTTAGATAGAGCAATTTAAGTTGGATTAATTCCACATGAAAGCCTCGTTTGAATTAACATGTGTAACGTGGGGACACTTTAAAAGCTTCTTTCTGACCAACTTCTT
The DNA here is from genome assembly GCA_030390025.1 of Squalus acanthias. NCBI lineage: Eukaryota > Metazoa > Chordata > Chondrichthyes > Squaliformes > Squalidae > Squalus > Squalus acanthias. Next base: position 13,126,766 of record CM059435.1, on the reverse strand, counting down.
AAAGAGCAGCTTTTTTTCCCCCAAAAAATGTGCTTACAAGGTCCCTGTCATTTTTTTTTTAATTACTTTATGACGATCATCACAGCAAATAAAGAATGATAAGCTCCCAAAGTTATTCATAGCATCATAAGAAATGATTGGAGTGCTTGAAGTTATGAAGGGCATAAATAAGGTGAAAACTGAGAAGCTCCTTGTGTACAACCAGGAGCACATAAGCAGGGGCACGGTTATTAAACAAGGAAAACCTCAAGCTAAACATAACTTGAGGCATGATGCCAACTGTTCAGGCAGGTCTGCATTGCATGGAATGATCCCTAATATAATCCCAGCAGCTGCTTACAGTAGGCAAGCATTGCATGGAACAGAGCCTTGGTGAGACCCTGTCAGCCAGTCAGGGAGATGTGTTGATGGTATGGAGCCTCACCATCATTCCAGTGGCCGTTTTCATCACCAATTGGAAAGGTCCAGGCTGGCACTCCAGTAGAAATGCCACTCGACCATCTCTACACCAAAGAGCTCAATGCTTGAAAGGGCGATAAGACACAGCGCCGTACAGACTAGAAAGGTCACAGGTTCAGTTATTAGTCCTGGTTGAGTTCACCATTTCCAAATGGCCTCAATATTCCTGGCCCAGGAAGGGGGGAAAAAATGAGCCAGCTTTCCTAGTTCTGATCACTGTCTAGTCACCATTGTTAAATGTGTGTGTGTGTGTGTGTGTGCGTGCGTGTGCATACACTGGATGAGGGTATGGTCAGACCCAACTCTGCTAGCCCAATAGTCGAATGCCTCACCAGCACCTAAAGCCCAGGCTCTTGCTTGAATGAGCAAGTTGCAGAGACCTGCAGCTGTTCAATAAACTACACCCAGCAAAAGTTGCTGCCTTCAGAAGTCAAAGGGGGAAAAGTAATTGAAAGAAAATTAAAAAGCTGAGTGGGAACACTACCACCTTTATAACTAGTTTCTTGCCGACAAGCGAGAGATTAGGCACAAATTCTTAAGAAAATTCATTTTTCTTGGGAACTGTACTGTTTTGTAGGATAACAATTAGCAGAAATTCTAAATTCCCTGGAATAAATCCTGCGGATAAAAATCTGATTTGCATGGAATTTCATGCTTGTTTTGCCATCTTTCCAGTTCATTGTGTACAGCAGAGCATAGTACTGACCCAGTAACCTCTTACTGCAGACATACCTTGAGAAAGGGCTATATTTAAAATAGCGTGCAGCTAAATGTCTGCACATAATCCCAAATGATAACACTTAGAGAGTATCTTACAAGACATCCAACACAAGCAAAATGACAGATTTGTGTTAGAACACTACAAGTTCCATGGAGTTTCTTGGTGATGTGCAGTTCCTCAGGACTGCAGTATTGATCAAACCCGCCGTGTAAGATGCTTGGCCAGACACCACGGCCAAGAACTTCCTCAGAGCTGCTTCCACTCTGTCGCCGTTACCTCGTTTACGTGTGTAAATCGGGCTGCCACAGGTGCACTTCCGCCGAAGTTACGGTGGCGGGGTGGGACCAGCTCCGAGCAAATGCACGTCTCATCGGATACCACTGCCAACTTCCGAAGTGATTATTTCTCTACCAACACCATCTCCTGAGCTCACTGATTCATGCTTGGTGCTGGATGCCCTCTCATGCCTATCAAGTAGCCTCTATTCCAATGAGTGTCAGTGGGTAGGAGGGGCATCACAGCCAAGCCTGCTCTTGTTCTCACCCAATGCCCAAACAACAACAACAACTTCCATTTATATAGCGCCTTTAACATAGTAAGACGCTCCAAGGCGCTTCACAGGAGCGTAATCAGACAAAATTGAAGAAATATTAGGACAGGTGACCAAAAGCTTTGTCAAAGAGGTAGGTTTTAAGGAGCATCTTAAAGGAGAAGAGGTGGAGAAGCAGAGAGGTTTCAGCAGGGAATTCCAGAGCTTAGGGCCCAGGCAGCTGAAGGTACGGCCGCCAATGGTGGAGCGATGAAAATTGGGGATGCGCAAGAGACCAGATTTGGAAGAGTGCAGAGACATGGGAGGGTTGTAGGGATGGAAGAGGTTACAGAGATAGGGAGGGGCGTGGGCATAGAGAGATTTAAACACACGCACGCTTTCCAGCAGAAGTCACTGGACAGCTATCAGGATTGGGAACCCTGCTTGATTTTTCTTTTGCCCCAGTAGCCCCAAGGCAAATTGTAGCTTTTCTACTATTGTTCCAGCTGAGTGCAGCTAACTCTGCCCAGCCTAGAGATCGCTCCCAAACTGGGCACTGGACTTCCCTAGTGAGCCTTGGGCCAAGCAAGCTCAAAGCCATCTTTTCAAATAAAATACTTGCAATCCATAAATTATTTAAAGATACATATTGCTGTTGTCTCCTACATAGTGAGGAATTGTCCCGCTGTAATGCATTGTACGACACTACAGTGTGATATATTTCTGGCTCTAGGATAAAGATAGTTGGACAAGCCTTGTTGTAAACTGGTATGAAAGCAACATGAAAACTCATGCGGGGCTTCCTGAGTTTCATGTCACTTCCATACCTTTGTATAAACACTCAGGCAACCGGGGGGGGGTGGGGGGGGGGGGGGGAATCTGTCCTGCTGTGAGTTGTTTAAATGAGGCTAACAGTGATCCTAACTTGTGTCTCCGAGGGGTGTCAGTTTGGATATGCTGTACAATAGGCCCAGGTCTGAACATAATCACTGAAGTACCCAGTCTTTCAAACTGGATACATAACTGGGTTCTCTGCTCTTTGACCTGGAATCTCACATTTGCTCCGAAGGCTGTTCGAGGACAAACTTCACATTAAAAGTCATCTCTCGGCTGTCCATTTACATTGCACAGGGCTTTACCTATCTTTATGTTGAAAGCCACTTGTTGGCAAGTCTTGTTCCTAATAAGCAAAGAGACTCAGTAAAGCGTAATTGAAATGGTGTTCAGAGGTTAACTGGGCTCTTCCTTTGAAATGGCTCTTTTACAGCTGTGGCAGAACAAGTCCCTTTAGACTGTAGTAGCTGACAACCTATCCCTCTATCTTATGTCACAGCCGCTAACCAAATATCTGTAAGCTAGTTAATCTAAACAGGAATGTTTATCTAAACGTCCCAAGCACAAGGGAGGTCACAAACTGTGGAGTTTGTGACTCTCAGGTACAGAGTTGTTGCTTTTTTTGTAAGTCTGGATTGATTGCTTTAGTCTACCGTATCTTATTTCTATCTCTGTTGCTTTTCTTTCTTGCCTCAGAAGTGCTAAGTTGGATAGCAGACAGAATTTTTGTGGTTCAGTCTTTCTCTTTCTCATGTGAGTTATTCCATCTGTGTAAACTGCAAGCTGCCTGCCTCTGCACCCATGCTAAGGTATACTTTGGCAGAAAGATAATCAACCCTTTCGTTACCAAAGCTGTGCCTGCAGGCGACTTGATACTCCTGGTGGGTTTTTTTTTCTTTCAGTGTCAGAGATCTTTGGAACAGGTCCAAACAACTAGGTGATCCAGTTTTAAGGCTTGCAGTGCACGCAGATCCATGTGATTCAGACTGCAGTTCAAATTTCAAGCACATATCTCTTAATCCTGCCCTCTTCGCCCAGCTGTGAGTGGCTCTTCAGATTCCTGACAAAATATCTCCATATTTAAATCTATGCTTTATCAGTCTTGGTGCCAGCCACTGCTGCATGGGGTGCCTTAGGAAGGCAGAGACAGCTTTATGGCTCCGTGGCACTGAAGGTAAGGGGGATGGGGATAAGAGGTGGAAAAATGACACTTCATCAGTCTTCTGCCTCTGCAATGTGTCTTCTATTGGCTTAGCATAGAGCTGTGATTTAGAAAATATGGAAGAGTCCATGACCTGTTCAGGAACCAATGAAAAGTTACATCAATCAGGGAGAGCAGACGCAGGTAATTCCTAGTTCACGTTATTTATTTCTCCCTCTCATTAATATGAATAGATCCATGCGTGTAAAGAAATTGGAAATTGGAAAAATCTAGCACTTATTTCCTTAATCCTTTAATTTGAAGGAGCAGGCGTGGATGCAATTGTGCATGATTAAAGAGACAAAAAGACTGTCAAATAGTATACTTTACCCCTGTAATAATCGTCCTTTCGAGTCAAGGATGCTTTCATTTGTAGTGAGGTGGAACCCCATCTAGGATAATCTAATGCCTCAGGAGAGAGATGTAAAACAGGCTTCCGATTGACTACCACCCATTTTACACTATTGCCCGCTATGAGTCTGGTTAGCATCCTCCCAGTAACATGGCTGGGATTGGGAACTTGATGGTGCAGAGCACTGAACTTATTTGCCAATGTCTCCATGGTACAGCTTGTTGATGTCCCAATGTGTTGCACCACTGCACCATCTTTTCTTTTTCTGATTTTATTTTGGTTTAAATCAGAAATGGTGAGAGTTTTATTGGAGACGCTAGCTTTCCAGGATTAAACATTGAGTATTAGTGATGATCAAAATAATTGGAGAATTTAGTGAGTTTGAGGGATGGTCTGATTTGATATAAATACAACAGGCAATGGCTATCTCCAGCAAGAGAGTCTAACCACCGCCCCTTGACATTCAACAGCAATACCAATGCCGAATCCCCCACCATCAACATCCTGGGGGTTACCATTGACCAGAAACTTAACTGGACCAACCACATAAATACTGTGGCTACAAGAGCTGGTCAAAGGCTGGGTATTCTGTGGCGAGTGTCTCACCTCCTGACTCCCCAAAGCCTTTCCGCCATCTACAAAGTACACGTCAGGAGTGTGATGGAATACTCTCCACTTGCCTGGATGAGTGCAGCTCCAACAACACTCAAGAAGCTCAACACCATCCAGGACAAAGCAGCCCGCTTGATTGGCACGCCATCCACCACCTTAAACATCCGCTCCCTCCACCACCGGCATACCGTGGCTGCAGTGTGTACCATCTACAAGATGCACTGCAGCAACTCGCCAAGGCTTCTTTGACAGCACCTCCCAAACCCACAACCTCTACCACCTAGAAGGACAAGGACAGCAAGTGCATGGGAACACCATCATCTCCAAGTTCCCTCCAAGTCACACACCATCCTGACTTGAAAGTATATCGCCATTCCTTCATCGTCGCTGAGTCAAAATCCTGGAACTCCCTCCCTAACAGCACTGTGGGAGTACTTTCACCTCACGGACTGCAGCGGTTCAAGAAGGCGGCTCACCACCACCTTCTCAAGGGCATTTAGGGATAGGCAATAAATGCTGGTCTTGCCAGTGACACCCACATCCCATGAACAAATAAAAAAAAACTGGAGATGGAAGCACCATTGGGGAAACAAGGCATTGACTTTGATGTCAGTTTTTCTTCCTCGATTCTAATCCAGCTCCCCAATGAGCTCGTTTATGAATTAGAATATTTGCTAATGGATAGAAATAAATGTGACTTTATGCACTGCTGGAAGTGACACTAAAATGGGATCCAGAAGTAGACGGGAATGTCTGCATTTCTCCCAGTCTGAGCATTTTATTCTTGTCAAACATCAAGATACTTTCCTAGGAACAGACACATCACTAACAATTCCAGAGAGAAGGGCAAGCATAGGGACAGCAAAAAAAACAGTTAACCAAATTCAAACTGCACAAGGTGCTCAGGAAAGACCTAATTGTGAATAACAAAATCGAGTATGTTATTCAAACAGCTGAGGGACATTGTTGTGGTACAATTCTACTGAAGGAAAGTCTAACTTGGCCTGAGGAACAGATTAAAATCTTCCAGGCTGTGCCTGGAGTCAAAACGTCTACCCCAGAGTCCCAGGTGTCTGGTAAGTTTATATTACAGTCTCTTCTTTCATTCAATTTTCCAGTACAATGAAAGTAGTTGGAAAAAGCATTCCACACAAATATAATATATGCAGATTGCCAAAACTGATCTTTAAAGTCTCGAATATACGTATTAATAATCCTGTACACAATGGTCCTTATTTGCACTGCGCTTGCTTCTGCAAGTTTCTTTCAATATGGCATCTGTAACTGCCTGTCTCCAGTTGTACGGTACATGCGCAATTTGCACAGTGATGACTCTGTCTCCTCAGACAAGTATTTTCAAGCTCCATTCATCCATTGCAGAGGCCAGTACCATTCTGGAGGGCACTGACCAAGAATCCACTGGACAGGAGTCATCGGCTGCAGCAGAGAAAAGGACAATACCCTGCTACTAAGCAGTGGGAAGCCGTGTAATTTTCCTGAAGGAGGGAGGTGGAGAGGGCTGAGCAAACAGTTGGGTCCAAGGCCAGCAGTGATAATCCTCTAATAGCCCCTTCTTAAGTATTTCTTGTCATGCGCATCATAGCAACACATGGCGCTCCGAGTACCACACCTGGCGTCAAGGGTTGCTAGTGGTTATGAGGGTGGGGGGAGGGGTCATTTAAAATATTCAGCCGGCTCTGCTGGCCATGATATGGTGTGGCAGGGACTGCGCCTGTTTGTCTCTCCATTGTCGGAGGTGACGACCCATCGGCAGTGGACACACCACCAGAGCCGGCCACAATTATTTAAATAACCCTAGCTCTGGGAAATTGGGCAAGGTCAGGAGTGCGGGCACGGGATAGAAGGAAGTCCAGCTCCACCAACATTACAGCCAACAAGAAGATCTGCCCGTGTGTTATTATTTGGCTAGAATATTGTCCTTTCAATGTTGGTACCTAGGTTTAAATTCTGCACTTGCTAATAGAATGAAAATCTACCTATCCGTGCAGCTCTTAGGATCCTAACTGAAGTGAATTTAGGCAAATCCCATTTCCTAGTAATCTTGGCTTCACATCACATTGGCACTAAAGAGCATTAAATTAATAGTCTTACTCAAAGAGGTTACAAGGATGCCTTTTGTAAGAAGAAAGAGCTACCATTTATATAGCGTCTTTCACATCCTCAGGATGTCCCAAAGCGTTTGACAGCCAATGAAGTACTTTTGAGTATAGTCATTGTTGTAATGCAGGGAAACACAGCAGCCAATTTGCACAGAGCAAGATCCCACAAATAGGAATGAGATAAATGATCAGATCATCTGTCTTAGTGATGTTGGTTGCTGGGTAAATGTTGGCCCAAGACATCAGGGGAACTCCCTTGCTCTTCTTTGAATAGTGCCATGGGATCATTTATGTCCATCTGAGAGGGGAGGGAAAGAAAAGAAGAGAGAGAAAGAAAAGAGAGAAAAAAAAGAAAGAAAGACTTGCATTTATATAGTGCCTTTCACAACCTCAGGACGTCCCAAAGTGCTTTACAGCCAATGATGTATCGTTGAACTGTTGTAATGTAGGAAACGCGGCAGCCAATTTGCGCACAGCAAGGACGTGCAAACAGCAATGAGATAATGACCAGATAATCTGATTTTTCAGTGATTTTGGTTAAGGGATAAATATTGACCAGGACACTGGGGAGAACTCCCCTGCTCTTCTGTGCATAGCACCATGGGATCTTTTACCTACACCTCCTGAGGGCAACGGGGCCTCAGTTTAATGTCCCATCCGAAAATTACCCTACTCTGTGTAAGGATTGTATGACGCTGTGCTGCCCACCCAGCCATACTCTTATTAAATGGCTACAACAATCTGTTTTCTTCACTGGAATGAATCAACGTAAAGTATCTCATCTGAAAGCCAGCACCTCCGACAGTGCAGCATTCCCTCAGTACTGCAATGAAGCGTCAACTTAGATTTTGTGCTCAAGTTCTGGAATGGGAGCTTGAACCCACAACATACTGACTCAAAGTCAAGCAAGCGTGCTACCACTAAGCCAAGGCTGACAGAGAATTGAAGGAAATAGAAATGCCACAGGGGGTAAACACCACTAGTGTTCCACTTAAGGGAATTGTTGGGACAGAGAAGAAGAGACTTTACTTTTCATCTAAATCGTCCTATGCCTGACCTGGAAGCACTAGATTCTGATACTGGATAGGAAATGTTGGAGCATTTTCCATTCCCGGCACACAAAAAAATACCATTGACTGAATTATACAAAAGAAAATAAATGGGAGAAAATTAGGATCTTAGAATCTTATAGGAAATAAAATAAGTTATAGTGTTGCAGTGCATGATTCAATGGAATCTCCCAGACTAGCTGTTGTACATTTCTAACCATACTTGCTCACGGGTACGGAACACTTCAAAAGTTAAAGAAATAGATATGTATTTTTCAATCAACAGAAGGAGAAAATTGCCAGGACATTTGTTACAATCTAAAAATCTAATGAAGACGCAGTGCGCATTTGAAATGCTTCGACAGAACCCAGCCTACGTCAGCCTGTGCAGAGATAGCGCAATTTGAGAAGGCAGATGCAGATGGATATTTGCTATAATTGCTCCTAAACGCTGTTGTTTGATAATGTCAGGTTGCTGAAAGTTGTCACAGTTAATGGCATTATTGAAAACACATGAGTAACAGCAGCATTGCTACAATCCAACTCAGTGGTCCAAAAGGTTAATTGACAGGGATAAACTCGCCTGTACCCAGACACCAGCTCCACAGTGTGTTCATAAGCCAGCCCCTCATCACTCACATGCCTTCTGTGTGTCTCAAAAAGATATGCATGCAATGTGTTACTGTGGTTTGTGGCCCTGACCCTAATAATGTAATCAGTCTATGTCATTTTCCATCTGATCCTTACCGGCTCTCTATTTCTCTACAAGACCATGATTAACACCCCTTGATGAATGGCTCGAACACACTTTGTAAGCTTTGACTGCTCAGGGCAAGTTCCCAATGAAATATATTTGAATCTACTATTGTTTCAAAGCTAAATCAGTCCAACACGACATTTATTTATTGCTCTATTTATTCATTTCTTACTTCAACGCAGCAATTAGGTCGGAGATACAGTCATTTTTGAGGTAAAGGCGCAATTACTTTTTCGGCTATGATTTTTTATTTGAAACCATGGGGCCTCACCCAAAGACATAAATTGAAAAAAGATCTAATCTCGTGAAATAATCTTGGATGCACTTTTGGTTCCTGGTGCTGTAGGTCAGATGCAGAAACATTTTCACAGCTTTACAGAAAAAAAAGGCACTTCTTTCCCCTCTGTCCCTTCCTAAAAAGATATTATTAGATTTTCAGCAATCCATCACTGCTTGAATTCACGTCCTTATGGGATGTTTCCCTCCCTTTCCCCCAATGCAGCCTCTCCTACTTGGAAGGGCGGGCAAGCAGGTGAGTAAGTGAGGGAGCTGCATGCAAGGCCACTTTCAAAGATTTCAGTGTTGACCAATTCTCAGCTGATGAGAAATCTGTTCTCTGGTGTTGTGCGGAGAGATGTAATAAAGAGAAAGACTTGTCAGGACATCCCAAAGCTCTTTACAGCCAATGAAGTACTTTTGAAGTGGAGTCACTGTTGCAATATAGGAAACGTGGCAGCCAATTTGCGCTCAGCAAGCAGCAATGTGATCTGTTGTTAGTGATGTTGGTTGAGGGATAAATATTGGGTAAATATTGACCAGTAATGGCACAGAAATATTTCTCATCACTAGCGTAGCTCGTAAGTGTTTACTCAGCTTCAGAACTAAGGCAGCCATTGAGCACAGACGAGTGATGTGCAGCTTTCCACACCATGGTCAGCGCCGTTTTCTGAAGCATTTACTAAAAGAAGTCCCTATTTCCTAGTGTGCCATTTGTTGGGGTGCCGTTGCATTCCGATATAAAGATATTTATTTTCAAAAATCAATGAGCGGACATTTTTACACGCTGTGAGTTGTGATCTGGAACGCACGGCCTGAATGGGTGGAGAATTGGATAAATACTTGAAAAATTAAAAAAAATTGCAGGGCTTTGGGGAAAGAGCAGGGGGGAGTGGGACTAATTGGATCGCTCTTTCAAAGAGCCGGAACAGGCACGATGGGCCGAATGGCCTCCTTCTGCGATATATGATTCTATGATAATTAATTTCAACACATGAATTTCCAATCTTAGAGTAGAAGAATATGTCCTCCTGAAGCAATAAAATACTCTTATCAACTTGTACACATTAGAGCTGAATATGCTACTCTTATCAAACCCCACCATGGTACAGCGATGGGCCTGTTTACATAGGATATACAGCACAGAAACAGGCCGTTCGGCCCAACCAGTCCATGCCAGCGTGTACGCTCCACTCGAGCCTCCTCCCGTCTTTCCTCATCTAACTCTATCAGCGTAACCCTCTATTCCCTTCTCCCTCATATGCTTTCTAACCGCCCCTTAAATGCATCTATACTATTCGCTTCGACCACTCCCTGTGGTAACGAGTCTCACCACCCTCTGGGTAAAGAAGTTTCTTCTGAATTCCATATTGGATTTCTTGGTGACTATCTTTTATCGATGGCCTCTAGTTATGCTCTTCCCCACAAGTGGAAACACTCTCTCTGTATCCACTCGATCAGAACCTTTCATAATTTTAAAGACCTCTATTAGGTCACCCCTCAGCCTTCTCTTTTCAAGAGAAAAGAGACCCAGCCTGTTCATCAGTTCACACAGCCAGGAGATTTGCCCCCAGTAAGCCACCCACAGTCCAAGAATATATCTACAGCTCTTACCATTCTACCTGCGCAGTACAGCAATGTGTGCTGAAGATATTGGGTTTTCGAGCTACACAAAGGCAGTTATCAATGTTATTGAGCAACAGAAAAGACAATATCAATTTTGTTGAACTGCAGAAGTACAGAGTATCTTGTTGTTGAGCTACTGACTAAACCACGATCACAGCTGTGATTGATTTAAATATCCACTAAACAGCATTGCTCGAGTTAAATCCTTTCTAGCTCTACCTGAAGTAATGCAACAGCAACTACCTGTAGTTTTTCCAGGTTTCTGAAACTACCGTGCAACTTTTTTTTTTAAATATGAAGATGTCAATGAGGACCGGAAGATCCTCTGACAAGCATTTATTGGACTGGATGGCATGTTCAGTTAGCAAATTGCTCTTTCACATCTGGCGCTTGGACTTGAAATCAACCCAAACTGATGAGGTGAAAGTCTCACTCTGCCAGCTGTAAAGAGCACATGCAGTTTCAATCCTCAGACAGATCTGTCAATGGATCCAGGCAGCGGGCGGTCGAGGGGGTCGTTCGGCCCTGACTGCCTGCCTCTCTTCCGTGGCTATGTTCGCGCCCGGGTGTCCCTGGAGATGGAGCACGCGGTGTCTCGGGGTCTTTCGTAACCGGTGGGCACCGGAGGGACTGGAGTGCTTCATCACCCCCGGAAAATAGAATTTTGATTTAATTTATGAAGTTTCCTTTAATTTTTGGTTAAGTTACAGTTTCCTTGGTTGTGCCCCTTTAAGAAGGGGCCACATTTAAAAATTCAGATCTGTCAATGTAGCACCAATCAGCATTCTCGAAGGTGGGTGGTATGGGAAATGAAGAAAATAGTTTTGTGATTGGAGTTAAGGACCATTGTTGGAAAACCATATAGATCCATCTGGTTCCATCGAAACCAGGGGGGGGGGAATTTTTCAGGGGGTCAGCGGGCGCATTAGGTGGCGGGTCAGGTGGGAATAAATGTTTTTTGGACAACGGGTCGGGAACCCGCTGTCAACCCGCCGCCATGTGACTTTCCCAGGTGTCGGGTCTGTCAGGGCTGAACAGATCCAACACGCAGCAGTGGGGGAGGCAATTCCGGTCATTATGACCTTGTTAACAGCCCATTAAAAAGTATTTTGAGCTCACCTTACCATTTTACGAGGTTGCCCATGGGGTCCATGCTGCTCGGGGATCACGTCAGGTAAGGAGGTCGGGAGTTGTATGACCATGGGATCATCTCATTACTTGACAGCTGCAAATGTACTATAAAAGCTCCCATCTCACAGCTGTTCACTTTCCAAGCTCAGAAGCTGTTGCTTACTGCATTTGGAAGACAGATTGAGCTTTATGCAGATTGCAAGTGTTTGGAGCAAACTCTATCCAGTGTCACCTCATTATGCATTAAGCATATGGAGGGAGTCATGGGAGAGCCTGGGTGCAGCTGTGCACCTCTGTGCAGTGCTTGTCAGTGTTTGCAGCACCTCAATGCTGCAGAACACCGACAGCACAACTGTCAAAATCAATTTGCGCATGGTCCCTTTAAGGAAACCGTCATCAAATGACGTCATCAGACCCGCTTCCTTCAATTGGCCGGCAAACACGCTGGGCGGGCTTAACAAACCCAATCATCATAAAATCATTCCACATAGCGGGCTGGAGCCAGCAGCGGGTTTGGGACCGCCACCGCCATCGCCCGCCACGGACCCGCCGAGATAGGGGAAATTGCGGCCATTGTGTCTCGGTATGAAAGGACTTGAAGATTGTCAAAGATTAGTAGACAGGTGAGCAAAGGGTCCATGGTCCTGGTTTATCATGCGCTGACTGCCACTCCGGGTTAAATAATGTCAGATTTTAATGTTAAAATGATACAGGAGAATTTTTGGCTTATTATCTTCAGGGATGAGAGAAAAACATCAGCTTGCCTGGAACAGACAGTCCACTACTTAAGGAACATACATTCAAAAAATACTAACATCTAGGTAGAATGGGAGGCCTCAAAGATTAAACATCTTTGATCAACATAGTTGCCTTACTGAACAATAACCTTTGTGAAAAAACCCAAACCCTCATCCCCTCCTCCTATTAAAACAGAATTACTGTCTGTGGTAGTTATTATACCGCAGACAGGCATGTTTCCTCTCTCTTTCTATATGTCTGTGCTTCTGAAATTAAAACACGCAGAATGGGGTTGCAAAACAATCTTAAATATTTAAAAGCTGCGTCAAGTAGATAGTTGTTAAGTCTGAATTGCAGCCTATGGCAACAAATGTATCAGGTCTCCTTAGTCATTTTGTGATACTTATTGACAATAATTCAGAGTAGGTCTTCTCCATAACACATATGAATGGAGAAGCAACTGCATATTGTATCGCCATTAGTGAGGAAGCCATCTACAGGGAATACTGTATTATATTACAATGTTATAGGGAGGAGTGCAATTTAGAGATAGTGTTATACAGAATGGGTTAGCTATAAATAAAGGTTATATTATATAAGGTAGGTGCAATTAGAAAGACAAATGTTGTTTGAATAGGTATAGGAGCCATAATTACTGTCTAAACTTCCAGGGAATCCCGCTTACAATACTGTCCTGTACAGTAGTCGCAGTTTTGCTTACCAGTGCAAAGAAACGATTACAAACTAGCTTTGTGTTGCCGTGTACTGTGATTATTATAGATTTGAATTAGAAACCATTAGTTCCTACAGGGAAGCACTGTTACCCTTTGTACTGCATTAATGCATTAAAGTGGAGGGTCAATGCTTCCTGCGAAAATAAACATTAATCTCAATCTATAATCAACTTTCATATTAAACACTGATTGCAGCCACAGATAACAGTGATAATATTATGTTAATATGGTTCTAATTCATAGCTTTCAGTTCCTGAACAAATATTTTTCTTGGGCAATCAATACTAATTTTAGTTAAGTGACTGAAAGTCACATTGTAATGGTAATATTTCGTCCGCACTACCAAGTGGAAACTGTCTCCTGTGGAAACAAAGGTTTCTGGGTGTTTGCTTTGATAAACTGCGATATCAATTATAGAATGATACAGCAGAGAAGGAGGCCGTTTGGCCCATCGTGTCTGTGTCAGCTATTTGAAAGAGCTATCCATTTAGACACACTCTTTTTCAAGTATTTATCCAATTCCCTTTTGATAGTTTCTATTGAATCTACTTCCACCATCCTCTCAGACAGTGCCTTCCACAAGTCATAAAGAGTTGTGGCACAGGAAGATTTTCAGTTCTCGTGTCCAATTAGTTTGGTAATGATGAAATTCACATAAATACAATATGTGCTGTGGAGATTGGCCAAATGGTTTTCACAAGACCATTTAAAGCTAGGCTGACACTCCAGTGCAGCACTGAGGGAGTGCCGCACTGTCGGAGGTGCCGTCTTTCGGATGAGACGTTAAACCGAGGCCCCGTCTGCTCTCTCTCTCAGGTGGACGTAAAAGATCCCATGGCACTATTTCGAAGAGGAGCAGGGGCGATATCCCCGGTGTCCTGGGCCAATATTTATCCCTCAACCAACATAACAAAAGCAGATTATCTGGTCATTATCACATTGCTGTTTGGGGGACCTTGCTGTGTACAAATTGGCTGCCGCGTTTCCCACATTACAACAGTGACTACACTTCAAAAGTACTTCATTGGCTGTAAAGTGCTTTGAGACGTCCGGTGGTCATGAAAGGCACTATATAAATGCAAGTCTTTCTTTTTCTTTTATGGGGCATAGGTGCAATGGACCAATGCTGGATTAAATAACTTAATAAATAACTTCCTGTTCAATAACCTTTTTCCCTGTATGGTAAATGTGCGGTGTTTGCCAAAATTTACAATCGGCTCCTTCGCATCAGGGAACCTTCATTTTTATCACTCCAGCTCGATGTGAAAGGGGTAATTATTATACATTTCTCAAAGTCAAACATTCAGCCAGGAAAGATTCCATTATGGTGGTGGACAGAAGTTGCAATAAATCTCATCCAGAGATGTCTAACTGGCTTCTATGTGCAAGTGATTATCTGCATTTGAGTTGCTGCAGGGCTTCTTGCCAAAGAATGTGGGTGTATCCAAGGGTTAGATATATTGCTGGAGATGTTCACACGCTTACTAATTCTTTGCCCTACCCGCCCACCTATGGCTGTAGACACTTAAGATAGACATGTCCTGTAGTTGAATAATAATTTAATTTTTTTAAATGCTTTAAAGTTTGAGTACAATTGCCAACTGTGAAAGTAGAATGAAGGCTCTTAGTTCGTATTATTATACCATCTTTGGTTGGTATAATCACACCTCTTTAGTTGGCATTATACCCCCATTGGTTGGTTTAATCATACCTCTTTAGTTGGCATTATACCCCCATTGGTTGGTTTAATCATACCTCTTTAGTTGGCATTATACCCCCATTGGTTGGTTTAATTATACCTCTTTAGTTGGCATTATACCCCCATTGGTTGGTTTAATCATACCTCTTTAGTTGGCATTATACCCCCATTGGTTGGTTTAATTATACCTCTTTAGTTGGCATTATACCCCCATTGGTTGGTTTAATCATACCTCTTTG
Source organism: Squalus acanthias (assembly GCA_030390025.1). Classification (NCBI taxonomy): domain Eukaryota; kingdom Metazoa; phylum Chordata; class Chondrichthyes; order Squaliformes; family Squalidae; genus Squalus; species Squalus acanthias. The sequence goes on along the minus strand of CM059435.1, from coordinate 13,111,689 downwards.
GTTGGTATTATACCCCTTTTGGCTGGTATAATCATGCCCTCAAGTCTCGTGCACATGCAAGATCTTCACTTTATAAGCCAAACTCCGCAGGTGAGTGTGACTCCACTTGGAGGGATCAGGGTCAATGAATACAATCTAACTTGCTCGGCAAAGCTTCTGCATCGACTGGTTAAAGAATAATAGCCCTGACTCGGGAGTAATGGAAATACCCAGAGGGCCGCTTGTTGTTCACCCTGCTGGGTTGAAGTTCATAGCTGCAGAACTTAAAGAAGCTGGAAAAGGGAGAGCACAAGGACTCGGCAATCTGTGCTCTTGCCACACAATCTCTAGGTGAGTCCTGATGACAAGTCAAAAGGTCTCTTTCGGAATCTGCATAAAAGGTACTGAATTATCAGTGAAATATCACCAATAAACGTTTTGCCTTGACTGCTACTGGATGCAGAATTCTCCAATATTCAATCATTTTTACTTTTGCTCAATTTATGCTAATTGAACTATTGACCAGCTTTAATCCAGGAAATGGGATACACTACCACAATTACCTGTTTTATTTTCACTCAATATTGACATACAAAAATCCATCAGGTTCCTGAAATCCTTGGAGGGATAATGAAAAGAGATAGATATAGAAAGATAGCCAAAATTAAAAAAAAAATTAGAATTAGATCGATGTCAAACTTTGCAGGAGAGTGTCTGCACCAAACTTAACAAATCTGACGTCAGCATTGTTGTGTCGAATGAAGTGGCAGACAGCAGTCAGTTGTTTCGGCACTAGAGGGGCCTAGAAAGTACAAAGGCTTGGAGTCATGAGGCCACTGTAGGGTAAGGATGGTGGATCTGTTTGTTCAGAAAAAATGAAGTAGACACCCCATTTAAACTGAAGTCACACGGACATTAGGAGGAAGTGAGTGTTAAATTGGGAATCCAACGCTCATTAGCCTTTTAGAATGATACAAATGCTTCCATGCAGTATCAAGATATTCAAATTGTTAAATCTGGTCAATAGTTCAATTGGCAGATAGGGTTAGATGAGGTGGGGTGGGTGGAGGCTCGTGTGGAGCTTAAACAGCAGCATAGATCAGTTGGGCCAAATGGCCTGTTTCTCTGCTGTAAATTCAATGTACTTCTATGAATAAGAGACGTTATTAAAGGCACGAGTTTTATGTTGTGTTTTGTTATTCACGGCTTACTTTTCTTTTAAAGGACTAATCATTTGGCTGAACCCGGGTGCTAATATGTTGGAAATCACTAATATGCTCTGTTGAATAATGAAAGAATATTTCATAAGAACATAAGAAATAGGAGCAGGAGGAGGCCATTTGGCCCTTCGAGCCTGCTCCACCATTCAATAAGACCGTGGCTGATCTTCTACCTCATCTCCACTTTCCTGCACTATCCCCATATCCCTTGATACCCTCAATATTCAAAAATCTATCGATCTCTGCCTTGAATATACTCAACGACTGAGCCTCCACAGCCATCTGGGGTAGAGAATTCCAAAGATTCACCACCCTCCGAGTGAAGAAATTTCTCCTCATCTCAGTCCTAAATGGCCGACCCCTTATTCTGAGACTGTGACCCCTGGTTCTAGACTCCCCAGCCAGGGGTAACATCCTCCCTGCATCTACCCTGTCAAGCCCTGTAAGAATTTTGTATGTTTCAATGAGATCACTTCTCATTCTTCTAAACTCTAGAGAATATAGGCCTAGTCTACTCAATCTCTCCTCATAGGACAATCCCCTCATCCCAGGCACCAGTCTGGTGAACCTTCGTTGCACTCCCTCTATGGCAAGTATATCCTTCCTTAGGTAAGGAGACCAAAACTGTACACAATACTCCAGGTGCGGTCTCACCAGGGTCCTATATAATTGCAGTAAGACGTCTTTACGCTTATATTTCTAAACTTTATTGTCATTGTGAGGAGGGAAAGAGACCAGAAAAGCTGAGCCTTGTTTTAATTATGATGGTGCCATATGCGATTGATGCAAGGTCTCCACAACGCTAGATATTTTTGCAACAGGAATGATGGCTTTGCAACGTGGGATAGAGGTTTTAGTTATGATGAGATACGAGAGAAACAGGGGCTCTTTTACAGTAAAGGTTAATTGGAGATCTGATAACGTGTTCAAAATTATAAAGAGTTTTGATTATGGTATTTCTACTGATCGGTAAGAGGGCATAAATTTAAGATCATCACCAGCAGAATAAAGGGAGAGGTTAGGAGAATTTATTTTTAAACATAAGAGGGTTGTTAGAACATGGAACACCCTACCAGAAAGAGTGAATGTAACAGAATCCCTAATAGCTTTTAAAAGAAAAGTGGATAAATATTTAAACATTTAAGAGGGTACAGGAATATGGCAAAGAACCAGGACAGGTGCCATGGGCCGAATGGCGTCTTCTGTGCTGTAAAGTTCTGTGATTCTATGTGAATGATAGTATCATGTCGCATGTTTGTAAACAGAAGCAAAAATTCTTTTGCAACAGTTTTACGGGAGTAGGATTTCACCTTTAATTAATCTGTCCTATGAAAATAAATAGGAAAGGAGACACAGCATTCCTTCTCTCTCTCCAGGACCACCATTTTGGACTCCTGTGCCCAACATCCTGCAGCCTCACTTTAATTCCTATTATTCTGGATCTCAATTAAGGAACTTCCAATCTTTCCCTCATCGTCTGACCTTTCTTCCCTTATGACTTTTTTATATATTATTGAAGCCTAGGTGAATGGCCAAGGTGATGGAACACATCAATGTTAGTGGTTAGATAATGCCAAGATTGTGTTTTAATAGCCTGTAGATTGTAGGAAGAAGAGAAGATTGGTGGGAATGGTCATAGTCAAGCACAAGTGTCTCAATTTTGAATTGTTACAGTGATGCAAAAATATATCAGATCTCAGAGGAAGATGCAGGGCTATGAGGGGAGCGGGACTGTGGGAATAGTGTGGATTGTTCTAAAAAAGAACCAGCACCAATACGATGGGCTGAATGGCCTCCCTTTGTGCTGTAAACTTGAATCATTCTTGAACCTATAGTTGCATTGTGCAAAAGCAAATTTGTGTAAAAATAAAACCTTTAGTTGTAGTGAGATAAATAAAGATCATTTTAAATTAATGTCACTTATTCACCATCAAACATCCAGGAGCTTTCTTGTGTCATTCGGTTCAAGATTTTGGTATTGCTCCTTGTCAATTAGAGAAGATCTCTTTTAAAAATTACCTAGTTCAAATGTTGGCGTCTATTTTGTATTCATGTTTTGTAAACAGTGATAGCTGATGACATCTTTGCTGGAACAGCTTGTAACTCCATTCCTTATTGTGTATTAGTAGAAAGAGGCAGCAGTATTTGCAGGAATATATACTGCTCATTCTGTGCTGGTACACAATTCTAGTGTTATAAGGAATAATAGGGCAATACATTCCTTCTTCCACACTGGAAATAGTCAGAGTTATCTGGAGTGAAAGACACTCCTTATTCAGTACTGGTACAAGTCCCAGAGTTATCAGCTATGTAATCTACTACTTATTAAGTCCCAGTTTTTTCAGGAGCATAACTCCTCTTTATTCTGTACCAGTATACACAGTATCAGGTTTATCTGGAGCGTAACATACTCCCTATTCTGTACTGGTACTGGTTCCAGGGTTATCAGGAATGTAATATACTCCTTATTCTGTAATGTACCATTATCTAGAGTGAAGGAATAATATACATTGCATTCCATTGAAAGACACCTAGACATTTGCACGTAAAGTATTCTGTGCTTATTGCTATTGAAAGTAACACAGTGTGGGAAAAGTCATTTTCATGCTCACTCTTTTAGTGTAGCTGAGAATACTTTTGAAAGCCAAGCGATCCTTGGCTTTACGAATAGGGGCAGAGTACAAAAGCAAAGATTTTCAGTGGCTGGACATAGCGGGCAGTGTGCCTGAGATGATCCGATAAGCACTGACTGCATGCGATACCTCACCCCCGGTATGGAGCGCTGCAAAATGAAACATAACGGGGACGATTTTAATCCTACTCGCTCAGCAGAAACCTAGCGGGTGGGCGGTTAAAATCGCCCTGGCTCTCACCTGTCCGAAAGCTGCCCTGATCGCAACATCTACAATTTTTAACCGGCTCTCCTGAGCAGGCAGCAAGGACGCGCGCCCGGAGCCAACGGGCTCCTTCTTTACACATGCATGTTGCAGCCCAGTGACATCATTGAGACCCGACTGTAATTTTAACTCAGGCCTGAGCGGGGAATCCACCTGAGTTAAAATGTACGTCAGCCCTCTCAGGCCGAGCAGTTCTTACAGCAGAATCAGACTATACTGTTCAGAGAGGCACTGAAGTAACACTCAAATTAAAATAAACCCATCTGAAAATCTCCAAAGGTCTTGAAATTATGTTGTGTGCATAGAAGCATAACGCGTCAGTGTGCAAATCCATTGACTGCTATTTTAACAGAGGGTTTGTCCTGTTAAAATAAATAAATGATTGGTCCAATTAAAATAGCAGTCAAAGGAATTTTATACGAGTGCCTTAAGCAGTATGTAAGTATTTGTAGAGTGTAATTTCAAGGCTGTAGGATTTTAGTTGCAATTGCAAACCCTGAGAACTGGTTTAGATTTCTGTCTAGAATTGCTGTGATTCAGCTCAGCCTCCCTTCAGATTCTGATTATAAAATATCACCATCGTCCCATTTCCGCCCCTTCCCACTACAGGGTAGCTATAGTTGGAGAACGTGGTGAGTGACCCAACAGCTTGAAGAAAGAGATCAAAGGGTGGATCTCCACAAAATGAGTTCCCAATCTTAGCCACACTGCCTAAGGGATTCGGTTGGCGAATGTGTATTAATCTCAAAAGGCGCCCAGATCGAGGAAAAGGAGGAGCAGAGGTGTTGGCTGCAAGTGATAGGGGCCTTTGGATAAATTTGGAGAAAAATAGGTTAGGCCTCAGTTGGAATATTGTGTCCAATTCTGGGCATCACACTTTAGGAATGATGTCACGATCTTGGAGAGGGTGCAGAGGAGATTTACTAGAATGGTACAAGGGTTGAGGGACTTCAGTAATGTGGAGAGAGTAGAGAAGGTGGGATTCTCCTTAGAGCAGAGAAGGTTAAGGGTAATTTAATAGAGGTGTTCAAAATTATGAGCACTTTGATAGAGTAAATAAGGAGAAACTGTTTCCATTGACTGGAGGGTCAGTAGCCAGAGGACACAGATTTAAAATGTAATTGGCAAAAGAACCAGAGGGGAGATGAGAAAATATTTTACGCACCAAGTTGTTATGATCTGGAATGCAACAACAACAACTTGTATTTATATATCCACCTTTAACGTAGTAAAACGTTCCAAGGCATTTCACAGGAGCGTTATCAAACAAAATTTGACACCGAGCCGCATAAGGAGATATTAGGGTACTTGGTAAAAGCGGTAGGTTTTAAGGAGCGTCTTAAAGGAGAAAAGAGAGGTAGAGAGGCGAAGAGGTTTAGGGAGGGAATTCCAGAGCTTAGGGCCCAGGCAACTGAAGGCATGGCCACCAATGGTGGAGCAATTAAAATCGGGGATGCTCGAGGCCAGAATTAGAGGAGCGCAGATATCTCGGGAGTGTTTTGGGGCTGAAGGAGATTACAGAGATAGCGCCATGGAGGGATTTGAAAATAAGGATGAGAATTTTAAAATCAATTGCCTAAAAAGGTGGTGGAAGCAGATTCAGTGGTAACTTTCAAAAGGGAATTGGATATGTACTTGAAGGGGAAAAATTTGCAGAGCTGTGGGACTAATTGGATAGTTCTTTCAAAAAGCCAGCATTGGCATTATGGGCTGAATGGCCTCCTTCTGTGATGTATGTTTCTACAAAATTGGTTAACATAGTCCCAAAGTCAGCTGTTTCATTTGTCAAAGAGCAATCTTGTGACTTATTTTTATAATTTCCTGTGCACAACACCGATGCTTCTGATAAAAGCTCTTGTACATTTATATATATGTAAGAAAACATCAAAGATTGCATTGCAAAAAAAATGTCTGAATCTAAAAGTAATTTACCTGCTTTGTTGAGCTTCTTTTTAACTTGTCTTCAATTAGCTAGAGAAATGAGAGGGGAGAATTATTAGAGGATTAGGTAGTGAGCAACACTGAAATGGATGTGATGGGACATATATGTTAGTAATACCCACAAACACACAGCAAGATCACAGATGACAAGATACCAATTAGCATGACCTATTAATTCCCAAGTTGTAATTCTCTCAACAGACTTCAAGTAACTTTTATCAACATGGGCATGACAGTAACAGACCTGAAGGTCAGTAGCAAATCTGCACCTGGACCTACAGCAAGGCATCAGCCTTGGATCACTCTTGTCTCTGAGTCAGAAGGTTGTGGGTTCAAGTCCTGCTCCAGAGACTTGAGGCACAAAATCTAGGCTGACACTCCAGTGCAGTACTGAGGGAGTGCTGCACTGTCGGAGGTGCCGTCTTTCAGATGAATCGTTAAACCGAGGCCCCGTCTGCTCTCTCAGATGGATGTAAAAGATCCCATGGTACGATTTCAAAGACCAGGGGAATTATCCTTGGTGTACTTGTTCACCTTTTATAACCAACATCACTAAAACAGATGATCTGGTCATTATCACATTGCTGTTTGTGGGAGCTTGCAAGCCCCAGAGAATTCAATCACAGATTACGGTCTAAAGCAGAAGGCAAGGTAGAACTCAACAAGATGACACCAACAGATTACAACACCGTTTACAGCAAATGACCGGAAGAACCCTCATGGAAATTCAAGCTCTAAGAATTTAGTGCTGCAGCAGGCACCACCAGTACCAGTATGGCAGTGCAAAGACTGTTGCCAGGAACATAAGCGAAAAGAAAAATATCCCGCATCCAACTGCACGTGAACTGCAAAACACATTTTGCCTTGCAATAATATGCTAAGAACTAGTAGAAGTCAAGGTTTAGACCACAAGGGGTATGGGCAATGAGCAGGAACTAGAGATCACCAAGTCAGCAAACCTACTGGCAGAAGGGAAGCACAACCAGATTTCAGGTCCTATGGATATTAACAGCAGAACAATGGAATTGAATTGATCAATACAATCACAACTAACCAATTGGAAGACCTGAACAAATATTACCTTGGTGAGACACATCAGGTTCTCGCAATAAAGCCACATCAATGCCTTTTGGGATGCTGCAAGGTTAATTTAGTAAACCCACAGAATGGTAAAAAAGAAAAAACGCACAGAACTTGTAGTCATAGTAGACAGTAACTATATACCTCTGTTTGGAAGCAAAGCCGTGCAATAGATGGAACTAGTTGAGGTCCAGTGTTAAATTATACACATCATGGCCGAAAGCAGAAGGTGAGGTGCAGCACAAGAGGATGACACTAAGAAGTAAGTACTGCTTTAGCGACCACCACCACCACCTTAATACAGCCAGAAGCAAGACCGATAAAGCCACTATCCTACATCAACTCAGCAAGGATATTCAAATATCTTTCAAGGAGCAGGCTGTCGAGAGGGAAAATAGCATTTGGATCTGCATTTTGAGGTGACACAGGTGATTCATCTGCCCATGAAAGTACTTATGTGTTAAAAAGCTCGTTCAAGGAGGAACTTGAAAGGCTAACTAAGTTGAAGATGAAAGCTCCAATAACCGGGGTGATGCTTTGGATATCAAACCTGGTAACCTGGGAAAATGAGAATCTGCATAGACCCTAGAGTTATGAATAAACCTAAAGAGAAAGCACCATCCATATCATTGGCACCTCAATGCTCTCGCCGCCGGCCTTCCAGCTCATTCAGAACTCTGCAGCTTCTGCAAAGTCATACTCGCACGTCACCTGTGACCTAACTTACTTCACTGGCTCCCTGCCCTTAAACACATCAAATTCACAATCCTCATCCTCATTGTCAAATCCCTCTATGGCTTAATCCCATCCTACAATCTTCTTCATCCAAGCGTGCAGCCCCATGCTCTGCCGACTCTGCCTATTGTGTATTCCCACCTTGCCCACTCTCCCTCCACTTCACCCTCAGTACCAGATCCTTCATCCATCACACCCCTGCATTCTGCAATTCTCTTCGTAAACATTTTTACATTGCTACCTTTCTACTTTCAAACACCTCCTCAATATTTACTCCTCGGATTATACCTTCAGCCACCTCCCCTAATCTTTCTCTCCTACTTCCTGCTCCCAAACCCGCGACCTCTTCCACCTAGAAGGACAAGGGCAGCAGGCGCATGGGAACACCACCACCTCCAAGTTCCCCTCCAAGTCACACACCATCCTGACTTAGAAGTATATCGCTGATCCTTCATTGTCGCTGGGTCAAAATCCTGGAACTCCCTCCCTAACAGCACTGTGGGAGTAACCTGCACCACACGGACTGCAGCGGTTCAAGAGGCAGCTCACCACCACCTTCTCAAGGGCAATTAGGGATGGGCAATAAATGCTGGCCTTGCCAGCGATGCCCAGATCCCATAAACGAATAAAAAATATATATAAATGGAAGTTATTTTTGTATTCAGTGCATACTATTCGCAAAGTATCACCAGATTGAAGCCAAAGGAAAGTATTCAGTGCGTTGGATATAAAAAATGGACAGTGGTGTGTTGTTCTGGATGAAAGGAACTTCGTTCTTAGAATTTTTAATATTCAATTTGTAAGATACAGATGGTAGCATATGCCCTTGGTATATCTAAGATGCCAGGAAACCTTCAGCAAAGGCAGAATCAAGCAATAGATGTACTGCCACAAGTGACAATTGCTGCAGATCACACTGGTATACGGTGATGGTGACACAGTTGAACAATCCACAAGCAACTACGATAATAAGTTCAGATCCCTTGTGGAAGAATTGTAATCTAAAACTCAACAAAGATATGGCTACACCAAGGATCTAAGAAATTCCGTTCATAGGATATCTCCTTACCAGATGCAGATAAAGTCTGTCTAGTTTTGGAGAAGCCAAGCTCATGAGAATTCATTGGGTTTGTTCCTTATCTCACTGAATATTTTACTGAAGCTCTGTAATGTGAATTAGCCACTAAGAAAACTAACACTTAAGGATATAGAATGGTGTTTGGTTACACATGCACTACACCGACCAAGCAATTGACCAAGTCAAGCTGCAAAGCATGTTAATACACTTTCAGATATATGATATGTGATTGTCTATCAGCCAGGACAGCAGATGCAGCTGGCCGATGCCTTAAGCAGAGCTTATTTACTCCATTGTTCCAAGAACGAGCTACAGGAATGGTCAAAGACAATTTATTTGACAGAAGACCTGTCTATATGCAGGGCCTTGACTATGAGCTAATGAATTAAAGCATAAAAGCATCCAGATTCAGTCTGGTCTTGAAAGATTGGTGAACAGAGCAAGGAAGCAGCTCCAGATCCAGTTCTCCCATTCATTTATTTTCCAATGTGAACTCAGCACCCAGAATTGCATCCTATTTAATGGAGAACAAGCAATCATCCCAAAGACATTGGGAAAAGACATGATGCCATGTATCTCTCCGTCCCACATTGGAGTAGAAAGTTGCTTGAGAAGGGAGCACAAATGTGTCTCTACAGGCCACGGATGGATACAGAGCTGCAATGTTACATTGAGTAATGTGATATTTGCGAACAATAGGAGATTCAGAAGGAGATGCTGATATATCATGAAGTATCTGATCACCCATGGTCAGAGGTTGGAATTGATTTTTTTTTGGTTTGTTTGTGTTGATGGTAATGACTGATCACTATCAATTACCATTCATAGAATCATGGATATCACAGCGCCGAAACAGTCCATTTAGCACAACACGTATGCACGGGTATTTTTCTGTGCATGAGACACCCTAGTCTAATCCCACTCTCCTGCTCATTCCACATGCCTTTTCGTGTTCCTTTTCAAGCAACGTCTAATTCCTTTTTTGAGAGAATTGATGGACCTTGCTTCACTGACAATTTATGCCAGAGAATTCCACATCTACCACCCCCTGCCTAAAGATTTAGGGGAAGGAAATGAATATCGCAGCGCCCGTTTTTTGGAAGGAAAAAAAATATCAACAAATCTCAGATCGCAATCTCCTGTGCCCAATCTCCCCTGGAAGCCAGTGACTGCTGGGGGTGCAGGGTGCCCACCTGAAACAGGCGTTAAGTATCTTGCATATGCGAATCAGGGTTCTAATGGCGGTTATAGGAACCAGATGCAAAAATTAGTCATCCAATGGGTGGAGGTTGCATTGCGCATGCTCCGCCCTTTTATTCCGGGTCTTCAGTGTCCTAACCAGTGGTCCTCAAAAGGAATCTCTGGTGGCCGCCCACAAAAAGGTAATAAAACTTTTTGTTATAGTTTAATTTCTGTGGGCTTGCCATCTCCCTGCCCCCCCACCACTCCACCCCGCCCCACTCCACGTTGCCTATACACCCAACCCCCAGGACACACCTGCGGACTGGCTCAGTGCCAGAGCTGGCTGGAATTCCTATGGCCCCCGATCGGCAAGCTGCCCGATTGGCGTCCACAGCTCGCCAGTTTGATTCAAATGAGGCCCCGATGTCGAATCTGGCTCCGACCAACATCTTCGGGCACACATTCGAATCGCGCTGCCCATTTCACGGCGCAAGTTGAATATCTCTCCAAATTTGTTGCTAGCCTTCCCTTTAATTCTTTTTCTGATTATCTTAAATTTGTGCCAACCTGTTACCAGCCAGTGGAAACAATCTAACTCTGTCTTATCATAAACCATCGTAATCTTAAAGACCTTTATCATGTCACCCTTGAACCTTCTCAACTCCAGTGGAAAAAAGAAAATTCGAACTTCATAATAATTTAGTCCAGTCAAGCTGAACTTTTGAAGGGCAATGGATAATTTAATAAAAAGACACAAGAGTGAAAGGATGCAGCAGAGTGAATTTCTATGTTAAAGCAGCTGACAGCTATCTTAGATATAGATCACAAGAAAATCACCAGATACAGGCTGAGCAATTACAAGTACCTTTACATACAGTCCTGGTGAGAGCTGGTTACAGTGCCCGAGGAAGCAAAAGATTTTGCAAATAAAGTGCCGCTGTTTGGAACACAGTGTTTGGCTTCTGCTTGTGTCGATATAAAGATCCGGGGAGGTAATACAAGTAGCAGTAGCAGGCTTTAGAGCTGCAGTAAGGTGAAGGACAGAGCCAGGACCCGGGACAGACCTTAGGGATAGCAACACATGGAGTATTTTAGCACCAGATGTAAACCAGGCCAAATATGACACACGCCAGTTCCCTGCTTACACTATACAACTATAACGGTTCGGTTTGAGATTCAAGTTCAGATTGAGGCCAAACTCAACACCAATCTTTCCACTAACTTATTCTTTGAGATCCTGCATTGCAAAACCCATATTTTTCCTGCACCACAAAACCAATATCTTTGAGGGCCTATCTCACAAAACTGATGTTCCTTCTATAGTATATCTGCCTTCCTGTGACAGGTGACTCTTCCGCACTATCATACAGACTCCTTCAACAGCAATGGAAATAACATGTGCACAGATCAAAGCTAGGAACGTGTAGATTACAAGAAAAATTCAATATAAGATCAATATTATTAATAATACTTGATACTTCTCGCTGAATCACAAGACAGTAATGCAATCTTTGGGTTCAGATGATGAATACAAAGCAGTCAACCTTTGCTCTTATGATTGTGATGAAGCCCTTAGTTGGATCACGACCTTGTAAATTACCTATCTACTATCTTGTACATAACTTCCTAGCAGCATCCATACATAACTCACCAAGAGATATCTGATATTCGCTATAAAGTTAACTATGAACCCTTTATAACTTACTGAGAGTTCCGGATTCTCTTATACTCTGTAGAACTCAGTTGAGAGATATCCCAGTTCCTGTATCCTCTCTATAACTCATTAAAAGGTATCCAATATTTTCTGTATAATTAATTGAGTAGCAAATACTTCCCTTTTGTCCCTTCTATCATCCCTTTTGTCATTTAATCTCTCCTGCCTTCCACCCTATCACAGACCTTCCCTTTTGTTCTTTCCTCCCCTCCCCCTTTCCCTGCTACTGCATCTGCTTAAAATCTGTTGCATCTCTAACTTATTTCAGTTTTGATGAAAGGTCATCGACCTGAAACATTGGCCGCGATTTCGCCTACCGAGGTGGGTCCGGTGCGGCTGGGGTCGGTGGCGGGGCGCGACCCCGCTGCTGGCTCCATCCCGCTCTGTGAAAAGACTTTACAATGATTGGGTTTGTTAAGCCCACCCAGCACGTTTCCCGGCCAATCGAAGGAAGTGGGTCTGATGATGTCATTTGATGACGCGCCATCAGCCGGTTTCCTTAAAGGGACCATGCACAAATTAATTTTGACAGTTCTGCTGTCAGAGTTCTACAGCATTGAGGTGCTGCAAACACTGACAAGCACTGCACAGAGGTGCACGGCTGCACCCAGGCTGTCCCATGACTCCCTCCATATGCTTATGGAGGGAGTCACAGCATGCAGGGAGGTCCTCTTCCCTTCCAATGGGTGGAAAAGACCTCCCAGGAGACCAACACAGCTTGGTTGCACATTACACAGGAGGACACAAGCAGGGATGTCATTAGGAGGACCAGGCTGCAGTGGTGCAAACCTTTTAATGACCCCAGTAGATCACAAAATGTTATTGCAAATCCACACTCAACCTCATCCTGCTGTGCCACTCATCACATCCACATCACTCTGCCTCCCCTACCCTACTCCTGCACATCCTTACTCACACCAACTTACCTTGCACCTTCACCCAATCCTCTCTATCTACATTATCACTTCCCCATCTCACTAGCCACCCCTCACACTCACCCTCATCCTAGTTCAATCATACCAACTAACAACACACAAGGGTAGGCACTTGAGTGTTTTAGCCAATGTTCATGTGAAATTTCTGTTAATGTGCTGTCAAACATTGAAATCTTTATTTTCAATGCTTTGCGTTCTTGGACAGATTTGTGTGCACCTTTGGAAGTGGCTTAGTGAGTTGCAGTGAATGGTGAGACATAACGGTACCCCCCGCAATGGCGATGAATGTGAAAGGAATGGCTTGGGCATTGTAGGGATGCTTTATGGTGTTGGTGTGAGGTGGTGCCAACCTGGCACATCATGTGGCAGCCAGAGTGTGCAGCATCACGTGAAGTAAATCTGGTCATGGTGAGGCCATCCCTGGATCCTGGGCAGCAATGTGGTTGGGTACTGATGCACTGTGTCCTGTGCAGCATCAGTTGATTGCGGAGAAGGTTGGTGTTGTTGTTGGTGCTGCTGGTTTGCCTGGTTCTGCTGGTGTTGGGGCTGATCGTGGTGGGATTCTGAGGACCAAGGTGAGCGAGTGTAAACCGTATCCATTCTGAAGTAATGGATGGCAGGTGAAGGTGAGAAGACAGAAGCAATCTGTCAATGCTGAGAGAGTTTGTTCCAATGAGGTGACACTGGATAGCGAGTTTGCTCCAAACACTTGCAAGCTGCATAAAGCTCAATCTGTCTTCCAAATGCAGTAAGCAACAGTTTCTGAGCTTGGAAAGTCAACAGCTGTGAGATGGGAGCATTCATACAACTTTTGCAGCTGTCAGGTAATCAGATAATTCAATGCTGAATCTAATCATGACATGCTGAGCTGACATGATCCCCGAGCAGCGGGATGCCGTGGGGGAACATGTAAAATTGAAAGGTAAGCTTAAAATACTATTTGAGTGCCACTTAACAATCTCTCTAATGATGTAAATTGCCTCCCCCATCACTTGGTGTCAGGTCGGTTCAGCGATGACAGACCCGACATCTGGGAGACTAGCGTGGAGGTGGCTTGACAGCGGGGTTCCCTTCCCGCTGTCAAAAAAAATATTTTCCCACCCGACCGCCACCAAACGCGCCCGCTGACCCCCCGAAAAATTCCCACCCATTAACTCTGTTTCTCTCTCCACAGATGCTGCCTGACCTGCTGAGTATTTGCAGCATTTTCTGTTTTCATTTCAGATTTCCAGCATCCGCAGTATTTTGCTTTTGCTCCCAGATCTTCTATAATTCACTGAGAGCTATCCAGATTTGTCTAACCTACGTAAAACTCACAGAGATAATCTGATTCTCATATCTGCTGTGCAACTCAGAGATAACCCAATTCCATATGCTCTTTATAACTCAGAGAGTTATCCCAGTTCCCCTAATCTCTGTGTAACTCCGAGATATCCCAATTTCTGTATTCTCCGTTCCAGGAAGATGCCGTTTGGGTCTCTGTGCTCCCGACTACCACTGTTCACCACCTCTTGCAACAAGTGAATTTGATTTTAAGTATTTATCACCATTCGATTTTGTTGATTTCTCTCTTTTTAAAAACATTTCTATTGAAGATCAGAATTTAACTGCTGCATTTTTAATATTTGTTGACCATTTGGTCTTGAGGTAAAAAGGAACTGAGCTGTCTAGGGTTTTTTTCTTAGCTATGTTAGTGTCGTTGTGATTCAGTGTGTTACACATTCAGAGGATACAGGAACTTGGATATCTCTCAGTGAATTATACGAAGGATATGAAAATAGGAATATCTCCGCCAGTTATGCAGAGAATACTGGAATAGGAATATCTTACAGAGAGTTATAAAGAGGAGACAGAAATCAGGAGACGTCTCAGTGAGTTATACAGAGAATATCGGAATCAGGATATCTTATTGTGTCTTATAGAGGATACCAGAATTTGGATATCCCTCAGTGAATTATACAGAGAACACAGAAATTGGGACATCTCTTGAGTTATACAGAGAATTGGTACGATTCAGAAAAATACAATTCTGAAGTTTTCTGCTTGACAAACACACCATTTCTTGTCCTGGATATGTAAACGTAAACAATTCCAAGAATTGGGCTCACACTGCTTCGACATTGCACCTGCTGCAGTATAACTGCAACCACCGTCAAACGAACTTTTAAAAAGCTCCCAGTAACCTGAGTAAGTGACTGACCGAGAAATTTCTGAAACTTCATTTTTAATGTTGGCAAAGGACCAAATGTCTTGCTGACCCTTTCGTTAATGTTAAGAGTTCATGCTATTCTGCTGCTGGTGAGCTGAGTAGAGTGTCCATATACAGAACTCCACTTTAAGACCAAACAGTGATGCAGAGTTGGCAGTATAGCTGCGAGCCCCCCGCCCCCCCCCCCCCCCCCCCACAGTATTCTAAGCAGACACTGGTCTGAAATTGGCACTTGTGCCCTTGAAATAATTTCAGTTCATCCAAAACTTTGCTGCTTGGATCCTATCCCAAGCCAAGCCTCGCTCACCCATCATCCCAATCCTTGCTGGTCTACATTGGTTCTTGGTCCTCCAACTCTTTAACTTTAAAATCTTTACCCTTGTGTTTAAATTTTCATGGCCTTACCCCTCCCTATCTCTGTATCCTCTTTTAGCCCTTCACCGCGCCCCCCCATCCCACCTACTAACTCTGTGTTTCTCTGACTCTGACCTCTTGTGCGTTCCCCATCCTACCATTGGTGGCCATGCTTTCAGCTGCCTCAGGATTTCCATATCTAGATCCCTCCAATTCCATCCTCGTGCTTTCCCCATCCCACCATTGTTGGCCATGCCTTCAGCCGCCTCAGGAATTCTATCCCTAGATCCCTCCGCCCGTCTCCCCTCCTTTAAAACCCTCCTTAAAACCCACCTCTGACCAAGGTATTGGTCACCCTCCTAGGTTCTCTCTCTTTGACTGCACCCAATTTTCCTTACACCTCTGTGAAGCACCTCTGAACTTTTTTACTATGTTAAAGGCATCATATAAATGCGAGTTATTGTTGTTATCGAATGCTCTCACCCAGTTCGTGTGAAGATGGTTGCCAGAGACTCTCATAGCACAGGCTCCAGAAAGCCTTTTGCAGGAGATGTTTCTGAGACAGTTAGAAAACAAAATGCAAAGGTTCCTCATATAATCTATTGGTTGCTTCAATATAACAAGGCACAGGAACTCACAGATATCAAAAGAGTCCCCATTGTAGGAGCTGAATATTATTACATCAGGTGAGAGTTCTTGACCATAAGCTGTTCAGCGAGAATAGTAATTACATCAATACAAACAAAATCATTGGAGTCTTGTGCTGGGAATCATACATCAGAGAGCTGCTATGTAACCATAAACTGCTTAGTCATTAATAATGTATAATGAAAAAAAACCTGTATTCTTGCAAAACCCGCAATATATCATAAAAAGACAAAAAAAATTTCAATAAACACAGCTGGACTATTTTTTAAGTTCCCTGTCACAACGAGCAACATTGTTCTATTCTCAAGCAGCAAAGGCATTCTCTCTCACTCAACAGTAAATAGGTGATTAATGACTTTCTCTGGCACTTACGAATTTCAGTTGAAAATGCTCGCAGTGGCCTCTGGCTCTGGCAGGCTTTAAACCCCACGTACAGGTCTACCGCGCACACACCGAAAGGGTCCCTCATAAGAATTCTTGATATGTCAGTGCCGGATGAGATTTATTCTGCACTTTGTCAATCTAGCAGTGTTTGCTTTAAGATTTTAGTAAATGAGAAATTTGAAAATTGACTGACAAGGAATGATCGAGTGCTGTTGAAATGTGTGATTCTCATTAGCATTTGTCACTAACTTTGTTAAAGTTTTCCCAAAACAAAGTCGATTGCACATAAGCAAGGGCAATCTCTCAAATAAACAGCTTCTATTGGAAAACAGCTCCATGATGTAAAAGGGACGGTAAATATATAATACTCTTTGGTGTCTGTACTTGTATATGTTAATATGTTTGTATGTGTGTGTCTATACTTGTATGTATATACATTTTGTGTGTGTGTGTGTGTCTATGCCTGTCCATGTACTTGTAGGAACATAGGAATTGCTGGACCAAAAAAGACCGAGGTCCAACCAATTCACCTTCTACCATTCTGATACAACAATAATAGAGATTGATTGCCATGATTGGTCAACAAGTCTATCAATTAGTCTACAACAGACCCAGAAAAGTGGTGAGGAAAAAACCCAGTGGCGGAAAGCTTTGGGAACCTTGGGTCAAAGTCATCTGTTCCTCCCAAGCATGCTACACTTACCAAATGTCACGTCTCAAATTAAGAAAGAAAGAAAGACTTGCATTTCTATAGCGCCTTTCACAACCACCGGACGTCTCAAAGCGCTTTACAACCAATAAAGTACTTTTGGAGTGTAGTCACTGTTGTAATGTAGGAAACGCGGCAGCCAATTTTGTGCACAGCAAGCTCCCACAAACAACAATGTGATAATGACCAGGTAATCTGTTTTTGTTATATTGATTGAGGGATAAATATTGGCCAGGACACCGGGGATAACTCCCCTGCTCTTCTTCGAAATAGTGCCATGGGATCTTTTACGTCCACCTGAGAGAGCAGGCGGGGCCTCGGTTTAATGTCTCATCCGAAAGATGGCACCTCCGACAGGGCAGCACTCCCTCAGCACTGCACTGGAGTGTCAGCCTAGATTTTTGTGCTCAAGTCCCTGGAGTGGGACTTGAACCCACAACCTTCTGACTCAGAGGCGAGTGTGCTACCCACTGAGCCATGGCTAAGAAAGAAAAAGAAAGAAAGACTTGCATTTCTTTAGCCCCTTTCATGACCACCGAAAGTCCCAAAATGCTTTACAGCCAATGAAGTACTATTGGAAGTGTAGTCACTGTTGTAATGTAGGAAACGCAGCAGCCAATTTGCGCCTAGCAAGCTCCCACATACAGTAATATGATAATGACCAGATAACCTGTTTTTGTTATGTTGATTGAGGAATAAATATTGGCCAGGACACCAGGGATAACTCCCCTGCTCTTCTTCGAAAATAGTGCCATGGGATCTTTTACGTCAGACAGGTTTAACGTCACGTCCGAAAGATGGCACCTCTGACAGTGCCACACTCCCTCGATACTGCACTGGAGTGTCAGCCTAGTTTTTTGTGCTAAAGTCTCTGGAGTGAGCGAAATTACTCGCAAACTGTATTGCAGTATATTTATATTTATATGTGCGTGCATATATGTGTGTGTGTATATTTGTATGCGTGCATGCATCAATGGCAGAATTACTGAGCAAAATTCATTTAGAGTAGGTTTTTGTCAGCTGTCTTGTTTTTGAACTAGGGCGATCCATTAATTCTTCAAATGATGAACAGACCATCAGATATAGGTTCACATCCACATATAGGATAGGGTCACTGCCCTTGGTATCTTTGATGGTTGGACAGGGGCTAGGGGAAAGGGTTATTCTGATGGGAGAGGCCATTGCTACTGGTAAAGATATAGGATAAGACATGGCACTCTTGTTGTAGGATGGGGTACTGTCTGCAATTTGACATGGCATTGCTGGTAGTGCCACCCGTTATTGGACATTGCACCACTCATAGCCTGTCATTGATTAAGGTACCCATTAGACTGCAGAACACAAAGTGAACCATGCAATGCTGCCAACAAGCCCCAGATCATTGGGATAATTACTTTTCTGCTAGTGCACTGATGTTATTAAACAAAAGATTTGAAATAGATTGAAGTGTTTATTTTGTTAATCACAAGAGATGCCAGCAAAGGGCCGTGGAACAAGATTGAAATAGACTTTATCAGATCTGTACCTAGAGCTATACCAATTCTGTACTGCTGGCACAACTACACAGAGATAAGATGGTTATTTGATTTCCAGTTAATTAACATTTTTAATTGATTAGTTGCGTTATGTCTGGTGAATTGATATCATCCTAAACTAGAAGTTCCCCCCAAAACTCTTGGCTTTTCACCCTTACTTGCTGTCTAATCTCAGTTTGTCAAGGATATCCTGGTCGTTGTTCAATAGAAGTTAGTCTAAACATATAATTAATCAGAGAGCTATTATCTATTAAACAAGTCTCTGCCTATGCATCTAGTAGCAGCTAATGTGATATCAAGCTCTGCTGTCAATAACTTCTACAAGGGAAGCAGCAATGGGACCTCAGTTATCTGTGATAGCCCAGAGATATTTAGTCAATGCTGCTAATGCTGATGTAAATGCAATGCATTTTTCATTAGGAAATGTAATTAATTTAACTCACAATAAACAGGAAGGTGTGCATTAATTTGTGATTAATGTCCTTGGTTATTAGATCTGCACCTCACACCCTAACTAATCCCAGCATGCATTCATTATCAATTAGTATACACCCTTGACAGTATTCCCTCGGGATAAGTTCCCATTGGCTTGCTTTAGAAGCGTCCCTGGCACTTCTAGGAATCTCACAATATTTTTTTTAACTCCTTCTACCGCCAATCGGGAAAACACCTTTTTTATTTTGCTAGCAGTAAAAAGCCTCCTAATGGGATCGCCAAACTGATGAGCCGAACACTTTCCTTGATCATTCTCCTAGACAAAGATTATCTCGAGATCAGAAAATGAAGCAGTGCTTAACCAAACATTCTATTTAAATAATTATTGCTGCTCACTGCACGCTGTTTAACTAGCGTGCACTGCAGTCCAATAAATATTCCTTTGTATTTTTTTTCGAGTCAAGTCTGAGTCAGCGAACAATCTGTTTTTGAATTCTCTTGTCAAGAGTAACCTCTTGTTGGGAGTGTTTGCTTGTCAGTTCACAGGGAAATATTATTAAGGTTGATCTATTTGTGGCACAATGTCTTGGATCATAGTGGGATATTTTCCAGAATGTAATCAGTCTCATAATATAATCGCTATAAAATCTAAATGATTTTTAAAAAAGCTTTGCCTGCAACGTTGCTCGTTGGCCTATGGTAACCACTTAACCCCCAGGGACCAATCTGATCCCAGAACCGAGCTGTACTAACTACAGAATAACACCGATGAATCAGACCCCAACCAGAACTCATAAGGCAGCCACTTTTTAAAAATTTCTACAGTTGTTTTTAGTTTTTTCTTTAATTTTAACATTATATTTTTTTCCCTGCATAATGAGAACTTGAGCCAATCAGCTTCTGCTCTGCCTGACATGGATCTTTTATCCTTGGTGATGTTGGCAAGGTCACACTTATTGCCCATCACTAGTTGCTGGCGGGGAACCTTCTTCTTGAACAGGAGCAGTCCAAGTGGCGATGGTGCTCCCACGATGGTGTTAGTTAGGGAATGCCAGGCTTTTGGCCCAGCAATGATGAAGGAACGGGAAATACATGTCCAAGTCAGGATGATGTTTGACTTGGAGGTGGACTTGGAGTTGGTGTTCCCATGTCATTGTTGCTCTTGTCCTGCTCGGTGGTAGAGGTTGCAGGGTTGGGAGGTGCTGTTGAAGTAAACTTAGTGAGCTGTTGCAGTGCATCCTGTCGACAGTACATACTGCAGTCACAGTGTGCCGGTAGTGGAGGGGGGGGCATATTCCATTCAGTGGCAGGGGTGCTCATCAACTGGACTCCTCTGCCCTAGACAGGGTAGAGATTCTTGAGTGTTGTTGCTGTCTAATCTCAGTTTCTCAGTTTCTCAAGGATGTTATGATGGAGGGAAAGATCATTGATGAAGCAGTTGAAGATGATTGGGCTGAGGAGGCCTCCCTGAGGAACCTCTGCAGCAATGTCCTTAGGGCTACGACACTTAAAAACATAAGAACATCAGAAATAGGAGCAGGAGTAGGCCATACGGCCCCTCGAGCCTGCTCCGCCATTCAATAAGATCATGGCTGATCATCAACCTCAACTCCACTTTCCTGCCTGATCTCCATATCCCTTGATTCCCCTATGGTCCAAAAATCTATCTATCTCAGCCTTGAATATATTCAAAGACTCAGCATGCACAGCCCTCTGGGGCAGAGAATTCCAAAGATTCACAACCCTCTGAGTGAAGAAATTCCTCCTCATCTCGGTCTTAAATGACCTACCCCTTATCCTGAGACTATGCCCCCTAGTTCTAGACATTCAGCCAGGGGAAACAACCTCTCAGCATCTACCCTGTCAATCCCCTTCAGAATCTTGTATGTTTCAATGAGATCACCTCTCATTCTTCTAAACTCCAGAGAGTATAGGCCCAATCTACACAATCTCTCATCATAGGACAACCCTCTCATTCCAGGAATCAATCTAGTGAACCTTCCTTGCACCGCCTCCAAAGCAAGTACATCCTTCCTTAGATAAGGAGACCAAAACAGCACACAGCACTCCAGGTGTGGTCTCACCAAGGCCCTGTACAATTGCAGCAAGACTTCCTTACTCTTATACTCCAACCCCCTTGCAATATATAAAAGTCTGGTATCATTATAGTTTTAAACTGGCTGGAGTTTGGTATTACAATGTGCGCTAGCGTTTTTGGTGTGGTGGAGTATTTTGTTGGCATGCCTTCGAATATGTTATACTCTGCTCTGCTCTTTTTCTGGGAACTGAAATAAAACTTCTTGACTAATCAGAAAGCCATTTGTGACATCATTATTACTGAACTGCTTGATGGGTTGGGATTGCTGTGTAACAGATTTTCTATTTTTAGTAAGTGGAAGGAGTCCAGGTAACACAGCGAAGATGGTGCGTGGAAAAGAAGAGATAAACAGGGAGAAAGAATTAGGCCACTTGTCCTAATACCTTGGAGAATTGTTCAGTTTGAAAGTACAAAACCAAGAAAACAAGATAGAGTAACCAAAACACTAGATACAGTGTATGTTTAGTATAAAACACAGACTATTTATTCAGGAAAATGTGGCAAGTAAAGTAGCTTGTTAAAGCTGCAGTCTGTTATTTAAATGTTCTATAAATTATTTGCTTAATGCAAGTATTGTATTCATAAATGCTGCGGTTTTATAAAAAATTTTGGTGTGTTTAATGGGAGCTCTCCATTCACATACAGCTACTGTACAGTTTTATTATGTAACTCTTTCCTATTTTTCCCCCTTTGTCACTTAATACAACATACCCTGTTTTGGCCACGAGGTCAGGATGATGTGGACCATATGAATCACAATCTTCTGTCTTGACTACTGCCATGGAGCTCTCTGGAGACCATGAAAGCAGTCAGACATAGTTAATCAGTTTCTCCATCTCCACGCCCTACATCAACAAAGATGGGGTATGTCATTTCCACACAGCAGACTTTTTTTTTATTCGTTTATGGGATCAGGGCGTCGCTGGCAATGCCAGCATTTATTGCCCATCCCTAGTTGCCCTTGAGAAGGTGGTGGTGAGCCGCCTTCTTCAACCGCTGCAGTCCATACTCCCACAATGCTGTTAGGTAGGGAGTTCCAGGATTTTGACCCAGCGACGATGAAGGATCGGCGATATACTTCTAAGTCAGGATGGTGTGTGACTTGGAGGGGAACTTGCAGGTGATGTTGTTCCCATGCACCTGCTGCCCTTGTCCTTCTAAGTGGAAGAGGTCGCGGGTTTGGGAGGTGCTGCCGAAGAAGCCTTGGTGAGTTGCTGCAGTGCATCTTGTAGATGGTACACACTGCAGCCACGGTACACCGGTGGTGGAAGGAGTGAATGTTTAAGGTGGTGGATGGGGTGCCAATCAAGTGGGCTGCTTTGTCCTGGATGACGTCGAGCTTCTTGAGTGTTGTTGGAGCTGCACTCATCCAGGCAAGTAGAGCGTATTCCATCACACTCCTTACTTGTGCCTTGTAGATGGTGGAAAGGCTTTGGGGAGTCAGGAGGTGAGACACTCGCCGCAGAATACCTAGCCTCTGACCTGCTCTTGTTGCCACAGTATTTATGTGGCTGGTCCAGTTAAGTTTCTGGTTAATGGTGACCCCCAGGATGTTGATAGTGGGGGATTCGGCGATGGTAATGCCATTGAATGTCAAGGGAAGGTGGTTAGACACTCGCTTGTTGGAGATAGTCATTGCCTGGCACTTCTGTGGCGCGAATGTTACCTGCCACTTATCAGCCCAAGCCTGAACGTCATCCAGGTCTTGTCCCATGCGGGCAGGGACTGCTTCATTATCTGTGGAGTTGCGAATGGCGCTGAACACTGGCAGTCATCAGCGAACATCCCCATTTCTGACCTTATGTTGGAGGGAAGGTCATTGATGAAGCAGCTGAAGATGATTGGGCTGAGGACACTGCCCAACACTAGGACTGCTAGGGAAGAGGCAATGACAACAACAGCTTGCATTTACATCATGCCTTTAACGTAGGAAAACATTCCAAGGCGCTTCACAAGAGTGTTATCAAATAAATTTTGACACCGAGCCACATAAGGAGCTTAGGATAGGTGACCATAAGCTTGGTCGAAGAGGTAGGTTTTAAGGAGCATCTTAAAGGAGGAAAGGGAGGTAGAGAGATTTAGGGAGGGAACTCTAGAGCTTAGGGCCCGGGCAGCTGAAGGCACGGCCGCCAATGGTGGAGCGATGAAAACTGGGGATACGCAAGAGGCCAGAATTGGAGGAGCGCAGAGATCTCAGAGGGTTGTAGGGCTGGAGGAGGTTACAGAGATAGGGAAGGGTGAGGCCATGGAGGGAATTGAAAACAAGGATGAGAATTTTAAAATTGAGACAAGTGGAAGTCATTGATGGTCTACCTCAGTTAGCTAACCCTGGGGTTCAAACTTTGGTCAGGGCTCGGACTGTGGATGGAGACAACCAGTCTAACACTGCATTGCCAAATAATATGAGATAGTTGAGGTTAGATGATTTCATTCCAATCCCCCGATCTGCAATGATTTGTATTTTAACATGACAAGCGGAAATGGGTAATTCTCTAAATGCAAACCCACCCTCCCTTGCACATACGCCCTCCCACATTACCACTGAATAAGGAATGAACCTTCAGATTCCTGGAAAACAAACTGTTCAACTCAGCATAAAAGCCTTGCCTGTACTGTTTAAACAAGATACTGAGGAGTCCGTTGCAAACCACTGATAAAATCATTTCATTTTCAAGGCTAACTTTTCTAAACAACCCAGTTAGTCACCATATATTTCCACTTTGCTTAGATTTTAGGGCTTTTTTTTACATTAGATAATCAAAATAGAGCAGCAAAACAATTCCAATTTTCTCTCCTACGTGTCTGAAGATGCTGACTCATATTTGGGTAAGGTTCCATGGGCACCTCACACTTGTGACACCTCAACAAAATAGCCATTCTCCATGGGTGAGCTTGGACCGTGAGGGGCAGCATGTTATTGTACCATGGAGGGATTCTTAGTACAACCCAATCCTGTCCTTATTCCAAGCTCATTTTTTTTACAGGGGTTACAGGATAATAATGAGGAATTGGAGCAATGGCTTGATACTGAAGTCAATCGCTCCACCATTGGCGGCCGTGCCTTCAGCTGCCAAGGCCCTGAGCTCTGGAATTCTCTCCCTAAACCTCTCCGCCTCTCTACCTCTCTTTCCTCCTTTAAGACCCTCCTTAAAACCTACCTCTTTGACCAAGCTTTTGGTCACCTGCCCTAATATCTGCTTATGTGGCTCGGTGTCAAATTCTGTTTTATAACGCTCCTGTGAAGCGCCTTGGGACGTTTTACTGGGTTAAAGGCGCTATATAAATACAAGATGTTGTTGTTGTTGTTGTTGTTGTTGTCAATTGTAGGATCTCTCCTGTGCCTGCTGCTGAGATCAACAAATTGAGGGATCAAGTCTGGGATCTTCTTGGTGTGTAGGTATATTTCACCAGGCAGCATTTGCTCAGCAAGCCCATTTTAACCATTATTAATATGAAGTTTTAAATTCCACTTATTAACATCTGAAAAAGTGGTCTAAAAAGACCATCAGGCCCCCTCAATGCTCACCCTATCACCTAGATGGTGGAAACTCCTCCACCGCCCTCCCCAACCACAATTAACGCTAGGCCCCTGTAATGGGGGAGGATAAATCTGTGGCATAAATCCGCAAAATTCCTCCCCAACTCCAAAGGCAACCAGGAAAACTCAGTGAGGCCATGGCTACCCATGATACATCAGTAGGCGGACTCAACTAATCCACACACACTTCCTGTCTGGATAATTCCATTCCGTGACATGAGGTTCCAATGTAGCTGTTCACTGGGATGTAGCAGACCATCCAATTAAAGAGAATGGGAAAATATTAATGAAAGGCCAGATTGTTAGATAGGTAATTTTGGATCTATCTAACATATGTCAACATGTCTAACCAAGTACAAGTTATTGGGGAAGGTAGCATTGTTACTGGACTAATAATCCAGAGGCCTGGACTAATGATCTGGAGACGTGAGTCCAAAATCCCACCATGGCACCTGGCAAAGTTAAATTCAGTTAATTAAATAAATCTGGAGTAAAAAGCTAGTATCAGTCAGTAATGGTGACCATGAAACTACTGGATTGTCATAAAAACCCATTTGGTTCACCAATGTCCTTTCGGGAAGGAAATCTGCTGTCCTTACCCGGTCTGGCCGATATGTGACTCCAGACCCACAGCAATGTGGTTGACTCTTAAATGCCCTCTGAAATGGCCAATTGTACCAAACCACTTAAAGAAGTATCACCACATGGTCTGCAGCGGTTCAAGAAGGCGGCTCACCACCACCTTCTCAAGGGCAATTAGGGATGGGCAATAGATGCTGGCCTTGCCAGCGATGCCCACATCCCGTGAATGAATATATAAAAAAAAGTTGCTTAGTACCTAATAAAATGGCTGCCATATAAAGGCACTTGCTTGAAAAAGAAATCATAAATACAGTTAAAACTCTGTTAAACAACCAGGACAGAATTCCAAGACAAACTGCATAGGCTACTTCCTAGAAACCAGTTTCTTTTTCCTTTTTTGTTTTCCTGACACACCCAGCATACCCTGGGACCAATGAATAATTCACTTTGAAGTTTTTTTTGGCAATCGCAAATAAATACTTGAAGATAGTTTCTAAGAATTTTATTTTTTTAAATTGTGGCTTGCCTGTTTAATTTTCGCATGCAATGGGGCTCTGGAAGCTGGTGGTGAGGTTATTAATGGAGAGCCTGAAATATTCTGCTCTAAAGCAGAGGACACAGTCCTGAATGTACTTGTAGCAAATAATTACACAAGATCATTCATCAAGCAGGTTCTCCGGTTCAGGCTCTGGGAGAAACTGAACTGTAGTCAAATTGGAATTGCTATCCCAATGACTGTGCCTTACTGCCTTGGATTTTTGAGCCATTGAGAGGATCCTCAATCAGTATGTAGGTTCATGTATGGCATCCTACTCTAGCACACCCTGTGGATGCAAGACAGTAGACATGCCAATGGAGCGGCACTCTTGCACCTCATAACTTCTTGCGAGTATCCTCCTCGTTTTTCTTTACTTACCATCTTGTAAGTTATTTCATAGAAAGATGCAGCACAGACAGAGGCTATTCGGTCCATCATGCCTGTGCCAGCACTTTGAAAGAGCTCTCCAATTAGTCCCGCTCCCTTGGCTCTTTCCTCATAGCCCTGCAAATATTTTCTTTTCAAGTATATGCCCAATTACCTTCTGAAAGTTACTGTTGAATCTGCTTCCATCACCCTTTTCAGGCAGTGGATTCCAGATCACAACAATTCACTGCGTAAAACAAAATTCTCCTTATCTCTCCTCTGGTTCTTTTGGCAAATATTTTAATTCTGTGTCCTCTGGTTATCGACCCTCCAGCCAGTGACAATAGTTTCTCCCTAACTACTCTAGCCCCTCATAATTTTGACAATCTCTATTAAATCTCCCCTTAAACTTCACTGCTCTATTGGAGGATAATCCCAGCTTCTCCTGTCACTCCACATAACTGAAGTCCCACATCTTTGGTATCATTCCAGTAAATCTCCTCTGCACCCTCTCCAAGGCCTTGACATCATTCCTAAAGTGTGATGCCCAGAATTGGACACAATGCTCCAACTGAGGCCTAACCTATTTCTCACTAAGTTTTTCCAAAGGCCCCTATCACTTGCACCCAACAACTCTGCTCCTCCTTTTCCTCGATCTGGGTGCCTTTTGAGATTAATACACATTCGCCAACCGAATCCCTTAGGCAGTGTGGCTAAGATTGGGAACTCATTTTGTGGAGATCCACCCTTTGATCTCTTTCTTCAAGCTGTTGGGTCACTCACCACGTTCTCCAACTATAGCTACCCTGTAGTGGGAAGGGGCGGAAATGGGACGATGGTGATATTTTATAATCAGAATCTGAAGGGAGGCAGACCTGAATCACAGCAATTCTAGACAGAAATCTAAACCAGTTCTCAGGGTTTGCAATTGCACCTAAAATCCTACAGCCTTGAAATTACACTCTACAAATACTTACATACTGCTTAAGGCACTCGTATAAAATTCCTTTGACTGCTATTTTAATTGGACCAATCATTTATTTATTTTAACAGGACAAACCCTCTGTTAAAATAGCAGTCAATGGATTTGCACACTGACGCGTTATGCTTCTATGCACACAACATAATTTCAAGACCTTTGGAGATTTTCAGATGGGTTTATTTTAATTTGAGTGTTACTTCAGTGCCTCTCTGAACAGTATAGTCTGATTCTGCTGTAAGAACTGCTCGGCCTGAGAGGGCTGACGTACATTTTAACTCCAGGTGGATTCCCCGCTCAGGCCTGAGTTAAAATTACAGTCGGGTCTCAATGATGTCACTGGGCTGCAACATGCATGTGTAAAGAAGGAGCCCGTTGGCTCCGGATGCGTATCCTTGCTGCCTGCTCAGGAGAGCAGGTTAAAAATTGCATATGTTGCGATCTGGGCAGCTTTCAGACAGGTAAGAGCCAGGGCGATTGTAACTGCCCACCCGCCAGGTTTCTGCTGAGCGAGTAGGGTTAAAATCGTCCCCATTATGTTTCATTTTGCCGAGCTCCATACCGGGGGTGAGGTATCGCATGCAGTCGGTGCTTATCGGATCATCTCAGGCATGCTGCCCGCTATGTCCAGCCACTGAAATCACGTGCGCCCATGATTATCCATTGCATGCTGGCTGCATGCAAGGCCCTGAAAGTGGCATGGGGTCTGGTAAAAAAAAATCCTATGGCGCAGTAGCATGTACTTCCTGTTTATTCAGCAGGGTAAGGGTTGAAAGCGCCAGTCACAATATTCGCCCTACAATTGCGTAAAGTTTTTTTATCCAGCAGGGTAAGAGTTAAAAGGCCAATATCTGACTTCCTTGGGATTTGCATACTCGTCTTCGTTCAAACAGTTAAAATCTGTTGAAACTTGTACATATGGGGAGTATTCTGTGAAGTAATTACGGGGTGGAGTAAGGAGCTGGTCTTAAATGAAATCAGCTATCATTATCAATTATATGTTGCAGACAATTCCAGACTTTAGAGTTTTAACACCTTCAAGTCTTTTAAAGAGACAGTCCGCCTTACAAATTAGAACAAAAATGACCACTAAACAATCAAACCTACTTGTGTGTTTTTCTTTGTATCTTACATCTCTTTTTTTTCCTGCCAACTTTCTCTGTTTACTCCTAAAGGGGTTGACTCTTTGTTGGGGTAGGATTCCATGGGTGCTGGTTGCCCTCTGGTACCTCATTCTAAGTGATCATCATTCATGTGAGTGTCAGGGAGTATCCGACCTTTGGGGCATGACAGCCGAGCCTTTTATTTATTCATTCACAGGATGTGGGTGTCGCTGGCAAGGCCAGCAGCTTTTGCCCATCCCTAACTGCTCTTGAGAAGGTGGTGGTGAGCCGTCTTCTTGAACCGCTGCTGTCTGTGTGGTGAAGGTACTCCTGACGGTCTCTTCACCTGCCTTTACACACACCAGGGGCATGCACCCACACAGACACACAGATGTGCGCACATATATACACACACACACACACACACACACACTCTTCCGACAGATGTCACTGGATGGCAAACAGAACATGGCACCTGGCCAATTCTTTTCCCTTCCTGCCCTGGGACATTGAGGCAAATCTTAACACCTTTACCACTGCTCGAACTGCGTGCAACTGACTCAGCACAGACCAGATATCTAGCTTGGGATCCACCTTCCCCGCCTGGCTCAGCGACTCGCTGTCTCAACCCGTTGAGCTACTGGGGGACTCGTGAACTTGAAACAATGCGAGATCAATGTAATTAGCACAGGCAGCAGCGAATGTTCCCATCGTTGTTGACGCTTAAGCACTTAGATAGATTGTTCAGGCACCACATGGAGCTTCCTGTAGAAATCTGGCACATTTTCAAAGGTATTGTGAGTGTTTTATTATTGATATAGCTTAGATTAGAATTCTGTCCCTCTTAATATTAAAAGTACGTGACCAAGACAAAAAAAATAGAAACTTTGGCCCAGAATCTCCTCGGAGTTTTTCCCGCTCCAACCACCGGGACTTCATCGGAACTGCAGCGGAAAGGCCGTTTGCGCATGTAAAGAAAGAAAAGACTTGCATTTCTGCAGCGCCTTTCATGATCTCAGGACGTCCTAAAGCGCTTTACAGCCAATGAAGTATTTTTTGAAGTCATTGTTGTAATGTAGGAAACACGGCAGCCAATTTGCGCACAGCAAGCTCCCACAAACGGCAATGTGATAATGACCAGATAATCTGTTCTGGTGATGTTGGTTGAGGGATAAATATTGACCAGGGCACTGGGGAGAACTCCCCTGCTCTTCTTCGAAATAGTGCCATGGGATCTTTTACATCCACCTGAGAGAGTAGACGGGGCCTCAGTTTAATGCCTCATCCGAAAGACGGCACCTCCGACACTGCAGCACTCCCTCAGCACTGCACTGGGAGTGACAGCCTAGATTTTGTGCTTGCGTCTCTGGAGTGGGACTTGAACCCACGACCTTCTGACTCAGAGGCGGGATTTAGGACTGAGAGCAAGAGAAGCTTTTTTTCCCCCCCACAGAGGTTGAGAGGCTGTGGGATGTACTACTGGAGATACTGAGTGAAGCAGAAGCTATGTCAACTTTTAAGAGTGGGTTAAGTCGGTGGTTGAAGGAAAGGGGTTTAAAGGAATATGGAACAGGGTGAGCATGTGGGAATAGAACTGTTGCTCATATGGAGGTTAAACACCAACACGGAGTGAGTGGTTGGGCCGAATGGCCTTTTTCCACGTTATAATTTCTATGTAATTCTATAAAGAGGGCTACCAGCTGAGCAAGCTGATAGCTGGACAATGTGCATGCCTCTGTCCTTAACCCTTCTCCGACCCCATGCATTGTGTATACCCATAAATCTACCCATACTCTGATCCACTGTCAGTGTGTACACCCCTAACTTGACGCTACCCTGCACAGAGTATATAGCTTTGACCTTGACCATGCTGCAGATCTGTGCAGTGTTCACACCCCTTAAACCTAACAGTGCTCTGTGCTCTGTGCAGTGTACGCACCCTGATCTTTAACCAAATCAATCTACTTGATAGACTGCAACAAACATCAGCCGGTAGGAGGATTACACAGTTCGGCATAAAATGCAGCACTTTGTTATAAGTGGACAACAATTTAAATATCTGTTGGAGAAAAAAAAAACAGGGCCTTTTAGTGCCCAATTTAATTAAAGCGATTGCTTTTAACACCTTCCAAAAATTCCACACCTTTTGGGTTAAACACTGCAAAGTAACACAACTCCACTGGGATATGGAGAAATCATTGAAGCTGCGAGCAGATGTTTACAGTGGAGGGGAATTTGCTCAAGTGACAGAATCCATGCTGGAATTGGCACCACAGCAGTGTGTGTAGGAATCAGCGCCGATTGAGCTTGAAGAAGACAAATGGGCTGAGCCTCTTAAGCCCGTGAGTTGGTCATCTCCTGATGAGTTGCCGAATCACTTATTAGCAGCCGTGATGAGCACTGAGGGAGATTAAAGCCTACCTGTGTGCTGAGCGGGATCTGCCTCGGCTCACGCTCAACCCTCCTGGGGAAACCGCCGCTGCAGTAACTGGGGCTTTGAAGACAAAAGCATGGAACGAGGTTTGATGTGGAACCAGCTCTCACAAGGCTGCTTCCCTTCAAACCACCTTTAAATAAATTGGAGCTGAGTTCTGTCGTCCTAACAAGCCTCCTGTGAAGCTTGACTGAAAAGAACCAGTGACTCTTTTTAAAGCATTAGAGTGCCTCACTATTCAAGCCAATTTTTTTTTTTTAAAACCACCCCACCAAACAAATGAAGGACTAAAAAAAAATCCAAGCGATGATAAATGGAGACATAATTGGCAGGACAGTGTCGTTTCAGAACAATTAGCTCGTACATTATTTATGCATAAACTAATTTGGCATGTGTAAAAAATTCATCATCAATTAAGACCCATGTTGCATTTATTTAATTTGACCCGTCTGATTTATGACAATGGAATTCAATACTCTTATATGAGGCGGGTATGCCTTGCTGCACTTTACAAGTTTAAACGGTTTGCTTCTAATGCACAGTGCAGCTAAATGCACGCTAATATTCTGGAGGATTCCAATTTCAGTGGGCATTTTATGCTGCGATTTGAAAATTTGAAATAAATATACGTAACCATTCGGCTGTTGCTGGCATCTTTATTCCCCTACAATTTGTCAGCTTGGCATTTTCACCTCTGACTCAGAAGGGCGTGGGTTCAAGTCCCACTCTCAAGATATTAGCACAACTATCTAAGCTGGTATTTCAATTCAGCGCCAAGGGAGTATTCCATTGTATTTTGCTTAAATGGAAGCCCTCTCTGCCTGTTCAGGTGGACCTAAAAGATCAGATCCCTCTTCAAAGAAGAGCAGGGAATTTTGATGTCCTGGCCAACATTCATCCCTCAACCAGCATCACCAAAAATATTCATCTCATGGCTGTTTGTGTGGCCTTGCTGCACACAAATTGGCTGCTGCATTTGCCTACATTACAACAGTGACTGCACTTCAAAAGTAATCCATTGAAGCGAAGTGCTTTGGGACATCATAAGGATGTGAAAGGTGCTATATAAAGGCATGTTCTTTCTTTCTTACACCTTCAGCTTTCCTCTCCTAAATTCTGGGGCACAGGTCCACAGGTGCCAGCAGCTTTCTACATTGGTCATTCTTCATCTATGAGCCTTGACAGTGAGCTATTAAACCCCGACGAGCCTCACAGCTGAACCCGACCCAGGCTCATCCAACACGTGAAGACTTTTTTGCCAGGAATCACTGAATAGCGTTCATGACTAGGAAGATGACTAGGCAGATCTTTCTTGTCCTTTGTGTCGGGCACTCAGATCAAATGTGGTACCACTGGTCCAGCTGAGATCTGCCAACTCAACGCCAAGGATCACACCTGGGGCCTTCCTGATCGACAAGGCTCAGAGTGACACCCGTGTAATAGAACCTGATGCTAAACGGATTTGAATCCTACACAGGTTGGCGAGTTGTGGCTGAATTTGATGTCCTTTTATTCTATTGTCCTATTCACAAACACCTTCTAATACCCCATACTTCCCCCATTCACTGCTTAAACAGATACTGAGGTTCCTGAGTTAACCTCTTGGGCACTTGTGCAAATTGGATAAAAAGTCCATTGAACCAGCCCACAAAAAATATCCCCATTCTCTCTATTTACAAGGGGCCCAAAAATGTTAGCCAAAGCAACACAACTGTGATGAGCATGCATTCATACAAGTTTGTATGCAATGAATAAGAGAAGTGGGGTGTGCACAGCAGGTCTGATGACAAATGCCTACCTTACTGGCTTAGGGATCGTTTTAAGAAGCCTCCACTGTGGTCATCTCGGGAGACGGGCAGATGGGTAAGGGTGTTGGGGGAGGCGAAAATGTCCCCTTCATAAGAATTTTTTTTTTATTCGTTCCGGGATGTGGGCATCGCTGGCAAGGCCAGCATTTATTGCCCATCCCTAATTGCCCTGGAGAAGGCGGTAAGCCACCTTCTTGAACCGCTGTAGTCCTTGTGGTGAAGGTACTCCCACAGTGCTGTTAGGCAGGGAGTTGCAGGATTTTGACCCAGCGACGATGAAGGAACAACGATATATTTCCAAGTCAGGATGGCGTGTGACTTGGAGGGGAACTTGGAGGTGGTGGTGTTCCCATGTGCCTGGTGCCCTTGTCCTTCTAGGTGGTAGAGGTCGTGGGTTTGGGAAGTGCTGCCGAAGAAGCCTTGACGAGTTGGTGCAGTGCATCTTGTAGATGGTACACACTGCAGCCACAGTGCGCTGGTGGAGGAGGGAGTGAATGTTTAAGGTGGTGGATGGGGTGCCAATCAAGTGGGCTGCTTTGTCTTGGATGGTGTCGAGCTTCTTGAGTGTTGTTGGAGCTGCACTCATCCAGACAAGTGGAGAGTATTCCATCACACTCCTGACTTGTGCCTTGTAGATGGTTGAAAAGATATGGGGTGTCAGGAGGTGAGACACTCACCGCAGAATACCTAGCCTCTGACCTGCTCTTGTTGCCACAGTATTTATGTGGCTGATCCAGTTAAGTGTTTGGTCAATAGTGACCCCCCAGGATGTTGATAGTGGGGGATTCGGTGATGGTAATGCCGTTGAATGTCAAGGGGAGGCGGTTAGACTCTTGCTTGTTGGAGATAGTCATTGTCTGGCACTTGTGTGGCGCGAATGTGACTTGCCACTTATCAGCCCAAGCCTGAATGCCGTCCAGGTCTTGTTGCATGCGGGCATGGACTGCTTCATTATCTGAGGAGTTGCGAATGGAACTGAACACTGTGCAATCATCAGCAATCATCCCCACTCCTGACCTTATGATATAGGGAAGGTCATTGATGAAGCAGCTGAAGATGATTGGGCCTAGGACACTGCCCTGAGGAACTCCTACAGCGATGTCCTGGGGCTGAGATGATTGACTTCCAACAACCACAACTATCTTCCTTTGTGCTAGGTATGACTCCAGCCAATGGAGAGTTTCCCCTCTGATTCCCATTGACTTCAATTTTACTAGGGCTCCTTGATGCCACACTCGGTCAAATACTGCCTTGATGTCAAGGGCAGTTACTCTCACCTTACCTCTGGAATTCAGCTCTTTTGTCCATGTTTGGACCAAGGCTGTAATGGGGTCTGGAGCTGAGTGGTCCTGACGGAACCCAAACTGAGCATCAGTGAGCAGGTGCCGCTTGATAGCACTGTCAACGACACCTTCCATCACTTTGCTGATGATTGAGAGTAGACCGATGGGGCGGCAATTGGCCGGATTGGATTTGTCCTGCTGTTTGTGGACAGGACATACATGGGCAGTTTTCCACATTGTCAGGTAGATGCCAGTATTGTAACTGTACTGGAACAGCTTGGCTAGAGGCGCGGCTAGGTCTGGAGCACAAGTCTTCAGCACGACAGCCGGGATGTTGTCAGGGCCCATAGCCTTTGCTGTATCCAGTGTGCTCCGCCATTTCTTGATATCACGTGGAATCGAATTGGCTGAAGACTGGCTTCTGTGATGGTGGGGACCTCAGGAGTAGGCCGATATGGATCATCCACTCGGAACCTCTGGCTGAAGATGGTTGCAAACGCTTCAGCCTTGTCTTTTGCACTCACGTGCTGGGCTCCACCATCATTGAGGATGGGGAAATTCATGGAACCTCCTCCTCCCATTAGTTGTTTAATTGTCCCCCACAATTCAGAGCTTTGATCTGATCCGTTGATTATGGGATCGCTTAGCTCTGTCTATATCATGCTGCTTCTGCTGTTTAGCATGCATGTAGTCCTGTGTTGCAGCTTCCCCAGGTTGGCACCTCATTTTTAGGTATGCCTGGTGCTGCTCCTAGCATGCTCTTCTACACTCCTTATTGAACCAGGGTTGGTCACTTGCCTTGATGGTAATGGTAGAGTGAGGGATATGCCAGGCCATGAGGTTACATGGTGGAATACAATTCTGCTGCTGGCCCACAGCGCCTCATGCATGCCCAGTTTTGAGTTGCTAGATCTGTTCTGAATCCATCCCATTTAGCACGGTGGTAGTGCCACACAACACGATGGAGGGTGTCCTCAGTATGATGATGGGACTTCATCTCCACAAGGACTGTGCGGTGGTCACTGCTACGAATGCTGTCATGGACAGATGCATCTGCGACAGGTAGATTGGTGAGGATGAGGTCAAGTAGGTTTTTCCCTCATGTTGGTTCGCTCACCACCTGCCGTAGGCCCAGTCTGGCAGCTATGTCCTTCAGGACTCGGCCAGTTTGGTCAGTAGTGGTGCTACTGAGCCACTCTGTGATAGACATTGAAGTCCCACACCCAGAGTACATTCTGTGCCCTTGCTACTCTCAGTGCTTCTTCCAAGTGGTGTTCAACACCTCCCCAGATTGGAAAACTGCTAATGTAACACCCTTATTTAAAAAGGGTAGTCGGCAGAAGGCTGGAAATTATAGACCAGTTAGCCTAACATCTGTGGTGGGTAACATTTTGGAGTCTATTATTAAGGAGACAGTTACGGAACATTTAGATAAACATAATTTAATAGGACAAAGTCAGCATGGCTTTATGAAGGGGAAGTCATGTCTGACAAATTTGCTTGAGTTCTTTGAGGACATAACGTACAGGGTGGATAAAGGGGAACCAGTGGACATAGTGTATTTAGACTTCCAGAAGGCATTCGACAAGGTGCCACATAAAAGATTATTGCTCAAGATAAAAAATCACTGGATTGGGGGTAATATTCTGGCATAGGTGGAGGATTGGTTATCTAACAGGAAGCAGAGAGTTGGATAAATGGTTCATTCTCGGACTGGCAACCAGTAGCCAGTGGTGTTCCGCAGGGGTCGGTGCTGGGTCCCCAACTCTTTACAATCTATATTAACGATTTGGAGGAGGGGACCGAGTGTAACATATCAAAGTTTGCAGATGATACAAAGATGGGAGGGAAAGTAGAAAGTGAGGAGGACATAAAAAACCTACAAGGGGATATAGACAGGCTGGGTGAGTGGGCGGAGATTTGGCAGATGCAATACAATATTGGAAAGTGTGAGGTTATGCACTTTGGCAGGAAAAATCAGAGAGCAAGTTATTATCTTAATGGCGAGAAACTGGAAAGTACTGCAGTACCAAGGGATCTGGGGGTCCTAGTGCAAGAAAATCAAAAAGTTAGTATGCAGGTGCAGCAGGTGATCAAGAAGGCCAACGGAATGTTGGCTTTTATTGCTAGGGGGATAGATTATAAAAACAGGGAGGTATTGCTGCAGTTATATAAGGTATTGGTGAGACCGCACCTGGAATACTGCATACAGTTTTGGTGTCCATACTTAAGAAAAGACATACTTGCTCTCGAGGCAGTACAAAGAAGGTTCACTTGGTTAATCCCGGGGATGAGGGGGTGGACATATGAGGAGAGGTTGAGTAGATTGGGACTCTACTCATTGGAGTTCAGAAGAATGAGAGGCGATCTTATTGAAACATATAAGATTGTGAAGGGGCTTGATCGGGTGGATGCGGTAAGGATGTTCCCAAGGATGGGTGAAACTAGAACTAGGGGGCATAATCTTAGAATAAGGGGCTGCTCTTTCAAAACTGAGATGAGGAGAAACTTCTTCACTCAGAGGGTAGTAGGTCTGTGGAATTTGCTGCCCCAGGAAGCTGTGGAAGCTACATCATTAAATAAATTTAAAACAGAAATAGACAGTTTCCTAGAAGTAAAGGGAATTAGGGGTTACGGGGAACGGGCAGGAAATTGGACATGAGGCTGAGTTCGGATCGGTCGAGGCCCTGTGGGTGGCGGAGCGGGCCCAGGGGCTGAGTGGCCGGGTCCTGCTCCTACTTCTTGTGTTCTTTAGATTTGAGGTTAGGATCAGATCAGCCATGATCTTATTGAATGGCGGAGCAGGCTTGAGGGGCCGATTGGCCTACTCCTGCTCCTATTTCTTATGTTCTTATGTTCTAACATGGAGAAGTACTGATTCATCAGCTGAGGGAGGTCGGTCGGTGGTAATCAGCAGGAGGTTTCCTTGCCCATGCTTGACCTGAAGCCATGAGACTTCATGGGGTCCAGAGTCAATGTTGAGGACTCCCAGGGCCACTCCCCCTCCCGACTGTATACCACTGTGCCGCCACCCCTGGTGGGTCTGTCCAGCCGGTGGGACAGGACAAACCCAGGGATGGTGATGGAGGAGTCTGGGACATTGGCTGAAAGGTATGATTCTGTGAGTACGACTATGTCAGGCTGTTGCTTGACTTGTCTGTGGGACAGCTCACCCAATTTTGGCACAAGTCCCCAGATGTTAGTGAGGAGGACTCTGCAGGATCGACTGGGCTGGGTTTGCCATTGCCGTGACCGAAGCAGGTGCCAAGGTCGATGCCGGGTGAGTCCATCCGGTTTTATTCTTATTATTGTTTCTCGTAGCGGTTTGTTACAACTGAGTGGCTTGGCCATTTCAGAGGGGCAGTTAAGAGTCAACCACATTGCTGTGGGTCTGGAGTCACATATAGGCCAGGCTGGGTAAGGACGATGGATTTCCTTCCCTAAAGGACATTAGTGAACCTGATGGGTTTCAACGACAATCCGATAGTTTCATGGTCACCGTGACTGATACTAGCTTTTTATTTCAGATTTATTTTATTAACTGAATTTAAATTCCCCAGTTGCCGTGGTGGGATTTGAACTCACGTCTCTGGATCAGGCCTCTGGATTACTAGTCCAGTAACATAACCACTATGCTACCGCTCCTGAGAAATCAATTATGTTCTGCTGCTGCTGCCCCTACATCAGTGTTCCCCTTCCTATGCCATGCTGCAGAATAATGTACCGCTATAAAGATGTGGGCAACATGGTGAAAGGTTTGTGCCCACTAATTAGTGCAGCTTGCTATGGCACAGGCTGGGAATGCTTGGCATTTGCCACATCTTCTCTGTTCATTTAAATATGTTGCAGATGTAAAACAAGTGTCCATAGCAAGCCTTCAAAATATAATATAATGCAAGGAGACTTTATGGACGTATTAAACAAACCAGCATTATTCATGAAACTTATTAGTGTTGCTTGATGCTGTGACACCATGTAACTGTAAAAAAAAAAATCACTCTGCACATTTTCATCGTCTCACCGTTGGCGGCCGTGCCTTCTGTTGCCTAGGCCCTAAGCTCTGGAATTCCCTGCCTAAACCTCTCCGCCTCCAGACCTCACTTTCCTCCTTTAAGACGCTCCTTAAAACCTGCCTCTTTGACCAACCTGTCTGAATATCTCATGCGGCTTGGTGTCAAATTTTGCTTGATAATGCTCCTGTGAAGCACCTTGGGACATTTTACTCCGTTGAAAGATGCTATATAAATGCAAACTGTTGTACAGTACAAAAAAAGCCTGACATTAAGTGTATTTACGGCAGGTATTAAAGCCCAGACCAAGCGAGACATGGCAAAGGTTGTATAATATTGGAAAACAATGCCTGGTTTAGTTAATGTGCTCCCTGTAATAATTGACTAAATGTGTGTCACTAATCTACTTATGGTTGCGCTAAACACATATCGGAAAATGTGTTGTGGCGTTAAAACCATCTAACCATGCATCAGCGTCGAGTGGCATTTTCCACTTGATATGATGTCAGTGTAGGAGCCATGAGCACTGAGCAAATAGGGCCCAAAGGCAATCAAATCCAACCCACTTGAGTTCTAAGAGCCAATTCTACACTCAACTCTAATGCTCAGTGTTCCTACATCATCAGCATGATCGGCACCCTATGAGCAAGTACACTATGTCCCACCTCTTCACTCACTCAAGGGCTGGTGTTTTCTGGTATTTTGTCCATTGGGAGCCGCGGACGTTTTTTTTCAATCTTTTATTTGGCTACGGGCCTGTTATTAGGTTTGAGCAAAATTCCTCGTGGACGGTATTAATTTTGTTTTCATTTCATTTTTAATTTTACAAGATCAATAAAAATGTCACTGGTGTGTGGCATTCGACAGGTGAAGTGGATGTAAAACAGTTGCCACTCAATGACTCGTAAATTTAAAGGGGCACTGTCTTCATGAGAATTTTTTTAATAATATTTGGTTCGATGAGGAGGAGGAGCCAAGCGCCATTTCTGTCACAAAGATGTCACACTTTGGTAGAACTTGTGTTTAGAAACAAATGGGAAAATGTTTGCCAATCAGTCTTTCCTTCAGCTGTTGTCCCTTTTTCAATAATTTTTAAAAATATTAATGGGGGATTTTCTCTCTTCTCTATTTGCGACAAAATTGTAAATGTGTTCTTCATATTCATGTCGATGAATTTGCTGCAAATGAGGAGATCGTCCCCCATTATCAGTTTCATAACATCAAGTTATTGAACTGATGAAAAGTCAGCCTGACCTGCTGAGCATTTCCAGCATTTTCTGTTTTTATTTTGTATCGATTAATAAATGTCTGTCTATCTAGCTGTATGTGATGTTTCCTCTCGTGCTTGTATCTGTGACTGTCCATGTATCTTTTTATCTGTACTTATGCGTGTGGCTATCCGTCCATATGCATGAATAGTTGGTCATCTCAGCTATGCAGATGTATTTTTGTGAAGGATTAGAAACTGCAAGAAGTAGCTTGAACTAGCCACAAATAACTGAAACTGCACTGACTGGAAAAGTAGAAGGAAGGTGTATCACTACATCAGATGACCGGCACTGGTCCAGTTGGACTTTAAAATTGTATGTGTGCACATGGTAGGGAGGGAACATTTCATTGTGTAATCACCTTAAAGAGGATAGTTATTGTGCGGAATGAAAATGTCACATTAATGCAATGACTGGCATTATGGGCTCTCTGGAAAGATGCTTTACCCAGCACTGGAAATGCTTGATAATGACACATATGTGCACAGAAACACACATACCCTCACGTTCGCATACACACACAAACACACACACCCTCACACAAACACGCTCACACACACAAACACATACACACCCTCAAACAGACACACCCTCACACAAACACGCTCACACACACACACGCTCACACACACAAACACACCCTCAAACACACACACCTCATGCTTTCATACACACACAAACACACTCACACACACAAACACGCTCACACACACAAACACACCCTCAAGCACACACACCTCATGCTCTCACACACACACACACACCCTCAAACATACACACCCTCACATTCACACACAAATACACACATGGACACACTCACACACACACGCTCATGCACACCCTCAAACACACACACCCTCACGTTCACACACACACACAAATACACACACGGACACACACACACACACCCTCACGTTCACACACACACACACAAATACATACACGGACACACACACACACACCCTCACGTTCACACACACACACACAAATACACACACGGACACACACACACACATCCTCACGTTCACACACACACACACAAATACACACATGGACACACACACACACACCCTCACGATTACACACACACACAAATACACACACACAAACACATACACCCCAACGCCAACACACACCCTCATGTTCACACACAAACACACACACCCTCACGTTCACGCACACATGCTCGCACACACATGCACACACATAAACCCTCACGCTCACACAAACAAAAATATTAGCATGATAAACAGGATCTTCGATCAACTTATAAAAATGTGGAAATCCTGAATGTCCCTTGAGTGATTTCACACAGAGTGAATGGATCGGTTAAATCGACAGGATTACTTGTAGCCATGAAAAGCTCTCCGTGAGAAACAATGCCCATGGGCTAGCACCAGACCCAGCCTAAAGGAATGTTTATCAACTCAGAGTGGAGAGCTCGGCTGGGGGTTGGCTTCCCACAAGTGAAATTTTAACGGGCAAGCTTTGGGGGAAAGAAAGATCATCATTGATTATCCCAGGTTAGAGTGGTCCAAGGTGCCTGATGGGGTGGGGAGTTCTAAGCTTCTTCAGGTGGATTTAGGTGTCCCGCCAATTGCAGTAGCGATACGACTGAGAGATGGCTGGCGTGGGATTTATTGAATTGCTGAATCCAGTCTTAGTTCCGCTATGAAAATCAAAGGAATAATTTGGTTACTGGGGGAGAAGGGAGGAGGGGAGGAAGAGGAAAGTAGCTGTTGGTTTGAAATATTCCCTGTTGAGAGAGAGAGGTCTCATTGCCGGTTTGATCAGCTTTAACACACACTAGCACTTGAAAATCACTCCATTTGACACATTTCTCTGGTGCCGAACGGCAGGATTTGCTTGGGCAAAAACAGGAGCCTGGGGGAATGTGAAAATTATATCCATAATTTGAACTGACATGAGATACTGGATGAATAAGAGAAGCTGGCAGAGAAAGACAGAAAATTCTACTCGCCTCTGAGCTCAGTTCATAACAGCAGTAAGTCGTTTAATGCTTTGGATCAAATAAAAAAGCCCTGAAAGGTCACTGAGTAAGGATGACCTGAATTCAGTGGGATTAACTAGATTTCATTTGTGTGTCTTTCACTTATGTAGAGAATTGGTCACAAGGTGCGCCGTTTTTAAATCTAATTGGCACCATTTAACTGCAGCTACCTATTTTGTTTGAATAAGAGATACTTTTCCACTAACAATTGCACCTTGATTGGTTATTCTACTGTAGTTTTTTCTCCTGAACTCCCACTATGTAAAATATATAATTGCTGTTTCCTGTCTGAATTGGGACTACTGGATTGGTGGGGTGGGGGGGGGGAGGGGGCATGGATTACAAGGCAGCAATGCAGTCAGGGCGGGGGGTGGTGGGTAACTGCAGGGACAAACTTCAGCTGCCTAGGCCCTAAGCTCTGGAATTCCCTCCCTAAACCTCTCCGCCTCTCTACCTCTCTCTCCTCTTCTAAGATGCTCCTTAAAACCTGCCTCTTTAACCAAGCTTTTGGTCACCTGCCCTAATATCTCCTTGTGTGGTTCAGTGCCCAATTCTGTTTGATAATCGCTCCTGTGAAGCGTTCTGGTACGTTTCACTATGCTAAAGGCGCTATATAAATGCGAGTTGTTGTTGTGTGTTAGCGGTCTGAAGCTAAAGATTGAATTACTGCCTCAAATCATCTGTCACCCGTTCACGATCTTCCATATTATATAGATTTGTTTTTCTTTAACTTCTACCATTGCTGCTGCTCATTGCCCTTGGTTGTTGGGTGATACATGGGGTTTGTAACTGAACATCGTGAGGAGCCTCACTGAATATTTGGGCTTTTTTGGCTGGTGAATTACAGAGGAACTTGCCGTATTGTAACACTGAGCTCTAATGTCAGTGCTGAAGGTACACTATGTGAATAAGTAAAGACAAATCCCACCAGGCAGTGCCAATAGCATGTGGCTCTCCATCACGGGCACCTACCTGATAGCTCGGTAACCATTTCCACCTTGACCAACACTCCAATCTACTAGTTCTGACGAAAGGTCTCGACCTGAAACGTTAACTCTGTTTCTCTCTCCACGGATGATGCCTCGCCTGCTGAGTTTTTCCAGCATTTTCTGTTGTTATCTCCAATCTACTAACTGACAAGAGGTTTTAAGCAATCTCTGTGCTGAGCGAGCCATGTAAACTCCGAGCTCGTTCACCTAAGGGCAGGTGTTGTAGGATAGCCAGATCCACGAAGAGAAGATTTCAACAGAAAGGGTGAAATCCTATACCTCCCATCGCCAAAACACTTCACAGGAGCTTTATCAACCAAATTGGGCACTGAACCACAAAAGGAGATATTAGGACAGATGACCAAAAGCTTGGTTAAAGAGGTAGTGAGTTCAAGTCCTGAGCACATAAATCTAGGCTGACACTTCAGTGCAGTGCTGAGGGAATGCTGCACCCTCAGAGGTGCCATCTTTCGGATGAGACATTAAACCATCTGCTTTCTCAGGTGGACGTCAAAGATCTCATGGCGCTATTCGAAGAAGAGCAGTGGCGTTCTCAAAGGTGTCCCGACCAACATTTATCCCTTAACCAGCGGGCAGTAAGGTCTCCCAGCTTGGACACCAATGAGGGATTCAGGAGAGTCTGGGAGGGGAGGCGAGCTGTTGCCCGTGGTTTT
Source organism: Squalus acanthias (assembly GCA_030390025.1). NCBI lineage: Eukaryota > Metazoa > Chordata > Chondrichthyes > Squaliformes > Squalidae > Squalus > Squalus acanthias. The sequence continues at coordinate 13,068,973 of CM059435.1, read as the reverse complement.
AACATGGAGCCGGGAGGGACACTCCTGCTCGTCCTGGCTCCACAATAAGTTAAGTAAAAAAAAACATATAAATTACCTTTTGGGTGGAAAGGAACCTCAAAAGAGGCAGGAATCCCAAAGAAGAAAGGAGCTGTGGTTTGCGTAGGCCTCAGCTGAGTCAGAAGGTTGTGGGTTCAAGTCCCACTCCAGAGACTTGAGCACATAATCTAGGCTGACACTCCAGTGCAGTGCTGAGGGAGTGCTGCACCGTCAGCGGTGCCACCTTTTGGATGAGACATTAAACCATCTGCTTTCTCAGGTGGACGTAAAAGATCCAATGGCGCTATTCGAAGAAGAGCGGTGGCTCCACTCCCTCCACCCCCTCGTTGGCATCTACATCTGCCGTGCAGGGAAGGGGCGGCTCGCGGCACTCCTGGTGGAGCATGGGGAAGGAAATCCAGGTGGGGATGGGGAAAAGGCAGTAGGCCTCTTTGCCCTAGTTTCCCATCATTCCCAGTGTTGTTCTGCCCAATTTGGGGCAGGATAGCAGAGGGAAATTCAGCTCTGTATCTGTTAACACTGTCCCGGCTGCACTGTGGCTTGAGAAAAAGGCATAGGTTTGAATTAATTTTACATAGCATTAAAATAGTTGGAAATGAAATGTTGTCAAAAAGCCAAACAGAACGGTTGATAATAAAGATGCTGCAAGCCTCCGCCAGCTATTGGTTTGAGTGTCCTAATGGTACTCAGGTAGAATAACCTTTGTTCTGTTTCCTAAGTAAGGGCTCAGTGCATTTCATCAACAGAGAAAAGCAAAATGGTTGATTAACCATGTTCAGCATTACTGCAGTTGTCCTTTGAGCTGGTGCTCAGACTTTCCAGTACTTGGATACTTTGCTTCTCCCAATGGAAGTGACGTCAGGCACGGAGGCATTCAGAATGGCTGTACTGTTGCTTTCTCAAGTTACAGCTCCAATTGTTTCCACTGCTGTCTGCATCATGTTCTCCATGGTTCAGAGGGACTTAAAGGGAACGTGTCCTCTTATGGAGAATCCTTCCAGGTCGCTCTGCTCTTGGGACAGGCAGGGACAACAGACTCAGTAACAGCCACAGTTTGAACCAACCTCTGTGTTTGTCTTCAAACTGTCCTTGATCTCTTTAGTGTTTTATTGGCTCCTATCATTAGCTGAAAGGGTGCTGCAGGTAAGACTAGATGACATGCTGTCAATAACATGAGCTTTGTGGCCTTAATACCCTTTTCCCAGGGACCAATGACAATGATTGTTTTCATATTTGGTTCAAATAGGGGTAAGGGTTGTTAAAGTATTTATATGTTGTTTTTCTGTAGACACAGTAATGATCATGTATAAATATTTAGGAGGAAAAATTCGGTTGGTTAGCGCCTCCCATTAGCGCCTCCGGGGGGCGCTAACGGGGTGCTAGGAACTTAGCGTCCGAGCGCGGCGATTTTAGCACCACTCGTGATATTGACCAGTCGTTTTGCGGCGCCGCTAAACACTACCGCCACGATCGTCTGCGCCCGCAGATCGTGACGTCAGTCAAGCGTGTAACGCTAATCTTTGCGCCCGGCCGATATTAGCGCCCCAAAATGGGCGATACCGAATTTTTCCCCTTAATAAAACAGTTGCAAATTGTTCACTTCTCTTGCTGAATAAATGGGAACCCCATACAGTTGCAGAATACATCATCCTTACCCTGCTGAATAACAGAACACCCTATGTTGACACAAGGAATTCTATTATTATACCCTGTAACAGCTTAGCCAGGCAGTGCAGAGCATTCCTTTCAGATTCAAAATATCCAATTAGGAAACTGGTTGTTTCTTTTTTTTGTTTGTCAAGTTAAGACATCGCAATGCTGGGATCAGGACATTTTTTCCACTTTTTGCACTCAGTATCAGCATGGGTTAGATGAAGAATACGGATTTATTTACTGTAGCCAGACAATGTGCCATAACTCAATTTTAAGGATCCCCTACTCCATTTTCTCTGCCAACATTGTTGGCTGGTTTGTGGCCCAATTGTTGTTGGCCCACTTAACATTGGATTGAAACCCATTTCATTATTTGTTTGGTTTAGATTTAATCCCCAATTAGAGTAGCAGATTTCCCATTAGACTCTGAGTCCATTATCCCAGAGACCGGCACGTTCACCTTTATATTTATACTGCGTAAACTTTTCAATTAACCCTTATATTTGCCTTTGTATTGTTCCCTCCTTCCAATTCTTCTCTTGAATTCAGTGATACATCCTGTGCTCAGCCTCCCCCCACGTATCTTCTGTATCTCACCCACGTGACCATTCCTCATAGATGGACCGAGACAGTGACTATCAGTAACGCTAATCAAGGCCATCAAATTTGTTCCCAATGTATACTCAGTCAATGTCCACATGCATTTTTCAGCAAGAAACGCTGGCTAAATTTTCCCCTCACTAGGCCAAGGTGTTGATCTCAATTGTAGCATCCTTCACTCCTGGCAACTAACTCAACTATAATGATAACTTGCATTTATATGGTGCCTTTAATGTAGAAACACGTCCCAATGTGGCTTCACAGAGGCATAAAACAGACTGAATAAAGAAAAGGATATTAGATGGGGTGACCAAGAGCTTGGTTAAAGAGTTGAGTTTTAAGGAGGACAGGGAGGTGGAGAGGGGGAGGGTTTAAGGAAGGAATTTAAGAGTGTAGGGCCAAGGAGACTGAAAGCACAGCCACTAATGGGGAGGTATGGGGAAGGGGAGATGCACAAGAAACAAAAATTAGAGGAATGAAGAGTTCAGGAGGGGTTGGTTTGTGGGGCTGAAGAAGTGAGGCCATGGAGGGACTTGAACACAAGGATGAGCCTTTTAAATTTGATGTTTTAAGAGACTGGGAACCAATTTAGGTTAGTGAGAATAGGGCAGAGGTGGTGAGCAAGCATAACTTGGTGTGCAGTAGGATGCAGGCAACAGAGTTTTGAATAAGCTAAAGTTTACAGAGGCTGGATGATGGGAGGCTGGTCAGGACAGTATTTGTGTAATTGAGTCTAGAGGTGACAAAGACATGAATGAAGGTTTCAGCAGCAGGTGGGCTGAGATAGGGTCAGTGGCAGGTGATGTTACATAGATAGAAGTCTTTGTGATGGAGAAGATATGGTGACGGAAACTCAGTTCAGGGTCAAACAGGATACCAAGGATGCACACAATCTGATTCAGCCTGAGACAGTGCCTAAGCAGGGGATGGAGTTGGTGGTGAGGGTACAAAGTTTGTGCTGGGGCTCAAAGACAATGTTTTTTTGATCTTCCCAATATTGAGCTGGTGGAAATTACAGTTCATCCAAGACTTGATTGATGTCTGATAGCACAGGGGCTGTGGAAGGATTGAGAAAGACGGAGTGGAGAAGTAGAGCTGGGAGTTATTAGCATATCTGTGGAAGCTGACCCCATCTCTGCGACAGCAGGTAGATGACATAAAGGAGCGGGGCCAAGGACAAACCCTTGGAGGATTCCTGAGGTGATGGTGCATGGATTGGGAGAAACTCTACAATCAGATAGGCAAGAGTGGAACCAAGTGAGGGTAGTCCCACTCAACACAGACTGAAGATAGAACCTAGGACCTTTTTTGCTCAGCATGGCTCAGTTTCACATAAGGCAGAGCACTCGGCAGTTGAACCTTTGGGGGAAGCTTTTGTTTTCTTTCCAAAAGTTAATAAAATATATTTTGGTAAATGCGTTTCCACAAACGTGAAATAAAATTCCAGTATGGTCCTTTGAGATTACTGAGTCACGGACATCACTGAACCAACTGGCAGCTCACTGACAAGATCAACAGAGTCTGAATTCCAGTCTTAGTGAACAGAAAATTTGTCAAACAGGTTGGATGAATCAATTCCACGCGCAACTCGAATTACTTCTCACCTGAAGGAAGCTGGCAGCAAGGTGAACAAACTATTTTATTTTTTGTTGAATGCAATTTTTAAATCATATTATAAGGAAAAGCCCAAATTAACTTTCAATGATTTAACTTCTCAAAGCTATAAATTCCATGACGATATTAGAGCTGTTTTGAGTTTTTATTAAATGATATAGGTGATCATTTCTCCAACATCGGGGCATGCTACTCAAAGATTCTGATTGCTTTCCTCTGTTAAATTAATTGTGCTTTGAGGGTCAACGGGTTATGAGGGTGGCTCATTATGACAAACTATTCTTGTTTGTAGAAGTGAATGGACCTCCGGGGTCACTCATTTCGCCTACACTGGGAGATTAGATACTGGTGAGGCCTCAAAGGAAGCACGAGTGGCAGAAGTTTAATTTCCTCCATTATTTACTGGCTTGCAAAAAAATAAATGGTTGACTTCCAGCTAAAAAAGAAAAAATTGGAAAATGCCAACGACAGTTGTTTTCTTTTAACATGTTGGACGGTTGATGAAGCAGACCCTGCCCCCAACAACCCCAGCCCTTCACTGTCCATTGCCCGGCCGGCCTCCAGGACTCTCTTTATAGCCTTAGCGTCTGCTGCCGATTATTTAATTTGGCTGTGGCTATGGTGCTGCACCATTTACCTGCTTGGAACAGCAGCAACACATGCTTGCAGACTGCACAGACCTTACCAAGTTACACTCAATGCGGCTCAAATTCCACACACATCAGTTATCGTTGGCTTCTATAAAGTTCATTTTATAAAACAAATCTAAAAAAAATTAACAGCTCGCTTAACACCCGTTAACATCTATCTCTGCCTTCTCCCATAAAATATTCTTGGTTTTACTCAAAAGAAAATATAGGACCACTAAAACCTTTGACTTGGCTGACTGACAAGGGTATCAAATCTGTTCATAGCACCTCATTAAAAGTTCTCCCTCCAGTTTTTATTTTCAGTTTTATTTCTGTTTTTACATTCTAAAGGATGATGGTGGTTGGGTTTTTTTTTGCTGTGTGAATGAATGGAGACTGTTCGATGCAATATTCACCAGCCCAGTCCCATGTCCTGATTCTCTCACCACTGCTCACTTTGTCAGGTGAACAGTGGAGAAGCCTATTCCTTGTCCTGCAGTGTTTGCAACTCAAGTTCCCGATAACATGTGGCGATTCTGATTGCTAGGTTGCAACATACTGTTCAGAATAATAGATCAAACAACAGTACTCTTTTCCACTTGGCATCTTTTGGTCAATATTTAGTCACGAGCACTGCAAGAAGAAGGAAATATGTTAACCCCCTTGTGGAGAAAGACAGCAGTCTTAATTTCTTCTGAACAAAACTGGCTGCATTGAGTGGAGCAGAACAGAGGTTGTGTCAGTGACTAACCCACTAGAATCTTACATCTGTTTCCAACTTGGAAAAGTTTCCTCTTTTACTTGTTTGTTCCCAGTTTCCTCTCCTCCTTAACCTGAAGGCGTTGACTCCAACCAGGTAATGGTTCCATGGATGCTTACAGCCTTCCAGGACTTTGTTTAAATGGTCATTCTTCATATATGAGTCTAGAAGGGATTGCGTGTGTGTGAACCCATCAGTGCATCACAGTAAAGCTTTATTTTATCTTCATCTGTGGCAGACTTCTCCGTACACATGTGCATTTTTGACATGGTCACCAGATAACAATCTGTACTGGGAATCCTAGCATTTCACCTGCTGCCTTAGTTGAGATCAATGAATTGAGTAGAGCATTCAAACCTGTGACTGTCTGGTCTGTATGGCTCAGTACTACACCAGGCCATGCTTTCACTCACTAAACCACCATACAAACTCCTCTTTGACTTGTGCTTGTCTGACAGAGTGGGGTGCACTAGGGAAGATTGTAGGTTTCACAATTGCCAGTGGACACTGGGCAGAGCAACTGAACCATCAAGGCTCTCTTGTCTGTGCGGTGTGACCTGATCTTGGCTAAGGTTGTGGAAGGGACATTATAATTGGCCTGAGTGCACCTGGATTGGGAGGGGAGAACGAAATCCACCAGAGCCTTTGGTCGGGATTCAGTGATCCCAATGGTAAGTATGAACTTGCAGATAACAAGAGAACACAGGATCAGGCTCAACTGTGCTTCCTCCTATAGTCAATAGCCTCGCAATGCTTAGGCCCAGATTTTCTGCATGTTTTTAGGCAGTTTTGGGGTGAATGGGAGTAGGGAATGTAGCCGTTCTGCCAGTTGCCGGACCTCCTCACCACTTCCGGGATTTTCCACCGGAAGTGACAGTGGACGTTAAATACGACTGATAAATGTAATAACAGAAATACATCACTCATTGTATCAAGTCCCGTTCACCCATCACCCCTGTGCTCGCTGAACGACATTGGCTCCCGGTCCGGCAACGCCTCGATTTTAAAATTCTCATCCTTGTTTTCAAATCCCTCCATGGCCTCGCCCCTCCCTATCTCTGTAATCTCCTCCAGTTCTACAACCCTCCGAGATCTCTACGCTCCTCAAACTCTGGCCTCTTGCGCATTCCTAATTTGAATCACTCCACCATTGGCAACCGTGCCTTCAGCTGCCTGGGTCCTAAGCTCTGGAATTTCCTCCCTAAGCCTCTCCGCCTCTCTACCTCTCTTTCCTCCTTTAAGACGCACCTTAAAACCTACTTAGTTGACCTGTTCTAATATCTCTTTAATTGGCTCGGTGTTTGATAACGCTCCTGTGAAGCGCCTCGAGACGTTTTACTATGTCAAAGACACTATATATATATGCAACTTTTGTTGTTTCTCCTGTCATTAGCATCAAGAATTGCTAAGGTAGTAAAGAGGGGCTTTGAGATTTAATGGGCTGCCTTGCCTGGTGTGACAGATCGCACTACGCAAGGCATACAAAGTTTTCGTAACAGTCCTGAAGGCTGTTACCACAGTGATTTTCTTCACCCTACTTAAGGTGGGCAACCTGGCATACACGCTGAGACCCCACTACATAATTCAAATGAGATGACCCCGGAAGATGGGCAGGTATAAAGCTTAAAGAAAGAAAGACTTGCATTTCTATAGCGCCTTTCACGACCACTGGATGTCCCAAAGCGCTTTACAGCCAATGAAGTACTTTTTGAACTGTAGGCACTGTTGTAATGTAGGAAATGTGGCAGCCAATTTGCGCACAGCAAGCTCCCACAAACACAAACAGCAATATGATAATGACCAGATAATCTGTTTTAGTGATGTTGATTGAGGGATAAATATTGGCTAGGACACCGGGGAGAACGTCCCTGTTCTTCTTCGAAATAGTGCCATGGAATCTTTTACATCCACCCGAGAGGGCAAACGGCTTAACGTCTCATCTGAAAGATGGCACCTCCGACAGTGCAGCACTCCCTCAGCACTGCACTGGAGTGTCAGCCTAGTTTTTTGTGCTCAGGTCTCTGGAGTGGGGCTCGAACCCACAACCTTCTGACTCAGAGGCGAGAGTGCTTCCCACTGAGTCACTGGCTGACACCTAACGCCACCATCGAGCTCTCCCACTGGCTAGGAAAATCTAGGCCTTAGCGTAAGGCTCATATGTGAGGAGAGCCTACTTAGATGAGGTACTGAAGAGAAGCCATCACTATGGAAACGTGCCCTAGCATGAATCAAGGCCTTCAAGAATGAATGGTGAGGGGGGCGGGGGTTGTGGGGGGGGAGGGGGGCGGGGGCGGGGGCGGAAATTATTCATAATTCTTATCTCTATTCAGCAGTCAGAGGGTTAAAATCCAACCTGAGCAGATCAAGAAGCTAACTAGCCCTTTAAAAAAAAAACACATTTTATACAGAGTACTTTTCCACACTCCAAACCATGCAACTGTGAGTCAGTAAAGTGCTGCTGTCATTTACACAGATTTCAATGTCAGAAAAAAACCCGAAAGCTTGTGTGAAGGCTATATACCAGCCCGGTTCAGAGACTTCCACACAATACATTTTTAATAGCTTTAGAGTGGGAGTATGTAGACCAACATAAATGGTTCAAAACCCTGTAGAAAGTTACGCAAAAAAAAAATAACAAGGCAAATGGCAGGCCACCCTCGAACTATAAAGGTTGCAAACTACATTTTGTTTTCGTAGTGCCATTATTATCATCTGTCATTGCAGCAAGACTCCAGCCGCATGTTAAATTCCACAAATATTTATTGAAACCAAGAGAGATTAGTCCTCACTGTTTTAGGCAGAGGCTGAAAATTGCTGCCAAAAGCGTCGCTGACCCATATCAAATGCAGTGAACCGAGGAGCCTGACAAATACACAGCAATCTATTGGCCCTGCCTTAAGAATAATGACCCCTGTGATGTCAGGTTGACACCAGCAAGGATTGATTGCAGGTAGCAGGTGGGAAGCTTTCACTTGACTGCCCTGGTGCGAGAGTGAACACTTTTACTTCTGAGGCCCGGCAGCAAAAAAAAAATTGCAAGCACTCGTGGTTGCTCCTGTTACTTGTAATCTGCAAAGTGTGGGGAGGGAGTAATGAATTTTTATTTGCAATGACAGATCATTGTAGCGAAAAACAAAAAAACAGCTGAAAAGAGAGTGTCATTTTTATAAAGATAGAATGGGAATAAAATCCAGATTTGGCTGACGAACTTGTTGTGACTTGTCCAGTTTGTTCTCTAAAGACTGAATGCAGTCATGGTGCCGTATGCGGATAACAGTAAGGGCAAGTGCAGGAAGTCTTTCTTGGTGGACAAAGGGCAGCTTCCAGCTGGTTGTGCATCTCCTTGAGTGATAATTAATCATTGCTTGAATTAAACCCTCCTCTATGAGAAACGTTCCACACGTCACCGATCACCAGACCAGAATATGAGCAAGAATATGCTCGGGAGTTGATGGCGTATTGGTCGTTGAACATAATCGTAGGACTGCTTACCAGCAGGCTTGCAGAACGAATGACCAATCGTGTCAGTGTTGGTATTGGATTTCGTGAGCGCTGTTCCAGACATCCTGCCACCCCACTCAGCCCCACCTAGCATTACACGTGAAACCTTTAGCCGTTTGATAGACAGCCCCCGAGGTTCTACAGCCTGTGTGGTTTTTTTTATGTTTTGCTAATTGGGTGGAGTTTTGTCATTTCTTTTTGTACAGATTGATCCTCCCTGGGAGCCACCTACATTTTCAGAAGTCTACGCAGCACCAGCTGAGTGTTTATGTATGAGAGGCATTGCTCTATGCGTGTGGAAATATTTATGTACCGGGGTATTGTTCACCTTCACCACCTGGGTAGTAACCTGGCAGAGCATTTGGCATACCTGTTGTCGAACCCACCCGATTGCCACCCAGGTAGTGAAGATATAAATGACTCTCATTATTTTCTCATTTATTTTCTCTTTCTCTTTACAGCTACTCCCTTCATGACATCATTCAAGACTCACACACTGAGCAGGTAGGACCTCTATCTCGCTGCCAACACAGCTCTCGTCTTGAACCACCTGCTATAAGGTGCGTAAAACAGCAAGAATTGCCATTCTCTGCAATTCCCCGTATTGCTTTTTTTTTTGCGGAGGTGACTCGACGCTTCCCCTCCTCTATCCTCTTAACTTTTTAAACTTGAGACTTTTTTGCAAAAACATACGCGGGTGCAAGCGCAGAATAAGTCTCTATCCAAAAAAACCCCAGAGATACAGCATTAACTGTAAAAGCAGGTCACATGAACAAGGCATTAAACTGAACAATGGCCTTCCTTGCAAAGAAAGAAAAACAGGGAATGAGGTACACTTGGAGGCACTGATTTAAATAGGTGTCCGTAGATCTCTGAAACTGCTGCTCATAAACAGCCTGTTCACTGAAGGGTTTTCCTGACAATCAGAGTCCAATACGTCGTTGTCAGGGATGGGTAGGCCTCAGCCTAACCTGACAACCTGACTGAGATCAGGAATTTACCTCGTGACAAACTGCATGGGGAAAGGGAGGGAGGAGGGGCCTCCATTCTGCAATTCTGTATTATGGCATTCAAAGGAATTATTTTTCCCTTTTCCAACTTCCAAAAGCGGTGACTTTGCCGGATTACAGTTCCCTTAAGTGACCGTAGTTTTTTTAAATTAAAGGTTACAATAAAATAGAAATGAACGGGTTTATATGTGCTATCGGCAGGGAGCAGCCGTGCATGTTGGGAAATCACAGGCCTGTTGCCCACGGTTTCTGATCCATTATGAGAGGCAAATCATGGGCAACGTGCTCACGATTTCCTGATATGCGCTCAATCCAAGCGATCACCCACCAGTCTCTAAGGTGCCACAGGTATAGATTTTTGTACCGCCTGGGCAATCAGAGTCATCTGGGCAGAACACAGAAACTGGCAGGGTGGAGCGCAGACCCCCTTACAGAACCCATTAGATTTTCCTTTCATTAGCTTCAATGGAAGTGAAACGCAGTCGGTTCTGCCCCGCCAGATTTTCCTTCCTGTGCTCTGCTCATGAGATGCTAATCACCCAGTTGGTAAAGACAAAAATCTAGGGTGAGGCTCCCGCTGATAACCCTAAACATTAAATCCAAATCGGATTTGACATTGACATCTGCGCACACATCTCAGAGACTTCATTCTGCTCCGGCACGCATGCCAACCATCAAGTGCTTTAAGCTGGTAGCATTTCAAGCCACATGTCAGCTTCTCACAAGAGGGAGTGCTGCACTGTCGAAGGTGCCGTCTTTTGGATGAGACAAACCGACGCCCCCATCTCCCCTCTCAGGTGGACGGAAAAGATCCCATGGCACTAATTTGAAGATGAGCAGGGGAGTTATCCCTGGTGTCCTGGCCAATATTTATCCTTCAATCAACATAACAAAAACAGATTATCTGGTCATTATCACAGTGCTGTTTGTGGGAGCTTGCTGTGCGCAAATTGGCTGCTGCATTTCCTACATTACAACAGTGACTACACTTCAAAAGTACTTTGTTGGCTCTAAAGTGCTTTGAGATGTGCTGAGGTCGTGAAAGGCGCTATAGAAATGCAAGTCTTTCTTTTCTTTGGGTTTTGAGGTAGTCACTTGTCAGTATCACCCACATTTTTGAACAATTTAGGTTTTTTTTAAGTGCGTTGTGGCGGATCGCCACCTAAACGGGCATTATCCACTTTTCCGTCCGTGGACAATATATCAAGCACCTTGCCTTTAAAGCACCTTGCCTTTAAGGCAGGAGCAAAGGAGTAGGCGGGGCCTCAGGGTTTTTCCAGAGAATTCTGGGAGCAGGCTGTTCAGCCATTTTGGACCATGCAGTTGTATTAAAAAGCCTTTGTTTCCCACACATGGATTCAGTCTTAATTCGCGTTTCGCGGCAGCCTCAACATTGGTGACCCCGACGCTCAGAACGTATTCCGAGCAATGCAATGGCGGACACGAACGCAGTTTCCGTGAAACTGCCGGAGTTTTGGGAAAACCAGCCCGAAGCCTGGTTTCTCCAAGCTGAATCCCGCTTCCGGCTGCGAAACATCACCACAGATGGTACGCAGTACGACTACCTCATCACATCACTCGGTAGCGCCACAGTGTCGAAGGTTTGGACAGCGCTGCAGAACCCACCAGAGGAAGGCAAGTATGCACATCTCAAGGCAGCGCTCCTTAAAAAATTTACGGCCTCGGCATACCAGTGAAACTGCCACCTCCTCGACCTTCCAGGCCTCGGTGATGCCTCACCGTCAGACCTCCTCTCCCACATGCTCTCCCTCACCGACGAGAGCCCACCCGGATCCCTCTTCTGCACGCTGTTCATCCACCAGCTCCCTCTCAGCATCCGCCCAGCGATCGTGGCGTCCGGCCTCACGAACCTGGAAGCCCTGGCCGATGAGGCTGACAAGCTGCTGTCCGCTCACTCCAGCCGCGACGTCACTCCGGACCTGGCAGCCAATGCCTGGGCGCGCCCCTCACCGGCCACCACGCGGCCACAAGGACCAGCCACCAGGCCCACGGGGCCTTCGCGCCCCACTAACCCGGGCCACTGTTACTACCATGCACGGTTCGGCGCCAGGGCACAACGGTGCACACCTCCCTGCTCTTTCAAGTCCGCCCCCGTACCAGCCCCCATGATGGCCGTGGGCCACGCGGGCTCCCTGCTGTTCATCACGGATGACAAAACCGGCCGCCGGTTCCTGTGCAACACTGGAGCTCAGCACAGCATCATCCCGGCCTCCTCCCTCGACATCCAAAAGGGCAAACGAGGACCGGCGCTGGCTGCGGCTAATGGCTCGGAAATCCGGACGTACGGCACCCGAATGGTCACCCTCGACCTCGCTGGTCGCCGCTACCGATGGGAGTTCATCACTGCCAAGGTGCTCTCCCCTCTCATCGGCGCAGATTTCCTGTGCGCCCACGGCCTACTGGTAGACATCCCTCGTCACCGCCTCGTGGACATGAACACCATGTCCCCCATCCTGGGCGCCATGGCCCCCAGTCAACCCGCCGACATGGCGTCACAGTGCCACGCCCGGGCCACGGATGACTACTCGGCACTCCTGGCTGAATTCCCGGCCCTTACCAATCTGACCTTCTCCGCGGAGGCCGACAAACACGGGGTGGAACACTTCATCCCCTCCACAGGCCCCCCAGTGTACGCCCACGCCCGCAGGCTGGACCCGGCCAAACTGGAGATCGCGCGGACCGAGTTTGCCACCATGGAACAGCTCGGCATCATCCGCTGCTCCAACAGTCCCTGGGCCTCCCCACTCCACATCGCCCCCAAACCAGGCGGGGGTTGGCGCCGCTGCGGGGATTACCGCCGCCTCAACGACGCCACCACCCCTGATCGGTACCCCGTGCCGCACATTCAGGACTTCTCGGCTAGACTGGCCGGCCTGCTCAGTCTTTTCCAAGGTCGACCTGGTGCGCGGCTACCACCAAGTCCCCGTCCACCCTGCGGACGTCCCCAAGACGGCCGTAATCACCCCCTTCGGCCTGTTCGAGTTCCTGCGGATGCCCTTCAGCCTCAAAAACGCGGCCCAGGCATTCCAACGGCTCATGGACTCGGTCCTTCGGGACCTGAAGTTCCTGTTCATCTACCTGGACGACATCCTGGTAGCCAGTTCCTCCAAGCAGGAACACCTCGAACACCTTCGCATCCTGTTCGGGCGCCTCAGCGACCACGGGCTCATCCTCAGCCCAGCCAAATGCCAGTTCAGCCTGGACAAGATCGACTTCCTCGGCCACCACATCACCCATGTTGGGGCCATTCCCCTGCCCACCAAGGTGCCGGCCGTCCAACAATTTCCCTGCCCCACCACCATCAAAGGCCTCCAGGAGTTCCTCGGGATGGTGAATTTCTATAACCGCTTCATCCCCAAAGCAGCGTCCCTCATGAGGCCCCTGTATGAAGCCCTCCGGGGCAGGAGCGGCAAGATGGCGGTCGAATGGACGGCAGATGCGTCCGCCGCCTTCGACTCCACCAAGACCGCGCTCGCCAACGCCACCCTGCTCGTGCACTCACGGCCCAATGCCAGGGTAGCACTCACCACGGACGCCTCTGACCACGCGGTCGGCGCCGTGTATGAGCAGTGGGTCGACAGCGCCTGGCAACCACTTGCCTTCTTCAGCCGCCAACTACGCCCCCCGGAGGTCAAGTACAGCACCTTCGACCGCGAGCTCCTCGTGCTGTTCCTGGCGGTCCGCCATTTTCGGTTTTTGCTTGAGGGCCACCCCTTCACTTCGTTTGTTGACCACAAGCCCCTGACATTCGCAATGGCAAAGACAACCGACCCCTGGTCCGCCAGGCAGCAGCGCCAGCTCACGGCAGTGTCCAAGTTCACCACGGACATCCAACACATCTCCGGCCGAGACAATGTGGCAGCCGACTGCCTCTCCCGCCCCGCCATCCACGCCGCACACCTGGCAGTCGACTATGCTCAACTCGCAGCAGACCAGATCACCGACCCTGATCTGCTCTCCGCACCTACCAACCTACCAGGGCTATGCCTGGCCAACGTCGCCTGTGGCCCGACCACAGTCACGGTCAAGTGCGACATATCCCTATGTCAACCTCGGCCCGTCGTCCCAGCGTCCTGGCGCCGCCGGGTATTCGACATTCTCCACAACCTCTCCCACCCCGGCGCCCGCGCATCCATCAAATTGGTAGCCAACCGCTTTGTCTGGCGCGGCCTTCGCAAGGATGTGCGTACTTGGGCCAACTCCTGCCTAGCCTGCCAACGGGCCAAGGTACAGCAACACACGAAAGCACCCCTCGAGGAGTTTACCGTCCCCTCGCGGAGATTCGACCACATCCACGTGGACATCGTCGGGCCCCTGCCGCCGTCGCAAGGCCACACGCACTTGCTGACGATCGTTGACCGCACCACGCGCTGGCCCGAGGCAATTCCACTGACCTCTACCACCACCGCCGACATCGCCAGAGCCTTCGTCAGCACCTGGGTCGCACGGTTCGGCGTCCCCTCCAACATGACGTCGGACAGAGGTCCGCAATTTACCTCTGAACTCTGGACCGCCGTCGCACGCAATCTCAGGGTGACCATTCACCGCACCACAGCGTACCACCCCCAAGCCAACGTACTGTGTGAGCGATTCCACAGATCCTTGAAGGCATCTCTTCGAGCCAGCCTCCAGGACGGTGCCTGGACCGACCGACTTCCGTGGGTCCTCCTCGGCCTGCGCACCGCGGTTAAAGAAAACCTCCACGCATCGGCAGCAGAGCTCGTGTACGGTCAGCCGCTGCGCGTACCTGGCGAGTTCCTGCCCACCGCCATGACACCCTGGTCAGCCGACCAGCAACGCCACGACTTCGCCTCACCGGTGCTGCAGTTCGCCCTGGTGCCCATTGCCCGACACGGCGAATCCACCTCACACGTCCCACTAAGCCTGCACCAGGCACGGTTCGTTTTCGTCCAGCACGACGCCCACCGCGGACCCCTTCAACCCCCGTACGATGGGCCCTACAAGGTGCTACAGGCTGGGGACAAATTTTTCACCCTGCAAGTGGGCGACAGGACCGAATAAGTGTCGGTCGACCGACTCAAGCCAGCACACTCGGAGCTCGGTGAGCAGGTCCCTGTAGCTCATCCACGTCCACCGGCGTCCTACAAGAGCCGCTCCGGCCGGCCCATCAGACCGCCGCACCGTCTCGTCCACACCTCCTAAGCGGATTCTGGGGGGAGCTGTGTGGCGGATCGCCACCTAAACGGGCATAATCCACTTTTCCGTCCGTGGACAATATATCGAGCACCTTGCCTTTAAGGCAGGAGCAAAGGAGTGGGCGGGGTCTCAGGATATTTCCAGAGAATTCTGGGAGCAGGCTGTTCAGCCATTTTGGACCATGCAGTTGTATTAAAAAGCCTTTGTTTCCCACACATGGATTCAGTCTTAATTCGCGTTTCGCGGCAGCCTCAACAGTGTTATGATATTTATTTTCAGTACAAGAAAATAAACCTTTATGACAGAGTAAAAGAGCAATACGAGCTAGAAATTACTGTTTGCGGTAATAGCAGACAAATATTTAATGTGTTCGGATGATATTCCTCTATTTGCTAGTTTAACAAAGCTGCTACCCTGTTTATTTTGAAGAGTTTATCACCATTCAAATCATAGAAATGCATCAAGCATTCATTCACGATTAACAGTCATTTCTGGCGTCATTCATTTTAAGATGTTAAAGATGGATAATGTTTGAAATAGACAGCAGGTTAATTAGCATCGAAAGAAAGGAAAAGACATGTTAGTGCTTGGGTGTGACCTTTTAATCAGAACTTGGTTCTGAGGCTTCGCTTTAATAATATTGATTCACCTTTAACCCTTCCCAAGCTACTTAAAGAGAGGATCTGTTTCTTTAAAATAGTTAAGTTAGCACGCCCTCAATCCAAGCGATTAGCCACCTGTCTCTAGGGTGCCACAGGTATAGACTTTTGCCTTTATACCGCCTGGGCAATCAGAGTCATCTGGGCAGAACTCAGAAACTGGCAGGGTGGAGCGCAGACCCCCTTATAGAACCCATTAGATTTTCCTTTCATTAGTTTCAATGGAAGTAAAACGCAGCCGATTCTGCCCCGCCAGATTTTCCTTTCTGTGCTCTGCTCATGGGATGCTAATCACCCAGTGGGTAAAGACAAAAATCTACCCCATGGAGTCTGGGAAAGGGACAATAGCAATGTTCCCGCTAAGGTGCACGCGCAGTAATCTGAAAGGTCCTGTGCAGGCCGCTCACAGGCTTTTACATTGTAAATACCGCAAATGCACAGAAATTTAAAGGGACCATGCATTAAAAGAAACAGGCCGCGCAGAACAAAGAACAGCTTACAGGGAACATTGGACAATAGTGGCTAGCTTTGCCTCCTCAATCCAGGGTGCGTTGCTGGGTGGGATTATTGTAGGTGCGTGTTTTGAAAGGGTTCAGTCCTGTTGATTTCAATGGGATGAAAATTGGGGCGGGACCTACAATGGGCGGGTGATTTGTTCTACCAGCTTACCACCCACATTGCGACACTGAAAATTAGCCACACTGTATCCTTTGGAGTATTTGACCATCTCATAAAGTCAGAAGATAAATGCAGACGAGGAAGGCATCTTAGTTCATCCATCTAGAAAAACGCAGAGTTCCCTCATCATAGCATTCAATTGTCTTAAAGGTTTTTGCTTCCGCTACCCTACTTGGAGGTACATTCCAAGTGTTGATCACTCTTCTCCCTGCTATTGGTCTTAAGTTTGTCTTTCACCAGTCTGAACTTGTGTCTCTTTGTCCTACTTTCATAGTGATCTGTCCCTATTCCATTCCCAAATAGATATCTTGTAGTCACATCCCAGAAATGCTGCTCCCTCAGGGAAGAAGCAGGCAATCTGTGTCCTGTAGCCCTTTTATAGAGCAGACACAGCCGATGCAGAGTAGAACTTGAAACATTTTAGAGCATTAATCGTATGCAGAAGAAAAGGCACTCTCATAAGCTGAACAGTCCTTTCTGAAGTCATCAGGTGCTCATATCTGGATTTTTATCTTCCCAAAGGACAAGCATCCTCCATTACGAGTGAGTGTAATTTCCCAGCAATAAGAAAAAAATTGCTTTTAACCAAAATTGGTGCAGTCAGAAATTACTCTATCCATTCTTGATAATTGGTTCAAACTGATAGATGCTGGATTGAGGTAAGTTGCTTTTCAGTCAAATCCTATTAAGGTGGGTAACTAACCTGTAATCCAGAGTGCTTGTACATCTGAAAGAACTTTGTTGAAGATCTTCCCAATGAGCTGTCTCTTTGTTACTCATCTAACCTCTATATTTGTTGCTGAAGTAAGACTGTCGCCTTATTCTCAATCCAACCTTTTGTAAATGGTCAATTGTCATGGCCTGGTGCACTTGTTAGGTGATGAATGGACCAGGTTTCATGAGCAAAGGCCACAAAAGTTGCCTTATATTACTGAGCTGCACTTCATCCAGAGAATAAAACCTAAACAAAAAGTGTTTCTCAGCAAAAGAGCATCCTGACAGGAATTTAGTTAATGGGGGAGGGCGTGGGGGCGGGGGAGTGGCGGAGGAAACTTTGGATAGATTAATGTTACTCTTACTGGATGGTCTATCAAGTGAAACCTCTGCAGGCTTTGAGAGTTCTGGTCAGGAAAAGGATTAAAATCAATACCTTCACAAAAAGACTTCCTGTCATCCAGGATACCCTCACAATTACTGAAAATTACTTGTCATCTCGCAAAACAAACAGGCCGTTTTTGTTTTCCAGAGGTTGTTTTTTAGTAAAGTGTTTCCTACATTTTAAAAGGGGTTGAAAGAATGGACTGATTTGTAAGATCGGCTGTTGTGAAACACTGTGGTTATCTACAGCAATCAGACATTTTGGGGGAAAATAGAGTCAGCAAGACTACTTGGGGCCTCTTAATGCATGTTAGGCTGAGCTTTCTGCATTATCAGAAGAACACATGTTGAGGAGGCACTCAACACCTCTTTCTGAAACCCAAAAGGCCCATTTTCACTTTGTGTCTCAACAAAGAGCCTAACTAAAACTTGCATTAGTGTAATTAGTAGAAACATCTTTAAAAGAACACTCAAAGGCAATGCCCATTCCGAGGGGAAATTTACCATGGCACTGAAGTGGTACCAGGGGATGAGGGTATTCAGTCATATAGAGAGATTAGAGAAGCTGGGATTGTTCTCCTCAGAGCAAAGAAGGTTAAGGGGAGATTCTTAACTGCCTGGCACAGGTTAAGGGGAGATTTAATGGAGATGTTCAAGATTATGAGGGGTTTTGAAAGAGTAGATAGGGAGAAACTGTTTCCATTGGCAGGAGGGTCGGTAACCAGAGGACACCGATTTAAGATAATTAGCAACAAAAGCCAAGGTGGAGATGAGGAGAATTTTTTTTTTTTACTCAGCGAGTTGTTCTGATCTGGAATGTACTGCCTGAAAGGGTGGTGGAAGCAGATTCAATAGTAACTTTCAAAAGGGAATTGGATAAATACTTGAAAAGGAAAAATCTGCAGGGCTTTGGCGAAAGAGCAGGGGAATGGGACTAGTTGGTAGCATTTTTGGAGAGCCAGCTGGGCTAAATGGCCTCCTTCTGTGCTGTGCGATTCTATAATTCATTCTCTGTTCCTTCTGCCAATTACTTAAAAGAAGCAAGTAGATAAAGGGAGTGTCACAACCCCTTTAAGAATTACCCACAATGCTATTAGCATAACGATTCCTTGAAGTTCTTCCAAGTTGACTCTGCTCCTCTTCTCTAGAGGAGGCCTTAGCAACAAATCAACAAGCAGTTCACAAAGTAACTTCACTCATGCAGATGCCAGTCACCATCTGCCATTGCTAGCATGTCATACAGCTAAAGCACACAGGGGTATGTGTAATGGTGTCCTTGAGATACCCTGGATTACAACTGTGCTAGAATAACTCTAGGTTAAACTCAGAGTGCGATGCCTTTGGCCAGAGTAGGTTCTAAGCAGTCAAGATTGAAGTAGAGACTGGAGACATGTGATCAAAGCAATGTGGGCTACAATGCCGAAGACGCCCGTACTCCAAAATAAATGGAGATTCCTTCACCACTCTGATTCCAATTTTGTGCTTTGCTATTTATCCAGACTCATGCGATTGATTGTTGACAACAATGAAACTATTTAGTGGTGGTTGCGGTCCCATTAAGACTGATTGCGGCGGGGATTGTGAGTAAGGAATAGTATTGTGCAGTAGCTTCACTACATAGGAAACACGAAAAAACTCCCAGAGGTAAATCTGAACTGCCTACATTGTGTACCACAGCTATGTAGTAATGTATCAAGGGTAGAATTTTCACAGGGGTTCCCTGATCTCCTGACATAACTGTGGTGGAAGATTGCCAGAAGCCCTGGAGGAACAATCATTTCCACCAAAGTTACAGTGGATGATCGGGAGAACCCCCCCCCGCCCATGGAAATTACTGGCGCAACTCTATTTGGAAAGTAGAGACACAATTTTATGTGATTCTCATGCTTCCGCAGCTTGTATGGTGACAGGACACAAGGATCTTGCAAAATTAAACAAAGAAAAGCAGAAACAAAAATACAAAATTCTGGAAACACAGAACAGGTCTGTCAGCATTTGAGGAGAGTATGCGGCCCAGCCCGAAACATCAGCTTGTCTGTTCTCTCCACAGATGCTGAGATACCCACTCTATGTCTCCAGCATTTTCTGTTTTTAGTTTCAGATTTCCAGCATTTGCAGTGTTTGGCTTTCATCTGTAATGTTTCATTTACTACCACTTCTCTGCCAGGAATGTCAGCCTGAAAGAAGTTCTGCTGCTGTCTCCATCGTGATTTTCAGACGTCTCTTTTAGCCTGTTCATTGTTATCACTTTCCCTTCTTGTTTGTGGCCGTGTTTTTGCCAAGACCTGCTTTTATCGCCATATCTCTTTTCTCACTCCAGTTCTAACTCATTCCAGGTGGATTCTGGTTGAAGTTTCATGGATCCACCCGTGATCACCAATTCTTGCGTTATATTCAAAGCTCCCCAGACCATTGCTCTCAAAGTTTCATTCAATCACCACCGTGCACTGCCATATGCATAATCTCAACTCTCTCATGAGCAGCATCAGCTCATTCTATTTTGTAGCTGTTTTTGGTCCTCAGTTCCATATCATCCATCGACTTTAACAGAAACTTCTGTGCTTCCTTTCAGGTTGGACAAAAGTGAGAAGTCGCACAACACCAGGTTATAGTCCAACAGTTTTATTTGAAATCACAAGCTTTCGGAGCGACCGCTCCTTCGTCAGGTGAAGAATTGGAAGCACAAATAACTCTTGGATACCAACCAGTCTCATGATCCTTCTTCCCTTTTACTTTCTATCTCTCCCAATCTCACCCCTTGTTTAATTTTCACCATCTCCTTTAACACAGAACAACCTGTCCTCAGCTTCAACCCCGATGTCCCCACCTCAATGAATTCCAAACCTGAAATGACACTGAGCTCTTCTTTTGCTGTCTTCGCCTTCATGCCTTCTTCTTTTGACCAGATGGCTCTCCACCCACCCCACGCCCCTCAGCCCCCCAACTGTATGTCTGACCCCTTCCTCTATCTCTAGCTTTACACATCTACCTGGATCCCTCTCTCTTCCTTCTTGGTTTTTACAGATTTTTTTTTAGGGAATACTGGTGCTATGATGTCGACCAGATCACTTTCTCCGCTCCAATTACTCATTCTAATCTATCTCCCTCTGAACTTGGAGGTCTCCTTTCTCTTGGCTCTAACCCCAATAGAGCATTGTCAAACCTGATGACCTCTGTTACTGTATAGTAGAAGGACCGTTACCTGATTGAGACTTAATGCAACTCTCTGACAACTCCTTCTATCTCCCTATGAACCATGACAGAACTATCGAAAACAAATCTCTGGAGCGGGACTTGAGCCCAAAGCCTGAGTTGAGAAGGCTGTTAAAAAGGCATCCGGGATATTTAGTTTTATAAGTAGATACATAGGGCTCGATTTTGTCATTGGGGCGGGCTGGGGTCGTGCCATCCGCTTTTCGTGTTAGCCACCCGACTCCAATTGGATGTGGGAGAATTATTCGATTTTCCCCTAATTGGGCAATTGAGTTCCAGCATGTGGGAACCCATGACCCAATTAGTTTTTTCAGTCTGATAGTCGGCTCTGATGATGTCATCATTGTTGCTGCATTTAAGGTCTGCAAAGACTGGGAACCTTTTGGCCTTTGCTGTGAGAGGGACCTGGAGACAAAATGAGCAGCAGGAGACCTAAGTCTGCTCCCAGATTTTTTTTCCTCCACCACCACCACCACCACTACTACTACTGATCCAGGCTCCAAACTTCCACAACAATGGTTATGACTGCTAAATGTTCCCCCAGAATGATGATTGATCAAATCTCCTTCTTAATGGTGGACCTGCGGCTGATAGTCAGCAATCCAAGAGTGCTACCGCCAGGTTTCACCGTCGTGTTTCAGATGAGGCGTGCATCACATCAGAAAAGTGTTCAAATCAGAAAGGCCTCTCAAAATGGGATTATAGAGGCAATTAAGTGGTTGTTAAGGGCCTTAAGAGCCTATCCCGCCTCTTGGAGGCGGGACGAAGACGGGATCAGAAACCACGCATTTGGGAAAATTGCTCGGAGGCGGGATGGAGGCGGGGTCAGGCCTGCCATTTTTTTGCAATTTTAACACCCCACACGCCTCCATTCCCGCCTCCTCGGGCCTGGCAAAATCAAGCCCATAGAGTACAAAAGCAAGGAAGTTATGCTAAACCTTTATAAAACACTGGTTAGGCCCCAGCTGGAGTATTGTGGACAATTCTGGGCACCACACTTTAGGAAGGATGTCAAGGCCTTAGAGAGGGTGCAGAGGAGGTTTACTAGAATAGTACCAGGGATGAAAGACTTCATTTACGTGGAGAGACTGGAGAAACTGGGGTTGTTCTCCTTAGAGCAGAGAAGGTTAAGGGTATATTTGACAGAGGTGTTCAAAATTATGAAGGGTTTTGATGGAATAAATAAGGAGAAACTGTTTTCAGTGCCAGAAGGGTCGGTAACCAGAGGACACAGATTTAAGGTAATTGGCAAAAGATCCAGAGGCGACATGAGGAAAAAGAATTATGCAGTGAGTTATGATGATCTGGAATGCACTGACTGAAAGGGTGGTGGAAGCAGATTCAATAATAACTTTCAAAAAGGAATTGGATAAAGGGGGAAAAATGCAGGGTTATGGGGAAAGAGCAGGGGGAGTGGGACTCATTGGATAGCTCTTTCAAAGAGCCGCAACAGGTACGATGGGCCGAATGACCTCCTTCTGTACTGTATCGTAAACCAAGTCACCTTTTCCCAGACTGTTAGCAGTCACATCTCTCTTCTCACTGCCTCCAACCTTATAGTTCCCTAATCTGACAGAACCCATTTCTACGTCCACCCCCACCCCCAATGATACACAACCAGGATTGTCCTGGTATATCTATTGTTTCAAACTAATTTTGTTTTATTTTGACTCTATTCTTTATTCCCTTGTCCTGTCTAGCCCTTACATCCATGACTGCTTCTCATTCTGACAGTTTAATAATTTCAGATTCTCCTCAATGATATCCTTTTTAGAATGGATCTACAGTCCCTAAACACCTTTTAGCTCACCAGGAGAGTCTTTGGGCCTCCAATTCTACCTTGAACACAGACCCAACTAGTCCCCAGCCACCATCACCGTCCTCTGCTTGGCTGCACTTGTTCTCATCTTCTGCAGCTTCTTTTTTTTAACTCTACTGGCTTCCTTCACGTATCACTATGGGAACTTGCATGATTCCCAGTTATGCCTGTCCCTTTGTATGACATGTTGAACCATCTTTGCTGCAGTCACACTCAGGTCATCTCCCTGACCTCTCCTTCTGTTACATTGATGATAGTGTTGGTGCTGCTTTCTGCTTCCAATTTCCACCCATCCATCAATTTTACATTGTCCATCTCTGACTCTTCTCTTCCTGGACTTTTCTCTCTTTATCTCTGGTTATGGGCCATCTATTAAAAGTCCAGTGACTACTACAGCTACTTGGATTATGATTCTTCACAACCCCCACTTCCTGAAAAGACTCCATTTCTTTCATAAGAACATAAGAACATAAGAAATAGGAGCAGGAGTAGGCCAATTGGCCCCTCGAGCCTGCTCCGCCATTCAATAAGATCATGGCTGATCTGATCCTAACCGCTAATCTACTATCACAGAACCATCTCCTGAACCTAACAGAATTGGACACACAAAATAGGAGCAGGATCAGGCTACACGGCCCCTGGATCCGCTACGCTACCCACGGGGCCATGACCGATCCGAACCTAGACTCATGTCCAAATTCCTGCCCGCTCCCCGTAACCCTTAATTCCCTTTACTTCTAGGAAACTGTCTATTTCTGTTTTAAATTTATGTAATGATGTAGCTTCTACAGCTTTTTGGGGCAGCATATTCCATGGACCTACCACCCTCTGAGTGAAGTAGTTCCTTCTCATCTCAGTTTTGAAAGAGCAGCCCCTTATTCTAAGACTATGCCCCCTAGTTCTAGTTTCACCCATCATCGGGAACATCCTCCCCGCATCCACCCGATCCAACCCCTTCACAATCTTATATGTTTCAATAAGATCGCCTCTCATTCTTCTGAACTCCAATGAGTAGAGTCCCAATCTACCCAACCTCTCCTCGTATGTCCATCCCCTCATCCCCGGCATTAACCAAGTGAACCTTTTTTGCACTGCCTCGAGAGCAAGGATGTCTTTTCTTAAGTATGGACACCAAAACTGTATGCAGTATTCCAGGTGCGGTCTCACCAATACCTTGTACAACTGAAGCAACACCTCCCTATTTTTATATTCTATCCCCCTAGCAATGAAAGCCAACATTCCATTGGCCTTCTTAATCACTTGCTGCACCTGCATACTAACCTTTTGAGTTTTGTGCACCAGGACCCCCAGATCCCTTTGTACTTCAGTACTTTCTAGTTTCTTGCCATTAAGATAATAACTTGCTCTACTATTTTTCCTGCCAAAGTGCACAACCTCACACTTTCCAGTGTTGTATTCCATCTGCCAAATCTCTGCCCACTTACTTAGCCTGTCTATGTCCCCTTGCAGATTTTTTATGTCCTCCTCACTCACTACTTTCCCTCCCATCTTAGTATCATCTGCAAACTTTGATATGTTACACTTGGTCCCTTCCTCCAAATCGTTAATATAGATTGTAAAGAGTTGGGGACCCAGCACTGACCCCTGCGGAACACCACTAGTTACTGATTGCCAGTCTGAGAATGAACCATTTATCCCAACTCTCTGCCTTCTGTTAGATAGCCAATCCTCTATCCATGCCAGAATATTACCCACAATCCCATGATTTTTTATCTTAAGCAATAATCTTTTGTGTGGGACCTTGTCAAATGCCTTTTGGAAGTCTAAATACACCACATCCACTGGTTCCCCTTTATCCACCCTGTATGTTCCTTCCTCAAAGAACTCCAGCAAATTTGTCAAACATGACTTCCCCTTCATAAAACCATGCTGACTTTGTCCTAATAAATTATGATTATCCAAATGTCCCGTTACTGTCTCCTTAATAATGGACTCCAAAATTTTACCTACCACAGATGTTAGGCTAACCGGTCTATAGTTTCCAGCCTTCTGTCTACTGCCCTTTTTAAATAAGGGTGTTACATTAGCAGTTTTCCAGTCTGCCGGGATCTTTGCTGAGTCCAGGAAGTTTTGGAAAATTATTACCAATGCATCCACAATCCCTACCGCCACTTCCCTCAAGACCCTAGGATGTAAGCCAACAGGTCCAGGTGATTTATCCGCCTTGAGTCCCATTATTTTACCGAGTACCACTTCCTTAGTGATTTTGATCATGTTTAGCTCCTCCCCCCCTATAGTCCCCTGTTTGTCCAGTGTTGGGATATTCTTAGTGTCCTCTACTGTAAAGACTGATACAAAATATTCAGTGTATTTGCCATCTCCATATTTCCCACCATTAATTTCCTGGTCTCATCCTCTAAGGGACCAACATTTACTTTAGCCACCCTTTTTCTTTTTATATAACTATAAAAACTCTTACTATCTGTTTTTATATTTTTTGCTAATTTACTTTCATAATCTATCTTCCCTTTCTTAATCAATCTTTTTTGTTATTTTTTGCTGTCTTTTAAAGTTTTCCCAATCCTCTATCCTCCCACTAGATTTGGCTACCTTATAAGCCCTTGTTTTTAGTCGAATACTATCCTTAATTTCTTTACTTAGCCACGGATGACTGTCTTTTCTTTTACACACTTTTCTTCTCAGTGGAATATATTTTTTTTGGAAGTTGTAAAATAACTCCTTAAATGTACACCACTGATCATGTATCGTCTTACCCTTTAATCTATTTTCCCAATCCACTCTACTCAATTCCTCTCGCATACCTTCATAGTCTCCTTTATTCAAGCTTAGCACGCTTGTTTGAGATCCAACCTTCTCACCCTCTAATTGAATATGGAATTCAACCATGTTATGGTCACTCATTCCAAGGGGATCCTTTACTAGGACATTTCTAATTAATCCTGTCTCGTTACACAGGACCAGATCTAAGATTGCTTGCCCCCTGGTCGGTTCAGTTACTCCTGGTTTCACTTCTCCATTCTATCTGCTCTGATGAATTCACCTTCTGCACCAGAACTTCTGAGATGTCCACCTTTTTGCTCAGCCAAAGATTCCCCCCTGCAGTGGTTTGCAAGGCCCTTGGCCATGTCCATCCCATGATCTGTGCTTCTGCTCTCATTCCTTCCCCCTCCTTTAGCAACCTTGATCCCTTCACCTCCTCCCATACCACTGTCCAGGGCCACAAAAACTCACTCCGTCTGACAGAGAATTTAAACGCACTTCCTCCAGTCTAATATATTGTATCTGCTGCTCATGGTGTGGTCGCCTCTACAATGGGAAGACCAAATATAGATTATTGCATTTCCAAAAAAGCTCTATTCTGTCTGCACGTATGAATCTGAGCTCCCTGTGGCTCTGCATTTGAAATTCCCCCTTCCGTTCCCAATCTGGCTTCTCCATCTTTGGCCTTCTACGCTGTTCCAATGAAGCTTAGCTCAAGTTCCAAGAGCAGTACCTTTTCTTCCTGATGGGCACTCTGCTGCCCTCTAGCCTGAAAATTAACTTCCGATCATATCACACCAGGGGGTGTTGCTGATGTGGTGCGAGTCTGTCAGTCTTGGGGCGGGTTGACATTTGGGTGGACACCTGTTGTCAGAAATCAATACTGGCAGGGGGAATCTGTGACCTCGACATTAGCTTGCTTTTTTTTGGGGGGGGGTGCTGTCACACTTTGTTTTGTCGGCATTTTCTGCTTTAATTCCAGACCCTGATCTACAGGCTCTTTGTGTTTTCAATCTCTCTCATGTCCTCACCTTTACTTTTGGTGTGCCTCTTGCTGCATTGGTTATTCACTTCTCCATTGTTTTTAATGTGCCTTTAATGCCGCCCTCTATTGCCTGTTGTACAGATTATCTCAATCATCTGTCAATCTCCTGCTTTTCTTTTTAAGCAGGTTAAATTTTAAGCTGGTCATTCCTCTCGTTGTTGTTTGTGGGACCTTGTGTGCAAGTCAGCTGCTGCACTTACCTACATAACAAGAGTGACTGCACTTCAACTGTAATTCACTGGCTGGGAAGCGCTTTGGGACATCCTCAATATGTGAAAGGCACGACATATTCCTCACTGTGCTGGTTTGCCTCCCTCCCCCTCCCCCTTTTCTGATATCAAATGCTGATTCATCTTTCAGTTTTCAGTTCTGAAATGGGACCCAATCTGAAATGTCGACCTGTGATTCTATTGTGTGTTTCTAGCTTTTGCTGTTTCCGATTCGGGTTTCCAGCATTTGCAGATTCTTTTTTGCCGGCTCCAAATTCACCAGTAACACTCTGTTTCAATCTGTGTCTCTGTTCATCTCTGCTCCTCGCCCTTAGGGAACATGTCAGTCCTGACAGTGCCTGTTGGGCAAATGAAGTATCCACCTCCACTGAAAGTTTCCATTATATTTCCACAGGGACTCGAACATCAGATTCACTTTCAATGAAAACTAATGAAAGGTTTAACTTCCTGCTTCCCTGCTCAATCTCTGGTGACCAGTTGTACAGTTACATTGAGGACACTTGGTAGATCACTGCCGCTGAGTTTTCAATGCTGATCTCGTGTTTTAATTTTACTGCTTGAGGTTTCCTTTCATCTGGTAGCATACTGGTGAATGTGTTAGCGTAAAATTCCTTTGTGTGCTCTTCTAATACAGTTGTTAACCCATTTAATTTTAAATGGGATAACAAGTGCATTAAAATAATACACAAATAAATGTTGCACAAAAGCTTTAAGCAGTGCATTATCAGACAAAATTAAACCTCCTGTGCCTAACTTTGGAGAAAACATAAGAACCAGAAGCAGGAGTAGGCCTCGAGCCTGCTCTGCCATTCATAAAGATCTTCGACAACTCCACTTTCCCGCCCGATCCCCATATACCTTGATTCCCTTAGAGTCCAAAAATCTATCTATCGCAGCCTTGAATATAATCAACGACTCAGCATCCACAGCACTTTGGGGTAGAGAATTCCTCAGATTCACAACCCTCTGAGTGAAGAAATTCCTCCTCATCTCAGTCCTAAAAGGCCGACCCCTTATCCTGAGACTATGCCCCCTAGTTCTAGACTCTCCAGCCAGGAGAAACATCCTCTCAGCATCCACCCTGTCAATCCCTCTCAGAATTTTATATGTTTCAATGAGATCACCTCTCATTCTTCTAAACTCCAGAGAGTATAGGCCTGTGGCGGATCGCCACCTAAAACGGGCATAATCCACTCTTCCGTCTGTGGACAAATTTCCAGCACCTTCCCCTTTAAGGCACCTTACCTTTAAGGCAGAAGGGGGCGGGGCCTCAGGTTTTACCCAGAGAATTCTGGGAGTTTTTCCAGAAAATTCTGGGAGCAGCTCTCTCAGCCATTTTGTGTGCCATGCAGTGAATTAAAGTTTTCTTGTTTTCCACATATGGATTCAGCCTCCATTCGTGTTTCGCGGCAGCCTCAACAGGCCCAATCTACTCAGTAGACTTGAGCACACAAATCTAGGCTGACACTCCAGTGCAGTACTGAAGGAGTGCTGCACTGCAATGGCGGACACGAACGCAGTTTCCGTGAAACTGCCAGAGTTTTGGGAAAACCAGCCCGAAGCCTGAATCTCGCTTCCGGCTGCGAAATATCACCACAGATGGGACGAAGTACGACTATCTCGTCACATCACTCAGTAGCGCCGCAGTTTCCAAGGTTTGGACAACGCTGCAGAACCCACCAGAGGAAGGCAAGTACGCACATCTCAGAACAGCGCTCCTTAAAAAATTTACGGCCTCGGCATATCAGCGAAACTGCCACCTCCTCGACTTTCCAGGCCTCGGTGATGCCTCACCGTCAGACCTCCTCTCCCACATGCTCTCCCTCACCAACGAGAGCCCACCCGGATCCCTCTTCCGCACGCTGTTCATCCGCCAGCTCCCTCTCAGCATCCGCCCAGCGATCGTGGCGTCCGGCCTCACGAACCTGGAAGCCCTGGCTGATGAGGCCGACAGGCTGCTGTCCGCTCACTCCAGCCGCGACGTCACTCCGGACCTGGCAGCCAATGCCTGGGCGCGCCCCTCACCATCCAGCACACGGCCACAAGGGCCTGTCACCAGGCCCACGGGGCCTTCACGCCCCACTAACCCGGGCCACTGTTACTACCACGCACGGTTCGGCGCCAGGGCACAACGGTGCACACCTCCCTGCTCTTTCAAGTCCGCCCCCGTTCCAGCCCCCGCGATGGCCGTGGGCCACGCGGGCTCCCTGCTGTTCGTCACGGATGACAAAACCGGCCGCCGGTTCCTGTGCGACACTGGGGCTCAGCACAGCATCATCCCGGCCTCCTCCCTCGACATCCAAAAGGGCGAACGAGGACCAGCGCTGGCTGCTGCTAACGGCTCGGAAATCCGGACGTACGGCACCCGGACAGTCACCCTCGACCTCGCTGGTCACCGCTACCGATGGGAGTTCATCACTGCCAAGGTGCTCTCCCCCCTCATCGGCGCAGATTTCCTGTGTGCCGACGGCTTACTGGTAGACATCCCTCGTCACCGCCTCGTGGACATGAACACCATGTCCCCCATCCTGGGCGCCATGGCCCCCAGTCAACCCGCCGACATGGCGTCACAGTGCCACGCCCGGGCCACGGATGACTACTCGGCACTCCTGGCCGAATTCCCGGCCCTTACCAATCCGACCTTCTCCGCGGAGGCCGCCAAACACGGGGTGGAACACTTCATCCCCACCACAGGCCCCCCAGTGTACGCCCACGCCCGCAGGCTGGACCCGGCCAAACTGGAGATCGCGCGGACCGAGTTTGCCACCATGGAACAGCTCGGCATCATCCGCCGCTCCAACAGTCCCTGGGCCTCCCCACTCCACATCGCCCCCAAACCAGGCGGAGGTTGGCGCCCCTGCGGGGATTACCGCCGCCTCAATGACGCCACCACCCCTGATCGGTACCCCGTGCCGCACATTCAGGACTTCTCGGCTAGACTGGCCGGCCGCTCAGTCTTTTCCAAGGTCGACCTGGTGCGCGGCTACCACCAAGTCCCCGTCCACCCCGCGGACGTCCCCAAGACTGCCGTAATCACCCCCTTCGGCCTGTTCGAGTTCCTGCGGATGCCCTTCAGCCTCAAAAACGCGGCCCAGGCATTCCAACGGCTCATGGACTCGGTCCTTCGGGACCTGAAGTTCCTGTTCGTCTACCTGGACGACATCCTGGTAGCCAGTTCCTCCAAGCAGGAACACCTCGAACACCTTCGCATCCTGTTCGGGCGCCTCAGCGACCACGGGCTCATCCTCAGCCCAGCCAAATGCCAGTTCGGCCTGGACAAGATCGACTTCCTCGGCCACCACATCACCCATGCTGGGGCCATTCCCCTGCCCACCAAGGTGCAGGCCGTCCAACAATTTCCCCGCCCCACCACCATCAAAGGCCTCCAGGAGTTCCTCGGGATGGTGAATTTCTATAACCGCTTCATCCCCAAAGCGGCGTCCCTCATGAGGCCCCTGTATGAAGCCCTCCGGGGCAGGAGCGGCAAGATGGCGGTCGAATGGACGGCAGACACGTCCGCCGCCTTCGATTCCACCAAGACCGCGCTCGCCAACGCCACTCTGCTCGCGCACCCACGGCCCAATGCCAGGGTAGCGCTCACCACGGACGCCTCCGACCACGCGGTCGGCGCCGTGTATGAGCAGTGGGTCGACGGCGCCTGGCAACCACTTGCCTTCTTCAGCCGCCAACTACGCCCCCCGGAGGTCAAGTACAGCACCTTCGACCGCGAGCTCCTCGCGCTGTTCCTGGTGGTCCGCCATTTCCGGTTTTTGCTTGAGGGCCACCCCTTCACTGCGTTTGTCGACCACAAGCCCCTGACATTCGCAATGGCAAAGACAACCGACCCCTGGTCCGCCAGGCAGCAGCGCCAGCTCGCGGCAGTGTCCGAGTTCACCACGGACATCCAACACGTCTCTGGCCGAGACAATGTGGTAGCCGACTGCCTCTCCCGCCCCGCTATCCACGCCGCACACCTCGCAGTCGACTACGCTCAACTCGCAGCAGACCAGATCACCGACCCTGATCTGCTCTCCGCACCCACCAACCTACCAGGGCTACGCCTGGCCGACGTCGCCTGTGGTCCGACCGCAGTCACGGTCAAGTGCGACATATCCCTATGTCAACCTCGGCCCGTCGTCCCAGCGTCCTGGCGCCGCCGGGTATTCAACATTCTCCACAACCTCTCCCACCCCGGCGCCCGCGCATCCATCAAATTGGTAGCCAACCGCTTTGTCTGGCGCGGCCTTCGCAAGGATGTGCGTACTTGGGCCAACTCCTGCCTAGCCTGCCAACGGGCCAAGGTACAGCAACACACGGAAGCACCCCTCGAGGAGTTTACCGTCCCCTCGCGGAGATTCGACCACATCCACGTGGACATCGTCGGGCCCCTGCCGCCGTCGCAAGGCCACACGCACTTGCTGACCATCGTTGACCGCACCACACGCTGGCCTGAGGCAATTCCACTGACCTCTACCACCACCGCCGACATCGCCAGAGCCTTCGTCAGCACCTGGGTCGCACGGTTCGGTGTCCCCTCCGACATGACGTCGGACAGAGGTCCGCAATTTACCTCTGAACTCTGGACCGCCGTCG
Organism: Squalus acanthias; assembly: GCA_030390025.1. Classification (NCBI taxonomy): domain Eukaryota; kingdom Metazoa; phylum Chordata; class Chondrichthyes; order Squaliformes; family Squalidae; genus Squalus; species Squalus acanthias. Next base: position 13,037,912 of record CM059435.1, on the reverse strand, counting down.
CACGCAATCTCGGGGTGACCATTCACCGCACCACAGCGTACCACCCCCAAGCCAACAGACTGTGTGAGCGGTTCCACAGATCCTTGAAGGCATCTCTTCGAGCCAGCCTCCAAGACGGCGCCTGGACCGACCGACTTCCGTGGGTCCTCCTCGGCCTGCGCTCCGCGGTTAAAGAAGACCTCCACGCATCGGCAGCAGAGTTCGTGTACGGTCAGCCGCTGCGCGTACCCGGCGAGTTCCTGCCCACCGCCACGACACCTTGGTCAGCCGACCAGCAACGCCACGACTTCGCCTCACCGGCGCTGCAGTTCGCACCGGTGCCCATTGCCTGACACGGCGAATCCACCTCACACGTCCCACTAAGCCTGCACCAGGCACGGTTTGTTTTCGTCTGGCACGACGCCCACCGCGGACCCCTTCAACCCCCGTACGACGGGCCCTACAAGGTGCTATAGGCTGGGGACAAATTTTTCACCCTGCAAGTGGGCGACAGGACCGAAAAAGTGTCGGTGGACTGACTCAAGCCAGCACACTCGGAGCCCGGTGAGCAGGTCCCTGTAGCTCGTCCACCTCCACGCGGCTGACCTGCCCTCAAGCCGGTTCACCCGGCTGCTCCACGCCCGGCCGTTCCATGTCCACCGGCGTCCTACAAGAGCCGCTCCGGCCGGCCCATCAGACCGCCGCACCGTCTTGTCCACACCTCCTAAGCGGATTCTGGGGGGAGCTGTGTGGTGGATCGCCACCTAAAACGGGTATTATCCACTCTTCCGTCTGTGGACAAATTTCCAGCACCTTCCCCTTTAAGGCACCTTACCTTTAAGGCAGAAGGGGGCGGGGCCTCAGGTTTTACCCAGAGAATTCTGGGAGTTTTTCCAGAGAATTCTGGGAGCAGCTCTCTCAGCCATTTTGTGTGCCATGCAGTGAATTAAAGTTTTCTTGTTTTCCACATATGGATTCAGCCTCCATTCGTGTTTCACGGCAGCCTCAACAGGCCCAATCTACTCAATAGACTTGAGCACACAAATCTAGGCTGACACTCCAGTGCAGTACTGAGGGAGTGCTGCACTGTCGGAGATGCCATCTTTCGGATGAGATGTTAAGCCAAAGCCCCGTCTGCTCTCTCAGGTGGACGTAAAAGATCCCATGGCACTATTTCGAAGAAGAGCAGGGAAGTTATCCCTGGTGTCCTGGCCAATATTTATCCCTCAATCAACATCACTAAAACAGATTATTTGGTCATTATCACATTGCTGTTTGTGGGAGCTTGCTGTGCGCAAATTGGCTGCCACATTTTCTACATTGCAACAGTGACTACATTTCAAAAAGTACTTCATTGGCTGTGAAGCACTTTGAGACGTCCGGTGGTCGTGAAAGGTGCTATGTAAATATAAGTCTTTCTTCTTTCTTCTTTCTCAATCTCTCCTCCCAGGGATCAACCTAGTGAACCTTTGTTGCACCGCCTCTAAGACATATATGTCATTTCTCAGATAAGGATACCAAAACTGTGCACAGTACTCCAGGTGTGGGCTCAGCAAAGCCCTGTACAATTGTAGTAAGACTTCCTTACTCTTGTACTCCAACCCCCTTGCAATAAAACATGGCCACCACTAAACAAACATGGCCACCCCTAAACAAACATGGCCACCACTAAACAAACATGGCCACCACTAAACAAACATGGCCACCCCTAAACAAACATGGCCACCACTAAACAAACATGGCCACCACTAAACAAACATGGCCACCCCTAAACAAACATGGCCACCCCTAAACAAACATGGCCACCACTAAACAAACATGGCCACCCCTAAACAAACATGGCCACCCCTAAACAAAAATGGCCATCCCTAAACAAAAATGGCCACCACTAAACAAGCATAGCCAATCCTAAACATAGCGACCACTGTGTACTATACAATGATGATAGAAAGGGTTTAACCTTTAAGGGCATTAAGAGGAGCCTTCACTTTAACTGTTTACTTCACAAGCCCTTAGAATTACCCAAGAATGCACCAATACCGCCAACAGGAAAATAAATGCGATCAGCTGGAGATGATTAACTTTTGAAAATAACATAAAGCATTCATGCTGATAACTAAGGTAGTTACAAGATGAAAGCAGTGAAAATGTAAAACTAGAGAAAATTGAACAGCGCTATTAGTTTTCTTAATTGGGTTTTAATATTTCTCACACAACCAATTTAAAGAAAATACACTAAGGATATTGATACCTGTCAGTGAATTATATGTATCGATCCTGATCAAAGATTTCACATTATAAGCCTTGAAAGCCTCTGAACCATGAGATTGCTATATTAAATCTGTTGTTATTGATATTATATACACCATAGCTTTTATTTCTGTAGCATTGCCTCGTCTCCTGAAGGTGCCAGCAGGGGTCTGATTCCAGCTGTTCTCCAGTACCTTGTTCAAATGGCTGGCTTGATCGGTGAGTCTAGACAGTGAGCATCAGCAGACTATACAGCCATGAGGGGCATCTTGGCAAAACCCAGTCCCGGAATTTTGCCGGCGCTCAGAGTGCGGGTTTGGAGGCGGGACCGCTGTCAAAATTGCAAAGATTGACAGCGGGTAGGAAACCCACTGTCCACCCATCTCCACGCGAGTCTCCCAGGTGTCGGGTCTGTCAGCGCAGAACTGACCCAACACCAAGCAGCGGGGGAGACGATTCAGCTACTTAAATGGCTTATTAAGAGCCTATTTAAGAGTATTTTGAGGCTTACTTGTAATTTTACCTTCTCCCCCACTGCTTACCCGCTGTTCGGGGAACACGCCAGCTCAACCTGGTGTGTTGTTAGTCTGCTCTGATGTTTGTGAAAAGATGACAGCTACAGAAGTGATGTCAAGGATGCCATGTTGCAGATGGTGAGTTTCAGAGCAAAGAAAATGTTGGTTACTGCATTTTTAATACATATACAGATTTCTTTAGCTTACAAGTTTTTAGATCCAACTGTATGTCCAGTGCCACCTCATTGGGAGAACCTCTCTCACCAGTGACAGATCGCTTCCATCATCTCACCTGCAGCTGCCATCTATTCTAGCAACCTTGGTCCTCCGAATCCTTCCACAATCATCCCCAACAACAACATCACCAACAACATCACCAACCTTCGCCGCCAGCACCTGATGTCAGACCCTGACAAAATTGCTGCCCGGGAGGCCAGCGATGGCATCACCATGGCCAGACTTCCTTCACTTGATGCTGTAAACCCTGGCTACCACATGATGCGCCAGGTTGACACCATCCCACACCAGCACCATGAAGCATCCCTTTAATGTCCATGCCATTCCATGCACACACATCACTATAGCGGGGTGGGGGTGGGGGGGAGTTATGACTGAACAATCACTCGAACTCAGTAAGACACTTCACAATGTGCGCTCAGATCTGTCCAATAAGGGGCACTTTTTGAAAAAGAGATTTCATTGTATGACAACGCATTACCAGAAACTTCACATGGACATTGGCTAAACCTCTCAAGTGCCCACCCTTGTGTGTTGTTAGTTGGTATGCTTGCAGTAGAATGAGGGTGAGTGTGAGGGGTGGCTAGTGAGATGGAGAAGTGATAAAGTAGATAGAGAGGGTTGGCTGGAGTTGCAAGGTAAGTTGGTGTCCTGGGCGGTCTCTTCAGCCCTTGGAAGGGAAGAGAACCTCCCTGCGTACTGTGACTCCCTCCATAAGCATATGATGGAGTCATTGGAGAGCCTGGGTGCAAGAGTTCACCTTTGTGCAGTGATTGACAGCATTGAGGTGCTGAAAACACTGGCAAACACTGAAAAATCAACTGTCAAAATAAAACTGTGCATGGTCCCTTTAAGGAAACCGGCAGATGACGCGTCATCAAATGACATCATCAGACCCGCTTCCTGTTAATTGGCTGGTAAGCCCGCAGGGTGGGCTCAACAAGGCCAATCAAGGGAAAATCACGTCTGCAGAGTGGAGGCAGCTGGGGGGGTGGGACTGGAACCCGGAAGTCAGCTGACCCGCCCCCATCCCGACACCGCTGAGAAAATCGCAGCCATATTGTCCAGCAGAGTCACTGGATGAGCAATCAGGAGTAGGAACTCTGGTTGATTTTGGCCCCTCCTCACCTAGTGGGAGGAGACAGAGATCAATTGCAGTGCCCCCTAATACAACCCCCAGCCAAGATCAGCTAATTCACCACAGACCAGGAATCAAATCAGTCACCATCCTAACCTGTTTGCTCTAGTTCCACAGTGGGCGGTGCATTTATCTAGTGAGCCACCGAGGCACATAGTTTTCTTCAACATCTTACAATTATGGTGATGTGTTTATTGCATCTGAAAATAGTTTGAGGTTACTTTAAGATAAAAGTAGCACTGAAAGTTACAGAAATAACAACAGAAAACGCTGGAAAAACTCAGCAGGCCAGGCAGCATCCGTGGAGAGAGAAACAGAGTTAACGTTTCAGGTCAAAGACCTTTCGTCAGAACTGGAAAAAAGCAGGAAATGAAATAGATTTAAAGCAAGTATAAAGCTGGGAAAAGGGGGATGGGATGAAAGAACAAAAGTGGTGGGATAGAAAGGACACTACCCACCAGGTACATGGTACATACTCATGTGACTCGGCCAACGTTGTCTACCTCATACGTTGCAGGAAAGAATGCACCGCAGCATGGTACATCAGCAAGACCATGCAGACACTGAGACAACGTATGAACGGACACCGCGCAACAATCGCCAGGCAGGATTGTTACCTCCCAGTTGGGGAACACTTCAGCAGTCAAGGACATTCAGCCTCGGATCTGCGGGTTAGCGTTCTCCAAGGCGGCCTTCGAGACAAACGACAACGCAAAATCATCGAGCAGAAACTGATAGCCAAGTTCCGCACCCATGAGGACGGCCACAACCGGGATCTCGGTTTCATGTCATGCTACAGGACGTGACTACAGTCGAGACTAGAGTTCAGACTAGAGTCGTTGTTGTCTTGTTCACAGATGTGATTTCCAGTTTTTTAATAAAAAGTAAAAAGCTTAACTGCAGACTGCAGCATTTGATACATTGGACCCCCTGTGACCCCACCTCATTGTCTTAGCTGTATTCTGCTGTGTCTTTGATGTAATGCCTCCCTGACGGATTGTATCTCTGCAGACACATTGTTCTCTGTCTATATATGCTTTGTAACTGATTCGTATTCCCTCACTTTACCTGATGAAGGAGCAGCGCTCCGAAAGCTCGTAATTTCAAATAAAACGGTTGGACTATAACCTGGTGTTGTGCGACTTCCCATTTTTGTCCACCCCAGTCCAACACCGGCATCTCCGCATCAGGGATAGAAAGCAGGAGAGATTAAGAGACATTGAGAGACATTAAGAGATAATCAAAGCAAGAGGAGGTGTTAATGTGACAGGTTGAGGCTAGATGAAGTGTGAGATGCGCTGGCAGAATGAAGGACAGCTGCCAGCTTCTGGGAGGGAAAAAAAGGGCCAAACAAAAGGGTGGATGAAAAAATAAAATAAAAAAATATATATAAATGTGATAGGGGCCGAGGTTATAATCTGAAATTGTTGAACTCGATGTTGAGTCCAGAGGGCTGTAGGGTGCCTAAACAAAAGATGAGGTGCTGTTCCTCGAGCTTACGCTGAGTTTCCGTGGAACAATGCAAGTTACAGTTCTGACTCTAGGAATTAGGACCTGTAAGAATTGTATGGTGGAATACTCTCCACTTGCCTAGATGAGTACAGCTCCAACAACACTCAAGAAGCTCGACACCATCCAGGACAAAGCAGCTCGCTTGATTGGCACCTCCTCTACCACCTTAAACATCCACTCCCTCCACCACCGGCGTACCGTGGCTGCAGTGTGTACCATCTACAAGATGCACTGCAGCAACTCGCCAAGGCTTCTTCGGCAGCACCTCCCAAACCCGCGACCTCTACCACCTAGAAGGACAAGGGCAGCAGACGCATGGGAACACCACCACCTCCAAGTTCCCCTCCAAGTCACACATCATCCTGACTTAGAAGTATATCGCCGATCCTTCATCGTCACTGGGCCAAAATCCTTGAACTCCCTCCCTAACAGCACTGTGGGAGTACCTTCACCACACGGACTGCAGCGGTTCAAGAAGGCGACTCACCACCACCTTCTCGAGGGCAATTAGGGATGGGCAATAAATGCTGGCCTTGCCAGCGATGCCCAGATCCCATAAAAACGAATTTTTAAAAAAAATCTGCTGGTTTCTTTTACAACTGATTGTTGAAATATTTCACAATCTGATTTTTATTCCCGTCCACTCGGCAAAGCCTTCAAAAATGACATAGAAAATTCTCAACATCAACACCACAGGCCAGAGAGGATCGATGACACGCTCCTGCAATGTTATGAATCCATTAATGCAGGAAAAATCTCAAAATGAAACAATCAAATTACTTGTTGGAGAACACATGTAATCATAATAAAGTGATGACAGCTGTGTTATACACTGAGTGTATCCCAGACCCAGCTGCAATGCACACCGGGAATTAAGTCGTCAGATCCGCATTTGTGACTGGCCAAAACCAGATTCCTTAACCCTAGTAGATAGAAGGGCAGCCAACCTATCTAACAGCACTGTGGGAGTAACTTCACCACACGGACCGCAGCGGCTCAAGAAGAAGGCTCACCACCTTCTCAAGGGCAACTAGGGATGGGCAATAAATGCTGGCCTTGCTAGCGATGCCCAGATCCCAAGAATGAATAAAAAAACCGCAACAGGAGGATCCATATAAAGAAAATGGGCCTGTAATAACCTCTGGTAGACATGTGTTTGTCAAACTCTAGATAATCATGGATAAACAAACTGTTAGGGTACGGAGGTGTTGCTTGGACTGGAGAAGGTTTAGAAGTGGCTTACTCCAGGGGTCAGTGTTGGGTCCACTTTTATTCTCGGTGTATATATAGGTGATTTGGACTTGGGGACACAATCTTGAAAACTGATGATGATACAAAAGCAGGAGCTTTGTCAAACAGTAAGGCAGACTGTAAAAGACTTTGGGAAGACACAGACACGTTAGCAGAATAGGCAAACATGCGGCAGGTGCAATTTAATGTGGATAAGTGTGAGGTAATACACCTTGGGAGAAAAATCAAGGAATAGAAGTATACAGTTAATGGAACGATGCTGAAGGCTGTGAATGAATATAGACCTTTGAGTTTAAAAACATAATTCGCTGAAAGTGCATGTGTCGGTAGATAAAGCCACAAACAAAAAAGTCTACAGATTTGGGGGTATTATCAACAGGGGCAAAGAATACATGAGTAAAGAAGTAACAATAAATTTAAACATAATTTAGCCCACCAAGTACTGTATGCAGTTTTGGGTGTCCCAATATAGAAAGGACATTAAAGCCGTATAGATTGCAAGGCGTAGATGCACCAGAATGATGGCTGGGATCAGAAGGTGTAGTCCCAAAGAGATACTAGACACCCAGACTGTTTCCACTAGAGCAGAGAAAGCTAAGAGGAAAGTTAATTGAGGTTTTTAAAATTATGAAGAGTTTTGACAGAATGACTAGGGAAAGACTATTGCCTCAGGTTGAAGAATCAATGATGAGGGATCATAAATTTAAAGTCCTCACTGTGATTGAAGAGAGAGTATAGGAAAAATATCTATCCACAGATTGTTATTGTAACATAGAATGCTTTGCCATTGGCAATGGTTGAGGCAGAGACCATTGCATCTATTAAGGGAAAATTGGATAAATATTTGTAGCAAAGGGCTACGGGGAAAGAGTAAGTCAGTGGGATTAGTGCTGGATTGTTCTACTAAAGAGCCAGCACAGATACAATGGACTGAATGGCCTCCTGTGTGCTGCAAACTTCTATGGTAACTACAGGATAAATTTAAGCTATATTCACAATTAAAACAAGAAACAGTAATAAGTTTCACTTTCTTTCAAGTTACTACTGTAGTCGTTTAGAAAAAGTTCACATATCTATGACTCAGAAACATCTTTTTCTATAATGTATTAAGTAGTGTACAGATCCACATAAATAGTATAAAGAAGCATGTTTAATGTACAGGCAGAGACAGAAACCTTGCTTTGAGAGAGAGAGAGAGAGGAGGCTTCACTTCAACACTGCATACATATACTTAAATAGTGTAGAGAACTTAAAGTGTCTGATACATAGTGTAAAGATATAGCCCTTTTGTAGAATATGTATAATGTTGAGGCCAGTAATTAATAAGCAATTAAGCAAGTTATGAGTTTAAGTGGCTTCTATAGATCGCTTCTTCCACAGTGCTGTCACTCCTGCAGCATTGCCAACGTTTGTGAATATGCTTATAATTTATTACTTTTTGCACTGGGTTTTAAATGTTCACAATTCACTGGGATAGAAAGGATAGCCAGAAAATTAACTCTCTCTCCAGTCTATTCCCCGTGAATCGGGCATATCAAAATACTAGTGCAAAATCAATAAATTGGTAACAAAAGCACAAGTGTTGGCAACGCTGCTTCCTAGGATTGTTACATGTGTCTTTGTACTGTGGATAGGAACAGAAAACAGTAACAATAATTAGAAAAAAATAGCTTCTTATTTTAAAACTGAACCTTCTCAAGGACTTGCAGGGTGTAAGGTTCATTGTACTGTCCTGCATCAGATACAGTACAAGATGAGCTGTGTGGGTTCAGCGTACTGTTCAGTACAGCTTGGCCTTTTTCTGGTTTCTAAAAATTCTTATGTGGGTCCAACGTGCCATACATCGTATATTACAGGGAGAGGTGGTGTGGCTACAATGTACGGTACATGGGTGCATTGTAAATGCGCTTGTGTGGGTTCAATATCCTACACAGACAAATAGTTATTTCATTCTGTAAGATCGTAAGCTGATGAGCTATCGCTCTAAACTCCAGTGTGTACATCCCTAAACTACATAGTCTCTCCTCATAGGTCAATCCCGCCATTCCTGGTATCAGCCTGGTGAATCGCCGCTGCACCCCCTCCATGGCAAGAACATCTTTCCTCAGATGAGGCGACCAAAACTGTACACAGTACTCGAGGTGTGGTCTCACCAGTGCCCTGTACAGCTGCAGCAAGGTATCCCTGTTCCTGTATTCCAACCCTTTTGCTATGAAGGCCAGCATACCGTTTGCCTTCTTGATCGCCTGTTGCACCTGCATGCTCGCCTTCAGTGACTGGTGTACAAGAACACCCAGGTCTCTCTGTACTTCCCCCTCTCCCAATTTATTGCCATTTAAATAATAATTTGCCCTCCCGTTCCTGCACCCAAGGTGGCTAACTTCGCACTTGTCCACATTATAGTGCATCTGCCATTTATCCGCCCAATCACCCAGTCTGTCCAAATCGCTCTGGAGCTTCCTGGTCTCCTCCTCTGAGCCCACCCCCCCTCCTAGTTTAGTGTCGTCTGCAAATTTGGAAATGCTGCATCCGACTCCCTGATGAAAGTCCTCACATATATGATACTGTGTGACAGGAAGAGTAACATGTCCCACTGTAACACTACGCCCAATACCATAAACATTCTGCATAAATATTATAAAATGCCCATTTTAAAAAAATAATCAAGAAATTTAAGATGATAAATTTACAGGTAGAAGTTACAACACGGAAACAGGCCATTTGGCCCAACCTGTCTGTGTCGGTATTTACTCTCCACACGAGCAAATAGTTTGAATCATATTTACCCGCCCTGTAACACATATCCCTCTTTTCCCATAGGAACATAGGAACAGGAATAGGCCATTGAGCCCCTCGAGCCTGTTCCACCATTCAATGAGATCATGGCTGATCTGCGACCTAACTCCATGTACCCGCCTTTGTCCCATATCCCTTAATACCTTTGGTTAACAAAAATCCATCAATCTCAGATTTAAAATGAACAATTGACCCAGCATCAATTGGCGTTTGTGGAGGAGAGTTCCAAACTTCTACCACTCTTTGTGTGTAGAAGTGTTTCCCATATCCCTTCAAATCCCTTTCCCTTCTTCCACCTAGCCAATCTAATCTGGAATGTTGACATAGTTTCTGCTAAACCAATAACTAGTGAATTCCACCGCCTCATAACTCTCTGTGTAAAGAAGTTCCTCCTGCCCTTTGTTCTAAATCTCTTACTGATAATCTGCTATCTATGGCCTCGTGTTCTTTACCCCTCAACTACTGGAAACAGTCTGTCCCTATTTACCCTGTTCATAATTTGAAACACTTCTATCATATCGCCCCATAATCTGCGTTGTTCTAACAAAAAAAAGTGAGTTAGATTTAGTATAAATAAATTATAATACATTCAAAAGGTGCATTTTCTAGTGAATGGGCTTAGAAAATGAAACAGTTATAGTCACTGTTCATTTTAAAGCCTTAAAAATGTATGATCGATGAATGCTTGATACACTTGCATGGCATTATTTTGTGTGCTAGTTTAAAGAAGTTGTTAAGATGTTTATTTTAAATTAATGCAAAGTGTCAGCTTGCCTCAGTGGTACTCTTGGCTGTGAGTCAGAAGGTTGTGGGCTCAAACTCTACTCCAGGACTTGAGCACATAATCTCGGCCGACACTTCAGTGCAGTCCAGACAAAGTGCTGCCTTGTCAGAGGTGCCATCTGTTGGATGACAAGGTAAACCAAGTGGACTTAAAGAAAGAAAGACTTGCATTTATATAGCGCCTCTCACGACCACCGGACGTCCCAAAGCGCTTTACAGCCAATGAAGAACTTTTTGAAGTGTAGTCACAGTTGTAATGTAGGAAATGTAGGACTTAAATAGATCCATGGCACCATTGGAAGAAGAATAGTTTTCCTGGTGACATGATCAATTTTTATCCCTCAACCAATACCACCGTGGAGTAAACACAAATTAAATGGTCATTTATCTCATTTACTGTTTGTGAGACTTTGTTGTGCACAAATTAGCTGCTGTGTTTGCCTAAATAGCAACATGACTACAATTCATAAGTAATTCCTTGACTGTTAAATGCTTTGCGATGTTATGAGAACGTGAAAGGTGCTATATAAATGCAAGTTAGGAGCAAGAGCAGGCCATTCAGCCCCTCGAGCCTGTTCCGCCATTAAGTTAGGGCATGGCTAATCTGTATCTTAACTCCATTTATCCACCTTGGACCATATCCCTTAATACCCTTACCTAACAAAAATGTATCAATCTCAATTTTAATTGGCCGAGCATCAACAGCTTTTTGGAGAGAGTTTTCCAGATTTCTACTACCCTTTGTGTGAAGAAGTGCTTCCTGAATAGCCTAGCTCTTAATTTTAAGGTTATGCCACCCTGTTCTGGACTCCCCCGCCAGAGGAAATAGTTTCTCTCTTTCCAAACGTTCATGCACTGATATCAGACATGGTAATTTCTCTAGCCTTAAAGGTCTAAACTACCCACGCATATTAACCGTCTAAATGGTTCTTGCCTCCTATCAATAGACAGGAGCTGCAACAGCTCAACATGTGAACTGGAGGAGTAAAAAAAGGCCTCCACATTCACTGATATTGCTAAATGTATGTCCGTATTAATGGCTGACTGACATTTCAGGCTAAAGAAAGATTCATGGGTCAGATTGTCTCAATAATAAGAGCTTAGTTATTTTGGATTTTGAATTTAATCCTTTAAGCCCTTCTGCATCTCACAGCATCCTACAGTGATGCCATTAACAGTGGAGCAGTCAAACAGCACCTAGTAAAATATCACTAATTGTCTGAAGGCAGAAGAATTTAAAGTTTATGCATTTGTTGTCCTCAGTACTTTGTGACTGAACTGCTTGGAATTGCAATGTAATAATACAATCCAAAGGGCTGATTTTTCTGCCTTTGCATTCAGTGGGGGATGTGGGGGTGGTGGGGGGGTGGGAAAGAGGTGGAGCCTTGCTTGTTGCCACCATATAGCGGGCACACAGTGTGTGGTTTTCTGTCTATTTAGTTTAACGGACATAAAATTGTGGCATTGAATGCACTATATATATATATATATATATATATATTATATTCAGATGTATTATATCCTTGCAACGTAGTAAATATATATTATGTTCAGGAGCGTTGTATCTTTGTAACATGGAGGGGGTTATTTTAACTCTACTCACCCGGTGGAAAACGGGCGAGTGGGCGGTTAAAATCGCACAGGTTACTTACCCGTTGGAAAGCCGCCAGGAACTCGCCCGGCTGAATTTTAACCTGCTCTACTGAGCAGGCGGCAAGGATACCCGCTCAAAGCCGGCCGGGTCCTGCTTTACATATGTTTGTCGGGACCCGACTGCAATTTTAACTGGACAGCCCGAGCGGGGAAATTGCTGTGGATCTCCCACCAGCTGAAGACAGCGGAGAAGAGGAGCCGGGAGCAGAACGAGCCCAAACAGGTACCTTTTGTTTCTTTCCTTGCAGAGCCCGGAGGAGCAGGAGTGCTCCCTCAGGGCCCCACAAGGAAAGCTGTGGCCTCCCCTGCTGTGGACTCCCTTCCCCCATCTTCCCAAATACAAGACCCCCCTGCAAGACAGCCCCCGAAGCCAATCCTGCCACTCGATTTTCCACCAATTTCCTGCCTGTTCTGGTTGGGAAATGAGGCCCGAGAGTTAAAATAGTCTTGGCCTCATTTATGGAGCCTCAGGTGAGTTACCAAATCATCTCACTGCCCACATGCCTAAAATCCACCCGGAGTTAAAATCAGGATATATAGAGGGTTAGGAATTTTCCTCTAATTTAGCATCCTAAATTATCTGGTCCTACATCATAACTTGACATTCTGTGAGGTCCTATATCACTCATATCTATTCTAATTTCTCTGCAATATCGGCTGCTGTGAGTATCTAATTGTCAAAGAACCTATAAGAACATAAGAAATAGAGCAGGAGTAGGCCATTCGGTCCCTCGAGCCTGCTCCGCCATTCAATGAGATCATGGCTGATCTTCAATCTCAACTCCACCTTCCCGCATTATCCCCATATCCCTTGATTCCCTTAATATCCAAAAATCTACTGATCTCTATCTTGAATATACTCCATGATGCGGAGATGCCGGTGTTGGACTGGGGTGGACAAAAGTGAGAAGTCACACAACACCAGGTTATAGTCCAACAGTTTTATTTGAAATCACAAGCTTTCGGAGCTGCTGCTCCTTCGTCAGGTGAAGTGAAGGAATACGAAGCGGCAAAGCATATATAGACAGAGAACAATGCCTGTGCAGCGTACAATGTCAGATGACTACAGTTAATCTTTCTGACTGCCTTTTATCACACCTCGGCAGAGAAACAATCAGGTCAGTCAGGAAGGCATTATATCAAAGACATAGCAAGATACAACTAAGACAATGAGGTGGGGTCACAGGGGGTCTAATGTGTCAAATGCAGTCTGTATAGAAAACTAGTTTTCCATACAGACTGCATTTGACACATTAGACCCCCTGTGACCCCACCTCATTGTCTTAGTTGTATCTTGCTATGTCTTTGATATAATGCCTTCCTGACTGACCTGATTGTTTCTCTGCCGAGGTGTGATAAAAGGCAGTCAGAAAGATTAACTGTAGTCGTCTGACATTGTACGCTGCACAGGCATTGTTCTCTGTCTATATATGCTTTGCCGATTCGTATTCCTTCACTTCACCTGACGAAGGAGCAGCAGCTCCGAAAGCTTGTGATTTCGAATAAAACTGTTGGACTATAATCTGGTGTTGTGCGACTTCTCACTTTTGAATATACTCAACAACTGAGCCTCTGGGGTAGAGAATTCCAAAGATTCACAACCCTCTGAGTGAAGAAATTTCTCCTCATCTCCGTCTTACATGGCCGACCCATTATTCTGAGACTGTGACCCCGGTTCTAGATTCCCCAGCCAGGGGAAACATCCTCCCTGCATCTACCCTGTGAAGCCCTGTAAGAAATTTATATGTTTCAATGAGATCATCTCTCATTCTTCTAAATTCTAGGGAGTATAGGCCTAGTCTCCTCAATCTCTCCTCATAGGACAATCGCCCCATCCCAGGAACCAGTCTGGTGAACCTTCATTGTAAGGCAAGTCAAATTACAGCTAGGATTTGTGGCTGAATCTCCTTTTCATCTTGCCATGATAAAAAAGAGCAGGAAAACACTGGCATTGGCTACACTGACCTAAAAAATATCTAGTAACTTTGTTAAAAAAAAAATTAGATGAAGGACCTTGTTGATGCTGATTTAAATGAAGAAATTCAAAGAGATGGGGAGATTTGATTGGAAATCACAAGGAATGAATTGATGATCCCCAAATACTGCTGTTAATTGAGATTCATTTTTCATTCAAGTGAACTTACATCATGACATCCTTATGTGGTTTGGAAAAAAAAGTCAAGCTGGTGGCTGTAGTCACACTTTTGTTCCCTATGTTGTTGACATGTATATTGGTGACGCCCACAGGAATTTTTTTGATGCAGAAGGAAGAGAAGTTACAACAGCTTTCTACTTGGCCCTCGGTTATTTTTCTAATTCTCTGTGTGCAGCAAACCCTAGTTCACCCTGGTCAGACAGCAGCTTCACATCACGTCACTGCCTCAGTTGTTTCATCATTTATTGTCCACTTTTATACACAGGACAGAACATTCAACTTTGGCAGGGGGCATAAAGTGGACGGTAGAGGATGGGCCATCCCAATTATCACCCCACCCGATTTTCCATTCCATTGCAGCAATTGTTAACCCCCGCTGAAGTCGAAAGTTCCGCCCGTAGTGTTTTATTCATTCCTCAAAACTGTATTTATACCTACACCATCAGCAGGAAACAGAGTGGGCAATCTCTGGTTATAATATTTACCCAATAGGTCTACTTGAAGTACCTGAAATTATAATGCCCATCTCTCATTTCAAAGCCAGTCAGACCCTCTCTGTTAGGACAGAACTTTTTTCCAAACCTCTGGAATATAGGGACATTAGGACCAGGAGTAGGCCACTCAGCCCCTCGAGCCTGCTCTGCCATTCAATTAGATCATGGCTGACCTGCACCTCAGCTCCATTTACCCGCCTTTGCTCCATATCCCTTGATACCCTTATCTAACAAAAATCTATCTATCTATCTCAGTCAGCCCTGTGTTGTGTGAGGTGCTACTGTTCTGTGTCATCCTTTACTACAGATCTGAAGCTGATTTCTACTGCATGTATTGCTGCCTGCCTGATGGATGCTGATTGTGGGTGGGACTCGTGCTGAAACCGAAGTACATTTGATCCTTCTCAGTGAACAGAAGTGTGAGCGCAGGCCCCAAAGCAGAGACCTTGATTTAACAAGGTTCTCTCACAGCAGTGAACCACCACTTCTGTTTGATCTGGTGTGTGTTAATGAATCTTAATAATCCTAAGAAGATACACTTAAGTCATCAGTTCATGACTCACCAAAGGAGAAATGAAACAGGAACTACAGCAAACTTCTTTTCACCCAGTTCGGTTAGGGGGCACTGCAGAAACCTTAACACAGTTATCATTTCTCATTCAACTATGGCTAACTTAGTTATTATTATTTGACGTAAGTATCCAGCTCCTACATGAATGCAGTAATGAAGGGAGTAGAGGGGAAGGTGGGCGGCAGCTAAATTCTTGGCTCAGTCCAGTTTGTGGGAATGTCAGCCATTCTGTGTTAGATGCTACACATTATGCATTGTCTTTAGTTAGTTAGTGCCAGCGCATGGGGGAGGATATAGTGACTGCACTAATTGCATTCCTGCACTGCACAATTAATAACTTCACACATTATTAGTTTGCTAGCACAGACCCAGAGATCTCTCTCTCTTCACTCCCACTACCCAGCTGCAAGGATATGAAATGATTGACTAAGAGAAATCATCTGGAGCAGGAATATCCGGAGAGTGCAGTCTCAGCCAACCCTAATCTAAGTAGCTTGGTTCAATTGGGTTGATTCCAAGAAGGAGTTTCTCTCATTTCAGGTTTTCTATTAAAGCAGTGAGGGACTGTCCATTGCTGTCTGAACTGCTCTGCAAATGGAGAAAATAGAGAAGATTAGCTGCTAATGCAACATTGTATTTGTGCTGTAGATTTCAAAAGTAGTCCTGGGGATTTTTAACTGGCTCTGTAGGCAAGGGGGTGATTGGCTAGTACAGAAGTTGGTGGTACCTCTCCAGTGCTTTGAGGGGCCTGCTGTACATGGTCCATGTCTCTGAGGCATACAAGATCATGCAAATCCATTGGCAGGATAGGCGCACCAACGTCAGTGTTCTCGCTCAGGCCAACATCCCCAGCATCGAAGCTTTGACCACGCTCGATCAGCTCTGATGGACGGGTCACATCGTCCGCATGCCCAATACGAGACTCCCAAAACAAGCGCTCTACTCGGAGCTCTGACATGGCAAGAGAGCCCCAGGTGGGCAGAGGAAATGCTTCAAGGACACCCTCAAAGCCTCCTTGAAAAAGTGTAACATCCCCACCGACACCTGGGAATCCCTGGGCCAAGACCGCACAAATTGGAGGAGAAGCATCCGGGAAGGTGCCGAACACCTCGAGTCTCTTCGCCGGGAGCAAGCGCAAGCAGCGCAAACAGAGGAAGGAGCGCACGTCAACCCAAGCACCCCACCCACCCGCCCCTTCAACCACCGTCTGCCCCACCTGTGACAGAGACTGTAGGTCCCGCATTGGACTCATCAGTCACCTGAGAACTCATTTTTAAGTGCGGAAGCAAATCATCCTCGGTTCTGAGGGACTGCCTAAGAAGAAGTACAGAAGTATAGACATAGAGTTAAGATCAACAAGTTCCAACTGAGATGATACTGTCAGGTAAGGGAATGAGTGGCTTATTTCCCTTTTCTGTTGCCCAAGTAAGAAAGAAAGGACTTGCATTTCTATAGCGCCTTTCACAACGTCAGGACATCCCAAAGCACTTTACAACCAATGAAGCACTTTTGAAGCGTAGTCACTGTTGTAATGTAGGAAATGCGGCAGCCAATTTTTGCACAGCAAGCTCCCACAAACAGCAATGTGATAATGGCCAGATAATCTTTTTTAGTGGTGTTGGTTGAGGGATGAATATTGGCCAGAACAATTAGGATTAGTAATCAGGAAGAATAAAATCTGATCTGTGCTTACACATAAACATTGTTAGAGAGCATGGTAGCTACAACATCACATTTATATCACAGGCATGAAGGTTGGACACCATGGAATAAAGGTTAGGGTTCACAGGAAGAAATCTATCAGAATTGCTAGAGATTGTCAGATGACTGACAGATTCGTACCACAATAAAGAACCAACCAATTGGAACTCAAAAGCACCCAATACCAACCAAATAGGTGAGTATTTTGTTTTTATTTCAGATTTCAACCATTTTATGTTTCTTTTTACCAACTGAGTAGAATCTCTCAGCAAAACAGCATCTGGTGTGTAAGATAGTTCTTATTGCAAAACTATTCACTTAACCTTGAAATACTAATCACAATACTACCGAGAATGTTAGGGCTTAAATTTGCACCATTTTGCACATCAGAAAATGGTTCAAATATTCACTTCCTTCCCTCAAAGAAAACTAACCACTTAATAAAATATTTCACAAGAATTTAAACAAGGTAAACATGCACAAAACTTGAAAAACATTTGCACTACAATATATATACCTCAGAATTAGCAAATTTATTCCAAAAAAGCTGGAACCTATGTCTTCCTAAATAGATCAAGCGGTCAGTGTCCTTGGCTAGTCAGTGTTGGAGAGAGCCATTTTTCACCTTGTAATCTTAATAGCCTCAACATATATCACTTGTGTTTCCATGTATCAACTCCTCAAACTGTCTGCAGTGGAAATAATCATTGAGCAGCATCAAAGTAACTCCTCCCGATTGTAACTGTGTCCTGATGATGTCACATACCAGCCGGACCACCCTTGGAGACTTGATGCACATAAAAGTAATGATTGTGATACTTTTAAACCTCCGATCCTGTGTATAACTTTTCACAAGTGGTCCAAACCAAGATCTTTGCAAAACAGCAGTGAAGTACAGTTGAATCAACTTGTGAAGAAGCAAGTTATAACTCAGTATGGGCTGGATTTTGAATGACCCATGGAGTCGGGTTTGGAGGCGTGTGGGGGGTTAAATTTGCGGGGTCGGGGTTTCCGTCCCCATCCCGACTCCATCCCGCCTCCACGCAATTTTGACATAATCAGTCGCGGGGTTCCCGACTCCGTCCCGCCTTCAAGAGGTGGGAGAGGCCATTAAAGCCCTTAACAAGCTCTAAATTGGCTCTGTAATGCCATTTTGAAATGCTGTAGGTAGTTTAACCCTCTTCTGACGTGAAGCACGCCTGGTGTGAAACACTCTAGTGAAACCTGGCGGGAGCACAAGTGCATAGCTGACTATCGGCTGCAACACTCTCTCTCTCTCTCTCTCTCTTCTACACCACCACCCCCCATTTTTGCATCCAGGTCCACCCACATCAAAAGCCAGGCAGGTCCTCTCTCACCAACAGTCTCTGAGACTAGCCAGTCAGCAATGATGACATCATCAGAGGCGGCTTTCAGACTGAAAACACTAATTAGTTCATGGGTTCCCACATGCTCCAACTCAATTGCCCAATTAAGTGAAAATTGCATCAGGCATCCACATTAATCTGGAGTCGGGGGGGAAACACGAAATGCGGATTACACGACCCCAACCCGACCCCAAGACAAAATCCAGCCCTATGTGTTTAGAGACGGAAGAAAGGACAGCGAAAAGATAATTAAGTATTACTGGCTGTCTGTTGATTTATGTATAATGTTATCGTAATGGCTTTACATTCTGGTTAGATGTATCTATTCGTGAGAATTATACATTGTGTGCTGAAGCACTAGAATTTTGAATATTCATTTTGCCTTGATCCAGAATGAGATGCTGCGACAGGCATTGTAGTGGGACTATTGGAACTAAACACTTTTTTTTATACACACAGTCGAAATACAACTACCATAATCTGCTTGCATTGAATGACACAGTATTTAGTGTGATATGCAGTGTATGAACCAACATGTCCACTTGTGGGGCACTGGACATATAGGAGGTGGATTGTGTAGCAATGGATTTTATTCTGCAGTGTGATTTGCACATGAGGAGCTCTTGTGTAACAAGGGTGTACTCTCATGCAACATGCAACCAGAGGGGTTCTAAGGTAAATTTCAACACGGAGAGTTGTCATGTGAATTTCAACAAGGAGAACTCCTATGTGCCTTGTAACAGAGAGAACTACTCTGTAAATTGTAACAAGGCACCCTCTTCTCTTGTGCAAGTTTTAACAAGGGACATTCCTGTGTAATTTGCAATTTGTAACAAGAGTAACTCCTGTATAACTTGTAACCAGAGGAACCACTGTATATTGTAATAAGGCACCCCTACTATGTAAACTGTAACAAGGTGAACTCTCGTGTGAACTGTAACAAGGTGAACTCTTGTGTAAATTGTAACAAGGTGAACTCTCGTGTAAACTGTAACAAGGTGAACTCTCGTGTGAACTGTAACAAGGTGAACTCTCGTGTAAACTGTAACAAGGTGAACTCTCGTGTGAACTGTAACAAGGTGAACTCTCGTGTAAACTGTAACAAGGTGAACTCTCGTGAACTGTAACAAGGTGAACTCTCGTGTAAACTGTAACAAGAAGTCCCTTGGCCTTTGTGTAACTCTTAGCTTTTCCCTTCAGTTAAGCGACAGTTGAACCTTTCTGCGGCTCACTGGCGTATTCCGGTGGGTAACACACTGCAGCGTATTTCAGAAACATAAGAACCAGACACACAACGGGAACAATTAACATAGAGGATAACAGACATCCAGCAACGATTATAAGGCAGCAATGTCAATGAGGGGTTCGGCTGAGATCATAAACCATGACAGCAAAGCTTTAGCAGTTTATAGCTCTCATCGGAGGTAAGGGGCTCGATTTTGCCAATGCTCAGGGGTCGGGTTTGGAGGCGGGACTGCTGGCAAAATCAAAAAGATTGGCAGCGGGTCCCGAACCCGCTTCCAACCCGCCTCCAATCAATCTTCCCGGGAGTCGGGTCCCCGATTTGCACAGGGACCCGACTCCTAGTGGCGGGAAGAGGATTATAGCCACTTAACTGCTTATTAACAGGTAATTAACAGGCAGTTAAGAGGCTTTTTCCAATTTTGCCAAGTCGACTGCAGGCTTCCTGATGTCCAGACTCCACGCCAGGTAAGTGTGGCGTGTTATGAGTCTACTGTAATGTTTCTTCATTGATGACAGCTACAGAAGTGGTGTGGAGGATCCAATGATACACTGGTGAGTTTCAGAGGTAAGGAAATGCTGGGAGAATCATTTTTAATGTTTTTAGACTTTTCTGTAGGTAATAAGGTTTGAAGTGTTTGTGTAGTCCCAGCTCACTGGGAGAACCTCTCTCACCAGTGACAGATCGCTTCTGTAACCTCACCTGCAGCTGCCATCTGTTTTATCCTAAGGAGAGAGTCTCTGGAGAGTCTGGGTACAAGGGCTCACCTTTGTACAGTGATTGGCAATGTTTGCAGCACCTCAATGCTGTCAAACACTGAAAAATCATCTGTCAAACAAAAATGAGCGTGTCCCCTTTAAGAAAACCGGCAGATGACACGCCATCAACTGACGTCACCTGACACCGACTTTCTCCTAATTGGCCTGCAAGCCCGCAGGGCGGGCTTAACAAGGCCAATTGACGCAAAATTGCGTCTGTGCGTCGGACGTCGTTGGGGGCGGGACTAGAACCCGGAAGGTAGCAGTCCCGCCCCCAACACGCCTCTTCAGGTAAGATCGCGGCCAAGGTTACTGTACTGAAATGTCTCTTGTTATTTCTTTTTTACCAACTATACCTACAGTTAAGTTGGTGGAGTAGTTCCATTTCATTTTTACTCTTTTGACAGCTGAGCGTGCCGTAGTGGTGGCCAGAGGAGGCTACACACTTGAAACATCGATAACCTGTGTGCTCTTTTTACAGATGCTCACTGACCTGCTGTGTGTTTCTATTTGTAGTTCACTCCTTGTGATTGATGCACAGTGCCTTTCTCACTGAAGAACCAATGCTGCTAATGTGATTACTGCAAGCTTAATAATGTGCTATACCTTATAAATAGTAATTACAACAGGGGCTAATTGATGAACCACATTTAACCATCTTATCAGCATTCTAGTTTGGTTTCAAGCATTCTGCTATTCCTACGTTAGCTGTTATGTCATTTAAGTTGCCAGCAACTGTGTAACCAGCACTGGGCTATACTCACCAAGGGCCTATTGACAGGAATATCTCCTTTGGTAAGTAGGCATTCCCCTCGGGTAATTATAGGGATGATTCAAAAGTGGCCATCCAAAATGGTGGAAGCAATGAGTGTGATGGATCAGAGATCTATTTTGTTTCAAATCATAAAATGTTTGCTATTTTAATCTTTCTTTATGGGAATTGATAAGTTGCCAGCATTGTGACAAGTTTAAATCTCTTCCTTACTTGCTGTTTTTCTGTATCAGAGGAAATGCACATCTTGACTTGACATCTTGTAGAAGAGGTTGTCTGGCCCTGACGAGGTTGGATTGTTTTCTAAGCATCACAGACAACTGGCATTATTAGTACTGGAGAGCCCACTGGGAGGACGGATATCACCCTCTATATCAGCATTGCTTTGTTTCACAGGTGTAAACAGTACATCAGGAAAATGTGTCAGGCAGTTTTCTGTGCCTCCGAATACCGCTCTGATTGGCAGTGCTGTGTAATTGGCAGAAACAGTTTTGTGTTATCTTCCTTGGATGTCAAAGCAAAAAGTGAATATAATTGGGGCCCTGCATCAAGCATTCCTCAGTGAATGTCTGCTTTACCAGACAGTAAATGAGCTGGGGCTAGTGATACACTCTATGGATATCTGATTTTCACTGGTCCAAAGTACAAGCATAATACTACAGAGAACTGCTAACAGTCAAGGGGGGTGAAATTGGTCTTAGGCTTTAGTGCAAAATGGGCAATAGTGAATTGGCAGCACGCTTGACACCCCACCCTATTTTCTTTCCCTTGATGTCAATACTGCCGACTCGCTAGCTCCAGTTTTGTGCCTTTGCCCAAGATCAATTTTAGCCCCAAGATGTTCTTTTGTTTTGTAGTAGACTCTGTAAGTTAGATCAGAAACACTGGGGGCGATTTTCTCAGCCCCGAGGAGGCGGGTATGGAGGCGGGATTGCCGGGAAAATGGCAGAATTTGGGGGCGGGTGGCAAACCCACCCCCAACCCGCCTCCATGCCATCTTCCCAGGAGGCGGGTAGCCGTCCCGCGCCGGGTCCCATCTCCTTGGAGGCAGGAAGGGATTAAAGCCTATTAACTGCCTGTTAACAGGTAGTTAACAGGCAGAAAATAGGATTATCCTGTTTTTGCCCTCACAAGTGCGGGCTTCCCGATGGCACCAAAACCCGTCAGCTCAGCGAGGCGAGTACTGGGTCTGCGGGGGTCGGGGGGGGGGTGCAAAAGTGTGGTGTGAAGGTAAGTGATGGGTGCAAGAGTATAGAGGTGAGTATCTGAGGTAAGTGCTAAGTGTTTTTAAAAGTGTACTTACCTTTGTTTCTTTCTGCAGGCTTCAGTCGGTTTCTATACGGAGAGTCTCGCACCTCCGTGTTGCAGATGAGAGATGGCCGTTGCATTCTCAGATGCAACAAACATCTCAATTCTGTAAAAGAAAGAAGGTTGATGAGGTCTTGTATGCAAGACCTCATCACACTGCAGAGATTGTCACTGTTTGACAGCTTCACAGAGCTGTCAAACGATGACAATTCATCTGTCAAAAAAATTTGACCGATGACACGACATACGTTGACGTGCTCGGCAACCGGCTTTCCCTGAATTGGCCTGCTAAGCCCGCTGGGCGGGCTTAACAAGGTCAATCAAGGGAAAATAGCGTGGGTTGGCCACAACTCGATGGAGGCGGGACTGAAACCCGACAAGCAGCAGTCCCGCCTCCAATGCGCCTCCATTCACAAAATCGCTCCCACTGTGATTCAGCCATTGCTGTGGTTTTAATCTTTGTTTCTGGTTAATTTTATTTCTTAATAAACCCAATTTGTGTTCGTAGCCTGAAATAAAGAGAAATAAAGAGTGCGGGCCACTGCTAAATTGGTCAGGGCCTTTTTATAGGTGGCCAGCTGAAATGAGAGAAGTCCTCATTTCAGTATTAAAATAAGGCTCCTGCGCTCATTTCAGATCTGTCATCTTAAATTCAGTTGCCCTAGTCAGAGGACAGAAGTTATGATTGGATTTCCGGGTCTTGAGTAGCCTAACTAATGGTCCTTAGAGGGATGGCTGGTAGCCACTCAAAAAAGACCCAAAAATTTGGAAATTTTTCATATTTTGCAGAGTCACAGGAGGAGCCACTGTCAGCCTGCCCTTGCACCCCTCCTCCAACCGGTCCGATCTCTGGGCCTCGGCGTGGGCCGAAATTCATAAGGCCTCGACAGGCAAGTTACATTGGAGTGCCTGTTTGGCACGCTCAGCTCGCCTGATTTATTCTGATGAGGCCCGAGGGCAAATTTACTCTCCGTTCTGGTGGGACTTCACTGTGCCCGGTTTGGGGCGCTAAGGAATTTAGGCCCCCTTGAGTTCTGTCAGAGAGAGTTATTTGTCTGTCAGTTGGAGTTACTGTTTCCAGTGCACATGGTAAATGGGTTTATTATCCACCCAGAGCATGCTACCTCCCAGCTTTTTTCATCGATAAGGTCATGTTTTGGTTGATCGACAGCGTTAGTCTGTCTGAGGAAGTGATGCATTGCCCTGGGCATGAGAAAATGTATGTGGAGAGCTCCAGAATCCTCAGGACACTTTATGGGAACTCTCGAAAGATACAGCTAGCTTGGAGCTTTGGGCTTTGTATTTGCTGAGCAGGAATTCTTGTGCATCTCAATTAGGAATTCTTGTTGGGAGTGAGCCTTTAACAGTATGGATAAATAAATTGCCTCCCATCAAAATTAGGATATGTCCAGGCAAGATCCAGTCCCAGCAAAATCAGCTAAACCTGAGCTAATCCAATTCCATCAAAACTAGGCCGAGAACTCCCTGAAATCTCTTTGGGCCTGAAATTCTAGGGCTCCAATGCCAGAGGTGCAGCAGAGGGGTACGCTCCTGTGAAGCACCTTGGGCTGTTTCACTACGATAAAGGTGCTATATAAATGCAAGTTGTTGTTGTAGGTTGTAGGCCGACTCGGATACCCGTGTTCCTATGTCATTTGTAATGGCAAACTGAAAGCTTCGCTCTGCACTATTTCTGCGGCCGGAAAATACCATTAAAATATTCCAGCATGAAGCCACTGGAAGCCCCTGATTGTGTCCCGGTTCTATTGAGCTGCGCAGCTTCTGATAAATTTGGATTTGACTTTATCCCTGCTAAACTCCAGATATGTTTAAATCTGTCAGCTTCTGATAAAGAACTACTGAATTCAGCAGTAGCCTGTGGTTAATATGCTCACATTGCAGCTTTATACTCCTGTCCTAGCATTCTTTGCCAAAGGTGAGTATGGGGGAGCTGAGATGGTAAAGTGTGCGTGTGTGTTTTTGCTATTTATATTCTGTCTTGCAAGCAAGAAAATGCATTAATGAACAGTGGCATACAATGTTGCTGTCTTAAGATCTGTTCACCTGAAAGCATTTTCGGACTCTTTCACTACTTATGCATGATGCGGAGATGCCGGTGTTGGACTGGGGTGGACAAAAGTGAGAAGTCGCACAACACCAGGTTATAGTCCAACAGTTTTATTTGAAATCACAAGCTTTCGGAGCACTGCTCCTTCGTCAGGTGAAGTGAAGAAGTATTTCTTCACTTCACCTGACGAAGGAGCAGCAGCTCCGAAAGCTTGTGATTTCAAATAAAACTGTTGGACTATAACCTGGTGTTATGCGACTTCTCACTACTTACGCAAGTATTGCACAAAATGATATTGAACCTTGAGAAAGAAAGAAAGAAAGAAAGAACTTGAATTTATACAGCAGCTTTCATATGCTCAAAACATCCCATAGCGCTTCACAGTCAATGAATTGCTATTGGTTGTGATGATGCCATTTAAGTGCACAGCAAGGTCACATGAACGGCAATGACATGAATGGCCAGATAATCTGTTTTTGTTGCCATTTGCTGAGGGGGGAATGTTGGCAAGAACACTTGGGAGAACTTTGAATTGGACTTTTTTTTAAATCCACCTCCACGGGGCACCTTGGTTCAGTATCTCAGCCAAAAGATCAATACAGCACCCACTTCAGTGCTGCACTGGAGCATCAGCCTGGATTATATGCTCCAGTCCTGGAGTGGGGTTTGAACCCACGACCTTCAGACTCGAGAGGCACTAGGTTGAGAAGGGAAACAGGAGGGAAACTAGTGGAAAGAAGGGGAGACGATTCTTATCATCACACAGATGGTAGACTGGTTGAAATGTCTTCCACCCAGTGTCATAAATAATCAGTTTAATCATCACAATTGTGTAAAAATGAAACAGACCCACTGTTAACATGACTATGATTCAGGTCCTTTTTCCAAGAACTCAAGTTTAAAGCCTTTGGACTACATTGTCAGGACACAGCGACTGATAATCAAGACGGGTCACATAGTCACATGATTGGTAGAATTTTTTTTTTCTTACGAAGAACTCAAAAGTTTTCTTTGAAACGGCAGACCTATTCAGTTCTTTTGTGCTTTCGCTTGCCTGATGTTAAGTGTTCTTCAGAACGCATTCTGTTACTAAGCAGACACATCCCATAATCCCTTGTGACTCAGAATGAAACTGTGGAAAGGGAACAGAAATGGGCTGTGAGTGACAGAGATTTAAACTAGGAAAAATGAAGTGTTTCTTAAAGAAAACAGATCTAGGGCCACACTTAGGTTAAAAAAAATTGCTTTTGAACCGTGCGCAAGAGTGGTAGCCATTTGCAAATCAAAAAAAAAAATGCAAGGTATATTTCGCATTTTTATCATCAAGGTGCATTCCAGCGGCTTATTAAAATGTAAAGTCCTGCAAAAATCAGTTTTGAAACAATTTTGGTTGATTGACTAGCTGCTGGGACAAGTGGTAGCGAGCAGTGTGGTGAAATGCATCGTTCTTAAGTGTCCATAGGATGTCCTGTTTGTGGCTCAGCAGATTGAAGAAGTGATGCAGAAGTAAGTCATCATCATTAGCTCGGGTTACTTCTGTACGTCACTCTCTCTGCCCGGTATGGTCAGTGGGGGAAGAGCGCGGGCCTTTTTTTTCGTATTGCTTATCCCTCCAAATGTTTTCCCTCCTCTCCTGAGGAGACGGGCTCACGCGGAAAGTACACTTCCATGGGCGTGCGAGACACTTTCCGCTTTCATCCCAAGTGCCCGTTCTTAATGTTGAAAGGGTATGTGGGTGTTAATCGTGAGGGGCCATCACAGCCAAGCATGCTTCTCTCCTCACCCAACACACACTTACTTTCTAGCAGAGGCCACTCGACAGTGATCAGGAGCGAGAATCCCGGCTCACTTTTCCCCCTCTCTAGCCCAGAGATGCTGAGGACCTCCTCTATAGAGGTAGCCTTCACTGATTGTGGTATCTCCATACAGGGGGTGATTTTCTTATAGAAAGATGGGCCTAGAAATTCGTGTTGGGCAGTGGCCCAAAACGGGCGGTATCGGACCACCCGTTAATATTAGGCGCTGCGTATAACAGGCAGCCGATACCATGCGTTTTGCACCACCACCCAAGGCGAATTTCTAGGCCAAGGTCTCTTTGTAAAGTTGGCCTCTTTACAGGTGCTCTTTACAGACGGGTGGTCTTTTTAGACATGCCCCCGGGCAGATTTTCCTCTTCAGGGCCGGAGCATAAGTGCTTGGTGGGGAAGAAGTGCTTGTTACGAAACCGTGCACAAGCTGCTCACGATTTTCCATCCAAAATGGACAGAATATTGTGAACCTCTTGTGCCCCAGTTTCTGCAGCCCCCACCCCCCAAGATCTTACACCTGGGTGTTGAAGAGGAGAATCTGTCTCGTCATCTCTCTGCATTTGAGAACTTTATGGACGAGAGGTCTCTCTAAACAGATCTTTACTGAAAGGTGGACGGATAATTGTGTGAATTTACTCTCCTGATGCAGGGCCTCGCGTGCCAGGAGCACATAACGGAAAGTCAAGAACACGCTCCCCATGATTTTCCACCCATTTAACATAATTGTCGGGAGTGTAACCCCAAACTCCTGATACGCACTCCCAGTGGGGCAAAGCTTTGCTTAAAGAGTGTGAATTCATAACCCTTGCAGTTTCTTAAAACAAGTTGATCTGTCCGTTGACAATTTATTACAGTGAGCAGAAATGTTAGCCTGGAAATTGATGTTGCCGCACTATTAAGGGGTTAAGTGAAGGTTACAAAGAAATCTGCTTAACACATGGTTTTACTATTCCAGTAGGTGGGTGGAAAAATGCACGTGAACACCCGTGCAATGGCCAATGCCTCAGAAGCAGCAATGATTCTTATTGCTGCAAGTAGGAGGGATTTAGACAACTGAAAATAGCCTTGGTTAAACCAGGGTGGATGTTAAATGAAAGAAAGAAAGACTTGCATTTAGATAGCGCCTTTCCCGACGACTGGACGTTTCAAAGTGCTTTAGAGCAAATGAAGTACTTTTGGAGTGGAGTCACTGTTGTAATGTAGGAAACGCGGCAGCCAATTTGCGCACAGCAAGCTCCCACAAACAGCAATGTGATAATGACCAGTTAATCTGTTTTTGTTATGTTGGTTGAGGGATAAATATTGGGCCAGGACACCGGGGATAACTCCTCAGCTCTTCTTCAAAATAGTGCCGTGGGATCTTTTACATCCACCTGAGAGAGCAGACAGGACCTCGGTTTAATGTCTCATCCAAAAGACAGCACCTGGAAGTGGGCACTTGAACCTATAACCTTCTGACCCTGGAGGCGAGAGTGCTACCTACTGAGCCACAGCTGACACTGCTGTTAATGAGCAAATCTGCTGTAGAATGGGGAGCTAGCGAGTGAGAAAAGGCGCATTTACTGCCCAGAATTTGGAAGGGCTACTCAAGAAAAAAAAAATCAGGGTGGCTCAAGGCAGACTGTATGAGACTGAGGGTCATTGCTCCCACTGTGCTGTTAGGCAGGGGGTTCCAGGATTTTGGCCCGACGATGAAGGAACAGCGATATATGGCCAAGTCAGGATGGGGTGTGACTTTAGAGGGGAACTTGGAGGCGGTGGTGTTCCCATGCGCCTGCTGCCCTTCCCCTTCTAGGTGGTAGAGTTCGCAGGTTTAGGAGGTGCTGTCGAAGAAGCCTTGGCGAGTTGCTGCAGTGCATCCTGTAGATAGTACACACCGCAGCCACGGTACGCCGATATTGAAGGGAGTAGATGTTTAAGCTGGTAGATGGGGTGGCAATCAAGCGGAATGCTTATTCCTGGATGGCTGTAGCATGAGCTTCGCTGTACTTGTGCTCTACGTCTGTCTATTTTTGGTGAAAGGGACTTTGCCACAGAGGGTGGCACTTTGGTCTCTCAGATGCCATCCTTTCTCTCTTCCTTTCCCTTCAAATAAGGATGGCACAAATAATTATCTTAAATGAAGAAATCTTGAGAGCTTGAGGAAAAATTTGCAGTGTTATGGGGAAAAAGCAGGGGAGTTGAATAGCTCCTCCAGAGAGCTGGCACAGGCACAATGGGCCGAATGGCCTCCTTCTGTGCTGTATCATTCTATGATTTATTACTCCTGAGGAAGCTGACGTTCACCTGCACGATTCTGTGCTGGTGGTTACATGCTAGTTGCAAAATTGAGAGCCACTGCCGATTCTGTACAAATGTTAAATATTGCCCGGAAGTCTTTCTCAAGGAGATGACACAGCTTTCTCACATCCTTCCCGATAAACCAGCCTCCTTATCTCCTCTGTCACCCTCTGGTAGCTGTGCCCGCTATGGTAGACCCACTGGGTCATGACAAATGCCACTTGAGCTCATGGGCAGCCCTTTCCAGCTCTTGCTGGTCATCTTCTACCAAATGCAATGCTAGTGTCGCACTGAATGCAATACCCGTAAACGTGCAAAAGACTCAACGGTTCAGCTGAAGTATGCAGCAGCTCACCTTTCACTAAAACAGTCCCGGTCACGCACTGCAGACTTTGCAGCAACGCTGATGTAATATTAGGGGCTAGCAATGCGGCATTAGAATATGATGCATTTTGCTGTTGACAAGCTTTTACGCCGATAAAGCCAAGGTTAGTAACTGTAATGTACGTCTTCAGCTGTATAGTGCATGGAACCAACTTTTACTCCAGAGCAATTTTACTGTATTCAGGAAACAGGCAATAAGTGTGTGTAAGTGTGTTTAAATGACATTCACTAAATTACTGATTAGTAACCCTCCCACACCACAGGCATTAGGCTTAACAGTCAATTCCAGGCCGCAGTCTCTCTAAGTTATTGATAGCATTGACATCAGGTGGGCCTTCTAGGTTATTGTTTCGACTAATGCTAGATTGTCTTGGCACATTACTGTTGGGATTGGCATTACGTCACCTCATTATGTTATATTTAGGATTGATTGGTGGTTGCTCTCGGACAGATGTTAAGCCATCTCATTTGGTTATTGTTGGGATTGGGGTTGCATTTCCATTCTAAATTATTGGGACTGATGTTTATCAACTAGGTTATTGTTGGGATTGAGACTAGATGGCCTCTAAGAAAGGTGGTTCCTCTAGGCTCTTGTTGAGTCTAGCATTCAATGAGCTCCCTAGGATATTAGTATCATGTGATCTTTCTAGGTTATCAATTGGGTTGAAGTTGGAGAGATTACACAAATTAGGGTTCTATTCCCTAAAATTTAGAAGATTTTGGGATGATTTGATTAAAGTTTTCAAGATATGAAGGGGAACAGATAGGGTAGATAGAGAGAAACTATTTCCGCTGGTTGGGGATTCTAGGACTAGGGGGCATAGTCTAAAAATTAGAGCCAGACCTTTCAGGAGTGAAATTAGGAAACACTTCTACACACAAAGGACAGTAGACGTTTGGAACTCTCTTCCGCAAGCAGCAATTCATGCTAGATCAATTGTTAATTTTAAATCGGAGATTGTTAACCAAAGGTATTAAGGGATATGGGCCAAAGGCGGATATATGGAGTTAGGTCACAGATCAGCCATGATCTCATTGAATGGTGAAAAGGCTCGAGGGGCTAAATGACCTACTCCTGCTCCGATGTTCCTCAGACAAATTTTTGATTAAAATCCTTTTAAAACATATCAGATTCTGGTTTGCACTCCTGCTTAATGAATATCTGTGTGAAATTCTATCAGAAAAGTCCAATAGCATACATATGTCAACCTTTGTCATTTCTGCTGCCAACCCATGGCATCCAATATCTAGTGTCCTCTATGCATGTATATATGTCTTATTTTGTGAGCTTTCATTTATATAGCACCTTCATGACCTCAGGACATTCCAACATGCTTCACAGCCACTGAAATGTAATCACTGTTGTAATGTACGGAAATATGGCAGCTAATTTGCACATTGCAAGGTCCCACAACAACAATGAGATAAATGACCAGATAATCTGTTTCAGTGATATTGGTTGAGAGATAAATATCAGCCAGGAGACCAGCAGAACTTTCCTGCTCTTCTTTGAATAGTGCCATGGGATCTTTTACGTCCACCTGAGAGGGCAAACAGGGCCTCAGTTCAACATCTTATCCAAAAGATGGATTGGAAAGGACTGACTTTAGTGTCGCTGCTTCACTGGTGGATAATTCCTAATCAGAACACCCAAGATCAATTAATAGCTGCTACTGGAGATACATGCATATTAGTGCATACACTGATTTAAACTTTATGTATAGCCCCGAGGGTACACACCGAAACAGTTCATGAAGGCAAAGGCATGGATTTTTTTGCAATAAGGGGGTGCTCTTCAGAGGTTGAGGCTCAATTACACTGTTAGAACAGAGTGCCTGGAGTTTTACTCTGCATTGATCCGTGCTCTACTTCGCCTGGGAATGCTTGATACTTCCTGGGAATGTTTCCATGGGAGCGCTTCCATGCCTTACCAGTAACATCCCTCACCTCGTCACCTTGAGGCACATGAAATTCACAGAAAAGTATCAAAAAAAAGCTATACATTCAGACTGTGTTTTGTGACCCTGAGGTTTAATTCTCCTCTGTTCCCCTCTCCCACTCCCAACAAACAATAGGCATCAGGAAATTTGGATTCAGGTGACAAAAAAGTCCATCGTTAGACATGGCAGCTTTAAACCCATTGAGAGCTCAAGAAATCAATTTTATTGCGACTTCTGTGCTTGTGAGGGGTGTTGATACTGAAGAATGAATCACTTTACTACTTAACGCCAACACCAAGCATTTCTACGACCGACATATCAGAGGTTAGAAGCAGAGTTCCCGTACAATGCCCTGCAACAGTGCCTGGTCACATTCAGCATGGATTAGAGGCAGAGTAAAGTTCCCTTTAAACATAGCCAGAAGTGGTTTCTCTCAGTTGGATGGTCCCAGACCGCCCCTCTGACAAGTTTGAAGCCCCAGGTCCCACTAAAGTCAATGGGGCTGCTCAGAGAGGAACAGAAGCCAACCTGTGTCACCAAAGCAGCTCATGAGTGGAGCAGGGATCTCAAGTGGCAGCTCTCGATGAGGAGGAAGATCTAGTGCAACAATGAAGATGAAAAGAGAAAGATGGGGCCATTCTTTCCTTCACATTAAACCCCAACCTCCAAAGACCATCCCTAATGTATGACATATCCATCTTGGCTGGCTCCCTGAGTGAGACTGCCAATTGGTGACAGTGTCAAAATATGGGCAGTGTTACTCTCTCGATTCATGCCTGCTAGAAAATGTGTTGAGCCTACCCCAAACTCAGTCGTCAGAAATTGGATAGTTTAAATCCCTGGGCCTGGGCTTGTTTCAAACAAGGCAAGGTTGTAAATATAAATGTAAATGCTACACAACCCTCTACAAATAGTAATTCGTAATCCACAGTGTTCTCTGATTGAACTACAACAACAACTTGTCTTTAATGCCGCAAAACGTCCCGAGGCATTTCATAGCAGCGTAATCGTGATCAAAACTTGATACCAAGCCAAAGAAGGGGACTTTAGGACAGGTGAACAAACACTGGGTCAAAGAGGTAGGTTTTAAGCCGAGTCTTAAAGGAGGAGATGGGGTGGAGCGGCAAAGAGGTTTGGAGAGAGAATTCCAGAGTTTAGGGCCTAGACAGCTGAGGCCAATGGTGGGGCATAGGAAGTGGGAGATGCACGCACAAGAGGCCAGAGTTGGAGGAGCGTAGAGTAAACTTCTTTCTTGATGATTTTGCTGCTGAGACACCACTTCCAAAAGTAAAAGAAAGACTTGCATTTATATAGCGCCTTTCATGACCACCGGACGTCTCAAAGCGCTTTACAGCCAATGAAGTACTTTTCTGAAGTGTAGTCACTGTTGTAATGTAGGAAACGCGGCAGCCAATTTGCACACAGCAAGCTCCCACAAACAGCAATGTGATAATGACCAGATAATCTGTTTTTGTTATGTTGGTTGAGGGATAAATATTGGCCAGGACACCAGGGATAACTCCCCTGCTCTTCTTCGAAATAGTGCCATGGGATCTTTTACATCCACCTGAGAGAGCAGATGGGGCCTCGGTTTAACATCTCATCCGAAAGACGGCACCTCCGACAGTGCAGCACTCCCTCAGCACTGCACTGGAGTGTCAGCCCAGCTTTATGGGCTCAAGTCCCTGGAGTGGGAACGTGAACCCACAACCTTCTGACTCAGAGGCGAGTGTGCTAGCAACTGAGCCACAGCTGACACTAAAACCCAGCGGTGTGTGGAAAGACTTGACGTCTTTCAAGACACAATACCGCATGTAGCTACATAACCACAAGGACTAGCAGCAGAACGCAGGGTGCAGACAGAATTGATTTAAAATAAAAAGAGACACACATTTCCTTGTGTTGGCTACATGAAGTAAAGACTGTCTCTGTATAATGAGAGGTTGCAAGTATTTTCCCTCTCCATCTCCCTATATTGCAGGTGAAGAATGAGTGTGCACATGACATGAAGAACCCAAATTAAACTGGTGTTGAGGAGTCCACTTCAAAAAAGGACTTCATTGTACAAAGTAATCAAAGAGAAGAAGTAACTCACTCCCCTCTAACTATCAGCTGATTTGCACTTAAATGTCAGGTCGCTTTAAAAGAGATGCCCTTGTCTGCAGCATTGTATTTTTATCCCTTTCCAACTGACTCCTCAACGCCAGTTTAATTTGGGTTCTTCATGTCATGTGCACACTCATTCTTCACCTGCAATATAGGGAGATGGAGAGGGAAAATACTTGCAACGCCTCATTATACAGAGACAGTCTTTACTTCATGTAGCCAACACAAGAAAACGTGTGTCTCTTTTTATTTTAAATCAATTCTGTCTGCACCCTGCGTTCTGCTGCTAGTCCTTGTGGTTATGTAGCTACATGCGGTATTGTGTCTTGAAAGACGTCAAGTCTTTCCACACACCTCTGGGTTTTAGCAGAAACCTGCGGCACAATCAGCTGCCTCTGAAACAACCAAAGGTGGGGCCAGAAAGCAAGTGGCTCCGTAAAGCTGGAGATTGAGCAACAAGTCAACTACTCTTTGTTCCGCTTGTAGTGAAAATGAAACAGTCTATCAGACAAGGTTTGCATGAAGATTACAGTAATAGAGTCTGACACACGCCATCACTGCTGCCACAAGAGACAAACCTCAAACGCCACTTTAACGGACTTGATATAATAGTAATTACATAATGTCGACATCAGCTAAAAGCTGTCCCCAGCTTTAAAAATAACTTATTTTTTCCAATACAGACAGTAATTGGGGTTTTCAACCAGACTAACAGAGAACATTTCTTAGTAGTCCAATTTAGTTTTCATTCAAATTAATTCAAATCTGCTTATTTTATATTGAAAAAAAAACCTGGCACCTTTATGCCCTTCAGTTAAAATCTCATTCCAGATACGAGATCCCACCATAATCTCCTTAAGCATTGAACTGATTGTCTATAGCCAAGGCATTAA
This sequence comes from Squalus acanthias, assembly GCA_030390025.1. NCBI lineage: Eukaryota > Metazoa > Chordata > Chondrichthyes > Squaliformes > Squalidae > Squalus > Squalus acanthias. Next base: position 13,003,950 of record CM059435.1, on the reverse strand, counting down.
TCCAGGGGACACTCCTAACAGAAGGAGGTAGCAATACTCAAGAGCAGGAGCTGATTCATTTAGCGAAGTACTGGCTTACATTTGCTGGATGGCTTGGGAAGGCTAACAAAGTGAAGTGCAATATTTACACTGGGCCGCTCTGACGAGCTGATGAATAATTGGTTGTTGCTGTTATACATGGATCTGTTCAATCTTACAGTAAACAAGAGCGAGGACTTAGCCCATTAATCTGCTCCAGAGTGCATTGTGGGTACAGGCTGCATATAGAGTCAAGTGAGAATCACACTCATTATTCTATAGTTGACCTGTCAGGTCTTCACAGAAAAGGGGAGCAAAATAAGAAATTCTGATTGGTGTCTAAACAGATATAAAGGACAGTATGGTTCTGGATTAAACAAGCCTCATCGTCCCCTTCAATCTGGACTACATATTTCACATATACATGATACAGGTGTGTGGAGTGGTCACAATAGCTCGTATGACTCTTTTACCATGGTGTCTGCACCATTGAAACATAGCTGCAGACTTCAAAGTCGTTGCCAGGTTATGCAATTACTCACCTGAAGAATCTTCTCTCTACACTTAACAGATACAGAGAATTCTCCTGGCAAACAGAGATTGATTTAGGGAGTAATTTTTTTTTAAATCGTTAAGATTATCCGGCTTGCAACCTCAAATCTCTTATTTATACAATAAAGTCGATCTCATCAAGGTAATGCTGTCGGAGAGCAGGTACTTAACTATTGAGGATGTTCACTGTTCTTCCACAGTGGTGAGTTTTGTTACCTACTCCAACAGTTTATCTACTAAAATAATGCTCACATTCTGCCTGTAAGTGTGAATTATACACCCGATTTAGCCCAAGGGGCAGCGTTACAGTGGCTTCTATGTGACAGTATATCCTGCACATATTCAAGAAGCAATCCAGAAACCACCATAGCCTCTTACAAAAGGACCCTGCAAAAAGATAAATATGTAAATATGCACCATTAAAAGCAATTAAAATAATAACATGTAACGGATTTGTTGTACTCATCAAGGTGAAGGACGTTGGTGTTGGGGAGTGAAATATTTTTGTCAATTTTGTCACCCATTATTAGTATCAAGCACTCCCAGGTCAGATATAGTACCTCAGAACCACAGCTGTTAGACACAAGAAAAGTGGAAATAGCTGGCAAATATTTACAGCATGAAAATGGCTCGATTTTGGTGGTGTGGTATTTCAGTAACTCAGTGTTGATCGATCATCTGAAATAACTGATCAGCATTAACTCTGAGACCCACTGCCCTATTACATAGAAACATAGAAGATAGGAGCAGGAGTAGACCATTCGGCCCCTCGAGCCTGCTCCGCCATTCAATGTGATCATGGCTGATCATCCAAATTCAGTACCCTGTCCCTGCTTTCTCCCCATATCCCTTGATCCCCTTAGCCTTAAGAAATATATCTAACTCCTTCTTGAATATATTTAATGAATTGGACTCAACTGTCTTCTGTGGTAGAGAATTCCACAGGTTCACCACTCTCTGGGTGAAGAAATTCCTCCTCATCTCAGTCCTCAATGGCTTACCCCTTATCCTTAGACTGTGACCCCTGGTTCTGGACTCCCCCACCATCGGGAACATCCTTCCTGCATCTAGTCTGTCTAGTCCTGTTAGAATTTTATAAGTTCCAATGAGATCCCCTCTCATTCTTCTAAACTCGAGCGAATACAAGCCCAATCGACCCAATCTCTCTTCATACGTCATTCCTGCCATCCCAGGTATCAGACTGGTGAATCTTCGCTGCACTCTCTCCATGGCAAAAACATCCTTCCTCAGATAAGGCGACCAAAACTGCACACAATACTCAAGGTGTGGTCTCACCAAGGCCCTGTACAACTGCAGTAAGACATCCTTGCTCCTATACTCGAATCCTCTCGCTATGAAGGCCAACATACCATTTGCCTTCTTAACCGCCTGCTGCACCTGCATGCTTACCTTCAGTGACTGGTGCACAAAGACACCCAGGTCTCGTTGCACTTCCCCTTTTCCCAATCTATTGCCGTTCAGATAATAATCTGCCTTCCTGTTTTTGCCACCAAATTGGATAACCTCGCATTTATCCACATTATACTGCATCTGCCATGCATCTGCCCAATCACCCAACCTGTCCAAATCATACTGGAGTTTCTCTGCATCCTCCTCACAGCACACACGCCCACCCAGCTTTGTGTCATCTGCAAACTTGGAGATATTACATCTAGTTCCCTCGTCTAGATCATTAATATATATTGTGAATAACTGGGGTCCTAGCACCGATCCCTGCGGTACCCCACTAGTCACTGCCTGCCACTCGGAAAAAGACACGTTTATTCCAACTCTTTGCTTCCTGTCTGCCAACCAGTTTTCTATCCAAGACAGTACCTTACCCCCAATCCCGTGTGCTTTAACTTTGCACGCTAATCTCTTATGCGGGACCTTATCGAAAGCCTTCTGAAAGTCCAAATACACCACATCCATTGGTTCTCCCTTATCTATTCTACCAGTTACATCCTCAAAAAAGTCCAGTAGATTAGTCAAGCATGATTTACCTTTTGTAAATCCATGTTGACTTTGTCCGATCCTGTCACTGTTTTCCAAGTGCTCTGCTATTACATCTTTTATAATGGACTCTAGCATTTTCCCCACTACCGATGTCAGGCTTACCGGTCTATAATTCCCCATTTTCTCTCTACCACCTTTTTTAAATAGTGGGGTTACATTAGCTACCCTCCAATCCATGGGAACTGTTCCAGAGTCTACAGAATTTTGGAAGATGACCAGCAATGCATCTACTATTTCTAGGGCCACTTCCTTAAGTACCCTAGGATGTAGATTATCAGGCCCTAGGGATTTATCGGCCTTCAATCCCATCAATTTCCCTAACACCATTTCCCTACAAATACTGATTTCATTCAGTTCCTCCCTCTCATTAGACCCTATGTTCCCCGACATCTCTGGGAGGTTATTTGTGTGTTCGTTTGTGAAGACAGAACCAAAGTATGTATTTAATTGGTCTGGCATTTCTTTGTTCCCCATTATAAATTCCCCTGATTCTGACTGCAAGGGACCTATGTTTGACTTCACCAATCTTTGTCTCTTCTGGCTCAGCATAAGAGCTTCCCTATTTGTACTGGCTAGCAGATCCAATAGTCCAGACAAACTGACACAAATCATGGGCTTGGAAGTCTCAGAATAAATGGTTTCATTCTAAACCAGAGTTACTGATAAACTGACCAATTTTAGACAACAACAAGAACAGCAACAATGTGCATTTATATACTTAAGAGTGTGATACTAAGCTATTCAAACATTTATCATATTTTTAAAACTATATAAGCGTGTGTATACGCATGCACACTTATCGGTTTAGTCTGTAATCAGCAAAGGAAAAGAACACAGAAGCATGGAAGTGGCAGGACCTGCGTCAACAGCAATATTAGGTGAGTTGCAGGTTATATGGTGGGCGGAAGTAGTGAAACAGAGAAAGGGAAATAGGGGCAGAAATTCAGAAGTCTTAATGTGTATCTACCAGGTGTCTAGATTAGTGCTTACCCTTGAATGGAGTTTCATGTAGCTCAGTGCCGATTTGAAATTCATAATTGGCATCAGATTTATATTGGTTGAGAGCTTGGGCCAAATCCAAACTCCATTTGTCACAACAAGAATGCTTCAATCCCACTTAGAGCAGTCTCCACTTCTGTAGACATTTGCTCCGTGTATGGATTTCCCTCCCTCCCCCATTCATTATTGGAGCTGTAATCTCTTGTTGAGAGTGAGCAGTTTTTGCTGATAAGACTTTGCCCCCCTGCCCGGCGCCCTTGGACCATTTTCTGTCCCACAGGCTGCTCCTGCCTGTTAATCAGTAATTAATGACCCGAAGTCACACAAGAGAGGCCTTCAGATGCGTTAAGGGCCTCTCGTTTCCACAAAGTCTAATGGTGTTGTCTCACTGCAGTTACCTGAGATCCTCCTGTGTTAAGAGTCAAACGAACAACAATCAAGTATTTGGCTCAGTTTATCAACAGGAGCTGGGCTATGTCTGACAATAACCTAACTGCTGGCTTTGCACAGTCTCAACCTGGTTCACAAGTAAGCACATACCCAGAGCAAAAAGCTGCTCACGATATGGCACTAAAATGACGGCCCACTCAGAGAAACCATTAGTCCGTCTGGTGTGAGAAATGGAAGCATTCCCAATGGCCTAGTAGGGAATGAGGTTGGAGTTAGGACAGATTGGGGGACAATTTAATTTTGTTCTCTATTTGTAGTAAAATCATAAATGATTTCCTTCTATTCACAATTAAGCTGCAAGTAAAGAATAGAAGATGTTGTAGGGAAGAGTAGAAATAGCTCTGTTCGGGCAATACCTGAGCTGGGAATATTTGTTGCTAACAGTGGCTGCTCAACCTGGAAGAGTGCTCCATTCCCCAACACTCACATCCTTCACTGTGTGATCGGCACAAACAGGAAATATGAGAGCAGGGAGGTTATGCTTGAATTATATAAAACACTAGTTAGGCCACAGCTAAAGTACTGCGTACAGTTCTGGTCACCACATTACAGGAAAGATGTGATTGCACTAGAGGGGGTGCAGAGGAGATTTACGAGGATGTTGCCAGGACCGTAGAATTTTAGCTATGAGGAAAGATTGGATAGGCTGGGGTTGTTTTCTTTGGAACAGAGGAGGCTGAGGGGAGACTTAATTGAGGTGTATAAAATTATGAGGGGCCTAAATAAAGTGGATAAGAAGGACCTATTTCCCTTAGCAGAGGTCAATAACCAGGGGGCAGAGATTTAAAGTAATTGGCAGAAGGATTAGAGGGGAGTTGAGGAGAATTTTTTTCACTCAGAGGGTGGTGGGGGGTCTGGAACTCACTGCCTGAAAGGATGGTAGAGGCAGAAACCCTCACCACATTTAAAAAGTACTTGGATATGCACTTGAAGTGCCGTAACCTACCTGGCTACGGACCAAGAGCTGGAAAGTGGGATTAGGCTGGATAGCTCTTTTTCAGCTGGTACAGACACGATGGGCCAAATGGCCTCCTTCTGTGCCGTAAATTTCTATGATTCTATGAACTCACATTGCAGTAAAGATCCCTGCCTCTGTACACAGGGGGTGTACTGTAATGAGAATGTTATATTGGAGTCTGTTGCAGGTGACTTAAATTCCAATATCTAAATGGAGGTTTTTTGTTAAAATCCCATCAACGTCATTGACTTGTTACAAATGTCTGATGTACCATTAAACATTTATATAGGTTTTGTCGCCACTATACTGTGCTATACCTCAGTACCTTATCTCACAAACCCAATCCTCCCTGTACCTTACAGCATTATCACTACCAGCTGCCTTGGCTTTGCTGTAAAGTAAATGAGGCAAGAGCACCTCAGCAACAAGATAGAGGCAGCCACCAGAGACTGATGCGGCCGTTTTTTCCTGTCCATCCAGGGGTACGATGGGAGGCTGAGCACTCAGCCTACTGGTGTGGGGAAGCAATGTAAAGCTAGAACTTCCAGGGTATGTGCACTAGGGGCAGGGATGGTGCACAGAGGGAGCATCTGCCCAATGTGCAGCACATTGCCACTGCCACCGGAGGTCCTGTTATTTTATATTTTGTAGGCTTGCCACACGAGCCTCTCAGCAGTCCCAGTACCACAGAAACCAGTGACATTTCACAACATTCTATATCACCCACTGATGTCACCGGTGCAGCTGTATCTGCCCCAGAGGATTTAGCTAGAATTTGAGGAGGGAGCATTAGTAGTCTCACAGTGCACACAAGAGGAAGAGAAAGTGGAAGCAGTAGTGAAGGAGCCAGAGAGGCATGTTGCTTCCTTTCTCGACTGCAGAGCCTAGAGATGTGGACCTCACAGTACCTACTTACTAAAGAAGATTGCTGGCCCAATATTCTACCTAGTGGCAAAGATGGTCACGTGACAACATACTTTGTCAAATTGACTGTGTCCTGCTCTTTCCTCTGTTGAAGGCTCCTCCTCCTTCTCTCCTGTTTGTGTTGCAGAGTTATGCATCATGCAACAGCTGATGATGAAGAACATGATGGGGTTACCTGGTGTCCCTGATCTGTGGAGATATGTGAAGTGCTGCTTCAAAGTGCCAATGGTGTGCACTGCAATGACCCTGATGGCTGCATGGGTCTTCATGTAGCTGCACTCAGCTTCTGTCCATGGCTGTTGCAAGGGTGTCACGAGTCATGGCTGAAGAGGGTAATCTTGGTCCCCAAGGAGCCTTTCACCCTTAAATAACAGTGGCCCAGATAATTATCTTAGACTGATGGCACTGTGCCTGCTGCCTGGGAGCAGGCATTGGCCCTACATGATCCCAAGTCCCTGATCACTGGCTCAGCCATACATTTATGGAGCCAGCATGGGTCACAGTGGAAGAGTTTCCTAGTCTTCGCTTGCAAAATGAACACGGGTCCAGACCACTCCCGCACATCAAAACCTCTGCCCTGTGATTTCCTGATTGCTGGATTGTACAGATCTTCCTCGGCCAAAGGTGAGGACAAGGCAGCCAGAAGTGGGGGCTCGCAAACCACGATTTTGAATCAGCTGCATGTGCAGCGCTGTAAAATCGGGCGTAAACCTTCATATCTTTGGTTCAGAGAGCTCGATCCCAAGACCAATACACTCAGATTATTTGCTGCACCGATTAAGCATCCGTCTATTCCAATAACGCAGCAAAGCCTGGGAACATCACTCATATTGGAAGTTTCTCTTTATAGCACTTACATCATGAAACCCGCGGCATTGCAACATGACATTAGTCATCTTGTCAGCCATCAAGATGTGTTTCTATTTTAAATAAATGTTTTATAACTTAAATGTTGCATGCATAACAAAAGTAATAAAAAAAAAATTTAAATTGTCATGACACTGATGAAATATTTCATTTGATGATTTAGTGTCTGCTGTCCTTACTCTCGTCTATTTAATTTGTGGTATCCATTCTGAGCTGCATTGTTTGGTCATGTGCAGTGTGAACTGTTGTGAAACAATATAAGGTGGGATATCTTATTTCAACTCAATAAGTAGACACAAAGGCCAGGGTTCTCTGTTTCTACACTTGCCAACCTATGATTTCCCGCCCGTTAAAGTGAACAGTTGTGAGCTGACGATCATAGAAATGCAAAACTGCGGGTAACATATTGCGGGGGGGGGGGGAGCGCGACTCCAATGCAAATTCAAACTTCTTAACCTGGAAATTCCTAATCGTGCGTAAATCGGTGTTCACACAGTGCAATGCGAGTGCGTCCACTGCCTACACTCGCATGGCTGTTTATTTGTCTATATTGCCTATTCTGTACAAGATTCCACCCGCACAATGGGATGTCCAACGAAGCATTCACACCAATTATATAGCGGACAGCAATTTTAAGGGCTGCAGCAGACATTCGTGAGGCAACACAGAATCCCTACACAATGGAAGTTCCTCGCCCATGCACTGACAGATCGAATGATGCTGCACTGGAACTCGTGCTGGGCAAAGTAAGGGAAAGGAGCTGTGTCATTTTTGGCACTGAAGGGCAACTTCACAGAAAAGACTGGTCCCAACAAGCAGAATCAGGTCTGGAGAAGGTATGGTTGAGACTGCTATCTCCAAGGTGATTCCACATCTGGCCCAGCCAGCCCCTCTGCATGTGACAGTAGATGTATCAGAAAGCAGGAAGGACCAACCAGCCTCAACAGTTCTTTCCACTGGGGGTATATTCTGTGTGAGAGTGCATCTTCCAAAATTCTATAGATTATGGAACAGATTGGAGGGTGGCAAATGTAACCCCACTATTTAAAAAAGGAGGGAGAGAGAAAACAGGGAACTACAGTTCGGTTAGCCTAACATCAGTAGTAGGGAAAATGTTAGAGTCTATTATAAAGGATGTGATAACAGGACACTTAGAAAATATCAACGGGATTAGACAAAGTCAACATGGATTTATGAAAGGGAAATCATGTTTGACAAACCTACTGGAGTTTTTTGAGGATGTAACTGGTAGAATAGATAAGGGAGAACCAGTGGATGTGGTGTATTTGAATTTTCAGAAGGCCTTTGATAAAGTCCTACATAAGAGGTTAGTGTGCAAAATTAAAACACATGGGATTGAGGGTAATATACTGGCATGGATTGAAAATTGGTTAACAGACAGGAAACAGAGAGTAGGAATAAACGGGTCTTTTTCGGGGTGGCAGGCAGTGACTAGTGGGGTACCGCAGGGATCAGTGCTTGGGCCCCAGCTATTCACAATATATATCAATGATTTGGATGAGGGAAACAAATGTAATATTTCCAAGTTTGCTGACGACACGAAACTAGGTGGGACTGTGAGTTGTGAGGAGGATGCAAAGAGGCTTCAGGCGATTTAGACAAGTTGAGTGAGTGGGCAAATACATGGCAGATGCAGTATAACGTGGATAAATGTGAAGTTATCCAATTCGGTAGGAAAAACAGAAAGGCAGAGTATTATTTAAATGGTGATAGATTGAGAAATGTTGATGTACAGAGGGACCTGGGTGTCCTTGTACACCAGTCACTGAAAGCAAACATGCAGGTGCAGCAAGCAGTTAGAAAGGCAAATGGTATGTTGGCCTTTATTGCAAGAGGATTTGAGTACAGTAGCAAGGATGTCTTACTACAGTTATACAGGGCCTTGGTGAGACCACACCTGGAGTACTGTGTGCAGTTTTGGTCTCCTTACCTAAGAAAGGCTATACTTGCCATAGAGGGAGTGCAGGGAAGGTTCACCAGACTGATTCCTGGGATGGCAGGACTGTCGTATGAGGAGAGATTGGGTCGACTAGGCCTGTATTCACTAGAGTTTAGAAGAATGAGAGGGGATCTCATTGAAACATATAAAATTCTGACAGGGCTAGACAGACTGGATGCAGGGAGGATGTTTCCCCTGGCTGGGGGGGGGGGGGCTAGAATGAGGGGTCACAGTCTCAGGATACGGGGTAGGACATTTTGGACTGAGATGGGGAGAAATTTCTTCACTCAGAGGGTGATGATCCTGTTGAATTCTCTACCACAGAAGGCTGTGGAGGCCAAGTCACTGAATATATTTAAGAAGGAGATAGATAGATTTCTAGACACAAAAGGCATCAAGGGGAATGGGGAGAGAGCGGGAATATGGTATTGAATAGAGGATCAGCCATGATCGTGTTGAATGGTGGAGCAGGCTCGAAGGGCCAAATGGCCTACTCCTGCTCCTATTTTTTCTATGTTTCTTTCTATCCAGAACAGACGGACAATAAGCGCGCTGAGGTAGCTGTGATTCTCTCCGCACACACGTTTCCAGTTCTAAATCCAAGCTCCATTTATTTAGATCTCAAAACCCAAAGTTGGGATTGGGATTTTTTTTTTTAATGGGGTCAAGTTTGCGGGGCAGTATGATCGGCTATAAGTTGCCCGTTGCTATGCTTGCCCAAAGTTGACAAAGCCATGGTCCAAAAGCTGAATAGGATCCCAGCTGTTCCGATGCAGATTGGGAAATCACACTGGAGTCTGCCTCTGATAAGGCATCGAAATGCAAGTAAATAAAAAAATCTCTCTGTAAATAAGCAGTGCTGCTTACAGACAGGATAGAGCACTACAAACATGGAAAACTATACTTATTTAACACTTTATCTGCCTGCCTAAAATGTTTGCTAATTTCATTAACCTTAAAATTAGAGCTCGGCTGTTCAGGGTTGATGTCAGAAAGCACTTCTTCACACAAAGGCTAGTGGGAATCTGGAATTCTCCCCCACAAAAAAGCTGCTGAGGCTGGAGGTCAATTGTAAATGTAAAAACTGAGATTGAGAGATTTCTGTTAGGCAAGGGTATTAAGGGTACGGAACCAAGGCGGGTAGATGGAGTTGAGGTACAGATCAACCAAGATCTAATTGATTGGCGGAACAGGCTGAATGGCCTACTCCTATTCCTAAGCTCCTTCCAATGTACCTATTTGTCAATGCAATGACATTAAGGTGCTTTAACATCTGTCTCCCTCCCCTTGTCCCATGACTATATGCTTCACCTCACACGCACCTTCTGCCAAAATTTGTTAGAACGGGATAGTACTTTTTTTTACAATTACTTCCCACAGAAATGGATATTGAAAACAAAAGACAATTTTGAATACCTGGGGTAGATTTCCGTCACCACTGCCTGGACAGTTTTCTGGTGGAGCCACCTTTTATAAGGCCCGTCTGATTTCAATGGAATGAATATCGGGCAGGTTCTATAACAGACAAAGAAGCCTGGTGTAAGGGCTTGCTCGAAGACCCTGAGAGTCTGCGGAGGTCTGGGGTAGGGGGACGGATGACAGCCTAAAGATAGATCTTGACAAGGTATGTAGAATTATTTGGGTAATTTCCCAATACCACCACCCTCCCCACCACACCACACCCCCCAACCGAACCTCGCCCCACCATACCCCCACGCCCTACTTCCCCCGGACAATCTACAGGTCTTCCGGCTGCTGCTTTCTGGTAACTGGGACAGGGTTTGTACTCCTTTTCCCTGCCCTACCTTCCATTGCAAGGCTCGGCCAGGGGGCTGGCCTCTGCTGAGATTGCACCTGAACCATGCAAATGGCCTGGGACAGGAGATTTAGGGGCTCGCCTCCTCTGACTTGGCACAGCAAGCCTCAGATGTGCCGTGCCGGTCAAGAGTCCAGTGGGAGGCCCCAGAGGAAAATCTACCCTACTGCCTTCAGGAGAGGCAATTGGAGAGAGTAGATTGGAAGAAGAAAGGAAAATTTCAATAAATGCAATTCAAATTATGAAAAAGATTAACTGAAAATGCTGGAAATACTCAGCAGGTCAGGCAGCATCTGCGGAGAGAGAAACAGAGTTAACGTTTCAGGTCGATGCCCCTTCTTCAGACGAAGGGTCATCGACCTGAAACGTTAACCCTGTTTCTCTCTCCGCAGATGCTGCCTGACCTGCTGAGTATTTCCAGCATTTTCTGTTTTAATTTCAGATTTCCAGCATCCGCAGTATTCTGCTTTTGTATGAAAAAGATTAGTTGGGACGAGTTACTGAGTTCAACAATGTGAGGGGACAGAGCTGAGTTAATGATGGTTAATCATTAAACTGGGATGGGGTGTTTGAGAGACAATATTACCTAAACTGTGTGTACATTATTCAGCTCCCTCATACTGCCGGACTCAGTAACTCTTTCAAGTTGGTTTTCCCAGTGACACCACAGAAAGTCGAACAGAAGTAAGGAAAAGGACTGTTAAAGTTAAGGCTAATTCTTTGTAAGTGATTTAAAGAAAAGCCTCCTGATGGTGACAGCAGCTTTGGAAAGACATATAGAAGAAGCTGTGCTGCTGTGAGTAAGCATGGCAGCAATATTTCTCCGCTAAGTACATCTCCATTGGACATTGTTTTTTCAATGTCTCCTGTGCAGAGATTCAGTTAGGTTTTTATTGCTCTCTCTGTGATATGATTTTTGAATGACAAAATGGAAAAATATGATTTTGTTGTGTTAAAGATCTCTCAGGTGAGCTTAAGTGAAGGAACATATCAAGTAAAAACATTAAGGGGAGTATTGTTACGGGAATTATCCCTCAAACAGTTTTCCTATAAATCTTTGCCTTATTTACTGCTTAAAGCCAACACAAAAACCACAAGTTTTAGTTTCTTCTTTGTTAACCCCTTCAGGCCTGTAACATCAAATACATTTGATGTAGGGGCCTTGTCATTCGCCTGCCTCACTTTAATTGAAATATTCCAATATTGAGGTTAACTCTGGACATGGTTGTTGCCCTGGCTCTTTCCTCAGTAACTCTTGATGAAGAATTCCCAAATCAGTTCCATAAGACTGAAGAAGGTTTCTGTGGAAAAAGTCTGAGCATGTGGTATTTGAATGGTTAATTTCACAGGAAGTCTTTTCGCAATGGCAGTAGTCAGAAAGGAACTATCCAAATTTACACAGAGGAGCGAGCTGTCCTCCAAAGAGGGGGAAGTGAGGGTATTTACATTGGGACAGAGATTGCCTTGAGTCAGCAGCTGTTAATCAACAGTGGTTTCGGGGGCATGTGACTTTTTTAAATTAAAAAAAAAAGAGCTCAGTTTGTTTGCTATTAGTCCCTTTTCTCCTGGGAATGGCACCAGTTTAGTTCCTTTTTCTCACTGTATAGGGAACAAGCTTTTGTTCACAATATCAAAATTAAATTTGGAACAGGGTGGTGCAGGGTTTGTAAATGGTCCTTTCTTCTCTGGGAGTTGGGTCTGAAAGTAAACTGTCCCCATTAGCTGTTAGGATCGAAAGTGAAATAAGTTTGAGGCAGTCTTAACCCAGTTCATTGAATCATAGAATCGTAGAAAGAGGCCATTCAGACCATTATGCCGGCTCTTTGGTAGAGCGATCCAATTAGTCCCTCTTCCCTGCTCTTTCCCCATAGTCCAGCAAATTTTTCCTTTTCAAGTATTTATCCAATTCCCTTTTGAAAGTTACTATTGAATCTGCTTCCACCATCCTTTCATGATGTGGAGATGCCGGCGTTGGACTGGGGTGGACAAATGTGAGAAGTCGCACAACACCAGGTTATAGTCCAACAGTTTTATTTGAAATCACAAGCTTTCAGAGCGCTGCTCCTTCGTCAGGTGACCTGACGAAGGAGCAGCGCTCCGAAAGCTTGTGATTTCAAATAAAACTGTTGGACTATAACCTGGTGTTGTGCGACTTCTCACATTTGACCATTCTTTCAGACAGTGCATTCCAGATCATAACAATTCTCTGCATAAAAAAAATGTCTCCTCATCTCCCCCTCTGCTTCTTTTGCTAATTTTCTTAAATCTGTGTCCTCTGGTTACTTCCTTACGCGGAGATGCCGGTGTTGGACTGGGGTGGACAAAATTGAGAGGTCGCACAACACCAGGTTATAGTCCAACAGTTTTATTTGAAATCACAAGCTTTCGGAGCTATCGATCGCCCCTTCCCCTTACTGCCAGTGGAAAAAGTTTCTCCTTATTTACTCTATCAAAACCCTTCATCATTTTGAACACTTTTATTAGATCCACAATTCCTGTGACTTCATCACCAACTCCGAAATGGCATCTTATCTGCACAAGCACCGACACAGATAGACCCACTCGAGAGAAAGTAGTTCGGCAATCATAAGGGATTTCACTGGACGAAGCACTGAGCAGTGGTGAGAATGAGGGCCTGGGAGTGGAAGACCAGGAGAATGCCATTCCTCCATGAAGAGTGGAGAAATGGCACCCTCAGCCGAGAAGCCTAGGGGACCCAGATTATAGGGGCTCGGTCAACAAGAGCTATAATTAGGAAGCATCAATCTCATATGGGCGCACTGGAGACAGTTTCCAAGCACATGGTTGAGATAATATAGAGAAGTGGAGCAAGTCCACTGTCGGTACTGCAACAAATTGCATGCAGAACACTCCAAAGAGACCGACAGTCTGGGAAGTTTCTACTTCAACAAGGTACCAGGAGGAGGGACTAAGGACAGTGATGGCTTTCAGAGTAGCAGCTACCACTGCTTCAATAGAAGCTTTGAACAGGACACTTTCACAGTGCTTCCAAGACCTGATTGAGACTATTCAGGCTGTAATGATACCAACCAATAGCACCTCTAACTTTGTGCCCTGCACCAGTGGGCTGCAAGGAGTGGCCATAGATATCATTCCTATCAATCACCTTCTTGAAGCTGCTGCCTGACTAACATGGCAAGGGTCACGTGATGCTGCCTGAAAGGATCCAGTGGCAAAGTAACTAAAGCCAGTGATGTCTTTGGTTGGCACAGAGAGTGCTGCTCTCCTGGTAGAAGTAGGCTGTAGGTCTTCAGACAGAAGGTGACATAACTCCCCAGTAGTCTCTGGGGGGAGGCGAGGGGGGGCGCAGCCTTCTGAGGTATTGACATTCAGAAAAGTCTAAGTAAGACTTCCTTGGTCTCTTAAACCTTATTAAGTGGATATCTGCATGTATCTGCCTCAGTGGCGCTCGTACTTCCACTTATATAGTGGCAGGACTAATTTGGGGTGGAAATGGTTCAGAGGGGTTAGTCATACTTACTGGACCTCATTTAAATTGACAGAATGGGCTTCCAATGGGCCCTTAAAAGGAGACTGGTGATTTTATTGAGACGATAAATCTGGTGCAATGTTAGTAATGTTATTAACATTGCCATCTCATTCTACGCCCCAAACCACCAGAAAACAGATCGTCATTTACAGGGAAAACCAGCCCTGGCTGTCTGACATGGGAATTGTTCCATTCAGCAGTACTAACACACCTCACCTTGACGAGTACAAAATTCACAAAGGAAAAAAAAGACTTGCATTTATATAGTGGCTTTCACGACCACCGGACGTCCCAAAGCGTTTTACAGCCAATGAAGTACTTATGTTTTGAAGTGTAGTCACTGTTGTGATATAGGAAATGCGGCAGCCAATTTGCACACAGCAAGCTCCCACAAACAGCAATGTGAAAATGACCAGATAATCTATTTTTGTGATGCTGATTGAGGGATAAATATTGGCCACGACACCAGGGATAACTCCCCTGCTCGTCTTTGAAATAGTGCCATGGGATCATTTACGTTCACTTGAGAGAGCAGATGGGTCCTCAGTTTAACATCTCATCTGAAAGGCGGCACCTTCAACAGCATCAGCCTAGATTTTTGTGCTCAAGTCTCTGGAGTAGCACTTAAACCCAAAACCTTCTGAGTCAGAAGCAAGGATGCTACCAACTGAGCCATGGCTCTGAGATCAAGCAAGCCAAGGTTTTTTTTTAGTTGGTCTATTGTCTTGAAGCAATAAAATGTAAATCAATAATTTTAACCTAAGTTGAAGTTGGTCTTCCTGGGAATTGCCAATATATTCCAGAATATTAGACTTGAACCTTATTCAGAGCACATAGGCTGTTAGCATGCTCCGCTCTTCACTGTGATGGTTTGTATCAGAGATCCCCTCCCCTCTTTATTTCATTGGCCTGGATTTTCTAATTGGTATTATTTTAACACCACCATCAGAAATCCAAGCCATCATTCTGCATTCTTATTCTTTTAACCAGGGTACGTTCACGAGCATTGTGATGACCTGACAGTTCTGCTACTTTTATACTGCACGGTATCAGGTAGATGTTCACAGCATCACAAATGGGAAGCCATTCTTCTACTGCCCATTAGCATTGTAGTGAAAGTTAGGCAAGACTGAGCTCCACTTACCTATTCAAACACATGCAAAAAGCATTGCTTACAGCACCTAAATGCTGGTGATTTGAGTTGATATGATTTTTTCTCACTCCTGAAAGTATTCTCAGGGTACAGTTCCACAGCTCGCTGTTGTGTTATCCACCCAAATGGCTATGCCCCTTTGTGTCAGCCCAGACAATGAGCATCAGGAGGCGATTTAGCTATCAGACAGTGGCATCTGTCATGATTAAAAAGAGCTGACGAGATAGCTCATTTCAGTCAGTGAACTGTAAATGGCAATACAGGCAGCCATCGTCTTATTATAGCAAAAATGATCTTGTTTGGCAAAGTTTTATATTCACTGCTTTTATACTGCATACACTTCGTATCATTAACGCCTCTTTCAAGCGGTCTTGCTAGAAGTACACCAATCTAGGCTACCCCTTTCGTTCCGCACTTTCGGCACCAGACTGTGTTCTAACAGATACCATACTAATGCCAAAAGTATCATGCAAAAGCAGCACTAGATGACACATGACAGTAACTGCATAACTGTAATGAAGCAGGCTGTGAAAGTAAGATAAAGACCTTAATTTTTATTCTTATAAACAAGATATTATCCCTTTTAAAGGGTTCCATTACGTGGCTTGTTTAGCATTAATGGTTAGAGAGAAAAGACTTGCATTTATAGAGCACTTTATCTCATCTGAGAAACATCTCAAAGCACTTCGCACAAATTACTTTTCGAAGTGGCTGTTTTTATGTGGGCAAATGTGGCAACAAATTTGCATACAGCAAGATCCCGTAAAGCACAATGAAATGAATGACCGGTTAATATTGGGCCAGAAATTCGGCTTTCAGGCTTCCTGCAGGTGCAAGCATCGCGCGCGTACTTGCCTACCGCGCCTGCTGTTGTGCTTCGGGCCCACGAGGACTTCGGCTCCTGGGCCTCCTCCAGCTGCCGGCGCGCAGTGCGCAGTTAGTTCGAAGCATCCCCTGGGATCACGTGGGCCATGGAGAGCCAATCCTAACGGGGCATTTTCATTCATAGATTTGATAGGAAGAGCTGTCAAATCTATGAATAGAGATCGGCCCCAAAACCACACTTAAATTCAAATAAAAAAAATTTTTAAATCACATTTTTAGAATAATTATAAGTTACATAAATTAACTACTTTAAACAAAAATTTAAATTTTTGAAAAAATTAATTATACTTTTTAACAGTGCTAAAAATAAACTTACCTTTCTTTAAAGTATCTAAAAAAGATAAACCTGTTGAAAAAATATTTAAATTGTAATTAATTAACCACTTACCTTGTTAAAAACAGGCCTTGCGCCTCCTTTTTAAAAGTGCAGCTTCTCCACACTTACCCTCCCGGAGAAACCTGAAAAAAACCCGACGTTCGCTGTTGCGAGCAGCCTCTCCCGCGCACGCGTTCGACTTCTGAACCCCTTCCTTCAGGGGAACGGAAGTTCCGGTTTCCCGCGCATGCGCAGTGCATGCAGGAAACCGGCACTTCAGGTGGCCTTACGGGTGAGTACACAGCGCGTACTCACCCGACAAGAGCCGAATTTCTGGCCCAATAAAGTTTTCTTTTTGGTATTGTTGGTTGAGGAAAGAATGTTGGCCAGGACAACAGAAGAGCTCTTCTGCTCTTCTTCGAATAGTGCCATGGGATCTTTTACATCCGCCTGAACAGGCTGACATCTCATCTGAAAGACTGTACCTCCAGCAATGCAGCACTCCACTGATGTCTCACTCTAGATTTTGAGCTTAATCCTGCAGAATGCATGTTAAAGTTATCAACAGGAAGAAACAAAAATCATTTTAAAGTATCATTTTAATCACATCTCCGTAAATCCCCAAATGAACTATCTTGAAGTGTAGTTATAGAGGCAAAAATGGCAGCCATTTTGCACACAGCAAGATCCCACAAACAGCAACACTATAAATGACCAGCTAAACTGCTTTAGATGGTATTGTTTTGAGGGGAAGAAAGCTGGCCAGGATGCCAGGAGAACTGCCTGTTCTTGTTGAAATCATGCCATTGCAACTTCAACATCCACCTCATTCATCGGAGCAGGCAGGCATGGTCTCAGTTTAAGGTCTCAACTGAAGGACAGCACCTGCAACAATATAGCATGTCCTCAGTATTGCACTGGAACGACAGCACTAGGCTGCTATCATGTACCTCCTAGTGCTCAACAGCCGTGACTGAGGCCAGGTTAAAAATAGAATGAAATCAGCTGAGAGAAATCCATATGCAGAGCAAAGTAGTTCTTAAGAAGAAATTGCTTTGTGCAGACTTGCTTTTTATTGGTATATGCTGCACTATGTGCTGGTTATAACGCCACGGATTTAAAATATTTCCTCCAAATACTTAAAACTTACATGAGAACACTTTCCCAGAAAAGAGTGAGGGATGAATTCAGCGGTGTATCTACTCAGACCACACTCTTGCACCTCCCAGCAACAAGCTGCATTGTGTCATTGACAGGACATTTATCAGGTACATTAGTGGATGCAAAAACAGAAGCTCACTCAGATCATAAACCTAAGTAACTTTCCAACTCAAATTATTAATGGTTAACTGGTTTAATCCAGACTAATGGATATCGTAGATATTCAAATATTTAAAATGCACTCCAAACTCACTATAACATGGTCCTTGGGAGCAAGGATTATGTCTATCCACAAGATAGGCTAAGATCAGGGGTAGGCAATTATTTGGGCTTGAGGGCCATTTAACAAGTTTTGGTGAACTGTTGAGGGCCACACAGACATAAAAATTGCATAAACATGAACATAAATACACAAAATGTATTCAATACTGCTTAGAAATAAATCAAAGATAAAAGTTGAAAATGCTGGGCTATCTTCTGGTCTCTGTAAATCAGTGCTGTGAAATAGAACTGCACCCTCTTTAGAGCCTGTGTCAGCATCAATTTCCCACCTCAATCATCTTTATGTCTCACTGCAAAGATTACTAATGCAGTCCCAGTCGGTGACAGATGAGAACCCTCCCGCTGCCGTCGTACTCTGGGTACCGGGAGAGGAAAGACGCAGCGCCAGTCTCTTTCTTCAGTAAAAGAGTCATGGAGATGAGCAGCCATGACTCAACTCTAAAATGGATAGGGCACACTCAAATACATAGTGCATTCTGGGTACGGGCGTCCGCCATTGGGGCCCAGAATCGCAGAACGGAATGGGCCGGGGAGAATCGCATTTCCGAATGATTAATTTGATTTAAGTATTACTAAGTTTTTTTTTTCCTTCGTTGCAGTTCGGGTCCGCCTCTGACCCACGACAAGTGAAAGTGGATAGATTAATGTGCAGCTCGAGCTCCAGCGTGCGTTCTATTTCTGTCCCGTCCAGCAGGCCGGAAAGAATGACTTTGCGGGTTGCCCACCACTGGTTAAAATGAAGAAGTGCCTTCAGCTCATTTGATTTCACCTCTCTAGAGCACCAACCTTACTATTCCTCATTATAACACTTAGGTATTTCCTAAATGAGTCCTGCGTTCTGGCCCCACCCACCATTCTTGGCAACCCATTCCAGCCACTGATCACCCAGAGAGAGACTTCCTGGTGTCTGTCCCAAACTTGGCTTTCACAAGATTGAACCTGTGCCCTCTTTCCCTACTACCCTGGCTTATCAAAGAATACTGTCCCAGGTTTGTTATCGCTATCCCATTAAGTATTGTAAAAAACAAATCAATGTCTTGTGACCTTTAAAAAAGGTGGGAGCCAAGGTTCTTTTTAATGGAGGCAACTTTATAACAAAGACATCACTGTATGTAAGATATTGCGAAGACAGAGCGTGTTATAATGGAGGTATTTGTGGGTCTAACTATGTTGTACAACATGGACTACATGTATATATAGACAGCAAGACACAAGACAGTAATTAAATTTAAATTGCTTCAAGGGTATTCGGCTTGTGGATTAAGATTATTAAGAAAGGTAATTTGGCAGGTTCAAGAGGCAGTTAGATGTGTTTCTGGACGCAAAGGGATTGAGAGATACATGGTGAGAAGGTGGGTAGCTGGAGTTCTTCTATGAAAAAGAAATGGGCAGTGAAATTGGTCAAAGCGCAAATTGGGTTGATAGCAAATGGGCAGCCCACTTTACACAGTGCCCTGATTGTCTCTTCCATTATCAGCCCGTTTTCCATTACCTGTGTTGACTGATCTCCCCCCCGCCCCCATGGGTTGTTCAGCCTAATGGTATTTTCCTTTCCTCGTGCTGTCATAAATCACAAGCACAAACCTGGAACAGTGTAATCTCATTAGAATGCTCAGGTTCAAGTACTGCCTTGTATCTCTGCAAATGGTTTTTCTTCTTCACAATATATACCAAGTAATGTTTTCTATTTATTGCTCACACTCTTTGGAGTGCTTTAGTGGTGCAGGCTACTGACTTTTTGGCTGCATTCTTCCAAAACCATTTTGTCAGTGAGTCTCAGGAATGTTGTGGGTGACAGAGTGATTTGGATAAGAGTTATATAGGACGTAACAGGTATATTACATCATGTGATTGATACTATAGCGAAACTTTATGGGAGTAAAATGGAGGAATGTGTAAGTAGTAGTGTATTGCATTACTATGTATTGAGGAACAGCTGTGGCTCAGTGGGTAGCACTCTTGCCTCTGAGTGAGAATGTTCTGGGTTCAAGTACCACTCCATGAGACTTGAGCACAGAAATCTAAGCTGACACTCCAGTGCAGTACTGAGGGAGCGCTGCACTGTCAGAGATGCTGTCTTTCGGATGAGGCATTAAACCGAGGCCCCGTCTGCCCTCTCAGGTGGACATAAAAGATCCCATGGCACTATTTCGAAGAGTAAGGGGAGTTATTCCTGGTGTCCTGGCCAATATTTTATCCCTCAATCAACATCACTAAAACAGATTATCTGGTCATTATCACTTTGCTGTTTGTGGGAGCTTGCTGTGCACAAATTGGCTGCCATGTTTCCTACATTACAACAGTGACTCCACTTCAAAAAGTACTTCATTGGCTGTAAAGCGCTTTGGGATGTCTGATGGTCGTGAAAGGCGCTATAGAAATGCAAGTCTGTCTTTCTTGTATTCTATGATGTACCATAATGCATTCTATTGTAGTATATTGCATTGATTTCCACTACACTGCATTATAAGCTACTGTATTGATTTTACTGGTTTCCTGTTTCAGATTGTTTTGTCCTCTGTTGTATTGTACTGTATGGTACGGCTTTCTAGTTGGGCCGTATTGTGTTGTGATAATCTACCGTATTGTATTACGTTGAACTGCATGCTTTTGTATTATTTGTAGGATGGTTAATGAATTGTGTACTGCATTATGTTGTACTTTATCATGCAATAACTCTATTCCATTATACTGTAATGAATTAGACTCTTGCATTGTATTGAATTTTGCTGCGCTGTTTCAAACTGCATTGTACTCTGCTGTTCTGTATGATATTTGTACTATTGTCCGCTGTTCAAAATGATACACTGCTTCCACTGCCCTGGGATATCGCATGTCACAGACCAATATCCTGTGTATTAAATACTTTACCATACTTGGTTGCTAGCAGGAGCAATCAAGAACAAGAAATAGGAAGACTGTAGCTTTAAGCCTGTTGGTGTTGCAGGACTCGTAGTAACGCCCTCCTGTAATGGATTTTGCTGATACCAGTGGACAGCTGATTCTGAAAGTTCCTTTTGGTTTTGCTGTTATTGACTTAAAATGGGAAATGGGAAACAGTCCTAAGTGCAGGAGATGCCTGCGAAGCTGACACTTTGCCTGCAGGATGCCCCAGGGGTTCTGCGGGTCAGGCTCGAGGAGGTCTGGAAGCAAGTTGGTCCATTGTCTCCACGAGAAACACTTCAGCAAACAGGTCAACAAACACGTCCAAATGCACAAACAAACCCACCTAAATAGACTTAAAAAAACTTCCCGAGTCTAGCAGCAAATTCATCTGATGCTGGAGCCTCCCTATCGACGAAGAGGCTGTTTTGTGAGCCACTTGGCTCCCAGTGCCATGGAATTCACTCCATTTATATTGCTGGACAGACTCCACGACACCAGAGCAGCAAGCAACTCCAGATGTGCGAGGCCTTGTGTATAGTTGTTTGAAGTAGACAATTTGTGACCGCCAAACTGTCCATGAAAGCTAGGGAAGGTGTGTACTGGCAAGCAGTCGGAATAATTCATTACAAGCAGTGACCAAGCAGTTTATCCCACCTTCAGCCAGAAATGGTGTTGGCATGTGCCAGTAGAGGTAGACCTGCTTCTATCTCCCCTGTCCCAACTTTTCATCACTTTAAACACTTCTATCATATCACCCTGTAATGTGTGTCAGCTGTGGCTCAGTGGGTAGCACTCTCTAGGTGGGCGGGGCTAGCGAGTGAGCAGGTGCTGCTGGTTGCTTGATTACTGCAGGGAGTTGGAGTGAGTTTGTAAAATGTTGGTGGTGGATTTTTATTTTCAGGTTTTAGGGCCTTTTTGGTGCTGAGATGGCTGCTGAGGGGTCCGGAGTGCCGGGCCCCTCAGAGGACAATGTTCCCAGGATGAATTTAATCAGGGGATAAAATGTTGGGAGAAGGGAGAAAAAAAGGCCCAAAGATTTGGGCCGGGACCCCAGGAGGTTTTGAAAAGAAAACACAGTGGCGGTTCAGTGCGAGGATAAGGAGTTACGAGCTTGGGATATTATCCAGGTGGTACATGAGGACTGCAGTGAGGGAAGCTGCTTTGCCTGCTGACCAAAGCCGAATGTTGGGTTCGAGGTGACGATCAGTGGCCGAGAGGAGGTGGAAAGACTTTTACTGAGTTTGAAGGTTGGAGATAAGTTCTTGGAGGTATCTCTGCTATATTCTGCAGACACATTGTTCTCTGTCTCTATATACTGTGTAATCGATTTGTATTCCCTCACTGTACCTGCACCTGAAGAAGGAGCAGAGCTCCGAAAGCTCGTAATTTCAAATAAAACTGTTGGACTATAACCTGGTGTTGTGTGACTTCTCATATTCTGAAGAGGTGGTGATCTCATTCTTAAACCTGCCAGTTTATGTTGAGGACGATGTGCTGATAAAGTTGGAGTTATGGGACATTAAAATTTGCTCGGCATTAAAGAGGAGATACTATCCAGGAAAGGTGTGGTTCCCAGAGGGGGTGAAGTCATTACCGTACAGCATGAAATTTGAGACAATAGAAGGAGTGCAGTACTTCCGAGTACTGCATGATAACCAGGTGAAGGTTTGTTATTATTGTCTTGGACACGACCATCTTGTAAGAAGCTGTCCAGACTTGTACTGTTATAACTGCAGGCGAGTCTGGACACATCGCTTGGAGCTGCAAGGTGGAGAGCTGTGGGGTGTGTCACAAAGGCTCCACCCGCTGTGAGTGTGAGGCAGAAGAAAGCCCCTTGAGTGACAAGGAGATAGCAGAAGGAGAAGGAACAGGAGGTGTGAGTGGAGCGGCTGGAGGAGCGGAGCAGGCGGAGGACACAGCTAGTGAATGGAAGGAGAAAAGAGCACAGGAAGAGGCAGAAAATTGCGGAGCAGAGAACAGGATGGAGATGGTGGAGTACACACCAAGTATGGTGGAAAAGGACAAAGACAGCAGCGGGCAGCACGGGTCGAGGGCAGAGTCGAACCATAATACGGCTTGGCTCTCCCTAAAGAATCTGGTGTCTGCGGGGGGAGAGGAGGCGGGTGCAGGGTAAGCATAAGTACTCCAAAGAAAGACGGAGAGCAGGAGGGGGCAAGACAAGGAGAGGGTACAAGAGGCAGGAACCTTAAAGGGGGCAGCAGGACGGGAGTGGAGAGACAAAGACGCCAGAAGGGAGCAAGATAGGTGCAGATGTGCCATTGTCCCAGAGAGAGAAGAAATGGGGAGCAAGGGTCAGCAGTGGAGATGAGGCCGAAGGGAGTGGCACTGTTGGAGAAACCGTGATAACAGGAAGACACTCTAAGGGAGATTATGTATCTGACAGGGAGCAGGGATGGGAGGTTACAGAAGAGTTTGAGAGTGAGGAGTCAGAGGAGGACAGAGACATGGAAGTGGGGGGTGGGGCGGCATCGTGTGGAAAGGGAAAGGTTAGTGAGGGGCAGAAGGAGGGAGAAGGGGCAGCTCCCCAGTCCAAACCTAATGTAAGGAAGTGGCTGCAACTGCAGGGAAGGTTCAAACAGGAGGTGAAAAAGAGCCAGAGGCTGTAGGAGAAAGCAACAGCTGCCCAAAAAGTTGGGAAGAAGCATGAGAGGAGGGAAGGGCCGGAGATTAAATGATGGGGGTTTATCAGGCACACTTCCCTCATTCGGAGCCATGATTACTGATCAATTTTTAAAGTACAATAGATCAGTATATGTTATGGGAGACAAATTAAACTTCAGGTTTTGATGTTAATATGTGGTGGAGGATTGGCTGTGCAGAGTGGCGGAATGGATTTGTATGATACAATGGAATGATCACAATATTGTAAATGGTTTTTAATGTTTAATAAATAATATATTTTAAAAAAAAGTTGGTAGCACTCTTGCCTCTGAGTCAGAAGGTTGTGGGTTCAAGTCCCACTCCAGAAACTTGAACATGAAAATCTAGACTGACACTCCAGTGCAGTGCTGAGGGAGTGCTGCACTGTCAGAGGTGCCGTCTTTTGGATGAGACGTTAAACCGAGGCCCCGTCTGCTCTCTCAGGTGGATGTAAAAGATCCCATGGCACTATTCCGAAGAAGAGTAGGGGAGTTATCCCCGGTGTCCTGGCCAATATTTATCCCTCAACCAACATCACTAAAAACAGATTATCTGGTCATTATCACATTGCTATTTGTGGGAGCTTGTTGTGTGCAAATTGGCTGCCGCGTTTCCTACATTACAACAGTGACTATACTTCAAAAGAAGTACTTCATTAGCTGTAACGCGCTTTGAGATGTCTGGAGGTCCGGAAAGGCGTTATATAAATGCAAGTCTTTCTTTTCCTTCTTATTTTTTTCTAACAAAAAAGGACCCATTTTTTGCAGCTGCTCTTCCTTTTTGTATTTCCTTGTACCAGGCAGCATCCTAGTGAATCTACATTGTACCCTCTCTAAAGCCTCAATACCCTTCTTATAGCATGGAGCCCAGTACTGCACACAGTACTCTAATTGAGGTCTTACAGGAAGAAAGAAAGACTTGCATTTCTATAGCACCTTTCACAACCTCAGGACATCCCAAAGCGCTTTACAGCCAATGAAGTACTTTTGAAGTGTAGTCACTGTTGTAATGTGGGAAATCCGGTAGCCAATTTGCGCACAGCAAGCTCCCACAAACAGCAATGAGATAATGACCAGATAATCTGTTTTAATGATGTCGGTTCAGGGATAAATGTTGTTAAGGTTTTATATCAGCTCATCATTACCTCTTGGCTTTTATGTTCTACAACTCTTTTGATAAAACCCAGTATTCCATTTATTTTTTATTTAATAACCTTATCAACCCGAGGTGTTGCCTTTAATGTCTTGTGAACCCGTAAAACCCAAAACCCTCTGTTCTTCCACAGCATCAAGCCTTCTTCCATTCAGAGTATAATTATTACTATTTGTTTTAAAACCAAAATGTATCACCTCACACTTACTGACATTGGAGAGCGAGACTGTAGGTAGCAGGAGATAATTTGACAATCAACAACAACAACAACTTGCATTTATATAGCGCCTTTAACGTAGTAACACATCCCAAGGTGCTTCACAGGAGCGTTATAAAATAAAATTTGACACCGAGCCACATAAGGAGATATTAAGGCAGGTGACCAAAAGCTTGGTCAAAGAGGTAGGTTTTAAGGAGCGTCTTAAAGGAGGAAAGAGAGGCGGAGAGGTTTAGGAGGGAATTCCAGAACTTAGGGCCTAGGCAGCTGAAGGCACGGCCACCAATGGTGGAGCAATTAAAATTGGGCATGCTGAAGCGGCCAGAGTTAAAGGAGCGCAGATATCTCGGAGTGTTGTGTGGCTGGAGGAGAGTACAGAGATAGGGAGGGGCGAGGCCATGGAAGGATTTGAAAATAAGGATCAGAATTTTAAAATCAAGGCGTTGCTTAACCGGGAGCCAATGTAGGTCAGCGAGCACAGGGGTGATGGGTGAATGGGACTTGGTGCGAGTTAGGACAGGGGCAGCCGAGTTTTGGAAGATCTCAAGTTTATGTAGGGTAGAACGTGAGAGGTTGGCCAGGAGTGTGTTGGAATAGTCAAGTCTATAGGTAATGAAGGTATGAATGAGGGTTTCAGCAGCAAATGAGCTGAGGCAGGGACGGAGTCGGGCGATGTTCTGGAGGTGAAAATAGGCGGCCTTAGTGATGGCGCGGATATGTGGTCGGAAGCTCATCTCGGGGTCAAATATGACACCAAGGTTGCGAACAGTCTGGTTGAGCCTCAGACAGTTGCCAGGGAGACGAATGGAGTCGGTAGCTAGGGAAAAGAGTTTGTTGCGGGGACTGAAGACAATGGCTTCGGTCTTCCCAATATTTAGTTGGAGGAATTAATTAACAAATATTTCACTAAAACATTTTTCACACACATAGAATGGGACATTAAGCAAATAGGATTGTGGAGAAAAATGTTCTCATATAAGCGGCTACATCAATGCATGGATCATTGTTCTGTGATCCTGGCTTGTAAATCAGTCCCTTGCTCCCCAGGGTTCATGCCACCCAATGATAGTCATTGCTATATGGCAAAAACATTGCATGAAGCAAAATCAAGTTCTCTTCAGTAACTTGCGGGTGTCTGTAGTTTGGAGTACTGTATCAAAACAAATCACAGTGCTTATCTGGGAGTGTCAGTCTTGGATAAACATGCCAATTAGAAAGGATGGCCTCTTTAAAGGGGCTTCCACCCTGATCCCTGTGAGGATCCGTCATATTGAGTATATTGCCCAAAAAAGCCACGATTCAAATGGGCAAGTGTTAGAAATGTATCCTTCTTTCCAGTTTTGTTTAATTTTGCAGTAATCACAAAACCAAATGCCCTACCTTGTTAACACTGTCAATTTGACCACAGTGGGACAGTGGGCAGAGGATGATGGGAGGAGCGTGCATGACTTTATTGGATATCAGATTCTACATCAAGCAAGGGGTGCAGAATCTTATTAAGGGAGCTGGGCCGGATTTGCTCGGGTATGGTTTGAAGGCAAACTCCTGAAGGAATTGGATTCACCTTATGTACAATACCAAATATATTTAAAGCCTTCATCAATTAAAATGTTGCTTCCACTTTTCTACCACCCGCCCCCCCCCCCCCCCGCCCCCCACTTCCCCCAGGTGGCGATTTTCCAGCCTGAGCAATGACTTGCTATTTGACTGTACCAGGCATCACATCTAAAGCAAATCCTATCCTGTCTGCTACTCACATGCACTTAGAAGCAGGAACTCAGGCAGATTTTTATCCCAGGGCATGGAGGCCTAATGTAACACCTAAACCGCTGCCCCGCTGAAATCAGCACAGACCAGCTACTGAACCTGTGGCTTTCTGCTCTGTATAGTTTAGCAATACAACAAGCAGTCCTAGCATCACTTCCTTTGAATCTGGTAGTCTTCAGGAACCCAGAGTGTTTGTGATATAAATTATATGTATGCATAGATATACAGATATATAGAAAGATATGCATTTATATAGCGCCTTTCACAACCTCAGGATGTCCCAAAGCGCCTTACAGCCAATGAAGGGCTTTTGAAGTGTAATCGCTGTTGTAATGCAAGAAACGCTGCAGCCAAATTGCGCACAGCAAGCTCCCACAAACAGCAATGAGAGAATGACGAGGTAATCTGTTTTTCTAGTGATGTTGGTTGAGGGATAAATATTGGCCAGGACACTAGGGAGAACCCCCCTGCTCTTCTTTGAAATAGCGACATGGGATCTTTTACGTCTACCCGAGAGTTTAAAGTCTCATCCGAAAGACAGCACCTCCGACAGTGCAGCGCTCCCTCGGTACTGCACTGGAGTGTCAACCCAGATTTTGTGCTCAAGTCTCTAGAGTGGGACTATGAACCCACAACCTTCGGACTCTTTTTTTTGGGGGGGGGGGGGGGGGGGGGGGAGGAATAGATCAGGTGGCTCTTCTAATAAAACTCACCCTCAGCTCACATCCGAGTCGTACTCACCTGCTGCAAACATGATTATTCTGCAGCAAAAAGGTTAATTAGATCCCAAATAACATCTTACACTTTGTTTCCTGGGGGGAGTAAAAGAATGTAAAAGAGGAAGCTACGGAGCAATAAAACATGTTTCACTGCATTAGTGAGAATTCTTCGGAGAGCCCAAAACACCAGGATCAGTTTTATTATGAGTAATTAATGATCCATTATGAGTAGATTGCCAGCTAAGCCAAATCATTAATGAGTTATGGGTCATTCAAATTGGGAATAGCATGCTCTGCAATTCAGCCAATTGAGACTCTGGCTTCCTATATATTTTTTTTACACTCTACTAATTATCTGTTCAGCACATTTTACACAGGGTAACAATTACAAGATCAGTTTTTTTTTAAAGTAAACGTTAATTTTAATAATTAATTCCCTGCCATTCCTTTCAAATGTTTATCTTGCTGTTGCAGATTTATTTGTGTTTTTTTTTTATTAATGGTCCTTCAGTTCAGGCGTTGTGTGAAACCTTCTATTTTAATAAATTTATGACAGCTCAACTCTCAGTCCAAAGCCAAGCATTTTGCAGTGAGGTGAGCACATAAGCAAGTGTCTGTGACGCATCAAACACAGCGTGATCAAGTTAGGAGCCAATTCTGCACAAAGGCATGCGTTCCCATTACCCCAGTCCTCTCCACGTGCCACTGGCACCCTATACCCCAGAGAATCAACTTCAAAATTCTTGCCCCCACTTTCAAATCACTCCGTGACCATGCCCCAACCTACCCTAGCAGTCTCCTCTGGCTTTGTGTGCCCTCAGCTCTTGTGATATCGGGTTACTACTTGCCCCCAGTCTCTCCACCATGTACTCTGGACTCCTCTGGCACCTGATATCTCCATTCCCTCCACTATGTAACCATATTTACAACTGGGCGTGGCAGTCTAGTGGTGATGGTACTGGACCAGCAACACAGAAGTCATGATCCACCATGAATTTGAATTCTATAAATCTGGTCATTTGTGAGCTAGCACCAGGAAAATAGCCACGAATGATTGTCATAGAAACCCAACTCCTCTTCTTAGGCAGTCCCTCGGGACCGAGGATGACTTGCTTCCACATTAAAAATGAGTTCTCAGGTGACTGATGAGTCCAATGCGGGACCTACAGACTCTGTCACAGGTGGGGCAGACGGTGGTTGAAGGGGCGGGTGGGTGGGGTGCTTGGGTTGACGTGCGCTCCTTCCGCTGTTTGCGCTTGGCTTCCGCTTGCTCCCGGCGAAGAGACTCGAGGTGTTCGGCGCCTTCCCAGATTCTTCTCCTCCATTTTGTGCGGTCTTGGGCCAGGGATTCCCAGGTGTCGGTGGGGATGTTGCACTTATTCAAGGAGGCTTTGAGGGTGTCCTTGAAGCGTTTCCTCTGCCCACCTGGGGCTCTCCTGCCGTGTCGGAGCTCCAAATAGCGCGCTTGTTTTGGGAGTCTCGTATCGGGCATGCGACGATGTGGCCCGTCCATCGGAGCTGATCGAACGTGGTCAAAGCTTCGATGCTGGGGATGTTGGCCTGAGCGAGAACACTGACGTTGGTGCGCCTATCCTGCCAATGGATTTGCAGGATCTTGCGGAGGCAGCGTTGGTGGTACCGCTCCAGTGCTTTGAGGTGCCTGCTGTAAATGGTCCATGTCTCTGAAGCATACAGGAGGGCGGGTATCACTACTTCACTATTGTCCTTCAGGGAAGGGACACCTGGCACTGCTGCATATGACTCCAATCCCTCAGGATCAGCAGTGTTGCTCACATCCCAAGAACAAATAAAAACAAACGCGCACCCTATGCTCCTCTGAACCACATTCATCATATCCCCATTCCCTCCATTATGCACACACATGCAGCTTATACTCCTCTGATACCAGGTTACGTATGCACCTGCACCCTTCAGTCCTTTGACACCAGGTTACTCCTTGTGGCCATCCCTCCACTAGCTAGCCACATGCGCCCTATGCTCTTCTGCACTAGATTACTCTTCATTCCGGTTATTTCTCCCACATACCCACGTGAACCCTCTACTCCTCTAACGCAGTCTCCACCTTTAGGAGCCTCTCGTTCAGCCTGTTTGCTGCTAACCTCTGGAACTCCCTCCCTAGAACTCCTCTTTGACCGGAACACTCCCACCCCAACCCTCTCCATCCTTTTTCCCTCCTGCTCGTCGCCTTGCACTATTTATTTTCCCTCCTCAAAGTAATGCATTTTGAGATGTCTTTCTGTGCTTGAAGAGCATGATAGAAATGTAAGCAGTTGTGCTTTAACGGCAGGTTTATAAGTGAGCGTGGGTAGATATAACTTGAGAGATTGATATTGATTCGTACAGATTCAGTATGATGTACATAATGGAGGTTGCGATTATTTTATAATGGAGAAGTTTACACTAAGATTGGAGACGCGTGACCAAGAGTGAGGTGTATTATAATAGAGGTTTATAGCACTGAGGGAGAAATGCATACAACTATCGTGGCAGTGTATATAACAGACAGGTTTATACTGTGGAGGGTAAGTTGAATAGAAAGGGTGTGATGGAGATAATTAAGGTTCCATTGTATATAACTGAGTGACTGATACAAAGAAGGCAGTGTATATTACTGAGGGATTGGTACAAAAGGTCCCGTGTATATTACTGAAGGTGGGGGCGTATGTAATTGAGGTGTATATAAATACTTTAAAATTGAAAACAGGTCTTTTAGATTTTTTGTTTAAACATTTGTAAATTGCTTCATACCACCAGCTCAGTCGAGTAAGACTGATGTAAAACTGTTTATACAGGGTGATTGTTAACATATACTTCATTAATGTGCCCATTATTCTTCGTCTACTGAAGGCTGGGATTTTGTAAAAGAAAAAAAAATGATACTCTGCTTTGGGCTGTGTAGATTCTCTCAATTCAGGTTTAATTTTTTCTAAACTTTAAAGGACTTTTTTTTTGATAATATTGGCTTTTGCTTCGATGGGATTTACTTAGAAAATACCTTCGAAACGATGGCAGGTTACAGCCGGATCATGCGAATGAAGCTTCACTGTGCTGTAACATTTACAGATGTCCCATAAGGCGGCGCAAAGTGAGTCACCGTTTGTTTCAGAAGCCGCAGGAACAGAGCTCGCTGTAAAATCACCTGACAAAGCGTTCCCTCACCAGTAGCTCTCTCCTCACGCTGGAATTTCCTTTCCCAAAACCCGCCACCTTTCCACGCCACCTGTGCAAATGCAATTTGGATGAAGGAAGTCGCGGCGTATGTGGCATTGCGCTTCCCAGAATTCCCTCCTCACACCTCACTGCTTCTTCCAAGGGCAACATGAGCATCGTCAGCCGAGTTGCGGCCGGTTGCCGTGACATCTGCTCCGAAGGACACTGTCCAAAAAAAATATTGGGCCGAAAATTGATCCCGGGACGCGAGAGTACGCACTGCGTACTCTCGCGTATTCCCACTCCAATTGCCGGTTTTCTGCATGCCCTGCGCATGCGCTGAAAACCGGCAATTGCTCTTCTGAAAAGGGGGCGGGTCCTCGGTGCATCGCGTGCGCGCTACAGGCTGCGCGCATGCTGTGCACTTCATGTTTGGATGCGCAGGTAAGTACGGAAGATTTTGGAAATGTAAAAAGGAGGAGTAAGACCCACTTTTAAGAAGGTAAGTAGTGAATTAAGTATTTTTTTGAATTTTTTTTAACAGGTATATCTTTTTTAGAGACTTTAAAGACAGGTAAGTTTATTTTTATAACTTTTTAAAAGATTTTAAATTTTTTCAAAAATTTAATTTTTTATTTAAAATGGTTAATTTAATTAACTATACTTATTTTATTAATGTGATGGTTTTTTTTTCTAATTTAATTGAGGTTTAGCTGTTATTTTGGGGGGTGTAAGATTCATAGATTTCACAGCCGTGCTGTGAAACTTATGAATGGAAGATGGTGTGCTGCCATTGGCTCTAACTGAGTCACGTGATCCCACAGCTCGCACGAATTCACTACGCCGCTGGGATACGCAAGCACTGCCCAGCTGATCTCTAGAACATGAAGTTCGTGCGAGCTGGATCTGAAAAAGCACAAGCGAGGTGAGAGATCGCGGGAAAGCCTTACCCCCGCGGGAACAGAGCGAGATCAATTTCTGGGCCATTAACCTGTCTCTTTTCTCTCTCTCTCTCTAAGTACTGGCTGATCTGCAGTGCTACTCTGGCATTTTCTGTTTGAACTTCAGATTTTTAAGCATCTGCAGGTTGTTTTTTCATGACATCTACTCACGTGGTAACCATGGCAATATATGGATTTTTTTTTGCCACGCAAACATTTTAAGTTTGGGAAAAAAAAGAGAAAAATTTGCCATTCTGTTTTTTTTTATATTCCTGCTGAGAATATGGGCATTGCTAACAAGGCCAGCATTTGTTGGCCATCCCTAGCTGCCCTTGAGAAGGTGATGGTGAGCCGCCTTCTCCTTGAACCGCTGCAGTCCGTGTAGTGAAGGTACTCTCATCACAGTGCTGTCAGGTAGGGAGTTCCAGGACTTTGACCCATCGACCGTGAAATAATGCTGATTTATGTCCAAGTTGGTGTGTGGCTTGGAGGGGAACCTGGAGAAAATGCGTTCCCATGCATCTGCTGCCCTTGTCCATCTATGATGTGGAGATGGGACTGGGGTGGACAAATGTGAGAAGTCGCACAACACCAGGTTATAGTCCAACAGCTTTATTTGAAATCACAAGCTTTCGGAGCGCTGCTCCTTCGTCAGGTGATGCTTCACCTGACGAAGGAGCAGCGCTCCGAAAGCTTGTGATTTCAAATAAAGCTGTTGGACTATAACCTGGTGTTGTGCGACTTCTCACATTTGTCCATCTAGGTGGTGGAAGTCGTGTGTTTGGGACCTGCCTCACTCCCAAGTCTCCCACGGATGGGTTTATGCCAGGCATCGGAAGACAGGAGAGAACAAGACGCTTTACTGAAGCAATAACAGGCATAGACAGGCCCATATGCCAACCAGAATGTTTTTTGAAATGTTCCATTAAAAGTTATCTTCTGCTACTTGGGGTCTAAATTCTTAGGCAGTTGACATCTGCAAGGAACTCTGTACCCTTTGGCCTGGCCATCTTTTTCTAACATCACCAACTGTGAGACTCAGAAATTGC
Organism: Squalus acanthias; assembly: GCA_030390025.1. NCBI lineage: Eukaryota > Metazoa > Chordata > Chondrichthyes > Squaliformes > Squalidae > Squalus > Squalus acanthias. The sequence continues at coordinate 12,971,519 of CM059435.1, read as the reverse complement.
CTCATATTAAAGCAATAATGCTATGGAGATATCAGCAGTATTAGTTATTACTCGAACATTAATGTAATGCTAGCACGTCTATGGATAGTCTGGTCTCCCCGGGAAGACAGTTTTGTTTGATTTCAGCTCACCATGGCACTGGACAAAGATCAGGATTCACCTCACTAATATAATATTAAGCCCGCATGATTAAAATGAACATTAAAAATTCTCCATTCTCACCCTGTCCTATTTTTACCTTAACGCTACTCTTTTTTTTTCTTTTCTGTCTGCCAAACATCTCTCCTCTCCCACTCCTGAACGTGTTAACTCCTTGCTGGGGTGTGATTTCACAAATGCCTTTCCCAAGTGATCGCTCTTCCTGTGTGAGCCCAGACAGTGAGTGTTGGCAAGGTATTACACTGCGGGAAATGTCACCGCTGCAACTCAATTCTGTCCTCATTTGATGTCCACACATGCACACTTTGAGCAGCAGTCACTGGATAGTAATCAAGAGGGGAAACCTGGCCAGTTCCATGACGCAGCCTTGCTTTATTAACCGGTCAAATGGAAAAGATCTCAACCTGTTCATATCACCAGGTCAATATTTGATACTTTTTTTCACATTAAAACCATAGGAACGGCACATTGACCTTTAAACTCACTCTTACAAGAAGCGCACGCCTGGGTGAGCAATCTACTAAGTATTAAATGAAATATACTTTTTTTAAAGATTCTAAAGAAGAATAAATAAGAACAGAGAATGTTGGAAATACGCAGCAGGTCAGGCAGCATCTGTGGAGAGAGAAACAGAGTCAACGTTTCATCGATCTGAAACGTTAACTCTGTTTCTCTCTCCACAGATGCTGCCTGACCTGCCGAGTATTTCCAGCATTTTCTGTTTTTATTTCAGATTTCCAGCATTCGCAGTATTTTGCTTTTGTAAAAGTAAACAAGTGATGCTTTTATTCTGTCTCTCTTCTTTCCCTGTGCTCTTAACGTCTACATCTCTTATCCTTTATTTTCTTCTATTTCTCCGTATGTACTCTGTTGTATTATCTAATCTGTTTCTGTAAAGAAAAAACCCTCCATATTGCTCTGCCTACAGTGATCTTCATTGTACCTCGTTGGCTATAAAGCACTTTGGGACGTCCTGAGGTCATAAAAGGCGCTATATAAATGCAAGTCTTTCTTTCTTCCCTCCATTAATCCATTCAGGACCACCTCAATGAAAATTAGTTTCTGATTGGTACAAAGAACATTTTTTTTCCAGCCAATCAGAAACATTATATTAGGATTTGACCTTATTTTGATTTAGGGTGATCAAACTTTCCTGGATAATTCAGTGATGGTCCAAAGGACTGGGTGTACTGAAATGCTTCATCTCATCTGCAGTTGCAAGAGAATTTTGCGTTCATCAATGTGAGCGATGGAAGCGTGAGCTAAGGGAACACTTACCATTTGAAGCACCCAACACTTCAGGTCAGATGGAGCATGGTTAGATGTAGACTAAAGTTCCCTCTACTCTATCTCAGCAATGTGCCAGCCCCAAGCTCAGAAGAGCACCCCTACTGCCATTAATGCATCATTTCTCCATTACCCCAAAACCATCCATTCTGCAGCCTTTCTGTGGCCGAGTGCCAAATTAGGGACATGTTTTGTTCTGTGGGACCATGCCCACTTTATGGTGGATCGATACTGCCCATTTGACATTGGAACCTTACAGCCAAATCAGAGCAGACTGGTTGGATTTGTTTGCTGAATACATGTTTGCTAAACATTGACTATTGATAAATCTTCCACTCCACTACTTGCCCCTCCATTCATTATGCCCAATCCATGTATTTCCACATGATTCTAGCTGTCCCACGTGTTTAGTCATAGTGAATAATTCACTTGTGAACCTTATGTAACGGTCCCTTTGTTGTGATCAAAGCACAGTATAAGACCTCCACCATAACTTACCTCAAGGAGATTTTGCAGCAGTTGGGTAACATGGAGTCATTGTGCTACAATATTTGTAGTCCACACAAATGCTTTAATGAGCACTTTAGACATATGCAGGGCCATTTAATACATGGCAACACATGTCCTTGACTTCTATCAGCTTGCCTTCCACTGAGCTAAAATGAATCAGGTCAATACATAGACTGTGCAGTTCAATTTAATGAACAATACATTAAACTTGAGATATCCTGATTTTCCCTCATGTCTCAGTGCTGCCCAGTGTGAAACTGAGTCATACAGACCAGAGAAAACTATTAGAAAACCTTGCATTTAAAAATCACCTTATCATATCTCTCAGAAACATTCAAAAGTACTTCACAATAAAACAATCCTGAGGGGCTGGGCCTTGAGATGGTGGAGATGTGAGTCCTCCCATCTCTGGGGAAGGGGAGAGGAAAGTTGGGTTGATAAAGCAAAAGCCAGAAGGTTCTGTGGAGGAGTCAGAGAAGGGGAAGTGTTGTTCCTGTCTTGACTTTGATCATTGTTACCTGTTATATATTAAATACCGTCTGTTCTATATACCTAACCATGCTTGGAGCTTTGACTGGAATAAGCTGAAGACCTCATTATCCAGTGCTTACTTGGGTCTTCACAACATACAGTGAATTATTTTAAAGTGCGTAGACTGCTTACATATAGGAAGGTCCCAGGTTTGTTCTCCAATCTCTGTTAAGTTAGCTGCCCTCAGTCAGGTGGCCATGACTGACCTGGGCTGGCAAGGGGACAATAACTCAGGATTTCACTCTTGAGTGTAGATGTGCAGACATTGATTGAGGACAGGATCAGGCTCAACTACGAAGCCTTCCATCGTCAACTGCCCCGACAACATTTACTGTTTGAGCTCAAAATGGTCACTTGGCTGAGGTATCAGAGGGCTGCCGGTGTCTGTTAAACCACATCCCAGCCAACAGTCAGCAGCTTCAGAATAGAAGGGGCGAAAAGCAGGGGAAATAAAGGTTAGATAACACAGGACGACCAGACTACAAGCATCATAACCCTGTGCCAAACACATCTAAATCCACCGGAAATCATCCATTTACAACAACAAAGAGCATCACTGGCATTTTAAGGGTTAAACAAATTTCTCATGAAGTGTTGGAATGTCCAACAGGAACACACTTTAATCAAAGGGAATGACGAGTTTCAATAATTCAAACATTTTTAATCACTAACATTTCAAGCAATCAACCATAATGTAATACAGCTGTGAGGCAATAGTGCAGCAAGTGCTAACATAGTGGGAGAGACTATTGACGAGTTCAAGCACTTATATCGATAAAAGATTTCTTCGCCGGAGCCTTTAGCTTTTCGATATTTTTTTTTTAAAAGAACAGAATAAATCTGGACACCTGGGGTAATTTATAAATTTTAATTTTGAATGTGAAACTGGTTCATACCAGGTAAACTCGCATTCGTTTTGGCCAGCACTGCTCTACTCCCTTCCACGCGTGCAGTTCCTTATGTCCCATATTATGGTGATTAAGCAGTGAAGCTGGCTCATTAATGGAACCTGGAGAGGTAGACCTGTCACTGACGGTTGGGATTCTTCCCGCCCAGCTCCAGATGAACCTAGAAACTAATACCCTAATAGATAGCTTGGTCCTCATTGGACAGGCAGCCAGAAGCTTACCAATGATCTATGATGGTATGCTGTATAGCTTTAGTAGGGTACAGTAGAGTAATAGTTATATTACTGGATTAGTGGACTAATAATCCAGAGAAAATAAATTCAAACCCCACCATGGCAGAGAATTCAGAAATAAAAAGCTATCAGTGAAAGTGACCATGAAGTGACCATAAAAACCCATTCACTAATGTTCTTTAGGTGAAGGAAACCTCCTGACCTTCCCCGGTTTGGCCTATATTTGACTCTAGTACCACACCAATGAGCTGGACTCTTAGCTGCCCTCTGAAGTGGCTGAGCAAGCCATTCAGTCAAGGCAACTGGGGATGGGCAATATATGCCGGCCTTGCCAGTGACACCCACATCCCAAGAATGAATCAACAAAAGAAGCTGGTGCAGCTCCACAATCCCTCTGCATATTTGTAGGTCTTTAATCCTTGCCTCTGCCGTACTGGATTTAGTTAAGTGAGGTGCGAGTGTGCGCTTCATATAAGGCAAATATATAAAAAAAGAAAGATTTGCATTTATATAGTGCCTTCCACGTCCTGAAGTGCTTTACAGCCAATGAAGTACTTTTTGAAGCGTAGTCACTGTTGTAATGTAGGAAACGCGGCAGCCAATTTGCGCACAGCAAGCTCCCACAAACAGCAATGTGATAATGACCAGATAATCTGTTTTTTTTGTTATCTTGGTTGAGGGATAAATATTAGCCAGGACACCGGGGAGAACTCCCCTGCTCTTCTTTGAAATAATGACATGGGATCTTTTACGTCCACTCGAGAGGGCAGACGGGGCCTCGGTTTAACGTCTCATCTGAAAGACGGATATAAAGCTCCACCGGTGTGGGTTTCTCAGTAACTTGGTTTGGAGATAATTGAACACAAGTGATGGGTTTCTGCACATCCGGCTGACGAGAAGAATCAAAATTATTATGAAAAGACATTTGCCCCAACCTAGGTGAAAAGAAAATGCTGAAAATCTGAAATTAAAAACACAGAAATGCTGGAAATACACAACAGGTCCAACAGCATCTGTAAAGATGGGTTAATGTTTCAGGTAGAACTCATTCACCAGAACTGGATTCTAATGAAGGGTCTACACATGAAACATCATTGTCTTTTCTCTTCTTAGACTGTGCATTTCTATCATTTTCTATTTTTAGTAATAATATTCTACTGATTGGCGAGAATGTCTTGGCAACAAAATAAAGACTGTGCCCAGTATTTGACACCACATCATTATCTAGTTCAGTTCCTTTGCCTGATGACAGGCTGTTGCGACTGGGCAACAACCTCTGTGGGTCAGTGGGTAGCACTCTTGCCTCAGAGTCAGAAGGTTGTGGGTTCAAAGTCCCACTTGAGCATAAATATCTAGACTGACACTCCACAGTGCTGAGGGACTGCTTCACTGTTGGAGGAGCCGTCTTTCAGATGAGATGTTAAACAAAAGCCTCATCTGTTCTCTCAGGTGCCACATAATAGGCTTGCCAGCAAAGTTGAAGCCCATGGAATAAAAGGGACAGAGACAGCATGGACATGAAATTGGCTAAGTGACAGGAAACAGACAGTAGTGGTGAACAGTTGTTTTTCGGACTAGAGGAAGGTATCCAGTGGTGTTCCCCAGGGGCCGGTATTGGACCACTGCTTTCCTATATTAATAATTTGGACTTGGGTGTACAGGGCACAATTTCAAAATTTGCAGATGACACAAAACTTGGAAGTATAGTGAACAGTGAGGAGGATAGTGATAGACTTCAAGAAGACATAGACAGGCTGGTGGAATGGGCGGACACGTGGCAGATGAAATTTAACGCAGAAAAGTGCAAAGTGATACATTTTGATTGGAAGAACGAGGAGAGGGAATATAAACTAAAGGGTACAATCCTAAAGGGAATGAACAGAGAGACCTGGGGGTATATGTGCACAAATCGTTGAAGGTGGCAGGACAGGTTGAGAAAGCAGTTAAAAAAGCATACGGGATCCTGGGCTTCATAAATAGAGGCATAGAATACAAAAGCAAGGAAGTTATGATGAACCTTTATAAAACACTGGTTCGGCCTCAACTGGAGTATTGTGTCCAATTCTGGGCACCGCACTTTAGGAAGGATGTGAAGGCCTTAGAGAGGGTGCAGAAAAGATTTACAAGAATGATTCCAGGGATGAGGGACTTCAGTTACGTGGATAGACTGGAGAAGCTGGGGTTGTTCTCCTTAGAGCAGAGATGTTTGAGAGGAGATTTGATAGAGGCGTTCAAAATCATGAGGGGTCTAGACAGAGTAGATCGAGAGAAACTGTTCCTATTGGCGGAAGGGTCGAGAACCAGAGGACACAGATTTCAGGTGAGTGGCAGAAGAACGAAAAGCGACATGAGGGAAATCTTTTTTACGCAGCAAGTGGTTAGGATCTGGAATGTACTGCCTGAAAGGGTGGTGGAGGCAGATTCAATAGTTCAAAAGGGAATTGGATAGGTACCTGAAGGAAAAAAATTTGCAGGGCTATGGGGAAAGGGCAGGGGAGTGGTCTTGCAGAGAGCCGGCACGGGCTCGATGGGCCGAATGGCCTCCTTCTGTGCTGTAACCATTCTATGTAAAAGATCCCATGGCACTATTTCAAAGAAGAGCAGGGGAGTTCTCCCTGGTGTCCTGGCCAATATTTATCCCTCAATCAACATCACTAAAAACAGATTACCTGGTCATTATCACATTGCTGTTTGTGGGAGCTTGCTGTGCGCAATTGGCTGCCGTGTTTCCTACATTGCAACAGTGACTACACTTCAAAAAGTACTTCATTGGCTGTAAGGCACTACAGAAATGCAAGTCTTTCTTTTCATTCTTCCAGACGTTTCAGGAAGCAGTCCACGTTACTACCAGGGTTCGGCCAACCTGCCTGTTGCTGATGGAGGTGTACGGGTACGACACTAATGATTCCAAAGGTGGAATTGAAAGCTTCAGGACTTGGATTAGAGGCTAAGCTTTGTTCTTTTGCCAAAATGCCCCTCGCATGCTGAGTCACACGTCAACTGCTCACTCTTGTCACTTCTAATTGTTTAAATGCTCTGGGGGGGTGTTGCTCAGAACAGGCTTGCAGAAGGAGCGGCACTGCTCTGTGCAGTTAAATGTACTTCATTTGCAAAGCATCGCAAATGAACCCGCCGATGTCGGTATTAAAAATGACGTCGTCAAAATGATTTGAATCAGCTAATCTTTACGATAACATTTCTTATGGTTGTCATGAACAACGCCTCTGTTGGGATCGTCAAGCCTGTCTTGTCAGTTCACAGTATCTTTAATCGAGGGGGAGGTTTCCCCCACTGGACATCAAATCTTCAGCGGAAAGCCCGGATAACCGGCCTGTATGCCCTGGCTCTTCAGCTGAAGATGAGCAGGAGATCCCCAGGGGGGGGAAAAATCACCCTCTCTAAATGTCTTTAGTCTGTGTGTCTTTTCTTTTTTTCTTTCCCCCTGATTGGTTCGTTTCAACTCTTGTTATTCATTCACTACATTACGCAATTTCAATCTTCACCTCCAGTAAAATAAATTCTGAAAGATATAGCTCCCCGCTATAAAATTCTAACAATAAAATTTATCGCATAACAAACACATAAAAATATTAACCAGAATGAAAATCCCTGCAAACATACTCATAAATTTGGCTCCAGCTACTTCTGCCCAACCCTTCAGCAAGCAGTACGCATACACTGCCAGGATTTTCAAGACCTTCCAATCTATGCATACCCTCCCTCTCTCCAGGTATAACCTCCCTCCAGCAAACAAACAAGCGAAATTTGTAACGCAATTGTCTGTTGGCATCCACACAAGTACAACTGCCAGGGGCCTGCGGTGGAGCTCTCTGTGTGGCATTGCCCGCTTCTTCTCCCCACCCCCCTGCCCCAACCAACAGACACTGGCATCCCTTTGCTCACCTCAATGCCCAAGATATCAGTTCCCGGGTGCCACTTCCAATGGGTCTTTCGCTGCCCACTTCCTCCCAACCTCTTCCCCCCCGCCCCCCCACCCTGCCACCTTTCCTCACGCAGCACTGCAAACGCTGCAGGAAATGCAGGGAGAAGCAAACCAGTGAGAGAGCTGAGGCAGACAAGTAAGGAAGGCGAGAAAAAGGAAAGGTGTAAAGAATATTTCAAAGTTTGCAGATGATACGAAACTCGAGCCGGAAGAGGCACAATGGGCCGGATGGCCTCCTTCTGTGCTGTATCGTTCTATGATTCTCCGATTCTAGGAAAGGTGTAGCGAGAGGGAAGGAGGAGGGAATGAAAGAGAGTGAAAATTCAATAAGTCAATCTCCAGCGAATAACCTGCAGGTTCTTAAATTAGCAATGCTGCAGCCTAAGGAAGAGAAAGGAAAGTGACAAGTGCTGTTGCAATGAGGAAGGGTAAGAGAAAAAAGTAGGGGGAAGAATGGAGACATACGAGAAGATCAGACACATTGTTGATGGGGCTGTGGAGAGTGAACCCGCTGCACGGTGGGAGAGACTCTGTTGTGGTGGAGTTGGGACAGAGATACCTTGCTGAGTGGAGGGAATGCAGGAAGAGAAAGGGAAATAAACCCCGTTACAGATGGCAGCCATCTTTGGCTCTGCTGAGAGTAACCGGGATGGGCCCAAGTCATAAAATAACATAGGAACAGAGGAACGTAGGAGAAGGAGTCGGCCAATCAGCCCCTCGAGCATGCTCTGCCATTCAATTAGATCATGGCTGATCTGAACCTCCACTCGCCTTTGATCCAGATCTCTTGATACCCTTGCCTAACAAAACTCTATCGATCTCAGTCATGAAAATTTCAATTGGCCCAGCATCCACAGCCTTTTGGGGGAGAGAGTTCCAGATTTCCAGTACCCTTTGTGTGAAAAAGTGCTTCATGACTTCACTCCTAAATGGCCTCGCTCTAATTTAAAGATTGTGCCCTTTTGTTCTGTAATCCTCCACCACAGGAACTGTAACTACCTTATCAAATCTTTTTATAATTTTAAACACCTCGATTAGATCAGCCTTCAACCTTTTAAACTCAAGGGAATACAAGCCAAGTTTGTGCAACCCGTCCTTATAATTTAACCCTTTTAGCCCCGGTATCATTCTGGTGAATCTGTGCTGTAACCCTTCCAAGGCCAATATATCTTTCCTGAGGCTCAGTGCCCAAAACTGAATGCATTACTCCAGATGGGCTCCGACCAAGGCACTGTACAACTGAAGCATCGCTTTCTCATTTTTGAATTCCAACCCCCTTGAAATAAAGGTCAACATTCCATTAGCCTTTTTGATTACCTTTTCTACCTGTGGACTAGCTTTTAGTGACACCTAAATCATGAGGCTCTCAAAGCCTTTATAATTAGCACCAGGCGCTAATCTTTGCGCCCGTCGATAATTGCGCCCCAAATGGGGCGATACTGAATTTTTCCACCTTTAAATTTACAGCTCCTGGTCTCTCACCATTAGAAAAATATTTTGGTTTGTTTTCTCAGATCCATCCTCACACTTCCCCACATTAAACACCACGGGGGAAAAATTGGTCTGGTTTGCGCCTTTCGTTAGCGCGAGCGCCCGGGCGCGGCGCCGCTAACGCCTCCCGCCAAATTCAGCGGGACATCAGCGGCGGCGGTAACCGAAGTGCCCCGCCCCGCTGCGCCGCCGGCGATGACGTCATCGCCATGCGCCGCGCCCTGCTTGCGCCCCCTGACCTATCGCCGGACGATGTGTCCGCCAGGATCAAGGGGCGTTTTTGCAGCGGCGGCGGCGCTACTTAAAGGGCAGGTGTCGGGCGGCCTTTTTTTATTTCGGCCGACTGCCAGCACCTGCCCCCTTTCACTTTTTTATGCAGGGTGCCGGCCGCGATCGCTCCTCTTGAGTGCCGAGCTGTTTTCACGGCACCCCGCTCCCCGGTGGTCCGGTAGGGCCCCGGTGCGCGCAGCGCTAGGCCCCTCCCCTTTAATCATGGGAGGAGGCCTGCAATGATGCGGCGCTACATGCCGCCATGCATGGCGCGGCTGCACGTAGTGCCGTAAATTCAGTAGTAGCGCCCCAAGCAGGAGGTGGAGCACTTTCCAGTAGCGCTCCACCTCCTGCTTGGGGCGCTATTACTGAATTTACGGCGGAGGGGCGCTAACTTTTTCAGGGCGCTAAAGTGATAAACTCTGAGTCAGAAGGTTGTGGGTTCAAGTACCCACTCCAGAGTCTTGAGATCAAAATGTAGGCTGACACTCCCAGTGCAGTACTTAGGGAGCTGCCTTTTGGATGTCGTTAAACCGTCTGCTCTCTCAGGTGGACGTAAAAGATCCCATGGCACTATTCGAAGAAGAGCAGGGGAGTCCTCCCCGGTGTCCTGGCCAATATCAACATCACTAAAACAATCTGGTCATCATCACATTACTGTTTGCGGGAGCTTGCTGTGCACAAATTGGCTGCCGCGTTTCCCACATTACAACAGTGACTACACTTTAAAAAGTACTTCATTGGCTGTAAAGTGCTTTGGGACATCCGGAGGTCATGAAAAGCAAAATATAAATGAAAGTCTTTATTAAACCCAGTAACAGAGACATTAACCCATTTAAAATAAACAAATTAACATTGCTGTTTAAATAGTGGAGAGAGGAATTTGATATGAGTCCATTAAGTATTCATATGACAGCATCACTTCCAGGCTAATAAGAGCAGAGTAGAATTTAACAGCGAAGCAAATTCAAATTATCGATTCCCGTTGCCTCACTTAATATCAGTCCCAGATTTTACACCCAAGAGTGTGTTGTCTCTGAAACCATTTGCCTTTAAGAAGTGCAGCTTAGAGCCCACAGGCCGTGGCAGTAAACTTTAAAAATAAATGCAATTTTTATTGGAGAGTGGAGTTACACACTTCACACACACAGGACAAAAGTGGGTGAGATCATCCGATCACTGGGGTGCACTGCGGAAAAATGAGTCGTTTACGAGAGCAACAGATGTGCTCGGAACTGGAATTTAGTACCACGGAAATGAGCGTTCAGGAAGAAACTAGACATTGACCAAACTTGTTGGAGGCGGCCGGTCTGTTTAGAAGAGTAACCTGCGCACAATGACATTTGAGAAATGGTCTGGCTCCCCTCGCTCTTGCGTGAATTTAAAAGCCGACAGGACTGCTCAACAGCGCGCTTGGCAGAGGTTCATTAGTGCTGTCATGAAGGTTAGATTGTTTGGGACCGTTTTGTGAAGTTGAGCCCAGGGCAGTCTGCCTAAAGAGCCAAATCTATCACTTTGACTAAAGAGCTTGTTAAAAAAAAGTGTGTGCAGAGTGGGGTTTTTTTTCCCAGTTCATCTGAAGGGATTGTTTAATGGCAGGACTTGCTTAACACAGTTGACCATTAGCTGTGGGTTTACTGTTGAAAGTCATGAGCAGTTCGGTCAACCACATTTGGTTCGTTTTTTTTTTTGCTGAGCAAACAAGAGTTGGTTAGATTCAGCATTACTGTACACTACAGTAAGGACAGGCTGTGAAAGCACCATACAAAACGGAGAATGGGAAATAGCACAAAGCACGGGAAGACACTGGGCGAGTACTAAGGAAATGATCAAAGAGTTGATTTTCAAAAGATCCCCTTAAGAAAGCCAAGGGGCCAACACAACTTACAGTTGCACTACGGACTTGTTTCGCGAAGGTCGCAAGCAAGAGTCTTTAGCAGAACCCTTGCAACAAAGTCATAGAAGTCACTGCAAGTTAAAATTCGACTATGATGTGTGGGAATGACACGGTCACCAAAGAGAGGATTTGGCATCAATAATATTATTGGCCTGTGGTCTCAAACAGGGGGAAAGAGCATTGTGGGTGATTGATAACATATGGGCGCAAAGTGTAAAAATAACACTTTCAAGAAATAATTATCTCCTTTCCGCGAGGAATGGCAACAGAATGCTTTGGGAAAGCAACAGAGATTCTACTTTTCACTCGATCCCAGGGCACTATTTCAAAGAAGAGCAGGGGAGTTCTCTCCGGTGTCCTGGCCAATGTTTATCCCTTAACATCACTGAAAACAAAACAGATTATCTGGTCATTAGCGCATTGCTGTTTGTGGGGGCTTGCTGTGCGCAAATTGGCTGCCGCTTTTCCTACATTACAAGTGACTACAACAACAACAACAACAACAACTTGTATTTAGATAGCGCCTTTAACATAGTAAAACGTTCCAAGGCGCTCCACAGGAGTGTTATGAGACAAAAAACACTTCAAAAGTACGTCATTGACTGTGAAGCGCTTTGGGAGATTGTGAAAGGTGCTATATAAGTGCAAGTTCTTCTCCTGGGTTGTGCAGACAAGCCTACAAGGCATTTTCCTCGCTTGTGCCTACCCTCAGAATTTGCTGCAGCTGATTGAAGGGCGTCGTCACGCTTTCCAAAGGGATTGCCCGCTAATAAAATCACCAGCCCCTTTGGATGGCACCTTGGGCCAAGTCAGAATCTGGGTAGGGGCAGAGCAGAGGATGGGATCGTGACTCGCGTTCTCATGTTTTCTTTGCAGAAGTTCATTGAAAACCACACTAGCTGGAATAACTAACTCTCCACAGAATAAGACACAGAAGTGGGAAATTATTCTATTTCTTTAAAAAAAAAAAAAAATTTTTCATTGTCTAGTTTACATTTTTGAAATTTCAAGGCGACCCACTCAAAAACTCGACTGTCCAGTTCAAAACCGGATTGGTGGCAAAATCTATCTGAACCCATCAAATCGCAGACTGCAAACAGGGATACCTTAGATGGGCCTGGCCCATAAATTAGTTGCAAATCATCATGAAAATATGCAGTCAATATCCTCGCACACAGACAGGGTTCGGTCACCTGTACTTTCATTGTGAGATTTTTTTTTAATGTACCCTTCAGTTGTGATGGTAATAACACAAGAATCTGATCTCAGGACAAGAGTCCACTCCTTTTAAGAAGCAGCGTCGAGCACAGATTTCGGGGAAAATCCTCTTAGTCTTAGAACATGCTTCAGATTGTGGTGATTACACCAAACGCACTCATACCCATTCTACTGGTCCAGCAGTGCGCATTAGAAGCTGATCAGAACATTGGCGTCATATTTGACCCCGAGATGAGCTTCCGACCACATATCCACACCATCACTAAGACCGTCTTTTTCCACCTGCGGAACATCGCCAGACTCCGTCCCTGCCTCAGCTCATCCGCTGCTGAAACTCTCATCCATGCCTTTGTTACCTCCAGACTCGACTATTCCAATGCAATCCTGGCTGGTCTCCCACGTCCTACCCTACGTAAACTTGAGGTCATCCAAAACTCTGCTGCCCATTTCCTAACTGTCCCGTTCGCCCATCACCCCTGTGCTAGCTGACCTACATTGGCTCTCGGTTAAGCAATGCCTCGATTTTAAAATTCTCATCCTTGTTTTCAAATCCCTCTGTGGCCTCGCCCCTCCCTATCTCTGTAACCTCCTCCAGCCCCACAACCCTCCAAGATATCTGCGCCCCTCTAATTCTGGTCTCTTGAGCATCCCCGATTTTAATCGCTCCACCATTGGCGGCCGTGCCTTCAGCTGCCTGGGCCCTAAGCTCTGGATTCCCTCCCTAAATCTCTCCGCCTCTAACTCTCTTTCCTCCTTTAAGGCGCTCCTTAAAGTTGTGGCTCAGTTGATAGCACTCTCGCTTCTGAGTCAGAAGGCTGTGGGTTCAGGTCCCACTCCAGGGACTTGAGCTCATAAAGCCAGGCTGACACTCCAGTGCAGTGCTGAGGGAGTGCTGCACTGTCGGAGGTGCCGTCTTTCGGCTGAGATGCTAAACCGAGGCCCCGTCTGCTCTCTCAGGTGGACGTAAAAGATCCCGTGGCACTATTTCGAAGAAGAGCAGGGGAGTTATTCCCGGTGTCCTGGCCAATATTCATCCCTCAACCAACATAACAAAAACAGATTATCTGGTCATTATCACATTGCTGTTTGTGGGAACTTGCTGTGCGCAAATTGGCTGCCGCGTTTCCCACATTACAACAGTGACGACACTTCAAAAGTACTTCATTGGCTTTGAGACGTCTAGTGGTCGTGAAAGGCGCTATATAAATGCAAGTCTTTCTTTCTTTAAACCTACCTCTTTGACCAAGCTTTTGGTCACCGTTCCCTAATATCTCCTTGTGTGGCTCGGTGTCAAATTTTGTTTCATTACACTCCCGTGAAGCGCCTTGGGATGTTTTACTATGTTAAAGGTGTTGTTGAATGATCCCAGAGTAAGATTTCCAATCAACTTTTCCTTATCAATCTTTTACCTGCCTTGGTTTATTTCCCATCTGTCTTACTTTGTGACTCATACTATACAACTCCGATGCTTCGCCTGACCTGTAGGGTTGCCTCATTTGTCTACACACTTGAATGAGATACAATACAAGTCATTCCCATAATCACACAATGATGGGGGAGGAAACTTGTAACTATTTTTTTTGAGTGTATTTTTATAAAAATGGTGTGAAAGAGTTAAAAAATAAAGTAAGCGATCAATGAGGACCACACAATTCTGAAGTCTTTCTTATCCAGCTGAACCTGTGGTTCCTCATTGGCTGGAATTAATTATTCTGACTTTGAATCTTGTGGGCGATTGGCTGACATGAAGAAACTTGTCTGACTGGTTGCTAGGCTCGTCATAAATGTCACTTCTCACACCTGAAGTTTATATGTTATAACACACCTGAAAGAAAGGCTGCAGGCTGAAACATGGCTCACTGCCCTGTTACAAATGTGTTTGCAGCATTCCCATTGGGAATTCTTTTTTTTTTAAACAGTGATTTTTGAGAACCTGGACTTATCTCTTATGTGCAGTCAAATAAATGTGTGAACTGTAGCTGCAATGTACTCCACGCGTCCACAGTCTGTATGTGCAATGCAGCCAGGTCTGCTAATTGTATGTATAGTCCACAGTCAAATCCAAGCATGCATGCGCCTACCTTATTTACCTGACAAACTCCAGTTCGGAGAACAATTGATAGCAGGTTGCAATTTGCACTGAGGCATGGGGAAGGGCCAGTGCAGGCCGGCCTGGTAAACGTAGGTTCAGGCTATTATTAACTTTCCTATTTGTCAGACATTGCAACTTTCTGCGTGTGTGTGTGCAGCAGAATTCCCCCGATAATCAAACCCACATCTGAATCGTACTCGTTGTACTAGTATTGCTGTTCTACCAGTTATGCCTACTTGAAATGAGCATTAAAGGATTTAACAAATTCACACATGATATAAACAGCACACAAACTCCCAGAGGCACTTTATACTAATCAGCATCACAACTAGCATACTGATCTGTGATTTCACCACTCATTGGCTATATTGTGACGGTCCATTCACAATAGACCTTCATAACACCCCCTCCCCCCTCCCCCCCTTGCTAGGTTGCCAAATCCTCTATGTATTTAACATTCTACTTTGATTAACGCTGTGTGTTATGCAGTCAAGTCTACTCGTTCATATTAAAACCTATGTTGTATCCTCTGTTTCTATAACAGAGTGGATGGTCCCACAGCTGACTATTTATAGCATACACACAACACTAGGTCTGTGTAACAGGACTGACCGTCCATTCCTGACTTTTTCAAAATTAATTTACAGGAAGTGGGCGTCACTGGCAAGGCCAGCATTTATTGCCCATCCCTCATTGCCCTCGAGAAGGTGGTGATGAGCCACCTTCTTGAACCGCTGCAGTCCGTGTGGTGAAGGTACTCTCTCAGTGCTGTTAGGTAGGGAGTTCCAGGATTTTGACCCAGCGACGATGAAGGAACGGCAATATACTTCCAAGTCAGGTTGCTGTGTGACTTGAAGGGGAACTTGTAGGTGATGGTGTTCCCACGCGCCTGTTTCCCTTCTCCTTCTAGGTGGTAGAGGTCATGGGTTTGGGAGGTGCTGTCGAAGAAGACTTGGTGTGTTGCTGCAGAGCATCTTGTTGAAGGTACATACTGCAGCCACGGTGCGCTGGTGGTGGAGGGAGTGAATATTTAAGGTGATGGATGGGGTACCAATCAAGTGGGCTGCTTTGTCCTGGATGGTGTCGAGCTTCTTGAGTGTTGTTGGAGCTGCACTCATCCAGGCAAGTGGAGAGTATTCCATCACATTTCTGACTTGTGCCTTGTAGATAAAGGCTTTGGGGAGTCAAGAGGTGAGTCACTCGCTGCAGAATACCTAGCCTCTGACCTGCTCTTGTAGCCACAGTATTTGTGTGGCTGGTTCAGTTCAGTTTCTGGTCAATGGTGACCCCCAGGATGTTGATAGTGGGGGATTCAACAATGGTAATGCCATTGAATGTCAAGGGGAGGTGATTAGACTTTCTCTTGTTGGAGATGGTCATTGCCTGGCACTTGTGTGGTGCGAATGTTACTTGCCACTTATCAGCCTAAGCCTGAATGTTGTCCAGGTCTTGCTGCATGCGGGCACGGATTACTACACCATCTGAGGAGTTGCAAATGGAACTGTGTATAATAAGACTGACTATTTTGTCCTGTGTATACAACAGGACTGACAGTCCCATTACTGTCTGCGTGAAAGCCGATTTGTATAGATCAGGATGTTCAACAAATGTAAGTCGAGGTTTGTATATAATGTATTGCCTGAAAGGGTGGTGGAGGCAGACTCAATTGTAGCTTTCAAAAGGGAATTGGATAAGCACCTGAAGGAAAAAAATTTGCAGGACTATGGGGAAAGGGTGGGGGAGTGGGACTAGCTGAAATGCTCTTGTAGAGAGCTGGCATGGGCTCGACAGGCCAAATGGCCTCCTTCTTTGCTGTAATCATTCTATGATTCTAGTCAACAATACTTTATGTGTGGCCAAGAGTACCCCTGTGCAAATGATGACACTAGCATTCAACCCATTGGAAGACCTGTGATGTCAGTCATCACTTGGAAGGCTTCTTAATCATCAAAAACGGACCGAGGGACTGTGAAGAGGTATCAGTCACCCTTGGTCCACCCTTCTCTACCTGCTCAATGTGAAATTAGAAAGACATTCTCTTTCCCTTTAATTCCGCTACCTTAGAAGTTTGTGGAAAAAGTAATGATTGCTCTCTGACAAAGGAATAAATAAAAGGACTAAATAACCTCCCATGTATCGAAGAAGTGCCACACACTCCCCCAAATAGCTATGAATTCAGCCCCCTTACAAAATGACAAGTTCACCAATACCCTGACTGCCGCGGCCTGTGGGGGAGGTTGCTCTGGCTGGCTGTCTCTCTCCCGCAGTTTTGTCCTCACCCGGGTGACCCTGGAGAAGGAGCACGCGGTGTCCGCCAGTACACTTGAGGCCTGCCGTGACTGGTGGGCACCGCAGGGACTGGAGTGCATAGTGGATAATAGTAATAGCATTATTGAAGTTTTATAAGTTCCCTTTAGTTTTGTGGCTAAGTTCTTTATTAGTTGTGCCTCTTTATAAGAGGGAACTTTTGTTTTGTTTTGGGTGGGTGACACTGGGGCAACCCAATATCTCCTTAAGGGTTAGAACATAAGAACATAAGAAACAGGAGCAGGAGTAGGCCAATCAGCCCCTCGAGCCTGCTCCGCCATTCAATGAGATCATGGCTGATCCAATCTTGGCCTCAACACCACTTTCCCGCTCTCTCCCCATACCCCTTGACTCCCTTGTAGTTCAAATGTCTGTCAATCTCCGCCTTGAATATATTCAGTGACTCCGCCTCCACAGCTCTCCGGGGTAGAGAATTCCAAAGGTTCACGACCCTCGGAGGGAAGAAACTCCTTCTCACCTCCATCTTAAATGGGCGACCCCTTATTCTGAAACTATGCCCCCTATTTCTAGATACCCCCACTAGGGGAAACATCCTCTCAACATCCATTTTTTAGAAAAGAATACCCTGACTGCATGACTTCACCTGAGGAAGGGGCGATCGATAGCTCCGAAAGCTTGTGATTTCAAATAAAACTGTTGGACTATAACCTGGTGTTGTGCGACCTCTCAATTTTGCACCATCTAAGGCAGTGATTCACAAGACAGCGTTCCCTATCCACTGACACTCTGGATTAAGTAAAGCTTTCTTCTCTACTTGATAGAGTAGATAAAGAAAAACTATTCCCTCTTGCGAGTGGGTCAATATCCAGAGGTCACAGATTTAATATCATTGGCAAAAGATCTAGAGGGGAGATGAGGAGAAATTTGTCGTGATCTGGAACGCTCTACCCGAAAAGGTGGTGGAAGCCAATCGCAGAAATAATTTTAAAAGGGAGTTGGACAGATACTTGAGGATGAAGAACTAACAAACTTATGGACAAAAGCGGGGGTGTGGGACTGAGCACGACTGCTCTTTCAAAGAGTCAGCACAGGCACGATGGGCCGAATGGCCTCCTTCTGTGCTGTAAGTTTCTATGATTCCCTATTCCTTGTATTACAGAAATATCTTGGTGATTCTACTTACCTGTAACAAACTCCTACAGGAAAAAAATAAGCTGACAAAGAAGTAGTTATTGTGCAGTTAAATAAGACCCTGAAGTGAAAGCACTGACTCAAACTAGGGTAACTCGTTAAATTAATATAAATGAATAGAAAATTGAGGTTCGCTATAGGTTATCACTGGAAAGGGGTTGGTAGGTTGATATTTAATGGGGGTGAAGATGCAGGTCATCTGAGAGATAAGACCAAATGGTGGTACCCCATAACACAGTGGTGGCCATGGCAATGGTGAGAACAGCAGCAACAGTGGAGAAAAGCTAAAGAGTATTGTAAAGATTGAGGAACTATCATGTTGGGGAGCGGCACAGTTGATCATGATATGGGGCAAATGAAGTGGGGGGGGGGGCTGTTTGTACAGCCTTAACTTCAATGAAATTAATGACTCGTTTGTAGATGGTAGATGTAGTAAATGCTTTCAATCTGTGCACAAATATAATAAATCAGAAAAAAAAATTGATTGTTGCTTCAGGTTCGAGTTAATATAAAAAAATGCCGGTATGGCTATGTAGTTTAAATGTAAATGGGAAACAGATGCCTTTTGATTGAGGACATAAGGTGATGACATGATTGCAAAGGCACAGAGTTCATTCATTCGTCAGGGAGCAGCTGTTTCCCTATTCTTGTACTTGATCCCGATATACATTGCACTGAAATCAGGGCAGGGAAAGAGTTACTGTAGTTTAGATTCGCTATACTGGGGACAAGCAACAGCGAAATGGAAAGCCAAAATTGCTTGAAGCAAGTGTGTATCAAATGGAATGAGCCATGGTACATTGTGGTGGACATGCACTTTATTATCATATCATAATCATTCTGCAGTAAGATGGAACAACTTCAGCTGATTAGTTCTGAGTTGTAATAACTTGTTCATTACTCAACATATTAAGTCCAAGCACATTGGATGATTATTTATAATATATATATGGAGTATTGGGTTTTCTATAAAATTATGCTGATCATTGCGCTTTTCATAAGAACATTTATCGCTGTAGTATATATACGTACTGTCATAAATCGCAAGTAACAACTCAGGAAGTACTACTGAGCGGCCAGCTGGGGCGCCGTCCAGGGAGTATAAATACTCAGGCATGGGCCCACCTTGGGCAGAGACAATCTGGAAACAGGAAGCTAGTGACTGCTAACTAGACCTCCATGTTTTGTTACAAGTTGATTAAAGCCTTGCTTTATGTTCAAGTGCGTAGTGAGTCTTTATTACGTCACGTACAGTATAAGAAACTGCATTCCCTGTGTGCAGAACATGTTCAGATATTCTTTGGAATTTCTAATATATAAATGATATTTAATAAAAAGAAAGAAAGAAAGACTTGCATTTATATAGCGCCTTTCACGACCACCGGACATCTCAAAGCGCTTTACAGTCAATGAAGTACTTTTGAAGTGTAGTCACTGTTGTAACGTGGGAAACGCAAGCTCCCACAAACAGCAATGTGATAATGAGCAGATAATCTGTTTTTGTTATGTTGGTTGAGGGATAAATATTGGCCAGGACACCGGGGAGAACTCTGTATTTAAAATATATAGGAAGTATTTTAACCTGTATTTATCATAAACATACAAAGGCCCCTTTATTGATAACATACCTGAGATATTGTGGGGGTAATTTTCACTTTCGACATTGTGGATCGGCCACCCGTTAAATGCCCTACCTGAATATATCCTTTCCAATAACGCCAGTGGAATTAAAAATCGGCTGGGATGTACAGCAGGCTGCCAATCCACGCTAAAGTTCATGAATATGCCATCTGGGTCCTATTGATGTCAGGGGGCCCTGATTTGCACACCTTAATGAAACATCCACCCGTTTCGGGCAGGAGCTACGGCTGCCTATGTCTAGGCCCCGATCAAATTGGCAACCGGCAGAGCGACAGCAGGAGCAGGGTGGTAAGTTCTGCACTCCAATTTTCATCGCACTACCACCCTGTTCCCTCCAGCAAACAGGGATGAAGATTTCCACCAAGAACGGCTGGCATGGGAAGCAGAATGCCGCTGATGCGATGGGGGGGGGGGGGTGGGGGGGTGTTAATTTGTGGTCAGAGCCAAAGCACAATTTCAGTGGAAACCAAACTTAACTCTACGCCCAACTCATGATCAGGACTTTCGAGGTATTTGGAGCATAGGGTGGAATATACCTCCCCAATCTTTTGGTCTCGCCAACACTCCCAACCTCAATCAAAGCGCTGCTGGCATCTGAATCAGGGGGCAGTGGGGTGCTGCAAAGTGGGAGTGGGTGCACAGGTTTATTGTGGAGAAATGTGGAGAAGCAATAGTCTTAATGAAAAAGTCAGCCAGTAGGATCAGTGTTCGGAGGATCTGCTGATTTGCCGCCTCCCGTTCCCACATTAAAGCAGCACACTGCTCTGCACCCAACACAGACAGTAACACCGCCCTGGCACCCACATGCAAATACGGCAGCAAAAGAATGCCCTCCCAAATCAAACCAACGAGCCCTAAGCCAGAAGGTAGCAGCACTTGCCCAAGCAAAGCTGACTAGGGCTCCAAGATGACTTCCCACCCACAGCAGATAATGTGGCCACTAAAGAATGTAATGCAAGGGTCGCCAAAGGACTCAGCAGCCCAATCATCAAGCCTCCCTTCCCCAAGGTCATTCACAGTAACATCTACAGAACCCCACACAAGAATGACACCCCAAAGACAGGAAACAATCCGCTTTCAAAAGCCTTCTCGAAACCCACCTCCTCAACTGCACCTTAAGTCACCTCACCCAATCCTTTTCTTAATTTCCTGCCTGGCGTCTGGTCCTTGTTTGTAAAGCCCCTTAGCATGTTTTGCCAAATTAAAGTGTTGCTGTTGACAATGTTTAAAATACGACAATGTTTAAAAATCCACTACTGGTGAAGTAAGTGGAGGAACTCGCCACAGGCCAAACTAAAATAGCTCTATCATCAACATCCTGTGAATCCGACTGACATTCCTAGTGTGTTGAAGCTGGTATCAAAATACTAAATGAAGTATGTAGGTGTATTGCCATAGACAAAATCTCAGCTCAAGGTACAGCAACTCATGATGGATGGCAGCCCTACTCCCACCATTATTACCAAGGAAAGCTGACTGTCAACTTCAGAGAGACAAACCCATGGCAAGATGTGTGTTACCACTTCTTCTTTTTCTTCTTCTTAGGCAGTCCCTCAGAACCGAGGATGACTTGCTTCCACATTAAAAATGAGTTCTCAGGTGACTGATGAGTCCAATGCGGGACCTACAGCCTCTGTCACAGGTGGGGCAGACGGCGGTTGAAGGGGCGGGTGGGTGGGGTGCTTGGGTTGACGTGCGCTCCTTGCACTGCCTGCGCTTAGCTTCCGCTTGCTCCCGGCGAAGAGACTCGAGGTATTCAGCGCCTTCCGGATGCTTCTCCTCCACTTTGTGTGGTCTTGGGCCAGGGATTCCCAGGTGTCGGTGGGGATGTTGCACTTTTTCAAGGAGGCTTTGAGGGTGTCCTTGAAGTGTTTCCTCTGCCCACCTGGGGCTCTCTTGCCGTGTCAGAGCTCCGAGTAGAGCGCTGAAGCAATGGTGTCAACCTTGGCTCTGTAGTAGCGCTCTCGCCTCTGAGTCAGAAGGTCGTGGGTTCAAGTCCCACTCCAGAGACTTAAGCCCAAAACTAGGCAGACACTCGAGTGCAGTACTGAGGGAGTACTTCACTGGATTCTGTCTTTCAGATGAGATGTTAAACCGAGGCCCCATCTTCCCCATCTGCCCTCTCAGGTGTATATAAACGATTCCACGGTACTATTTCGAAGATGACTTGGGGAATTTTCCCTGCTGTCCTATCCAATATTTATCCAGCAACCAACTTCACTAAAAACAGACTATCTGGTGATTATCTCATTGCTGTTTGTGGGAGCTTGCTGTGCTCAAATTGTCTGCTGCGTTTCCTACATTACAACGGTGACTACACTTCAACAGTACTTCATTGGCTGTAAAGCGCTTTGGGATGTCACAGAATCACAGAATCCCCACAGTGCAGATAGAGGCCATTTCGGCCCATCGAGCCTGCACCGACACATATCCCACCCTATCCCCGTAACCCCACGTATTTAATCCCCCTAACACTAAGGGTCAATTTATCATAGCCAAATCAACCTAACCTGCACATCTTTGGACTGTGGGAGGAAACCAGAGCACCTGGAGGAAACCCACGCAGACACGGGGAGAATGTGCAAACTCCACACAGACAGTCACCCGAGGCCGGATTCGAGTCCGGGTCCCTGGCGCTGTGAGGCAACAGTGCTAACCACTATGCCACCGTGTTGTCCTGAGGTCATGAAAGGCGCTGTATAAATGCAAGTTCTTTCTTTCTTCTTTAAGATCTCCAGCGCTCCATGCATGGCTGAGCTCTACATGGACATGGGAAAAGTAAATCATGAACAGCTAACAATGTCTTATTTCTTTTAACCTGCTTTTTGCTATCAAAAGCTGTCACGCAAAATCTTCCTCCCATCCATCTATTCCACACCTCCTTCCCTTTAGGGCTTGTTTTCCCCTATTGCAGAAGGTAGCGATTGTAACCGATGTTTACTTTGTCAAAGTTGGTGATGTTTTTTGTTTGAGTGATGGGCCATATAGCCGACCTGGGGCACTGGGTGCAAAAATGGTTATTAAAAAAATGATAAGCGTCTGAATTAACCAAAACTTTGAAATAAATGTAACAGAAGTATATTGGTAATGATGAGCTTGTAGGCAATCATCATCCCTGGAGATCAACGCCTTGGTTTGATTAAATGTGGTTCCAGGCATAAAACAACACATCTACAATAAATGTTGCAGCTGGGATAGACCCTTTAGGTTAGCACTAGAAAGATCTGAAATATTACTGAGCTGGAAAGTAATCGTTCACAAATCCTTAAACAAATTAAGTCAAAATTCTTTGGCTTTTGGTAGAGAGAGCAATGGAATTCACATAACACTACAAAATGGGACAAACACACTTTTGGGTGCTATTGAATCTTGTCATGTGTCAATAAATTCTTTGCTTGTCCATTTTTGTTTGCCAAAGAAAGATTGTGTTGAGCATTTGCACAGGGCTCCTAACTACAAAAGAGCTTTGGGACAGGTGTAATTCAAATCGAAACTTTAATGGGAATTATTCGATGTATCGGTCAAGCAGCAAGTCACCCAAACTTAACTCGTTGTTCAAAAAAACTGCACACAACAACCTGGAATGTGAGGCTAAAACCAGAGACTGACAGTGTAAAATAAATAGGTCACCGAATAGACTTGAAAAGAGGATTTAAGTACACTGAGCGAAGCAAACAATCGACCTTCACTCACTCTGCCACAGCCTGCTATACCAACAATTAAAGCCGTGCCTTCTACAGTACAAAACAAACACTTCTGATGTTAAATAGCCCTGAGGGATCTCCAAACTACCCAGGCAGGCAGCCACAAAGCATGTTTTACCACTTTGTGCCCTCGTAACAAATTGATTCTAGTAGGCGTTGAAGAGAACATCTGCTTTTTCAACCAATTCAGATAGAGTAGGGTCTTTAATGTCTTTACACAGACCATTTCCATTCAACCAGTTTGCAATAATTATGTATGCAGCAAGTTCAAAACGCACACAGATAGAGAACAAATTGCAGAATGGTTTAGACATGTGTGCTTTTTATGTCTGTTTGGAGGTGTTCATTTTTTAAAAAGCAAAAATGCATTTTTTAACCCATTGTATAACACAACTCCTTATACTTTTTTTTCAGTCCAGCAAATTGTTTTCCTTGCTTTTTGGCATGTCCTTACATGAATTAAATGTTGTAAGATCACAATAACCAAAAACCTTTTGCAAAAATCAAAGTCGGGTTGCTTACTTGATACCATGATATAAGATTTTCCTTGTGTCAAAGAGCATATTGCAGCGTATTGGAGAATGACTGATGTATATTAATTCTTTGAAGAAGGTTGAAAATGCACTAATACACCTACATACTTCATTTAGTATTTTGTTACCAGCTTCAACGCACTAGCAATGTCAGTCGGATTCACAGGATTTTGATGATAGATCTTAAAGGGGTCGCTTTTTCAGTTTGGCCTGTGGCGAGTTCCTCCACTTACTTCACCAGTAGTGGATTTTTAAACATTGTCGTATTTTAAATATTGTCAACAGCAACACTTTAATTTGGCAAAACGTGCTAAAGGGCTTTACAAACAAGGGCCAGACACCAGGCAGGAAATTGAGAAGAGGATCGGGTGAGGTGACTAAAGGTGCAGTTTAGGAGGTGGGTTTCGAGAAGGCTTTTGAAAGCAGGGAGAGATGTGGCAGGCCAGAGGACTTTAGTGGGCTCCACAATTGACAGTGTAGTAGTGCTTGAAGGAAACATACAGATAGCCAGTGTCTGAAGAGCAGAGGCTAAGAGTTGGGATGTAGGGCTGGAGAAGGTTGCAGAGGTAGGGTGAGGCAAGGCATTGAGGGAGTTATAGACAAGAATAAAGGTTGTGAAATCAATGTGTTGGGTGATGGAGGCTGGCAATGATAGGGACAATAGGGGCTTAGTACAGGGTAGAGTGTGAGAGGCTAGTTTCCAGATAAATTGGAGTTTGTGTTAGGATGGGAGGCCAGTAAGGTGACAAAGGTGTGAATGGGAGTCTCGGTAGTGGAGATATAGGTGTGGGGGGAGGGGATGATATAGCAGAGATGGAATTAAGTGGTGTTTTCATCTCTCATGTAAAATAGCTTTTGGTAGAGAACTTGCTTTGGCTTATTTAGATAAAACACTCCAATGCACGCAAATAGAAGGAGAAACAGAAATATCAAATTATCAAACACGTCAGCAAGATATCTGGGGAGCATCCCTATGTTCGTGCTAATGTTGGATAACAATCCTAATGTCCCCCAACACCAGTGAAAACTCAGGGCACTGATGGGTTAAAAGAAACAAAATCTGAGATGTTTCTAGAGTCAAGAAAATATAATTTTCTTTTTCAATATAAGTCTTGCAATTCTTAATTTTATTGTGATGTCATCAATGCAACACAACAAGTACTCTTCTAAAGAAAGAAAGACTTGCATTTCTATAGCGCCTTTCACGACCACCGGATGTCTCAAAGCGCTTTACAGCCAATGAAGTACTTTTGAAGTGTCGTCACTGTTATAATGTGGGAAACGCAGCAGCCAATTTGCACACAGCAAGGTCCCACAAACAGCAATGTGATAATGACCAAATAAACTGTTTTAGTGATGTTGGTTGAGGGATAAATATTGGCCCAGGACACTGGGGATAACGCCCCTGCTCTTCTTCGTGCCATGGGATCTTTTACATCCACCTGACAGGGCAGACGGGGCCTCAGTTTAAGGTCTCATCCGAAAGACAGCACCTCCGACAGTGCAGCACTCCACTGGAGTGTCAACCGAGCTTTATGTGCTCAAGTCCCTGGAGTGGGATTGTGAACCCACAATCCTTCTGGCTCAGGAGATGAGTGTGCTACCAACTGAGCCACAGCTGACACTAAAATGAATCTGTGATGGCATCATTAACTGTGAATTCCTACTGTGGTACTGTTGCTTAACAACACTAACTGGCACCAGAAATAGCAAAAGTGAATCAATACAAATTATGACTTTAGTGGCTTATCAAATGTAGAGACTTTATTACAATCTGACTCTTAGTGTGTGACATGATAGCCGAACATGCCAATCGCAGCTTTCAATCTAGACTTCTAATATTCACCGGCAATTTTTACCAACCTGAAGAAAAGTCAGTTGATTCAACAGTTTAGTTAACAAGATAGATGAATTGACACAAATAGAAATAAATGGGTATGATCTGATAGTCGTTACAGAGAATTGGCTGCAAGGCGACCAAGGCTGGGAACTGAATATTCAGGGGTATTTGACATTTCGGAAGGATAGGCAGAAAGGAAAAGGAGGTGGGGTAGCTCTGTTAATAAAGGATGAGATCAGTGCAGTGGTGAGAAATGATCTTGGCTCGGAAGATCAAGATGTAGAATCAGTTTGGGTGGAGATAAGAAATAATAAGGGAAAGAAGTCACTGGTGGGAGTAGTCTATAGGCCCCTAACAGTAGCTACACTGTAGGACAGAGTATAAATCAAGAAATAATGGGGTATTTGTAAGAAAGGTACTGCAATAATTGTGGGCAATTTTAATCTTCATATAGATTGGACAAATCAAATTGGCAAAGGTAGCCTTGAGGACGAGTTCATAGAGTGTATTCAGGACAGTTTCTTAGAATAATAATAATGGTTATGGAACCAACCAGGGAACAGGCTATTTTAGATCTGATAATGTGTAATGAGACAGGATTAATTAATGATCTCATAGTAAAGGATCCTCTTGGTAAGAGTGATCATAACATGATAGAATTTCACATTCAGTTTGAGGGTGAGAAACTTGGGTCTGAAACTAGTGTCTTAAACTTAAATAAAGGCAATTACAAGGGTTGGCAAAGACAGAGTTGGCTAAAGTGGACTGGGAAAATAGATTAAAAGGTAAGATGGTAGATAAGCAGTGGCAGACTTTTAAGGAGATATTTCATAACTCTCGACAAAGATATATTCCAGTGAGAAAGAAAGACTACAAGAAGGATGAACCATTCGTGGCTAACTAAGGAAGTTAAGGAGGGTGTCAAATTAAAAGAAAAGGCATACAATGCTGCGAAGATTAGGGGTAAGCCAGAAGATTGGGAAATTTTTAGAAACTTGCAAAGGATGACTAAAAAAATTATAAAGAGGGAGAAAATAGATTATGAGCATAAACTAGCAAGAAATATAAAAACAGACAGTCAGAGCTTCTACAAGTATATAAAAAGGAAGAGAGTAGCTAAAGTAAACATTGGTCCCTTAGAGGATGGACTGGGGAATTAACAATGGGAAACAAGGAAATGGCAGAGACTTTGAACAACTATTTTGTATCTGTCTTCATGGTAGAAGACACTAAAAGCATCCCAATAATAGTGGAAAATAAAGGGGCAAAAGGGAGGGAGGAACTTAAAACAATCACTATCACTAGAGAAAAAGTACTAGCCAAACTAATGGGACTAACGGCTGACAAGTCCCCTGGACCTGATGGCCTGCATCCTAGGGTCTTAAAAGAAGTGGCTGCAGAGATAGTGGATGCATTGGTTGTAATCTTCCAAAATTCCCTAGACTCTGGAAAGGTCCCAGCGTATTGGAAAACCGCAAATGTAATGCCCCTATTCAAGAAAGGAGGGAGACAGAAAGCAGGAAACTATAGGCCAGTTAGCCTAACATCTGTCATTGGGAAAATGCTGGAATCCATTATTAAGGAAGTAATAGCAGGACATTTAGAAAATCATACCACAATCAAGCAGAGTCAACATGGTTTTATGAAATGGAAATCGTGTTTGACAAATTTATTTGAGGATGTAACAAGTAGGGTGGATAAAGGGGAACCAGTAGATGTCATGTATTTGGATTTCCAAAAGGCATTCGATAAGATGCCACATAAAAGGTTGCTGCACAAGATAAGAGCTCATGGTGTTGGGTGTTATATATTAGCATGGATAGAGGATTGGCTAACTAACAGAAAACAGGGAGTCGGGATAAATATGTCATTTTCAGGTTGGCAAACTGTAACTAGTGGGATGCCACAGGGATCAGCTGGGGCCTCAACTATTTACAATCTATATTAATGACTTGGATGAAGGGACTGAGTGTACTGTAGCCAAATTTGCTGACAATACAAAGATAGGTGGGAAAGCAAGTTGTGAGGAGAACACAAAGGGCTGGATTTTCAATGACCCATGAAGTCGGGTTTGGAGGCGTGTGGGGGGGTTAAAGTTGCAGATTCGGGGGTCCCGACCCCATCCCAACTCCATTCCGCCTCCACGCAATTTTGACAAAATTGGTCATGGGGTTCCCGACTCCATCCCGCCTCCAAGAGGCGGGAGAGGCCATTAAAGCCCTTAACAAGCCCTAAATTGGCTCTGTAATGCCATTTTGAAACATTTGAGCTAGTTTAACCCTTTTCCGACGTCAAGTACACCTGATGTGAAACACGCCAGTGAAACCTGGCGGGAGCACAAGTGGTTAGCTGACTATCAGCTGCAGGTCCACTATTACAACGGAGATGTGATGAAGGTAGTAGTACTATTAGGTCTGAAAGTCGCCTCTGATGCTGCTGCATTGAATGTCTTCAGAGACTGCCTGGGAGGACTTGGTTGCAAAAGAAATTCTCTCTCTCTCTCTCTCTCTCTTTCCCCCTCTCTTTCTCTCTCTCTCTGAGATGCTGCTCATTTTGCATCCAGGTCCTCTCACAGCAAAGGCCAGGCAATCTCTGAGACCAGGCAGTCTCTGACCTGCAATGATGACATCATCAGAGGCGACTTTCAGACTGAAACCATTAATTGGTTCATGGGTTCCCACATGCTGGAACTCAATTGCCCATTAAGTGAAAATTGCATCCATCTCCCACATCCAATTGCAGGCGGGTGGATAACACGAAATGCGGATAACACGACCCCAACCCGCCCCAGTATCAAAATCGAGCCCAAAGAGTCTGCAAAGTGATATAGATAGGTTAAGTGAGTGGGCAAAAATTTGGCAGATGGAGTATAATGTAGGAAAATGTGAGGTTATCCACTTTGGTAGGAAGAATAGAAAAGCAAAATATTATTTAAATGGAGATAGACTACAGAATGCTGCAGTACAAAGGGATCTGGGTGTCCTTGTACATGAAACACAAAAAGTTAGCATGCAGGTATAGCAAGTAATTAGGAAGGCAAATGGAATGTTGGCCTTTATTGCAAGGGGGATGGAGTATAAAAGTAGGGAAGTCTTGCTGCAACTTTACAGGGTGTTGGTGAGACCACACTTAGAGTACTGCGTACAGCTTTGGTCTCCTTATTTAAGGAGGGATATACTTGCATTGGAGGCAGTTCAGAGAATGTTCACTAGGTTGATTCCTGGGATGAAGGAGTTGTCTTATGTGGAAAGGTTGAGCAGGTTGGGCCTATACTCATTGGAGTTTAGAAGAATGAGAGGTGATCTTATTGAAACATATAAGATTCTGAGGGGGCTTGACAGAGTAGATGCTGAGAGGATGTTTCCCCTCGTGGGGGAATCTAGAACTAGGGGGCATAGTTTCAGAATAAGGGGTCGCCCATTTAAGACGGAGATGAGGAGGAATTTCTTCTCTCCGAGGGTCGTGATTCTTTGGAACTCTTTACCCCAGAGAGCTGTGGAAGCTGAGTCATTGAATATATTCAAGGCTGAGATAGACAGATTTTTGAACTATAGGGTAGTCAAGGGTTACAGGGAACAGGCAGAAAAGTGGAGTTGAGGCCAAGATCAGATCAGCCATGATCTTATTGAATGGCGGAGCAGGCTCGATGGGCCTGAATGGCCTACTCCTGCTCCTATTTCTTATGTTCTTATTTGCAGCTTTGAACATTTTTTTCCCATGCATTTGCCTGCATCTGATTTAGAGAAATTTCCAAAGTATCTAATGCCTACTGAGAGAGAGAGAAATTTCCAATGTACCTCACAGCTAATTCCCTCGTATCGAAAGAGAGGTGAGGAGACCTTGCTCTGATTTTTAACTCCAGGTGGATTCCCCGCTCACGCCTCAGTTCAAATTACAGTTGGGTCTCAATTATGTCATCGGGCCGCAATATGCATGTGTAAAGAAGGACCCCGTTGGCTCCGGGCGCGTGTCTTTGCTGCCTGCTCAGGAGAGCCGGTTAAAATTGCAGATGTTGCGATCAGGGCGGCTTTTGGACAGGCAAGAGCCAGGGCGATTGTAACTGCCCACCCAACAGGTTTCTGCTGAGCGAGTAGGGTTAAAAGAAGTCCAATGCAGCTCACATCTACTGTTTCTGATGTTGCTGAGTGTATAAATGCCTCAAAAATCAAATTCAGAAGAGCTTTTTTTAGACTTTTCATGCTAATCAATTTTGTATGAGAGTCTAGATTGCCTTCGTCAAAATACAGTAACCACAGAGACAGTAGTGATGATGGCTGTGACATATTCTGGATTAAGCCTAAGCGATAGCATGAGGATCATAACTGAATTCAGTAAATGCATGAGATGTTACTGTAGTATGATCTGATTAGAATTTCCATTTTACTTTACCCCACCTTTTCAAAAAATCCAAAATCTTTGAAGGGTGTGCTCTTTACAGCAAAATATCTTAATGGTAACAACTGCACACCAGGAAACAGCAGGCTTGTTAAACCCCTGGGTAGGTATGGCAACTATCTTCTGCTAATTGCGTGAATAGCTTAACGATTTTGTTATAAAAGAGTAACTGTTTTAGATTTTCCTCTTTGGGGCGGAGTTTCGGTGGGGCAGTACTTCCGCCCACTCCTCGCTAACGCCAACCCATTTTCCTGAGTCAGGGGCTCACTAGACATGCACAGCAGGCTCCCAACAGGATTCCCACTGTCAACAGGGAGCTGGCCAGGGCTAGCCAGGAAACCTCAGTCGGAAATGCTGTTGAAGCATCCAAAAATCTGACAAAGGAAATAAAAGGGTAAAAGCTCCCGGAGATCTGATTGAAGCCTCTCACTGTGAGGCCATCAGCAGGTAAGTCTCTGGGGCCTCCGAGGCCCTTTCCCTCCATTTGGGTATTCACCCACTGCTCCTCAGGGCCAGCACCACCTTCACACGGCGTCCCCGGAAGTGGCGGTAAGTACGGCAGAGAGCAGTTAATTGGCTGGGTCCGCAGGCCCCACACTCTTGCCACTATTTACATGCGGCAGGTAGAGAAGGTGCAGGCAGCAGGGTGGAGAGGGTGCGGGGGCCGGGGGGGTACTGATCCCGGTTGGGTGGTGAGGCAGCGGTAAGCCTAACCACTCAAACTTTTGGGCGGGATGGCAGAGGAGAATTCCATCCCCCCCCCCCCCCCTCCACCCATTCTATCTAAAGAACACATTAAACAGAAATAAAAACGCAAACAGATGATCCTAGTTTAATAAGCCTGTGATACCCTCTGTCCATGCCACCCTTCAACTTTGCACTGCGTCGGGTCGGAGTTTGGTAGTTGCTAGCCCATTTAACTCCACCCAGACTGCAATGCATTATTCTAATCGAAGCTCAATCAGTGACAAAGAAGGAAAGTGAGAATAATTCGTTACGAATTGCTGATGAGTTCCTGAGTCATTCACATACCCAAAGACTGTGGTATAGAATGTGAGAGATGTGCTGTCCTCTTGACCAAAATCGTTTCTATTGAAAATTCATCACTTCCCTTTTCTTTAAGTGTTAAACTAACTTTCACATTTATGTGAGAACCTGACCTGCCTTACGTAAATTTCCTTACTTGATGATAGAAGAGGAAAGGGTTTTCTGCTACTCAAAGTAAAGGATGTCCATGCTGAAAATTGGGTGTGTTTCTAAACTTTTTGTGCATGTTACCTGCATTAAGCACTGCCGGGTCAGTATAGAATGGATTGCATATAGAGTAAGACTCAGAGGGGGAGAAATTCAGTGTCGCCCCATTTGGGGCGCAATTATCGGCCGGGCGCAAAGATTAGCGCCTGGCGCTAATTATCGCCACCGACTGCAAACTTGACTTTTATCGCCCCTGGAGGTGATTGGAGCGCTAAATCAGGCGCTACACACCTGTCTTAAGGCGCAAAGGCCGAGGAGCGAGGCGCTACCTCAGAGCGCTGGCGAAGCTCATGTGATGTCAGTCAGCAATGGAACACACACACAATGGCACGGGCCAGTTCTTAAAGGGGAGGGTTGATCTTGCTTTCCATCCACATCCTGCTCATTGCAGCCTTGAATCTCGGCCTGGAAAGAGCTGTACATCAAATCTGCTGGAAAGAACAATGGAGAGTACCAGGGAAAGAGCTCCGAGTGCAGCCCCCACAGTCTCTTCTAAATCGATACAAGGAAAGGGAAATCAAAATGAACCTGCAAAGTGCTGCTCAGTACCCAAAACTCCCTCACACAGCGTTGAATCTCTCCAGAAGTCTCTCTCTCTCTCTCTCTCAGAAAGCGTGGTTCAAAAATGTCACCAACAATAAAAGGCAGGAAGCGGTCGCCTTTAAATAGCGCTCCCCCAGTCCCTTCCTGACTGCAAAACGCTCCCCTCAACCTGTCGTTGCTAGCGGCAGGCGGTAAGGCAGGGGGCGCCACTCAATATCCGCTCCGGGGCGATACCGGGGTGTTGCGCACTCGACTGACGTCACGATCTGCCGGCGCAGGAGATCATGGCGGTAGTGTTTAGCGCCGCCGCAAAATGTCTAGTTAATTTCACGAGCGGCACAAACATGGCCGCGCCTGGGCGCTAGATGATTTGCGCCCCATTAGCGCCCTCTTAAGGCGCTAACGGGAGGCGCAACCAACTGAATTTTTCCCCCAGAAGATCATTACCGTGTTACACCAATATGAATTTTTTCCATTTCTCACATCAACTATCTTTATGACTTCTTTGAGTCAGGTTGCCCATTTGGCGTTGTATTACTTGCAGTTTTGTGTCCTTTAGCAACTGAATTGTGACTGCCCAAACTAACTTCATTAGGATCTTACAGCTGTCAGAGTGATCACTTTAAGTCAGATTCAAAACTAAGCCTCCGTTTTAACCCACTGCATCCTTCAAATCTTCATATACTTAGCAAAATTTGACCGCTTTTGATGAAATATAATGAGTCGATCTGTTCCTTTACAGGGATAGTCCTAGCCACCGTTAAAGCATTGAGATATATGGGCAGGTTGTCAGTCCCCTGTAAGGTATGACTGGAACAGCACCACAACAGCCTAGCATTTAAGTCAGATCTCCATGCTTCGGCCCAGGAACACAAGAGCTGTAACATTCTGTATCAGTTCAAGAATTCAATTCAGCAGCAAAGCTTAACCCTCCTACTCTTCCTGCGTACCGAACTCACTTCAACTGTGTCGCCTGGAAATCAGACCCTTGTTCGGATCAAAAGATAACCGTTGGTTGCTGAACCAGGAATGTTGGAGCACGCGCTAGGCCATGGCAAGGCTCACAGCAGGATCCTTGGTTCTCCAGTATGGATTCTCTGGGGATTTCTGTGCTCTCAACAGCTACCAAGTTTAATTTTCTGAGACATATGTCCTCATTACATTTGTCTCTGGCTGTTCCCTGTTGTTCAGCCAGCTAATGTGCAAAAAAAAGTCCTATTTCTTCCAAATTAAGCAGATTAAATGAAGTCTTTAAAATCCACTTATTACATAACTTTGACAGGTGATTAAGAGAGTACCATAGAACAAGTGAAAGGAGTGATTACTGAGAGAAACCTTAGACTCTTTCTTCTTTTCTTTGCTTTGAGACAGCCCGAGTTCTGCAAGCTTTGTTTCACCATCTCTTTCTAATTAACTCAAGGACCCAGTTTACTGCTCGCTGAACAGACACCAGGAGAATTAGGCAGCTCCTCCAGATGCACACTGGGAGGGAGGTCAGGGTCATCTGATTAATCCTCTCACGGACACTATAATCTGTTTAAAAGTTTGAACAAAATGCTCCCCGAGATGGCACAAACCTATCTTTTCGTTCTAACCACGGCTCTGTGCAACTCTCTATCTGCGAGGTATTGTGTGAGGGGGGGAGGGGGGAAAGACAATGGAATCCAATAATGCTTAATGGCTTTGACGGTTATCTGTGAAATAATTAACAAGGACAAATTCAGTCATAAGTTTACAGCAGCCAGAGGTGGGATGGACTTGACCCCTTACATTGCTCAATAAAAGATCTGCTCGGCATGTGAGTGCAGTTAATGCTGTATCTAGCAACTTAACCCTTACCTGCTTTACCTGTGTAGTAAAGCTAGGCTGACACTCCAGTGCAGTGCTGAGGGAGTGCTGCACTGTCGGAGGTGCCGTCTTTCAGATAAGACATTAAGCCGAGGCCCCGTCTGCTCTCCCAGGTGGACGTAAAAGATCCCACGGCACTATTTCGAAGAAGAGCAGGGGGAGTTATCCCCGGTGTCCTGGGCCAATATTTACCCCTCAACCAGCATAACAAAAACAGATTATCTGGTCATTATCACATTGCTTTTTGTGGGATCTTGCTGTGCGCAAATTGGCTGCCACGTTTCCTACATTACAACAGTGACTCCACTTCAAAAGTACTTCATTGGCTGTAAAGAGCTTTAGGACATCCGGTGGTCATGAAAGGCGCTATAGAAATGCAAGTCTGTCTTTCTTTTAGTTCTTTACCTCATTGGAGGAGGTAAACCCAGGCTGTATTTCCAATGCCAAAACCATCGCCAGGAATTTCCTCGGGAGTTCTTCCCGACTGACGGCGTAACTTTTGGCGGGAACTCGGCTTGCGCCATAAGTTAGGGCAGCCAATCGGGAGAACTCCCGAGCAAATTCCCAGCGATACGTTACAACCAGCTTTTCCGCTAAGTTGCGCGACTAGTTGTGTGGAGATCCTGCACGGGCCGCTTGCTGGTTTTTTGCGTGAAATTTTGAAGGGGCCGTGCAACCCGTTAAAAGGTACCGTGCACTCAAAAGAAAATTCAGGGCAACCTTGTGTACAACGTTGGTGTTTGCTAATTTGCTCCCAGCTCCCACAATAGCTAAAGTTGTACACACATAGGTGCAGGTAATTGCTTAACCTGTGCACCAGATGGCCTTGTTCTAGGATACCATATCTAAGTTATCTGTTTGCTCCTTCCGCACAGCATTTCGCCTTGATACATCACCATCCCCAATAGATAGAGACTCCATACAGTGAGTAACCCTTGCCCTGTGAAATAAGCACAAACTCGTTCAATGGCACAGTGTATTATTCTGACATTTCTTGAATCAAGGGGACAACCGTCTAGAGGTACTGTAACAGACAGTAAGGGTTAAAACTCTCGGCACTGCAGAATCAGTCGTACCACTGTCAGTTAGTACCTTAACACGGGATGGAATTATTAATGCCATTTGGTAATTAATGTTGTATTAGACAAGATAGATCCAAGAATCATTTACTAGAAGGACAAAGGTAACACTCTCAATTGTGTTTACTAGCCCCAGACACCCAAGACCTTGCAGGAAAGATCGTGATCTGAGGTTTTCCCATGTTAAAATTATCAAGAAACTTTAAAAAGCTTGTACTGGCAAAGAAAAGTAATGGCAAGCGCATTTCAACTACATTGGCAATCTTTCCAGTATTTTAATGGGAAATAAGTTATTACACAGTCTGTTACAGATCATTATATATTACCACTTTATCTTAATTTGACATGTGTTAGACTCCCTATTTGTCCGTTGGCACAGTTGAGAATGGAAGGATAATCTTTATTACATTATTCTAGCAAGGGGTTTAATGCTGAGTGCTTCATGTAAAATTCCTGCTTACAGTCTTTAACCCATTTAAAGTAAACAGGTTAACGACACGTTCAAATAACAAAGAGAGATTGGGATTATATAACACATTTTTCAGAGACATCTCAAAGCATTTCACATACAAAGAATTCACTTTGAAGTGCAGTGATTAGTATTATGTGGGTAAACACGGCAGCCATTTTGCACACAGCAAGATCCCGCAAAGGGCAATGGGATGAAAGATCAGTAACTCTGTTTTTTGGTTGAGGGAGGAATATTGGCTGCGATAACACTCTCTCTCTTTTTGATTAGTGTCATGGGATCTTCAACATTGATTTGAGTAAGTAGACAGGCTTGAGATTAACATCTAATCTGGAGGACCAAAGGAACTCCGCACTCCTGGAGCACCAGCCTGGGTTAGCTGTTGGAGTAGGATTTAAACCCACAGCTTTCTGGCTCAGAGGCAGAAGTGCTGCCGAGCTGACATACTTGCACAAACAAATAGCACACAAAGTCATTTTACATGAATACGTGAAGTACTACACTGCCAAAGGAAATTAAATCCCTAAGCATGCAATCACTATATAAATCGGGTAGAAATTGGTCTTGCTCCGTAGCGCAAAACGGGCGGTATCACCTGTACCGTCTGTATAATATATAGTGATTGTTTAATCTCTGGATAAGGGACAGTTGCAATCTTGACAATGTATAGTGACAGTAGTCCCCATGGTGAATATATCATCTCTGTAATATTTTGTCACTGGGTAATCTTTCTATCGTGTATAGTAACTGCATAATCTCTATTGTCTGTGTAATATATATACTTCAGTTAAAGTAATAAATGGTGTTGCCTGCCATGCTTCGGCTCTGCAAGTCCAAATTCTAACTACATCGTATTGTAGAAGCTACAATTTTCCTTGAATCCAATGCCTCAATGCCAAAACACCAGTGAAAACCCTCGAGTGTAATATATTTCTGTCTTCCCTCTCCCACAGGTCTAAGGATGGCACTGTTCCAGCACTGGAGCATGTGATAGCTGAGGTTGCAACAAACGAAAGTTTCTCAGCTACTGCTGTAAGTCTGGCCGTAAAAGTGCTTTGCACTAAAACTGCTTTGCCTTCGGTTTTTTTTTCCAACTCTTCGCGGCGACACCGAGAAAGAAACAATCAAGACTTCTGTATTCCCCTTAAAGAACTAAAAGACTTCTGCAAATTGTGCGAGATGGACCAAGCCTTAAGTTCCTCCTCCTCCTATCATTTTCTGTTACATAACTTTGCAGTAAATCACTACAGACTCTTCCCCCCCTGGGGGTCACAATAAGGCAAATTCTGTATGAAGACGTGCAGCAAACAAAAAAAAGGCTGGTGAGAAACTATAATCCTCCAGTACTTTTGCCAGCGGCGCATTTCTGTTTTCATCTGTGGAGATAATGCTTATCAAATTCCCCCCACCCTCTGCCACAGCCTGCTCCCCCAAAGCAAGAGAGTCTTATAGACCTCACTGGTTGATGTGACGTTGTACTGGTGGTTGCAGGCTTACCCTGAACATGCTTAGACATTAATTAATACCACGATGATGCCTCAAGCTATTTTTCTGACTTCACTTTTTAAATAAAAGCTTCTTGGTTTACGCACACTCAGGTGAAAAAGGCAGGTGATTATACAGAACCTTTCCACACAAAAAAAACAGAAAAATTGTAAGCAAATCAGCTCAGGAGAGCCCTGCCCTCCCCCACCCTTATTACACACATCCTTGCCAATAAATGTCCTACTTTATGATCACTGCTGTTTGCCTCTCAATACCTGCAATCACTCCTGATTTTTCAATGTTTAAGATGTCGCTATGAAAATCTTCACGTTACCAAAAAATACCTAGTGCAGTTTTCTGAGTCAACTGTGGCTCAGTGGTAGAACGCTCATCTCTGGGTCAGAAGGCTGTGGGTTCAAGTTCCATTCTAGAGACTTGAGCACATAATCCAGGCTGACACTCCAGTTCTGCATGCTGCATTGTCAGAGATTCCGTCTTTCAGATGAGATGCTAAACTGAGGCCCCAACAACCTTCTCAGGTGGCACTATTTGAATAAGAGCAGGGGTGTTCTCCCCAGTGTCCTGGCCAGCATTTATCCTTCAAC
The DNA here is from genome assembly GCA_030390025.1 of Squalus acanthias. Taxonomy (NCBI): domain Eukaryota; kingdom Metazoa; phylum Chordata; class Chondrichthyes; order Squaliformes; family Squalidae; genus Squalus; species Squalus acanthias. Next base: position 12,934,125 of record CM059435.1, on the reverse strand, counting down.
CAACATCACTAAAACAGATTATCTGCTCATTATCTCATTGTTGTTTGTAGGACCTTGCTGTGCACAAATTGGCTTACGTGTCACAGTGACTACACTTCAAAAGTACTTCATTGGCTCTAAAGTGCTTTGGAGCATCCGAAGCTTGTGAAAGGTGCTATATAAATGCAATTCTTTCTATCTATTCGCCTATTTCCTTCATGTGTTAAAATATAACTTTTATTCCATTAATTCAATGTAGACACGCATCCATGGTTTATAAGAGTAAATCCAGCCACCCAGTAAGAAGCCACCGCTCACAATACTCCAAGCGTGGTCTAACCGAGGTTTTCTATAAATTTAACACTACCTCCCTGCTTTTGTATTTGATTCCTCCAGAAATGAACGCCAGTACTTTACTTGCACTATGTCCTTACTTGCTACGTTTAACGATTTATGCAACTGTATTCCCAGATCTCCTTGCTCCTCTACCTCATTTAGTTTCTTACCTTCCATGGACTAAGTGGCCTTCTTCCTCTTACCAAAATGAACCACCTCACATTTTGCCACGTTGAATTTCATTTGCCATTTATCTGCCCTCTCTTGCAAGACTGTTTAGGCCTTCCTGTTTTTTGTTGCGGTCCTCCACATTATTACACCCTACAAATTTGGTACTTCCCGGAGCCTTCAGCTGGGCGGCCTAGGTGCCTGCTTGAATCAGGTGGGAGTCTCAATGCAGCACACAAATTGGGGCTCCTATGATGTGCATAGGACCCCAGCACAATTTCAAGGAACATCTGGATGCAGCAGGAAAAGATAAGTTCAGAATTATTTCTGTGGGGCCAAGAGGAGCAGGAGTGCTCCTCCAGGCACCACAAGAATACTGCGGGCCACTGCAGGCCCAGGCTCCCCCAACTCCCTGATCGACCCCTGCCCCTCCCCGCCCCCCAGCCCCATGACCTATTTGCCTGCCGGCTGGCTCGGACTCTGGGCTGCCTGGTATTGCAGTGGCGCGGAGCTGCTAAGCAGCAGTAAGGCACCCGTTGTGGGGTGGGGTGGGGGGGGGTCCGTACATGGTATTGAGGCCCGGCCCTCAAAATGGGCTGGGCCTCCCGCTGGCAGGAACGGGTGGATGTTCCTCCCACCGCCCACCCGTTCCGCGATGAGAGCTAACATCTACCCCAGTTTAGAGAACTTACCTCTTTGACCAAGCTTTCGGTCACCTGTCCCAATCTCTTCACGGGGCTCGTGTCAAATTCTGTCTGATAACGCTCCTGTGAAGGCCTTGGGATGTTTTTAACTACGTTAAATGCGCTATAGAAATACAAGTTGTTGTCATGCAGAGGGTGGTGAATGTATGGAATGGGCTGTCAAAGGAGGTAGGGGCTGCTTATATCAGCGAATTGAAGAGAGAATTGGGTGAGTAGTTGGAGGCAAATTTGATCGAAGAGTATGAGAGGTATCATGGGATATGATAATTCCCAAACACAGGGATCGCAGTGGTCTTTTACAGTCCTTTATATTCCCATGTTTCTACCTCATTGTTTTGTTCAGTATTTTTCTGCTACTTTTCTTTCAGGCGAGCTTATACCAATCTGCACTAAACCAGCACATCAAACTATTTATACATTTATCAGACTCGACTCTGTTAAATTGTAACGCGCACTGTGCTTACACTCGAGTCAGTCTGTACTGACACTGGGTTTACAAAGGTATTATCAGACGTTGAATTGCTCTTGGCGAATGGGGTCAATGTATGAACTTTGGCAGGAGACGGAGCTGAAATATGAAGGGCCGTGCCACGCAACACAATGCCGACTCCAGCTGCCCGGCAGCAAATTAAGTTTCTTTACGATGAGCTATATTTTTTTTAATTGTTGAAGTGATCTCAGAAGTTAAGCACTTTATAGCCAGTTGTATTTTCAACTGGCACCATTGATCTTGGTCGTATGGATATACCACGCGATCCAGTATTCATTTTGAATGCGAGGGAAGGATTGTTGCAGGACCCTTGATGATTTTCAGTTTGCTGTTTAATACATTACAGCTTAAGCCAAGAAGCCAGTGAACTTTGTGACACTGTGACAAATGCATAAAAGGTTTCTAAATACTTATGTAGGATAAACTGTGTCAAACAAGGCAAATTATCGATCCAGTGAGACTGTGTAAGTAGTATGAAACCCTAACGTCATGGGGAGGAGTTATTTCGAAACATAGAAAAATAGGAGCAGGAGTAGGCCATTCGGCCCTTCGAGCCTGCTCCACCATTCAATATGATCATGGTTGATCCTTTATCTCAATACCATATTCCCGCGCTCTCCCCATACCCCTTGACGCCTTTTGCGTCTAGAAATCTATCTATCTCCTTCTTAAATATAATCAGTGACTTGACCTCCACAGCCTTCTGTGCTAGAGAATTCCACAGGTTCACCACCCTCTGAGTGAAGAAATTTCTCCTCATCTCAGTCCTAAATGTCCTACCCCGTATCCTGAGACTGTGACCCCTCGTTCTAGCTTATTTGATAAGCTCACCTTAAGTTAAAACTATACGGCCTGGAAAAAATTGTTTGTGTTGCTTGTGGTTCTAGGGGTCCCAAACTCATGGTGCATCACACTAAACATTTTGGGAGTAGCAACTGAGTGAATAACTCTGTTCGACAAGAACTCACTTTTATAGTGCCTTTCTCATAGTTACATAGAATTACATACAGCACAGAAACAGGCCGTTCTGCCCAACTGGTCTATGCCATTGTTTATAAGAACATAAAAAATAGCAGCAGGAGTAGGCTATTTGGCCCTTCGAGCCTGCTCCGCCATTCAATAAGATCATGGCTCATCTTCTACCTCAAATCCACCTTTCCGCACTATCCCCATATGCCTTGAGTACCTTTAGTATCCAAAAATTGAACTCTGTCTTGAATATATTCAACGACTGAGCATCCACAGCCCTCTGGGGTAGAGAATTCCAAAGATTCACAACCCTTTGAGTGAAGAAATTTCTCCTCATCTCAGTCTTAAATGGCAGACCCCATATTCTGAGACTGTGACTCCTAGTTCTAGACTCCCAAGCCAGGGGAAACATCCTCCCAGCATCTACCCTGTCAAACCCCTTAAGAATTTTATATGTTTCAATCAGATCACCTCTCATTCTTCTAAACTCAAGAGAATATAGGCCTAGTCTACTCAATCTCTCCTCATTATGCTCCACACCAGCCTTTTCCCATCCCTCTTCATCTAACCCTATCTGCATATCCTTCTATACTGAAACATCTCAAGGCGTTTCACAGTGGGAAGATTGGATACTGAGCAGGAGAATCATAGAATCATAGAAAGTTACAGCACGGAAGGAGGCCATTTCAGCCCATCATGTCCGCGCCGGCCAACAAAGAGCTATCCAGCCTAATCCCACTTCCCAGCTCTTGGTCCGTAGCCCTGCAGGTTAGAGCATCCCAAGTGCACATCCAAGCACTTTTTAAATGTGGTTAGGGTTCCTGCCTCTACCACCCTTTCAGGCAGTGAGTTCCAGACCCCCACAACCCTCTGGGTGAAGAAATTTCCCCTCAAATCCCCGCTAAACCTTTCACCAATTATTTTAAATCTGTGCCCCCTGGTTTTTGACCCCTCTGCTAAGGGAAATAGGTCCTTTCTATTCACTTTATCTATGCCCCTCATAATTTTATACACCTCAATAAGTTCTCCCCTCAGCCTCCTCTGTTCCAAGGAAAACAGACCCAGCCTATCCAGTCTTTCCTCATAGCTAAGATTCTCTACTCCTGGCAACATCCTTGTAAATCTCTTCTGTACCCTCTCTAGTGCAATAATATCTTTCCTGTAATGTGGTGACCAGAACTGCACGCAGTACTCTAGCTGAGGCCTAACTAGTGTTTTATACAGTTGAAGCATAACCCCCCTGCTCTTGTATTCTATGCCATGACTAATAAAGGCAAGCATTCCGTATGCCTTCTTAACGACCTTATCTACCTGGCCTGCTACCTTCAGGGATCTGTGGACATGCACTCCAAGGTCCCTTTGTTCCTCTACACTACTCAGTGTCCTACCATTTAATGTGTAGCCCTCCCCAAATGCATTACCTCACACTTCTCCGGATGGAATTCCATTTGCCACTGTTCTGCCCACCTGAGTTGGGAGAAGAGTTAGAAGCAGTGTAACTGAAAACTAAGAGGCCTTCTAAGATAGGGAAAAATGCAACAAGGCTTATAGGTTTAGGAAGGGAATTCAATAGCATAAGGATGTGATGACTGAAAGCTCTCTCATGATTGGTGGAAAGGAAGGAGGAAGAAATGTGTAGTGGACCAGAATATGTATTGCATTCGTGTATTTGAAAGATAGAATTTTCATTTATGTAGCGCCTTTCACAACCTCAGGACATCCCAAAGCGCTTCAGAGCCAATGAATGAATTTAAAGCGTGGTCATTGTTGTAATGCAGGGAAACACGGCAGCCATTTTGTGCACAACAAGTGCCCACAAACAGCAATGTGATAAATGACCAATTGAATTGGTTTTAGTGGCACTGGTTGAGGGATAACTGCTGGCCAAGATAACAGGAGAACTCCCCTGCTCTTCTTCAAAGATAGCACCATGGGATCATTTACGTCCACCTGAGAGGGCAGAGGGGGCTTCGGTTTAACGTCACATCCGAAAGATGGCACCCCTGACATTGCAGTACTCCCTCAGTACTGCACTGGAGTGTCAGCTGAGGATTACATGCTCAAAGTCCTGAAGTGGGGCTTGAACCCACAATCCTCAGACCCAAAGATGAGAGTGCTACCACTGAGCCACAGCTGACATTTGTAATGCATGCACCTTTTAAGCATTGTGGATGCAGTTATTTGTCTGGACCCTCAGTCTGTGGGATCCATTGATGTTCGGGAGTCCCCTTCCTTGTATGAAAAGTTCAATCTTCGGATCTTTGCCACATGATGGGCTAGAAAAAAACCTTTGGAACTGGTGATTAGTCAGTTAAATGAAAAATCTCCAAAGTGTCTGGTGGAACAGAAGAAAATGGTGCAAGATTTTAAACTTGGGATAAAAAATTAGAATAGGTAGAACTATTAGTTAGAAAAAAATACAAATGTTTAAATAAAAAGCAGAGAAAATAGGATGAAAACAAGGACAACAGGATGAGCCTAAGTAATGTTTAATTTTTTTTAGTTTAAATTGTGTTTTACTGTTTAACAGTTTACGGTTAATATATTATGGGGATAAAGCTACTCCTGGTTTTTGAATAGCTTTCTATTTGGCAATCTGCAATCTTAGTGTTATTTCCTCTTTACAGTGGGTGAGCTGAAAACTTACAACACCAGTGTCACCCCAGTGAGGCAACATTGTTTTTCGAGACCTGCCAGCAGTTTAAGATTTACGCATAGAAATAACGGCATTTTTCCGTAACACGCAGTAAAATATATCCCAGTATCAATCCTGTTCAACAATCACTTGGTACAACACTGCTCTTTGGGGTCAAATTTGAATGCTCCCGCCTGCCATTAACAGGGCGTTAAGGGCCTCAAAATGGGGTCGGCAGCGTTACCGCCCCGTTAGCACCGGCGATGTGGCCGACTCCATTTTGAAAGGGGCCTACCACCAGGCGTCCAAAGCACCTGCCTGTTTTCAGGTGACAGGCCCCTTTTAATATGGAAATCGGGGTCCCATGACATAAATAGGCCCCCAATCGCCATTTTAGGTCGGACCTGGTCGGACCCTGCGCAGGCCTGCCAGATTTAAGTGAGGCCGGGTCCTCAAAATCGCGGGGGCCTCTTCGCTGCCGGAATGGGCGGGCAACTAGTGTTAGAGGTCGTCCAAAAGTCATAAGAGATGCCCTTTTGTTTTTTAAGATGCGCAAATTGATAGTGAGAGCTATCTGGCTGTCACCACAACACTCCGGCTGGTACTAAAATAAAGGCAAGAGAGAAATGCTGCCCACTCACATTGCTCTGAAGACATACAGGTGGTTCTGCTCCAAACATATTAATGTCGTGGATTGCTGGGTTGCTGAGACTCCTTTCGTTTGCAATTTTAAATATGAAAATTGTGGACCCCCACCCCGCCCCCATCAGCAACCTCCCGTACAGAAAACAGAGGCCATTAAAAAAATTATACTGACACAATCAAGCAACCTATGCCAGTGTCTGAAGTACTCACGGTACACTTGTACACACTGGAACAATATTTCAAACTCTTCTCTCATTTTCTCTCTTTCCTCTCATTTTCTCAGTTCCCCCACCGCCCCCCAACCCCCCCCCCCCCCCCACCCCTCCATTTCTCTCTTTTCTTTCATTAGAATTATTTAAAAAATTCAGCACAGGGAGAAAGCATTTGGCCCATTGAGCCTGTGCCAGTTTTCTCTCCGCTTTTCTTCTCTGTACTTCGTCCATCTCCTCTTTCTCTTTCCAGCTATTTCCTGGCTGGTCCCAGTCTCATTGCTTCATCCCTTTCTATCTGCCAACACTTCCTGCTCACTTCTCTTTTAATATCTATTACTTGTCAAGGTGAGAGGAAGGTCAGCGTTCAGTTCTAGGACCCTAATTTGGCGGCTGCCAGTGGGAGGTAGGGATGGGGGTAGAAACTGCATATCTATATCATTGCATACAGTGCAAGGCGGGGGCGGGGGGCGGGGGGAGGGGGGAGGGAGTTGTTTGCTAAGGTATATGCTATGTCCATTCCTCTAGGCAGTCCTTGAGCCAGTGAGAAATGGAGGTCTCAGCTCAGAGTGGGAAAAGTTCTGGCGAATTAGAACCCGTCCCGCCAATGCCCTCGTCAGTGCCACACAACCAGCTGGGCCAGACTTGCCCAACCCACGCCGAGATGCTGCAGTCTGAATTAGTTCCAGCGTGCCCCCCCCCCCCCCGCCCCGGTCGCTGTGCGGAGAAGCCCAATCCAATATGGTGGGCGGCGCACTTCCGGCGCCGGACAAGCGGGCGTGCTCCACCCGCCATATTCGACCCTCAAGCACCCGTTTTAGGCATGGAAAAAAAAAGAGGCGCTTTGTGATCAAATTTCTGCGTCTTCATCTTCTTTCAAAGGCATCAATTGTAGGATCTTATCAAATGGTTTCTAAAAATCCGGGTGCATTACGTCGACTGGATCTGTCTTGTGCACTAACTTAGTTAAATAGTCAAATAATTCCAGTAGATTTGTGAGACATGCCCTATTGTTTCTAAAACCGTGCTGATTGCCCCTTGTGGCCACCATACACTTTAGATGAACATTGATAGCATCCCATAAAATGCTCTTGAGCACTTCCTACATTACCACTGTTAGCATAACTGATCTGTAATTCCCTGATTCATGCCTCACTCGCCTTTTGAATATCAGGATTATCGAAGCCACTTTCCAGTATTCCGGTACAGCTTCTGTATTTATGGCACCTCTTTGCTCTGCTAATGCTTGAATTTCTTCCTAGCACTGACACCCCCCTCCCCCCGCCTCTTGTATATCATAGAATCCGCAGCCAGGTTGATTTCAACCGAAATTTCCCAACAGAAAATCAGGAGCAAAATAATAAATTCCCCAAGGCGGAGTCAAGAATGGGCAAGGCAGCCAGAAAGTGAGGAAGGGCGTGGAGAATCCAGCAAAGCAAGGGAAAATCAGCAAAAAAGAGAAAGACACCAGCTAGGCAAGACCGCGGAACAAGCATTTGCAGTTTTATCTTATTTTATGGTAAGAAATTGTGGTTAAGATACATGTTAAACACAACCAGAGTCATTTTGACTTTAGACGCTAGTGTAAAACAAACGATACTGGCTCAGCTACCCATTGAACACCACTCCCGATTGACTTCAATGGAAATGAAAATCGGGAAAGGTGTTTAACAGGTGGCCAAGCCGATACCACACGGTTTACACCAAATCACCCAAAGTCAACCGTACCCCCGATAAGTTTCAGATCAAAATGAGAGCTTTTCAGACCACTCCTATGGCCCTCAGTAATATCACTGTCTCTGTTACATCCAGACTCCTATAAAGATCCTCAAGTCTGTTCATGACAATGGCCCGTAATTTGCGGTCAGCGGCGAAGCTAAGGCACTCACCGCTGACCTCGAAGAAAGCTGCCCACAGAGATCTCGTGATCTCTGTGGCGAGAAGTTTACCTTTTTCAACGTGCAATTGATATGTAGCGCGCTCTAATGGGATTCCCAGCGAAGAGCTGCAGTGACATCAACAAGCTGTTTAAGCAGCCAATCACATTGAAGAATTCTCACGGACAGCAAACCAGGAAATGAAAAGCACTGAATTATCTGCACTTTTTAAAAATGTTACACAGAGCGAAATAAAGATTGGGACATACACTGGGGTTAAGGTAGAAGTTAAAATATCATGAGCGAACTTGAATTTTTTTTTTCATTGTAATTTTTTATCATAATGGAGAAATTTGTCACTCCACAAATATAAAAATTAGTTTTTTAGGCCCATAATGTTTGCTTAGCAGCCAATACACTGTTAAAACCCCCTCTATCCCAACAAGGCTTAACATTTAATGGATATTTAACAGCGTTATTAGCACGGGAAAGCTCAAGTTTTCATCAGTTCCACTGATTTCACTGATTACATTGATTGCCGGCTATGGGGGGGGTTCACAGCGCAGCCCGTGTCAGAGCAGTGAATGACTGACCGCAACTTCAGGATTTCTGCGTTTAGATGCGCATGCGCTAAATCCAGAAGTTGCGGTCAGTTTCAGAGGGGGAATGATGGCGAACATTGACAGTTTTGCCGTCATTACCCACCCCGAAATCCGACCCATTATCTCTACGTGGCCTCTTTGTATCGCAGGTACTTGTGTATGCATACATGGGTAAATGCAACAGAGAGCTCCGATAAGAGACTGTGTCGCTTTTAGTTAGTGAAAAGTCAACCTCTCTGTCAGCTCGTTACTGCCATTATTAATGTGAAGGAAGTCCAGGAGGCTTCTTAAAGTTTAAAAAGATGGCTTTGTGTTGGCTGCAGTTACACGTCAGCGAGTGTGATGTGAACTTTATTCTGAAGGTGCCCTCAAACCACATGAAGAAAAAAATGCAAAACAACTGAAATAGTGACTTAAAACCAATTATGCTGCAATATCTGTGTCAATGTGACATGAAAATCATGTTGTGTCAACATAGCAACTGCAATATAATTAGCTTGTAACACCCTAGTTTCATTATAAGATCCTCACTTATAAGGTTATCTTAAGGCAAATGGATCTTGGCTGCTCTCCTTTCCATGGTACATTATGTACTAAATATCATTACTATAATTCTGGATACCTCTATAATACACAAAACCCAAGGACCACACTAAAATGAACTGAAAAGTTTTATACCGACAGATTTGACTCTGTCACAAGGACAGTGAGGGCAGAGTGCCAGACGAAAAGGATATTCTGTCTTTAGTCGTATCGTCTCAAGCAGTTAGGGGCCAAAATGGAGGCTATTCTGTTAGCTAGGTACAAAATGGAGGACAGGAGAAAGGCTGGCTGGAAGAAAGAGCAAATGCTTTTCATTCAAAAATCAGTTGAGATAAAGTTACTCTGATAGCAGGGCGACATGTTTAAAATGTTAATGTATGCAGTTCTGTCAGATGAAGATATTACTGCCAAGTATCAAAACAATCAGGCTATCGTGCTGGGGGGGAGTGGGGGCCAGCGAGCAGCCACAAACCATTATCCCATTGTTAGCCTAGGTGTGAAGACTGTTAACATTTTGGTTACTTGACCACTTCAAAATAAAATGGCTCAACATCAAAGAAGTTTCAGGGGATAAATATCACAGTGTTGGCTGCTAACTTTCAGTTCTGGCAAGGACGCACAAGCTCCATGGGATGCTCAAGACTCTGTATTCGATTGTAAAAGACTGGAATATGTACCAAGGGAAGAAAAAAAAATGAATTGATTTGTCCAAAGAATCTATTACATTCCACGAGACTGTAAAGAAAACTACATTCTAAAAAGGGTATATTGACCCTTATGGACTAATTCCCATTCTATCCTATGTGTTATTTTAACTTTAAATAAATCTGAAATTATATTTTAACCTGAAAAAAGGTAGTCTGATAGTGAAAAATGTTCCATTATCTCAGGTGCCAAAGAAATATGATGGGCATACTACGTATTCTCCGGTAAGCAATTTAATGTGTTCAGGGTTAATTGTTAGACCTGGACAGCATGAACCCAAATACAGCAGAGATTAAAGGCACAGGTTTCAGTTCATAAGGGAGCGTTATGGAATTTGTCAGTCAGCTGTATACATAGAAAAAAGGTGCTGGGAAAAAGCCTGACCTGTAGCAATTGGTGGACTATGTTATATGGTACTCGCACATTCCCAAGGACAGTGCTGCAACAAGGGAGGGGCATGTTTTACAAATGATGCTTACGCTTTCATAATATATGAGAAATGCAACAGTAATGTGGAGACAAAAAGTGAAATATAGTTTTGTAAATACTTTAGGCAAAATCAATGAAAACCTGGTTCTATTTTAACTTCAGTCAGGCATGCATTACAAAAGCTGCACCTTAAAATGCCAAATGAAATCAGTTTAATTAGAAATACATAAATTAACTTGTGGTATTCTGGTGGTGCAGCTGCAACGTAACCTTAGTAATTATAAGGCCCCCCTGCATATAACTTTCCCACTGGTTCACAGGCTGTCATTCCTATTCAATTACAGCAGCCTTTTCACAGCCACATACTCATAAATAAACCCTTGTGACTGTGCAAAATGTAAAGGGGAAGGGGTGGGGTCAACAGGAACTCTTCAGAAGGTGCAATCCATCAGCAGCTGCTGAGAAAGTTGGGCTGGGACCCTCTTGATTGCTTAGCGAGGGCTGGTGATAGGATGAGAGGCAACATAGGGTAGACAAGAAGACTGACAGCACCAAGACTGGCTTTATTTTCAGCTTCTTCTGACTTAGAAGAGAACCAAGTTGCTGACCAGAACAATTCACGTCCTCTTTTCACTACGTTTTAAAATGAAATCATAGAATCTTACAGCACAGAAGGAGGCCATTCAGTCTGTCCTGCCCGTGCTGGCTCTTTGAAAGAGCTGCCCAATTTAGTCCCACACCCCAGCTTTTTCCCCATAACCCTGCAAATTAGTCCTCTTCAAGTACATGCCCAATTGCCTGAAAGTTCCTATGGAATCTGCTTCCACCAGCCTTTTAGGTCGTGCATTCCACATGTTAGCAACCCTCTGTGCGAAAAAATGTCTCCTCATTTCCCCTCTCGTTCTTTTGCCAATTAAATCTGTGACCTCTAGTTATCGACCCACTTGTCAAAGGAAACAGTTTCTCCCTACTTGCTCTAACAAAACCCCTCATAATTTTGAATACCTCTGTTAGTTCTCCCCTTGACCTTCTCTTCTCCAAGGAGAACAATCTCAGCTTCTCCATTCTTTTCACATAATGAAGTCACTCAGCCCTGGTATCATCCTGCTAAACCTCCTCTGTACCCTCTTCAAATGATTCCATATTTAGATTAAGAAAATAGTAGGCCGGATTTTCCAATGACCTTGTCCGTAAGCAGAGCGCATCAGAAAATTGCTGATATTTTCAGTCTTGGCTCAGTGGTAGCACTCTCGCCTCGGAGTCAGAAGGTCATGGCTTCAAGTCCCACACCAGGGACTGACACTAGGCTGACATTCCAGTGCACGACTGAGGGAGCGCTTCACTGTCGGAAGTGCCGACTTTTGAATGAGACGTTGATTCGAGGCCCTGTCTGCCCTCTCAGGCCCACGGCACTATTTCGAAGAAAAGCATGGGATTTCACACCCGGTGTCCTGGCCAATATTTATCCCTCAACCAACATTGCTAAAAAGTATATTAACTGGTCATTGTCTCATTACTGTGGGCAAATTGATTTCAGCATTTAATCCATTACAACAGTGGTTACAATTCAAAAGCATTTCATTGGCTGGAAAACACTTTGGGACGTTCTAATGTCATGAAAGGCTCTATATAAATGCCAGTGTTTTTTTCTTTAAATTAAGATAATGGTCTGTTTCCCAAGTACTTTACCAATGGTGTCCACTCAGGACATTTGCTCCAGAGTATACATTTACTGAAAAAAAGACACACAATCTAAAAACCCCTTCTTATATTAAAACAAAAACTAAATATTCTGGAAATACACAGCCGGTCAGTTACCGTCTACAAAGATGAAAGACAGGTTATTGGTTCAACTCTGAAATGTTAACCCAACTTTTCTCTTTTCAGTTACTGTGGGACCTCGTTGTGTCTTTCCAACATTTTCTGTTTTTGTTTCAGACTTCTAGCATCTGCAATTTTTTATATCCCTCCTTGAATTAACCCGTTAACGATTAGGGGGTGCAGTTGGATATTATTTGTAGAAACTGTGATTATAGCAATGTTCCATATGTTTCCGTAATTATAGTTTATGCTCTTCCGTGTCTGACCTGCCCAGAGGTTTCAGCTCTTTGGATGAAATGTGCGAGAAATTATTTCTGCATTGCAAACTTTGCTGGGAAATTAGTATGCAAAGAGTCAAAGATGCTCCAACCTACATGTTTAATCTTCTCATCTATAGCGGTCATTCAACAGGCAATCTATATTCCTTTGCTCCCTTAAGTATGCGCTGGCCCCTGTTGATTATGCTGCTGTGCTATGGGCGTGGCCGAGCATTGTGATCTGCTCTGTTACTAAACAATGGGGTAGATCTTGACTTTGTGCGATAGTGTAAAATGGATGGTAGCGAGCCGGCAGCCAGTTTAACATCTCGCCCGATTTTTATTTCCATTGAAGTCAATGGAAATAAAGATCAGGAAAGTTGTAGGAGAGTCAAGATCAACCCCAATGTCACCAAAACTGCAATCTGTATATAAATTGTATTCAGCTTCAAACCAAGCTTTGGCCCCAGATTTACATTTAATGCACTAAAGTAAACTGCTCAACTATACTATTCAAAACTGAACTACATTAAACTGAACTACAATGCACTAAACTATAATAACATACTGAACTAAGTTACCTTGCACTCTGTTATTCGACCACTCCCCATGTTTCACAACACAGCAGAGTCCTTTGATTGAGAAATCTTGTTTGCCACAAGAAGTCACTATATAAGGCACTTCAGTGATGGGATGGTTCTTTGAGTACTATTGAGTGACAGTCTGATGAAACAGAGAAAACGGTTTAAGTTCAGTCACAGTGGCCTGAATTTGCCGAGTACTCAACATTGATTCAAAGGGTGATTGGGAATCTCTGATCCAAAGACATTGCGATATTATCTGCTACTTCAGGATTTTAGCATGACCTGAAGCTGGCTGCTTACTTTGCAAAACTGATTATGGTCTTGAGACCATTTGTTTCCTGTAGATGGAATGGAATGGACTCTTTCAAAAAATGTAATTAAGAAAATCACTCAACACACATTAATTAAGTGCATTAACCTGAAGGTACCAGTTTGCAATAAACTGTGATGTTCTTTATGGATTAAACAGTAAAAGATTAGCACTACAATTTTCACTAGAAGGGTGTGGTCATTTCTGTTATATGCTAAGTGAATTGGGATTGTATGAATTGAGTTTTAAATCATATTCTAGTGTAGTGATACAAATTTCAGTATATGTACCTCTTCCAAGTCATTACTGCCATTATTTCTTAAATGGTATCTGGGCAATAATGTAAATTAAATAGATAGCCTCAACACAAAGCCGGCTCAGTGGAGTTCTAAGCTGTCACAACTATTGAGGTCTGTAGAAGCAGCTCGAGGGGCAATCAGACCTGAGGCTGGAGCAGTTGGGGAGATTCCCTCCAATGGGGAGACCATCTCACACTCCTTGGGCTCGACACGGCAGTAAGTCTAACTCGGCGTCAGGACAAGTTTAAATCTATTGGACTTCCTGGGCATTTAAGCAGAGTCTACTTAAATGTGGACACTCCAAGGCCCTCAAAGCATTACAATTCAGAGGTTGAAAACAAGCACCTGCATGTACAAGAGAATCGCAACCTTGGGACATGCAAATGAGGTCAGACATCCTATTGTGAGGTAGAAAAAGAATTGCATTGATACAGCGCCTTTCACAACCTCAGGACGTGCCAAAGTGCTTTTCAGCCAATGAAGTACTTTTGAAATGTACTCACTGTTGTAATGTAGGAAATGCGGAAACAAGCTTCCACAAACAGCAATGTGATAATGACCAGGTAATTTGTTTTAGTGATATTGATTGAGGGATAAAGATTGGCCAGGACACCGGGGATAACTCCCCTGTTTTTCTTCGAAATAGTGCCATGGGATCTTTTACATCCACCTGAGAGAGCAGACGAGGCCTCGGTTTAACATCTCACCCAAAAGACGGCACCTCCGACAGTGCAGCACTCCCGCAGCACCGCACTGGAGTGTCAGCCTGGATTTTTGTGCTCAAGTCTCGAGTGGGACTTGAGTAGGTGTGCCCTCAGGTTTTGAACCCTGCTTCAGCCCATCACAACACAGAGATCAATGTCCCCCATTAATAACTTTAGTGTGCTTTAGTCAGGTGCACGCCAGCACCCAGAAATAAACAAACGTGCAGCTTTACGACCGGGGTCTAGATCACTCAGTGAAACTCAATGTGATGTGACACAGAAGTTTTTTTCCCTGTAACTTGCAGGGGGTTAAAGTACACAAACAATGTCAGCAAGAATTTATATTTCACAACTGCAATCTATCACGTGGCGGAAACTTGGAGACAGCTTGTTAAACTTTAACTTGTTTATTTGTGAAGTCAGGGCAGCAATTACGCCAATTCTAATATTAATCTCATAATTCAGACATCACAGCAACATTCTTATGAGTAAATTATTTCAAGTTCAAAGAGGGATATCTGGTATAAGCACTGACTTTATTGGAATTATAGAGATTTTACAGCACAGAAAGAGGCCAGTCAGCCCATTGTTTGTGCCTGTGCTGGCTCTCTGAAAGATCTCTCCACTTTGTGCTAATGGTCTACTGTGTCAGCCGTGGCTCAGTTGGTGGCACTCTTGCCTGAGTCAGAAGGTTGGGGGTTCAAGTCCCACTCCAGAGACTTGAGCACAAAAATCTAGGCTGACACTCCCAGTGAAGTACTGAGGGAGCGCTGCACTGTCGGAGGTGCCTTCTTTTGGGTGAGACGTTAAACCGTGGCCCCATCTGCCCTGGTGTCCTGGCCAATATTTATCCCTCACTCAACATCACAAAAAACAAATAATCTGGTCATTATCGCACAGCTATTTGTGGGAGCTTGCTGTGCGCAAATTGGCTGCCGCGGGTTTTCAAAAGAGAGGTAGATAAATATTTGAAAAAAGAAAAATTTGACAAGGTATGGAGAAAGGGTTAAAAGAAAGACTTGCATTTATAAAGGACCTTTCACGACCTCAGGACACCCCAAAGCGCTTTGCAGCCAATGAAGTACTTTTGAAGTGTAGACTCTGTTGTAATGTGGGAAATAATGGATTCTGCTTCCACCATTGTTTCTAGTAGGGCAGTTCATGGCCCAACAACTCTCTACATTAAAAATAAATTCTCCTAATCTTTCCCTTTGTTGTTTTACTGATGATCTTAAATTTAAGCTCTCCAGTTCCTGACTCACCAACTACTGGAATAAGTTTTTCCCGATTTAAATTTTCTAAACCCCTTGACATGAATCTTGTCATTCATGTGGAAATGACTTATGAAATAATACTGGGCGGCCTGCTGGTGGCGCTGTCCAGGGAGAGTATAAATACTCGGGCATGGGCCCAGCTTGCTCAGGACATTCTTTAACAGGAACTAGTGAAGGACACAACTAGACCTCCATGTTGAAAAACAGTTGATTAAAGCTTTGTTTAACGCTTAGACCAAGTGCCTAGTAGTTTTCTTACGTCACCCCTCATTTTTAAACACATCTCTCAGATCGCCTCTTAAGCTTCTTATTCAAATGACAAGAGCCCCAGTTTCTCTAGTCTCTCCGCATAACTTGAACCTCTCATCCCAGGTATCAGCAAAAAGCAAAAACCTTCAAATGCTGGAAATCTGAAATAAAAGCAGAAAATGCTGGAAACACTCAACAAGTCAGTCAGCATCTGTGGAGAGAGCAGACAAGTTAATATTTTTGGAGTGGACCCTTCGTTAGAACGGAGAACAGTCCAGGTGTGAAACGTTAACTTTCCCATCCCTGGTATCATCTTAATTGAATCTCTTCTGGACTCTTTTAATGGCCTTAACATTTCTCCTAAAGTAAGACGTCAAAAACTGGACATAATGGGAGTGAAATTGGTCTTCGGCGGCAGAGCAAAATGGACAATCGCGAATTGGTAGCCAGTTTTACAACCCACCTGATTTTCCCTTCCACTGACTTGAATGTCACCGGGCAGTGTGTAAAATGGGCTGCCGATTCGCTATCGCCCGTTTTAGGAACATAGGATAAGACTAGACCATTCAGCCCCTCGAGCCTGTTCCGTCTTTCAGTTTGATCATTGCTGATTTGTACGTCAACTCCATTTACCCGCCTTTGCTCCATATCCCTGAATACCCTTACCCAACAAAAATGTATCAATCTCAGTCTTGAAAATTTCAATTGACCCAGCATCCACAGCCTTTTGAGGGAGAGAGTTCCAAATTTACACTACCCTTTGTGAGAAAGTATGCCTCCTGATTTCATTGCTTAATGGCCAATCTCTAATTTTAAGATTATGCCCTCTCGTTCTGGATTCCCCCACCAGAAGAAATACCTTTTCTGTATCTACCCTATTGAATCCCTTTATCATTTTAAACATCTTGATTAGATCACCCTTAAACCTTCTAAATGCAGGTATATAAGTTAAGTTTAGGCAACCTGGCCTCATAATTTAACCCTTTAAATAATTCTGGTGAATCTGCGCTGTACCCACTTCCAAGGCCAATATATCTTTGAGGTACGGTGTCCAAAACTAAACGTAGTACTCCAGTTGGAGGCTGGCCACGGCTGTGTACAACCGAAGCATCACTTTCTCACTTTTTAATTCCCACTCACTTGATATTAAAGCAAACATTCCATTAGCCTTTTTGATTACTTTTTGGACCTGTACACAAACTTTGAGTACAAAAACGTGGGCATCTAAATTCCTTTTCTCCGCCACAGCTCTGAGTCTCTCGCCATTAAGAAAATATTCCGATTTGTCTTTCTCCAAAGTAGATGACCTCACACTTACCCACCTCCATCTACCATAGTTATGCCCATTCACTCAGTCTGTCTATGTCCTTTTGTAACTTCCTGCTCCCATCTACTGATTTGGCCTCCTAGCTTAGCGTCATCTGCAAACTTGGATATACAACTCTCCATTCCTTCATCCAAGTCATTAATATATATGTTAAAAAGCTGAGGCCCCAGTATAGATCCCTGGGCAACACCTCTGCCAATCAGAGAAACATTCCCTTTATCTCTACTCACTGTCTCCGACCTCCCAACCAATTGCCAACAAGGTTATCTCCAATTCCGTGAGCTGTCATTTTTTGCTGATAATCTGTTGTGCAGAACCTTATCAAATGCCTTCTGGAAGTCCATAAAGACAACATTCATAGACACTCCCCTATCCACCATGCAAGTGGCCTTCTTGAAAAAATCACCTAGATTAGTCAGACTTTACCTACCCTTCACAAATCCATGCTAACTCTCTTTGATCAGCTGATACCTGCCACATGCTCAGTCACTCTATCTCTGATGATAGATTCCCTGTCTATGGGGTATATCGGATATTGTCTGTGAATACATTTGAGTCTGCCTCCACGACCTTTCCTTTATTACCTGTCTATGGGAAATATCTGATACTTTTTACCATTATTTTATTACAGATTTATGGACAATATCTGATATTGGCTTCCCCGATTGCCTTTATCTTATTACACATCTGTTGTGTGTATCTGAGATCATGTGCACCTATTATCTCACCCCCAAGTCAGTAATTCTGTTTACACTGCTTGTTTGTGTGGCTCTAAACTATGTGTTAAATTTCAAAGTGTTGGCAATTGTCATGACACAACACAACTCAAGGTCATGTGGCAGCATCAACACGAATGCCAACTAGTTACAAAATAACCAACTCAAAATTATGCACCATTGCTCCCCCAATGGCTCAGTGAGGTTATCCAGTGAACAGCAAATCACATACACCAGGGTTGGTCCCAGGTTCACAATCTTTTGCTCAGTTGGCTGATTTCAGCCAGAGTGGCAGTGGTGATGCTGCAGTTGGCTTTAGCACCCCTAGGTTAGGGAAGAGTTGGTCAATGCTTTTGCTCCTGATGGCTATCCAGCAATGCCTGCTGGAAGTGCCCATGTGTGAAGGAGGAGGGCTGGATTGGGCTTGGCTGTGGTGTCCTGCATGATACAATAGCCTGCCGACACCCACTGTCAATACACACATATGGATAACGGACATTTGGGCAAGGTACTGGAGGGCGACTGGTGCCCATGGATGCACATCCCAGCAAAGAGCCATCACCTTTAGGAGAGATGGGGAGAAAACTGGTGAGTTTGAGAGCACAGGTGTGTTATAACTGCACATAACCTACCATGTCTGAGACCACACTTATGGTATAACAACAACTTGCATTTATAAAGTGCCTTCAATGCAGGAAACTGGCCCAAGGCGCTTCACAGGAACATGATCAGGCAAAAATTGATACTGAGCCAAAGGAGGAGGCATTAGGACAGGTGACCAGAAGCTTAGTCAAAGAAACAGGTTTTAAGGAGTGTGTTAAAGGAGAGAGAGGTGGAGAGGCAGACAGTTTTAAGGAGGGAATTCCAAAGCTTAGGGCCTAGGTGACTGTAGGCACGGCCGCCAGTGGTGGGGTGAAGGAAGTGGGGGATGCACAAGAGGTTGGAATTGGAATTATTGGGGGGAATTTTGCCAGCCCTGGGGAGGTGGGTATGGAGGCGGGACTGCCGCGGGAAAATGGCAGAAACTGGGAGCGGGTACCAAACCCGCCCCCAACCTGCCTCCGTGCCATCTTCCCGGGAGACGGGTCCCAGGGTCGCACAGGGACCCATCTCCTCGAGGCGGGAAGGGGATTACAGCCATTTAACTGCCTGTTAACAGGTACTTAACAGGCAGTTAAGAGGCTTATCCCCATTTTACCCCTGCCAGTGCGGGCTTCCCGACGGCTGCGAACCTCGCCAGGGTCAGCGAGGCGAGCAGTGGGTCTGCGGGGGTGAGAGAGATCGGAAAGTGCACTGTGGAGGTGAATGATGGGTGCAAGTGTGGAGAGGTAAATATGAGAGGTGAGTGCAAAGTGTTAGAAAAAGTTTACTTACCTTTGTTTCTTTCTGCAGGCTTCAACCCTTGGGGATCTGGAGGTGCCTCATCTCAACGGCAGAGATGACAGAATGGCTGCTGCATTCTCAGATGCAGCAGCCATCTGATTTCTGCTGAGGAAAGAGGTTTA
This sequence comes from Squalus acanthias, assembly GCA_030390025.1. Taxonomy (NCBI): domain Eukaryota; kingdom Metazoa; phylum Chordata; class Chondrichthyes; order Squaliformes; family Squalidae; genus Squalus; species Squalus acanthias. The sequence continues at coordinate 12,914,788 of CM059435.1, read as the reverse complement.
GTGAGCCTTCAGTACAAGGGCTCACCTTAGAACAGAGATTGTCAGTGTTTGACAGCTTCTCAAAGCTGTCAAACGCTGACAATTCATCTGTCAAAAATTTTTGACAGATGAAACGTCATACGCTGACATCCTCTGTCACTGGCTTTCCCTTAATTGGCCAACTAAGCCTGCAGGGCGGGCTTAACAAGGTCAATCAAGGGAAAATAGCATGGGTTGGCCGGACGTCGTTGGGGGTGGGACTAAAACCCAAAAAACCAGCAGTCCTGCCCCCAATGCGCCCCCATTGACAAAATCCAACCCTAACTTTCAACTTATATAATCATCATTCATGCACATCAGGCATAGCATGTTCAAGAACCTTGAATCAGGGAATCTTTTCAATTTTTAAAGTGAATATACTTTGCTATAAAAATGCAATAAAAGAAAAAGAAAGTACAGAGCAGTTCCTGCCTGAAAATGTGGATGCAATGTTGAAAGACCCCCTACAACAAGCGCAATTGGAGGATAATTGCATTTGAGAGTTGGGGGGCATGCCCAGTTTTGTGGGCGGAGATTCATTCAGCTGGAGGGTTTGATAGATGGACATAAAAAATGGAGGAGACGGGACATATTGTAGTTACATGGATAACTCATTTACATCCAAAATTCCGTGATCTTTTAAGCCACGTAATTGGTTTCCACCCAGATTACGGGTGTATCTGGCCAAAAATGCTGAGGAAACTCAAGGCCATACTCTTCCTATATTATTCTATATAGGAATAGAAAATTAGTTCTGGAAGGCACTGCCTGAAAGGGTGGTGGAAGCAGATATTCAGTAGTAATTTTCAAAAGGGAATTTGATAAATACTTGAAGGGAAAAATTTGGCAGGGCTATGGGGAAAGAGCAGGAGCTTGGATAGCTAATTTCAAAGAGCCGGTACAGGCACGATGGGCCACATGGCCTTCTTCTGTGCTATATAATTCTACGACAAATGCACTGTTCTGGGAGGGTTGTAGGGCTGGAGGAGGTTACAGAGATAGGAAGGGCGAAGCTATGGAGGGATTTAAACACAAGGATGAGAATTTTAAAACTTGCGGTATAACTGCAAACAACCAATTACAGTTCAGACTTGGCATTCCCTACAGGGCTGAAACTATAAGGCCCCACTACAGAATTGGGTTTAGTGTTATAGCCCTATCTCTGACCTGCGCAAGGCTCCATATCAGCAGCAGAGCTTTCCAATATCATCGCTTGTAACCACACCAAGTTTTCTGCACTTGGGAGCACATTTATAATATATTGAAAGTCTTGCATGGAAGCCTGCATTTCCTGTAAGTGTCACAGTTACTTCCTGTCACACTTTAGCCATCACAGTTCCGATGTCACACTTAAGAGGTCACACGTCATAATCCTCTGATCTTATTTTGACTAATTCATGATAACCTGCCTGCATTCTATAGTCTTGGAATACAAAATCAAAAATATAGTCAGTGGAGCAATATACAAGAGTAACTCTTCCACTGTCTACAAGTAAAAATCTTCATTGCATTATAATTTGTGTCTTCAAATTCTATCTTTTTATTTAAATTTCAATGGAGTTGAGCGACACAATTCACCTTATATTTACAGGCAAGAATGACCCTGGGCAGCTGTGTGTGTCAACTTGTCACACCTATCTTTCTCATTCATAAAGCAAAAACAAACACCACCGAGTGTACATTACGCTGTGTTTGGTGCAGGTTACACATCAACTGCTCAAAATACTAGCTAATTATGTACATTCAAATTAAGGTGCAAGGTAAGTCATGCCTGCAGGTTTATTATTGTTACTGTTTGAGGTCTCAGGCTGTCTAACATCAGTTTATGAATTACATAATAACATCTTTATTAAGGTGTGCATGTGGTCCAGTAATAAAGCTCTTAGACAATTATGTTTCATCAAAATCAACTATGATTTAATATAATTAAGTATTGCTTAGCCCGCCCTCGTTACACAGCTGCAACATTAGTCTCTGACTGTTTCTTATGTATTAATTACAATGTAATTATATGTCTGGAATATATCTAATTATAACCCATGGATCTGGATTTCTCAGGGTCCCAATTAACATCATTTCTCATGTGGTACGTAATATAAACTACAACTGAAACAAGACAAGAACAGTAAAGGGTCACAGATAGGTAAAAGGACAGTCAAAGCATTAATCATCACCTGCAAATATTTTTGTAATTCATTAAACTGATTTTTTAACATTGTCACATGAGGAGGTAACACTGGAAATAACTATCAGAGTTCTGCAGTATCCTAATGAAGCCTCAATCACTGGGCAAGTTCTCTGATTTCCCTGATTTAAATGAAGTAAAACAGTTCATTAAAAATATTTTCCATCCACGAGGCAGGGAGACAAAATGGTCTGAACAGGTGCTGCGCAGGGGCTTAAATGAAAATATAACCTAGGTGGAGAAGAGGGTCTTGAAATTGACTATCTGAAGATCTTGGGCAGGTGGGGTGGGAGGGGAAGTTTCCGTTAGTTTTGCGTCTAGATCCCAGCGCAATCGGTGCGGAATTGGCTGAACCAGCGCTAAAGATCGTCGAATTTAAAACATAGGTGAGTTACGCCCAAAACTGCTGACACTCGTGTTTTCCGCGATCTTTAACACTGGGTCAAGATTCAAATCACCCGAATCAGGACCCGCGCCCAATACCGGCCACACCCCCAGATTGACATTGCGAGATTACGCCGATTACGCTGGTTCGGGAAGACTCTTCAAATTGCGCTCAATTTCTTAGGCACACAAGCACGTTTCAAAAGTCTTCCATATCAAAAAAGACTTAATTTGCCAAGAAGCTGACTAGTGTACACCAATGAAACTATTAAATGGTTCAGTATAGTTTGTTTTTTTAAGTCATTTTCAGTGATTTTAAATAAGGTTACTCACAGGTGGAGGACTGGACACCCTTATTAAAAATGCTTATTTTTGGTGATAAACCCATTTTCAGCTGTGTTAATAAAACTGCACCAGGTTACCACTCTTCACTACATCAAAGGAATGCTTTTTAATGGAAAGGAAATAAAAAGGATCAATTGCATTCTATTACGCTGCCCAATTGCGCTGGTTCATGGAAGATATTAAGTTTGTGATGAGGCAAATGAGCTTTAGCGGAACCTTGAAGCAATTTCCCGATTGCGCCCAAAGGCTGACCTCGGCAGGTCCCAACCCCGCTGCCGGCTCCATCCCACTCTGTGAAATGAATTTCCGTTAATAGGGCTTGTTAAGCCCGCCCAGCACATTTCCCGGCCAATTAGAGGATGCGGATCTGGTGACGTCATTTGATGACGCGTCATCAGCCGGTTTCCTGAAAGGGACCATGTCCAAATTGATTTTGACAGTTGTGCTGTCAGTGCTCTACAGCATTGAAGTGCTGCAAACACTGACAAGCACTGCACAGAGGTGCACGGCTGCACCCAGGCTCTTCCATGACTCCCTCATATGCTTACGGAGGGAGTCACAGCACGCAGGGAGGTTCTCTTCCCTTCCAATGGGCGGAAGACACCTCCCCAGGACACTAACACAGTCTGGTTGCACATTGCACAGGAGGCCACAAGCAGGGATGTCGTCAGGAGGACCTGGGTGCAGTGGTGCAAACCTTTCAATGATCTCATTAGATCACAAAACGTTAGTACAAAGCCACACCCACCTTCATCCTGCTGTGCCTCTCATCACATCCCCATCACTCTGCCTTCCCTACCCTACTCCTGCACATCCTTACTCACACCAACTTACTTTGCACCTCCACCCATCCCTCTCTCTCTCTCTATCAACATTATCACATCCCCATCTCACTAGCCACCCCTCACACTCACCCTCACCCTAATGCAATCATACCAACTAACAACACACAAGGGTAGCCACTTGGATGTTTTATCCAATGTTCATGTGAAGTTTCTGTTAATGTGCTATCAAACATTGAAACCTTTATTTTCAACATTTTGTGTTCTTGGACAGATTTGTGTGCAGCTTTGGAAGTGGCTCAGTGAGTTGCAGTGAATGGTGAGACATAACAGTACCGCAAGCAATGCTGATGAGTGTGAAAGGAATGGCTTGGACATTGCTGGGATGCTTTATGGTGTTGGTGTGGGGTGGTGCCAACCTGACGCATCATGTGGCAGCCAGGGTGTACAGCATCAAGTGAAGTAAATCTGGCCATGGTGAGGCGATCCCTGGCCTCCCGGGCAGCAACGTGCTCAGGTGCTGATGCTCTCTGTCCTGTGCAGCATCAGTTGATTGTGGAGAAGGTTGGTATTGTTGTTGGTGCTGATGGTGTGTCTGGTGCTGCTGGTGTTGGGGCTGATCATAGTGGGATTCTGAGGACCAAGGCGAGAGAGTATAAAGGGCACCCATGTTGATGGAATAGATGGCAGGTGAAGTAGAGATGACAGAAGCATTCTATCAATGGTGAGAGAGTTCTTCCAATGAGGTGAGAGTGGTTGGAGAGTGGAAAGTGGAAAGCCTGCAGAATGTGTGCTGGAAATGGAGTGAGAAAAAGTTTCTGCCTGAGGAAAGTGAATATCAGTCAGCTGGGAGCTTTTACTGTACATTTGAAGCTGTCAAGTAATCAGCTGGAGCAATGGCCACTGAACTCACGCCTCAGCTTGACAGCTGTGGTCTGCGCACAGCGGGGATCCTGTGGTCATGAAGTTAAAGACAAAAGGTAAGTGAAAAAAGGCTGTTAAGCATCTAGCAACTAGATGCTAATCATTTTGATTAGGTCCCCCACCGCTGCCAGTCGGGTCTGCTCAGTGTTGACAGACCAGACATTGGGAAAGGCACGTGGTGGTGGGTTGACAGCGGGTTCCCGACCCGCTGTAAAAAAAAAACACTTTCCCACTCGCCCCGCCACCGATCGCACCCGCTGACCCTCCACAAAATTCCGGCCTATGTGTCAACCGAGACAGAGAGTGTTGGTAGGAAAAGCAACTGTGACCAGTATCACAACTGGGGCCTATCCAATATTCACACGTGCACTTTCCAACAACAATCACTAGACAATAATCAGGAGCATGAATCCGGACTAATTTTATTTTTCCCTCCGTAGCTCTGAGGCACTAAAACCAGTTGTAGGGTCCCTACTTCTGCCCCGCAGAGATCAGCTCACTTGCCACAGACCGTAAATCAAAACCGAGTCCCTCATGGTCTGCATAGCTCATTGCCATACAAGGGAACGGCATTAGCCACCAAGTTATCATGGGAGCCCTCTATCTAATGTCCAAATGTATCTTGTAGCCAACGAACCTCCCTAAACTTCTCCACCTCTCTCTACTTAAAACCAACCTCTTTGACCAAGCATTTGGTTACCTGTCCTAATGTCTAATTCTTTGGCTCTGTGTCATTTTTTTTTGTCGTGGGATGTTTGTATATGTTAAAGGTGCTATACAAATGCAAATTGTTGGCGCAGACACGATGGGTCGAATGGCCTCCTTCTGTGCTGTAAATTTCTATGATTTCTATAATAACTGTCTTCATAAGTTTGCCCAGAGCTCACTTTGTTGCTAGTGAACTATCCAATCAGCTTGACTGGCAGAGATATTTATCTTGCATGCTTCACTGTTAGCCAACCTATCTCCTCCAGGTATCAGCCGTGGCTCAGCGGGTAGCACTTTCGCCTCTGAGTCAGAAGGTTGTGGTCAAGTCCCACTCCAGAAACTTGAGCACAAAATCAAGGATGACACTCCAGAGCTGCACTGTCGGAGGTGCCGTCTTTCAGAGGAGATGTTAAACCGAGGCCCCGTCTGCCCTCTCAGGTGGGCATAAAAGATCCAATGGCACTATTTCAAAGAAGAGCAGGGGAGTTCTACCTGGTGTCCTGGCCAATGTTTACCCTCAGTCAACATCATTAGAAACAGATTATCTGGTCATTGCTGTTTGTGGGATCTCGCCGTGCGCCAATTGGCTGCTGTGTTTCCTGCATTACAACAGTGACTGCGCTTCAAAAGTACTTCATTGGCTATAAAGCATTTTGGGACATCCTGAAGTTGTGAAAGGCGCTATATAAATGCAAGTCTTTCTTTCTTTCCAGATATTCCATGATTCATGTCTGTAGCTCTGTGCTATAAAAACTCGAAACAAATGGCCATTTTATATTAGAGAGCCAAGCAAACATACTATTTGGGTGAGGAATTTAGAAGGGTGTTGCACAAGACTTGTTTATTCATGAAAAAGTGTTCAAAATGCTAAAATTGAAGAGTGTGTTAAAGGGAGAGTTATATTGAGGGCATGTTGCAGAATGAGAGTTATATTAAGGAGTATGGGAAGTACCTGAGGACATACAGGTTAGCGCATGGCAAAAATGAACCTTCACCACAAGCATGTAAACAAACTGAAAACAGCTTTCAAAAGTGCAGCTCATAACCCAGCTCTACAACTCACCCACAAACGTATGCATCACACATAATGGTAGCTAGTGGGGTGTGGCAAGGATCAATGCTTAGGCCTCAGCTATTTACAATCTAGATCAATGACATGGATGAGGGGGCCGAGTGTAATATATCCAAGTTTGCTGATGATACAAAGCTGGGTGGGAAAGTAACTTGTGAGGAGGACGCAAAGAGGCTGCAAAGGGATATAGAAAGGTTAAGTGAGTGGGCAAGAACATGGCAGATGAAATATAACATGGAGAAATGTGAAGTTATCCACTTTGGTAGGAAAAATAGATAAGTAAAATATTTTTTAAAAGGGGAGAGACTGGGAAATGTTGGTATTCAGAGGGACCTGGGTGTCCTTGTACACGAATCACTGAAAGTTAACATGCAGGTACAGCAAGCAATTAGAAAAGCAAATGGTATGTTGGCCTTTATTACAAAGGGATTGGAGTATAAGAGTAAAGATGTCTTACTGCAATTATATAGGGCCTTGGTGAGACCACACCTGGAGTATTGCATACAGTTTTGGTCTCTTCACCTAAGGAAGAATTAACTTGCAACAAAGATTCACTAGACTGATTCCTGTGATGAGGGGATTGTCCTATGATGACAGATTGAGTAGACTAGGGCTATATTCCCTAGCGTTTAGAAGAATGAGAGGTGATCTCATTGAAACATATAAAATTCTTAAGGCGCTTGACAGGGTAGATGCTGGGAGGATGTTTCCCCTGGCTGGGGAGTCTAGAACCAGGGGTCACAGTCTCAGAATAAGGGGTCGACCATTTAGGACTGAGATGAGGAGAAATTTCATCACTCAAAGGGTTGTGAATCTTTGGAATTCTCTACCCCAGAGGGCTGTGGAGGCTCAGTCGTTATGTATACTCAATACAGAGATCGATACTATGGGAATCAAGGGATATGGGGATAGGGCAGGAGAGTGAGTTGAGGTAGAAGATCAGCCTTGATCTTATTGAATGGTGGAGCAGGCTCAAAGGGCGGAATGGCCTACTCCTGCTCCTATTTCTTATGTCGTACCCGGTACTAAAATCCTAAATATAGGCAACTCCGTATAACTTTCAGATTAATAAACATACCATCTCTCCCTATTTCATTTTCAAACTCTGACAAGTCAGTATGTCTAGTGACAGGAATGCACAAGTTAAAAACTCATAAAATGGCTGCAACTGGTTTTTAACAAGATAAAGCTCCAGAAAGTGCTTGAGAAAAATAATAATGTTTTTAACAGCTTATTTCTTTTATATATAACTTACTTGGGGATAAATACTGAAAAAGCACCTGAGACCTGACTGTGACTCTCATCTTAAAACTTTTCGGCTTCCAGTTTGTGTGGGAAAAGTATTATTAGATTAATTGGTTTTGACTATCGAAGGTCCAGCCCTCCAACTTAACGATTGATTACTAGTGACAACCTCCAAGCTCAGGGAACAAAAATGATCTTTCCTTTAAAGACTGACAAACTGAGACATGGGTTAAAACACTGGACTGTTTGCTTAAAATGCGGATTGTTGGCAGGTGTGTAGTGTCTATCAGAGATTATTACAGATAAAGATGTGAGTTATATCAGGAAGTACTGTAGTGATATATCGGAGATTATTATAGTAGGGGCGAGGTTATACGAGAGAGTGTTTTAGTCAGAGACATGTTTACAGAGACAGTTAGCTTAAGGGAGATATTGGCTCAGCAAGTAGAGACAGTGAGGAGCAGTACCCGACAGGCTAGGAGAATTTCAGATGTAATCTCTAGTCTGTGCTGCGCTGGCTGATCTCAGATGGACAGTGGTGAAGTGTTACAATTGGCCTCAGCATCCCTGCGTTCAGGAGGGGGAAATCATTCAGGGTTCTTAATCTTGATCACTACACCAGGCTTGGCTCGGACATTCCCCCATCCCATGCAGTTAAATAGTCTTCCAGCATTCAGGGGCCAAAAATCAATCCCGCTCTGCTGTCATAGCACTGGTGGAGTGGGACTTCTTCTTTGCTAGTGGAAGGTCCGTTACCTCAGTGTAAAAAGCCAGTGCAAAGGTTGCAGGTTCGATCCCCATAGAGGCTATTAGGTTTTAGAAGTAAATGCTGATAGCATTCGATGAAGCGAGGCGGGAGGAGGCTCGTGTGGAGCATAAACACCAGTTAGGCCAAATGGCCTGTTTCTGTGCTGTAAGTTCTATGTAATTCTATGAAGGTATGTGCCTGATCCTATCAGAATCCCCATGTTCAGGCAATTTATATAGAAATACAAAGAAATTGCAACACAGAAACAGGCCATTCGGCCCAACCAGTCCATGGCAGCGTTTACGCTCACCCGAGCAAATACTTCTAATCACATTTACCTGCCCCGTTCCATATCCCTTCAGTTCCTTTTCCTTCATCCACCTATCCAATCTAATTTTGAATGTTGACAGTTTCTGCCTTAGCCACTAAGCCCTTAAAGTGAATTCCACAACCTCACAACTCTGTGTGTGATGAACTTTCTCTTTCCCTCTGGTCCAAATCTAAATAAATAGATATATTTATTATATCTATGGCCCCTTGTTCTTGAGGCCTCAACTACTGGAAAAAGTCTTCTTCTATCTACCCTGTCTCATCCTTTCATAATTTTAAACACTTCTGTTATATAATCCCGTAATTTGCGTTGATCTAATAAATTTAAGCCTTTCTTCATATTTGTATTTCCTCATACCAGGCAGCATTCTAGTGAATCTGTGTTGTGCCCACTCTAAAAGCGCAATATACTTCCTATAGTGCGGAGTCCAATACTGCACACTAACTGAGGTCTTATTCAGGCTCATCATTACCTCTTAGCTTTTATATTCTGTACCTCTTGCGATAAATCTTAGAATACTATTAGTTTTTTTTTACAGCCTTTCATTTAAATAAAGTAAGCAAGCACCTGCACTGGTAGACGTGCAGCTAGGGGGCCTTCTAGGTCTGAGGGAGGGAGGAATTAGAGGCGTAGGGCAGTCACTGGGGAATAGTGCTAGCAAGTAAGAGGATTACTGAAAAATGGACCCTCTTCTAGTAAGGTCACTTTCCTTACAGCAGCCAGTTGCTCTAAAACAGGCCTTTCAGAATCTAGTAGGCCCCACATCCGCCTTCCTGAAACCACTGTATGTCTTCTTTTTGCAGGCATATGGAATTTTTTTGGGGGGGAGGTACCTAGAGGCGGGACTGCGGATGCAAAAACCACCCCCCCCCCCCCCGGCCCCCCAAGAAATTCCACTGGGACAGAACTGTGGTGTAACTGGGTCCCGTCTTAATTTCCATCTCCGCCCACTGCTATCACGCCCCAGATGCCCAGGAAACATTGTGGTTTTAGGCACCTCAGTGTCCAGCCTCACATGTAAAAAGTAGCCAGTGAGACGCGGTATGAGGGTTGACCAGTGTCTGTGGAGCTCTACCCCAGCAAGGAGCCAATGCCTTCAAAAGAGGAGAAAAGAGAAAACTGAAATTGAAAAACCGTTAGAAAGATGTTATAGAGGGGCTGCTTTATATGCATTGTGTGTTAGTAACGGAGCTGTGAGCGATGTATATTGTATCAAAGATTACTACAGTGCAGCACAGAACTCAGGCTGCCAGCCTTGCCACGTGAGTTTTACACCACTCAGAAACCTGACCAAAATGATCAACTGCTGACTCTATCACCCACTGGATATATGGTCAGGTTGATAAAGAATATGAAAATCCATATCGAGCAGCAGACAGCCTGGAATCGCTGCATAATCCCAGAATGAGGCCCCATCAGATTTCATCAAGAACCAAAATATGATTGTGACACCTTTCTCAGTGGGTGCACACCAAGTTGACTAACTATGGACAACACTAGAGTGAGAAGCTGCAGCATAGTTCTAAGTGTTGGGATCACCTGGCTTTCGGGTGGGGCGGGCTGTGTATATATTTTGATCTACAAGGCAACGCAGTTGTGTGGGGCAGGCTGGATGGACCCAGGGTTCTTTTCCTCTCCGTCATTGTTCGAATGTTCATAAGAGGGTATATATTTGATACATTCATGTAATTGCATCTCAAATTTCAGCTGACCAAGGTAAAGGATGGCAGTATTGGCAAAGGGAAATGCTGTACCACTTATGCATTTTACCTGCTTCAAGTACTCCCAAGTGTATGCACCCACTATACTGTCCAACAGAATTTACCCCCACATCAGTGTGACATTTCTATTTTTCCACTGGCTAGCACATTGTGCCTGGATGAGATTGTCCAGTGAATTTTATTTACATCTAGATTACAGGTGACTATTTTGCTTCTGTCCCACATTTACTTGGGATTGGATTGAAAAAGTATTTGAAACTCCCCTCACTTTTCCATACCCATCCAACACAGAAGGCTTTTATCCCTTGGATGGATTCACACCCTGGGCCTGTATGTCAACAGACAGTGTTTTAAGCCACAGTGCACTCAGTCCCCCATCAGAGCGGAGATTTTCAACTCCATATGCCCGAGACAGCCAAGCTTCCTGTGGTGGTAGGACTGTGTGCCAAGCCTCTATACTGCTCAGATCACCATCAGGGAGCAGAGCCCTCCATCCCCACTGGCTGAACTGTATTTTACCCCAAGTTCCAAATAAGGTTCTAAATCACAAACCACCATGTCCATTTACACAATTAATCAAATGTTAATTCCTGGAATTAGGGCAACGCGCACTAGTGTCGAAACCACATGATTAACAGTTTCATTCTGGAGTGACTGTGCAGTTGGTGTGATGAAAATTTGGATTATGAGTCATTCCTGATGGCAATTTTTAAACCAGTTGTATATTATAGGCCATAAAGATGAAAGCATGGTGACCTAGCTCTGCGAAAAGCACTTCTTTTCTTTGTGACCAATATGAGCTGTGATACAGATCAAGCCCACTAGCACAGGTGCAGTTCAGCACATAAGAAAGCATAGAATGAGGAAAGGCCATTCGGCCTATCTAGCCCATCCCTTCCACAGACAACACAGAATTCACCATATTCTGGACATTTCCTTAGCCATATAATCATCTTAAGAAAAATACTCAAAATGTGTGCCTGCCCCCTCCTCATGCTAATTTGAGAAGTATTCCAGAATATCTATTTAACCTTATATCCTTGATTGACTGCATCCCCTAGCATAGCCTTGTCTCAGTGGTAGCAGTACTTTCGCCTTTTGAATCAGAAGGTTGTGGGTTCAAGTCCCAGTCACAGAGACTTGCAGTGCATAATCTAGGCTGACACTCCAGTGCAATTCTGAAGGAGTGCTTTCAGATGAGATGTTAAACAGGTGGATGTAAAATATCTTATGCCACTATTTGAAGAAGAGCAGAGGTGTTCTCCTGGTGTTCTGACCAATATTTTTTGCTCAACCAACATCTGTGTTAAAAGTACTAACATTGCTATATGTGGGATCTTACTGTGTGCAAATTAGAAAAGAAAGAAAGACTTGCCTTTCATGACCACTAGACATCCCAAAGCACTTTACAGCCAATGAAGTACTTTTAAAGTGTAGTCAATGCTGTAATGTAGCAGCCAATTTACACACAGCAAGCTCCCCCAAACAGCAACGTGATAATGACCAGATACTCTGGTTTAGTGATGCTGATTAAGGGATAAATACTGGGCAGCACCCTGGGGATAACTCCCCTGCTCTTCTTCAAAAGCATACCATGGGATCTTTTACATCCACCTGAGAGAGCAGACAGGGTTTAACATCTCATCTGAAAGATGGCACTTCCAACAGTGCAGCACTCCCTCAGTCAGTACTGCACTGGAGTGTTAGCCTTGATTTTTGCACTCAAGTCCCTGGGGTGGGGCTTGAACCCACAACCTTCAGAGGTAAGGGTGCTACCAACTGAGCCACAGGCTGACACTTAAGCTGTCATGTTTCTCTACTCTACAACAGTGACTACGCCTCTAAAGTAATTCAGTGGTGTGAAGATGCTTGGTTTGTGAAAGGCGTTTTTTTTTTAAATAGCATGTGGAGTAATTGCATTACTTAGTGTAAATTCAGCCAACTCCACCTTTGTTCAGCTGCACATAGATACCAGGGAGAAAAGCCATTGAGTGAAACATGTAGCCAAAAAGAAAACATGTAAAGCTTAAAAGCTACAGGAGGGATTGGTTGCATTCTTCTCTCATACACTCGATATCAATGACAGTATAAGCAGGAAGAGTTTTCTGCATACTAATTAAGACAACATTTAAGACAGAGGACACAGATTTAAGGTGATTGGCAAAAGAACCAGAGGCAAAATGAGGACACATTTTTTATGCAGCGAGTTGTTGTGATCTGGAAGGCACTGCCTGAAAGGGTGGTCAAAAATGAGAAGTCGCACAACACCAGGCTATAGTCCAACAGTTTTATTTGAAATCACGAGCTTTCAGAGCTTACGTGGCCCCTTCCTCAGGTGATTTCAAATAAAACGATTGGACTATAACCTGGTGTTGTGCGACTTCTCATTTTTGTCCACCCCAGTCCAACACCGGCATCTCCGCATCATGAAAGGGTGGTGGAAGCAGATTCAATAATAACTTTCAAAAGGGGATTGGATATATACTTGAAGGGGGAAAAGTTTGCAGCGCTATGGGGAAAGGGCAGGGGAATGGGACTAATTAGATAGCTCTTTCAAAGAGCCTGCACAGGCTCGATGGGCCGAATGTCCTCTTTCTGTACTTATCATTCTATGATCTATAAGCACGGTACGTTAATAGACTCCCACTCTGCAGCAGGGAATGGCTATTGCAAGGCTTCCAACCCATGATTTCTCACAGAATGAGTTCACAATCTCAGCCAGTGGTGCGAAGGGCGGTGGATGGACAACAAACGCTCAATTGCTCTTGTGGCACCTCCGAGTCCTACCTAAAGGGTGAAGGAGATAGAGGACTGGGAGTAGGTCCTCTGCTCCTTCGTATTTGGAGAACATGGGAGGGGGGGGGGGGGGGGGGGAGGTTGGACTGCACAAGGCTCAAAGAGGAGAAGAAAATATATAATTTTGAAAATGCAATCTCAACAGTACTTCTTAAGAGCTAAACAGGCCAGAATTTGTGTACATGGGCAATGAGATATGTGATTTTTCATTTGCATGGGGATGGCAATATCCCAATGTCTTTGTTAAAATGAGATATCATATCTGATAATCGTTTCTGTGAAGTGCCTTGGGACGTTTTACTATGTTAAAGGCGCTATATAAATACAAGTTATTGTTGTTGTGCCAAACACCATTACATGTTCCATAATTCCCTGTGAATGTAGATTATCAAGGTCTGTACTCGAAGCAGTCTTGGGTCTGCTTTCACTGGGAAATATACACCACTTCAAGTCTCTTAGGAAAGAATTCTCAAAGTCCCAGTGGTTTATTAGCAGAGGACAAGAAAAGAACATTACTGTGTTCTGTAACATTCTGTAATCGGCTGGGTTCCTTCTCTACATGAGGAGACCATGTGTGACCTGGGAAGAAATTTTTGCAAGCGTTTCCTTCTTCCCCCACCATAACAGTCGAGGCTCTCTTCGATTTATACGCATGTACTGCAATGCAAACCTATGTGAGTGCAGCCGTGGAAGAGTGCAGAAGCACAGCTGGTCCCCTTCCATCTGTCACTGAGATTCCACCCAGTTGTGAGACGAAGAGTATAATAAGGAATATTAAGAAGAGTGATTGAAGAGAATTGCTGGAACTGACAGGTTAGGGAGCTTCATGCATATTGATGAGGAACTAAAAAAAATCCATAATTCAGTTAATCTTTTAACTTGTCATTAAAGAAGCAACGCTGAATTATCGGGGATTTTAACCTCACTCTCATTTCTGTAATTTAACACAGCACAGTTAGGAAATCAGATAAAGCACAAATATCATGGTCACCTTAGTCTTATCATTCTCTCTCTCTCTCGCTCTTTCTGCTTTGTTTTTTGCAGTATTCCCTGGTTGCTGGATCACGTTCCCTTCTTCAGCTAAAACGAACCATGGAAAGTGAGATTTGATGATCTGGGCAGGCAAAGGCTGGGCTGGATTTTGGAGGAGGGGGTGGAAGTAGTGCTTGCAGATGAGATAGAGCTGTCACATCCATTTGCAAATCCCAGTGAGGTCTTTGTGAACTATAACTTGAGTTTAAATCAGTTTTCTGCCAATGATATGTATAATTTACGGTATCATAAAGAAAGTGTCGTTCAACAGATGGTATTTAGCTCCGTGGAATAACATTGCTCTGTCTGTGTTTTTTATGACCACACCTGTGGTGTGAGTGGAGGGTGCACAGCAGGGGACAGCGTGATATACAAATTCTTGCACGATCGAGGAAGACCTGGCAACCCACAAAGGATGAGACCGTGAGTGACTTATGACGGTTGAACGTGTGAGTAGAATAAACACAGTCCCTCTTTCTCTCATAGTGGTGGTTGCCCGCTCTGTACTTTTCTCTTTGTACAAGTTTCCACTTGTGGGGGAGACCAAAACTTAGGGGCCATAAATATAAGATAGTCACTAATAAATCAAATAGGGAATTCAGGAGAAACTTCTTTACCCAGAGAGTGGTGAGAATGTGGAACTCGCTACCACAGGGAGTAGTTGAGGCGAATAGCATCGATGCATTTAAGGGGAAGCTAGATACACACATGAGGGAGAAAGGAATAGAAGGATATGCTGATAGGGTTAGATCAAGAGGGGTGGGAGGAGGCGCATGTGGAGCATAAACATGGACCAGTTGGGCCGAATCACCTGTTGCTGTGCTGTACATTCTGTGTAATTCTATGTAAGTAACATATCAGGGCAGATTTTCCTGTCACCTGGGGCTATTGAATCACCTGGGCACAGCAAATACTGAAAAATTGGGCAGGGAAGAGTGCACACCCATAAAGAAGCCCATTTGATTTTCTATCCTTTCAAATTAGTCGGCAGAAAATCAAACAGGCTCTGTTCGGGGTGCGGTTTACTTCCCCAGCTGATTTTCCTTTATTCGCTGTGCCCAGGCCCAAGCACAGGATAATCTGTCCCTCTCACATTACTTTACACAACAGTTGTTAGGATCTGGACCAGTGGTTTGTTGTAGAGGGTCACACACAGATTTGGTTAGAAACCGGAACTTTCGCAGCCTCCAAAACATTTTTTGGCAAAATTGCGGTCATGCCAGTCATGCCACACATGATAAGGGCAGAAACGTGCAGGATTTGTCACAGGGTGTCAACCCCATACCAAACCACTTGCCCCCATTTAGGAGGTTTTCAAGTCAGAGGTCAACATGTAGCAGATACATGGGGCAAGCCCTGAACCTACTCTAGAAGGTCCTGAAGATTGCATTGCGTTGTGTACTTTGTAACAGTTGAACACTGCAGATGAGAACCTCTCTTTGATATTCAAACTATCCAATCAGACTATTGGATTTTGAGTTCTGGCTCACTGCTGGATGTGCTGGGTGGTTAACTGCAGCCTTGCCTGCTCCCTCAGATGGACATACAGGGTCCTGTGGTACTATTCGAAGAACAGGGAATTTGTCTTAAGCCAACATCACTTAAAACACCAAAAGATTATCTGTTCATTTATGTGGCGAGACGAGAGAAGCTGGGAGTGTTCTCATTAGAGCAGAGAAGGTTAAAGGGAGATTTAATAGCGGTGTTCAAAATTATGGCAGATTTTCATAGAGTAAATAGGGAGAAACTGTTTCCACCAGCAGGAGGGTCAGTAACCAGGATACAGATTTAAGATAATTGCCGAAAGTACCAGAGGAGACTGGAGGAGGATTTGTTTTACACAGCGAGTTGTTGTGATCTGGAACGCGCTGCCTGAAAGGGCGGTGGAAGCAGATTCAATAGTAACTTTCAAAAGGGAATTGGATAAATAATTGATGGGGAAAAATTTGCTGGGCTATGGGGTAAGAGCAGGGGAGTGGGATTAATTGGAGAGCTCTTTCAAAGAGCCGGCACAGGCACGATGGACCAAATGGCCTCCTTCTGTGATGCATAATTCTATGATTTATCGCAATGCTGTTTGTGGGAGCTTCCTGTGCGCAAATTGGCTGCCGCATTTCCCTACATTACAACAGTGACTATACTTCAAAATTACTTAATTGGTTGTGAAAAGCTTTGGGATGTCATGAAAGGCTATATAAATGCAAGTTCTTTCTTTCAGCAGCTGATATTCAAGGGGTTTTGGGGCCAGTCGCATGATATAAATGTATTTAATTCCAACTGTCAAGATCTAAGCAAGTATGGAGGAGTCAGTTGAACCAAGCTGAAATCAGTAAGCATCAGCTACAACAGTGAGGTGGCCAAGGTTGTTCCTTTCTCTGGGTTAAGAAGAAACATCAAAGTGCCACATGAAGCAGCATTATCCACTTTCTGCATTGTCTACTTTGCAGCCTTGTCTGTATTTCGATGAACAGTCTGTGTCTGTGTTTGGATATGTTTTGTTTCAGCAGATCATTACTTCTTGTATCTCACAATGTGACATTTCAAATAACACTAAAATGAAGGAAAAGTGTATCCCCCCTGGGGACTGGGCACAGAATAGAGCAACAGGCTGAAACGTCCAGATGTTTCCAGTATTGCTAGTGCCTCACCTTCCTGTTAATCCCAAGATAAATAGCAGCTTCATTATATAACCATCTCGAGGGGGGTGACTTTACAAATTAGAAAAATAAATACGTACTCCAGCTCAAGTATCTCCCTCTGCCGTTTTGTGATTTTTGATTGTCAAACAGCTAAATATGCTAAGATACTTCCTTTTCACAAGACGGAGGGTCAGTAAGCCTTTCACCTCTCCACAGTTAGAGCTGATCGCGGTATCCTGCTAGATGTCTTTGTAATGACTGCAGATTGATTTTAGATCCACGTGCCATGGGCAGATAAAGTTGTGTTTGTTTAGCTCTCTTGATGTGACTAATAAAAGGAGCTGGGCCCAGTCATCCTTTAATAGGACACTTCTACACAATTTATACTTTCTCCGGTAGGACCTGTTTACAAGACCCAAGGTACTGCGATTTTTTTTTTGGTGCTTTATCTCTACTTCTGATCTCTCTATAGGCTGACACTCCCAGTGCTGTACTGAGGGAACGCTGCCTTGTCGGAGGTGCCGTCTTTCGCATCAGACGTTGCACCGAGGCCCCGTCTGCCTTCTCAGGTGGACATAAAAAATCCCACAGCACTATTTCAAAGAAACAGCAGGGGAGTTCTCCCTGGTGGCTTGACAAATATTTATCCCTCAACCAACATCACTAAAAACAGATTTTCTACTTTACAGATTGACTACACTTCAAAAGTACTCCACTGACTGTAAAGCAATTTGGAATGTCCTGAGGTCATGGAAGGCGATATATGAATGCAAGACTTTCTTTTAAGATGATCTGGTCATTACCACACTACTGTTCCTGACCTTGCTGCACAAATTGGCTGTTGCCTTTCCTACAATACAACAGTGACTACACTCGAAAGTACTTCATTGGCTATAAAGCGCATTGGGACATCCTGAGGTCGTGAAAGGCGCTATGCAAATTCAAGTCTTTCTTTTCAACTATTGTATGGACCGGAGTTTGCAATCCCACTTAGTTCACAAAGAAAAGAGGCAACATTTTGAGAAATATAATAGGACTGAAAGCTATTAGCCACTTGAGGTAAGCACTGCGCTCCTTGGAGAAGCCTACATTTCTGTCATCAAATCAACGAGACTGTCACGCTACATGTCTTGTGATGGAATGGAATGACAAGTGCAGAACTGAGAAGGGAAGAAGCGCATCACAACAGACCAGGGTCAAACCTAAACTATGCACAAGTGGGTTAATCTAACGCAGACCTTCCCAGGTTCATTTTAATATATCTGCTTGATTTTGAATTCCGTCTTGCTCCTGTTGCAGTCAGATCTGGGACTTGCATTTATATCGACACCATCAGTAATGGAATAGCTACTCCTGATATATGCAGATGGTAATGGAACAGTCACTGCTATTATAAGTCACTTTTACATCAGAGGAGAGAGCAGCTCGCTGAAGTCGCGCCGTTCTTCAATCGTCGGCTGCATTCCTAAGCATATAAAGTTGAACCAGCAAGTAACCAACGGCTTCCTAAATCCACAAAAAATGTGGCTCTACAAATCTGCCATTGCAGTAAGCCGTTATATTGCAGAAAGCTAAACACAAGGGAGCTGGTTCCATGCATTTGCACCTTAAAGCAACTGGGTCTCCATATTTTGTATTGGAGCCCAACCGCTCTACAGAGTCTGGACACCCAACAGAAAGGGAGCGACGTATGGAGATTGCTCTCCCAAGTCAGCAATATTTCTTAAGGTAAATAAAAAAGGACCGATAGATCATTATCCTGTTATATACACAATCCATAATGGGACAGTCAGTCCTGTTACAGATACAGGCAGTACTGAGCCATGTTATACACTCAGTCAGTCCTGTTATACATATAATCAGTGCTCGCACAGTCAGTCCTGTTACAGATACAGGCAGTGGTGGTGCAGTCACTATTGTTATAGACACAGCCAGTGCTGGGATGAGTAGCCCTCTTATTCATAGTCAGTACTGGGACAGTCGGGTCTGTTATCGACACGATCAGGCATGGGCACTGCCAGTTCAGTTATTAGCAACTTTATTGTTTGTCCCAATCTATTGGAATCAGGGATTCAGCTTTGCTGCTCTCACCGTTGCAGCCGATACGTTTTCTTCTTCAAACAACAATCAGGGAGCTTTTATATTCTTTACTTCGACAGGTCTGCTATTCTGAATGTGAAACCTGTCCCTCTGAAACTTGATTTGACTTGCTGTTGAATGTTGCTAGCAGCACGGTTTCAAAAGAGAGAGAGAGAAAAAAAAATCCCATTTTTAACCTTATTTTAGTAACAGTATTGGCAGTTCAGAGATGGGAAATTTCGGTTGGCGGTGGACCTTGTGCTGAATGCCAGGTTGAAACCCCCAGCGACCTGAACACACTCAATGCACATTGCACGGTATTAAATGACGACAGATGTGCACTTTCAGAGAGAGAGAGAGGCTTTGCACCAGTGTGAAGGTGAAGACATTTGTGACATCAACAGGCCTGACGCAGTCCTCACTGGGCACTATGTCCCTTCCTCCTGTGTCATTATTCTCTGGAGGCTCGGAAAGCAAATGGAAAACAGTAGACTCGCGCTTGGGGGGATGCATCATACTAAATATGTTTTTTTTTAAATTATTTTTTTCTTTTTTTAACCTGAAATCTGCACATTCATCAGTTAGGACCCTTCATGTAGCCGGATCAGTAGGGAATGTGGATATCTTTAGCACAGCCAGGAAGGAATGCTTCTTTGCACCACAGAACAAGATCCTGCAATATCTTAATTATCGTCATAAAGATCCTTCGCAATTTACTGCATATTCCATGCAAAACTATGAACTGTATTCCCCCCCCCCCCCCCAGGAAATTATAAGGAATATATTCCATGTAATAACTTGATACGGATAACTAATTGGCCAAATAAATGTTAAAGATGAATATTCCAATCAAATGATTGCTTCCATCCATCTCCTCGCGGCATTAGTTAATCGATCCTGTGCCCAATATCAAGACCCTGAAAGTATCAGTTTAAAAACGGCGCACTGATAATGAAATTTGTCATGTCACCCAGCCCTGATATATATTACACTAATCAAACTATACTACCGGGTGTTGGCAGGGCGTAAAAAGGGATTGTAAAAGATGTGATTCACAGTGTTTCAATTTGGGTAATCACATGTAAGTTATGGCCTATCATGGGTAAGTGTATCGGTGCGGCTTTATTAAATTGTTAGGTGCTCAGAGTTAATTGAAAAAAGTTATCTGATATAATAATTTAAGATGGTTAGATATCTAGTTAAAAAGAACCCCAATCATATCCTATGGATTAACCCTGTGAGGTCAAAAGCATAATCGCTGCACCAGCGTCAATCAATATGACAAGCAATAACCTTCTTAGATTGCAAATAGGAGATTACATTTGGAGTAATGGAGACAGCAGAAGCACATGATTGAAAAGTAGCACTGGGGCAGCGTGAAGTGCAGTAGATGCAGCAGGAGTCGCATCCCAATATGTACCTTTGTATATTAGGCACAGTGCTGCACTATCAGCATGCTGCCGTTTACAGGCATGGTGGAAGTCAGAGATGACTCTAGGTTAGCATCGTTCCCTCTTCATTTGAAGTAATGCTGCCTATGTTCTCTAAAGTGTGTGCAGGAAAGAGTGGCTATTGTGCAAATAATGGCTAGAGCTCCCCGATGGATTACTGGTAAAGTATACTGCCCAGTGCGGTATTGAGCCAGGGTGGTCCTAGGTGTCAGCCATGGCTCAGTGGGTAGCATGCTTGCCTCTGAGACTCCAACACAAAATCTAGGATGATCCTTTGGTGCAGTACTGAGGGAGTGCTACATTGTCGGAGGTGCCGTCTTTCGGGTGAGATGTTATCAGGTGGACGTAAATGACCCCATGGCACTCTTTCGAAGAAGATCAGGGGAGATCTTCCTGGTGCCCTGGCCAATATTTATCCCTGGACCAACATCACTAACACAGATTATCAGGTCCCATTGCTACTTGTGGGACCTTGCTGAGCGCAAATTGGTTGCCGTGTTTCCTATATTGCAACAGTGACTACATTTCAAAAGTACTTCATTGGCTGTAAAGCGCTTCAGGACGTCCTGAGGTCTCTGCTGTCCGTGAAAGGCACTATTATAAATGTAAGCCCATCTATATAGATTCAACCCCTGTTGAGTTAGCTGATCTCAGGGAGGCAATGAGAGTGCTACAGTTAACCTCATGCCCCAGGAGGAGGAGTGGAGAAAAAAAAGAGGGTTTCTACTCTTCATCGCTATCCACTAATCCTATGCACGAATGAACAATAAGTGAGGACAGATCATGATTGCCTCCAAATGATCAAATAGCCTACCAACATTCATTGTCATGGCTCACACATTGGCTGTGGTACTGAAGGGTGATTGATGCCTGCACCCCAGCAAGAGCCTTCAGGAGAAGAGGAGAGAAAACTGGAGTCAAAGAATATAGCACTAAAAACACATCAGATGCACTGATGCACCAGTTTTAGTTTAAGCTTCAAGTGGAACAACCTGCCACAATGGTGGTTGATCAGTCGTGGCCCCATTCAGCTACTGTGCCAGAAGGTATTAAATTATCCACCCAATATGTACTTGGGGGCCACTACAATCGGCTTAAATGCCATGAGGTGTTAGGTTCCTGCCCAATGTGTCCCCAAGGGTGCCTAAATCAGCTCCTGCAACAGGCAATGTTTGGTTCCCACCCAACATGTCCCTGAGGCTGCCCAATTCGCTTCTTGAACTATAAGGTATTAAATTATCCACTTACTGCATGTGATCCATGTTTGTTTTTCTTGCCAGAACACAGCAGCAGGTTTGCATTAAAGCCTTTGCACCAGAATAGCTAGTTAGACAATCTATGCCCGATTGGTGCCAACCCCCCTGTTTCATGCCAATTCTAATGTCGAATGGGAGAGAGCTGCAAATCCAACACAGAATGAGAAAGTAGAGGTTGAGAATGGGTGGTCAGGGCTACATCAAATAGAGCAATTAAATGGAGGAACATTTGCAGCAGGGACTGCAAATTTCATTTCAGATTTTCTTTGAAGGAAGTTACTATGCGAGAAAATAATTTAAAACTATATATTAAAAAAGTAACAAAATCTATGTTGGTCGTGAAAGGGTAAACCTTTCCCCTTTCGCAAGTTTTTGTCGCACTGCCTTTAATGGGAGTCCATCTGTCTGCAGTATTTGCAACATGTATAAAGAGCAATTTGCCTCGATGCTGTTTTCTGATGTTCTGATGCTGTCCAAGTTGACAGCAGCATTTTGGCAGCCGTGCACTAAAGTAATGTAATTTTTATTGTACTGACAGCGTTTCCCGCGCCCCCCCCCGCAAAATGATAAAAAGTTCCCTTGTAGCTTCCTATCAAGGCCGTGGCGAATAATCTGTTGGTTTCTTGGGGAAAAGAAAATCCAATCTGGAGCACCTTTTTAATTTAAAAAAAAGTTTAATGTTTTCTTCTGAATATTTTTCTTTTGAGGTTTCTACTGTGCTTGAATAAAGTTTATACAAATGGGATTTATGATTCATTCGTTTAATTGATTAAATTGCAACGCAGATTCTAATTTCATCATTAGAAATCAGGTAAGTGAGGCTCAGGAAACTGTCAAACTCTTTGGATCCAGTCTAAACCCACTGATGTGGCAATCAAGCATGGCGGTACTCGCTAACCCACTGCCACTCCCCGGAAATCAGCCTCCAGGGTCATCCACAGCCCGAGCTACTCCGTAAAGCTCCCTCACTGCCCAATTATCACAATGTGTCATGTATACTGTACCATATACACTGAATGCCAGGAATGTAACATATGCCGAAGTATTGTAATTAAAGAGCAGTTGCCAACAGAAAATAAATAAAAGCTAAAATGCATTTTCATATGGCATTAAAAGAATTATTGCAATGAAGTCACGCTGAATGCATCACATGGAATTCTTCTGACAACTGTTTGAACAGGTTTTTTTTAAATGGGTTAACCCTCCCTGATAAAATAGTGGAGAGAGGAATTTATATGAATGTTAACACTAATATTGCACAGTGTTATTTCAGCTCCCATGATATTAAACTACATGCTAGATAAACACACGAGGGAGAAAGGCATAGTATGATACGTTGGTAGGGTTAGATGAAGAGGGGTGGGAGGAGGCTCCTGTGGTGCATAATAGACATAATAGACCACTTGGGCTGAATGGCCTGTTTCTGTGCTGTAGATTCTATGCAATTCTATGTAAACCAGCAACATTTACTGCAATCTTTTGCATGGAGTTCCATATAGCACAAAAAACCCAGTGTGGTGCGGCAGTGTGTGAGTGCATTTATGGGCTGCTTCCATTACAATATGTTGGCCGTGAGCTTGTCTCCCATGATCCTGCAGGGGCACTGGGTGTCATTTTGACTTTGTGCGATAGTGTAAACACAGATTCTAATCTATTTATCTAAGTCAATGGAAATAATAAACAACGGAGAGAGATGTAAAAAGGGGCCCCTCCTTATCTATCTCTGTAACTTTCTCCAGGCCTACAAGCCTTCCAGATCTCTGCGCTCCTCCAATTCTGGGCTCTTGCCCATCCCCGATTTTAATCGCTCCACCATTGGTGGCCGTGCCTTCAGCTGCCTGGGCCCCGAGCTCTGGAATTCCCTCCCTAAACCTCTCCGCCTCTCTCTCCTCCTTTAAGACGCTCCTTAATACCTACCTCTTTGACCAAGCTTTTGGTCACCTGTCCTAATATCTCCTTATGTGGCTCGGTGTCAAATTTTGTTTGGTAACGCTCCTGTGAAGTGCCTTGGGTTTTACTACATTAAAGGCGCTATATAAATCCAAGTTGTTGTTGGGGCTGCCGATTCGCTATTACCCATTTCGCACTATCGCATAAGGTCAAAATTAAACGATGAGTTCCTGATCTCAGTTAGTCCATTATGGGGTGGGTGGTTAGGAGGGTGAGGTTAAAAAAAATACAAGGTGCTTCACCTTGAGAGAAATGGCAGCTGAGTCAGATCAAACTGCTTTTACATATCTACTGGTAGTTGGTTGTGAGCAATGCAGACTGAAGCCCAGAAGCAGTCAACTCTCTGGCTTTTCAGTTAGCACAGCACAACACACGCGAGTGAGGGAGAGGGGACAGAAAATTAAATGAACAGCAGGGGCGAGAATAGAAATAAAACAAATTTAAACATGCTTAAAATTCAGCATGCGCTGCGAGATCATTCAGGAGTCGGATTATTATGTTACAAGTGCAGGCAGTGCGATTGAATATGACATTTGATCCCAAAAGGTCAGGAGGGCAAAGCCGCATTATGTCCAGTACATGGCTGAAGGCCTTTGAAAGGCTTTCAGTTTATCTCCATCTTTCCCCCGAATCAAAGAGTTGTGAAGCGCTTGATGTGAAAATCTTGGCCCCCGCTAATATTTTCAATAAGCTCTGCGAAAACACCGCGGAAATAATGCAATTTATGGCGTGCAAAGAAAGAAAAAAACCCATTCGATCAAAGCACTCCTGTTAAATTTTGTGTTAACATCAGATAAAGCATTGAGTAAACACTGGGTAATTTCAGGTTGAAGGTGTTAATAATTGAGCATTTGACAATATGGTAAATATAATCATTGCAGCCCTGATTACCATCGCACGATTCTATGCTATGTGCAAATAAAAATAAGATCAGAGCGATAAGGGTTAAAAAGCTGCTGGTAGCCGAACTTCAATGCAGGCTCTTTGCTGCCTGCGTACGGTGCCGGACAAGCCTGAGCCAGTCTTGAGTCCCAGCAATCACCTTCTTCCAGCAAGAAGCAGAGGAACCTGTTAGACTGGCTTGGCTGACCGACCCTGCATTGAGGTGTACATTATCAGTGGCTGGGTCTAAAGACAAGCTGGGAGGAGTAGGAAGACTCAGAAGGTATAAACAGTAATTATCAATGTCAGGCTGCCATTTCCAGCACCTCCCTTAAACCCTGTAATTTGCTGGAAGCTGAGACAAGGTCCATTTCTCCGTCACCACCTCCCCCCTCCCCACCCCCCTCCCCTCTTACCCCAACAGTAAATGTCCCTGCATGAAACTAACATTTGTCCTTTGGTCAGCTGTCTCAGAAAAAAAAACATTAAATACAATCAAAGCAATCTTTTATCTAGCAATGTAGACCGGCGACTGAAATATAAAGTAATCCTTTCGGAGGTCAATCGGGTTTTTTTTTTTAAATTCCTTTGGATACAAGATCGCTTCGCAATAGTAACCCAGCTAAAAATAAAAATATTCGCAAGATGTCTTTTGGACAAAACAATTGTCAATGTCTGGAGGAGTTTCCCCCCCCCCCCCCCCCCCCCCCAAATCCTGGAGCTGAGCGGCTAACTCCAGTGTTGTGTTTGGGATATTCAGCATGCGGAAAATCCTTTGGCACAAAATTCCAGTGTCTTTTTGCATTTGTGCCTTTCGTGATCACACCCGTAACAATTCAAGCGATGTGTGTGTAAAATCTATAAGGACCCCAATGGATGTCTTTTAATTGATATCCTACCGTCTCTTGGGGATTTATATTATTATGCATTCTCGGGATGTGGGCGTCGCTGGCGAGGCCAGCATTTATTGCCCATCCCTAGTTGCCCTGAGGTAGCGGTTTGATGCAATTGAGGGGCTTGCGAGAGGCCACTTCAGAGGGCAGTTAAAAAGACTGAAATCACGACCAGGCCAGACTGGATAAGGACGGCAGGTTTCCTTCCCGAAAAGGACAGTGATCAACCAGTTGGGTTATTTTACAACAATCCGACAGCTTCCTGGTCCAACCTTTTATTTCCAGATTTTCTTCAAACAAATTCCCCAAACGACCACGGATGGGATTTGATCCCACATGCCCTGGATTATTAGTCCAGGCCTATGGGATTGATACTGGTCAACACTACACTACAGTAGCCCTAGCAGTTTATGCAAGTCATAACATCAGTCAGTGAAGGTGACGATAAACCATTGTCAGATTAATTAGCCGGGAGGCAGTGCTTGTTTGGTGCCCAGGCTTGGTTGCGCCACGCAAGCCTTAGTTAAGTATAACTGGACGCGCTTCCCTTGTATGACGCAACCACCTTAAACCTGAGAGGCTTGGAGACTGCGAGCTAATCTGCTCCTAGCACTTTCACACCCGTCTGTGAAAAGTGACACGGGGTAGCTCTTTCAGATGATTTACGGAGCAGCACTGGTAAACTGATAGGCTAAACCTGTCTTTCTTCACAATATACATATCGGTGAGGATTATTGACGCAGCATTAACTGTACATACTAGATTGAACACACTCTACTTGAAATGCCCCCCAAAATTGCACCTGCATGCTGCCTCCCAAAGCAGAATGGTCATTTTACGCAGTTAGCAACAGAATGCATTTTATATTTCTTAACCTTATCAATTCTGCTTCCTAAAATAATTCCCCCCAAAAATCTGCTCACATAGAAACATAGAAGATAGGAGCAGGAGTAGGCCATTCGGCCCCTCGAGCCTGCTCCGCCATTCGATGAGATCATGGCTGATCATCCAAACTCAGAAATGAATAGAATGCTCTGAGCATTCCTGTTGGCCACTGACCCGTCCTTTGTGTTTGTGCGGGCCCAACACTGTATTTTAACATCCGCAGTATTTTGCTATCGTACGACTGTATTTTAACAGATGGTTCTTTTTTTATGTTTTAAAACAAAACACTTACCAATGTACCCATTTAAAAATGAAACAGTTACAAAGAATTATTGACTTTAATATCCTGCGTTTTTTTTTCCCTTGACAAGGCAATTTTTTTTTTAATTTAACTATTAAATCAGCATGACCATCAGGGAAAAGAAAGAACTTGCATTTATATAGCGCTTTTCACAACCTCAGGATGTTCCAAAGCGCTATTGTAATGTTGGGAAACGCGGCAGCCAATTTTCACACAGCAAGCTCCTACAAACAGCAGTGAAGTAATGCCCATATAATCTGTTTTTAGTCTAATTGGCCAGACTCCCCTAACTCCCCTGCTCATCTTCAAAATAATGCCATGGGATCTTTGACGTCCACCTGAGAGGGTAGGCGGGGCCTCGGTTTAACTTCTCATCCAAAAGGCGGCACTTCCAACAGTGCACCACACCCTCAGCACTCCACTGGGTGTGTCCGCCTAGATTTTTGTGCTCAAGTCTCTGGAGTGGGACTCGAACCCACAACCTTCTGACTCAGAGGCGAGCGTGAACTAGTTCAGAAGAGATGTTGAACCCAGCAGTGTGTTGAGGCTGAACTAACATAATTCCAGATAGCCAGCAACCCAACGTCAACTGAATAGCTACCTTCACACCAGAGAAGTGCAGCTGACAGCAGTTACACAGTTCTCCTGTCGTTGGCCAGGTTTCTAAGTATGAATGTTTTGACCTGCAGCTAAGTGATGAAAATATGGGTCCACAGATCTGCTGTCATGCCAAGGCCTCCTGGAGTAAACTGGGTGTGTGGAGCCATCCTGCGGGCCTGCATCTCTGGCAATCATATCTCTGACCTCCATGCATCACTCACTCCTACATGTTTTGCTATCGTGTGCCAGTCTCCACTGGCCTTGCATGTTTTCACCTGATTGTCAAAGGAGACTGGCACCTGGTGACAAAATATAAGGGACAGAAAGGTACATGGAGGGCGTTCTCCCAAGACAGCAGCAGAAATAAAAGAGTTTCTAATGTGTGTTTATGCATGTTTATATGTTTGTATAAGTATATCAGGCCCCGTCTGCCCTTTCAGGTGAACGTAAAAGAACTCATGGCACTACTCGAAGAAAAGCAGGGGAGTTCTCCCTGGTGTCCCGGACAATATTTAATCCCTCAACCAGCACCACTAAATACAGATTATCTACTCATTAGCTCATTGCTGTTTGTGGGAGCTTGCTGTGCGTAAATTGGCTGCTGCGTTTCCGACATTACAACAGTGACTACACTTCAAAAGTACTTCATTGGCTGTAAAGCACTTTGGGACGTCCTGAGGTCGTGAAAGGTGCTATAAAAATGCAATAATTCTTTTCAACGTTTTGACTTTTTAAAAAACATGCTTGAACACGTGTTTAAATCTTTGTAAATCAATTCTTGCTGCTTGTGCTGTGTGTCACGTTGTGCTAATAGCTTGGTCAATGTGCTCAAGGACTGGACAAGTCTTGCTGCTCACAATTGGACAATTTTTCAGATGTCATAAGGGCCTGTAATGGAAGAATTGCTCGTCGAAGGTTAACAATTCAGGACCGCATTTGGAGGCTGCGGGTTTTCTTGAACCGCAACATGACACCTGCTGGTTGTGACTGCTAACAGGCCAAATGGTGCAGAGCCACGATCAGCACACTTTAGGACCTCAGCAAGCAGGAACTGTGCCTCTTGACCCTTCTAAGTAAGGAACTGGTCAACAGTCTACATGAACTGATCAGCAATTTCTGGATGGCAGGTAAACCATCCAGAAAACTCCATTTAACTGACACTGAGGTATAAATCTCTGCGGAAGCAGTAAGCAAAAGGCGAAGGCTAGGAGGTCCAAAATAAAACCCAAAAATGATGGAAATGTATAGAAAGATAGATCTCCCACTGACTGATCAGCTGCACATTTCCAGCATCTTCGCTCGCTATGGTAAAAGAGATACGGGTCAGCAATGCTTAGCTCAGGCATTCACTCTGCTGCCCCTCCCCTCGATCCTTACACCAGAAAACAAGCTTAGTGGACATCACCAACAGACTCGATGGCATCTCTATCATTCATAGAATCTGGCTTGAGCAAGATCTTTCTATGAAGTAGAAAAAAAATTAGGTAAAAAACCGGCTTCAAACGCCAGGCATGTGAAATCATGGGTGAAGTCCACACAGTAGACATATTTATCAGTCATGCAAAAGAAACAACAAAAAAGAGTTTGAATTTGCACCTTCACATCCTCAGGACATTCCAGAGTGCTTTACAAGCAATGGATTGCTTGTGAAGAGTCAGCATTGAAATAAATTCACTGGCAAAGCAGTTCTAGGTACAGGGAAGACTAAAAAGTCACCTGCTGCCTTTTAACACCTCTCACTGGAGACCCACAGCCTCCTCCGAAGGTCCCTGCCATGAATGCTAGCATCTGGCCAACGTGCTCACTCCTGTAGAGCCTTTCCTTCAGATGTGGGTCTTCTTCATGAGAGTCTCGTGCATGTGTGCCCAAGCCTTGCTCCTCACCTGAAATGACGGTCACCATGTTGCGACCTTCTTGTCCGTGTTTGAGCAAAGTGGTGATCCGTTAGGGTCAAGACTGAGCTGAACTTAGACGTGACAGAGTGGAGGCCCTTAACATGAGCACAAAAACTGCAACATGGTCCATTATAAATGTATCCCCCTTACACCCACTTACCAAGTGTAATTGGTGTAAACATGTGTCGGAAACTGGCAGCCTCTGTCCATGACTGGTTTGATATATACAGCACGGCTGTGTCTGGGTGTCATTCTAGATCTCATCAGTAAACTTCACTGTTGCTTGCGAAATCACCCCTAAAATCATCTTAACTCACTGAGCACTGTAGGCACAGGAGCTTCTCTTCTCTCTAAAATCTGCAAAGATTGCTCTCCCCAAATTTCTAATGACGGATGAAAAACAGGGAATGTGGCCTCATCCATGGTATTTAATGAATCAAGTGAAAAACAGGGAGAAAAAATCTTCTACTATGCAATTAATAATGTGGAGCTGAAATAGAACAGTTGCCCTCACAGAGTTAAAACTCCGAGCTACCGCGTATGGTTTGTTTTTGCCTGTTCAGATTTATTTAACTGCAGTTGCCGTGGCCGACGACAGGATGGATGTGGGCCTGTCTGCGAAATATGCAGAATGCAGAAAGCTCATGAATTTATTCGAGTTTTAATGCAAGAGGATCGGATTTTTCAGTGTTCTCATAAAATTAACAATTTGATCATTAAATCAGATGACATTCGGAGTCATTTTCAGAATATTTTTTTTCGGTGTGTGTGTGCGTGCGTGCTTTCAGTTTTATAAAATCAGCTGCATTTTGTCCCACTGGAATGAAGGGAAATGGAAATTAGAACCGACAAATTGCACATTTTCTGGAGTCCGCTTTGCCTGAATTCTTTGTAATTGGAGTTGCCCGTTTTATTTTACTGAGATATTTTCCAGTGCATTTGCTCAAGAAGGATCCAGTCAGTATCCTACGTTTTTGTGCGAGTGTGAGTGTGTGTGAGAGTGTGAGAGTGTGTGAGAGTGAGTGAGAGTGTGAGCGAGAGAGTGAGTGTGTGAGTGAGAGAGTGAGAGAGTGAGAGAGTGAGAGAGAGAGAGAGAGAGTGAGTGAGAGAGTGAGTGTGTGTGTGTGAGTGAGAGAGTGTGTGAGTGAGAGAGTGAGTGAGTGTGAGTGAGAGAGTGAGTGTGTGAGTATGTGAGAGAGTGAGAGAGTGAGAGTGTGAGTGTGATTGTGAGTGGGAGTGTGAGTGTGAGTGAGAGTGTGAGTGAGTGTGTGAGTGAGAGAGTGAGTGTGTGAGAGTGTGAGAGTGTGAATGTGAGAATGTGAGTGTGTGAGAGTGATTGTGAGAGGGAGTGTGTAAGTGAAAGCGTGAGTGTGTGAGTGTGAGTGAGAGTGAGAGAGTGAGTGTGTGAGAGAGAGTGAGAGTGTGAGTGTGTGAGAGTGTTTGTGAGAGTGAGTGTGTGAGAGTGTGAGTGTGTGAGAGTGTGAGTGTGAGTGGAGTGAGTGAGTGTGTGAGCGAGCGTGTGAGTGTGTGAGAGTGAGAGCGTGAGAGTGCGTGAGAGTGTGAGTGAGTATGAATGTGAGTGAGTGAGAGTGTGAGTGAGTATGAGTGTGAGAGTGTGAGTGAGTGTGTGTGTGTGAGAGTGTGAGTGAGTGTGTGTGTGAGTGAGTGTGAGTGTGTGAGAGTGAGAGTGTGAGTGTGTGCATTGAAATTGAGCTCAGTAACTTCTATAACTGTTTTCAAAATGGACGCTGATTCTCTCTCACCCCCCTCCCCATGTCACAAAGCGATTGCACGGTCATCAAATTGACATCACATGATCAGCTTCGAACGTCCTACACACATCAGATATCCCATAATCCAGTACTCAAACCTTAACCCTTGCCCTGCTGCGTAGATAGGAACTCTATACAATTAACAACTTTAATCATGACTCTGCTGAATGAAGAGAGATTCTTTACAGTCGCACAATGATTTTTGCGACTGGCGTTTTTAAGAAGTGTCAAAAAATTATCCCCATATTTTTTTCCAGATTATACTTGTTTTTTTTTGTTCATCAGCTGCTTTCTGTGAAATTTGGGACAGTGATAAGCTGTTCTAAAGTGGACAAGTACAGTGTGTTTGATTGAGAGCTATGAATGGAATCCATTCTCCACACAAAAATCTCTTTCTGATTGGTATCTGCAGGCATGTCAGATGCTGGTGAATATTATTGCCTCACCTCATCGTCTGCATTTATTGATCTGTTTAAATTGAGACCTTTTGACTTGTAAAAGCACTGTTTAACCTGTCTGATCTGTTTTAATTTTTAATAGAATAACGCATTCATTTTACACAAGATAGCGCTCGTTAGCCGAGACCAGCTCCTCTACACACTGAGATTCTGTCACAATGCAGTGTTGTGGCAACATGAAAAGCTGCATATATTTACTCCCACGCGAAATGACTTTTTTTTTATGTTCCTCTTTTCTATACAGAAGACAACCATTACTTTAACCAAAAAAAAAATAGCGAATTCCAAAATTATTTCTGGAACACTAAATTACCCGATTCCAAAGCAAATGAAAAGAATTTTACCTTGTGTGGGGCATGGAGCGCAGTGGTTGTTTTCTGGTGCATTTCATTGGGAATCTGTGTAAACGCAAGATATAAAATCAAAAGGTAGATTACGTTTACTTACAGGTGATCCTGTTGAACGAAAGTACATCACGGACAAATGGATAATGGAATACACCAATCAATGAATCAATACATCAGTATTAATAACCTGAGACTAATCAACTGGGCCAGGGATACCAGAGGTTGAAAGTGTGCGACACATAAAGCAGCCTACGCACTTCTTTAATTAGATTTTTATTTTTATTTATTCATTCACGGGATGTGGGTGTCACTGGCAAGGCCGGCATTTATTACCCATCCCTACTTGCCCTTGAGAAGGTGGTGGTGAATCGCCTTCTTGAACCGCTGCAGTCCGTGTGGTGCTACTTCTTTGTAGCGGTTTGGTACAACTGAGTGGCTGGCTAGGCCATGTCAGAGGGCAAGTTAAGAGTCAACCACATTGCTGTGGGTCTGGAGTCACATATAGGCCAGACCGGGTAAGGAAGGCAGATTTCCTTCCCTAAAGGACATTAGTGAACCAGAATGGGTTTTTACGACACTCCAGTAGTTTCATGGTCATCATTACTGATACTAGCTTTTTATTCCAGATTTATTTAATTAACTGAATTTAAATTCCCCAGCTGCTATGGTGGGATTTGAACTTATGTATTGCCAGATCATTAGTCCAGACCTCCTGGATTAAGTAGTCCAGTAACATAACCACTATGCTGCCGTTCCCATAGTCTAATGAGTCTAGTGTCATTATCCCTTCACTGAAGTTCGTCTTGAACTTTGTTGGTTCAATTTGTGCAACCGTCAAGGCGAAAAGATGTTAGCGCTGAGGAACTTATTAAAAAAAAACTTTTTCTACCCCCTGCGTCAAGCACTCCTGGGTCAGCCATAGCAGAAGCCGACTGGTGAGTAAAACTCTGCCTCAACAATCTGCCTCAGAAGAGCACCCCCTACTGCGCAAGTGTGGTATTTCATTTCCCACAAACAGGCGTCCCTGCGGCCTCCTCCAGTGAGTGGGTTTGGCAATTAGTGCCGATTTGTGGGCAGTTTCCTGCTGCGAATTAGCATCCACAAGAAACTCAGCTGAGGTTGTCCATATTGAATTTCACTCCAGACCTTTTAAATCGGAGGCAGCGGAGCGAAGAGACTTTCATCCCACCACCAGTCTGAGCTGAGATTGGGCCTCAGGATCCAGAGTTAAAAAGGACAGCGTGTTAGGCCAGAGCGCCACCCAATCCCTCATTTGTGATGATTTTAGATGCCGTTATCTAAATAGCAATCTTTGTGAATTGTGTGTGGTGTCAACTTAACAGCCAAAAAAAAGAACGCTGTCCCACTTTGGTTTCAAACCACCATTTACTGTCTCTTATTAAAGCGTGTTTCTTGGCCCGATTCCACGTGACCCATCATCTTACTGAAGCAAACAGTCTGTTGCAAAGTTGTGAGTTTTTTTTTATAAAGACAGAGATAACTGTCCCTTCTGTTGTTTATTGCAATGAGTCAGTTGTACCTCCCATATAAAAAAAACTAACAAAATCAAAATCTTATCAGCCTCACTCTGCTGATTTCTCTCTGTTCGCTCCCGCTTCCCTATCCCACGCACAGAGGACGACAGGTGAGCTAACGCCATTGGGCTTACATCAAAAAAAGTCTGACGCTAAGGTTTTTGCTGCAAATATTTTTCCACCGGTGCATTGTGCAGTTAAATTCATTTCTAATTTGGACTCTTAAGTTCTCTCATCATAGCCTTTCAGACTGTAGTAACCTCCTTCCCCCCTACGGACCCATTTTAAAGGTTCACCACCACCTTGTAAAGGGCAACTAGGAATGGCCAATAAATGTTGGCCTTGCTAGCGACACCCACACCGAGAATGATTTTTTTTTTTAAACTGCTTACGTGCCTATGAGTTTTGCCTATTGCGGTTTATACCACCTGATAATAGGGCATTCATTCCCTGTTGTTTGACCCTCTTTGCAACATGCTAACTGCTGAGGACCAATGCGATAATGACGGAAAAATTACAGCATTGTTATCGAATCAGATTATTGCATTTGATACTTTTTTTTTCCCGCAGCTAGTGCGGAAAAGAAAACTTGTGTGCTCATTAAAAAAAATGTCATTAATGGTCTTATCGGGTGAAGCGACTGGTTCTGTGACGGGAGCAGTGTGTGTAAGCAAGACTTAAGAGATCGTTTTACATGAAAGCAACGTTGCGTGGCGGTATAGGAAGAGAATGAATACTTCCTTTCCCGGTGGGGTTGGGGGGGATGGGGTGGGGGGAAATGAATGGCTGCTTGAACTCAGAATGCCCCATAAACGTGCACAAAATCATTTCTTGTGGGATAAAACAGTAGTTAGTAAGACCTTAATATGACTAGAGTCGCATTGAAAGGTTTTTATGTTGTGATGCCACAGTAATCAGAATGAGAGCTTTTGCTCACTATTAGGGCAAGTGATTTGATGCAGTGCAACGTCCCACAACAAACCCGGGGAATTTCAACACTTGCATCCATGCAGTACAATGTGCGGCACAAGTACTGCAAATTTTGCACATAAAGTCCCAGAGGCAGTTGCTGAGCGGCCCTGAGGAATAGCACATTACTTGCTGCAAAAAACAAAATCACTTGCCCTCCTCGTTATCAACAAAAAGACACAACTGCATTCACACACACGTGCACATACACTATGAATATCAGCCAACAATGATGAGCAGTGCAAAATAACATAAAGTGATACAAAATAACTGTCAATCTTCACAGGTGCGAGGACCAGGATATCATTTTTTTAAATTTGCAGGTATAGAATCATACGGCACAGAAGGAGGCCATTCAGCCCATCGTGCCTGTGCCGTCTCTTTGATAGAGCTGTCCAGTTAGTCCCACTCCCCTGCTCTTTCCCCTATAGGCCTGCAATTTTTTCCTTTTCAAGTATATATCGAAAGTTACTATTGAATCTGCTTCCCTATCAAGCACTGCATTCCAGATGATATTAGCAACCATTGATGTTCCTGTTCTATCCCACTTTAGATTGACCGTACAGAGCCAAAGTTCCAGCAAATACTTATGTGCAGAGTGTTGCCCCGTAAGCCACTAATGCAAACACGATGAGCAAGACACGAAGAGCAAAATATTCCCCTTTACCCCAACTGTTAAGAATATAGAGGGGAGGGAATGAATCGACGTGCGAGCCATTGTTCTGTTTTAGTAGACATGCAGGTGTCCATTTGCTGTGTTCACTGTATGCGGTGAATGTTCATGTGCAGCATTTCCGCTATCCAGTGCGCAAGGCATTTTATCTGAAAGTCCCAAATGATTATTCAAAAGACCCTTATGTCCTAGCACGCCAAGTGGAATTTCAAAGCGTTAGGTTTTCAAATCTATGGCAAAACGGTTAAATTACTATTCGTTAAATTAAACCCTGTGACACTCGTTTGGAGTCATTCCCGTTGATGTTCCTAATCACGGGAAGATGTCGCAGAGATGATGCTATGCAGCTCTGCAGAGTGAACCAAGGTTGTGTGGGAGGTATCCCCACAGTCGCACCATGCAACGATGGAGCTAGTCGGTTAGCTATGTAAAAACATAGGACTCAGACACATTGCAACAGCCCTGATCATTTGAATCTAAGCACGTTAAACTGAGCACTTGTCCATCAAAGGATATTTAAGGGTGCCCGATACTTTTTTTTTAACATATTGCGTGTATATCGACCTGCTCCCCCTGATCCCCAGATAGCAATCACCTTTACTGAACAGTACTTTATATCGGTAATAATGACTGGACTCCATCATCGCCTCTTAGTTTGGGATTCGCTTACATTGTAACCAGCAGTTTTTCCTTTTACTAAATGCATTTCGCGCGTACAAAATGCTGCATCAATGCCACAACAGCAATGCAAAATAATATTTAGATTTCATGATGTCCTGGAGGAATCATGTTGAAAGATAAATAATTTTGTGCAAGCGGAACATTTACACTGCTCTAAAATCGGCAAACAACATTTACTGATATGACGTATCTTTTAAGTGGAAAAGGATCGCAAAATCACCACAATTAATGTAGGCCTTACTTTTAAATAATTGATTCTTGTAAGCAGTTTTAAGGTGAAACAATGCTTTCAATTTCATAGTATGTGTGCATGGTTAATTTTATTAAAGGCAAATTATCGGTACGGCATAACATTGCTATAAATTGCTTTAACTACTGCAGCATCAGCTATTCTGCTGTGGTGGATTTTTGACTTCAGCCTTTTTTTTTTCCCCTTTGTTTCGCTTCCTATTATTGAGACGATTTGGCCCAAAAAAAGCGACCTCTATTTTGCAATTTCTGTGGCGGTCTTTTTTTTAAATAAAGAAAACATTTTACGTTCGGTAAAAGTGTGACTCCGTCATCAACACTGCTTTCTGCCTTCAGCTCTCAGTGCCAGCCCCTAACGCTTTGCACCAGAGGAGCGAGCCTCTACTTGCTGAAGTCAGGGCCAAACGTTATCTCCGCTGAGTGATCCTGTGTATCTAGGATCAGTAATTTGACACCAGCAACTCCTGAAGAGATGCCCTGACCCTTCAGTGTCAAACACTGGTAACCAACCAGCTCACTACAGCAAGTCAAGCAGACAATGTGCAGAAAACTCAGCCTAAAACAGCTGGGAATGGTTAGTTCACAACAACACTAGCTGAGGGAACTGATGCACTCTGCTAAATATCGCAGCATTTCATTCACCCGCTGGTTAGAGACTCCAAAATACGCAATCTCCCAAATTGTCAACTTCTCTTTTTCTTTTCTATACTGTTCACTTTCATGTCTTCAAGCAGCCCTGTGGTTTGTGCACCAGATGGATTATGAAAGCAGTATAAAAATAATTTCACCATAGCACTAGCTAAATATGTGTGTGTTTTTTATTAAGTTGGTTTTAGATGCATGGAGATGGCGAATTTCAGTGCATCACTTTACACCCTAGAATGTTTATGCAAAATTATTTTATGAAAAGCCTGCACACTTACCTGCCGACACAGTTTAAATTACGCATTTTTTTTTTAAATTAAGATGTATGTTTAGCAAAATTGCAAAGGCTGGGTTTAAATGATCACTTTCTGAAGCATCAGCTATTTGCCGCCTCTCTCAGATTTCTGCTACGATCAATGCATCCTGCTGAAATGCTGCCTACGACGTGAATTTCATCCAATTTACAGCATTACACAGTAAAGAGGTCCACACGTCTCTTTGCCATAACCTTGAAATTGTACCAAATACGTGAAGTTTACAGTTGCTGCAAACAGGGCAAGGGAATGACAACGCAAGAATGTTTTTTTTAAAAAAGCACTGCAGCGATCTTGTACATTATCCACCTATCCTTTTTGCATGGGGACTTCGATTAAAGACAATATGCTTTATTGGCACTCCGCTAACTCCGGGGCAAACTGAGTAACCTCGTCACTGTTCCCACCATTAGAAACGTCCATTTCATAATGAAAATTAAAATTCATAACGGTTACTAATACGGCATAAACACCTCCTACATAAACGAACTCCGACCTCTGAAAACTTTCCAGACACACAGTATTCAAACAAGAATACAGCATGCTAAACATACCGAGAGCTTTTCTTTCTATTTTCTTATTACTGTTGTTCAATTAGCCCCACTGTTTCATTCAATGCATGCATGAGAGGACATTAATATGCACTGGCAGTTCCCACAAACAATATTCCTCTCAAGCTTTCCCAAGCTAGCATGCAATAACTGGCACAGAAAGCAGTTAAAAAATCATCAAAATAACACTCAGCCAGTATCTGTGCCCACTGAATGCAAAAAAAAAATCTAAATTTGAACTCTGTGCTTAAGTATTGGTTCTACAACAGCAAATATATCTAATATATTACAGATTAATGATTTTCCAGTGACATATACAAAACCAAATCTGCTATTGCTGTGGGATTTAAAGTATAATTCTTGGCATATTGTCAGAATGGTTCTGAGTGCCAAATGTATGTTAAGGGTGTAGGCACCCAGGGTGATAATGGTAATAGGAGTGGAGATAACACAAATGGGCATGTTACAGTAATAAAACTGATTTGAACTTAGGTATTATGTAACACACTTTGACTGCAGCCTCTCGACTTTTTTTTTGCACATGTGAATTTATTTTTCAATAAAAAGCAAAACAAAATAAAAAAAAGAATCAAGTGGAGGTGAGAATAAAAGACATCGGAGAATCATGTCGTCAAAATAAATGCCATTTGAATGACTTTAATAAGCATATAATAGAAAAAAAAACAGTTTTCACAGAACAAAAGAGAAAAGACAGAAACCATTTCTTTTTTTTGGATAACACTACAATACTCCAGATCGGAACAGATAATTGAAAGGCATTGTCATTCCCATAAGCTGTCTGCTTATGATCCCTTCAGAATTTACGAGAGCAATTTTTGTGTGTGTCTGGTATAATAGTTAATGAATCTGAATAAAGGTTGTTTCAATCACTACAGTCAATGTTTTATTTCTCTCTTCTCGCCTCTCTTGCAAAAAAAAATCAGTATTTAAAAAGTACTGACGCGCAAATGCTGTCACGCCGTCCTGTTATATTCGTGTGTTAATTTAACAAATTATTAATAATACTTTTTTTTTAAATAAAGTAACCCCACTCAGGTAAGACGCCGTTTGCACCCGCTCAGCAGCGCGCAGTTTACAAAGAGAGTTTTAATTTTGGTCATATTGTCAGTGCTTCTTATTACACACTGACCTTGCACACAAAAAAAAAAGAGAATCCACGCTATCTAGAATTTAAAAAGTGTACATTTTAAAGCATCGCTTTGGTGTAAAGACCACCCTAGCCGGACAGCTTGGCTAATGGAGCCTTCGTACACTGTGAGTAATAAAAAAAGAAGTTTCAATTTCAATTGAATCAACATTTTTTTTTAAACTTTAAAACATTCTCACTGCAGTGACTGTATGTTTTATTAACAAGAGTTGGATTTACAACATACAGAACCGAAACTTGACCTTTTTTTCTCTCTCTCTCCCCCGATTGGCAGGGATTTAGGAAATTAACCGCATTTATAAAACAAATACAGCTTCCTACTGTGTGATGAACAGTTTACAATTCGAGCAACGAGAAAAAAAAACTATTATACAAAAAACAAAGTGTCGTAGTCTCAAATCTGCTAAATTCTGAAGCAATCACCGCCCATGTTCAGAGCGCCAGGTAAAATTAACACATTAATGGCACACACAGAAAAATAAAAGATTGTTGCTAATCTTGGTATATGTTCAGATCTGTCCGTTTCTTTTTAATTCTGCAGCAACTAACAAACAAAAAAAAGAAAAAAAAGTAACCAAAACAACAACAACAACAACAAAAAACGAAGAGGCGCTGAAATTACAATGTTGGTTTCTGGTAAAGCGGAAAATTGCCCTCAACTTCCCCTCTCCCTCCCCCCAGAAAAAGATTTAAAAAAAAACACAGCCTGCTGAAATGGTTCAGTGCATATGGACACAGTTCTTGTTGCATATATTTACAAGCTGTTATATTCGTCAGCCGAAAACTGCACAAGCAGTAAAAAGTTCAACTATTCTGTGATAACTTCTTTCAGATAAAACAAGCTAGAATCAACGCCATGCCGAATGGAAAGTAAACTGGTACAAAATAGAAATTATTACCATACATGTCCAGCATGCAGGATTAATATTTTTTGTGTGTTTTAAATGAGGGTTTTCTGATTTTCTCTCTATACAACCAAACAGGCAATAAATGGATGGGGTATGTTGCAGATAGTCCTCTCTCTCTCTCTCTCTTTCTCTCTCTCTCTAACAATTCTCAAGCAGGCATATGGATGGGGTGTTATAGATGGAGGATGGCAGGCGATTGGGGGACTCACATGAAGAATTCTGGAGACGGTGGGTTGTCGCTGGTGGACCCTGCCTCTCTGAAGCCATTGCTGGCGAGTTTCTCACACTTGAGTTTGTAGGCGTCTCGCTCCCTCATCAGCCTGGCCACCTCTTGCTTGAGCTGTTCGACCTGCTGGATGAGCTGGGTCTTCTCGTTCTCCAGCAGGTGTTTCTGCTGCACCCGTTTGTACCTGCAGGACTGCGCGTAGCCCCTGTTCTTCAGGGTTCTTCTCTTCTGCTTCAGGCGGATCACGTCGTCCTTGGAGAAGCCCCTGAGATGCCTGTTGAGCTCCCGCACCGACATGCTGACCAGCTGCTCGTCCGAGAACCTGTCCTCAGCGTGGAGGCTCTGGTGGTGGGGCGAGCTCTGGATCTGCTGCGAGGACGAGGAGGTAGAGGAGGCCGGCGAGCTGTGCTGTTGATGGTGGCTGTGATGCTGATGGTGGGCGCTGGCGTTGCCCAGCTCGTCCGGGTTGAGCCCCTGGTACTGGTGGTGGTGGTGGTGGTGATGGTGGTGGTTCCTGAAGCCATCGAAGCCTTGCAGTTGCTGCTGGACGGCGTGAGCGCTACCGATCAGAGCTTCCACCGCGTCCTCCGGGGTGAAGTTCAAAGCCTCCGGGTTGAGCTGTTGGTA
Organism: Squalus acanthias; assembly: GCA_030390025.1. NCBI lineage: Eukaryota > Metazoa > Chordata > Chondrichthyes > Squaliformes > Squalidae > Squalus > Squalus acanthias. Next base: position 12,874,543 of record CM059435.1, on the reverse strand, counting down.
GTTGTTGGTCATCCAGTAGAGATCTTCCAGGTGAGTCTTCTGCTCGGTGGGGCTGAAGCTCGGGGAGGAGGGCACCGAGCTGCAGGGGGTGCTGATAGGGGTGGAGGAGACGGATCCTGCGGGCTGTAACCGGTTGCAATGCCTTCCAGTGCGGTCAGCTCCCAGGGGCTCCTTTTTCACGTCGAATTTCATCAGGTCAAAATCATTGACATACTCCATGGCAAGCGGGCTGGTGGGCAATTCTGCAGTAATGGCCAGCTCTGTAGTCATTGCTTTGGAGTCTGTTCTGGATGTTGCTGATACTTTAAAGTCCCTTGTCTTAGATATTATGTGTGCTTTTTCTTCTTCTCCCACCTTCTTTCCACCGACGCTCTCAGCAAGTAAAACTTATCTGAATGGCACAGTGCATGGAGAGAGAGTCAGTCGAGTCTTGTTTTTTGCTTTGGCTTCCTTAAGTCACAGCGAAGCGATCCCTCTTAAACAAGCCGGGCTGGCATCAAGGAATAAGCAATCCGGTCTTGAGCGCTTGCTGGAACCGAGATGAGAAAATAAAAAAAAAGAGGGGGACATTTAAAAAAAAAACACACAAGGATTTAGGGAGGGGAGGGAATGAGGGAGAAAGTGCCCGGGGTTGCCCTAATGGTGCAGAGCCCGGTGGAAGTAGTTGTAAGTCCTTCCCCTCCCGGGAAAAAGCAAAGAGCAGGAGACTGCTGCTTGCTGCTGCTTCGCCCGGCTCAGTCTTGCCTCTCTGCAAGAAACAAAATTTTACAATAAATAACATTAAAAAAAAATCACCCACAGCCAATCTGCCGACGATCAGCCAGCTTTTAGCACAGATTGCAAATCTCCTCCTTTACAGTATATACCCACCCCGGCACACGTCACCCCGGGAGGCGGGGCTCACGCCGACCCCCGCCAATCAGCGCCGGCACACGGCGGAATTAGCATAATAGGATAGAAACAAGGGAAGTGGAGTTTGACAATTAGAGCCAATCAGCTGACAATCAGCTGGGCAGCCCAGCGCTGCCAACCCAGCCCATATACAGAGGCTCCTGGCTCCTCTCCACAACCCAGCCCCCCCAGCCCATATACAGAGGCTCCTGGCTCCTCTCCACAATCCAGCCCCCAGCCCATATACAGAGGCTCCTGGCTCCTCTCCACAACCAGCCCCCCAGCCCATATACAGAGGCTCCTGGCTCCTCTCCACAACCCAGCCCCCCCAGCCCATATACAGAGACTCCTGGCTCCTCTCCACAACCCAGCCCCCCCCCCCCAGCCCATATACAGAGGCTCCTGGCTCCTCTCCACAACCCAGCCCCCAGCCCATATACAGAGGCTCCTGGCTCCTCTCCACAATCCAGCCCCCAGCCCATATACAGAGGCTCCTGGCTCCTCTCCACAACCCAGCCCCCAGCCCATATACAGAGACTCCTGGCTCCTCTCCACAATCCAGCCCCCAGCCCATATACAGAGGCTCCTGGCTCCTCTCCACAACCCAGCCCCCAGCCCATATACAGAGGCTCCTGGCTCCTCTCCACAACCCAGCTCCCCCACCCACCCCAGCCCATATACAGAGACTCCTGGCTCCTCTCCACAACCCAGCCCCCAGCCCATATACAGAGGCTCCTGGCTCCTCTCCACAATCCAGCCCCCAGCCCATATACAGAGGCTCCTTGCTCCTCGCCACAACCCAGCCCCCCCCCCCCCCAGCCCATATACAGAGGCTCCTGGCTCCTCTCCGCAACCCAACCCCCCGCCCCCCCCCCCATATACAGAGGCTCCTCTCTACAACCCAGCCCCCCCCCATATACAGAGGACCCTGACTCCTCTCCACAACCCAGCCACCCCTCCCCCCAATATACAGAGGCTCCTGACTCCTCTCCACAACCCAGCCCCCGCCCCCCCAATATACAGAGGCTCCTGGCTCCTCTCCACAACACAGCCCCCCCCCCCCCAATATACAGAGGCTCCTGGCTCCTCTCCACAACACAGCCCCCCCCCCCCCCCCCAATATACAGAGGCTCCTGGCTCCTCTCCACAACCCAGCCTCCCCCCCCCCCCCCATATACAGAGGCTCCTGGCTCCTCTCCACCCCCAGCCCACATACAGAGGACCCTGACTCCTCTCCACCCCCAGCCCATATACAGAGGCTCCTGGCTCCTCTCCACCCCCAGCCCACATACAGAGGACCCTGACTCCTCTCCACCCCCAGCCCATATACAGAGGCTCCTGGCTCCTCTCCACAACCCAGCCCCCCCCCCCCCCCCATATACAGAGGACCCTGACTCCTCTCCACCCCCAGCCCACATACAGAGGACCCTGACTCCTCTCCACCCCCAGCCCACATACAGAGGCTCCTGGCTCCTCTCCACCCCCAGCCCACATACAGAGGCTCCTGGCTCCTCTCCACCCCCAGCCCACATACAGAGGCTCCTGGCTCCTCTCCACAACCCAGCCCACATACAGTGGGTCCTCTTCACACACCCCCTCCCCCCCCCCTCTCCATCCCATTTACAGAGGCTCCTCTCCCTCCCCCCCCCCCCCACCCCCCACCCCATTTGCAGAGGACCCTGGCTCCTGTTCCCCCCCCCCCCCAGCCCATTTACACAGGCTCTTGGCTCCTCTCCTCCCCCACCCCACCCCACCCCATGCACACACACACACTGACCATATCTTACACTATTCAGTTTTACTTCTCACTCCTACACTTTCCCCATCCCATTTATTTAATTCTCTACCTTCCTCACACTGACAGACTGTTCTCTTTCTGCACCTCGCTCTCTCTCTCTATCTGTTCTGCTGACTGTCTTACTCTCTGCTTTTATCTTTCTCGATCTTTGTTCTCTTTCTTTCTGACTTTCTCTGTGTTACTCGCTGCTTTTATCTTTCACTATCTCTCTGTTCTCTCTCTCTCTCTGTCTTTCTTAATCGCTGGCTTTCTCTCTCTATTTCTGCCTGTCTTCCTGCCTTTCGTTATCTCTCACTCTGCCTCTCCTATATCTGTCTTCCTGCCTTTTTCTCTCCCCAACATTCTCCCTTTCCCTCATTCTCTCTCACCCTTTCAGTCTAACACCTTAGTTTCTCTTTTTAAAAATCTCAATCCCGTCTTCCTTTCACTCTCGCACACTCCACCGCGCTAACGTTAAACCAGACATCACAGTCAGCCGTGCAGCCCCCCCTTTCGCGATATTCGGTTATATTTTTTTTGAATTACTGCAAGCGTTGAGATTTGACACGACGTTTGAATGCAGACTAACCGATACCAGGGACAGCGTGGAGATTAATGTCGACCAGGTCGCTTATGTTTACAGCCTCACTGTCCTGAAGCCAAGTGCAGTATTTGCTCTACAAAGAGAGAGGGGGGAAAAAAACCTTGCGTTCAAAAGTTGCTTAAACCAAAGGTCGAAACCAGCGCGTTCTGCGAAGGTAAAATGCAAAGAGACCTGTTATAATTGCAAATTAATATCTAAACCCAAATAATCAAATCCCTGTGATCTTCCCGTGTCGGCATGCAGTAATGTTAACCACTTTACACTATTCTTAAAATATGCTTTATAATTCAGCTTCAGAGCAAATCGTTACTTTGTAACAACTGGATCGATTACTGTTTTCTATATCGTTAACCGACTATTATTCGCCCTTTTCCCAGGATACTGGCACTACAATATAGACTGCAGGTTCACCCCTTTGTGCAATATTTATTGTAAAAGAAAGTACGAAAAAAATCAAAACAGTGATTCGCTGCTGGGTCCTTGTACAAATACAGCATGCATCTGCACTTGGCTGGGACGCTGCACGGATCAGCCTGACTGGGCTGGGATGTTTTCAATGCACATACGCGCACACACATACACAGAAAAAAGCTCTACAAAGTGCGACCCCATGTGTTCAGATCAGAGCACAGGGGATGGAACCAGAGCAGGAAACGCACCAGAAATCAGCCAGCGACAGAAGCGGGACACAGAACCGTTATCGTCTTCACAACAGCCCTGCGAATACTTCTGTATCATTACCGGCAGAAAACCAGTTTTAAAACAATGATTTTAAGGGCCGTACCCAAGCAATTTTTTAAATCACTTTCGGTTAGACTGGCTGGTATATCAGCTACTGACACAGAAGGTCATTTTAAATACTAATGGATACGCCTACACAAAATAATTGAATCCATCTAGTACATTTCTGTCTATCTAAGGTATTCGGTTCTACAACATCTAGCTAGTTATATCGTGACATTACCTATGGATTCTTAATAGCAAGTGTCCATCCATCACCATAGTTATCTGTCTTACTTATCTCTGAAATATCTAGCTAGTTACAGGTAGATATATAAACCATCTCCAATTATCTCTTTGTATTTTCTATACCAGTGATCTATCTCTATAGGCACCTGTTTTATTTACAGATACAATATCTACAGCTATGCAATAATTAGCATAAACGAGATCTAGAGTTCCTGCCTAGAAATATCTACAGGAACCACCCGTCCATCTACCTCTATGTCTCTACATTTCTTCCTTATCTCATTAGATACATCAGCTCCGTGCTGTGATATATCAGAGCTTTATCCGCATTGATAGGTTTACAAGGTGTATCCTTGATCCTGACCCCACCCAGTGTAAGTTATTACAGACAGTCGGGGCATGTATCGTTTTAACCTCTAGTTCTATGTAAAAAAAGGAGGAGGGAGGATGCAATTATAACACGGGCTCTGATGAATGTGTTTGCAGTAGCCGCGTGCACCGTCATTGGTACCTCTAAACTTCCAACCTGCTCCCCGGCCGCCTTCAGCTATTTCCTGGGCTCGGGGAGTGGGACAGTTGTTGAAGATTCTTTCTCATTGCCAACCGATTATCGAGACCCTCGCATATGTGCAACCACAGAAGGTCGCTTTAAAGCACAGCGCCGTAGAGAGGAAACATTTAATTCGACAATAAAAAGTTTCAAACAACATCCTCACAGATAGAAAAGATGAAATGTGTTAGTTGAGGGCTGGCGTGTATAAATGCCCTTCATTTTGGGAAAGAAAGTGCGCGGTTCTCCAAATGCAATTGCTGAAGTGACGGCGGGTTTTAAAAAAAGATAATTGAAATCCATTTGTTGCTATTTACCGACTGCTCAATAATCGATGCTTCAAGTCGAGAGAGATATTGCCTCCATCCCAAAGTCAAATAATTATATATCAGAGAGAGCGAAATACGCAGTCATTTTTATTATCTAGAAATGTAAAAAAAACCGCAAACCATCATTTGGAACAAAAGGAAATATTCAATATATGTTTAGGTTACTTCCCTGAGCGAAATAACTTTATTTCAGTCGATGAATAAACAAATTGTATTAACCGCCGATTTTAATTTTATCCGATTTAAGATGGGATGTAAAGGAATCAAACTGCATTTTATTGATACCCGTGTGAGTTGATGACTCCCCCCCCCCCCCTCCCCCCACTCTGATAACACGGGCGAGGGACTCAACGGGCGGCAGAACAAGGAACACAAGGAACAGGGAATGTGACAACAGATTTTACCGCAGAAAATTACTCCCCAGCTCCCATCTGGGACGATACAAGTAGTGCTAAAACCAATTTAAGAATTCCAAAGACCGACTTTTAAAATACCGATTGCTAGTGCAAAAAAAACAGTCGACATGTGTTACCCGGGCGAATTTGGAAAACAAATCTATTGGCGACTTTGCTGCCACAAATGTTTCGTGCAATCTATAATTAAATAGAAAAAAAATCTTATTAATGAATCTTTCTTCATTGAAGCCCTGGATCGTACCTTGTTTACAAAGGGCGTTAAATGTAACTCGAATTGTAGGAGAATCCGCTAGATTACAGACTTTTTTTCCCTCCTTCCCCAAAATTATTTTGACCAGTGTATTGTAAATATTTTCAGCTCCCTTCCCCCTCCCCATTGCTCCGGGGACCCACACCGAGCCCGGGGGCTCTCCTTTCGCTTGGCCGCTCAGTCCCTGGGTCTATTTATTCATTCAAGGAGTAGAGGGAGAGAGTTTAGATCGATTTCATTGCGCGGGTTTGGAATGGATCACTCTGCCTGAAATCGGTTGTCACGATTTAAATACATAAATAAATATATAGGCCGATGAATATATTTCTACATATCCATATATATCACACTGGATGACAGGGGTGATGATACGCGTACCCAGAGGACATGAATTATAAGGGCTCTCTCTCTCTAGGAATGAAGGGAAGAGAAGGAACATTTCACTCTTTGGCTGTGTAATGAGGTTCGAGACAAACAGGGTTAAGGGGATTAGACAGAAGCGTATAGATGGAAAGGGCTTTGATGATCTATAGAGACAGAAAAGGATGGATATATAAATCGACTGTGCTAAATTAGATATTGGGTTATTTAAAGACAGGACGCAAATGTATTTTACAAGGAAATAATCTTTCATACAGACCGTTTTTGCTTACAACCCATTGCAAATTGGTTAGGTTCTGACCCAGATAGAAATCACCTGCAGGTTTGATGGAGATGCTTTAAGAGTGAGATGAGCCTTCCCTCCCCTCCCTTTGGGTGCTGGGACAATGACCGGGAGCCCTGAGCGGGGCTGTGGGACAGTGCGAGAAGCCCCCCCTTCCTTCCCCTACCGTCTTCCTGAGCTTCAACTACAAGTCCTGAGTGATTCAGTGACCAGCTCCCTCTGTCACACGCTCACACATTTAAAAAAAACAAGGCGTGCACATACACACACACATACACACACATGCTCACAAACACCGGAGACACGCAAACATACCCCGGCAGACACGCTTATTCGTAGCATACATACACCAGAAAACAGAGACAATCTCATCCACATGCACACAAACAGACACACACACACACATCACAAATATTGAAACACACAAGTGCACAAACACCAAAAGAAAAACACTCACCCGCTCACACTTTACACAACCACAACACACATATTCACAGATGCTCCCACATGCGTGAGTAAGAGAAGCTCTCACACACAGACACTGTCACAAATATACCAGTTTACCGGCGATTTACAGTAGACTTTCCACAAAGCGCTTGGTATCAAAGTTTTGAGGGCTCGTCATCCAGACCGAAATCACAGCGAAACTGTTTTCTCACTCATGAGGATTTTGGTTAATACAAACCTGAGTAAGAACAGAGTAGGGTAGGGGTGGGGGGGGGGGGGGACTGGTGATTGTTCACACTGAATATCGACGTTCAGCACAGATATAATCAGTGGGAGAGGCATGTGTGGGAGCGAGCCTGAGTTTTGGATTCAAATCCACAAAGTACAGGGAGGGGATCGAGCTAATACCCCATAACACCTTCGAAATATTGCACCGCCAATCTCACCGTTAATATTTCTCCTTTTCACACAATTTGAGATCTGTGACAAGTGCCGAAAATTAAAAAAAACTCGTATTACCTATTCTAAAGAGTATTTTAAATAAAGAGAGATACAGTTAAATACAGGCACACACCTAAGCATAAGCTGACGATTTCCACAGACGTTAGACAAGTTAGTTTTGTTTAGTTCCCAGTTTTGTTTTGTATATATATATATATATATATAGAAGATTCCTGAATATATAGCAAAACAAAGCCAGTCTAAACGGAATATACAATGGTGATTCAGTCCTCGCTATATAGTAACAGAAGCGAGGAAAGAACATAAAATAAAGGGGGGAGAATGGGTAAACGAGAAAGAGAGAGAGAGGAAAGAGCAGAGGAATGAGGCATTTAGAAGGGGCAAAGCAAGAGAGAGGCAATTGAGTGAGAGAGAGAGAGAGAAAGGGGACAGGGTGCGCGGGAGGAAAGAGCAAGTGAAGGGAGAGAAATCGGCCGATCGGTGTTGAGATTTATTGTGTTGTAAATGTTTTCCGGAGAGATGATCTATTTAATAATTCATCGCATTTTTTATGCAGGCATGTTGCCCTGCAGGACAGCCCCTGTCGACGCTTAGCGGCTCATATAACCCCCCGTTAGGCAATCGCCACATGAATGCGCCCCTGGCTCCCTGTAAAGACAAGAAGGGGCTCCTCACACCCAACGCCTCCACATCGAGGGGGGGAAAATAGCCATCATCATCGAAAGAACGGCGCGCGGATTTTACTGCCAAAAACTTGGGTGTTTCTTTTTACATATTTAAACTTAAGTGTCCTGTAGTGTAGATGACTGTTTAATCATCAATTTTACACACACACATCACATCTGTGTCTTGTATCTATATAAAATCTGTAGTTATTTATTTACACGCAATAAATGCAATCTTATATTGACTGCAATAAAATCAATCCAATTGCAAATGTCTTTTTTTTTTAAAAAAAGGCAAATGTTTCGCTAACAGATAACCATATAAAACACAGAGAGAGAATTTTCCGCTCTGCACGTGTATCCGGGTTGTGTGATAACCCGTTTGGAGTTTTATTTTTTGATGCTGTTTAATATTGCTTTCCGACTAACTCAGAATAATTTTCCAATACTGGCTGATGACTGGATCAGGCCGTCAGTTCTGCACAGTGAAATTGGGATGATACAGCTTCGTACAACTCCAAGTCACTCTGCTGAAGGACTCGCCCCCCCCCCCCCCTCCCAGATTCCATTGGGGGCCCTCCGCTTTTGTTCAGCCACTTTTGTTGGGGGTCGTGCCATATATGCTTGACATTTTTAATTTTCGCAAGAAAACCTACAAAATATACATGAAAAATGACGATTCGCGTACTGCTGAAAGCTGCATTTTAGCAGATCAGCTAAAGAGGGCCGCCTTGAGTCAGTTCAGCGACTAGAGGTTGGTGCATTTCCCATCTATAATGTACAGGAGATTCACATCAGGTGTTTATTGTGTTGTCTGTCACAGCAGTGTGTTGTGACTCTCCTGGCTCGCAGACTCCACACACAGCTCCCGGGTCAAGGGGTTAATGGGTGGGGGGCGCGGGGGAGAGTGAATTTTTCCTCTCAAATGCGAACGGTTCTGCGTGCGCTCTGCTAATCTGGCGCAAACCTGCGACCAGTGCAAATCCGACAGATTAAATACATGTCCGGGCAGCGCGAGGGACAGAAATAAAACCTTAAAGAAACAAACAAACTCCTAAACCTGCCCTAGATCCCAACAAGGCAGCTGGCGCGGGATCAAAGCGATACAACCCAACTCCAAATGTATTTCAGCAAGGTGCATAATCGACCCCTTCTACCAGCCACCCACCCCAGGTCACCTCGTCATTCTACAAAAGCCGATGTGGCCATTTGAAATGGGCGAAGGTTCCCCGATTAAGGACATACAGGAGAACGCTCGATTCTCTTCGCAATTGACGACTGGTTAACGAAATTGCATTTTCGCAAGTCACACTTTTCCAAAGCTTCCACGAATTGCGCCTCTTCTGTTAGTTGGCCGTTAATTACGCGGAAAAAAATAGGCATTCTCCCAATTTTTACTGGAACGCACGGGGTGGATACAGGAGCCTAGATTCTCAAAATTGGCCATGTTTTAAGACGAGTCGTTACAGTCAGGAATGAACTCCGATCGAAGAACGTAGGCTACGATTTCTGAGAATGCAATTTCATTAACAGGTCGTTGATTATAAAGACAAGCAGGCATATGTTTTGTTAAAAGAGGACTATTGCACTAGTTGCTTGCAGTATTATCACTGAATTTAACGTATGTTATACAACCCTAAACTCTCAAACAATGCAATACTAATTAAGGTGCATTAAAAAAAAAGAAGTTTCAGCGAGGACAGCCCAAGAAACAGTGTGAATCATTGAACATCACAGAGACTACTGTTGGACTATAACCTGGTGTTGTGCGACTTCTCACTTTTGTCCACCCCAGTCCAACACCGGCATCTCCGCATCACAGAGACTTGGCATTCGTGCAAACCACCAGTGGACCACACACTTGCATGGCGTGGCTGCTCTGTCAGGATTTAAAATCATGCAGTGAAGTTGTCTTTAAATTTCATCCCACTTTAGTAATCCAGAGAGTTGAGCTTTCTGACACACACTGAACCAGCAACACAACCCATTTGGGAACCGCAACCAAATACATTTTCTTTCCTTTTGATGTTAGCTGCAACTTTCATCTTTGCTCCCCATACCCGCCCCACCCTTCTAGACAAGAGTCCATTTTGCCTCGGTCTCCATCACTCAAACGTTTAGACCCCCGGTTCTTATCTTTATACAACAGATACTCTTTTATACTAATAGCCCAAGTGAGATCACATGCAGTTCAGGTCAGGACAGTCAGGGAAGACCTCAGCAGACTGACGTTCAGGATTGGGCTGATAAGTGGCAAGCAACAGTCGCGCCACACAAGTGCCAGGCAATGACTATCTCCAACAAGCGAGAGTCTAATCACTGCCCCATGACATTCAACGGCATTACCATCGCCGAATCCCCACCATCAACATCCTGGGGGTCAGCATTGACCAGAAACTTAACTGGGCCAGCCACGTAAATACTGTGGCTACAAGAGCAGGTCAGAGGCTGGGTATTCTGCAGCGAGTGTCTCACCTCCCGACTCCCCAACGCCTTTCCACCATCTACAAGGCACAAGTTAGGAGTGTGATGGAATACCCTCCACTTGCCTGGATGAGTGCAGCTCCAACAACACTCAAGAAGCTCAACACCATCCAGGACAAAGCAGCCCACTTGATTGGCACCCTATCCACCACCTTAAACATTCACTCCCTCCACCACCAGCGCACCGTGGCTGCAGTGTGTACCATCTACAAGATGCACTGCAGCAACTCACCAAGGCTTCTTTGGCAGCACCTCTCAAACCCGTGACCTCTACCACCTGGCATGGGAGCACCAACACCTCCAAGTTCCCCTCCAAGTTACACACCATCCTGAATTGGAAATATATCACGACTCCTTCATCATCGTTGGGTCAAAATCCTGGAACTCCCTACCTAACAGCACTGTGGGAGTACCTTCACCACAAGGACAGCAGCAGTTCAAGAAGGTGGTCACTACCACCTTCTCAAGGGCAATTAGGGATGGGCAATAAATGCTGGCCTTGCTAGCGATGCCCACATCCCAGGAACGAATAAAAAAAAATAATGTCCATTCCTCACTCTGCAATACCTCACCAAGTGGCTATTCAACTGCACCGGCAATCACAGCCACTTATGATCCTGCTTTCATAAGAAAGAACATAAGAATTCTTTGAGGACGTAACAAACAGGGTGGATAAAGGGGAACCAGTGGATGTGGTGTATTTGGACTTCCAAAAGGCATTTGATAAGGTGCCACACAAAAGATTACTGCACAAGATAAAAAAGCACGGGATTGGGGGTAATATACTGGCATGGGTGGAAGATTGGCTATCTAACAGAAAACAGAGAGTTGGGATAAATGGTTCATTCTCGGGTTGGCAATCAGTAACTAGTGGTGTTCCGCAAGGGTCAGTGCTGGGACCCCAACTCTTTACAATCTATATTAACGATTTGGAGGAGGGGACCAAGTGCAACGTATCCAAGTTTGCTGACGATACAAAGATGGGAGGAAAAGCAGTGAGTGAGGAGGACATAAAAAACCTGCAAAAGGACATAGACAGGCTAAGTGAGTGGGCGGAAATTTGGCAGATGGAATATAATGTTGGAAAGTGTGAGGTTATGCACTTTGGCAGAAAAAATCAAAGAGCAAGTTATTATCTAAATGGAAAGAAACTGCAAAGTGCTACAGTACAAAAGGATCTGGGGGTCCTGGTGCATGAAACACAGAAGGTTAGTATGCAGGTACAGCAGGTGATCAGGAAGGCCAATGGAATCTTGGCTTTTATTGCAAGGGGGATGGAGTATAAAAGCAGGGAAGTCTTGCTTCAGTTATATAGGGTACTGGTGAGGCCGCACCTGGAATACTGCGTACAGTTTTGGTTTCCATATTTAAGAAAAGATATACTTGCTCTCGAGGCAGTTCAGAGAAGGTTCACTTGGTTGATTCCGGAGATGAGGGGGTTGACTTATGAGGAAAGGTTGAGTAGGTTGGGCCTCTACTCATTGGAATTCAGAAGAATGAGAGGCGATCTTATCGAAACATATAAGATTGTGAGGGGGCTTGATCGGGTGGAGGCGGGGAGGATGTTTCCACTGATGGGTGAGACTAGAACTAGGGGGCATAATCTTAGAATAAAGGGCTGCCGTTTCAAAACTGAGATGAGGAGAAACTTCTTCACTCAGAGGGTAGTAAATCTATGGAATTTGCTGCGACATTAAATAAATTTAAAACGGAGATAGACAGTTTCCTAGCTGATAAGGGAATTAAGGGTTATGGGGAGCGGGCAGGGAAGTGGACGTGAGTCTAGGTTTGGATCAGCCATGATCCTATTGAATGGCAGAGCAGGCCCGAGGGGCCATATGGCCTACTCCTGCTCCTACTTCTTATGTTCTTATGTTCTAAGAACATAAGAAATAAGAGCAGGAGTCGGCCATACGGCCCCTCGAGCCTGCTCCACTATTCAATAAGATCATAACTGATCATCAACCTCAACTCCACGTTCCTGCCCGATCTCCATATCCCTTGATTCCCCTAGAGTCCAAAAATCTATCTATCCCAGCCTTGAATATACTCAAAGACTCAGCATCCACAGTCCTCTGGGGAAGAGAATTCAAAAGAATTTCACTCAATGTCCACACATTGGCACTTCCAGAAAGTGGTCAAAAGCAAGAAACCTATTTGATTTTCCTCAACCCCCATTCAAAGATGGTGAGGCCAATATTTTTCTTTCTTTATTCATTCTGGGGATGTGAGCATCACTAGCAAGGCCAGCATTTATTGCCCATCCCTAGTTGCCCTTGAAAAGGTGATGGTGATGGGCCTTCTTCTTGAATCGCTGCAGTCCGTGTGGTGAAGGTACACCCACAGTGCTGTTAGGAAGGAAGGTCCAGGATTTTAACCCAGTGATGATGAAGGATCAGCTGATATATGTCCAAGCTGGGATGGTGTGTGACTTGGAGAATTGTATTGACCTACCAGAGCCTTGGCTTAGAGCAGCCAACTCAAATCAAACCCGGAACTTCACAGCACCTCCCAAACCCACGACCTCTACCACCTAGAAGGGCAAGGACAGCAGGCGCATGGGAATACCACCACCTCCAAATTCCCGTCCAAGTCACACACCATCCTGACTTGGAAATATATTGCCATTCCTTCATCGTCGCTGGGTCAAAATCCTGGAACTCCCTCCCTAACAGCACTGTGGAAGTACCTTTACTATATGGACTGCAGTGGTTCAAGAAGGCAACTCACCGCCACCTTCTCAAGGGCAATGGGGAATGAGGAAATGGCAGAGAAATTAAATAAATACTTTATTTCTGTCTTCACGGAGGAAGACACAAAAAACCTCCCAGAAATACGAGAAAACCAAGGGTGTGGCGAGATTGAGGAACTTAATGAAATTATTATTAGTAAAAAAAACAGTACTAGCAAAATTAATGGGACTAAAAGTTGATAAATCTCAAGGACCGGATGACCTACATCCTAGGGTTTTGAAAGAGGTGGCCATTGGGATAGTGGACGCATTGGTTGTCATCTTCCAAAATTCTATAGATTCTGGAACGATTCCTGCAGATTGGAAGATAACAAATGTAACCCCGCTATTTAAGAAAGGAGGGAGAGAGAAAACGGGGAACTACAGACCTGTTAGCCTCACATCAGTAGTTGCGAAAATGCTGGAATCTATTATAAAGGATGCAATAACTGGACACTTAGAAACTAATAGTAAGATTGGGCAGAATCAACATGGATTTATGAAAGGGAAATCCTGTTTGACAAACCTATTGGAGTTCTTTGAGGATGTAACTAGTGGAGTAGACAAAGGGGAACTGGTAGATGTGGTGTATCTGGATTTTCAGAAGGCCTTCGATAAGGTCCCACACAAGAGGTTGGTGAACAAAATTAGGGCACATGGAATTGGGGGTAATATACTAGCATGGATTGAGAATTGGTTAACAGACAGAAAACAAAGAGTAAGGATAAACAGGTCTTTTTCAGGATGGCAGGCTGTAACTAGTGGGGTACTGCAAGGCTCGGTGCTTGGGCCCCAGCTATTCACAATCTATATCAATGATTTGGATGAGGGGACTAAATGTAACATTTCCAAATTTGCTGATGACACAAAGCTAGGTGGCAGTGTCAGTTGCGAAGAGGATGTGAAGAGGCTTCAAGGGGATCTTGACAGGCTCAGTGAGTGGGCGAGAGCATGGCAGATGGAATATAATGTGGATAAATGTGAAGTTATCCACTTTGGTAGAAAAAACAGAAAGGCAGAGTATTTCCTAAATGGTGAAAGATTGGGGAATGCAGATGCTCAAAGGGACCTGGGTGTCCTTATACATGAGTCACTGAAAGTGAATGTGCAGGTGCAGCATGCCATTAGGAAGGCAAATGGTATGCTGGCCTTCATTACAAGAGGATTTGAGTACAGGAGTAAAGAAGTCTTACTCCAATTATATAGGGCCTTGGTGAGACCACACCTGGAGTACTGTGTACAATTTTGGTCTCCTTACCTAAGGAAGGATATACTTGCCATAGAGGGAGTGCAACGAAGGTTCACAAGATTGATTCTGGGATGGCGCGACTGTCGTATGAGAAGAGATTGAGTAAACTAGGCCTGTATTCTCTTGAATTCAGAAGAATGAGAGGGGATCTCATTGAAGCATACAAAATTATTACAGGGCTTGATAGGGTGGATGCTGGGAGAATGTTTCCCTTGGCTGGGGAGTCTAGAACCAGGGGCCACAGCCTCAGGATAAAGGGTAGGCCATTCAGGACTGAGATGAGAAGAAATTTCTTCACACAGAGGGTGGTGAATCTTTGGAATTCTCTACCCCAGAGGGCTGTGGAGGCTCAGTCATTGGGTATATTCAAAACAGAAGTCGATAGATTTCTGACTAGTAAGGGCATCAAGGGATATGGCGATAGGGCCGGTGAATGGAATTGAGGCAGAAGATCAGCCATGATCTCATTGAATGGCGGAGCAGGCTCAAAGGGCCAAATGGCCTACTCCTGCTCCTATTTCTTATGTTCTTATGTTCTAATTAGGGATGGACAAAAAATGCTGGCCTTACCAGCGACACCCACATCCCATGAACAAATAAAAAAAAGGGTCTGTATGACTCAACCAGTTACTGGAGGCCAGAGATCCTGGGAAACTTTTACTGACCTGCCCTGTACACGAGCTGACTGCTAATTTCTAGTTTCCAATCTACGGGACAATCACATTAAGGATCAGTTCAATACCAGCCTTCATGTCTCACAGCCCCAGACTGAACCAATCGGAGGATTCCTGTGTCCACTTGGCAGCAAGTAACTTTGTGCTGTTTCCATTATTGTTTCAGCTCCGATGATTGGAGGGGTAAGATTTTTTTTTTGATAAAGCATGGTCACTGATTGAAAATGCGCTGAAATGACGAATGGTGAGGTACAGAGGAAAAAGGTCACATTTCTTCCACAAAAAACATGACTTGATTTTGGAGAGGTTAAGCAGGTCTGTGTTTCCACAGTACTGGAGGCTACGTTTGTGGAACATGTTATTAGAGCACAGGTATAAATGAGACTTCAGTGATACACCTTTACTCCGGGAGCGTCACTGACCATGCCACCAAGTTTGTGTGCAAGCTTAGTCAACCTTGCAATCATCCTGTATGTACAGCAAGTACAACATGGTATTTTTAGGTGTCAGCCTTGGCTCAGTGGGTAGCACTCTCGCCTCAGAGTCAGAAGGTCCTAGGTTCATAGTCCCACTCCAGGGACTTGAGCACAAAATCTAGGATGACACTCCAGTGCAGTACTGCTGCGCTGTCAGAGGTGTTGTCTTTCAGACGAGACATTAAACATCTGCCAGGTGGATGTAAAAGATCTCGTGGCACTAGTTTGAAGATGATCAGGGGAGTTCTCCCCAGTGTCCGGGCCAATATTTATCCCTCAACCAACATCACTGGAAAAAAAAAACCCAGATTATCTGGCCATTATCACATTGCTGTTTGTGGAGTCTTGCTGTGTGTTAAAATTGGCTGCCGCATTTCCTATGTTACAACAGTCACTACACTTCAAAAGTATTTCATTGGCTGTAAAGTGCTTTGGGATGTCCTGAGGCTGTGAAAGGCGCTATATAAATGCAATTTCTTCCGTCCTTGACCCCATCCTATGCATATTGAGTCTAACACAAACATTTCATGCACCTTCCCATAATCACAATGAGTATTGCATGGACACTGTCCTGCACTGCAAGGCATTCATACAGCTGTACATAAAATTCAGTGGAGCAGAAACAGAAGTTGACATGCTATGTATATGATATACTATCTGTCCATATATATCTACTAAACAGGCATTTAAAATAAAACATTTTATGTATTGCACTGGAATCTATACCTAGTGGAACAGGATCTCTATTCACAAGCCATCGATTTTAATTTCAGTCTACATGATGCTCAAGTAAAGGGAAATATAAACAGAAGATGCTGGACTACACAGTAGACGCATCAGCATCTGAAAGCAGAATAGCTAGGCTAGCGCTTCGAATGTAGACCCTCTGGGAACAAAATTGAACCTTGTTTCACCTGTTTCTCAGGTGCGAAACAGGGGCATGAAGGTCCAATTTTGCAGGGCTGTTACACGCCCCAAGGGCACCGTTGGCTTGGGTGATATTCAAGTGTCCCAGGCAGCCGCTTTAAACAGGAATTGCTATTTTTAAAGAGAAGAGGTGCAGTTCTAATCTTATATTATGCTAAAATGCACCGAAAAATTGCCAGTAAGGAAACAAAGTGGTACAAATAATAAAAGTGGAGATAATAAAAGAAGCATATTAAGGGCTAATTAACTGCTTGTTAAAGTCTGTATTTGTTTAAGTGAGTTGGAAAGAAACAATTGTAGCTTACCTCAAGAGAGAATACATTAGAAAAGGGTAATATTTTCATTCATTCAGTCAGACTTGGCGATAGTTTTCAAACTGAGATTTGCAGGCAGGTTCTTTCAGAACAAAAGTGTAAGTGTAGGTGATAACTGATTTCAGTTGCTATGCCACCAGAACTTCTGGGGAGATTTTTGGCTGGAGTCAGCTAGCATGCCACACACTGCAGTATTAGGAACATCACTGAATACCCATACAAGGTGGCACACTGGTACATGCATTTCAGCAGTGATCACCAGCAGTAGAAGCAAGACCAGTTTGCATTCTACCAGTTGGCTCACTTCCCCGAACTGTAGGATATGATTGACTACATACTCCTAGCAATTCAGGCACCTGAACGTGATGCTGGGCAGCACTTCATTTGAAAGGCATTCTACTTCCTCAGTGTAATACATCATATTAAGAAATGATATATTTAGCTCTTTCAAAGAGCCAGCAGAGGCACAATGGGCCAAATGGCCTCCTTATGTGCTGTATGATTCCATGAAATGGTCAGATGATGTGCAACCCAAACCTCAAAATCTTGCATGTCAATGTTCAGTATCCAGAGAGTTCACATGATTCACCTTGGGGCAGCTTAATACAATTGAACTGTTTGAAGTTCAGAACGGACAGAAAACAGAGAGTAGGGATAAACGGATCTTTTTCAGGTTGGCAGGCTGTAACTAGTGGGGTGCCGCAAGGATCAATGTTGGGGCCTCAGCTATTTACAATCTATATTAATGACCTAGATGAAGGGACTGAGTGTAATGTATCCAAGTTTGCTGATGATACAAAGCTAGGCGGGACAGTAAGCTGTGAGGAGAACACAAAGGGCTGGATTTTGTCTTGGGGTCGGGTTGGGGTCGTGTAATCCGCATTTCGTGTTTCCCCCCTGACTCCAGATTAATGTGGATGCCTGATGCAATTTTCACTAAATTGGGCAATTGAGTTGGAGCATGTGGGAACCCATGAACTAATTAGTGTTTTCAGTCTGAAAGTCGCCTCTGATGATGTCATCATTGCTGACTGCCTAGTCTCAGAGACTGTTGGTGAAAGAGGACCTGCCTGGCTTTTGATATGTGAGAGAGAGAGAGAGAGAGAGAGAATTTTTTTTGCAAATAAGTCCTCCCAGGCAGTCTCTGAAGACATTCAATGCAGCAGCATCAACTTTCAGACCTAATACTACTACTACCTTCATCACATCTCCGTTGTAATAGTGGACCTGCAGCCGATAGTCAGCTATCCACTTGTGCTCCTGCCAGGTTTCACTGGAGTGTTTCACACCAGGCGTGCTTCACATCAGAAGAGGGTTAAACTAGCTACAGCGTTTCAAAATGGCATTACAGAGCCAATTTAGAGCTTGTTAAGGGCTTTAATGGCCTCTCCCGCCTCTTGAAGGCGGGACGGAGTCGGGAACCCCGTGACTGATTCTGTCAAAATTGCGTGGAGTCGGGATGGGGTCGGAAACCCCGACCCCGCAAATTTAACCCCCCACACGCCTCCAAACCCGACTCCACGGGTCATTCAAAATCCAGCCCAAAGAGTCTGCAAAGGGATAGAGATAGATTAAGTGAGTGGGCAGTAAGGTGGCAGATGGAGTATTAGAAGGAAAATGTGAGGTTATTCACTTTGGTAGGAAGAATAGAAAAACAGAATATTTTTTAAATGGTGAGAAACTTTCAAATGTTGGTGTTCAGAGAGATTTGGGTGCCCTCGTGCAAGAAACAGAAAGCTAGCATGCAGGTACAGCAAGCAATAAGGAAGGCAAATGGCATGTTGGCCTTTATTGCAAGGGGGTTGGAGTATAAGAGTAAGGAAGTCTTGCTACAACTGTACAGGGCCTTGGTGAGACCACACCTGGAGTACTGTGCACAGTTTTGGTCTCCTTATCTAAGGAAGGATATACTTGCCTTGGAGGCAGTGCAACGAAGGTTCACTAGATTGATTCCTGGGATGAGAGGGCTGTCCTATGATGAGAGATTGTGTAGAATGGGCCTCTACTCTCTGGAGTTTAGAAGAATGAGAGGTGATCTCATTGAAACATACAAGATTCTGAGGGGGATTAACAGGGTAGATGCTGAAAGGTTGTTTCCCCTGGCTGGAGTGTCTAGAACTAGGGGGCATAGTCTCAGGATAAGCGGTCGGCCATTTAAGTCTGAGATGAGGAGAAATTTCTTCACTCAGAGGGTTGTGAATCTTTGGAATTCTCTGCCCCAGTGGGCTGTGAATGCTGAGTTTTTGAGTATATTCAAGGCTGAGATAGATAGATTTTTGGACTCTAGAGGAATCAAGGGATATGGAGATCGGGCAGGAAAGTGGAGTTGAGGTCAATGATCAGCCATGATCTTATTGAATGGCGGAGCAGGCTCGAGGGGCCGTATGGCCTACTCCTGCTCTTATTTCTTATGTTCTTAAGTGGGACAGATGGTTGGATTCCTAGGAGACACAGGAGATGTGGCACACTTGTTGCTACTGACACTTCTGCACAACCTGTGCGGTGAAGCAATGCCTATGTTGCTTGCAACACATAGGGTAGCCTCATCATATCCCCCACTAAAAGTTGGTGCAATTGTTACTGTGCAATGCACCTACTCAAATTAACATCCACATCTCACGCCTTGCCTAAAATCACAGCTATTCAACGACAGCAGAGTTCTCATGATGACATTTCATAGGATACAAGCGGAAGAGAGGGAGGAGCAGGAGGAAGAATAAGGGGCTGAAAAACACTGAGGGGGTGAAATTGGGTATCGCCCCATTTGGGGCGCTAACTTTTGAAATTTTGAAAATTTAGTGCCAGGCGCTAAGGATTCTGAACTTCTACTAAATTGGGTGTTAGCGCCCCAGGAAGGAAGTGGGGCGCTAAATCAAGCGCTAATGACCTCAGTGGGGCGCTACACGCAGAGCGCTAATGAATTTCAGGTGCAATGCATTCAGCAATGATCCTTCACATTGGTTCCTCCAGCTCTTAAAGGGGAGGTTGCATCATTGTGCAGATGCTCATTTTCAGCATTGCTGGCTTTGAGGCGACCTGCGAGCAAGTGAATCCCCTGATGACTGTGGCTGTTCCCACTCCCAGGGAGAGAGCTCGTCGGTTCACAAACGTGGCATTGGAGACATTGGTGGCTGGAGTGGAGTGAAGGAGGGCAGTGCTGTTCCCGGCCACTGGAAGGAGACCATCACCTCAGGTGTTCAGGGCAATGTGGAGGGAAGTGGCCCAGGTGGTCTCGGCCAGTAGTGTGGTGGAACGCAGCCCCTGACACAGTGCCGCAAGAAATTCAATGACCTCAGTCAGGTGGTCAAGGTGAGTTCATACTTCAACAGCTCCTACATACCAGCATCTGAACCTCAGTCTGTGCACACTGCGCAAACAACCACACCACCACCACTCACCCACCAAGCATCTGCACCTACTCAAATTCACATCCACATCTCATGCCTTGCCTACAATCACAGCTATTGAATGACAGCAGGCATATCTCCCAAACACATAGCTGGACTCTGACTCAAACACATTTGTTTCTTTTGCAGGCCAAGATGGCCCACAATAGGACAGAGCAGCAGAGAACAGGCGGGGGTGATGCGCAGCTCCAGCAGCTCTCAGACCTTGAGGAGCGAGTGCTGCGACTCATTGGGCAGCAGGTGGTGGGTGCCATGGCTGTCAGCGACGTCGACCTCGTTGGCAGAAAAAACCATATTTTCAGCTCCTCTCCTTCTCTCATCCCATATCCCCCTTACACCAGAAACCTTTCTCACTTTCCACCTCCTGAGAATGTCTGCATTCCTTGCTCCATTCCTGCCCCCCTGCCCTCACCTTAATGCGAGTGTTGTGCCTTTATGTTTTCAGAGAATCAGCAACCAGATGACCAGCCTGTCCCTGAGCCCCCCACTGAGAGTGAGGAAGGAGAAGAGGAGGAGGAGCAAAGCACCGCGTCACTGCATCACTCACCCGCAGGCACCACCTCAGATACTGGCACTACGCGATCTTTAGAGGCAAGTTTAGTAGAGGGGTCTGCACTGGGTGATGCACCAGGGACGAACAGGCTGCTGCAAGGCCAGGGGGAAAGGATAGCTCAGGAAGCAGCCCCTTGGAGGGTGAGTTCGCGCACGAGTTCTGCTGCACAGGACTCAGATGAGGACCTTGATGGGGAGGCGTTCACAAGAAGGGTGATGGCCATGCACACCAAGATGATAAGTGCAATGGCAAGGGTGCCCGAGAGCCTGTCGGCAATGGTAAGGAGCGTGGAGGAGTCCGCCTCCAACATTGCACAGAGCTCTGCGCACTCCAAGGAACCCATCATTTCCACTGTGCAGAGGATAGTGGACTTCCAGAGAGACCGTGGGGACCCAGACCACATGCCGCGTGTCATGGGCGATGTGGCAGCTTCCATTGCAGCACAGGCGGAAGCGATGCAACGTCTTAGTGCTGTAATGCAGTCTATGGTTGCTGCCATCGAGTCTCCGGCTGCTCTCATGCAGTCTCAGCTTGATGCCACGAAAGATCTGACTGCTGTCATCGTCACTGGGTCCACCACAGTCCACCGGGGATCTCACGGTGTTGCAGCAGGCCAGCAATCTGTGCTCCAGCAGATTGGTATGGATGCTGAGGTGCTGCCCCGGGGGAGTGGGAGTGGGTCAGTGGAGCAGGAACCTGCTGTCCTCTCTCAGGATGATAGCATTCCTGATCCCACCACTGACACTCCGCCATTGCACTTGTCGCTGCCTGTCATCCAGCCAGCCCAGACTGCTGCCGCCCAGCCTGAGGTGGTGCAGTCTACAGCCGGGTCTTCCAGGCCCAGAGATG
This sequence comes from Squalus acanthias, assembly GCA_030390025.1. Taxonomy (NCBI): domain Eukaryota; kingdom Metazoa; phylum Chordata; class Chondrichthyes; order Squaliformes; family Squalidae; genus Squalus; species Squalus acanthias. The sequence goes on along the minus strand of CM059435.1, from coordinate 12,852,855 downwards.
GTTGAGGGCGTCCTGCAAGGCCATCTGTAGTTTCTGGCACCGACACTCAGCAGCCTTCCACCAGCCCTGCTGCAGCCACTGGGGAGACACTATGTCGGAGCACTGGAATAGGAAAGGGGACTGTAAAGAGGGGAGGCAAGGGTTTGCACAAGGGTGATTAGTCAATATTGTTGTTGTATATATGTGGTTAATGGTTTTTGATAAATTTATTACTGAATGTTGCAAATTTAGTGCTGCGTCTCATTTCAGTTCTGGGGTGTGGTATGGAATCACAAAGTGATGGAATGATGGCAACGTGCTCAGCAACCGGAACAAGGACTCGAAGTTACTGGAAACGAAGTCTGATGAGGCAGTCATGGACCGACCTTGCAGAACGCCGATTGAGTGGCTGCCTCCGCCGTCGCTGCTGTTCGTCCTCCTGTTCCTCTTCTTCCTCCTCCTCCTCGTGGCAATTGCTGCGCCCTCATAATGGCCAAGTTGTGCAGCATGCAGCAGACGGTGACGAAAAGTGACACCCGCTCAGCCGAGTACTGGAGGGCTCCTCCCGAGCTGTCAAGGCAGCGGAACCGTTGTTTGAGCACTCCGATGGTCTGCTCAATGATGTTCCTGGTGGCAGCATGGCTCTCATTATATGACTGCTGGGCACGAGTGTTGGGGTTGCAGAGGGAAGTCGTGAGCCAGGTGGAGAGCAGATAGCCCTTGTCTCTCAGCAGCCAGCCGCAAGCTTCATGTGGTGGCTGGAACAGATCTGGCACACCAGTCTGGCACAGGATGAAGGCATCGTGGCTGCTGCCAGGATAGCGGGCATTGACGGTCAGGATTCGCCATCTGTGGTCGCACACCAACTGCACATTAAGTGAGTGGTAGCCTTTGCTGTTATGGAATACATCAGGATTGTTATGAGGTGCCCGCAAAGCGACGTGGATGCAGTCAATGGCGCCCTGCACCATGGGGAAGCCCGCTATCCTGGCAAAGCCACATGCAAGCTTGCACTGCTTCTCTCTGGTCATGGGGAAGGAAATGTAATCCCTTCTCCTTCTGTACAGAGCATCTGTGACCTGGCAGATGGAGCAATGGACGGCAAACTGGAACATGTCGGAGATGTCGCCTGTTGCACACTGGAATGATCCACTGGCGTAGAAATTGGGGGCGACGGTGACCTTGACTGCCACTGAGAAATCAGTGGTGGTCCTGATCTCAGGCTCGAGGTCTGGCTGCAGGAGGTGGCAGAGCTCTGTGACCACGTCCTTGCCTTCTAACACACTGGTCCTCAGTGAAATTCATGTAGGAGAACTGCTGCTGGAATACCCTGGGTGGGTAAGGCCTCCTGTTGAGAGCCCTGTTGGCCTTCCTACCTCTGGCCACATTTTGCACTCCTTCTCTGAGCCTCAGTTGCCTTCGATGTTGATGCTGGAGGGCGAGGTCCAGTGCCCCCATGAAAGGATACAAATATTGCCCTTTCAAATCTCCCCTCAATGAAACGCAATAATCTTTATGTGGCAGAACACTCGTTGAAATGCAAAACGTGCAAATCGATGAAAAGGCCTCTTTGCCTGTGTGAAATTAACAACGCAGCATTGTTGGCCGACGAAAACTACACCGGATGTGGACGCCTTTAACTAGCGCTCCACCAGGGGACATCCGACTGAAAGCCGCCTCCTCTACCTGTCATTATTAACGGCAGGTACACAAGCAGGGGGCGGGAGGGAATTTTTCATCCGGGGCGCAACCGGGACGCTGCACGCAGCTATGATGTCACAATCTCCGGGCGCAGGAGATCGGGGCGCAACATCTTACCTCCGCCGCAAAACTCCCGCCGACTTTAGCAGGTGGCCTTGATATCACCGCGCCCGGTCGCAAACCCATTTGCGCCCCGTTAACGCCCCCGGAGACGCTAACGGGAGCACAAAGCAGCCCAATTTCTAGCCCTGGAAGTTTATCATGCACTGCTGTCTGGAGCCAGGTGCAGGATGGTGTCATAGCTGCTCTTTTTTTTTTAAGAGGTTCCTGAGTGAGATGACTGTTTATTTCCCATTTCCTTGAGAAATCTGATGGCCTTTTTTATTCTTTATCCTAAAAATTTGCATAGGTTAAAGTTAGACTCAATTTTGTCTTCAATAAAATGGCAGAATGCAACATACTGAGTATCATGTGCATTTATTCATATTTTATTTGCATATACTAATTTCATTTTCTGTGTGTAGTGTACATGATTCCTAAGTGAATATTGGCCTCACCACCACCTGAGAGTTGTGCACTGCTGCATGTGTGACCCGGCCAATATTTATCCCTCAACCAACATCACTAAAACAGATCATCTGCTCATTATCTCATTGCTGTTTGTGGGAGCTTGCTGTGTGCGAATTGGCTGCCGCATTTCCTACATTACAACAGTGACTACACTTCAAAAGTACTTCATTGGCTGTAAAGCGCTTTGGGACATCTTGAGGTCGTGAAAGGCGCTATAGAAATTCAAGTCTCTCTTTCTTGTATTTCTAGGGAGACATAAAAAGGAAAGAGAATAATAAAGTGGAGGGAAAACATTAAAATGAAATTTAAGAATGCATTTACAATATAATCTCTAGTCTTAAAAGAGGGATCAAAGGGCAAGGAGCTGTCGATAGTCTGTTAAGAAGGTATTCCATCTCTCCAACAAAATTTAAGAAGTGGTTTGCAGCAGAAAATAAAAACAAAGTGACAGCTGTCAGAAGACAAATTTTAAAAAGTTGTGAGTTCTGTCAAAAGAATATCTAGAATGGCAGTCTCTCGGCCTTTGGCAAGGCTCTAACTTGTGCACTTGAGTTTATGTTCTCTGTATAATATCATTACATATTAGACTTCAATCAATTACAAGATTCTGGAATGAGTCATGTTCAGGACAGTACATGCAGTCAAATCAGAATTAAATTTAAAAAAATGAGCCTTTAAGGATTAATGAATAACCTTTTTAAACAAAAGTGTTGTGCAATATTTGTTCCGCCTCTTTCCTCATTGTTGTTTGCTCAAGGAGATTGATCTTCAAATTAACCGGTTAAATGTTGCTTTGTTGGGGATATTTCTTTTATTTAGGTTTTTTTTGGTGTGGCTTTCAAAGGGAGGTGCGGTCAAAACTTTTGGCATGGAATGTTTCCTAGTTTTAAAAGACAAAACAACTCAGTGCAGGCATCGAGAGACTCTTGCATCAGGGGAAATTTCTTCACCCAGAGGGTTGTGGGGGTCTGGAACTCACTGCCTGAAAGGGTGGTAGAGGCAGGAACCCTAACCACATTAAAAAAGTACTTGGATGTGCACTTGGGATGCTCTAACCTGCAGGGCTACGGACCAAGAGCTGGGAAGTGGGATTAGGCTGGATAGCTCTTTGTTGGCTGGTGTGGACACGATGGGCTGAAATGGCCTCCTTCCGTGCTGTAACTTTCTATGATTCTATGATTCTCCTGCTCAGTATCCAATCTTCCCACTGTGAAACGCCTTGAGATGTTTCAGTATAGAAGGATATGCAGATAGGGTTAGATGAAGAGGGATGGGAAAAGGCTGGTGTGGAGCATAATGAGGAGAGATTGAGTAGACTAGGCCTATATTCTCTTGAGTTTAGAAGAATGAGAGGTGATCTGATTGAAACATATAAAATTCTTAAGGGGTTTGACAGGGTAGTCTAGAACTAGGAGTCACAGTCTCAGAATATGGGGTCTGCCATTTAAGACTGAGATGAGAAGAAATTTCTTCAGTCAAAGGGTTGTGAATCTTTGGAATTCTCTACCCCAGAGAGCTGTGGATGCTCAGTCGTTGAATATATTCAAGACAGAGTTCAATTTTTGGATACTAAAGGTACTCAAGACATATGGGGATAGTGCGGAAAGGTGGATTTGAGGTAGAAGATGAGCCATGATCTTATTGCATGGTGGAGCAGGCTCGAAGGGCCAAATGGCCTACTCCTGCTGCTATTTCTTATGTTCTTATAAACAATGGTATAGACCAGTTGGGCAGAACGGCCTGTTTCTGTGCTGTATGTAATTCTATGTAACTATGAGAAAGGCACTATAAAAGTGAGTTCTTGTTGAACAGAGTAACTTTCTATGATTCTATGATTCTATAGCAAAGACCAGATTTACGGTAAAGCTCTCTGTACACTACACCAACAAACCATCCAAACCCCAACCTCAGATGTACACCTCCCATTGCAGTAATATGACATTTCAGTTTCCCAGATCAGCAATTCTTGTGGCTGTAGGGAAGGGACAGCACGCTAATCTAAATAGTGGTGGTGGGAGGGGTGGGTGGGGGGGGGATACGCTGAGCGGAAATTAAAAAAGTCAAAGAAAAATGAGAAGGCAAAAGTGCAGGGTAGCGATAGGGGTAATGATAACCAGAGTTTGACAGGAAGGGACTGAGCATATATGAGTGCATCAGAAAGAGGGGTCAGAGTAGGGAAAAATGGTAAAAAGACAACATTAAAAGCTCTATATCTGAACGCACGCAGCATTCGTAACAAGATAGATGAGTTGACAGCACAAATAGAAATAAATGGGTATGATCTGATAGCCATTACAGAGACGTGGTTGCAAGGTGACCAAGGCTGGGAACTGAATATTCAGGGGTATTTGCCATTTCATAAGGATAGGCAGAAAGGAAAAGGAAGTGGTGTAGCTCTGTTAATAAGGGATGAGATCAGTGCAGTAATGAGAAATAGAAGATCAAGACAGTAGAATCAGTTTGGGTGGAGATAAGAAATAATAAGGGTAAGAAGTCATTGGTGGGAGTGGTCTACAGGCCCCCAAACAGCAGCCACAATGTAGGATATTGTGTAAATCAAGAAATAATAGAGGCTTGTAAGAAAGGTACGACTATAATCATGGGAGATTTTAATCTTCATATTGATTGGACAAAGCAAATTGGCAAAGGTAGACTTGAGGAAGAGTTCTTAGAGTGTATACAGGATGGTTTCTTGGAACAATATGTTGTGGAACCAACCAGGGAGAAGACTATTTTAGATCTGGTAATGTGTAACGAGGCTGGATTAATTAATGATGTCGAAGTGAAGGATCCTCTTGGGAAGAGTGATCATAGCATGGTTGAATTTCAAATTCAGTTTGAGGGTGAGAAAGCTAGGTCTCAAACTAGTGTCCTGAACTTAAACAAAGGTTTGCTAACTTACCTGACGAAGGAGCGAACTGCTTCGAAAGCTTGTAAAATTAAATAAATCTGTTGGACTATAACCTGGTGTTGTGCGACTTCTCATTTTTGTCCACCCCAGTCCAACGCCGGCATCTCCACATCATTAAACAAAGGTGATTACAAAGATATGATGGCGCAAGGAAAATGTTGACAAAGACTGTGCAGATTGTAGAAGGAAATAGATGGGCTAGCAGCGTGGGCGGATAGGTGTTGTTGCAGTTCAATGTAGACAAAAATGTGAAGTAATATTTTGGAAGTATGAATAGGGAAAGAAAGTACAGCTTGAATGGCAAAATTGCTGCGATTAAGTTGAGATTCCTGAGATCAGCTAATTTCATACAGACCTTGGATCAAACTTGGAATAACTTAGTAACTCAGTAAACCTTCAAAAGGTCACGTTCATCCTACATGACTATTTCTCACGATTCCCGAAGGCATTGACAAAGTTTATTTCCTCGCTCAAAGTTGCCTTAGGATTTCCAGTACAACGTGTCGCATTTCAGTCTCCAAGGGGTGGCCTCTTGGTTTGCCTTGGCGTTGCTCTCTATCCTGTGCAAAATTCACTGCCAGAGTCAGCATGGTTTTATGAAAGGGAAATGATGTTTGACAAATTTGCTGGAATTCTTTGAGGATGTAACAAGCAGGGTGGATAAAGGGGAACCAGTAGATGTTGTGTATTTGGATTTCCAGAAGGCATTCGATAAGGTGCCACATAAAAAGGTAAGAGCTCACGGGGTTGGGGGTAATATATGGATAGAGGATTGGCTAACTAACAGAAAACAGAGAGTCGGGATAAATGGGTCATTTTCAGGTTGGCAAACTGTAACTAGTGGGGTGCCGCAGGGATCAGTGCTGGGGCCTCAACTATTTACAATCTATATTAATGACTTGGATGAAGGGACTGAGTGTAATGTAGCCAAATTTGCTGATGATACAAAGATAGGTGGGAAAGCAAATTGTGTGGAGGACGCAAAGAATCTCCAAAGGGATATAGATAGGCTAAGTGAGTGGGCAAAAATCTGGCAGATGGAGTTTAATGTGGGAAAATGCGAGGTTATCCACTTTGGTAGGAAAAATAAAAAAGCAAATTATTATTTAAATGGGAAAAGATTACAAAATGCTGAGGTACAGAGGGATCTAGGGGTCCCTGTACATGAATCACAAAAGGTTAGCATGCAGGTACAGCAAGTTATTAGGAAGGCAAATGGAATATTGGCCTTTATTGTAAAGGGAATAGAGTATAAAAGTAGGGAAGTCCTGTTACAACTGTACAGGGCATTGGTGAGACCCCACCTGGAGTACTGCGTACAGTTTTGGTCTCCTTATTTAAGGAAGCATATACTTGCATTGGAGGCAGTTCAGAGAAGGTTCACGAGGTTGATTCCGGAGATGAAGGGTTTATCTTATGAAGAAAGGTTGAGTAGGTTGGGCCTATACTCATTGGAGTTTAGAAGAATGAGAGGGGATCTTATTGAAAAATATAAGATTCTGAAGGGGCTTGACAGGGTAGATGCAGAGAGGATGTTTCCCTCGTGGGGGAATCTAGAACTAGGGGGCATAGTTTCAGAATAAGGGGAAACCCTTTTAAATTGGAAATGAGGAGGAATTTCTTCTCTCAGAGGATCGTGAATCTTTGGAATTCTCTGCCCCAGAGAGCTGTGGAGGCTGGGTCATTGAATGTATTTAAGGTGGAGATAGACAGATTTTTGAATGATAAGGGAGTCAAGGATTATGGGGAGCGGGCAGGGAAGTGGAGTTGAGGCCAAGATCAGATCAGCCATGATCTCATTGAATGGCGTTGCAGGCTCTAGGGGCCAAATGACCTATTCCTGCTCTTACGTCTTATGTGCTTATGTAATCATGTCAAGTTCCCCTTTGATTGGTATCTAAAAGTCACAATTTTTATAACTGTTGCACTTTTTTAAAACAGTCGTCAAAGGCTGTGAGGTGCGAGTGAACACCCTAAAACTAGGGGAACATTTGGAAATAGTGGCCGCAATGTGATTAGGTACAGTGGGGGCAATATTCAACGGTTGCCCACCCTTTGCTAGCCGTATACAATTTTCAGGCAGGCCTGCAAATGGGCACACAGCACGCCAGCCCAAAAAAGGCACATGCTGCTTACGTACGAAAATCAGGGTCCTAGAACTGCCCCCCCCCTCACCCCCGCTCCCCCCCCCCCACCCCCGCTCCCCGGTTGCAATTTTCAGGTACAAATGTGCAGAGCAGGTGGAACTGTTTTGGCAGGTGGAGGGGGGAATTATTGTGGAGGCCAGGAGAAGCAGGTATGCTGGCCCCATGAAAATACTGCAGCCCACTGCCAGACACTGGGTGCAGCCCCCCCCCCACCATCTCCCCCTTTTACTATTGACTTTCATCTCGGGTCACTCATTGGGGCCTCTGGATTTCCCAACCCCCCCTGCTGCGACGAGCTGCCCACCGACTTTCCCGAATTACGCTGACAAAGCCTGAAACCTGAAAATGGTTCAGGCCTAACGAGGCTGGCTTCGGGTAGGCCGCTCCACTGATTTCACGCCCATTTTGGGCGGCAGATAAAAATCGACCCATGTGTGTAAGAATAGGAAAGGGAAAAAAAAGAGACGACTTGACTGGCAAAAAGTAAATTATAGCAAAATGAAAAGGGAGCTTGCCACAAATTAAATGGCGGGAAAGATGAGCAAATGAAACCGTAGATCACCAATGTGAAATATTTAAAGAAGAGAAGGACAGGGTAAAAACCAAGTGCATACCAGCGAAGAAAGAAAGGGAGTGCATCAGAGACTGGTGTTCCATTGAGGAATAAGGAGATTACATCTAATTCCAGAACAAAAAAAAGTATAAAACGGACAACAAAAATGAAAGCTAGGACAAATATAAAGAGTATTGGAAAGTTACAAAAAGGGAGATTTAAAAGGCAAAGAGGGAGAATGACAGAATATGAGCAAAGTACAAAAAGAGCAATAAAAAAAGCTTCCTATAGGCGCATTAGCAGTAAGAGGATAGCCAAGTTAGGTGTAGGGCTTCTAACAGATGTAGGAGGCAAGCTTGTATTGAAGTGTGAGGAAACGATAGAGAGTACTTTGCCTCAGTTTTCACAGAGGTGGATACCAGGAAACTAGAACCAGCTGAGGTGGGTGTAGAGCAGTTAGTGGAGGTTATTAGTTAAGGGAAAAGGTATTAAATAAGTTACTCAAACTTGAGGTAAACAAATCACAAGGACCTGATGTCTTCTGAGGGAAGGCAGGGAAGAAAAAGTGGGAGAAAACTAGAATTTAAACTTGGATTTTTGAGGGATCTGGGGTGGACAGGAATGGAGAATTGTCAGGAGGGCTATTCCTCCAGCTCCCTGCCAATCAACATCACTTCTATGATTTCCGCAGGAGATGACTGCAGCCATCGAATCCACCCATCCAGATATGAGCAGCCATATTCAAATTGCATGTTAATAATGGAGTGACATCAGGCATTGCATCTTCCATCAGTGTTGCCATGGCAATGATGGACGCAAGGGACAGCAGCACATTTCTGACATCCAGCGTTGCTCTGGCATGTGGGAAGGGATTGAATGTTAAATGGCCACATTAAGGAGTGCAACCGGTCACCAAGTGATCAAATGCGTTCCACTGCTCTGTGATTTTTACATTTTTTAAAAATGTAAATAGTTTCCCTCCTCATCTGCGCCCGTCACAAGCCCTGCATAGCTCTTTTCCTCACCTATTGGAGTGGGCTCCCCAGTAAGGCACCCTGCCAGGGGTCTGCCAGAATTATATAAATTAGGCTGGCCCTGGTAAACCCGCCAATGTTTGCTGTGGTGTAGTCAGGTGGGCACAAAGACTGCCCCATGCTGACTTTTCACCAAAGTGGAAATTCTAGCCTTAATTCTCCCAAACTCTGTGGAAAGGCAAATCGCGCCAGAGGACTGGAGGGTGGCAAGTGTGACTTCCCTCGTCAAAGGAGACAAGGATGAGCCAGGAAATTAAAAGGACACTTTGTCTTATATCAGTTGTCGGTAAAATACTAGAGTCTGTAATATGGGATAAAATTAATAAGCACTTGGGTTAAGGTTAGTCAGCATAAGTCTCTAAAGGGATGGTCAAGTTTGACCAATCTTACAGAATTCTTTCAAGAGGGTAGATAAAGGAAATGCAGTGGATATAGTTTTTAAATTGATTTTAAAAACGCATTTGATAAGGTACCATGTAAGAGAATCATGCCAAGATAATGGCACATGGAATTAAGCAGAATATGGCCACGTGAATAAAGCCGGTTGGAAGGCAGAAAGCAGAGGGTAGGGATAAAAGTATTCTCACGGATCGTAAAGATATGGTGAGTGGTGTTCCGCAAGGAAAATGTTGACAAAGATTGTGCAGATTGTAGAAGGAAATAGATGGGCTAGCAGCGTGGGCGGATAGGTGTTGTTGCAGTTCAATGTAGACAAAAATGTGAAGTAATATTTTGGAAGTATGAATAGGGAACGAAAGTACAGCTTGAATGGCAAAATTGCTGCGATTAAGTTGAGATTCCTGAGATCAGCTAATTTCATACAGACCATGGATCAAACTTGGAATGACTCAGTAACTCAGTAAACCTTCAAAAAGGTCACGTTCATCCCACATGACTATTTCTCACGATTCCCGAAGGCATTGACAAAGTTTATTTCCTCGCTCAAAGTTGCCTTAGGATTTCCAGTACAACGTGTCGCATTTCAGTCTCCGAGGGGTGGCCTCTTGGTTTGCCTTGGCTTTGCTCTCTATCCTGTGCAAAATTCACTGCCAGCGTTGCCCACCTCTAATTTATAGGGTCAGATGCCTAATTTTCAGTTTGTTGAGCTGCTTGCAGCAATTATTGGAAAAGTCATTTGATTGGGAGGCTTAACAGTGCCAGTAGCAAATCAAGACATATAAAAGCGACAAACTGCATGTTCGAGCTTGGTGGTAAATGGGTGTTAATACCAACTAAAAACCCTTAACGATGTAACATAAGATGGGTCTCACCAGTAGCGCTGGAAAAGTGCTCACTTGTTTCAACATGCATTCCGAAAAGAAAGGTTATATTTAATTATACAGCCTTTGTCAAGTAGCTTTGAAGTATTAGTTATGCAGGAAGGGTGGTAAGGGATGTTGATAAAATTGCAACACAAATCTTTTACTATCAAAGGATTTCCCATCAATTTCTGCAATGTGCTGATGCTACAACATTTTAAATTCACTCTTCAGCTTTGCGAAGAAAGGGTAAAGGCAGAAACAATGCAAGCAACAAGTAATTTGAGGTTGGAGGATGAAGAGTCCCACTTGATCTCTTCGGAAAAAAAATTGTGACAAATTTGATTTTGATCATTCAACTTTTTGGGCCGAGGAAGTATAAGAATCTATAGTGTTGAAATTTCCACTTGCAATATTAGCATATAAACACTTACGCATTCGTATGAAAAACTGGGATTGATAGATTTTTGTTAGGCAAGGGTATTAAGAGTTAGGGAACCAAGGCAGGTAGATGGAGTTGAGATACAGGTCAACCATGATCTAATTGAATGGCGGAACAGGCTCGAGGGGATGAATGGCCTACTCCTGTTCCTATCTTCCTAAGTTCTATGACATGCCCCGTCTACTGTTTTAATGTAGCATTTTGAACAGGTCAGCACCACCCTTAAAATAGCAGATAGGGGAACATCATATGAACATGCCATTATCATGAACAGTAATTTCTAGGCTTATCTATAATATTGTATAAACTTTATGTATAGTTCCAGTCTGCCACATTTCAGAGACAGGGTCTTCTGCTGCCATTCACCAGATGTGAGACAAGTCTGGGGTGGGTGGGGGTGGGAGCAGGGGCAGAAAATCAGGTAGGCAGCTGGTTAACCAGCTTCATGCCAGTCCCTGCCACTTTCAGGGTTTCCCTGCAGAAATGACAGCGGCCATTGAGCATGCCTGCCCAGGTATAGATGGGCATATTAAAAGTGATAGATAATGACGGTATGATGGCATACATCATACTTCCCATCATTATTGCCATAGAAACACTGGACACAAGGACTGCCAGCATGTCCCAAATCATCCAGCATTGTCATGGAATGCAGGAAGGCATTTCAATTTTTAAAAGGCCCCTCCAAGAGTGCAATCAATCGCAGGGTGACTGACTGCAGTCCAGAGAGTAGATCTTGACTTTGTGCGCTAGTGTAAAATGGACAATAGCGAATCGTCAGCCCAGGTTAGTCATAGTCATAGAGTCATAGAGTCATAACGGCACAGAAGGAGGCCATTCGGCCCATCGAGTCCATGCCGGCTCTCTGTAGAGCAATCCAGTCAGTCCCATTCCCCCCACTCTATCCCCGCAGCCCTGCAAGTTTATTTCCCTCAAGTGCCTATCCAGTCTCCCCTTGAAAACATGAGTGTCTTACATCTCTTGTGATTTTTATTTCCATTGAATCTCTTTCCTTCCACCGCCCCCCCAGGAATCATCATGCTGTTTCTGATGCACCTAATTCTTTTTTCTAAAATAAATGGTTTCTCGTCTTGGCTTGGACCAGAAGGTGGACCTTGCATCCGTCACTTGACGGCTTGGTTTCTGACCACCGATGTTCCAGCTGGCCTCTGAGTGGCCAGGTTGCAGGAATTCTCAACTTAGGGATTCCCCGTCCTTGGCCACACCCCATCTGCTTCAATGGCCTTGATGAAGTTGGGTGAAGGTTCTGCTCCCACAAGGCCTGACAAACTCCCAGGCAAGGTCGGGACCTGGGTCGCAACCTGATTTGCAGTGATGGGAGTATGCCAGAAGGGCTCTGGATTTTCGGCCCACTGAGTTCAAAATAGGAAGATTTCAAATTATCACCGCAGGAGCGATAGAAATGGGGTTTTCTGCCCAAGAACAGCCATAGCTACTGTAGCAAAAGGCAGGTACATTTCTGTGAAGAAGGAGGAGGACGAAAGGCCAGAACAGTGGGCATAGAAGGTGCACAACGTTTAGCAATGAGACTACAGTAACAGAGCCAATTACCTGGGCATGGCAAAAGAGGAGGAAGCGATGAGTGAAATGTGCCATCTGGGACATGAAGACCCACAGGGACTATCAGCCATCTGCCAAACATGATCAGTGGCAGGGGGAGCTTACCTCCTCCCTCAATATTTATTCTAAGAGGGCCTTCCAACCATCCACAGAGCTCACCGCAGGAGTCAGCCACTTAGCCCTTTGAACATCTGATGTGTTATTCTCTGCACAAAGAGACAATGGCAGATTGCAAGATATATTAGAGACAAATTAAGTTCAAGTTCTTCCGTGCTTGTAGCGAATGTGTTTAATGTGCTTTACTGCTGCACTTGCCCCTGTGTGTCATGAACTTGTCCATGTTGCTTGAGCATGGGCATTGTTATTAAGTGCTCCAAAGCTGATGGAGTAGCACTGGTGGTGGCTGCATAGCCAACTGGTGAACTGTATAGGATACAGAAGGGCTGCTTTCTGCATCTGCAGCGAACTCTGATTGAACTACATCAGTATAGGGTATTCCTTTGCTGCAGTCACTAGAGGCTCACTGCTTTCCTAGGCAGTGCCTACTGTCACTTGTGCAGGCCAATGTGATGGTACAGAACTGCCGCTGACATAAGTGGCAATTGGCTGCTCCTTCAAGCCATCTACTCAAAATGGACACTGCACTGACCGAGCAGACATCCATGAACATAAGAACATAAGACGTAGGAGCAGGAGTAGGTCATTTGGCCCCTCGAGCCTGCTCCACCATTCAATAAGATCATGGCTGATCTGATCTTGGCCTCAACTCCACTTCCCTGCCCTCTCCCCATAACCCTTGACTCCCTTACCTTTCAAAAAGCTGTCTATCTCCACCTTAAATATATTCAATAACCCAGCCTCCACAGCTCTCTGGGGAAGAGAATTCCAAAGATTCACGACCCTCAGAGAAGAAATTCCTCCTCATTTCCGATTTAAAAGGGTGCCCCCTTATTCTGAAATTAGGCTCCCTAGTTCTAGATTCCCCCACGAGGGGAAACATCCTCTCTGCATCTACCCTGTCAAGCCCCTTCAGAATCTTATATTTTTCAATAAGATCCCCTCTCATTCTTCTAAACTCCAATGAGTATAGGCCCAACCTGCTCAACCTTTCTTCATACGACAACCCCTTCATCTCCGGAATCAACCTCGTGTACCTTCTCTGAACTGCATCTAATGCAAGTATATCCTCCCTTAAATAAGGAGACCAAAACTGTACACAGTACTCTAGGTGTGGTCTCACCAACGCCCTGTACAGTTATAACAGGGCTTCCCTACTTTAATACTCCATTCTTGAAGTCCTGGAGTGACCTCTTCATGGCTGCCTGTAACCATTCTCTAAGAAGCCAAACCTAACTGTGACTAAGACCTGCATATCTGAGCTATGCCACGGTAGATACCATTAGTGTTGTCACACGCTCCATGGAAAATTACAGGAAAGACAACTAAATTATCCAAACTAGCACGTCACCTTCCAATTTCTACTGTATAAAATCAAGCGACTGTTCAACCTGAGCCAGGTGCTTAGCAGCCTATGTGTGAAAATGGGTTCGCAAAGTTCCCCCATATAATTCAGGAGGACCCATCAGCATATTGCACATTTACCCTATAGCAGATGGCCTTTAAAAAAAATTCATTCCTGGTATGTGGGCGTCGCTGGCAAGGCCAGCATTTATTGCCCATCCCTAATTGCCCTTGAGAAGCTGGTGGTGAGCTGCCTTCTTGAACCACTGCAGTCCTTGTGGTGAAGGTACTCCCACAGTGCTGTTAGGGAGGGAGTTCCAGGATTTTGACCCAGCGACGATGAAGGAACAGCGATATATCTCCAAGTCAGGATGATGTGTAACTTGGAGGGGAACTTGGAGGTGGTGGTGTTCCCACGCGCCTGCTGCCCTTGTCTTTCTAGGTGGCAGAGGTCGCGGGTTTGGGAGGTGCTGCCGAAGAAGCCTCTCACCATTGCTACCCCTGCCTCACCCTGTGCATTCCTGTCAACATAACTATAATATTCTACCAAGGTTTGTATATCTGGTACACGGTGGCATAGTGGTTAGCACTGTTGCCTCACAGCGCCAGGGACCCGGGTTCGAATCCGGCCTCGGGTGACTGTCTGTGTGGAGTTTGCACATTCTCCCCGTGTCTGCGTGGGTTTCCTCCGGGTGCTCCGGTTTCCTCCCACAGTCCAAAGATGTGCGGGTTAGGTTGATTTGGCTATGATAAATTGACCCTTAGTGTTAGGGGGGATTAAATAAGTGGGGTCACGGGGATAGGGTGGGATATGTGTCGGTGCAGGCTCGATGGGCCGAAATGGCCTCTATCTGCACTGTGGGGATTCTGTGATTATTCTAGTGGGTGGGGATTGCGACAGTTGGTACTTAGGTGAATGGTGCCCATCAAAAGCAGAGCAGTTAGGTTTAACTTATACAGCACCTTAGTTATACCACAGTACTGTGCACAGTTCTAGTCTCCATATTACAAAAAGGATATAGAAGCTCTGGTGAACATGTTAAAAAGATTTACAAGGAATGATACCAGAACTGAGAGGGTACAATGATCAGAAAATACTGAACAGGCTGGGCTCTTTCCTCTAGAAAAGAGATGACCTGTTCGCAGTCTTTAAAATTATGAAGGGGTTTGATAGGGTTGATGTAGAGAAGACTTTCCACTTTCCAAAACTAGGCTCCATAAATATAAGGTAGTCACTAATAAACCCAATAAGGAATTTAGGAGAAACGTCTTTGCTCAGAGAGTGGTGAGAATGTGGAACTCGCTACCACGTGGAGTCGTTGAGGCGAAGAGCATAAATGCCTTTAAGGGGAAGCTGAATAAGTACATGAGGGAGAAAGGAATAGAAGGTTATGTTGATAGGGTGAGATAAAGTAAGTTAGGAGGAGGCTTGTGTGAAGCCTAAACACCGGCATAGACCTGTTGGGCCAAATGGCCTGTTTCTGCGCTGTAAATTCTATGTAAAAAGTACCCTAAAATTACATCCCATTGATGGCAGCAAGTTGAGATATTTGCATCCTACGAGAGGAGGCGGGAGCTTAATATACAAGGCTTTTATTCTGAGGCAATAGGAGGTGTCTTTTGAAGGAGTAGTAAAGGACAGGTAGCTCCTCTAATACATGCACTATGTGGTGCAGGTATGGCTGCTAACTCTTCTGCATAACCCCATATACCATCAGAGAACACATAACTAGGCTCTTATTCGGCACATATTTTAATTGCTAAAGCACCCTTCAGATGTACAGGTCAGTTGGAAGCAGACCTTACAATGTGGCCCAGCGTAGTTCTTCAAAATTATAGCATCATTCTCCATGTACAAAATACCGCTACAGACAGAGGTCTCAATATGAACTCGGATAAGGAACAGCTGCAAGCCATGGAAGGCCAGGAGATGACGGTGCAATCGTACACCAGGAACTGACCAGCATTCCATTGCAGGAAAGAAGAAAGTGCGAGGGGTTCCAATGCCCATTTCCTCCAGTGGGCTCTGTAATTGGCTACTATCACTTTCTATTGGATAGATTTATAATCGTGGAGCTACTACTTCACAAGATAATTACAAATGAAGATGGCCATTCAGACCATCTACACTCATCTATCCAGAGAGTTCTTAACATCCCCACAGCTGTAGCATTCAATTATTTATTAAATGATTCCAGGATTTTGCCTCCACGACTCTCTGGAAGTTTGCTCCACATGTCAATCTCTCTGTGTGAAGAATTTCCAGATATCAGTCCTAAAATTACCTTTACTAATTTGCACCTGTGTCCCCTTGTTCTACTCTCAGTGATATTTCAGATTTACCTTTCCAATACCTTTAACCATCTTATACACTTCTATAAGATTATCTCTCATGTGCCTCTTTTCCAGGCTGAAAAGCACAAGTCTACCCAGTATTTTCTCATATCTCAGACTATTGACACTGGGGATCAGCCTTGTGGCTCTCCTCTCTGTACTGCCTCCAGCACCTGAATGTCTCTCTTGTTTCTTGGCCAGCAGAATTGACTGTGGTATTCAAGGTGTGGTCTGACCAGAGCACTATACAGTTTGATCATTAACTTTTCTGACTTACATTCTACTATTTTGTCTATGTAGTTCAATACCCTATTCGCTTTGTTAATTGTTGGTCTTCATTAGTTGGACAGATTTAGTTTTGAATTTACTAACTCCTCGGTCTCTTTTGGTTTCATCCTTAGCTATTTTAACACCATTCAAGAAGTACGCATTTTGTCTATTTTCCTTCCTACCTATGGCATTTTACACTTATCATTAAATTGTCATCTGCTATTTTTCTGCACACTTACATATTTCAACTCATTCAGTAATTTCTGAGCTGCCTCCTCCAATTCCATTGCCCCTCCTAGTTTAGGATCATCTGAAAATTTGACCACTTTGCATTGAGTTTCTGACAAGAATTATAGACTGCAAGATGTATTAAAAATAAATTAAATTTATTAAGCACTTCAATGAATATGCTGTGTGTGTCCTAATGTGCTTTGCTGGTGCAATGCTTTTGCTCCTTGTGTAATGTGCACTTCTTCACATAGGTTGTTGATGTCCTCTAGCACCCAGTGCTTTCCTAAATGAGGGGGCAGCACTCCTGAATGATTGCACCTGGTGAGCTGCGGGCAATATAGAAAGCCCGCTGACTGTATCGGTGACTAAGCTGATGAACCTGCGTTTGCAGTGGGGATTTCGTTTACCAGAATTGCTGTGAGCTTATTGCTTTCAGGAGTGCCTGTCGCTTTCAGGAGTGCCTATTGCTATGTGTACAGGGCTAGATGCTGGCATTTTATCAGTACATGGATACAGATATTACGGTGCGCATAGTGATGTTAGTGCATGCACACAGATGTAACTGTGGGAATACTGTGGGCACAGAGATGCTGCAAGGATTACTGTGACATTAGTACACGCTCGGAGACATGGCAAAGATTATTCCTGGCATGTCTGTGCAGTGACTTATACAATATCAGATGACAGCTGGCTGTATTTGGTTACTACGCATGATGTGGGTGTCAGAATGCATGCCTCAACAGGTAGGTAGAGAGGGCTTCCCGTTCAATTGCTGGAAAGTCTGTTCCCAATGAGTTCTGAAGGTCGGCAAATGGGCACTCCAAGCAGAACAGCTGCAGATCTTCCAAGTAGCCCTCAATTTGGGGACGGCACCCTAATTTCTGAACAATCCCCGGCAGTTTTTATAAATCATGCACTTATCTTAGATTGCATTGAACGGAATAAATGAAGCGTTTGTGGCAAACTTAAACTTCTGGAGGCCCAAAGCAGTTCTTGAACCCCCAGCCAATTCGACAATGCCTCACGTCTTTGGCACCTAGTTGAGCCTTAAACCTCAAAGTTAGGTTGGAAGGTCTGCTCTTAGGACGTCACCACTTAAACTCCAAGTGGGCCAGCACACAGTAAGGCTGAGACTACTGATGGTAGAATATTATTTGAACCATCGATACAATTAATTAAGTTGTCAAATGCAATTAAAATCATGATTTCAAAAGCTACTATTTGACTAATCCTCAGAGGCTCAGTGCCAAAAGAACTAGTTCTGGCATGTCTCCTTACCTGAGCTGATGATGAGTTGCTTAAGTTGAATAAATCTAAAACTAGGCAGGGGGCTGGACAGGAGCAGAACATGGGTTGGGATCACGAGATTTGCGTTTCTGATCATCAAAAAAAATATGGCCAAAATCTTAATAACTAGCGCCTAAACATCATAAAATGCAGGCGCAAGTGGAAGAAAAAAGAATTTTATTCTTAAAACCAAGCTGTCGGTGTTTGGTTAGCCTTTTAGAAGTTTCGATGCAACCCGCTCAAAAAATCCCAGACTGTCTGTTCCAAGGCTGGATGGGTAATAATCTGACAGATATCACGACCAGCTGCTTTGTATTTACTGGTCAGCCCAAACAATTCATCAAATGTTTGACCTGTCACTCTGATGATATAATTAAGTCAGACCTCAACGGTCAGACTGGCCTTTGGAACAGGGTTTTTCTTTTAAAAAGCCAATGAGAGACAGATTTTAAACGATCCGGGCTCCAGTTCCAAAATGGATGCCGAGATTAAAAGTAGATGAAAAACATGGCAGGTAAGATTCCCCTGACGGAACAATTAGTGGAGCCAGTAATGCAGCCTAGTCTCCTGCTGCACTGCTGCCGCTGTTCAGACACCCGACACGCACGTGCAGGGATGAGCTGCAGGGCCAGCCTTACGGGTGGGCGCCACAGGCGACTGCCCAGGGTGCGTGCGCAGGGGAGCGCCGTGATCAAGAGGGTCTGACATTAATGGCATCGGCCTATGCAAAGAACTTGGCCATCTCCAAAGTCTGCTACCAGCGGACTGCAGTGCTTCTCAAGGAGAGCAAACTTCAAGTTTCAAGAGCAAGTTCCCAAACACATGGATAACACTCAGGACGATAGCAAAATACTGCGGATGCTGGAAATCCGAAATAACAACAGAAAACGCTGGAAAAACTCAGCAGGCCAGGCAGCATCAGTGGAGAGAGAAACAGAGTTAATGTTTCAGGTCGAAGACCTTTCGTCAGAGGATAACACTCAGGATCCTGTTACCCATGCCCGTTTCGGTGGCGAGCAGCAAACAGAGCTTCTCAAAGTTGCAGCTCATAAAAACATATTTGCGATCGACCACGGCCATCCTGTCCATCGAGACTGATATGGCATAAAATATCTTTGTTCACCAAGTTTTTTTTATTTGTTATTGTTATTTATTAGTATAGTGTTTAATTTAATGATTAGTTTATTTGTCACTTAGCTATAATGTTACTTTTTATGAGTTAATGGGCCAAAAATTCATCCCGCGACGCGAGAGTACGCAGCGTATTCTCTCTCCAAGTGTCGGTTTTCTGCATGCCCTGCGCATGCGCTGAAAACCGGCACTTGGTCTTTTGAAAAGGGGGCGGTTCCTCGGTGCATCGCGTGCGCGCTACAGGCTGCGCGCACGCTGTGCACTTCATGCTTTGGACGCGCAGGTAAGTACGGAAGATTTTAGAAATGGAAAAAGGAGGAGTAAGACCCACTTTTAACAAGGTAAGTAGTGAATTAAGTATTTTTTTGAATTTTTTTAACAGGTATATCTTTTTTAGAGACTTTAAAGACAGGTAAGTTTATTTTTATAACTTTTTAAAAGATTTTAAATTTTTTCAAAAATTTAATTTTTTATTTAAAATGGTTAATTTATTTAACTATACTTATTTTATTAATGTGATGTTTTTTTTTTAAATTTAATTGAGGTTTAGCTGTTATTTTGGGGGGGGGTGTAAGATTCATAGATTTCACAGCACGTATGTGAAACTTATGAATGGAAGATGGTGTGCTGCCATTGGCTCTAACTGAGTCACGTGATCCCACAGCTCGCACGAATTCACTACGCCGGTGGGATACGCAAGCACTGCCCGGCTGATGTCTGGAACATCAAGTTCGTGCGAGCTGGATCTGAAAAAGCACAAGCGGAGTGAGAGATCGCGGGGAAGCCTTACCCCCGCGGGAACAGAGCGAGATCAATTTCTGGGCCATAATGTTTTATTATTTAAATTATAAAAAACTTTTGAGATTACAGCTTTATTTCTGAAACTTTCGCTAATACTACTACATACTAAAACTCAAGGAAAGGGCACCAAAATACAAGTTCGCCCAGGGCGCCATTTTCCCTAAGGCCGGCCCTGATGAGCTGACCTCACTTGATAACACAAGATTAGCTCATTTGTATATATTTCTAGTGCTCTGAGCTTGTCACTTGTGATGCATTGCGGGGCAGGGGGCAGGAATATTGGTCACCAGAAGCCAGTCTTCAGAAGACCACCCCCAATTTAAATCTTTTGGGGACTTAAAGAAAAAAACACTTAAGTGTATTGATGATATACACATAAATGCACATGTACAAATAGGTACATACAAACACATGTACAGTATACACAATGATGCACTAAATTTTGCAATTTGTCAAGTATTTTGTGACTAACTTCAGTTCAAATCTTTCCCACTTCTATTTTTCTAACTTTCTTTTGAGGCACTGGCTCCATTGTCCTTTGTGAATGAGTGATTATGGATTGAGATTTGAAGGGCTGATCTGCACTAAGTCAGTCAGTATTTAATAGACTGCCTCATGTTCATTCATCACTGTTAGAAATGCTGCAATCACATAAATGTTGGGTTCTCTATTACAGCCTACTAAACACCATTGAAATAAATGGGAAATACATAGGCCTGGCTGTGTAAGTTACATCTTGATGTCAGTTTTTTGACATCAGGTTTCTTGGAACATGCAAACTCTTAGAACCCCAGGAACTAGTTTTATTTATGTTCTTGGTGAGCACCAGGGCCAACTGCATGAGCCATCTATACACGTTACAATTGTCTTTGGTTACATTATTATGCCATCTGTTTTACAAGTAATAAAAAATAAAATAACTGGGAATAGCTTATGAGAGATTAATTCTCATGTTACATTTTCCTTTTAACTTGAGATTGCTGTCCTGGCTTTTAGTGAGTGAAACTCCAGCATACTTCAGAGATATACTACTACAACTTGCATTTCTATAGCGCCTTTAACGTAGTAAAGCATCCCAAGCAGTTTGACAGGAGCGTTGGCAAACAAAATTTGACACCGAGCTATACAAGGAGATATGAGGACAGGTGACCAAAAGCTTGGTCAAAGAGTTAAGTTTTAAGGAGCATCTTAAAAGGAGGAAAGAGAGGTAGAGGTGGGGAGGATTAGGGAGAGAATTTCAGAGCTTAGGGCCTTGGCAGCTGAAGGCATAGCTGCCAATGGTAGAGCGATGAAAATCGGGGACGCAAAGGATGCCAGAATTTGAGGAGCACAGAGATCCCGAAAGGTTAATAGCCAATAAAATAAAACAGAACTTAGAGGAGACGTGATGAGAACACATGGGCAGAGGAAAAGCCATTCAGTCCATTCTGCCCACAGGTTATGGACTTAATCAATTTAGCCATACATCATGCCTTGACTAAGTTTTCACCTTCATAAAACTTTCCTCTGCCGCAACCTCTTCTTAGGACATCGCCATTTAAACTGAGAGTGGGCCAGTGGACAGTGCTAAATGTGTACTGTATAGATTGACAGTAGAATACTCTATAAATACTCCATAAATTAATCATACAGTTAATCAAATTGTCAGATGAACTTAAAAAGTGCTACGACTTCCTGACCAGTCCTCAGTGTTGCTGCCAAATTTACTAGTTTCGGCATGTCTCATTTCCTAGGCTGTCGCTGAGTTATCTAAACCCATGACCTTTTGCCCGCAAAACCAGACTTTTTAATCTCCGAAGAGAAAATTCTGCATAAAGACTTCCTGATCATCAAAGGTAATGGAACAGCACTGTATAATATTTTACCAATACACCTCTCTATTCAATCCTGGTAAGCTGCCCTATATAGTTAACAATAACCTTTCCCCCCCCTCCCCTCTCTGCATCCTAGTCCCAGGAGTATAGGAACCATCGTGTTCTGGATGCAATATCTTATATCTTAGGAGCCCTGCACTTTGGCAGAAGGCCATTTGGCTGCACTGATTTGAAGATAAGCCAACCAGGGCCTTGGGGGGGGGAAAGGAAAATCAGAGAAAAAGTTGTCGCTGGGTTACTGTCACTTATCTCCTGGAAGCAGGTTGAGAAAGGGATCAGTGGATGCATTGCTGGTACTACACAGGTCTGTAATGGACTTTTTCCCCCAGCGTCAGCTGTGGCTCAGTTGGTAGCACACTCGCCTCTGAGTCCGAAGGTTGTGGGTTCAAGTCCCACTCCAAGGACTTGAGCACATAAATCTAGGCTGACACTCCAGTGCAGTGCTGAGGGAGCACTGCACTGTCGGAGGTGCCGTCTTTTGGATGAAACGTTAAACCGAGGCCCCGTCTACTCTCTCAGGTGGACGTAAAAGATCCCATGGCACCATTTCAAAGACGAGCAGGGAGTTATCCCTGGTGTTCTGGCCAATATTTATCTTTCAACCAACATAACAAAAACAGATTATCTGGTCATTATCACATTGCTGTTTGTGGGAGTTTGCTGTGAGCAAATTGGCTGCCGTGTTTCCCACATTACAACAGTGACAGTACTTCATTGGCTGTTAATCGCTTTGAGACATCCGGTGGTCGTGAAAGGCGCTGTATAAATGCAAGTCTTTCTTTCAGTGCACTGGTGCATTAACTGGGTTCTACAAGGCAATGATAGAACACAGCTGGGCTGCGGCTGCAATTCCCAGCAAGGCAATTTCCCAATCCTAACCTCATCTTTCAATTAGGTGTAAAAAAAAGGCGGCTTGTTAAGTCTCCACTGAAAGGGAGAGTTAAGTCATCCAAAGGCTGCTTCATGCAGCTCGGCCTAAAAGGAGCATTGGCCGAAGCCTGGGAACAAATTGTTACCCTGCCCTGCCTGTCAGAGCTTGGCATTTGGCATAAGGGGGAGCCTAGAAAGAGAGAGAAAAGTAATAATTCAAAATTCTGGGGAGGAAAGAATTATCAATCATTGCCTTTTAATTCTGTACAATCTGCCTGTTGTGGAAAACTGGCCAACATGTATCTAATCGACTCCAAAAGCACACTGAAAGAAAAAACTCAATTTTTGTGATCACATCACTACAGGATACGGTAATGCTCTTGTGCAGTGATTTATGGTCGTGCGAAACACTGGAACCAATAGATATGGAGCTGAAGTCCAGAATCACCACCTGTGTTTAAAAATAATGTAATTGTATTTTACTTTACATTTAAAAAGGCCTTGAGTAAAGTCTAAGTAGGATCAAAACAGTTCATGCAACAATCATTACTGCCATTAATATTGCATGAAAAATACTCCGCGGACTCCTGCTCCATACTCTGTAGCAGCAGCAAGAATCAATGACCCACTACCAATCTGTTGAGAAAGGTCCGTCAGTCTAAATACACTTCTGCTGAACCAACACTTGTTAGGAGTCACAACAAAGAGAGTGTGAGCTCGTCTGATGAGCCGCTCAGTATTGGACTCTTTGCACGGCGCGTGATGGATGACCATTCCTGCTTTGTGGGAAAAGATGTGGCTCCCTGCATGGGGCCTTTTCTCATCTCAAATTTAGTCCTCATAAATCACAGGTGCAAAGAAGACAGCCTCCGTTTCATTACACCTACATGCCGAAGTATCAATCACAGCAGCACAACGGACTGTACCGCTCACTTCAGCTCTTTTTTTTTTCCCCCCCCAAAAAATATATGTATTGGAATACCATTTCCATCTCTTTGTCTGCGAATTCCAGAAGAGCAGTCGAGACTGACCAGAGGCAACAAGAGAGAAAAGTCTTTTCAAAAGGAGTAGGATGGAAACTGTGACTATGACTTCAGGGCCCTAACTGACAGTCTATGTGGCGAACACACCAGTCACCAGCACAAAGAGCCAGTTACACAATTATCTTAATTTAACGGTTCCGGATTGTGTGGGTAGCTATCTGCTGTAGAAGGAGCAGGGGCATTCCTTACATCCTCACCACTTTTCACTTAAACATTTGTTATCCTTGAATGATTTACAGAAGGAAAAAAAAAAGGTACTGCCTTTGAGGAATGCAGTGAGCGGCATTTTTCTTTGAAGTGATTCAAAAATTTTTGGACAGCGCTTGTCTCAAGATATTACTATGTTACACACGACGCAGGTTCATATTGTTTTGAAAAGTTTATTCTATAAAGGGGAAAGGCCACTGTGCTCGGAAAGCGAAAATGTGTCTTTGGGAACTCAGATTTGGTAATGTCAAAATCAATGGGATAGATTTTCGCCTTCACTATCTGGGCAGTAATCTGGCGGAGCGGTTTGTTTGCACATTATAGAACCCGCTCAGTTTTCATTCCAATGAAATCAATGGGTTCTAGAACAGACGGGCGATCCGCTCGCCCAAGCAGTGAAGACAAAAATCTACCCCGATATATTTTGCTGCAGTTATACTGCAACTACCAATGTCTTCTGGTTATGATTGGCACTCGAAACGCCTTTGCTACGTTGCTTCGATGCACGCGCAGAGCCCTGCTGTTTCTGATGCAAATCTTTAATGTTAAGAGAGCACAATGTGAGCTTCGGAACATTGAAACTATTCTGGGTGATGCTTTAAAATAAAAAAGTTGCCAGTGCCTGGGCACATTGAAACTACAGCTCAACTCTGGCCTGGAGTCATAGTGCAACCCGAGTGTGAGGTAGCTCCTGTCAGATCGACAGCTGAGTTATATTGTCACTTCTCACATTGTTGCGTGGCCAAAACTGTTTCTTGCCAAGGCCAAAGTGTCAAAATAAGTGCACCGTAATTTGGAACATGGGAACAGGAGTAGGTCAATCTGCCCCTCGAGCCTGCTCCGCCAATCACTTAGATCATGGCTGATCTGTACCTCAACTCAATTTTACTCACCTTTCTTCCATATCCCTTGATACCCTTACTGAACAAAAATCTCTCTCTGTCTTGAAGCCTCCAATTATTCCAGCATCCACAGCTTTTTGGGGAAGAATTCCAGATTTCTACTACCCTTTGTGTAAAAAATTGCTTCCTGATTTCCCCCTTGAATGGCCTAGCTCTAATTTTAAGATTATGTCCCCTTGTTCCTGATTCCCTGGGTACCAGAGGAAATAGTTCCCCCATATCTACCCTATCGAGTCCTTTAACATTTTAAACATCTCGAGTAGATCACCCCTCAATCAACTATACTCAAGGTAGCACAAGTCAAGTTTATGCAACCCATCTACATATTTTAACCCTCCAAGGGCTGGTATCATTGTGGTGAACCTGCGCTGCATCGCCTCCAAAGCCAATATATCCTCCCTCAGGTGCGGTGCACTGGCATGAACCACACCCAGGCTCTTTTTTTTTTCTATTGAAAAACTATGATGAAGGGACAAGAACCACAAGGCCGGATGACCAAGGTCGAAAAGAAGAAAGGTTATATTTTCCCGCCCTCCCATTCCGTCTTGACGATGTACAGGGGCAGCTGAAGTGAAGTGTGCTTCTCCTGCCTAGGCCCAGCAACACCGGGATTTCCTGTTCTATAAAGGGCAGGAAAGTGAGGCGCAACTGCAAGGCCTCAGAAACCGTTGGGCGTCAGCAGCCAGAACATTCCCTTTAGATCTGGACATCCTGGGGAAGCATGCAAACTTCTCAAGATGCACTAAACTTCCAGCCTGTCGCCATGGATCCTGTGGCTGGTGGACGTTCATGGGCAGGCAGTGGTTCCATGCTATTTTGGGTGCCTCTGCACTTGGTACGGTCTCAGAGACCTTGGCAGCACGTGGCGGGTCAACTGGAAGAATCTACTACCGGCATTTATGGAATCTGATGAATGCCTCATCAGCACTGCAGTCGAACCTGAAGCATCTAGCTTTTAAATTTACTTTCCTCATCTCCCCAATCTGTAGCAACCCCGGATGCCCATTGTACAATAGGCATGAATCCTGCTGAGCATAAATGAGGCAGCAGTGATTGAAAGCAAGAAATGGAGCATCACCATAAAATTAACGCTTTATTTAAATACACCCACCACCAACCCCATTTTAAGGCGGACAGTTCTGTCGCCCACTGGGAAATTATGGTGGAAAATTGGGAGGGTGCAAAAGCGGCCAGTCTAGTGAAATCGGGAGGTATTTGTTGGAAAATCTATGCTTCTGGGTCTTCCAGAGATGGTGGAACTCTCCTAGATGATCCAAAAGGACACATTATCCATTCTTGTTCATAGAAGAAACCTACAGAAAAGTGCGAATTGGGCACCCAATTTTAAAGTAACTATAAATCATATTCTAGTGACAGGATTAATGACTGCATATTTTCTATATTTGGGGTTAATCATTGTGTGTTTTATATATTGGGGTTAATGGCTGGATGTGTTTCATATAGTTTGGAATTGATGGTTGTATGTTTTATATACTTGGAATTTGGAGTTAATGGCTTCATATTTTCTTTATTTGGGTTAATGGCTGCACATTTGGTATACTTTTAGTTCTAATCTGGTTACATTTTAACAAAGCAATAGTCTCTGTTAATTTGTACATTAACTTTGGGGGAGTGCTGCACTGTCGGAGGTGCCATCTTTCGGATGAGACGTTAAACCGAGGCCCCATCTGCCCCCTCAAGTGGACTTAAAAGATCCCACGGCAATATTTGAAGAATAGCAGGGGTGTTCTCCTCACCAACATTTATCCCTCATCCAACAACTAAAAGCTGATTATATATATCATTGCTGTTTGTGGGGCCTTGCTGTGCGCAAATTGGCTGCCGTGTTTCCTACATTACAACAGTGACCACACTTCAAAAAGTACTTCACTGGCTGTAAAGCACTTTGGGACGTCCCGAGGTCATGGAAGGCGCTATATAAATGCAAGTCTTACTTTATGAAGTTCCTAATCAGCAAGTGGTGGTGCCGTGCGTTGGTGTGTAGGAGTGGGGAAATAGCATATAGCTTCATATCTGTAATCCTACATTTGGAAAGTTCCCAAATGCAGTTAAGGAGAAAGGCACCAGACACTTTCCTGGCAGGAAATTAGCTTAAAAAATGTTTTAATTCATTCCTGGGATGTGGGCGTCGCTGGCAAGACCAACATTTATTGCCCATCCCTAGTTGCCCTTGAGAAGGTGGTGGTGAGCCGCCGCCTTGAATCGCTGCAGTCCGTGTGATGAAGGTACTCCCACAGTGCTGTTAGGTAGGGAGTTCCAGGATTTTGACCCAGTGACGATGAAGGAACGGCGATGTACTTCCAAGTCAGGATGGTGTGTGACTTGGAGGCGAATTTGGAGGTGGTAATGTTCCCATGCGCCTGCTGGTATTCCATCCCTCTCCTGACTTGTGCCTTGTAGATAAAGGCTTTGGGGAGTCAGGAGGTGAGTCACTCGTTGCAGAATACCCAACCTCTCACTGAAAAGAAAAGGGTGTAAAAGAAAGGACAGTCATCCGTGGCTAAGTAAAGAAATTAAGGATAGTATTCGACTAAAAACAAGGGCATATAAGGTAGCGAAATCTAGTGGGAGGAGAGAGGATTGGGAAAACTTTAAAAGGCAGCAAAAAATAACAAAAAGATTGATTAAGAAAGGGAAGATAGATTATGAAAGTAAATTAGCAAAAAATATAAAAACAGATAGTAAGAGTTTTTATAGTTATATAAAAAGAAAAAGGGTGGCTAAAGTAAATGTTGGTCCCTTAGAGGATGAGACCGGGAAATGAATGGTGGGAAATATGGAGATGGCAAAAACACTGAATGAATATTTTGTATCAGTCTTTACAGTAGAGGACACTAAGAATATCCCAACACTGGACAAACAGGGGGCTATAGGGGGAGAGGAGCTAAACACGATCAAAATCACTAAGGAAGTGGTACTCGGTAAAATAATGGGACTCAAGGCGGATAAATCACCTGGACCTGATGGCTTACATCCTAGAGTCTTGAAGGAAGTGGCGGTAGGGATTGTAGATGCATTGGTAATAATTTTTCAAAACTCCCTGGATTCCGCTAAGGTCCCGGCAGACTGGAAAACTGCTAATGTAACACCCTTATTTAAAAAGGGCAGTAGACAGAAGGCTGGTAACTATAGACCGGTTAGCCTAACATCTGTGGTAGGTAAAATTTTGGAGTCCATTATTAAGGAAACAGTAACAGGACATTTGGATAATCATAATTTAATAGGACAAAGTCAGCATGGTTTTACGAAGGGGAAGTCATGTTTGACAAATTTGCTGGAGTTCTTTGAGGAAGTAACATATAGAGTGGATAAAGGGGAACCAGTGGACGTAGTGTATTTAGACTTCCAAAAGGCATTTGACAAGGTGCCACACAAAAGATTATTGCTTAAGGTAAAAAATCACGGGATTGGGGGTAATATTCTGGCATGGATAGAGGATTGGCTATCTAACAGAAAGCAAAGAGTTGGGATAAATGGTTCATTCTCAGACTGGCAATCAGTAACTAGTGGTGTTCCACAGGGGTCAGTGCTGGGTCCCCAACTCTTCACAATCTATATTAACGATTTGGAGGAAGGGACCAAGTGTAACATATCAAAATTTGCAGATGATACAAAGATGGGAGGGAAAGTAGTGAGTGAGGAGGACATAAAAAACCTGCAAGGGGACATAGACAGGCTAAGTAAGTGGGCAGAGATTTGGCAGATGGAATACAACACTGGAAAGTGTGAGGTGATGCACTTTGGCAGGAAAAATCCTAGAGCAATTTATTATCTTAATGGCAAGAAACTGGAGAGTACTGAAGTGCAAAGGGATCTGGGGGTCCTGGTGCACGAAACTCAAAAGGTTAGTATGCAGGTGCAGCAAGTGATTAAGAAGGCAAATGGAATGTTGGCTTTCATTGCTAGGGGGATAGAATATAAAAATAGGGAGGTATTGCTTCAGTTGTACAAGGTATTGGTGAGACCGCACCTGGAATACTGCATACAGTTTTGGTGTCCTTACTTAAGGAAAGACATCCTTGCTCTCGAGGCAGTGCAAAAAAGGTTCACTCGGTTAATCCCGGGGATGAGGGGGTGGTCATATGAGGAGAGGTTGGGTAGATTGGGACTCTACTCATTGGAGTTCAGAAGAATGAGAGGCGATCTTATTGAAACATATAAGATTGTGAAGGGGTTGGATCGGGTGGATGCGGGGAGGATGTTCCCGATGACGGGTGAGACGAGAACTAGGGGACATAGTCTTAGAATAAGGGGCTGCTCTTTCAAAACTGAGATGAGGAGGAACTACTTCACTCAGAGGGTGGTAGGTCCATGGAATATGCTGCCACAAAAAGCTGTAGAAGCTACAACATTAATTAAATTTAAAACAGAAATAGACAGTTTCCTGGAAGTAAAGGGCATTAAGGGTTACGGGGAGCGGGCAGGAATTTGGACATGAGTCTAGGTTCGGATCGGTCATGGCCCTGTGGGTAGTGGAGCGGGCCCAGGGACTGTGTAGCCTGATTCTGCTCCTATTTCGTGTGTGCAATTCTGTTAGATGCAGGAGATGGTTCTGTGATAGATAGTAGATTGGCGGTTAGGATCAGATCAGCCATGATCTTATTGAATGGCGGAGCAGGCTCGAGGGGCCGATTGGCCTACTCCTGCTCCTATTTCTTATGTTCTTATGTTCTTATGCTCTTGTAGCCACAGTATTTATGTGACTGGCCCAGTTACGTTTCTTGTCCAGGTCTTGCTGCATGTGGGCATGGACTGCTTGATTATCTGAGGAGTTGCGAATGGAACTGAGCACTGTGCAGTCATCAGTGAACATATCCACTTCTGACCTTATGATGGAGGGAAGGTCATTGATGAAGCAGCTGAAGATGGTTGGGCCTCGGACACTGCCCTGAGAAGCTCCTGCAGCGATGTCCTGGAGGGCAAACCAAGCGACACTTCTTCACATCTCCTGAAAATTGCTAAAAGAGTGGCAGGAACAGAGACCAGGGTTGCAGGCATCTTATTGGTCAAGACATAGTGTGCAATGGTGGGGGTGGCGGCAGGGGGTAGATGACCTAAAGAGTGGAAGAAGAAATAATTAAAAAATGAGAAGGGCAGAAACAGGATATAACTGCAAGATTCCATCCCAAGCTGATGGGAGCTTGATTAGGGGGCAGGGCTGGGCGCCAAGTCTTCAGCATGCCCATGGAAACCTGGCAGAAAGGACCCCCTTTATGGGCCCAACAAGGTTAGCCAATAGGAATCCTCTGATCGGAGATGTTCAGAGGAAGAGGAGGAGCTGCGCTGGGATGCCAGGCAGGTCAGGCTGCTTGGGAAGTGCTCAAGAAGTTCTCTATGCCCTCCTGCTGACACCTACATACCTATCCCTGCAAAGAGAGGTAACATGCCTCACTTCAGCAGACGTTGTGTTGATGGAGGTGCCGCTTCAACAACTCGCATTCATAGAACGCCTTTAACGTAGAAGAACGTCCCAAGGTGCTTCAGAGAAGCGTAATTAGACAAAAAAAAAAAGGAGACTGCACTAGCAGACCCCCGATAGCATCATAATGGTTGTGAATGCTTGAGTAACTATTCTGCTGGTAGGTTCTTCATAAACACCCTAAGCAAAGCATGTCATACATTACACGGTATTGCATGAAACAAGACATGTCTCAAGTACTAGCTTGGCTCAGTGGTAGAACTCTATATCAGAAGATTGTGGGTTCAAATCCCACTCCAGGACATGAACCCATACATAAGTTGGCACTTCAGTGCCATCCTGAGGAATTGTTGGAGGTGCTGTCTTGCAGATAAAATGTTAATTCAAAGCCAGCTCAGCTGGATGTAAATGATCCTATGTCAGCGTTGCCTGTTTGGCTGCACCTGCCAAGTTGCCACCAACCCTGGAAAATCCACCTGCAAATAATGATGGGGACCTGCCTTCTCAGGGTCTGGGTCAGTATTGGAGCAGATACCGAGCTGTGCCATCTTTTGTAAGCGTACCTGCCACTCCCATGCAGCAAAAGGCTTGCATATGCAGAGACAGTAAGCATGGTATTTGGCTGCACCTTCTTGCAAGCAGTGCTGGCCTATAGGAGTGGGACAGATGGCAACCCTTCTCACAAGCACATCCTTCAGCGCCACTTTGAATTCAGCAATGATCAAACAGGGGCTGCTTTATCGCTTATCTGCAGACTCATGCCTGCACCTAGGGTTCCCTTTCTCTTCACCTTAACCTGCCACTTCTTAAATCCCTGCCCCTTCAACCTTGACAAATCGGAATTTTTATCACGGGAATTGGGGCACTCCTCTTTAATTGTTCACATCCCTTTAAACATCACTAAGGCACAAATTTCTCTAGACGTGTCTGTATTTGCACCTGGAGTTGTGAATAATTATACAGTGAGCTTTGCATGCTACTTGCACAGGAGATTCTAAGCTGACACTTCAGTGCAGTACTGAGGGAGATGCTGTCTTTCAGATAAGACATTAAACTGAGGTCCTGTCTACCCTCTCAGGTGAACATAAATGATCCATGGCTCTATTCAAAGAAGAGCAATAGAGTCCCGTTGGTGTCCTGACCGACATTTACCCAACAACCGACATTACTAAAACAGATTATCTGGTCATTTATCTTATTGCTGGTTGTGGGACTTTGCTTTGTGCAAATTGACTGCCATGTCTCCCTACATTAGAACAGTGACGACACTAATTGGTTGTAAAGCACTTTGAGACATCCTAAAGTCATGAAAGACACCATATAAATGCAAGGTTTTTCTTTTTGCAAGCTTATTTTTGGAATAGTGTACTTTCAATGACATTCTATTCTACCCCACCCTTCCTCACGCCCTTGTTAGCACTTTGCATAAACAGCCAGCAAAGCCGACAGTAGACGGGCACCTGATATTTAAATAGTCTTAGAATCACCAATGTTCAGCTTATCAGACTGGAGTTTTGAAATTAGGCAATCTGCTATTACCAATGAAAACTGCATATCATGAGCTGCATTTGAGCACACTGTCCACTGGAATGCCCCTGACATAATACATTCCCAAGTCCAATTATTCCTTGACAGGCTATTGATCATTAACTAAATAGAAAGCTTTGTCAGCAGGTCTCTTACATTTGAAAGGGGCCAATCAGTAACTACAGAATTAACTCTTAAAAGGGGTTTGATTTGCTGTGGGTTGGAGAGCTGGAGCAGGTACTGAGTGTGTCTTCAGGGGCTAGTAATTTTGTGCATTAAACATTAATTTAGCTAATGAACACAGTACATTGTTGGCCATGCTCCTAAACTTGCAGCTGATGGCAAATATTTCTAAGAGATGTTACTGCACAGATGCAGCATTAACACTTAAAGTTGGCATTAAGACAATGGAGGAGCAGGCAGAGCTCGAACGGTGAGCAGAGCAGAAGACAGGAGATATTGGCTGAAGGACGAGACATTTGATGAGTCTTGCATTAGGTCTGACAATTGGAGGAGGAGGAGGAGGACCAGCAGTAGGAGAACATGGGTCAGCAGTTTTGCTGGCATAGGAGCTGGTACTGTTGATGTGTCATCTACTACACTGTTATAATAACTTTAGTAAGCCGATATCCAACACATCTTCACCGAATAGCAGTTTATTTTACAGATTTCAAAATGGCTCACTTAAATAACCAACACCCTTGTGCTCACTGACCTACATTGGCTCTTGGTTAAGCAATGCCTTGATTTTAAAATTCTCATCCTTGTTTTCAAATCTCACCATGGCCTCGCCCCTCCCTATCTCTGTAATCTCCTTCAGCCCGACAACCGCCCGAGAAATCTGCGCTCCTCCAATTCAGGCCTGCTGAGCATCACCGAGTTTAATTGCTCCACCATTGGCGGCTGTCCCGTCAGCTGCCAAGGCCCTAAGCTCTGGAATTCCTTCCCTAAACTACTCCGCCTCTCTCTCTCTCTCTTCCTTTTAAGATGTGGAGATGCCGGTGTTGGACTGGGGCGGACAAATGTGAGAAGTCGCACAACACCAGGTTATAGTCCAACAGCTTTATTTGAAATCACAAGCTTTCGGAGCGCTGCTCCTTCGTCAGGTGAAGTGAAGAGATACATATAGGCACAGCATATATAGTCAGAGAACACTGCCAGATGATTACAGTTAATCTTTCTAACTTCCTTTAAGATGCTCTTTAAAACCTACCTCTTTGACCAAGCTTTTGGTCATCTGACCTAATCTCTCCTTATGTGGCTCGGTGTCAAATTTTGTTTTATAACGCTCCTGTGAAGTGCATTGAGACATCTTACTACATTAAAGGTGCTATATAAATGCAAGTTGTTGCTGTTGTTGTTATTCATTCTTGGGATGTGGGCGTCACTGGCATTTATTGCCCAGCCCCAGTTGCCCTGAGTTCGATATGACTGAGTGCCTTTCTGGGCCACTTCAGAGGGTAGCTAAGAGTCAGTCAAGTAACTATCATCAACAAGACCAAATCTGTCTCGAAGGGAGGAGTTATACACCTTAAATAGAGCCCAGCCCCCTCCCCCCCACCACCCTCCATGACACCTGTACCTATTCTAAGTGAGCAATCTTTTTGCCCCCCTAACACTTGTCCCCAGTCCAGTGAGTAGTGTACGGAAGGAAGCTGTAATTTGATGGGGATGCAATCTCAGCGACTGCTGGGCTTAGACCCGAAGCCAAGGAACAGCATCCAGACTGTCAGTGGAAGTGAAAGTGGCCATGCAGACAACTCCCACCCCACTGGCTGCTCCCAGATGTTACTTGGATGCAGCTGACTTCTGAATTGCTGAGGTTACAGATGCCCTCTTCAACCAACTGTCCGCATACATCAGTGTGGTACAGCACCGGGTGGGGAGGCAGACCCATTTTTACAGTCTTGTGGCGCTTGCCAAGTTTCCAGAAGCTTTTGATTGTATCCATGTCGTCATTCGTGTATCTGCAGGCACTGCTCTTCCTTGTACTATTCCCTCAGTGATTGGATGGTGTGTGTGTGTGTGTGGCTGCTATCAAAAAATAATTGTGAAGTTAATGCTGGTTTTCTGGGGGAGCATTCAGGAGGCACGTCCCGTGAGAGAAGCAAGGGCTTTGCAGCTGTTTCAGGGGGAAGACAAAATCCAAGATTGGGCTCCTGAGAGACATAGACTACCTACTTCAAAAGGAAAACCCCTGCAGAACCACCAGTCACGACGAGAAAAGGCCAGCGATGGCACACACACCCATGAAGCAGTAATGTGTGCAGGCCATTGACTTCCTGAAAGGACAAGTACACTGTTTGGACCATTCTGGTGGGTGCCTTCCCAAAGTAAGTCGAGAGAATGATCGTGGTATGTTGCAGACTGCACAATATTGCCACTCGAAGAACTGCAGTAAGCATCCCTCAGGAAGAGGCAAAGGGGGAACATTAACTCCCTGGAGCAAATCAGCCCGATCAATGCATTTATTTTTCCATTGACGCCTGCAGGCCAAAAGCAGCAATTTGTACGCACGTTTTAACTAAAATTGCCAGGCATTTTCTTTAGGGCTGAAGGCTTGAGTGGTGCAGATTTTTGTCTTTACTGCCTAGACGTTAAGCGTTGCCTGGGCAGAGTGCAGAGCGGAAGATCAGGCGGGGGAAATTCGTGCGCACCCCATTAACAGAATCCGTCCAATTTTTTTTTTCCATTAACTTCAATGGAAGGAAAGTTGGTGGATTCTGTTACGTGCATGAGAATTTGCCCCAGCATGCTATTTCCCCATTGTTTTGCGCCAAACTATTTATTTGCCACATTCATTTCACTTTAAAAAGTGATGATTGCAAACTTTGAACTTTCAGTGATTTTATTAATGTGACATCCACTTGTGCAATATTTATGGCATGATGCACTGATGTCGTGTTGTTATGAGGCTTTCGACCTACTTTAGCCTCCGGTCCTCACCCCAGGGTAATTTGGCTTGTGCGCCTTTGAACCGTCCCTGACATGAACATACCTGAACCTGGTTGAATTTCCGGGTTCAGGTAATTTGCATGGGCTGGTTGTGAGCCAGGTGGTAATACCATCTGTAATGGGTGGACGCCCACTATTATTGCGCTGGGAACCATTACCTGGTGGGAACCATTCTTTGATGAAATATTTTGTATGTCCATGCTGTGGTCCAGAAGATGGTGGCAATAAATTTTATGTTAAGTCACAGACATAAATTGTCATCTCCACCAGCTGGGCAGTAATATGGCAGAGCGGTTCGCCTGCTTACTTCCGTTGACATGAACGGAATGAAAACTGCGCAGTTTCTGCAATGAGCAAGATAGAATCATGCAGCACAGAAAGAAGCCATTCGACCCGTCTTCACTGTGAAAGAGCTGTCCAATTAGTCCCACTCTCCGATTTCTTTCCCTGTAGCCCTGCAAATCTTCCCTTTTGTAAACTACTATTGGATCTGCTTCCACCTCCCTTTCAGGCAATACATTAAAGATCTTAACAGCTCGCTGAGTAAAACAATTTCTCCTCAGCTTCCCCCTGTTTTTTTTTGCCAATTATCTTAAATCTGTGTCCTGTGGTTACCGGCCCTCCTGCCAGTAGAAATAGTTTGTCCCTATTTATTCTTATCAAAACTCTTCTGGCTCCACCAGATCATCGCCCAGGCCTGAAGCCAAAAACGTACCACATACTGCTCACCGTGCTGCTCATGAAGACTCCCTGGTACCTGCTATCTGCCAATCGAGGGCTCAAACCAATGCTTCTGTGTTAACTATCTAATAACACTTTAATTTAGTTTTAAAGTACAATTTGGGGGGAAAAAAAGCATCAAAGCTGTATTGTTCAAGGGATGTGGTGAGTTTGGCAAATGCTGCAGTGCTAAGCAACGGCTAATGTTTGAGCAGTCTTCAGAGCTGGCTGGTCCTGGCAGATGCCCAGAAAAGCGACAACTAATCTATCAGCTGCACTATTCCTTTCCAAAGAGTTCCTGGTCATTTACTGCCCAGATCATTGATTGAAAGAAATCTCAGAAAATCAGATTATTATAGGTGAGAGATTTAAAAAATATATTTTTTTTGGCAGGTGGGGCAATTTTTTGTTCAGTGAGGAAAGGGTTGTCACTTCCAGCAGTAAGGCCCCTATCAGGACTGGTTCGGAGGCATTGCAATATAAACAGTTTGATTTTCAGGGCTATGGGGAAAGAGCAGGGGAGTAGGACTAATTGGATAGCTCTTTCAAAGAGGTGTGATGGCTGAATGGCCTCCTTCTGTGCTTTATGATATAGAATCATACAGCACAGAAGGAGGCCATTCGGCCCACTGTGTCTGTGCGGCTCTTTCAAAGAGCTATCCAATTTAGCCCCAATCCCCCCGCTCTTTCCCCATAGCCCTGCAAATTTTTCCCCTTCAAGTATTTATCCAATTCCCTTTGAAAGTTACTATTGAATCTGCTTCCACCACCCTTTCAGGCAGTGCATTCTAGATCATAACAGCTTGCTGCAAAAAAAATTTCTCCTCATGTCACCTCTGGTTCTTTTGCAAATTGTCTCAAATCTGTGATCTGTGGTTACCGACCCTTCTGCCACTAGAAACAGTTTCTCCTTATTCACTCTATCAAAACCCTTCATAATTTTGAACATCTCTATCAAATCTCCCCTTAGCCTTCTCTGCTCTAAGGAGAACAATCTCAGTTTATTGGGAACGGTAGCATAGTGGTTATGTTACTGGACTAGTAATCCAGAAGCCTGGACTAATGATCTGGAGACGTGAATTCAAATCCCACCATGGCAGCTGGGGAATTTAAATTCAGTTAATTAAATAAATCTGAAATAAAAAACTAGTATTAGTAATGGTGACCATGTAACTATTGGATTGTTGTAATAAACCCATCTGGTTCACTAATGTCCTTTAGGGAAAGAAATCTGCCATCCTTATCATGGTCTGGCTTATATGTGACTCCAGACCCACAGCAATGTGGTAGACTCTTAACTGCCCTCTGAAATGCACCAGCAAGCCACAAAGTTGTAAAAAAAAAACGCTACTAAAAACAATAAGAATAAAACCGGACGGACCACCCGGCATCAACCTCGGCACCGGCTACGAACACAACAACGGCACACCCAGCCCAGTCGACCCTGCAAAGTCCTCCTCACCAATATCTGGGGACTTGTGCCAAAATTTTGAGAGCTGTCCCACAGACTAGTCAAACAACAGCCTGACATAGTCATACTCACAGAATCATACATTTCAGCTAATGTCCCAGACTTCTCCATCACCATCCCTGGGTATGTCCTGTTCCACGGGCTAGGTATTTCCTCGGGCTGATAAGTGGCAGGTAACATTCGTGCCACACAAGTGCCAGCCAATGACAATCTCCAACAAGCAAGCGTCTAACCACCGCCCCTTGACATTCAATGTCATTACCATCACCGAATCCCCCACCATCAATATCCTGGGGGGCCACCATTGACCAGAAACTTAACTGGACCAGCCACATAAATACTGTGGCTACAAGAGCAGGTCAGAGGCTGGGCATTCTGTGGCGAGTGTCTCACCTCCTGACTCTCCAAAGCCTTTCCACCATCTACAAGGCACAAGTCAGGAGTGTGATGGAATACTCTCCACTTGCCTGGATGAGTGCAGCTCCAACAACACTCAAGAAGCTCGACACCACCCAGGACAAAGCAGCCCACTTGATCAGCACCCCATCCACCACCTTAAACATTCACTCCCTCCACCACCAGCATACCGTGGCTGCAGTGTGTACCATCTACAAGATGCACTGCAGCAACTCGCCAAGGCTTCTTCGGCAGCACCTCCCAAACCCGTGACCTCTTCCACCTAGAAGGACAAGGGCAGCAGGCGCATGGGAACACCAGCACCTCCAAGTTCCCCTCCAAGTCACACACCATTCTGACTTGGAAATATATCGTCGTTCCTTCATCGTCGCGGAGTCAAAATCCTGCAACTCCCTCCCTAACAGCACTGTGGGAGTACCTTCACCACACGGACTGCAGCGGTTCAAGAGACGGCTCACCACCACCTTCTCAAGGGCAATTAGGCATGGGCAGTAACAGCAGGCCTTGCCGGTGACGCCCACATCCCATGAATGAATAAAAAAACTACTCTCTGACTCAAGAGGCGAGAGTGCTACCCACTAAGCCACTCCTGAAGGTAGTGTTTATAAGAGAGATAGCTCCCCATAAAAGCATTGTAATGGGGTGGGCCTGTTTCTCTGTTGTTACCTCTTGTGTTTCTTGGACATCTTTCTGATTTGCTCTCCCACCTATAAAAACAACATTCAAAGTTCTTAATGTTACAAACACGTTCTGAGCAATTTGTGGGCTGAACAGGAACACAAATTCGCTGACGCATAGCACATTTGAATTGGCTATAATAAACTACCAAGGTATTTTCATTTGGTAAAAAGGTATGGGTCTATCACATTAGGGTTACAAAGTGACAACAGAGCGGAGAAAACAGGAGAAATGATGATGCCACTAGAAAGACTTCTCACAGCATGCTCGCTGTTAATAAAGAAAAATAACAAAAAACATTTTATTCTTATTCAAAGTGAAACATGCAGAGATTCATTGAGCAGGGAGCTGAAAGGCAGACTATACATTGGCACGTTGCTGATCCAGGTGGCACGTTGTATAAACTGGCGTTGACTCATTGCGTTACACTTTCTGAAGCAGGCGAGTGAGAGGGGAACTCAAAACTGACAGCAGCATCTCACTGTGTACATCCTGAGTCTAACAACTTGCATTTATATAGCGCCTTTAACATAGTAAAACGTCCCAAGGCGCAACAATGACACTAAAGTCTTCGCGCAAGGGACGAGTTTTACCAGTTCTCAGATGTCCACTTGAGCTCAACTCAGTTAGTTCTGGCCCAGGCAGTAGTCTGGGAGCATTACAGGTACTGCACTTCCACTCAGAACCTGCGCCTTAATCCAGAGTCAACATTCGGATCTGCCCTGTAGGATTTCCCGGGCGTTGCCATTATTTATGTAACTGGCTCTTGCAGGGTCATCTCTACGATTACATTTTGAACAAAAATGCATTTTGAATTATTAGAAAGGAAGGATAATTACACAGTATAGATTAGAGAAGCGTTTTTTTTTTATGGTGACCCCCAGGATGTTGATGGTGGGTGATCTGACGATGGTAATGCCATTGAATATCAAGAGGAGGTGGTTAGACTCTCTCTTGTTGGAGATGGTCATTGCCTGGCACTTGTGTGGGTTCAAGTCCCACTCCAGAGACGTGAGCACAAAATTTAGGCTGACACTCCAGTGCAGTGCTGAGGCAATGCTCAGGAGGTGCCATCTTTCAGATGCACTGTTAAAACTATCTGTCCTCCAAGGTGGATGTAAAAAAATCCCATGGCACTATTTCGTAGGGGAGTTCTTCCTGGTGTCCAAGTTATCTGGCCATTATCACATTGCTGTTTGTAGGACCTTGCTGTGTGCAAATTGGCTGCTGCGTTTCCCTACATTACAACAGGGGCTACACTTCAAAAAGTACTTCATTGGCTGTAAAGATATTTTGGAAACTGTTGTTGGCACTTCTTAGAAGTTAATATTAAAGTTAATTGTTATGGAGCTAGTTTCAATTTCTAACTCCATAACTTATCTCTTGTTAACTTATTTTTTAAAGTGTAACTGACGTTGAAGATTATAATTTTATTAGCCCAGAGAAGGTCACAGGGACCAGATAAACAGAGTGCACATTAAAAGCACATGTAGCTTTCAATCTGTGCTTTGAACCAAGGATTAGACATCAATAAAGATAGCAAAAACCTTACTGCATTATCAGAAAATTAATATTTCAATGCACAGTAATATAATGCAGCAATGATAATGATAGCACTGCATTCTCAAGGTTTCCAGCTGCAGTTCCATGACCTACTGCTTGTTTTGCATTCAAGTGATCACAGCAAAAACAACCAGAAACATTAATACAATATGTGTGGTTAATTACATGCTAACTATAAATAGTCACTACCCGGACAATAGAATGCTGATTTTGGTCACTGAATGGTACTTTAATACCCGTGGTAGGTTATTCACTAGAGTTTAGAAGAATTTAGAAGCATGAGAGGGGGTCTCATTGAAACGTATAAAATTCTGACAGGGCTAGACAGACTGGATGCAGGAAGGATGTTTCCCCTGGTTGGGGGGTCGAGAACGAGGGGTCACGGTCTCAGGATACGGGGTAGGACATTTAGGACTGAGATGAGGAGAAATTTCTTCACTCAGAGGGTGGTGAACCTGTGGAATTCTCTACCACAGAAGGCTGTGGAGGCCAAGTCACTGAATATATTTAAGAAGGAGATAGATAGATTTCTAGACACAAAAGGCATCAAGGGGTATGGGGAGAGAGCGGGAATATGGTATTGAGATAGAGGATCAGCCATGATCATATTGAATGGCGGAGCAGGCTCGAAGGGCCGAATGGCCTACTCCTGCTCCTATTTTTCTATGTTTCTAAGCCGTCAAATCAAAACAGGTTCCCGCGAGTCCCCAGGCCACGATCCCAGCAGTTAAGGTAGGACCGCGCCCACTGGTGCTCTCCAGCGCTGACCCCTCTGGAGTGCGCAGAGTCGGTGGACGAGCATTTCATTGGTGGGATGGTGGATGCCCACACCACTACAGGTGGACCTTGGACACCTGCCAGCTCCATCCAGCCGGAAACTTCAGTGCCCACCTGCTCAGGCCACCCACCCTGCAAAATTGATTCCCTCATCTTTGAGGAGTGGTCCTGGATCTGGGCACCTTCCTTGCACAATCCCCCTCCCCCCCCCACCACGCGCACCACACCCCGTCCACTTGAGCCCCCTGGAAACTGGTGCACCTCATTTGAGTGGGTGTACTAGCTTCCAGACATACGTCAGGTCCTATATGGATTAGGGAAGCATAGGTAGTTTTCCTTCCCCCCCACCCACCCCCACCACACCCCTACCCCGCCTTCTCTGCCTCAGTGCTTTCAGCTCCTTACAAAGCTGACCAGGAAATCACAGCATAAGTTGGGACCTGCTTTATCTGGGTCTCGGCCTATTTCAATGTCAGAATGGTCACGTAAATTTGGCCCAGTTCTCAATTGTTGTTTTAAGCAGGTTAGCACATTAAGTCTTCTCTTCCTTCTATAATCTACAGGATTTTACAATTCAAGCTGAGTGTCATCTAACCGTTACTTCTTGATTTACTTTGTCTTCTGCTACTCTTTTTGAAAATGGTAATGTTTTGCACAAGGGTTTTAGTCCTGCACCTAGGTTTCTCAATGCCAATTGCCATGGTCCAACCATGGAATTACCTCAGCTTTGGACCCACCATGGAATGACGCCAATCTTTGGTCCCACCATGGAATGACGCCAATCTTTGGTCCCACCATAGAATGACCTCAATCTTTGGTCCCACCATAGAATGACCTCAATCTTTGGTCCCACCATGGAATGACCCCAATTTTTTGACCCACCATGGAGTGACCCAATATTTGGACCCACCATGGAATTACCTCAATCTTTGGTCCCACCATGGAATGACCCCAATTTTTTGACCCACCAAGGAATGACCCCAATTTTTTGACCCACCATGGAGTGACCCAATATTTGGACCCACCATGGAATGACCCCGATCTTTGCTCTCACCATGAAAGGACCTAATACCAGTGCATACAGGTGGCTGAGTCACTGAAAGAAGTCTTTTGCAATGGAAGACCCAATATTGTCAAGGGTATGACTGCATTCAGCTACCAGATTCACAGAGACCCATCTCACACCCTGAGACTGATGGGCCTTTTTCACGTGGGTCTTTAGAAGGAGTTGGTGCCTTTGAGACGTGTAAGAGGAGTGTACACTTTGATAAGCTATTCTTCAACATTATCTCATTTCACTCACAGTTTTAAAATAACAACCATGCGTAATTTAAGTTAATAGAAAATGGATGGCAGTAACACAGCAGATATAAAATCTTTATTGCCCCAATTTTATCTTCATTGCATAATTTTTTGTAAACATACAGTTCAATCTCTTACGTAGCAATCTTTAGAAAGCCCTCATATTCCAAAGTCATATATTCATAAATCATCCTTACATACTTAGACAGATGATTCATCCACGTCTCAAACCACAACTATTTCCTTAGACGGTGTCACTGATTTGTCTGAGGAGGATAAAAGCAAGAAGAAGGATTAGAGCAAGAGAAGGATGCTACTGGCATCATGGTATACTATCCAATAAAGAACAGATACAATGTGCACATCAAATCAGAGAGGTTAGCAACTGATATACCATCCAATATGCGACAGATATAAAAAGAATAAAAAAGAAAGACTCGCATTTATATAACGCTTTTCATGACCACCGGATGTCCCAAAGCACTTTACAGCCAATGAAGTACTTTTTTTTTTAAGTGTAGTCACTGTTGTAATGTGGGAAACGCGGCAGCCAATTTGCATACAGCAAGCTCCCACAAACAGCAATGTGATAATGACCAGATAATCTGTTTTAGTGATGTTGCTTGAAGGATAAATATTGGCCAGGACACCAGGGATAACTCCCTTGCTCTTCTT
This sequence comes from Squalus acanthias, assembly GCA_030390025.1. Classification (NCBI taxonomy): domain Eukaryota; kingdom Metazoa; phylum Chordata; class Chondrichthyes; order Squaliformes; family Squalidae; genus Squalus; species Squalus acanthias. Next base: position 12,810,742 of record CM059435.1, on the reverse strand, counting down.
CGAAATAGTGCCCTGGGATCTTTTACGTCCACCTGAGAGGGCAGACGGGGCCTCGGTTTAACGTCTCATCCGAAAGATGGCACCTCTGACAGTGCAGCACTCCCTCAGTACTGCACTGGAGTGTCAGCCTAGATTTTTGTGCTTGCGTCTCTGGAGTAGGACTTGAACATTGACATCAAATCAGAGAGGCTGGAGGTTAGCATCACAGCGTCTTCCACAGGCCACCTCACACAAACAATTTGACTTGCATTTGGAAACCGTGTAACCAAAGGAGGCAGCCCCCTCCCCCTCCATCCCATAGCAGGACAGTTCAAGTCTCTGAAAATGTATCTGAAGATGCCCAGATTGGTGTTAACTGCCTAATGGCATATTTTTTTTTTTAACAAGATGTACAGTAGTTGATTTAGGTAAGCAGGCTGGCTGTATTGTTACTGTGCTGAAGCCACTGTCTTCGATGAGCTCAAGGTCGTGGCTAGCATGATTATTAGAGCAGCTTTAAGGGTCAGTGTGCTGGAATTTGCGGTGGGTAATAACAGCGAGCAAACAGCGTTTGCTGTTCGTTCGCTGTTGTTACCCCTTTGTTGTTACCCCTTTGAAACTGACCGCAAGGTCAGGATTTAGCTCATGCGCATCCTAGCGCGGAAATCCTGAAGTTGCGGTCAGTCATTCATTGCTCCGACACTGGCTGCGCTGTGGAACTCCCCCCATAGCCGGCAATCAACGAAATCAGTGAAACTGACGAAAACTTGGGCTTTTCCACGCGCGGTAATATCGCTGTTAAATACCCCATTAAAAGTTAGACCCTTTTGGATTGGGTGTAACTGGGGTATTAACAGCGCATTGACCACTAAACAAACGTTATGGCCCTGAAAAACTAATTTTAATTTTGTGGAGTGTCAAATTTATCCATTTTAATAAAAAATGCAATTTTTAAGAAACTTAAAAAAACATTTTTTAAAGTTTGATCATCTTTATTTCAGGTTTACCTTTTCCCCATGTGAAAGCCCCAATCTTTGTTTTGCTCTCTATAACATTTTTAAAAAGTTAGAATAAAAGGAGCCTATTCACTTCCTGGTTCCCGGTCGGCAAGAATTCTGCATTGTGATTGGCTGCTTAGACAGCTTGTTGGCATCACAGCAGCTCGCGTTAGGGATTCCCCATTAACTTACACTGATCTCAACTGAACGTCGGAAAAGCTGAACTTCTCGCCACAGAGCTCGCGAGATTTTTGTGGGAAGCTTACTTCGGGGCCAGTGGTGAATGCCTTTGCTTCGCTGCTGAACGCAAATTACGGGCCATTATACCTGATATGTCAGGCGTGACGCAGTCTGACCCAGAGGTGACTCCTTGTAGCGATGTCTGCTCCCAAAGATTGACTTTTCAGTAACTCGTAGACTTTTTACATAATAATAATCAGTAATCAAATTAACGAATAATATTTACTATGCAAAGGCATCAATATCACTTATTTATCATTTGCCTTTTTTTTAAAAAAGCTTATTTTTCATTCCTTCTATGAATAGACAACATTTCCGTAACACCAAACCTAGTTATCATTCCCAATAATATATGTTCAATAAAGTAGGGTAAGTGCTGCGAGGTGGCCCAATGCCCTGCACTTCCTGTAGCGTTCTGGCATATGAACTGCACTCTTATCTTCTCTGCCCTATTTCTTCGTGCAGGTCGAGGGTGGTTGTACCAGATCATTTAATCAAAACAGTAAAGGCTGGTAACACACAGCTGGTCAGTCAGCAGCTGCAAAGAGAAAAGAAAGACTGGCATTTATAAAGTGCCTTGCACGACCTCAGGACGTCCCAAAGTGCATTTCAGCCCATGAAGTACTTTTGAAATGTAGTCAGTGTGGTAATATAGGAAATGTGGCAGCCAATTTGCGCACAGCAAGCTCCCAAAAACAGCAACGAGATAATGACCAGAAAATCCGTTTTTAGTGATGTTTGTTGAAGGATAAATATTGGTCAGAACTCTCCTGCTCTTCTTCAAACTAGTGCCATGGGAACTTTTATGTACACCTGAGAGGGCAGATGAGGCCTCGATTTAACGTCTCATCCGAAAGACGGCACCTCTGACCGTGCAGCACTCCCTCAGTAGAAGGCAGGTTGTGATGGCTCGGGTTTGTACTCTTAATCGGAGCATGATACAGACCTGAGATGCCTTGACCTGTCCTTTCTCAGTTGCTGCCTGATCTACCCTGTATTTCCAGCATTTATTATTTTTCTTTCTGATTTCCATGACTTGTCATTTTTCATTCTCAATTCTAAATATAATTGGATGTATTACAATTTTCACTATGCTTCATTTGTTGTTGCTTTGTTAAATTAACTATATAATAATGCAACATAGGTATCTTGTAAAAAAAAAAATAACTTGCTTACAAATCCTAAAGTTTCTCTCTGATTGCGTTGGATGAAAGGTAATGAAACACAATAGTTCGATAAATCACTGCAGTTTCATGCGTAACAGCATGTATATGGCAGATTTGTGACTGAGCATTTCTCTAACAGCCTGGAAGGTACTAAACTCTATTTCAAAGATCTCCTGTAGAACACATGTTTGATGCACAAAGACTGTGGAAAATGCCGGTTGAGTTATTTTCATCAAACTATTTTACGGAATGGTTTAACTGTCGACAGTCACTGGGCAGTAATGCATTAGTGTTGTTTTTCCAGAATGTATAGGAAAAAAATTATGTCGCTGCAAATCCGGTCATTTGCCTACAAGTAGTAGCTAACTGGTAACACCAGTGCAGCCAGGATGGTCTGGAAATTCTGTGGCATTTCAAAGCCAATGATCCAAGAAGTCCCAGAGAGGAGCGCTGACCAGCCCATCCTTGAGCTATATAATGGTAAAAGGAAAAATAAAAACTGTAGATGCTGCAAATAACATTTTATTCAATTTTTATCCCTTCCTCCTCCTTCTCTCTTCTGTCAATATTCAAGATTAGATTGGATAGTTGGATGAAGGAAAAGGGGTTGAAAGGACATGGGAACAGGGCGGGTAAATGTGATTAGAACTACTTGTCCATGTGGAGGGTAAACGTCAGCATGGCTGGTTAGGTCGAATGGTTTGTTTCGGTAGTGTAATTTCTATGCAGGGGAATTCTTCTGGGTATCCTGGCCAATATTTATCCCTAACCAGCACCGCTAAAACAGATTCTGTTAAATGATCTCATTGCTGTTTGTAGGACCTTGCTGTGCACAAAATTGGCTGTTGTGTTTGCTTACATGACCTGCTTGCTCACATAACAACAGTGACTACACTTCAAAAGTAACTCATTGGCTGTGTAGTACTTTGGGACGTCCTGAAAGGCATTATATAAAGGCAAATCCTTTCTTCTGAGAGCTGGACTATCCAGTTCAAAGCCAGAGCGGGGACAGCCTCACTTGGGAGACTGACGAGGAGGTCTAACGTGAATATCAGGCAAGACAGGGGTCCAAACCTGCAGCTCTCAGTTCAGGGCTCACTGCATTGACTCAGATTTACTTCAACGATTTTCCTCGGGGCCGCTCTGGCTCCGCTGGCGTAACGACGCTGGAAGAGCGGTGAAAACCTCATCCGTGCGCACTTTTGGCGAGGTTACAGCAGCGTTCTAACAGGAAGCAGCGCCGAGGAATTTCACGCACCTGGTCTGCGAGGGCCCAAGAATTGATAAACAGTGCAGTTTGACTGATTGTGTTTAGGCTACATCACTGAACCACAATTGCTTTTGTTGGTTCTGTCGGATTAAAGAGCCAGATGGTAAAATGTGCATTAGCACGGATCAATTAGAAAAAGATTTTTTTTTTTTCCATTTATGTTAAATTATCAGATGTTCCTTTAAGTGATCCAATAACTGAAAGGACAAGAGATTAGAAAGAAATATGTTTTATAAATGATGCCCTGTGGTAGAGAGGAGACTGTTACCCACAGTTAGTATGCACGTGTCACAGAAACTGCCTGAGTTACATACCTCCCAGCAGGCACTTCAGAAGATTTGAGGACATTATCCATACTTGGGAAAAGCACGAGTGATAGCTTATTGTCTGCATTTCCACTCCAACATTCCACTAATGAAGTTGGGGCAGCGGTGGGAATATCATGAGGGAAATGGGACCGTTCTCTTCACTGCAAGCCAGGTATCTGCTATGCCCTTTGAACAGCTCAAGGGATGGTGGAGGCATTAAAGGGGACTCTGCCCTCATTGCTATGGGAGACAGGGGAGCTAGCACTTGACTGCACTACCAAAATTACTGCTGTACCTAGATTGCAGAATCCATTTATCACTTTCATACTGTAAAAACCCATATGACCGCAAGCTCTTCTGTGGGCTACAGCTAGTTGCAGACTGCGCTCCACAGTGAAACATTTCTACTACACAGGCTCTTGCTAAAGGTGCAGTAATCCTAATGATTAATAATTAATTGAAACGCTAATTGATTAAAGTGGCCATAATAAATGAACAGATTTTCTCGCTCTCTTTTTTTTTCTCCCTAAGATTAACCGCTGAAAATTCTCGCTAATTTTTACAGCCCAAATTGCCAATTACAACACAGCATGACTCTCTCTGCGTGCAGTTGGGAAAAGGGATTGCGCTTACAGACTTAACCCTTTTAATGCAGACAATGAGGATTCCTGCATCCACTCTAATGCAAATACATGTAAATCTCCAATGCCCCTGCAGCAAGTTAATTAAATAATACTGGGATTTTCCTTGAGGACGGTGATCATGAAGAAATTTAATTAACGTGAATTAAACTGGACAGAACCAGGATGGCTTTCAAGAGAAGGGGACTAATTAATTAAGCCAGCGCAGGACCACTTAATTCACCGTGATAAACTGGGAACGGGGGCAGAGGCTATGCTTAAATTAGCAAGGGAAATTGGAATCTGGGGCACAGACTGTGCTTGGCTCGCTGGTAAACTGTGATTAGGGGCCAGAGTCGCGCTTAACCCTATATGGTAAATCAGAAGTCAGGCCAAAGAGCATGCTTAAACTCTTCTGCCTGGTCAAAGAGCAGGTAGGCCAGAGAGACTACGAAGACGGAAAGAAAGACTTGCATTGATATACCGCCTCTCGCGACCTCAGGGCATCCCAAAGTGCCTTACACTTTTAAAGCATAGTCACTGTTGTGATGCTGAAAATGTGGCAGACAAATTGCACATAGCCAGCTCCCACAAACAGTAATGTGATAATGTTGTAGGTGTTGGTTGAGGGATAAATATTGGCCGGGACACCAAGAGAACTCCCCTGATCTTCTTTGAATAGTGCCATGGGATCTTTTACATCCACTTGAGAGGGCCTTGGTTTGAAGTCTCATTCGAAAGACGGCGCCTCCAACAATGCAGCACTCCCTTCTGTACTGCACTGGAGTGTCAGCCTAGATTTTTGTGCTCAAGGGTCTGGAGTGGATACTTGAACCCACAACCTTTGGACTCCAGAGTCGAGAGTGCTACCCCTGAGCCATGGCTGACACCTCTAAAATTGTCTGCCAGCTCCACATATGGTAAGGAAGAGGAATCAGGGCTCTTTTCTTCTGCCATGGGAACACTACAACCATGTCAACACATAATGCTGCACAAATGTGTAGAATTGTGTAAGGTCCCTAATGTACATAGCCACGGATGCCATGTAATCAGCATTATACCATGACCCAAAAGACTATGAAGAGAGCCTTTAGTTTAGGGGTAGCATTCCTGCCTCTGAGTGAAGTCCAGAGCTCTTCCTCTGAATTCTGGGTTGACATCCAGCGGCATACTCACATCTGGTGGGTTTGCGTGGCCCCCCTTCCCACCTCATTGTATGGGTTGTGGGAGCCCATGAAACCCTCCCACTGTATAAGACTAACCACCCTATCAGCTGATATAGAGATGGTTATGGCAATGGAAGGAGCGTTCACATCGGGGCCTGTTAGTCAGCCTGTGAACCCTTCCACTACTTCACACCTGTTTTCCAGGGAGGAGTGTGAAGATACGAAAACAACAATCCAAAAGATTGTGCAAGCTTTGAACAATTCAATAAAAAATTGATTATTTAAGAAACAAATCTAAGTGGTAAATCTGGAACTAGGCCAGGGGCCACTCTTAACTTTTACCCCATTTATATTACAGTGCTGCCGCTGAACTAAACATGCCTCAATTCAGTGGTACAATGTAAATAAGGCAGCTCCTGTGCCTCTGGAGGCCAGAATACCATCTCACGAGGTAATTTCAGTGTCATTTGCTGTTGGGAACCGCCATTATATTGTGGTCAGAGGCAGGTCATGTGTTTCAAGCTTTCCCATCCTGCAGTTAAGGATCCCGTCAGCCATGGCTCAGTGGGTCCCACTCTCGCCTCTGAGTCAGAAGGTCATGGGTTCAAGTCCCACTCCAGAGACTTGAGCACAAAAATCTAGGCTGACACTCCAGTGCAGGGCTGAGGGACTGCTGCACTGTCGGAGGTGCTGTCTTTCAGGTGGACGTAAAAGATCCCATGGCACAATTTCTAAGAAGAGCAGGGGAGTTATCCCCCGTGTCCTGACCAATATTTATTCCTCAGTCAACATCACTAAAAAACTGATTATCTGGTCATTGTCACATTGCTGTTTGTGGGAGCTTGCTGTGCGCAAATTGGCTGCCGCGTTTCCTACATTACCACAGCGACTACACTTCAAAAAGTAGTTAATTGGCTGTATAAATGGAAGCATTTCTTTCTTTCTTTCGGCTGCTTCACGACTTGATTCCCCCTGTGGTTTATGGGCAGGTTGAGGAACTGGTGGTAGCAATGCAGGTAGAAAGGAAAACGGTGTTGGCGTTTTAACTCCATATTCATATACTAAGAGGCCCCTGCTCATTACTGGTAGGAGGTCTGGCCGCCTCAATGCAAGTCTGCCCAAAAATCGGAACGGGCGGAAAACCAACAGTCGGACAATAGTGTGGAAAACCGGGGTGGGGTAGCCATCAAACATCCTGCCTAGGAGTGTCCGTGGGAAGCCTGACCGATTTTAACGGTCGGGCCTCATTAACATCCCGCCAGCCAAAATAGGCGTGAATAAACTAAAGGGTACAATCCTAAAGGGGGTGCATGAACAGAGACCTGGGGGTATATGTGCACAAATCGTTGATGGTGGCAGGGCAGGTTGAGAAAGCAGTTAAAAAAGCATACAGGATCCTGGGCTTCATAAATAGAGGCATAGAGCACAAAAGCAAGGAAGTTATGATGAACCTTTATAAAACACTGGTTCGGCCTCAACTGGAGTATTGTCTCCAATTCTGGGCACCGCATTTTAGGAAGGATGTGAAGGCCTTAGTGAGGGTACAGAAAAGATTTACAAGAATGGTTCCAGGAATGAGGGACTTCAGTTACATGGATAGACTGGAGAAGCTGGGGTTGTTCTCCTTAGAGCAGAGAAGGTCGAGAGGAGATTTGATAGAGGTGTTCAAAATCATGAGGAGTCTAGACAGAGTAGATAGAGAGAAACTGTTCCCATTGGCAGAAGGGTCGATAATCAGAGGACACAGATTTAAGGTGATTGGCAGAAGAACCAAAGGCGACATGAGGAAAAACGTTTTTTACTCGGCGAGTGGTTAGGATCTGGAATGCACTGCCTGAGAGGGTGGTCAAAAATGAGAAGTCGCACAACACCAGGTTATAGTCCAACAGTTTTATTTAAAATTAATTTGAAATAAAACTGTTGGACTATAACCTGGTGTTGTGCGACTTCTCATTTTTGTCCACCCCAGTCCAACACTGGCATCTCCGCATCATGAGAGGGTGGTGGAGGCAGACTCAATCACGGCTTTCAAAAGGGAATTGGATAAGTACCTGAAGGAAAAAAATTTGCAGGGCTACAGGGAAAGGGCGGGGGAGTGAGACTAGCTGAAGTGCTCTTGCAGAGAGCCGGCACGGGCTAGACGGGCCGAATGGCCTCCTTCTGTGCTGTAACCATTCTATAATTCTATGAAGAGTCAGGTGAGTTGGCTGCCAGCAGGTGAAGATCGGGCCGCCTGGATCTCAGCCCTTGGAATGCTAGCCCTGACATCCGACCTACTGAGCTACAGAGGAGTACAATCAGTCGGGCTGCCTGCTCCAGGTCGCTCTCCAATTACTTCTGCTGAAAGTGTGGCTGTTGGAGTAGAAAAATCTCAGGGCTGGCTGTGAGGTGTTCCTCAGTTGAATAGTTTGGCAACACTTTTACTGTCTGGCCTCACACATTAAAAAAAAAATGGCTACGTAGACAAGGGCTGCTGGTGCCTGCAGAATTGTGCCCAAGCAAGAATCGGTGGTGTCCAGAGCGAAAGGGAAAATATCGAGGTAAAGTTTCCAGAAAAGGTAATTCTTGTTACTACTGTATAGTTTATTAAAAGTCTTGCCTCCGTTTAATTTCAAACTAACAATCGGACTTCAAGCTGAGGTAAGCAAGCTCTTTGTAGCTGTTCCCAGCTGTCGGACCTGCTCTGAGAGGCACAGACGCTGCCCAATTGGCTTAAAGAAAAAGAAAATCAACATGTTGCAGGTTATTAGAAAGTGTGTGGACGAGCCCCTGGAACTCTTCGGATCATTGTCTGAAATCATTACAACTCTCACGCAGCCTAATATTCCACAAGGGTCACTTGAGCATCGGCCAACGACTTTGCTTTTTATGGCTCCTTACACCACGAGTGAAATACAAGGGGAATAATGGGATATTCTTTACCCCTGCGAGCCTTTTTACTATTCAGGTCATCCATGTGAACATTAAACTCAAATAATGAAAGAGAATTTAATTTATTTGTATCTAAACAAGTTCCTTTATCATAAAGCAATAAATTTGTCTTGTGCGAGCAATTTGTTGCCGGTGACATAGCCCAATAAATTGATTAATCACTGGAATACGTGGTGAAATGAGAAAAGCAAGGAATTATTATAAATAGCATCCATCGGATACAGTGGAGCTTCATTATTCACACTGTTCACCAATGGTTAGCGTTTTGCTTGATGCAGATTACATTCATTTGGAACCTCCTACATCACACTTACATAAATCAACAAACATGCATTTATTAAGAGAGGCATGAAAGCTCTTAGGTGAAAAATAGCTTTCTTTCAGAGTGTCCTGCTGTCTGAAGCTTCCAGTTTTCTTTGGAGAGTAATTAAGTACTAAGTAAGATCCCGTGTTCCAGTGAGTACCAGGATAAACCTTAGACACAATCGTCCTTCCCTCTGCTTTTCTTTGTAGTGTCACTTCTTTGGGATGAAATTTGTGCTACTCAAAGCGAGGGGTGTTGCACCTCGATTAAAAAAATTCTCATCCTTGTTTTCAAATCCCTCCATGGCCTCCTCACCCCCCTCCCTATCTCTGTAACCTCCTCCAGCCCTACAACCCTCCGGGATCTCTGCGCTCCTCCAATTCTGGCCTCTTGTGCATTCCGCCCCCCCCCCCCCCGTTTTAATCACTCCATCATTGGCGGCTGTGCCTTCAGAAGGGAACAAACTCAGATTATGAATTACCCACCGACCTTTGGCTGTTGTAGTGTTCCTCTCAAATTAGCCTCCTGGTTCTGGACGGAAGGTGGCAAATAATAGGGATGGGACTTACTGAGACATTTTACTACATTAAAGGCGCTATATAAATGCAAATATTATTTCTCCTTGTTTCACGTTATTTGTGGAAGATTTTCTACATGTAGCAAAATTGTACTCCATTTTATCGAGAAAAGGTATATGATTTTGTTACACTGGGGAAATCGGCCCCTGTTTGTTATCTGCACTATCTCACTACCTCTTCTCTCGACCCCTCCACGGTCTCTAAATTGTCAGACTGCTTGTTCTGGATGACGTACAGTTCTGGATGAGCAAAAATATTCTCCAATTAAATATTGGGAAGACCGAAGCCATTGTTTTCGGTCCCCCTACAAACTCCGTTCCCTAGCCACTGACTCCATCCCTCTCCCTAACATTTGTCTGAGGCTGAACCACACTGTTTGCAACCTTGGTGTCATATTTGACCCTGAAATGAGCTTCTGACTACATATCTGCAGGATAACAAAGACCGCCTACTTCCACCTCCGTAACATCGCCCGTCTCCGCCCTTGCCTCAGCTCATCCGCTGCTGAAACCCTCATCCATGCCTTTGTTACCTCTAGACTTGACTATTCCAATGCACTCCTGGCTGGCCTCCCACATTCCACCCTATGTAAACTTGAGGTCATCCAAAACTCGGCTGCCCGTGTCCTAACTCGCACCAAGTCCCGTTCGCCCATCACCCCTGTGCTTGCTGACCTACATTGGCTCCCGGTTGAGCAGCGCCTCGATTTCAAAATTCTCATCCTTGTTTTCAATTCCCTCTATGGCCTCGCCCCTTCCTATCTCTGTAATCTCCTTCAGCTCCTCCCGTCCCACCACCCCCCGAGATATCTGCGCTCCTCTAATTCTGCCCTCTTGAGCATCCCTGATTATAATCGCTCAACCTTTGGTGGTCGTGCCTTCTGTTGCCTAGGCCCTAAGCTCTGGAATTCCCTCCCTAAACCTCTCTGCCTCTCTACCTCTCTATCCTCCTTTAAGACGCTCCTTAAAACCTACCTCTTTGATCAAGCTTTTGGTCACCTGCCCTTATCTATCCTTATGTGGATCAGCGTCAAATTTGTTGTGTTAAAATACTCCTGTGCAGCGCCTTGGGACGTTTTACTACGTTAAAGGCGCTATATAAATACAAGTTGTTGTTGTTGTTGTTGTTATTGTAAGGAAATAAAAGTGGGCACAATTTCAGATTTTTGATTTTGCCCAGATAAGGAGGAAATCTTTCTTGGATGCGTTTCCCTAATTCTAATTTAAAATATTCAGTGTTTCCCAGAATATCCATTCATAAATGATACCTCAGTGGAAATTACATGCTGACTGTACAATCACCTGGAACATTCAATGATTGAATGGCCAAAGTGGCATTATCCTCTCAATATTGTGCTTTGGAAGATATTTGGCAATATTTACCCGCATGCCATGCATGCGGCGATGCCATCTAAAGACAGCATTACAGCTGTCGGGGAAATGTTTTCATTGGGCTCTGCTCCAACACAGAGTTTCTGTAAAGTATCATTACGCCACATTCAGCGTTACAGATAGTGTGGGTAGATAGCGTAACATGTCCCGAGTGACACTTTACCCTGAGGATAGCATCTCTTTAATGCCCTGTTGTGTTAGGATTTTTGGTGCCGAATTTACACTGGAGACTGCAAATTTGACACAACAATGCTCATATAGAGCAGCCACATCATATTCCAATTCAGCTGCTTTACTTCCAGGGCAACCATTAAATTGGTAGTCTGGTGCTGGAGTACCAGTGTCAGCTGTGGCTCAGTGGGTAGCACTCTCCAGGTGGGAGGGGTTAGGAGTGAGCAGGTGCTGCTGGGTGCCTGATTACTGCAGGGAGTTGGAGTGAGCTTGTAAAAAGTTGGTGGTGGGTTTTTGTTTTTTTATTTTCAGGTTTTAGGGCCTTTTTGGCCCATAAACAGCAGCTGAGGGGTCCAGAGTGCCAGGCCCCTCAGAGGACAGTGATCCCAAGATGAATTTAATCAGGGGAGAAACTGTGGTTGGAAGGGAGAGAAAAAGGCCCAAAGATTTGGGCCGGGACCCCAGGAGGTTTGGAAAAGAAAACACGGTGGTGGTTCAGTGCGAGGATAAGGAGATACGAGCTTGGGATATTATCCAGGCGGTACATGAGGACTGTGGCGAGGGAAGCTGCTTTGCCTGCCGACCAAAGCCGAATGTTGGGTTCGAGGTAACAGTCAGTGGCCGAGAGGAGGTGGAAAGACTTTTACTCAGTTTGAAGGTTGGTGATAAGTTCTTGGAGGTATCTCTGCTATATTCGGAAGAGGTGGTCGTCTCATTCTTAAACTTGCCGGTTTATATTGAGGACGATGTGCTAATCAAAAAGTTGGAGTTGTGGGACATTAAAATTTGCTCGGCAATAAAGAGGAGATACTATCCAGGAACACGGGTAGCAGATGGAACCCGTTATGTAAAGGTGTGGTTCCCAGAGGGGGTGAAGTCATTACCGTACAGCATGAAATTCGAGACAATGGAAGGAGTGCAGTACTTCCGAGTACTGCATGATAACCAAGTGAAGGTTTGTTATTATTGTCGTGGACACGACCATCTTGTAAGACGCTGTCCAGACTTGTACTGTTATAACTGCGGTGAGTCTGGACACATTGCTCGGAGCTGCAAGGCGGAAAGCTGTGGGGTGTGTCACAAAGGCCCCACCCGCTGTGAGTGTGAGGCAGAAGGAAGCTATGAGTGACGAGGAGATGGGAGAAGGAGCAGGAGGTGTGAGTGGAACAGCTGGAGGAGCGGAGCAGGCGGAGGACACAGCTGGTGAATTGAAGGAGAAAAGAGCGCAGGAAGAGGCAGAAAATTGCGGAGCAGAGAACAGGATGGAGATGGTGGAAAACACACCAAGTACAGTGGAAAAGAACAAAGACAGCAGAGAGCAGTCGAGGGCAGAGTCGAGCCATAATATGGTTCAGCTCTCCCTAAAGAATCTGGTGTCTGCGGGGGGAGAGGAGGCGGGAGGGGGTGCGTGGTAAATGTAAGTACTCCAAAGAAAGACGGGGAGTCGGACATTTTGGTGAGCAGGAGGGGGCAAGACAAGGAGAGGGTGCAAGAGGCAGGAGCCTTAAAGGGGCAGCAGGACGGGAGCGGCGAGACAAAAACGCCAGAAGGGAGCAATATTGGTGCGCCATTGTCCCAGAGGGAGAAGGATCAGGGAGCAAGGGTCAGTGGTAGAGATGAGGTCAAAGGGAGCGGCACTGTTGGAGAAACCACGTTAGCAGGAAGACTCTCTATGGGAGATGATGTATCTGACGGGGAGCAGGATTATGTATCTGACGGGGAGCAGGCACAGAAGGTGACAGAAGAGCTTGAGAGTGAGGAATCAGAGGGGGACAGAGGCATGGAAGTGAGGGGTGTGGTGGCATCATGTGGAAAGGGAAAAGTTAGTGAGGGGCAGCAGGAGGGAAAAGGGGTAGCTTCTCAGTCCAAACCTAATGCAAGGAAAAGGCTGAAACAGCAGGGAAGGTTCAAACAGGAGGTGAAAAAGAGCCGGAGGCTGCAGGAGAAAGCAACAGCTGCCCGAAAAGTTGGGAAGGAGCATGAGAGGAGGGAAGGGCCAGAGATTAAATGTTGGGGAGATTATCAGGCATACTTCCCTTATTCGGAGCCATGATTACATTGGTCTCGATTAATGTGAACGGACTGAGGGGTGAGAAGAAATTGCAGCAGTTGTTGCAGGGTTTTAAAGGCATTGACTTCTTGTGTCTGCAAGAAACCTTTTGGGATGAGGATATCCTAGAAAGAGTTCGGAAGGTTTGGAAGGGAGAGGTGTTTGCAAGTTGTGCAAACAATAACCGTAGAGGGGTGGCTGTTTTGGTGAGTCTGTCCATAAAAGAGAACGTTGCCTTTGTGAATTAGGACACTGAGGGGAAATTTTTACGGCTAAGGGTAAAAATGGAGGAATTTAATTGCGATTTCTTTAATATCTATGCACCGAACGACCATTGCAAGAGTTGCGAGTTTTTTCGGTGGTTATTTACTGAAGTGGCAGAGGTGGAAAACCCTTGTATAGTGGGGAATTTTAATGTATTTTTATCTCGGATGGACATTTCAGCCTAGATGACCTTTAAGGATAATAACTCCAGAGGGATGATTGTAAAAATGATGGCAAATTTAAATTTGAGAGACTTCTGGAGGGATCAGAACCCCAGAAAAAGGGAGTTCTCCAGAACAGGTTGGGTGGGTGATGTTTTAAAACAGAGCCGAATAGATTTTGTGTTAATGCGGGAAGGGGTAAGTTCTGAGGTAATGGAGATTTATTATAAAAAAGTATTTTTTAGTGACCACTCGGCTTTGACTCTTAGAATTAGGAACAGCAGAGTTAAGATCGGTTCAGGGGTGTGGATTTTAAACAATCAATACCTGAAAGAAATTGCTTATAAAGAAGGGATTTTAAATATAATAAAGAATGCTCGGAAGGAACCTTTGTTCCTGAAAGAAGAGTTTGGTGGGACAATTTCAAATACAAGGTAAAAGTTTTTTCAGTACGTTATGGGAAAGAGAGAGCGGCAGCTAACCGGCGTCGAGAAGAGAATATAAACAAAAGGTTTACGGATGTCTGTAAAGCAGTTGACGGAGGGGATAAGGGAGCTGAGACTAAGTTCCGGGTTTTAAAGGAAGAGTGGGAATTATTGCAAGCTGAAAAATGCAAGGGGGCCATTCTCCGTGCAAAGGCTAAAGATGCATTGGAGGGCGAAAGATGCACTAGATATTTTCTGGAGCAAGAGAAGCTGCGACAGAGATTATCATTAATTGGAGAGTTGAAGGTTGGGGAGAAGATCATTCATGAAAGTGGGGAGATTGTAGAGGCGGCTAGCAGCTTTTATCAAGAGTTATATACAAAAGAAGACATTTCCAATTTGGTGATGGAGAAGGTTAATGCTTTTATTGAAGAGGGTTTAAAGGAGGATGAGAGAAGCATATGTGACAAAGAAGTAGGATTAGCGGAAATAAAAGTAGCAATAAGTGGAATGAAGGGGGGGAAAAGCCCAGGGTCCGATGGACTAAGTGCAGAATTTTTTGAGATTTTAAGTCCATTGCTCTTAGAGGTTTTTAAAATTGAGGGAAGCCTGGCCCCATCTATGAGGAGAGGTGTCATAAGCTTAGCTTATAAAAATAAAGGGGATAGAAGGGATCTGAAGAATTGGAGGCCCATCACATTATTAAATGTGGATTATAAGAGCTTGGCGAGGGTTATGGCAAATCGTATGAAGGAGGTGTTGCCGCAGATAGTTTTGCCCTCTCAGTCCTATGGAGTCATAGGCCGGGACATCGCAGACTCTGTGGTCTCAATCCGAGATGCGATAGAGCTCATGGAAGAGAGTGGGAGGGAGGCTTTTTTTAAAAATTCGTTTATGGGATCAGGGCGTCACTGGCAATGCCAGCATTTATTGCCCATCCCTAGTTGCCCTTGAGAAGGTGGTGGTGAGCTGCCTTCTTGAACCGCTGCGGTGATGGTACTCCCACAGTGCTGTTAGGTAGGGAGTTCCAGGATTTTGACCCAGTGACAATGAAGGATCGGCGATATACTTCTAAGTCAGGATGGTGTGCGACTTGGAGGGGAACTTGGAGGTGGTGGTGTTCCCATGTGTCTGCTGCCCTTGTCCTTCTAAGTGGAAGAGGTCGCAGGTTTGGGAGGTGCTGCCGAAGAAGCCTTGGCGAGTTGCTGCAGTGCATCTTGTAGATGGTACACACTGCAGCCACGATATGCCGGTGGTGGAGGGAGTGAATGTTTAAGGTGGTGGATGGGGTGCCAATCAAGCGGGCTGCTTTGTCCTGGATGGTGTCGAGCTTGTTGAGTGTTGTTGGAGCTGCACTCATCCAGGCAAGTGGAGAGTATTCCATCACGCTCCTTACTTGTGTCTTGTAGATGGTGGAAAGGCTTTGGGGACTCAGGAGATGAGACACTTGCCGCAGAATACCTAGCCTCTGACCTGCTCTTGTTGCCACAGTATTTATGTGGCTGGTCCAGTTAAGTTTCTGGTTAATGGTGACCCCCCCAGGATGTTGATAGTGGGGGATTCGGCGATGGTAATGCCATTGAATGTCAAGGGGATGTGGTTAGACTCTCACTTGTTGGAAATAGTCATTGCCTGGCACTTATGTGGCGCGAATGTTACCTGCCACTTATCAGCCCAAGCCTGAATGTCGTCCAGGTCTTGTTGCATGCGGGCATGGACTGCTTCATTATCTGAGGAGTTGCGAATGGCGTTGAACACTGTGCAGTCATCAGCGAACATCCCCATTTCTGACCTTATGTTGGAGGGAAGGTCATTGATGAAGCAGCTGAAGATGGTTGGGCCTAGGACACTGCCCTGAGGAACTCCTGCAGCGATGTCCTGGGGCTGTGATGATTGACCTTCAACCACCACAACCACCTTCCTTTGTGCTAGGTTTGACTCCAGCCAGTGGAGCGTTTTCCCCGATTCCCATTGACTTCAGTTTTACTAGGGCTCCTTGATGCCAGACTCGGTCAAATGCTGCCTTGATGTCAAGGGCAGTCACTCTTACCTCACCTCTGGAATTCAGCTCCTTTGTCCATGTTTGGACCAAGGCTGTAATGAGGTCGGGAGTATTAAAGATAGATCAAGAGAAAGCCTTTGATATGGTCTCTCATGAGTTTTTATTGATGGTTTTGAAAGCATTTGGTTTCGGGGAAAATTTCATTGAGTGGATAAGGATTTTTTATTCAAACATATTTAGCTGCGTTAAATGTAATGTTTTTTTATCCAAGTATTTTCCGATAGAGGTCAGTGAGACAGGGTTGTCCTCTGTCCCCATTGTTGTACACATTGGTAGCAGAACCATTAGGTTACATGATGCGAAAGCAACAGGATGTAGTTGGGATTGCGGTTCCCCTTTCTGGGCTGGTGTCGGTGATACACCAATATGCAGATGACACAACCTTAAGATTGAGAAATGGGGAGTCAGTGAGGAAAGCTATGGATGTAGTGGAGGAGTATTGTAGAGCTTCAGGAGCCAGAGTGAATTATAGCAAGTCCCAATGCCTGGTTGCAGGAAGGGGTAGGGGGGAATGGTTGGAGGAAAGTCCCTTTAAGGTGGTGGAGGTTTTGGAAGTTCTGGGGGTGCATATGGGGTGCAAGAAAGACAGGGATGAAGTGGATCAATTAAATTGGGAACCAAAGGTTATGAAAATTAAAAAGATTTTGGAAAGATGGGAAAGAAGGTGGTTGAAAGTGCAAGGAAGAGTGACAGTGGTGTCAGCTCTCCTGCTATCTAAGCAATGGTACTTATTGATGGTGGAGGATGTTCCTGAGTGGGCGGAAAAGTCCATCCGAGAGGCTTGTGTGAGTTTTTTATGGGAAGGGAAACCAGCCTTGGTGGCTTACAATACCATAATTGGACGGAGAAATCAGGGAGGACTCAATTTCCCAGATATTGATTTGAAGAAAAAATCCTTTAGAATCAAATGAGTGAAGAGATTTCTTCAGAAGTCAAATACAAGTTTTTGGAAGAGTTGTTTTGAGCATTTTTTTAAACAAAGTGGGATAGGAAGGCAGGGGATATTGTATATGAAATTCAATAATATGTTTTTGAAATCGATAGGTTTTATAAGGGGGTTGTAGAGACTTGGGCCCAATTTTTAAAAAGTGTGCAGTTTATGCCCAAGGGTGCTGAGGAATTTTTAGAACAGCCCTTATTTTTGAACAGGTGGGTCAACATTGAAGGAGAGGTATTATTTAATCAAGCTTTTCTAAAAGCTGGTATTATATGTGTGAAAGATGTATTATACGAGGTAATTCCAGGTTGGTTGCCGGAAGCGATCGTGAGGGACATGGTGTGGGGGGAGGATCAGGAGGTAGAGGAAAAAGCAATAGGGATCGTGTATGAGAAGATTGTGAGGGCAATGCCACAGGATTGGATGGAAGAAATAAATGTGGAAATCTCCAAAGGAAGTAAAATGCGTCCCGCTTTTCCAAGCTTTCTGCTGGAGAAAGGGGGAGAGTTGGTCCAATTTGACAACTGTAACACTCGAGATTTCTATGAGGTATTTAGAGAATGGAGATTCAAGACACCTGCTGGTCAGGAGTTTTGGCAGAGTATATACCCACAGCTGGACTTCAGCAGGATTTGGAAGGGAGTGTGAGCGAATTTTAAATGTCCAGAGTGGATTGAACTGGATTTCAAATTGGCTCATAACCGGATTTTTACCATGACGGTCTTGTGTAAGATTGGACGAGTGGAGGGGGCAACTTGCCCAGTGTGTGGGACACGGGATGAGACTCTGTCCCATTTACTGGTGTTATGTCTGCAGTTAAATGATTTTAAGTACTATGTTCGACAGTTGTGTGAAGTTTTTTTGCTGGGTAGGGACCGAAGAGCGAGAATGGGAATCCCGTGGGACTCAATTTTGAGATGGGGATTGCAGGAGAGTCTACCCGAGTCCAGCGGAGCGGCAATTAATTTAATGTTCAGTTTGGCTAGATTTGTGATTGTGCAAAGAAGGAATGCTCTGGTTTTTAAGGGGAGGAGAATCAATCTAAAAGTGTATTTTAAATATAAGCTAAAAGATCATTATAAGGCTCTGTGGATGTTTTATTCAGAAAGGAATTTAAAGATAGTATTTTATGATCAATTTTTAAAGTACAATCGATTAATATATGTTACGGGAGACAAATTAAACTTTAGGTTTTGATCTTAATATGTGGTGGAGGAATGGCTGTGCAGAGCGGCGGAATGGATTTGAATGATACAATGGAATGATCACGATGTTGTAAATTTTCAATAAATGATATAATAAAAAAAAAAGTGGGTAGCACACTCAGCCTCTGCGTTAGAAGGTTGTGGATTCAAGTCCCACTCCAGGGACTTGAGCACATAAAAATCTAGGCTGACTGAGGGAGTGCTGCACTGTCGGAGGTACCGTCTTTCGGATGAGACGTTAAACCGAAGCCCCGTCTGCTCTCTCAGGTGGACGTAAAAGATGCCATGGCACTATTTCGAAGAAGAGCAGGGGAGTTCTCCCCGGTGTCCTGGCCAATATTTATCCTTCAAACAACATCACTAAAACAGTTTATCTGGTCATTATCACATTGCTGTATGCAAATTGGCTGCCGCGTTTCCCACATTACAACAGTGACTACACTTCAAAAAGTACTTCATTGGCTGTAAAGCACTTTGCGACATCCGGCGGTCGTGAAAGGCGCTATATAAATGTAAGTCTTTCTTTACCTCCAGTATAACAGCTGGAGTTGGTTCTGCATCTCAAAAACATTATGACATATGTTAAAATCTGTCCTGCCTACCTGCCAATGTGACTCCAGCTCCACCCCTTGGGCTAGTTGATTCATGCTGGTAAGCACTAGGTGTGGTGAGTGAAACGGACCACACAGACACTTTGCGCTCCATTCTCCTCCAAATTGCAAAACTCCAATATCATATAAGAACATAAGAACATAAGAAATAGGAGCAGGAGTAGGCCAATCGGCCCCTCGAGCCTGCTCCGCTTTCAATAAGATCATGGCTGATCTGATCCTAACCGCCAATCTACTATCTATCACAGAACCATCTCCTGCATCTAACAGAATTGCACACACGAAATAGGAGCAGAATCAGGCTACACAGTCCCTGGGCCCGCTCCACTACCCACAGGGCCATGACCGATCCGAACCTAGACTCATGTCCAAATTCCTGCCCGCTCCCCGTAACCCTTAATGCCCTTTACTTCTAGGAAACTGTCTATTTCTGTTTTAAATTTAATTAATGTTGTAGCTTCTACAGCTTTTTGTGGCAGCATATTCCATGGACCTACCACCCTCTGAGTGAAGTAGTTCCTCCTCATCTCAGTTTTGAAAGAGCAGCCCCTTATTCTAAGACTATGTCCCCTAGTTCTCGTCTCACCCGTCATCGGGAACATCCTCCCCGCATCCACCCGATCCAACCCCTTCACAATCTTATATGTTTCAATAAGATCGCCTCTCATTCTTCTGAACTCCAATGAGTAGAGTCCCAATCTACCCAACCTCTCCTCATATGACCACCCCCTCATCCCCGGGATTAACCGAGTGAACCTTTTTTGCACTGCCTCGAGAGCAAGGATGTCTTTCCTTAAGTAAGGACACCAAAACTGTATGCAGTATTCCAGGTGCGGTCTCACCAATACCTTGTACAACTGAAGCAATCCTCCCTATTTTTATATTCTATCCCCCTAGCAATGAAAGCCAACATTCCATTTGCCTTCTTAATCACTTGCTGCACCTGCATACTAACCTTTTGAGTTTCGTGCACCAGGACCCCCAGATCCCTTTGCACTTCAGTACTCTCCAGTTTCTTGCCATTAAGATAATAAATTGCTCTAGGATTTTTCCTGCCAAAGTGCATCACCTCACACTTTCCAGTGTTGTATTCCATCTGCCAAATCTCTGCCCACTTACTTAGCCTGTCTATGTCCCCTTGCAGGTTTTTTATGTCCTCCTCACTCACTACTTTCCCTCCCATCTTTGTATCATCTGCAAATTTTGATATGTTACACTTGGTCCCTTCCTCCAAATCGTTAATATAGATTGTGAAGAGTTGGGGACCCAGCACTGACCCCTGTGGAACACCACTAGTTACTGATTGCCAGTCTGAGAATGAACCATTTATCCCAACTCTTTGCTTTCTGTTAGATAGCCAATCCTCTATCCATGCCAGAATATTACCCCCAATCCCGTGATTTTTTACCTTAAGCAATAATCTTTTGTGTGGCTCCTTGTCAAATGCCTTTTGGAAGTCCAAATACACTACGTCCACTGGTTCCCCTTTATCCACTCTATATGTTACTTCCTCAAAGAACTCCAGCAAATTTGTCAAACATGACTTCCCCTTCGTAAAACCATGCTGACTTTGTCCTATTAAATTATGATTATCCAAATGTCCTGTTACTGTTTCCTTAATAATGGACTCCAAAATTTTACCTACCACAGATGTTAGGCTAACCGGTCTATAGTTACCAGCCTTCTGTCTACTGCCCTTTTTAAATAAGGGTGTTACATTAGCAGTTTTCCAGTCTGCCGGGACCTTAGCGGAATCCAGGAAGTTTTGAAAAATTATTACCAATGCATCTACAATCCCTACCGCCACTTCCTTCAAGACTCTAGGATGTAAGCCATCAGGTCCAGGTGATTTATCCGCCTTGAGTCCCATTATTTTACCGAGTACCACTTCCTTAGTGATTTTGATCGTGTTTAGCTCCTCTCCCCCTATAGCCCCCTGTTTGTCCAGTGTTGGGATATTCTTAGTGTCCTCTACTGTAAAGACTGATACAAAATATTCATTCAGTGTGTTTGCCATCTCCATATTTCCCACCATTAATTTCCCGGTCTCATCCTCTAAGGGACCAACATTTACTTTAGCCACCCTTTTTCTTTTTATATAACTATAAAAACTCTTACTATCTGTTTTTATATTTTTTGCTAATTTACTTTCATAATCTATCTTCCCTTTCTTAATCAATCTTTTTGTTATTTTTTGCTGCCTTTTAAAGTTTTCCCAATCCTCTGTCCTCCCACTAGATTTCGCTACCTTATATGCCCTTGTTTTTAGTCGAATACTATCCTTAATTTCTTTACTTAGCCACGGATGACTGTCCTTTCTTTTACACCCTGCATGGGTGCACTTGCAAACTAACATACTGGGTTTGCGAGGAGTATCAGCAACAACAACGAATATAGCGCCATTAGTGTAGTAAAACATCCCAAAGTGCTACACAGGAAGGTAATCAGACAGAAATTGATACCGAGCCACATTAGGAGATATTTAAATATATGACCAAAAGCTTGGTCCAAGAGATAGTTTTTTACAGAGCGGCTTAAAGGAGGAGAGAGGGGTGGAGAGGCGGAGAGGTTTAGGGAGGGAATTCCAGAGTTTAGGGCCTAGATGGCTGAAGGCATGGCCGTCAGTGGTTGGGTGAAGGAGAGTGATGCACAAGAGGCCAGAATTGGAGAAAATGTAACCAGCGGATTAATGTAGGGCTGCAGGAGGTTACGGAGATAGAGAGGAGCGAGGCCAGGGAGGGATCTCAACACTCGGAAAAGTATTTTAAATGCGAGGTGTCGGTGGACCAGGAGTCACTATAGATCAGCGAGCATAGGGTTAACAGGTGAACGAACGTGGTGCGTGTTGGGATACGGGCAGCAGAGTTTTGGATAAGCTTATGTTTATGGAGGGCGGAAGATGGGAGGCTGGCCAGGAGAGTCAGACCTTGATACTATTTGAAGAAGAGCAGGGGAGCTCTCCTGGTGTGCTGGCCAATATTATTCCTCAATGAATATCACTAAAGTAGATTATCAGGCCATTTACCTTGTCACTGTTTGTGGGACCTTGCTGTGTGGCCTGCTGCGTTTCCCTACACGTCAAAAGTAGTTAATTGGCTGTAAAGCTCTTTGGAACATCCTGAGATCATGAAAGGTGTCAAATAAATGCAAATTCTTTTTATCTTGGCAGAAGGAGAAAGTTCTGCATGTTACATTTTTCCTGCAGTTCTGGTGGTCACGATTGCATCCAATCAAAATGAGAACTCCAAATACACTCCATGACCAAGTCTACAGCAGGTAGCCTTTATCTCCCAGGATCCATCAAGAGATTTGCCTTTCGGCTTCGTCTTTTGGACTATTTTTCTCTCGGTCTTAAATGAGTGATGGCTGTGTGCCTTTTGAACGTATGAAAATGATGGTGAGGAAAAAGACCAAGCCTGCCCCATGTTCATGATGGCTAGAGCGTCATAACTGGACACTTCTTAGCCCCCAGCACCCACGCAATCTCCTGGGAGAGACAAAAAACAGACGAAGAAACCCAGGGCCAAAAAGGGGGGAAAAATCTGGAAATTTCATCTTCGACCCTCTCAGCCAATTGAAAAAAGTCCAGGAGACCACATTCACCATGCTTAACTGTTACATCATTTTAACTTTTATAAGACCTTTTCTTCTACAGCACCTCCCAAACCCACGACCTCTACCTAGTAGGACAAGGGCAGCAGGCGCATGGGAACACCACCACTTCCAAGTCACACACCATCCTGACTTGGAAATATATCCTTGTTCCTTCATCGTGGCTGGGTCAAAGTCCTGGAACTTCCTACCTAACAGCACTGTGGGAGTACCTACAACGCACAGACTGCAGCGGTTCAAGAAGACGGCTCACCACCACATGCTCAAGGGAACTTGGGGATGGGCAATAAATGCTGGTCTCACCAGCGACGCCCACATCCCAGGAACAAATAAAGAAAACGATGTGATCTCTGCCCCAGTCCAAGAACCAAGCTCCCTCTTGAACGCGCGTAGAGAATCAACTCGCACTGCACAAGCCGGCAAAGTATTCCAAGGGGGAAAAATTGAGTCGCGCCCACTTTGGGGCGCTAACTTCGCCGGGGTGCTACCCGAAAAAAATTAGCGCCCCCCACGGCCGAAATTCATCAGTAGCGCGCCAAGAGGAAAGCGGGGTGCTACTGAAAGCGCCCCGCCTCCCTCTCGGGGCGCTGCGAGCGAATATCGCGGTGCTACATGCTGCAGCGCCACGCGTTGAGGCATATCGCGCCGCGATACTGCAGGCCTTCCTCCCCTTCTTAAAGGGGAGGGGCCTAGCGCAGCGTGACCCGGGGCCCAGCTGGGCCACCAGGGATCGGAGTACCGGCAAAAGAGCTCGGCACTCAATAGAAGTGCCGGGCTCATGGAGCGCAGCTGGCAATCCGCGGTGGGGGGGCTTCAGAGGAGGCCGGGGACGGCAGCGGGGGCAGGTGCTGGCAGGCGGCCAGCTACAAAAATGGCCGCCCGGCACCACCCCTTTAATTTGCGCAGGTAGGCCCCCCTGACCCCGTCGAACATAGCGTCCGGTGGTAAGTCAGGGGGCGCTACCGAAGATCGCGGGCGGGGCGCTGCGCACAGCGATGACGTCATCGCCGGCGGTGCAGCGCCGCGGGGCGCTAACGGTTACTGCCACTGCTAACCTCCCGCTGAATTTCGTGGGAGGCATTGACGGCACTGCGCCCTCTTCGGGCGCTAATGGGAGACGCAAAGCAACTAAATTTTTAGGCCCAAAGATCTACTACTCTCTGGGAAAAGAATAACTGCCTAACATCCAGTCTATTCCTATCCTTGAGTAGTTTAACTGCAGGGCCCCTAGTCCGGCCCAATCTATCAAACTGAAATAATCTATCAATAGGTACATATAAAGCAATTCGGCTGTTGCCAGGAAAAGATGCATGGCTTGTATCAGCTCTCATATGGTACAAAAGCTCTGAGCTAGTGTTGGTGTGGGGTGGGAGAGAGGCTGCATTCTTAAGAGATGTTGAACAGTCTTTCAAATATTTTAATATATTCTGTTTTATCTAGTCTCTCTGTGTGCGGCCCGTTGCAGTCTGACTGAGTGCGGCCCGTTGCAGTCTGCCTGTGTGCAGTCCCTTTGTTAGCTTTCCGGATCTTGTAGACTGGCATGCAATATTCCCTGTAATTATTTTTTGGGCGTGCCCATTCACAGCGCAAAATTTTACTTTGTGAAGCCGGTCCCGGGTTACGCAGTAGTGGCAGAGAGCTGTGCAGCCATGCAGCTTAGAGGAATCGTTGCTGGCATGTATGACTTTTTTCATGAAGGGAGCCTATATTTTGAAAAAGCACTGTAAAATTAGAATTTTTTAAGTGTATTTTTTATCATTTCAAATAAAATACTAAAACTGAGGATAATGGCATAAAATAACAAGCTACTTCCACTATCAGCTGAATGAAGTATCAGTTCGATCAATAAGTCCTGATACCAGGTAAAGAGGCCCAGCACTCGACCTAGGCCCGAGCCAGTCAGTATTCCTGGCTGAAGGGTGAGATCTGTTTTGGTTGGAAGGGCACTAAGAGTCGGGCAACAACTGTCCATGGTGCATAAGAAAGGCTTGAACTTAATGCAGCTGAATCGTTCCGCAGCCGAGAGGCACAGCAGACATGAACAGAGCGAGAGAGAGAGAGAGAGAGAGAGAGAGTAGATCTAAATGGACGTGCCTGCCCCTCCTTCTCCCCATGCAAGAACAGCCCTTAATGATTAAACTGTGTTGCTGTTTTTAGCTTTGGTCTGGCAAAAATGTAAATTTTTTTTTGTTCTGTTGTAATTTTCTTATCCCAACATTTTGATAGATAAAGTTGAGCAAATAAGGGTTTGTCGAGCAAACAATATCTTCATTGAAATAATCGCCATAGATTTTAAGATGTTCAACAGAGTTTTTACAGAAACATCAATTGAGCAATTAATGGCCAGCAGCCAATGGAAACACTCTCTTTATTTTCAAAGTCTAATAACTGGAGACTAGCCCATTATTGAAGTTGCCTAACTTTTTTTCTAATTTTAAATGGAATATATTCTGTCAATAAAACATGACAATAGCCTTATCCTCAAAATATTCGTCCAACAATTCCGCCCCTGCCCTCTGCACTTTAGGTATTTTTTTTTTTAGAGCTTACAAAAATTAAGCCCTTTTTCTTTCTCCTAAGAGGTGCCCCTTCCTTTGGGGAAGACATTTTTGTACCCTTGCTGAGGCTGGAATGCTAAAAACGCAATGTTTGGGATCTTTGTCTCAGTTCCCGGAATTCGCTGCTGTTCTGCTTAGATTAACAGGGTAACACCTGATGCAGGAGGGAACTGCAGTGGTGCATTGGCTTGCAATGGCACGGGAGAAGGGTCAGCAGCAACGCAGGGGTCGGCAGAGTTGTACAGCAGTAGTGAGGGGGGAGGGGACACCAGTAGGTTGGAGTGACAGCAGTGGGACAAATGGTTGCTGTGTCATAGCTCCTATCTCTTACCGCGCAAAAGGGCCAGAGGAAGGTAAGCAAAGCAAAATATTGTTCCCATGAAGGATTTAAGTTTTGTTGCTAATCTATTGATTGAGGCTGTTTGGCAGTTCAGTGTCATCCCATTCCTTCTGGGGAAGTGAGAGGGAATGGCCCATTGGTTGTATTTGAATGGTATTTCAGTGCAATTCCACTTACCCTGGAGTGGGAGTGCCAGAGTTACTTGGTTGGGGAAGTCCTTGTTATTCATGCTGCACTTGGTAAAGTTACATTGACCTGCTCACTTGCTCTAGTTCCCCATATGCTGTCATTGGTCTGTTGTTGATAGCTTTAGTTCTAGATGAAGAGAAAAGCTGTTAGATTATGCTGTTTGCAAGAATAATAAGCCACTCCTGATCGTTATCCACTGCCCCTCTTGGAAACTGTGTGGTCGTCAGAATTGAGCTCAGCTTATGATGCCCCCTCTTATATTTATTCGTCGCAACACTCACTGTCGTATCTCACCCACTTGGTGAGATACTGGAGGACTGCTGCCTCCGGTGGAACTGTACCTCAGCAAGAGTCAGTAACTTTAGGAGAAAATTGCAGGGGGGAGGGGAAACGATTAAAAAAAAAAATCAATTGCATTTCTGATTCTACGAATCAGTCTGGTGTTTCAAGTGACAACTCTGCACTTGAAATTCTGCCATTGTTTGTTCACCTTGTGTTACCAGTGATAGGGACCATTGCATCTTTTTCATTTATGTTTATCTCTGGGTATGTGAGAGACAACACAAAACAAGAACTGCAGGGAAAGGGTTAACGTAAAAGAGGGAAATCTTGGACGGACTGTACCATTATTCCAGCTTGGAAAGGACCCACTCAGCCTTGGTTTAGTGGAAACACTCTCACATCTGGGTCAGCGGGTCATGGCTTCAAGCTCCACTACAAGACTTGAGCACATAATCTCGGCTGACACTCCAGTGCGGAACTGAGTGCTACCCCCTTCGGAGGTGCCGCCTTTCAGATGAGACGTTAAACCGAAGAACTGTCTGCCCTCTCAGGTGAACATAAAAGATCCCACGGCACTATTCGATGAAGCGCAGGGTAGTTCTTCCCAGTGTCCTGACCAATATTCATCCCTCAACCAACACCACTAAAGTAGATTATCTGGTCATTTATTTTATTGTTGAATGTGGGAGCTTGCTCTGTGCAAATTAGCTGCTGCGTTTCCCTACAATTCAACAGTGACTACATTTCAAAAAATAATTATTTGGCTGTAAAACACTTTGGGATATTCTGAGGTCGTGAAAGATGCTCTATAAATGCAAATTCTGAGGGGGGAAAATTTGTTTTTGCCCGGAAAGCATTCTGTGTCCTCGCCCACTGCCGTTAACGGCCGCCCGAAATGGCCGTCGCGCTAAACGAGGTAAATTGGTGTGGGGGGCATGGCGGTGGGTGGTGCAGCGCTAACTGATGGCGTTGCACGAGGGTTCCGGGACCAGTTTGTTGTGCTGGTGCAGCGTTGCTGCTTCCCTGAGCGTCTGTGTGTGAGGCTGTGAAGCTCGAAATGCATTGTGGGCAGTGAGGACCTCTGAAATTTAAAGGGCCATGCACATTGAAGCAAGGGAAAATAAAATGCACTGATTCAATACATTTTTCAGCCCTTTCTGTCTTTTAACAAATAATCAATATTTAAAAGAAGTTCCGAATGTCAATATTCAGCACTTAAAGCTGAATTACCTTCCTAAACTCAACAAATGGGAATACTGCCTCAGCACTACCACAAATGGTTCAGTGAGACAGGGAAAGGGCACCCAGGGTCTCTCACGCAGCACTCCAGCTTTGTGCAGGGGGGTCAACACTGCAAGACTGGCCCTCCAGAAAGAACAATGTGGGAGTACATTACCAAGGCCGTCACTGCCAGCAGTGTCGCCCCCACCACCTGGCTCCAGTGCCCAAAGAAGCTTCATGACCTCAGACCACTGGTCAAGGTCAGTGAATGCATCTTCAAAAGACGTCACCTACCAACTGAACCACTAGCCTCACACTGCTCAATGCACGACCCCTAATCACTCAACTACCAACAATCTGCACCAATGACAAGGCACATCTCCCATTCCTAGCATCACCTCACCCCCTTGGAGGAGACGGTGCAGGCAATTCTTGGCAGGGGCATGGTTGAGCCATTGGCCAGCGGCGGGGCTGAAAGGATACAAGATGCGGGTATCCTCGTACGTTATTCTTCTGGCATGCACCTCTAGGCTTCCCGCCCTCCCGTCAGCACAACTCCACCCTTGTGCCTTCCTCATTTCACACACCCAAGAAATGCATCCTGCCCAGCCAGTGGGTCAACAAGAAGAGGCATCCTGCCCAGCCAGTGGGACCACAGGCAGATGATTCCATCCTGGATATGCCGGCCACCAAGGGGCTGTCTGGGATGCATTCTTCCATCTGATTGCTCGCTCGGCTTCCTCCTCTTCCTCTTCTGAGTCTTCCTCTTCCCTCTGCAAGTGAACGCTGTAAATGTGAAATGACAGCATAAAATGCTGCAAATACTCAGTTGGTTAGGCAGCATGTCGACCTGAGATGTGAACTCCATGGATGTTGCGTGACCTGCTGAGTATTCGCAGCATGTTCTGTCTTCTCAAAGGCGTTCACTTACCATCCGAGCTCTTGCAAGTGTCCAGCAGCACTCCCAAAACACTTTAAAAAAAACTTTTCACATCTATTGCAGCAAGCCACCACTTCAATTAAATTTTTAAAAAAACAGTCCAAACCCTTCCATTCAAACTTACCTGATTGATGTGTGTGTCCCTTTAACAGCTGCAGCTATCGCCCCTGTCAGCGACTGTCAACCTGCTTGTACATCAGGTTAACCTGGGGTGCTTAGGACCCAGTGCTGACTTGAGCACTAGGGTTGAAGTTCATGTAGGTGACATTAAGTCGGCATTGCACGCCGCCTGATGTCACCATACCGGCATTTTTTTTCAGGGCCGGCAGCGCAAAGGGGGTGACCAATATGGTGGGCGCCACCGGGACCGCCTCCAGCTGGCGCAAGAGCTGCGGCCGCCATTTTTTCACGCATCGCTGACGTTACCAGGTGGCGGCAAGGACATCAATTGCTCGCCCTTTCTTTCTAAAAGTCCTGAATCAGAACGTATGACTTAAGCAAAACCCCATAAGTAACATGTTAGTATTTTTGCAGAGGTATTTGTTAAAGGGGATATGCAAATTAGTTTAATCTTTTCTTCAGCTTTATAAATTTTGGTATAACAACTCACCCCATGACCTGATGAAACAATCTGCTTATTCAATAGTTCCGATAAGGGCATCTAAATATAACCTACCTCTTTGTTAATGTTTGAAAGGAATTATAATTTCTATTAATTTTGCTCAGAACAATTCATTTTATTCTTCTAACCATGAAGGAGATAGAAGAAACTGTAAAGCAGAATATGTTTAAACTTGTATCTGAAATTGAAACTGTTTAAATAGATAGTCGATACTTGGTTCCTGTGCTTTAGTTCATAAGATGGAGGTCAGTAAATTAGATTTTTATATTACTCAATAGATGTGTTCAAAATTATGAGGGGCTTTGAAAGAGGAGATAGGGAGAAACTGCTTCCGCTGGCAGGAGGGTCGGTAACCAGAGGACACAGATTTAAGATAATTGTCAAAAAAGCCAGGGGGAAAGATGAGGAGAAATTTTTTTAAGCAGCGAGTTATGATGATCTGAAATGCACAGCCTGAAAAGGTGGTGGAAGCAGATTCAACAGTAACGTTCAAAAGGGAACTGGATATGTACTTAAAAAGGAAAAATTTGCTGGCCTATTGGGAAACAGCAGAGGAGTGGGACTGATCAGACAGCTCTTTCAGAGGGCCAGCACAGGCACGATGGGCCGAATGGCCTCCTTCTGTGCTGTATGATTCTATGATTCTATAAGCAGAGACGGACTGACACTCTCAAAAGGGCGAATGACTCTTTGGGATTCTCATGGAAAAGGGGGGGGGGAGGGGGGTCACTGATAATACAACGCTATGGAAGCATTCACAGGGCACTTGGAAAATCTCCCAATTTTCAATATGGCCTGATCGCCCATGTTTCTAACTGTGATTTTTGGTTGGCAGAGAATTTGCTTATTTTTAAAACATTCTGCATACTCAATATGGTAGCTGGCAATGTTGACCTGGCCTCAATGAAACCACGCCGAATAAAATTGCTTTAACCAAACCCGGCTGATTCCCGTGCCTAATTGAGAACGACAGACAGATAAAGTGAGAGAGAAAGTCTGTATACTGAAAAAAGGGCATGTAATATAACCGCTGCAGAAACACAATGTGCTATGTTTGCGAGGAAATGGTCTGTTGTGTATTGGAAAGTAAAGAAAGATTTGCATTTATATAGCGCCTTTCACAACCTCAGGATGTCCCAAAGCGCTTTACAGCCAATTAAGTATTTTTTTTTGAAGTGTAGTCACTGTTGTAATATAGAAAACATGCCAACCAATTTTATAAACAGCAAGCTCCCACAAACAGCAATGTGATAGTGACCAGATAATCTGTTTTAGTGATTGTTGGTTGAGGGGTAAATATTTGCCAGGACATCGGGTGAAATCCCCTGCTCTTTGTCAAAATAATGCCATGGGGTCTTTTACGTTCACCTGAGAGATAAGACGAGGCCTCGGTTTAACGCCTCATCCGAAAGACGGCACCTCTGGCAGTGCAGCACTCCCTCGGTACTGCACTGGAGCGTCAGCCTAGATTTTTGTGCTCAAGTCTCTGGAGTGGGACTTGAACTCACAACCTTCTGACTCAGAGACTCAGTGTTGCATTCTACGCCTGTGGCAATTCCTGCGATGAAACAGCCTCCCTATTCGGTTTTTATTTGCCTAAGAAAAGGCCTAGTTGCTAAATGAAAGCAATATTCCACCCTTCGGTAACTGTGAATCTTGAAAGCCAACGACACATGTAGTAGCCGTGTCAGATAAAGAGACTGTGGGTGGAATTTTGTTATCTCAGTGACAGCTGCCTTGACCAAAAGATGTAAACAGGCATATTAACACATTGGGACCAGGTCTAGGATCACGGCGGGTCTCTCCAGCTATCGGATTCCATTCTGCTGAAAGCATCTTCAAATAGATCCTTGGCTTCAGCCCCCACTTCGAAAACAAGCTGGAAGTAGGGCTGGAGAGCTCCCTTTGGAGCATCGAGTGCAGTGCCTTCCCATTGACTGAAAGCCTCAGTGCTTTAAATTATTCTTTAAGTGGTCCTCTGACAGCTCGACCAAGATACTTAATATCTTTGAAAACTGAAACCAAATGCCATGTTAACTGCCATTTTAGGCAAATGAATTAAGAGCGATTCTCTGCTGTGTGGATGGGGTCATATACATTACATGTTGCTACATACCTTTATTCCCCCCCACCACCGACTCCCCTCCCTCCTTTCATGTTCTATATCTGGGCACCCCAGATGCTTAATTTGTAAGAAATAAATCCTTTCTAGTCATGGAATGAAACAAAAAAGTTGACTAATTCTGTCACACAATTCTTGGCAGCAATAACTGTGGCATTTTTATCCAGATCAGTTTTAAATCTTTTGAATAGAGTAACTTGGTCTTTTTTTAAAACTTGTTTTAATACCTACCAGTTCATAACTGACTGACACCCACCTGTAACTTTATCTTTCACCTACTTTTAGTTTCTTAAAGGGGTATTCTTTCCTTCTGCGTCATTCAGAATCCTTAACCGCTATAAAGGGCGATATATAACTGCACACTGGCTGCTATGTCTCAATTGCCACCAGTCACATTATGATTTAATTATTATTTGTGGAATGTCGCTGTATTGTTAATAGTTATTTATTGTTATCATATTGGTGGTGCCTGCGGGCATTTGGCATAATGTTTACTGTTCCCGCCAACAACATTTTATACAGCGCCTTTAACATTGTAAAACATCCCAAGGCGCTTCACAAGAGCGTTATCAGACAAAATCTGATCTCTACAGGCTTAACAAAAAGAAAGCTTACCACGTGTTACTGTGTTGAACTGTTACTCGGGGAGCCGAGGAGCAGACATCTTTGCACAGAGCTCCCCCGGAGGTGATGTCATGTAATTGCAGCCCAGAATGGTTCAGCGCGTTGCGAGGAGGACTTTCCATTCATGATCTCGCTGAAGTGAAACTTTATAGTCCCGGAATAAAAACAGAAAATGCTGGAAATACTCAGCAGGTCAGGCAGCATCTGTGGAGAGAGAAACAGAGTTAACGTTTCAGGTCGATGACAGATGCTGCCTGACCTGCTGAGTATTTCCAGCATTTTCCGTTTTTATTTCAGATTTCCAGCATCCGCAGTATTTTGCTTTTATAGTCGCCGGAATTCGCCGCAGTGGCGATATTGGCTGCGAACGCCATAAGTTAGACTGTCATGCTCCCCCATTTCTCCAGGGGCGAATTTACGCCACAATTTGCTGGAGAAATAATTAAAATAGGCCGCAGCGAGCATCGCGACAGGTCGGGGGCCGCATGGCCAATGGCCAAAATAAAAACCCATTGCGATGTGATGCTACTCGGGCCCTGGGAAGTGTTTAAAAATAGATGTTTAAAGGTTGAACTGATGGGGCAGAAACGAGCACAAGTTCAAATTATCGAGAACTGATTCGCCTTTAGGACTGTTTTTCTATATCTGTCTGTTTTGTTCATCAGACAGAGAACAGTGACCTCCCCCATTTCCCACTGAGGTTGTACAAACAACAACAGAAACCAGAAGCTTTTAGCTGTTAGTTACTCGAGCAGTCTGTAACCCCTGCGCTACTTGGATCGTAATAAGGTGTAAATGGGAACATTGTGATCACTAACAACCACATTTACAACGTGAAAGATTAACGAATTGAATTGCACACAAAATAAAATCACATTCAGGTAGGAACCGGAAACCCGCTCCCCCCCCAGATATATATATAATTTCTGAAACATTAACCCTATGTTTTTCTCTCTCTCCAAAGATGCTGCCTTATCTGCTGAGTGTTTCCAGCATTTTCTGTTTTTATTTTAGATTTCCACAGTATCTTGCTTTTGTTACAGATAATTTCTGTTGTTTTGCACTTTGCACCAGTGACCCTCGACACTGTGAGAACTGCCGCACTGAATAATTTAAAAAAAACACCTACTGAGAACGACATAATTATTTCTAAATTTAAACAGTAAAGTATGATTCCTGTGACTGCACCAAACATATTGAGCTCTCCAGCGCCATTCAGCTATGCTCTAAGTGGCTGTGGCAATCACAGTGGCGTTAATACAGCAAACTTAATTTTGCCACTGTTTTTAATGGGGGGTGCAGAGCTATGATAATTGGGTATGTTAGTGTAATGGTTATGTCACTGGACCAGTAGTCCAGAGGGCTGCATTAATAACCGAGAGACTGTGTAGTTCAAAACCCACCATGGCAGTTTGAGAATTTGAATTCACAAAATCTGGAAATGAAAAGCTGGTGCCAGTAAAAGTGACCATGAAGGTGTCCGATTGTTGTTAAAAACCCATCTGGTTCACTGATGTCCTCGAGCCCGTGCCGTGTTTCCCACATTACAACAGTGACTACACTCCAAAAGTGCTTCATTGGCAGTAAAGCGCTTTGAGATGTCCGGTGGTCGTGAAAGGTGCTATGTAAATGCAAGTCTTTCTTTCTTTAGGGAAGGAAACCTGCAGTCCTTCCCCGGTCTGGCCTATATGTGACTCCAGTCCCACACCAACGTGGTTGACTCTTAACTGCCCTGTCACACAGTTGTATCAAACCACACAGACTGCAGCGGTTCAAAAAGAAGACCCACCACCAGCTTCTCAAGGGCAACTAGGAATGGGCAATAGAATCATAGAATGGTTACAACACATGAGGAGGCCATTCGGCCTGTCAAGCCCGTGCCAGCTCTCTGCAAGAGCACTTCAGCCAGTCCCACTCACCCATCCTTTCCCCGTAGCCCTGCAAATTTTTTTGCTTCAGGTACTTATCCAATTCCCTTTTGAAAGCCACGATTGAGACTGCCTCCACCACCCTTTCAGGCAGTGCATTCCAGATCCTAATCACTCGCTGCGTAAAAAAGATTTTCCTCAAAGGCGACATGTTTTGCCAATCACCTTAAATCTGTGTCCTCTGGTTCTCAACCCTTCCGCCAATGGGAACAGCTTCGCTTCTATGCTGCCCGCCATTATTACAGTGGAAAAATCCCAGGAAATTATGGCGCAAGTGACGTACACCAGAACTTCCTAGGACTTTTGGCGCCACTCCACAGAGACCCTCACCGAAGAAGTGGAACAGTTTTATTTTAATATTCATTCTTAGGATGTGGGCATCGCTGGCAAGGCCAACACAGAAAAGTACGAAGTGATACATTTTGGTAGGAAGAACGAGGAGAGGCAATATAGACTAAAGGGTACAATTCTAAAGGGGGTGCATGAACAGAGACCTGGGGGTATGTGTGCACAAATCATTGACGGTGGTAGGGCAGGTTGAGAAAGCATTTTAAAAAAGCTTACGGGATCCTGGGCTTCATAAATAGAGGCATAAAGTACAAAAGCAAGGAAGTTATGATGAATCTTTATAAAACTCTGGTTCGGCCTCAACTGGAGTATTGTGACCAATTTTTCCACTTAGGAAGGGTGTGAAGGCATTAGAGAGGGTGTACAAAATATTTACAAAAATGGTTCCAGGGATGAGGGATTTCAGTTACGTGGATAGACTGGAGAAGCTGGGGTTGTTCTCCTTAGAACAGAGAAGGTTGAGAGGCGATTTGATAAGAGGTGTTCAAAATCATGAGGGGTCTGGACAGAGTAGATAGAGAGAAACTGTTCCCATTGGCGGAAGGGTCGAGAACCAGAGGACACAGATGGTTCTTCTGATTTGCAGAAGAACCAAAGGCGACATGAGGAAAAACTTTTTTACGCAGCGAGTGGTTAAGATCTGGAATGCACTGCCTGAAAGGGTGGTGGAGGCAGACTCAATTGTGGCTTTCAAAAGGGAATTGGATAAGTACCTGAAGGAAAAAAATTTGCAGAGCTACAGGGAAAGGGCGGGGGAGTGGGACTAGCTGAAGTGCTCTTGCAGAGAGCCGGCACGGGCTCGACGGGCCGAATGGCCTCCTTCTGTGCTGTGTAACCATTCTATGATAATGGACCTGGCCCAATTTTCCTTGCATATAAATTAATGGACAGAAAATTTTACGGGATCCATTAGGGGCTTGTTCACTGCACCTAAGCAGTCCAATAGCCTCAGAGCAGGATCAGGAAAATCCACCCTTAATGTTCGTCAAAGTAAGGAATCTCACTGCCTAGCAAAGGAACATTGTTTTCACTATTGCTTCGGAAACACGGAGAGAGTTAATCACTGAGCATGCATTAGTGGTGGGGAGCCTTGGCCAGTGACAGTGCGTATCATGGCGGACTGCCTGCGATTATTTGGACAGAAAATTACAGGTAGCGCCTCCATGATTTTCCGATAGACACTGCCAGGGCGCAAAGTAGACCACTGTCAACGTGTGCTCTGAAGATTGGCCTTGTAGAGTACATTTTCCGAGCTCCTCAGTTACCTTTATGAATTATAAATGCGTATTACGTTGGGGTGAAATATCTTTCACCAGTCGTAAATTTGCTTGTGAGTTTTCAGAGAAGAATACTAGGCAGTCATGAGCAGAAAATTCCAGCAGTGATACCCAGCCATGACCAAAGGGATTAGTGTCAGACTTGGCTCAGTGAAAACACTCTCACCTCTGAGTTAGATAGGTCAAGGGTTCAAACCCCAGAGACTTGAGCACATAATCAATGCTGACACATCTTTCGGATGAGACGTTAAACCAAGTCTGCCCTCTCAGGTGGATGTAAAAAAATCCCATGGTACTATTTGAAAAAGAGCAGGGGGAGTTCTCCTGGGCTCCTGACCAATATTTATCCTTCAACCAACACCACCAAAACAAATAATCTAGTGATTAATCTCATTGCTGTTTGTGGGACCTTGCTGTGTGCAAATTGGCTGCTACATGCCCTTACACAACATTTCAAAAGCACTTCATTGGCTGTGAAACACTTCATTGGCTGTGAAGCACTTTGGGACATTCTGAGATTGTGAAAGGTGCTATATAAATGCAAATTCTTTCTTATTCTCCTCTAATCATTAATTTTAATAAAAGCATAGGTAACAGACATTTCATCTATTGTTGCCCCTTTTTTCTTTTTCTTGAATAACTTTGAAGAAAACAAAGGGAAGCTTATAAGACTAAATTATAATATTATTCCCGGTCTCCACCAAACACTCCAGTCCCTGTGGTGCCCACCGGTTGCGGAAGGCCTCAAGCGT
Organism: Squalus acanthias; assembly: GCA_030390025.1. Classification (NCBI taxonomy): domain Eukaryota; kingdom Metazoa; phylum Chordata; class Chondrichthyes; order Squaliformes; family Squalidae; genus Squalus; species Squalus acanthias. The sequence continues at coordinate 12,775,090 of CM059435.1, read as the reverse complement.
ACTGGCGGGCACTGCGTTCTCCTTCTCCGGGGCCACCCGGGTGCGGACAAGACCGCGGAAGTGAGGCAGACAGCCAGAATGATCTCCCCCGCGCCCTGGGCCACAACCATCCTGGATTTATAGATGGCCACCTTAGCCAGGCCCAGGAGCAGACCCGTTCTCTGTTAACATGGATGAAAGAAAATTGGCAAAAGAAAATGTGTTTGGTAGGGTCTCGTTAATAGCCTATGGTGAGAAACTCCTGTGGAATTGCATGGAGGGGAAAGGGAAAGGATATAAATGAAAAGGGAGAATTGTATCCAGATTCAGAACTTCCATTAGTTACACAAAGAAAGGGCAAGCTTTCAGATTAGCACTGGAGCTAGGACTTGCTACTTCGAAATAATCTCAATATAGTGTTGTCTTATAACAACAACAACTTGCATTTATATAGCACCTTCAATGTAGTAAAACATTTCAAGACACTTCGCAGGAGTGATTATCAAACAAAATTTAACACCGAGTCACATAAGCAGATATTAGGACAGGTGACCAGAAGCTTGCTTCAAAGAAGTAGATTTTAAGGAACATCTTAAAGGAGGAGAGAGAGGCCGAGAAGTTTAGGGAGGGAATAATTATAATACAACAATGCTACAGATACAGTCTATTCTTAATTCTGTGCCTTCTGTGTATTTAATTAAATTTGCTTAATTCTAACTACTGGATAAATGATTTTGAATTAATGGCAAACTGTAATACAGATGTTTTTAAAAAAAATATTACCAAATAATTGAATGACAATCTTTTATTAAGCTTGCAACGGAGTTTGTATGTACCCAATAGATTGTAAAAGTTCAATTCCAATAGTTTGAAGGAAATGTACAAATGAATCGATCGCACCAATGTGTCACGTTAATGATGAAAAGCAGTGATCTGATTTTGCAATGGATTCAGTAGCTGCGATAGAATTTCCAACCATTTCGAACCTTATAAATAAATAACACATCTTAAACTGTGCCAAACATTTCAGAATCTGTTGTTACTCAACCATTAGTACATTAATGAATTTCAAGCCTTTAATTATCGTCATGGAATAAAATCGACATCTCAGAATGCGCTACAGTTTCCTATGTTACAACAGTGATTACATTTTTTTTTTAAATAATTCATTGGCTGTAAAGCGGGTTGAGACGTCCTCAGGTCGTGAAAGGCGTTATATCAACGCAAGTCTTTCTTTTTACAGGGCTTCTCAAAGGATTTGAATCACATCCAGAACTTGAACACAATGGCCCCAAAATTCATGTGAGTTTCATCGGGTTTGCATCAACAAGTCTGGAGTTACACCCACTGACGCTCCGTAGGGTTGAATCGTCCAGAATTTACATCAGCTCGTTTAAATATTCAGCGGGTAAATCCCACAAGCCATCTGTTGACGTGATTTTCAATCAGCTATGTGGAGGTTCAGCGGGTGGATTGCGGGACAGAAAGAACTCGCATTTCTATAGCGCCTTTCACGACCTCCGGGGTGCCCAAAAGTGTTTACAGCCAATGAAGTACTTTTTGAAGTGTAGTCACTGTTGTAATGTAGGAAACGCGGCAGCCTATTTGTGCACAGCAAGCTCCCACAAACAGCAATGTGCTAACGACCAGATAATCTGTTTTAGTGATGTTGGTTGAGGGATAAATATTGGCCAGGACACTGGGGATAACTCCCCTGCTCTTCTTCGGAATAGTGCCATGGGATCTTTTATGTCCACCTGAGAGAGCAGGGCCTAGGTTTAACGTCCCATCCAAAAGACGGCACCTCCGACAGTGCAGCACTCCCTCAGTACTGCACTGGAGTGACAGCCTAGATTTTGTGATCAAGTCTCTAGAGTGGGACTTGAACCCACAACTTTCTGACTCAGAGGGAAGGGCCAAATCATTTTTTGGAGGGGAAATTTGGCCGATTTGTTTTTTTGGGACTGAAACACATCGTAAATGGCCTCTGCTCTAATCTGCCTACCGCTCCAGTGTGTAGGCCTAATTTTAGGCCTCAGAAATGCCAAAAACAATGTGGAATTACAGGCCAGTGCATACACGCATTTCAGTATTTTTTTTAATTGACGGAGGTCTCTCTGAATTTAAAGTGTAAATCCGTGATTTACTATTAAATATCGATGTTATAAATGGGAAAAAAAGTCAGCTCCAACCTGTAGAATGCTTGCTGGGTTTGATTGATGCCACCTGTCATAACCTGACCTTCCTTTCCTGTCAGGGTCTTTACCAGAGCCCATGATGTCTATGGTCTAACCACGTTTTTAACAGGCTGCAGATGGAGAAGAGTGAAAGGAGCTTTATTACAGATGCGTTGTCATTGGGCAATTTTCTGTCGTTTTCACCAGCTAAGTCACATATCAAAAACTTGGAAAAAGGCAGTGTCATCATTTTCATTGGCAGTTACTAAATGTTACCAAAAAAATAGGTTTTGCAAATCCTTTTTCGACAAAGAGGAAAATATTGGTTTTGACACATTTGTAGGAAGAGAATAATTTAGGCAGCTAAGACCAAAAGATAAACTGACATTATATCATCCACAAGGAATATAGAATTACTCTGCAGCTCCAGTAGTCACAACAGGAATTCACACCATTGTCCTGCCTCACACATTAAAACGTTCCTGAGGGGTTGGCTGATAGTTTTAATTCATGGGCCAGTCTCAGAGTAAACCAATTAAAGGCACACTAAAGTGTATCATCAATGGAAAGAGCGGCCTACTTCCTCAGCTGATGTCGCACAAAGATATAAAGCAGGCCAACTCCAGGGCGGAGGGCAGAGAGTAAGTTTGGGCGGGGAAGACTTCAAGCCTCTTACTGAATCCCTGATCGTCTGATTATCCTTCCATTCATTGAAAAGGGAGGAAAGTCAAGGCGGATTCTATCCCCAGCATGTGATCCTCACCATCAGTATATTCTCGCTGACCTCCCACCGGCCGATGATTAAGAACATAAGAACATAAGAAATAAGAGCAGGAGTCGGCCATGCGGCCCCTCGAGCCTGCTCCGCCATTCAATAAGATCATGGCTGATCATCGACCTCAACTCCACTTTCCCGCCCGATCTCCATATCCCTTGATTCCCCTAGAGTCCAAAAATCTATCGATCTCAGCCTTGAATACACTCAGCATTCACAGCCCACTGGGGCAGAGAATTCCAAAGATTCACAATCCTCTGAGTGAAGAAATTCCTCCTCATCTCAGTCTTAAATGGCCGACCCCTTATCCTGAGACTATGCCCCCTAGTTCTAGACACACCAGCCAGGGGAAGCAACCTCTCAGCATCTACACTGTCAATCCCTTCAGAATCTTGTATGTTTCAATGAGATCACCTCTCATTCTTCTACTCCAGAGAGTATAGGCCCATTCTACACAATCTCTCATCATAGGACAGCCCTCTCATCCCAGGAATCAATCTAGTGAACCTTCGTTGCACCGCCTCCAAGGCAAATATATCCTTCCTTAGATAAGGAGACCAAAACTGTGCACAGTACTCCAGGTGTGGTCTCACCAAGGCCCTGTACAATTGTAGCAAGACTTCCTTACTCTTATATGCCAACCCCCTTGTAATAAAGGCCAACATGCCATTTGCCTTCCTTATTGCTTGCTGTACATGCATGCTAGCTTTCTGTGTTTCTTGCACGAGGACACCTGATTCTCTCTGAACACCCAGGGGTAGGTAAAGACGGAAAAACCTACCAACCACATCTCTGATGGTTTCCCGGGACCCAGCTGCTTATGGGTCCTGAGCGTGGATCTTGAAGGCATGGGAAATGAGTGCCTGCACTCTGCTGGCTCTTAAGGGAAGATGGATGACACATCGGGACATCTAAAGGGCAGGTGGTGCCCAGTGTCTGATTCACCGTCACTCATCCAGAGCCCTGACAATGATGTAAGAGGACTTGCTGTCAGAGCTAAGGTTAAATTCTAAGCCTATGGCTCAGTATAAAGACAATAAAATATCAAGTACTTTTTTAAAATGTATGAAATTAAAACTAACCTTTACGTTTTCAGTGTTGCACAACCTAATTTTTAAAGAGTACCTGACTCTTTTTTTTCTCCTTATTGTGAATTACAGAGCGAAAATCTGCTCCCAGCTCCATGACTCATTGCTGCAATAAATTCTATTTTTGGTCCAAGTCTGTTCCATCGAATCTCCTGAGGCAAGTAAGTAACCACATGTGAAGCTTTCAGGAAGGGAGAACCGTGATCCTCAGAAAGAAACAAACAGGTTGAAAACGTCACAAACACTATAACTAATATTATTTAAGACGGGTTGATTGCATTCCAAAGATTAGATTGCCATTGTCCCAGAGTCATTGAATCAGAACTAAAATCTTCCAGGGAGTATTTGATCTTCTCGGCCTATAACTATCCCTGGAGCCTTTAATCCCTTTCATATCAAAGTCCTTTTTAAAGAACTATTGATGGAAGTCCATTGCGCAAACCTGCCAATCTTTGGGGAAAAGTGGTTTCAAATCTCTAGCAAGATTAGGGGTCAGTACTTCCCCCTTCTGCTTTCCTTGTGATAATCCAGCTTATATTTCTTATTTTATATCTACTGAAAGCCTTCATTTTTAATAAACATTTGTGATTTTTACAGCATTTTAAAAAAATCTTTTTGTCTTTTTTCTCCGTTGAGTTATCCTCCAGTCATAGAGAGATTGTTACCAGCATGTTCAGGCCAATGATCTTATCTTGGGTTATTATTAGGTGCTCTTACCAGCCCATGGCTCCACTACCAGCACCGCCCCACCGCCAGGAAGAAGCCCTGGAAATCCCAGAGCAATGTTAAGGTTGAAGAGGCTTCTGTCCCTGGGTTTCCGCCCCCTTTTCCTCTCCTGTGCACCTGGGAACCTCAGGACCAGTGGACAGGAACATCAGCCCTAATGTCTCATAACACATCCATGAGACAACAACAGTGGGGGCAGAGTCTCAGGATAAGGGGTCGGCCATTTAAGACTGCGGTGAGGAGGAATTTCTTCAATCAGAGGGTTGGGAATCTTTAGGGGGAAAAATTCAGTTGGTTGCACCTCCCGTTAGCGCCTTAAGAGGGCGATAATGGGGCGCAAAGCAACTAGCGCCCGGGCGCGGCGATATTTGCGCTGCTCGCGAAATTAACTCGACATTTTGCGGCGGCGCTAAACAGTACCGCCACGATCTCCTGCGCCGGCAGATCGTGATGTCAGTCGAGTGCGCAATGCCCCGGTAGCGCCCCGGAGCACATATTGAGTGGCGCCCCCTGCCTTACCGCCTGCCGCTAGCAACGACAGGTTGAGGGGAGCGTTTTGCAGTCAGGAAGGGACTGGGGGAGCGCTATTTAAAGGCGACCGCTTCCTGCCTTTTTTTGTTGGCGACATTTTTGAACCACGCATTCTGAGAGAGAGAGAGAGAGAGAGACTTCTGGAGAGATTCAACGCTGTGTGAAGGAGTTTTGGGTACTGAGCAGCACTTTGCAGGTTCATTTTGATTTGCCCTTCCTTGTATCGATTTAGAAGAGACTGTGGGGGCTGCACTCTGAGCTCTTTCCCTGGGCCTCTCCATTGTTCTTACCAGCAGATTTGATGTACAGGTCTCTCCAGGCTGAGATTCAAGGCTGCAATGAGCAGGATGTGGATGGAAAGCAAGATCCACCCTCCCCTTTAAGAACTAGCCGGGGCCATTGTGTCTGTATTCCATTGCTGACTGACATCACATGAGCTTCGCCAGCGCTCTGAGTTATCGCCTCGCTGCTCGGCCTTTGCGCCTTAAGACAGATGTGTAACGCCTGATTTAGCGCTCCAATCACCTCCAGGGGCGATAAAAGTCAAGTTTGCAGTCGGAGGCGATAATTAGCGCCAGGCGCTAATCTTTGCGCCCGGCCAATAATTGCGCCTCAAACGGGGCGATACTGAATTTTTCCCCCTCTACCCCAAAGGGCTGTGGATGCTCAGTCATTGAGTATATTCAAAGCTGAGATCGATAGATTTTTGGACTCTAGCGGAATCATGGGATATGGGGATCGGGCGGGAAAGTGGCGTTGAGGTCGAAGATCAGCCATGATCTTATTGAATGGCAGAGCAGGCCCGAGGGGCCGTATGGCCTACTCCTGCTCCTAATTCTTATGTTCTTAGACCAGAAGGTCCAAGATCAAATTCCTACTCAATGCTGAGTTAGCTGATCTCAGCTGGTTTACAATCGATGTGCTACACTTGGACTCAGTACCCTTGGGTTAAGGAGAGGGGGAAATCAGCCAGGATTCCCACTTCTGATTAGCATCGGGGGCGGTGACCCCCTGCTGGAGAGTGCACGTGCGCAGATATTGGATTTAGCTATGATGTACTCCACAGTTGAGCAGCCTGCCAAGGTTCACACATGAAGGTGGCCACTTGACTTACGTACCAAGGCATTGCTGGTGCCTGTGGAAATGTAGCCCGGTAATAGTCAGCACCCTCAGGAGAGGAGGGGACAGTAAACAAATACAAAATATTTTTAGATTAGAATAGCTCAGAAAAGAATTAAAGGTGGACTTCCCAATTGGTATTGAAGGACATACTGAGCCATAAAGTCAATGCCGATAAAGATCTTTGATTCAGTTCTTTGCAGTTGCTTGGCCCATTTTTAAGCTCTCACACATTGGGTGAACCACACTCAGAGCTCTGTTACAAAGAAGAAAGGAAATGAAGACTTGCATTTATATAGCGCCTTTCATAACCTCAGGACATCCCAAAACACTTTACAGCCAATGAAGTACTTTTGAAGCGTAGTCACTGTTGTAATGTAGGAAATGCGGCAGCCATTTTGCGCACAGCAAGCTCCCACAAACAGCACTGTGATAATGACCAGATAATCTGTCCACATAAAAATTATATCTCCTGGGTGTAGAGTTAACCAGGTTACAGGGCTGTGCCAATACATTATACTAGCTCAGGCCAAAGAGAGTGGACGGGCTGCCTCATCCAGGTGCTCAGCTACGACGTTTCCTGAGTAGCGTGTCTTTATGTTGGCATAATTTGTCACATCGTGTGCCTGAGCCTTAATAAAAAGAACCCACAATACCACAATGGGTGTTAACTTATGGGCTGAACATGCAGCCTATGTACAAATAGAGTGCACGTAATATATCTTTGCTGACTTCTGTTCTCTTGGGCAAACTGTGACGGCTCAAGAGTTCTTCTTATGGTCTGGGAGAGTGAGACCCAGAATCCGAGTGCTTCCGTACATACAATGAGACTGTGAGCATCTTCACTGCAATAAGGAAAAGGGGTTGTACAGTGAGTGCAATTTGCTGAACTTCCCTTCCAACCCAGGGCTGGAAATGTGTAAACTTGCACAGCCTCCACATCTCAGAAACTAGCAGCTAAAATCCTTCTTGCAGACGATCTTTCCCAAAAAATGTTATATTAACCTATTTATTGAACTATAAGGACCCACTCAGCATTTCTGTTTTCTCATCTACAGGAAAGAGCTTGCACTTGTGTAGTGCTTTTCACAACCTCAGGACGTCCCAAAGCACTTTACAGCCAATTAATTATTTTTGAAGTGTAGTCACCGTTGTAATGTAGGACAGCATCAGCGCAAAACAGGAAATCCTATTTTGTACTGACACTAGCTCTTGCTCTAACATTATCGAGAGAAGGAATTTCACGCTGTACTTTCTCTGGACTCATGCTCACACTGTCCTGACAGCTTTTCCTCAGGTGTCCTCCCACAGGACTATCATACCTATCCTAATTCTCAGGAAAAACACATAGGCCTAGATTTTCTGACAGGAGCCATCTTTGGCAGATCTGGACTTCCACTAGCCCCAGAGGCGGCACCCCCCCCCCCCCCCCCCCCTCTCCAACCCCCAACCCCAGCTCATTTGCATATGGAAGGCGGGCTCCCCGGGCCTCCACTGGGAAGTTGCACCAGACTGGCCTTCGGGGTGGTGTGGGGGGGCGGGGGAGGAGCTGCTGCAATGGGAAGAAAGAAAGGCTTGCATTTATATAGCGCCTTTCACGACCACCGGACGTCTTAAAGCGCTTTACAGTCAATGAAGTATTTTTGACCATATGTTGTTGACTAGTTAAGGTGTGTTCCTGGTATTACACAATGTCTGGCAGAGGGCAGTTTATTTGAAATTTAGTACTAAAACTCCATTTATAATACTAACCTGCTTTGATCTGAGATACACGTGTGGCTGTTTCATGGTCACAAGTTGTGATTTTCATTTTCAGCTGTGGACCTTCCTTGATTTCTAAATATAAAGAAAAACTTACATTTATATAGCGCCTTTCACAACCTCAGGACGTCCCAAAACACTTTAAAGCCAATTAAGTATTTTTGAAGTGCAGTCACTGTTGTAATGTGGGAAACGCGGCAGCCAATTTGCGCACAGCAAGCTCCCACAAACAGCAATGTGATGACGACCAGATAATCTGTTTTTGTTATATTGGTTGAGGGATAAATATTGACCAGGACATCGGGGAGAACTCCCCTGCTCTTCTTCGAAATAGTGCCTTGGGATCTTTTACGTCCACCTGAGAGAGCAGACGGGGCCTCGGTTTAACGTCTCATCCCTGGAGTGAGACTTGAACCCACAACCTTCTGACTCAGAGGCGAGGGTGCGACCCACTGAGCCACTGGCTGACAGCTGACAATGGGAAGAAGGAGGCAGCTGCCAAGCTGCCTGAAGAAAATAAAAATTGTTGCTGTTGCTGGGGCCTGCATATGGCTGCCCTCTGAAAGTGCCAGCACAGGCCTTTGACAATACTTCTTCTTCCAAGGCCTTTGAGCTGTGGGATTCTAGGACCTAACAGGCAGCCTCGTGCTGAATTGGGACAAACAGTAGGGAACACCACCACCTCCAAGTTCCCCTCCAAGTCACACACCATCCTGACTTAGAAGTATATCGCCGATCCTTCATCGTCACTGGGTCAAAATCCTGGAACTCCCTCCCTAACAGCACTGTGGGAGTGCCATCACCACACGGACTGCAGCGCTTCAAGAAGGCGGCTCACCACCACCTTCTCGAGGGCAATTAGGGATGGGCAATAAATGCTGGCCTTGCCAGCGATGCCCACATCCCATAAACAAATAAAAAAATACTGGAGGCCACGTTTCCCATATTCCAATGTAATTTTCATGCGCCCATCCACAAATAGGTGGGTATATTTTAGGGCACTAGCTCCATTCACCAGAAAATGGAGGGGGTGGCGGAGGGGTGGGGGGGCGGAGGTGGAGGGGTGGGGGGCGGAGGGGTGGGGGAGGGGTGGGGAGGGGTGGGGGGGGGAGGGGGGGGAGGGGTGGGGGGCGGAGGGGTGGGGGAGGGGTGGGGGGCGGAGGGGTGGGGGAGGGGTGGGGGGCGGAGGGGTGGGGGGGCGGAGGCGGAGGAGTGCACTCCTGAAATTATTTTCAACTGAATCCGCCCTGGATCCACTAAAAATTGGTCACTGGGGAGAGGAGCAAGTTTATCCCCCAAAATCTTTTTTTTAATTCCTTAATTAAAATAACATTATATTATTGTAATGTCCTCTTACTTTAACGGGCTTGGAAACCAAGGTTTTGCAAAAGTGTTAGCCTAAAAACAAAAAAACTGTTTCATTGGGGTGAGTAGTGTATCGAAGCACGATTTTTTAATCAAATAATAATTAAAGTAGTTCTTGACCTCCGAGCAGGAAGTTAGGATGACTTCTGATTGAAAGTCTAAGGGCGTTGTTAATAGAGTTAGACGGCTCAATCTTAACATCATTAACAGTACTTTGCTTTTGACTCTCTGAGATATCGCTGACCTCCCGATATAAATGTGCAAGCAGTGTGAGCATATCAATAACCATAAATCAATGATCTATCAATCATGTTGCATCAATATGACCAATAACATAACAGAGAAAGAAGATGCCTGGTTTTTGGCTGCAGCGATTCAGAAGATAGAAACTCCGAGAACTCTTGCAAAATCACCTGAACCTCAAGCAGCTTGTTTTCACATTTAAAACTTTACATCAAGCTGCACTTTGATTACTTTTAAGATCTTTAAGATTTTAGATTGTCTCCTACATTACAACAGTGACTCCACTTAGAAGTACTTCATTGGCTGTAAAACGCTTTGGGACATCCTGAGGTTGTGAAAGACGCTGTATAAATCTGAGGGTTTTTTTATTTGTCAATAACTATAATTAAGAAATTGCCCTTCATCCCATGGAATAATTTTCATCCAATTCTTTTGTTACTTACAGAAAATATCAATGGCCTGCAGCTCAACCCTCTCGGGGCAATTTTCCAATCTATATCCTTCCGCTTTGGGGGCATAATAGAGCAAGGGCAGGTGCCTCAACCAAGCCATTAAATGTCACGTGAGGCTTTCAAGAGGGCAAATGCATTTCAAGTAGGGTGGGGAGGGATATTTCGAGATGAGCATTCTTATTGTAAAGCACAGTGATGATCTTTGCCCATTAATGGGAAGCTGCTTAAGATCTTCATCTCAGTGCAGGGAAGGTGCCTTAATCTGCTGAGCAGAGTGCATTCTTGGAAGGTCCCACTGACTCTGTGTACCTTGCCTGACCTGGCTAGATCCTTAAGCTTCTTGTGGCATGGCGTAGCTCTGAAGTGACACTAATGGCAAAAAGGCCACCTCCCTCTCCTGGGCCGGAGCTGTTCCTCTCAGCATCCTATTCCCGTGTGCCAAAAAAAAGAGCACCTTGCTCAGCCAAAGCTCTTGCAGTAGCGGCTCCACCGCTGCATTGCAATTTGGGACTCTGACTTCAATGTCCATGTTATTCCGGATGTTTTGTTTTGAATTCACTGCTTCCTCCTGTTCCTGCAATTGCCTAAACCTTAAGTGGCTGAAGGTGTTTAAATGCTGCAAGCAGCACAACATTTTCTCCCCCTTTTGGAGTGATGCCCCCAATCCATGGCGGTTCTCCCACTGGGAACCACCCAAAACTATTGTAGTTAGGTAACCCCGTAAAATCTGCAAGAGTGGAAGATCCAACCTTCTGTGTTTATATTCAGGAGTGCACATATATTTATTCAGGGGGACGGATACACTGAGAGCTATGTTCAAGAGGGCGGATTAATTGCGGACGTTTTTTGATATGCAGTGTGCAATGGGTAGGCGGTGGGTGAAGTGATCGGAATGCCCACCCAATATCGCTAATCATAGAATAGCACAGAGGCAGGCCATTCGGCCCATCGAGTTTGCGCGTGCTTTTTCAAAGAGCAATCCAGTTAGTCCCACTCACCGGCTCTTTCCCCATATCCCGGCAATTTTTTCTCCTTCAAGTATTTATCCAATTCCCTTTTGAAGGCTACTATTGAGTCTGTATCCACCGCCCTATCAGGCAGCGCATTCCAAATCCTAACCACGCGTTGCGTAAAAATGTTTTTCCTCATGTCGCCTCTTTTTTTTTGCCAATCAACTTAAATCTGTGCTCTTTGGTTATCGCCCCTTCAGCCATTGGAAATTGTTTCTCTTTATTTACTCTATCTAAACCCTTCATGATTTTAAACACCTCGATCAAACAACCTCTTCTTTAATGAGAAGCCCGAACCATTTTGATGGTCGGGCCTCGTTTGCCTTAAAGTGGTAAGCTGCCAATGTGATCCACAAGCTGATCATCATCTCACCATATTGCAGGCCTGGAAAATCGGGTGTTCCATCTGCTAAGCAGAGACGGCACTCTGCATTAAAGGGGAGGGCCAGGCCAATCGTGCATGAGGTGGGGCAGACATCAACACTGAATTCTGGGAGGATTGTCAGGGAGGCAGAGGGTCAGGGAAGTTGTGGGCCCAGCACTGAACGGGCGCTGCGCTTTCCTGCACTAAAATGGCATCGGGGTCCTAACGACATCATAGGACCCCAATTTGCACAGTACAATTTGTGGGAGCACGGGCTGACTAAATTGAGGCCCGCTCGAAAATGGCGGACAGTGAGCCTTGGGCGGGAAGTTGACATTAAGGGGGAAAAATTAGGTCGCGCCCCATTTGGGGCGCAAATATCGTCTGGACGCAAATATTAGCGCCTGGCGCTAATTATCGCCACTGACTGGAAACTTCACTTTTACCGCCCCGGGAGGTGAGTGGAGCGCTAAATCAGGCGCTGCACACCTGTCTTAAGGCGCAAAGGCCAAGGAGTGAGGCGCTAACTCAGAGCGCTGGCGAAGCTCATGTAATGTCAGTCAGCAATGGAACACACACACAATGGCACGGGCCAGTTCTTAAAGGGGATGGTTAATCTTGCTTTCCATCCACATCCTGTTCATTGCAGCCTTGAATCTCGGCCTGGAGAGACTTGCACATCAAATGTGCTGGAAAGAACAATGGAGAGTACCAGGCAAAGAGCTCAGAGTGCAGCTCCCACAGTCTCTGCTAAATCGATACAAGGAATGGCAAATCAAAATGAACCTGCAAAGTGCTGCTCAGTACCCAAAACTCCTTCACACAACGTTGAATCTCTCCAGAAGTCTCTCCCTCTCTCTCTCAGAATGCGTAGTTCAAAAATGCCACCAACAATAAAAGGCAGGAAGCGGTCACCTTTAAATAGCGCTCCCCCTTTCCCTTCATGACTGCAGAACGCTCCCCTCAACCTGTCGTTGCTAGCGTCAGGCAGTAAGGCAGGGGGCGCCACTCAATTTCCGCTCCGGGGCGCCACAAGGGCGTTGCACCATGGAATGACGTCAGAATCTGCGCGCGCAGGTGGTCGCAGTGGTAAAGTTTAGCGCCGCCGCACAATGTCTAGTTAAGTTCCCGAGCGGCGCAAACATCGCTGCACCCGGGCGTTAGCGGCTTTGCGCCCCATTAGCGCCCTCTTAAGGCGCTAACGGGAGGCGCAACCAACTGAATTTTTACCCCTAAGTCTTTAAAAAAAAAATGTTGGTCTTGCTGCTGCCCCATTCCCGCTCAAACATGGGCTGGTAACAGCGACCAAAATTGCCCCCTTTGACTCTGATTTTCATGTTTTAGAAGAATTCAATTCCTTATAGTTACAGACTGGTGCAAACCTTGCTAATATACTAATAGCACCCAATTTTCTTGGCCAGCCTGCCTGCATAATTATTCACAGCTCTGGGTAGGGATTTGGACATGTACATAGAGCTCACTAGTGGTGAGAGTAGGAAGAAACTTCTTTACCCAGAGAGTGGTGAGAATGAGGAACTCGCTACCACAGGGAGTGGTTGAGGCGAATAGTTTGGATGCATTTAAGGGGAGGCTGAATAAGCATATGAGGGAGAAGGGAATAGTGGGTTATGCTGATAGATTTAGATGAGGAAGGTTGGGAGGAGGCGCGAGTGGAGCATGGACTGGTTGGGCCGAATGGCCTGTTTCTGTGTTGTATGTTCTATGTAATTCCATGAAAAATTGATTGTAGGCGAAATTTAACGGGATACAGACAATTCAAAGGAAGTGGCAGAATGTAGAGCCCTAGGGGCCTAAATTCCTTAGTGCCCTAAGCCAGGCACAAATCCGATGAGGCACAGCAATGGCGTGCCAGAAAGGAGAGGCCAGGGGACCAAATTAAATTCGTCCTCAGGCCTCGTCAGAATAAAATCAGGTGAGCTGCGGGCACCAATCAAGTGCCCCAACGCGGCTCACCTGTTGGTGCCTTAAGGATTTTGGCCTGTGCCGAAGCCCAGAGGTAAGTCTGGGGAAGTGGATGGGGATGTGATCAGGAGCAGGGTCGTGGGCGGGTCGGCAGCAGCCCACAGCTGTTTTGTGGAGCCAGGCGCAACACTCCTGCTCCTTCTGACTCCACAAAAGACAGAATTTTGGAAGTTGTAGCACCTTGTTGTTGAACGGCATCCAGCGGTCTTTTTACGGATCACTGGTTAGGCTGTTCATGACCCGGAAACGCCAGTCGGAGCTTACGCATCGCAAACAGATTTAAGAGTTCGGGTCTGAAATGAGCGCAGAAGCCGTGTTTCACTTCATTACAACAGCGGCTACACTTCAAAAGTACTTCATTGGCTGTGAAGCACTTTGGGACGTCCAGAGGTCGTGAAAGGCACTGTAAAAATTCAAGTCCTTTCCCTTAGATGAGAAAGCTGAACTGCTGAGTGGTTCCCTACAGTTCAATAAACAGGTTAATATAACATTGTGAATTATTATGTGTATACAGACTCAACAAGTTACTGACAATACTCCAGTAACGCAACCTGATGTTATCATGGACAGTATTAGAGATCTCTAAAAGATCTGAGTATTTATGTGTTTTGTTGTGTCAAAATGACTCATTCAGAACCACATAAAAAAAAAGAAAGACTTGCATTTATATAGCACCTTTCATGACCTCAGGATATCCCAAAGTGCTTTACAGCCAATGAAGTACTTCTGAAGTGTAGCTGCTGTTGCAATGTGGTGAAACACGGCTTCTGCGCTCATTTCAGAGCTGGACTCCTAATGTAGGAAACGCAGCAGCCAATTTACGCACAGCAAGCTCCCACAAACAGCAATGTGATAATGACCAGATACTCTGTTTTAGTGATGTTGATTGAAGGATAAATATTGGCTAGGACACCGGGAATAACTCCCCTGCACTTCTTCAAAATAGTGCCATGGGATCTTTTACGTCCACCTGAGAGAGCAGACGGGGCCTCGGTTTAACGCCTCATCCGAAAGATGGCACCTTCGACAGTGCAGCACTCCCTCAGCACTGCACTGGAGTGTCAGCCTAGATTTTGTGCTCAAGTCTCTGAAGTAGGAATTTGAACTCACAACCTTCATGACGCAGAGGCAAGAGTGCTACCAACTGAGCCATGGCTCAGAGTTGTATTGAAGAGCAGGAAAAGTTTTGATGACACTTTTGCGCACCTACAGTTTGCAGAGATGGAATATTTTGTTCTACGTTCCTATTCTTGATTCAATGTTTTATCAAAAGTGTCTGCTAACATAGAAAGGTGAGGATCATAAACAAAACTACTCTTTCCTTAATTATACGCTTATGCTGATTCCTCCCTGCAAAACATCTTTAAAGAAAATTGAGAAAAATAAACAGCAACTTCTACTTTGAGGTAAGTAGCAAAAAATAATTTTGAATATAATGGTTCCATATTGTTATAAAATATAATAGAATAAAACTGGAAACAAATCTGTGAATATTCCTTGTTTACTCAACTAAACTATTACTAACATTATGTTTCCCACATTACAACAGTGACTCCACTTCAAAAGTACTTCATTGGCTGTAAAGCACTTTGAGACGTCCGGTGGTCGTGAAAGGCGCTATATAAATGCAAGTCTTTCTTTAACAAGGTCGTGACACAAAAAATCTGGTAAATTTAAATGAGCTTTAAAGGGATCTCCCCTCTCTGATGAAACACTTCATTTTATTTGTTCCTTTGATTTTGTTAGAGACTCGTAAAATACAATGAGAAATGGGTTTCTCACCCATTTTTCGGATTTTAAAAATATAGGTAACGTGGCCCAGAGAGAATTTTTAAAAATCCTTTATGGAAAAAAAAACACACAACAGAAGCATAAACCTACCAACTGCACAGTTAAGTGGAGTCGACTTAAAAGGTCAAAATGAAATTCCTACATGTTTGTTAACAGACAAGGAGACATTTGTTCCTTTGAAGGCTGAAGTAAGTTGGCATTTTTATGGAGTCACTGTGGGCCTATCGTATTGTTACTGGGCCTTCTGCGCAGGTGAATCTAATTAGGGCAGTACATGCAGGCACTGATCCGTAACGTGCAGTGGCATTGAAACAAATGGCATTTAAACTAAAGATATAGGTGCTTGTTATCTATGTTCAAATGAATTGAAATGGAGAGACTGCGAAGGGAATGACTGATGAATTAACAGTTGAGTTTATTAGACAGCCTGGATTTATAACACTATAGCTCGGCCATAATTTATTACAGTCATAACAGACACAGTCAGTGTTTTTAGTCAGATTACATGTTGTCACACTCGCTGACTTGGAATAGTTGACAGTTCTGTTTAAATTGATTGCACCGGCGGAGTATGTTTTCCTCTCCTCAAATATGTACCTAATCAGATATATTTCTTTCCCCTTGGCTGACAGTTACCAATGTCTATTAATCTGGGAATCCACCTATGTTCCTTATTAATAGGTCCCAGTCAGTAGCTCCACCTTATGGCTCAGTGGGTGAATGCACGGCCAGTGGAGGTGCAGCTGCAAAATCACTCAAGAAGCTCGACACCATCCAGGACAAAGCAGTCCGCTTGATTGGCACCCCATCCACCACCTGAAGTAGCAACTACCTCCACCACTGGAGCACCGTGGCTGCAGAGTGCACCATCTACAAGATGCACTGCAGCAACTCGCCAAGGCTACCTTGACAGCACCTCCCAAACCCACGGCATCCACCACCTAGAAGGACAAAAGCAACAGGTGCACGGCAACACCATCACCTCCAAGTTCCCCTCCAAGTCACGCACCATCCCGAATTGGACACATATTGCCGTTCCTACCTGACAGCACTGTGGGAGTAACTTCACCACATGGGTTGCAGCGGTTCAAGAAGAAGGCCCTCCACCACCTTCTGAAGGGCAATGAGGGATGGGCAATAAATGCTGGCCTTGCCAGCGAGGCCCACATCTCGAGAATGAATTTAAAAAATACATAACCAGGTAGGTCCCATCTTTTGTGCAGAACTAGCTGAACTACAATCGGAGTCAGCGATCCCGGTCTTGGGAAGGGAAAATAATCAGGCTGGAATCCCACTTCTCATCACTATTGAACAATCCCTGCTAGTGTGTGCACATGTGTGAACAAAAGTGCGAGGAAAGCATTGGGTTGGCTGTGATTCCCCTGGGGTCAAATAGTCTACTGATACTCACTGCTTGTGCTTGCACATGACGAATGGCCATTTAAGAACAGAAGAACATAAGAATTAGAAGCAGGAGTAGACCATACGACCCCTCGAGCCTGCTCCGCCATTCAATAAGATCATGGCTGATCTTCGACCTCAACTCCACTTTCCCGCCCGACTTTCATATCCCTCAATTCCAACAATCTATCTCAGCCTTGAATATACTCAACGGCTCAGCATCCACAGCCCTTTGTGGTAGAGAATTCTAAAGATTCCCAACCCTTTGAGTGAATAAATTCCTCCTCATCTCAGTCTTAAATGGCCGGCCACTTTACCTGAGACTATGCCCCCTAGTTCTAGACTCTCCAGCCAGGGGAAACAACCTCTTAGCATCTACCCTTCAGAATTTTGTATGTTTCAATGAGATCACCTCTCATTCTTCTAAACTCCAGTGAGTATAGGCCCATTCTACACAATCTCTCATCATAGGACAGCCCTCTCATCCCAGGAATCAATCTAGTGAACCTTCGTTGCACCGCCTCTGAGGCAAGTATGTCCTTCCTCAGATAAGGAGACCAAAACTGTGCACAGTACTCCAGGTGTGGTCTCACCAAAGCCCTGTACAATTGTAGTAAGACTCTTGTACTCCAACACGCTTGCAATAAAGACCAATATGCCATTTGCCTTCCTAATTGCTTGGTGTACCTGCATGCTAACCTTCTGTGTTTCCTGTACCAGAACACCTAAATCTCTCTGAACACCAACATTTAATTCTCACCATTTAAAAAATATTCTGTTTTTCTATTCTTCCTACCAAAGTGAATAACTTCACATTTCCCCACATTATACTCCAGCTACCACCTTACTGCCCACTCATTAACCTGTCTATATCCCTTTGCAGGCTCTTTGTGTTCTCTTCACAGCTTACTTTCCCACCCCTAGCTCTGTATTGTCAGCAAACTTGGATAAATTGCACTTGGTCATAGGAACATAGGAACACAGGATCAGGAGTAGGCCATTCAGCCCCTCGAGCCTGTTCCGCCAAAGTGGAGATGAGGTAGAAGATCAGCCGCCCGGCATGTCGCCTTTAATTAGCGCTGCCCCGGCCGCAGGTAGGCTCCCCTGACCCCGTCGGACATAGCGTCCGGCGGTAAGTCAGGGGGCGCTACCGAAGATCACAGCCGGGGCGCGAGCGGGGCACTGCGCACGGCGATGACATCATCGCCGGCGGAGCAGCGCCGCGGGGCACTAACGGTTACCGCTGCCACTAACCTCCCGCTGAATTTTGTGGGAGGCGTTGGTGGCGCCGCGCCCAGGCGCTAGTTGCTTTGCACCCCGTTGGGCGCAAAGCAACCGAATTTCTCCCCCTTAATGTTTAAAGTCTCTGCTATTTCCTTACTCCCCATTGTAATTTCACCTGTCTCAGCCTCGAAGGGACCAACGCTTACTTTTGCTACTCTCTTCCTTTTTACACCCTTGTAGAAACTCTCACAATCTGTTTTTATATTTCTTGCTAGCTTACTCTCATAATCTATTTTTTCCTTTTTTTAATCAATTTTTTGGTCATCCTTTGCTGGTTTCTAAAGCTCTCCCAATCCTCAGGCTTACTACTATTCTTCGCAACATTATAAGCCTCTTCTTTTAATCTAATACTATCCTTTTGGATGGATCACTTTTCCCCTGGATTTTTTATTTCTCAATGGAATGTATTTGAATGAGCATAAGAGTGCACCAGAAAATAGAGTCAGAGTAAGGAAAAATGATAAGGTAAAATTAAAGGCTCTTTATCTGAATGCACGCAGCATTCGTAACAAGATAGATGAGTTGACGGCACAAATAGAAATAAATGGGTATGATCTGATAGCCATTACAGAGACGTGGTTGCAAGGTGACCAAGGCTGGGAACTGAATATTCAGGGGTATTTGACATTTCGGAAGGATAGGCAGAAAGGAAAAGGAGGTGGGGTAGCTCTGTTAATAAAGGATGAGATCACTGCAGTGGTGAGGAATGATATTGGCTCAGAAGCTCAAGATGTAGAATCAGTTTGGGTGGAGATAAGAAATAGTAAGGGTAAGAAGTCACTGGTGGGAGTATAGGCCCCCTAACAGTAGCTATACTGTAAGACAGAGTATAAATCAAGAAATAATGGGGGCTTATAAGAAAGGTACTGCAATAATCATGGGCGATTTTAATCATCATATAGATTGGACAAATCAAATTGGCAAGGGTAGCCTTGAGGACGAGTTGATAGAGTGTATTCGGGATGGTTTCTTAGAGCAATATGTTGAGGAACCAACCAGGGAGCAGGCTATTTTAGATCTGGTAATGTGTAATGAGACAGGATTAATTAATGATCTCATAGTAAAGGATCCCCTAGGAAAGAGTGATCATAGCATGGTAGAATTTCAAATTCAGCTTGAGGGTGAGAAACTTGGGTCTGAAACTAGTGTCCTAAACTTAAATAAAGGCAATTACAAGGGTATGAGGACAGAGTTGGCTAAAGTGGACTGGGAAAATACATTAAAGGGTAAGACGATAGATCAGCAGTGGCAGACAGTTAAGGAGATATTTCATAAATCTCAGCAAAGGTCTTTTCCAGTGAGAAAGAAAGGCTCTACGAGAAGGATGCACCATCCATGGCTAACTAAGGAAGTTAAGGATGGTATCAAAATGAAAGATAAGGCATACAATGTTGCGAAGATTAGTGGTAGGCCAGAGGATTGGGAAATGTTTAGAAACCAGCAAAGGATGACTAAAAAAATTATAAAGAGGGAGAAGATACAGTATGAGAGTAAACTAGCAAATAATATTAAAACAGACAGTAAGAGCTTCTTCAGGTATATAAAAAGGAAGAGAGTAGCTAAAGTAAACATTGGTCCCTTAGAGGATGAGACTAGGGAATTAATAATGGGAAATAGAGAAATGGCAGAGACTCTAAACAATTATTTTGGATCGGTCTTCACGGTAGAAGACACTAAAAACATCCCAATAATAATAGATAATCAAGGGGCTATAGGGAGGGAGGAACTTAA
This sequence comes from Squalus acanthias, assembly GCA_030390025.1. Classification (NCBI taxonomy): domain Eukaryota; kingdom Metazoa; phylum Chordata; class Chondrichthyes; order Squaliformes; family Squalidae; genus Squalus; species Squalus acanthias. Next base: position 12,755,310 of record CM059435.1, on the reverse strand, counting down.
AACAATCTCTATCACTAGAGAAAAAGTACTAGGCAAACTAATGAGGCTAAAGGCCAACAAGTCCCCTGGACCTGATGTCCTGCATCCTAGGGTCTTAAAAGAAGTGGCTGCAGAGATAGTGTAATCTACCAAAATTCCCTGGATTCTGGAGAGGTCCCAGCGGATTGGAAAACCGCAAATGTAATGCCACTATTCAAGAAAGGAGGGAGACAGAAAGCAGGAAACTATAGGCCAGTTAGCCTAATATCTGCCATTGGGAAAATGCTGGAATCCATTATTAAGGAGGTAATAGCAGGACATTTAGAAAGTCATAAGACAATCAAGCAGAGTCAACATGGTTTTATGAAAGGGAAATCGTGTTTGACAAATTTGCTAGAGTTCTTTGAGGATGTAACAAACAGGATGGATAAAGGGGAACCAGTGGATGTGATGTATTTGGATTTCCGGAAGGCATTCGATAAGGTGCCACATAAAAGGTTACTGCACAAGATATGAGCGCACGGGGTTGGGGGTAATATTTTGGCATGGAAGGGGATTGGCTAACTAACAGAAAACAGAGAGTTGGGATAAATGGGTCATTTTCCGGTTGGCAACCAGTAACTAGTGGGGTGCTACAGGGATCAGTGCTGGGGCCTCAACTATTTACAATCTATATTAATGACTTGGATGAAGGGACCGAGTGTACTGTAGCCAAATTTGCTGATGATACAAAGATAGGTGGGTTAGCAAGTTGTGAGGAGGACACAAAGAGTCTGCAAAGGAATATAGATAGGTTAAGTGGGGCAAAAATTTGGCAGATGGAGTACAATGTGGGAAAATGTGAGGTTATCCACTTTGGAAGGAAGAATGAAAAAGCAAATTATTATTTAAATGGAGTGAGACTACAAAATGCTGCGGTACAGAGGGATCTGGGGGTCCTAGTACATGAAACACAAAAACTTAGCATGCAGGTACAGCAAGTAATTAGGAAGGCTAATGGAATGTTGGCCTTTATTGCAAAGGGGTATGAAGTCTAAAAGTAGGGAAGTTTTGATGCAACTTTACAGGGCTCTGGTGAGACCGCACCTGGAGTATTGCGTACAGTTGTGGTCTCCATATTTAAGGAAGGATATATTTGTATTGGAGGCAGTATAGAGAAGGTTCACTAGGTTGATTCCTGGGATGAAGGGATTGATGTATGACGAAAGGTTGAGCAGGTTGGGCCTATACTCATTGGAGTTTAGAAGAATGAGAGGTGATCTTATTGAAACATATAAGATACTGAGGGGGATTGACAGGGTGGATGCTGAGAGGATGTTTCCCCTAGTGGGGGTATCTAGAACTAGGGGGCATAGTTTCAGAATAAGGGGTCGCCCATTTAAGACGGAGATGAGAAGGAATTTCTTCTCAGAGGGTCGTGAATCTTTGGAATTCTCTACCCCGGAGAGCTGTGGAGGCGGAGTCACTGAATATATTCAAGGCGGAGATAGACAGACATTTGAACTACAAGGAGTCAAGGTAGGGGGAGAGAGTGGGAAAGTGGTGTTGAGGACAAGATTGGATCAGCCATGATCTCATTGAATGGTGGAGCAGGCTCGAGGGGCCGAATGGTCTATTCCTATTTCTTATGTTCTTATGAGATACCAGAGGGCTGCCAACACCTGTCCAACTGTAAACTTGCAAGAGACAGTGGACTGGAAATCCTTGGAGCCCCACTTTGTCACCATAAGTGAGGTTGAGCAGAACCTCCACCTGCCCTTGCCCAAGGCCAGAGGCCCCATCCCAAATCTGTAAAGCTGAGGTGGACTGCCGGCCCCTGCGGGGCCTCATCAGCGGCAGCCACATCAACCCAAGCCAATCCAAGGCTGGGTGGAATGTCATGCAGGCTCAAGGGGGCCGAAGACAAATTTTCTCTTTAATTCTTCAGCTCCATTGGAGGCACTCTGACTAGAGAAGGTAGTCAACCCCCTCCAGGGTCGATGAACTTACTTTACTAAAGATTCAGGGCATTTAGAAGGCCTGAAGTGGACTTACACCAGGTCTCCAAGGGTGTGAGATCTGCTGAGGGTTTTCAAGGAGGTAAAGGGAGGAATTTCCCGAGGAAGCCTGAGAATGCCTCCCCGACACATCTCCTTGACATGGAGCGGGGGATGGGGCGGCGTAGGCGGAGGATCCGTCCCCAACTCCCCCAAGCAAATTTTAAATGTCCAGTTGAAACGTGGTGGAATCCCACTGGAGCCCATTTCCCAACTCCTCCCAGCATAACTGCTACTTATGCCCCTTCCAACCCCAGGAATTTTGAGGCCAGCATCTTTAGGCTAGGAGAAAATAAGATTAGGGAAAAAAAAGATACCACTGTCTACGTTATCATTTAAAAATTCCAATGAAAGAAGTCACAGTGGTTGGGTGATGGCATGACACGCACTAGTAGGATAAGGGTTTGTGTCCCTACATTTACTGATCTCTGGTGCATTGTCAGGATTAGGCTAGTTGGGAAAAGGAAAACCTATAGAGGGAAATTCTCCCCTGCAGCTACATTTGCACATCTCTTTGTGGCTTGTCATAGGCATAGTATTAGCAGACTTCTAGGACCGCTGACCAAATAGAGACAGAGAGTGTCCCGGGCTCCATACAGTCCTCGAGCAGAACAGGCTCGAGGGGCTGAATGGCCTACTCCTGTGTTCCTATGTTCCTTCCTATATGTTTCTCAGTCTCAAACCCTGAACAATCAAGACCATCCTGGGCTTTCCAAAGGAGCCCTGGTCGATGCTGTTGTGAAACATTGCACCATAATCTAGCCATGGCATGGATTCTTCCCTAGTTGGTTTCTCACAGCGAGTTTACAATTAAGCTAGTTGGGAAAAGGAAAACCTACAGAGGGAAATTCTCCCCTGCAGCTACGTTTGCACATCTCTTCGTCAGTAATGTCTCTTAATCTCTCCTTTTGTTCTTTCATCCCCTCCCCCTTTTCCCAGCTTTATCCTTGCCTTAAATCTATTTGATTTCCTGCTATTTCCAGTTCTGATGAAAGGTCTCGACCTGAAACGTTAACTCTGTTTCTCTCTCCACGGATGCTGCCTCGCCTGCTGAGTTTTTCCAGCGTTTTCTGTTGTTATTTACAATTAAGCTGATAGTGTGCAAGGCCAATCTGTTGTACTGTGAAAGGTGGCCACTCAGAGTCCTAGCCGTAGACGTGAGCTTAGGTCAGTGTCTTAGAAGATCATTTTACACAGACGACAATATCTCTTGAACACTAAGAGTACAGCTCGCAGAGTTTAAAAATCGAGAATGTTTATACAACATATTGTGCATTCATGGGTCAGTGAGTCCTTGGCATATAATACATTTAACTTTCTCGCTGCATGCCAGACTTTTATTGCAATTCACACACACAGGGGCAAAAGGTCAGATTTACTGATGAATACAACAGGTAGACGTGCTAAAATAACTGTGGTAAAGCAGCATTGACTACGATGCCATGGCAGAATGCCAGCTGATCGCTGAATCCCGCACTGGAAAATGGGACAGGTCCCAGTCATGGTTGGAGTTCCTGAGCTAACCCAGAAACTCCCCTCTTTTTGCCCTCCATAAACCTCTGTGGAACTCGACACCAGCTAAGAGCGGACTTAAGTCCCATTGCAGGTTGCAAAAAGGCTAAAACCTTTAATAGGGAAGGATAGCAGTCCCAGAAGAGATTAATTGCCTTCCTGAAGATACACACTTGCTCCATTGGAAGCAGAGGAACAGAGGAGGATAGATTTCTTTGGGTCTTCCTATTCACTGTCAGAGCAGCACGGTGCCACTCTGACATTTGACCAGCCGTGCGGAGTGGGCAGCACTGATGCTCCCGCCCTGGATACACAAATGACCTCGTCCCTGGAAATTTGGGACAGGGTCTGCGGCCTAGGGTTGGGGCAAAACGGGGTACAGCCCCACCAAACTTACACTGGGCCCTCACAGAAATTTAGGGCTTCCTCACTCATTTTTTCTGAAAGAGTAGACGGATATAAACAGTGTTGCGATACTGGTACAAAAGGCTAAAGGACTGTTCCATTTAGCAGCCTAGCCATACAACATCCACTGCCATATATGTGGAAGAAAATGACTGCTTACCAGGGACCTTGTGGACTAACATTCTCCATTGAAAATTAAGCTGACTAATATCTGTATTACCAGATGACTCAGTATGGGCAGTAAACATGCTGGACCACTGCCGTGGGCATGCTGGCCCCATATCAAATGCTTTATTACCAACGTCCTGTGTTTCACCTTGTGCTTTCCTAGCCACATCTCTATCTAATAGTTACAAGGTGCCTACATCTGTGCTGGAGATTAATGAACGTATGTTTGGTAATAGTTAGTATTCTGGTGACTGTGCCTCTTCAGAGTCGGCTGTGGCTCAGTGGTAGCATTCTTGCCTCTGAGTCAGAAGGTTGTGTGTAACAAGCCCCACATCTCCAGAGACTTGAACCCAAAATCCAGGCTCACACTCCAGTGCAGTCCTGAGAGAGCACTGCATTGCCGGAGATGTCGTCTTTCGGATGAGACGTTAAACCAAGGCCCCGTTTGCCTTCTCAGGTGGACGTAGAAGATCCCATGGCACTATATCGAAGAAGAGCAGGGGAGTTCTCCCCAACGTCCTGACCAATATTTATCCCTCAATCAATATCACTAAAAAAAAACAGATGATCTGGTCATTGTCACATTGCTGTTTGTGGGAGCTTGCTGTGCACAAATGGGCTGCAAGATCTTGCTGCTCAGGTTTTTCACAAAGGTGTTGCACTCTCCACAGCTAGATTGACGGACTCTCCATAATTTATTCCGGTTAAGTGGCTCGTTAGCTGCTTGAAAAGGGTTTGGGGAATCAATATTACGGATTTGTTGTGATTCCTGTTTCTGCTCAGTAAATCATATTGGCCCAAAAATTAGTGCCGCTACGCGAGAGTACGCACTGTGTACTCTCGCGTATTCTGTCTCCAATTGCCGGTTTTCTGCATGCACTGTGCATGCGCTGAAAACCGGCACTTGGTGAATTCAAAAGGGGGCGGTTCCTAGGTGAACCGCGTGCGCGCTACAGGCTGCGCGCACGCAGTGCACTTAGTGCTTTGGACGCGCAGGTAAGCATGGAAGATTTTAGACATAAAGAAAGGAGGTGTAAGACCCTCTTTTAACAAGGTAAGTACTTAATTAAGTATTATTTTGAATTTATTTTAACATGTATATCTTTTTTAGAGACTTTAAAGACAGGTAAGTTTATTTTTATAACTTGTTAAAAGATTTCAAATTTTTTCAAAAATTTAATTTTTTGTTTAAAATGGTTAATTTATTTAACTATACTTATTTTATTAATGTGATGGTTTTTTTAAAAATTTAATTGAGGTTTAGCTGTTCTTTTGGGGGGGTATAGTATTCATAGCTTTCACAGCCGTGCTGTGAAAGCTATGAATGAAAGATGGTGTGCTGCCATTGGCTCTAACTGAGTCACGTGATGCCACAGCTCGCACTAATTAACTACGCCTGTGGGATACGAAAGCCCTGCACAGCTGCTGTCCAGAACATCAAGTTCGTGCGAGCTCGGACTGAAAAAGCCAGCGCGCAGTGAGAGATCGTGGGAAGGCCTTACCCTCGCACGAAGGCTCACTCACTAATTTTTGGGCCATTGCATTAAATGGTTGCACATCAGGTCAGCCATTTTGTTAGCCGGTCATAAAAAAAACTATCAACAAATGAGTAGAACCATTTTTTAAGAATAAAGCTCAGTACTGAGTGGAGATCCTTCACAATGCTCCAGCTACATATAAATTACTAATCACTTGTGGGATGAGGAAATAATCGACTGAGTGAAACCAAGAAAAGTTCAGACCAATGTATTAGATGTTTCAGGACATCACATTATGGGGGAGAAATTCAATGTCGCCCCATTTGGGGCACAATTATCGGCCGGGCGCAAAGATTAGCGCCTGGCGCTAATTATCGCCACCGACTGCAAACTTGACTTTTATCGCCCCTGGAGGTGATTGGAGCGCTAAATCAGGTGCTTCACACCTGTCTTAAGGCGCAAAGGCCGAGGAGCGAGGCGCTACCTCAGAGCGCTGGCGAAGCTCATGTGATGTCAGTCAGCAATGGAACACAGACACAATGGCGCGGGCCAGTTCTTAAAGGGGAGGGTTGATCTTGCTTTCCATCCACATCCTGCTCATTGCAGCCTTGAATCTCGGCCTGGAGAGACCTGCACATCAAATCTGCTGGAAAGAACAATGAAAAGTACCAGGGAAAGAGCTCAGAGTGCAGACCCCACAGTCTCTTCTAAATCGTTAAAAGGAAGGGCAAATCAAAATGAACCTGCAAAGTGCTGCTCAGTACCCAAAACTCCTTCACACCGCGTTGAATCTCTCCAGAAGTCTCTCTCTCTTTCTCTCAGAATGCGTGGTTCTAAAATGTCACCAACAATAAAAGGCAGGAAGCGGTCACCTTTAAATAGCGCTCCCCCAGTCCCTTCCTGACTGCAAAACGCTCCCCTCAACCTGTCGTTGCTAGCGGCAGGCGGTAAGGCAGGGGGCGCCACTCAATATCCGGTCCGGGGCGATACCGGGGCGTTGCGCACTCGACTGACGTCACGATCTGCCGGCGCAGGAGATCGTGGCGGTAGTGTTTAGCGCCGCCGCAAAATGTCTAGTTAATTTCGTGAGCGGCGCAAACTTCGCCGCGCCTGGGCGCTAGACTCTTTTGCGCCCCATTAGCGCCCTCTTAAGGCGCTAACGGGAGGCGCAACCAACTGAATTTTTCCCCCTATGTTCTGTGTTCAACCTCTGTCTATCAGTAATCCTATTCGTGCTACATATTTAATGCTCCAATAGATGATTATTTTCTCCTTAATGCCATAAGGTCACATGACCCCTTTAGCATCAAGTAAAAATGGCGCATTGTCTATCATATCACAATAATAGTGTAAATGTATTAAAGATAGAAAAGGAAGACTTGCATTTATAGAGTGCCTTTCTCGATGCCAGGACATCCCAAAGCGCTTAACAGCCAATGAAGTAGCTTTTTTGTAGTGTAGTCACTGTTGTAATGTAGGAAACGCAGCCACCCATTTGCGCACAGCAAGGTCCCACAAATAGCAATGTGATAATGACCAGATAATTTGTTTTTTAGTGATGTTGGTTGAACGATAAATATTGGCCAGGACACCAGGGAGAACACCTTCCCCCTCCACCCCCACCCCCTCCGCTCTTCTTCGATTAGTGCCATGGGATCTTTCATGTCCACCTGAAAGAGCAGATGGGGCCTCAGTTTAACGTCTCATCCAAAAGACGGCACCTCCGACACTGCAGCGGCGTGTCAGCCCAGATTTTGTGCTCAAGTCTCTGATGTGGATCTTGATCCCCCCCAACCCTCTGGCATTCTTTCTTTTACTTTTAAAATAAGTAAAACAAACTCATTCTTGAAGAAATGTTAAACCAGTGAATGTCACTGTAAACCGTTGACTTCAATGGAAATGGAAATCGGGAGAGGTGTAAAACGGGTCGCCGATTTGCCATCGCCCGTTTTTGCACTATTGCCCAAAATCCCCCGTGGATTTTACACACAATTTTGCTTTCCCAGCACCACTGTGCTCCCTAGATCTCCTGGCTGTGTCCTCATGCGGGCTTGTCTGAGAAAGCTACAGGCACGCGGCCAAGTGGTATATGCAATTCAGGACATTCAGCTGAAGGGTCCCAGTGAGCATGCTACATAGATCATTACATTTAATGTTGACAATGGGCCAACTGCCCCATTAAGAACTGCAAAAGAAGGAAATGGTTTGGTGGAAGCTCATACTGTTCATGTGTAGACATTATCAATACAACATTATCAATACAACATGTACTGGTTCAGATCAGACTACTTCACAGCATAGTCAACTATGATCCAATTTTTTTTTAAAATCCTGTGTGTCAGTTTGTTTAGAAGGTGGGACAGTCTGTCCTTTCCTTATATTGAATAACCTTTTATAAATAACCTTTTCATGGATGTCCTATCATTCATCATTTGAACAAGAGTTTCAGACCCACTTTCACTAAATGGAGCTAGCGTTGAGACTCACTTTGTTTTTTCTCCTCCATTTAAATTAACTCAAAAAGGGAGGGGTGCTTATTTCAAATTTATCTTTAATGCTGAATATTATTGTATTTAAACTGAAAGGGCTTTTTGTTTTATTTTTTACATAGAGTTTTACAGCACAGAAACAGGCCACTTGGCCCAACTGGTCTGTGCTGATCTCTATGCTCCAAACGAGCTTCCTCCCACCTTACTTTATCTCACCTCATCAACCTATCCTTCTATTCCTTTCTCCCTCGTGTACTTCTCTAGCTTCCCTTAAATACATCTATGCTATTCGCCTCAACCACTCCCTGTGGTAGCGAGTTCCGTGTTCTAACCACTCTCTGGGTAAAGAAGTTTCTCCTGAATTCCTTTATTGGATTTATTAGTGACTATCTTATATTTATAGCCTCCATAGTTTTGGACTCCCCCACAAATGGAAACAATCCTCTCTACGCCGACCCTATCGAACCCCTTCATAATTTTAAAGACCTCGATCAGGTCTCCTCTCAGTCTTCTCATTTCTCGATAAATGAGCACCAGCCGGGTCAGTCTTCCCTGATAGTTGAGCCCTCTCCGTTCTGCTATCATCCTTGTAACGCAGAGAGAGCCAACCAATGTCCCCCTAAGCTGCGCTGTCTCCTGCGCGGCCTGCCTCCCCCTCAAATTTTTTTGCGCCTGCGCAATATAAAAGCCGGTGAACAGCCTTGCACGGGACCTTGCGGATGACTGCACGGCCACGCAGCTTAACGGGAACATTGGAGCCAACTGACCTCTTCCTAGGCTTCTATCAATACTACGTTTAAGCCACGACTTATATAAGAAACCTGAGGTAACTGGACCACTGATTATTTATTTATTTTTTCCCTCTCTCTGTGAAAAGGCAGCAGACCTCCACTCAGTGCCTCCTCCTTGGCAGCGTGCCTGAGGTTGGGATCTCGAGTGGGGAATCAGAAGGGTGAGCTCATAGGCTACCACTCCGGGTCACAATGTACTATTACATTATTAATCTTAATGATTTGCCGCCTTGATTCATTTCCTTGATGAAATCCCTCAACGGATTTTAAAATGATGGATTTCTTCCACCTGTGTTGGTCTATTTGCTGCTCCGTACTGTCCCCCATTTTGGAGTTCCAATTACTGGTGAGCTTGACCAGTCTTCTTAATGATTTTTAGATTCAAGATCAAAAAGTTTGGTCTGAATCTGAACTGGGTGAACGTGGGCCAAATCTGAATTTGTCCATCTGGTATTAAATCCGGCTTTAAATAGCACACATTTACGTGTAGCATTCTGATTGGTTCCAATTCAATCACCTCTGAATCGGAAATGCGACCTCGGTGAGTTTATCCTATCAGCGTTGTTCCTTTCTTCGTGATTACTCCGTGAAACTTTACCGTGTGTTGCGACTCTTCCTTGCCCTGCCAATCAGATCCTCACCGAAAAGAATGGGCCCTACACACCAGGAAGATTATAGGTCTGACCCCTGCTCTGGACTGAGTCAACTGATCTTTGCCGGGATGGAAGTAGGGGACTCTTCACCAAGATTGGGGAAAGGAAAAAACCTACCCTGGTCCCCACTGCTCCCGGAGATCTCTGCAAGAAAGTACATTATGCTGGAATAGCCTGGCAACACTCACTATTTAGGGTCACACATAAATGGCCCCGTGGATGAGTTACTGTGACATTGGGCTGGATTTTGATACTTGGGGCGGGTTGGGGTCGTGTCATCCGCATTTCGTGTTATCCACCCGACTACAATTGGATGTGGGAGATTGATGCAATTTTCACCTAATTGGGCAATTTGAGTTCCAGCATGTGGGAACCCATGAACTAATTAGTGGTTTCAGTCTGAAAGTCACCTCTGATGATGTCATCATTGCTGCTGCATTGAAGGTCAGAGACTGCCTGGCCTTTGCTGTGAGAGGACCTGGATGCAAAATATAAGAGAGAGAGAGAGAGAGAGAGAGAGAGAATTTGTTTTGCACCACCACTCCCAGATACGGCTCCTTCATCCCAAATGCCTGCCAGCCCCAGTCACTGATAGTCAGCCCAGCCACTGATAGTCAGCTATCCAAATGTGCTCCCGCCAGGTTTCACAATCGTGTTTCAGAACAGGCGTGCTTCACGGAGAACAAGGGTTAAAATCACAAAGGCCTTTCAAAATGGCATTATAGAGCCAATTTAGTGCTTGTTAAGAGCCTTAACAGCCTATCCGTCTCCTAGAGGCGGGACGGAGTCGGGACCAGCAGACACGATTTAATGAAAATTGCGTAGAGGCGGGATGGAGGCGGACTTGTGCCCGCCCGCCAGTTTTTGCAATTTTAACCCCCCACACGCCTCCAAACCCGCCTCCACGGGTCAATGAAAATCCAGCCCATTGTATCCCAGCAAGAGTCAGTGCTTCAGGAGAGCCAAAGAGATCATTGGATTTTTTAAATAAAAAGTACAATAGCTAGGCGGGAGCTATTCTTGCCCGTTGCTGTTCTAATTCATTGGCATTCTGTAGAATTTCAACATCCCATTCCTCTTTCTGTCTATTCTATAGATTCCCAATGTATCATTTTCATTATATTGGAAAATAAACCGAGCAACAGCCGTTGAGCCGATCCTGCCTATTCCTTCTCACAGTTTGCACTGCCCACAGACACAATCAGCAAGTAAATAAATCTGTCATCAGTCCAGAGTCGATAGAATCAGGTACATAAGCATTTCATTTTAATAATGGAGCAACATAATTTCAATACAATCAGGTGCAGTGGAACAATCCTTTTAATATACTCACAGTCCAAAGAGGGCTCTGCACTGTAGCAACAGCGCGTTAATCTTAAATGATGAATTGTTTCTACGGAGTATTTGGGGCAATGACACAGTCGTGTAAAATGCTGAAATGTTCCACATTGCTTGGAAATGTGGACTGACCGAAACAAAATCATATTCTACTTAAAATTGATGGGGTTCCGCACCAGGGGATTAAGTACGTGGAAATGAGTGTGTATGTGTGTGTGTAAGTGAGTGTGTGTGTGTGTGTGTTTGTATGTGAGTGTGTAAGTGGAAAACTGCCACAAAAAGCAGGACAAATCCAATCCGGCCAATTACCGCCCCATCAGTCTACTATCAATCATCAGCAAAGTGATGGAAGGTGTCGTTGACAGTGCTATCAAGCGGCACTTACTCACCAATAACCTGCTGACCAATGCTCAGTTTGGGTTCCGCCAGGACCACTAGGCTCCAGACCTCATTACAGCCTTGGTCCAAACATGGACAAAAGAGCTGAATTCCAGAGGTGAGGTGAGAGTGACTGCCCTTGACATCAAGGCAGCATTTGACCGAGTATGGTATCAAGGAGCTCTAGTAAAATTGAAGTCAATGGGAATCGGGGGAAAACTCTCCATTGGCTGGAGTCATACCTAGCACAAAGAAAGATGGTTGTGGTTGTTGGAGGTCAATCATCTTAGCTCCAGGATATCGCTGCAGGAGTTCCTCAGGGCAGTGTCCTAGGCCCAACCATCTTCAGCTGCTTCATCAATGACCTTCCCTCCATCATAAGGTCAGAAATGGGGATGTTCACTGATGATTGCACAGTGTTCAGTACCATTACAACTCCTCAGATAATGAAGCAATCCATGCCCGCATGCAACAAGACCTGAATGACATTCAGGCTTGGGCTGATAAGTGGCAAGTAACATTTGCACCACACAAGTGCCAAGCAATGACTATCTCCAAAAAGTGAGAGTAATCACCACCCTTGACATTCAACGGCATTACCATCGCCGAAACCCCCACCATCAACATCCTGGAGGTCACCATTGACCAGAAACTTAACTGGACCAGCCACATAAATACTGTGGCTACAAGAGCAGGTCAGAGGCTGGGTATTCTGCAGTGAGTGTCTCACCTCCTGACTCCCCAAAGCCTTTCCACCATCTACAAGGCACAAGTCAGGAGTGTGATGGAATACTCTCCACTTGCCTGGATGAGTGCAGCTCCAACAACACTCAAGAAGCTTGACACCATCCAGGACAAAACAACCCACTTGATCAGCACCCCATCCACCACCTTAAACATTCACTCCCTCCACCACTGGCGCACCGTGACTGCAGTGTGTACCATCTACAAGATACACTGCAGCAACTCGCCAAGGCTTCTTCGGCAGCACCTCCCAAACCCGCGACCTCTACCACCTAGAAGGTCAAGGGCAGCAGGCGCACGGGAACACCATCACCTGCAAGTTCCCCTCCAAGTTACACACCATCCTGACTTGGAAATATATCACCGTTCCTTCATCAGCGCTGGGTCAAAATCCTGGAACTCACTCCCTAACAGCACTGTGGGAGTACCTTCACCACAAGGCCTGCAGCGGTTAAAGAAGGTGGCTCACCACCACCTTCTCAAGGGCAATTAGGGATGGCCAATAAATGCTGGCCATGTCAGCAACACCCACATCCCAGGAATGAATATATAAAAAAAGTGAGTGTGTAGGTGTGTATTTGTGTATAAGTGAGTGTGTGTGAGTGTTAACTGGAACAATGTATTTTAAAATGGATAACTTATATCCAGCTAAATGACCACTTTCTTCTTATCAGATGCACACATCACTTGGGGAAGAATTGTTTCTTCGACCACAGAGGAAGGAAAATGAAGGAAGGAAGGGTCAGGAGTTTTTTTTATAATGTATGTTTTTACTGTCTCGCCTGGGTCTTGGCACTGTAGTGAGGCAGGAACGCAGTTAGTATGGTGGCTGTCTATAATCACTGAGCAATGTGACTTCAGTTGCCTGGGTCCTCTTAACGTGGAGTCGTTGAGTAGACCATATGTTGTTGACTAGTTAAGGTGTGTTCCTGGTATTACGCAATGTCTGGCAGAGGGCAGTTTATTTGAAATTTCGTACTAAAACCCCATTTATAATACTAACCTGCTTTGATCTGAGATACACGTGTGGCTGTTTCATGGTCACAAGTTGTGATTTTCATTTTCAGCTGTGGACCTTGCTTGATTTGTAAATATAAAGAAAAAGCAAAGAGAGACTTGCATTTATATAGCGCCTTTCAGGACATCCCAAAACACTTTACAGCCAATTAAGTATTTTTGAAGTGTTGTCACTGTTGTAATTAGGAAACGTGGCAGTCAATTTGCGCACAGCAAGCTCCCACAAATAGCAATGTGATAATGACCAGATCATCTGTTTTAGTGATGTTGATTGAGGGATAAATATTGGCCAGGACACCAGGGAGAACTCCCCAGCTCTTCTTCAAAATAGTGCCATGGGACCTTTTATGTCTACCTGAGAGGGCAGGTTTGATGTCTCATCCAAAAGACAGCACCTCCGACAGTGCAGCGCTCCCTCGGTACTGCACTGGAGTGTCAGCCTAGATTTTGTGCTTGCGTCTCTGGAGCAGGACTTGAACCCACAACCTTCTGACGCAAAGGCAAGAATGCTGACACTGAGCCACCTCTGATACTGTGTTACGGACCAATACAGGTGGGCTGAGCGCTAGGGTTGCCAACTCTGGTTCGACAAATTCCTGGATATTTGACCATGTGACATTTGATCACATGGCATTCAAATACGTGATAACACTCGTGATGCTTAATCACAAGACATTTGCCCACTGTTATTGCATTGACCTTCGTTGAGTGTCTCAATATCACCAAACCCCGAATAAAATATTTGACTTTTTGTCTTATAGTGAGATGAATAACATTTTATAAATCAAAGATAGAACACAAAAAAATAGAAAGATTTAAGGATGAGTAATGTTTAAATAAAAACTGATGTTTCTACAGTATCGACCGCAATGAGAAACACCAAGTAAACACCACTGATTCAACAAAAACATCATCGATATAAGGAACTTCTAACTAAAGTTTTCATAACAATTTTATGACTTTTTACAATACACAGCAAGTTATAAAAATAATAAATAAAACCAAAATAAAACCTGATTCAATTCACTGACTCCCACACTCCACCGCTGAAGCTCAGCTTCAGGGAGGTGAGGCTCAGCCCTTGGAGAAGCACCAAAGCTGCATGACTCCCATAATAAAACACATTATGCAACAGCGCACATCGCAGCCCGACATGAACTTCCCCTCCACCCCCGCCTCCAGTTTGTGTTGCTCTCTCTCTCGCTCACCCTCCCTCAGTTTGTGCTTCCCCCTCTCCCACCCTCCCTCAGTTTGTGCTTCTCCCTCTCCCACCCTCCCCAGTTTGTGTTTCTCCCTCTCTCCCTCCCCAAGTTTGTGTTTCTCTCTCGGTGTGCTCACTGACCTACATTGGCTCCCGGTTAAGCAACACCTCGATTTAAAAATTCTCATCCTTGTTTTCAAATCCCTCCATGGCCTCATCCTTCCCCATCACTGTAATCTCCTCCAGCCCCACAATCCCCCGAGATATATCTCTCTGTGATAAATTTCATCTGCCACGTGTCCGCCCATTCCAGGCTGGTGGAATGGGCGGACACGTGGCAGATGAAATTTAACGCAGAAAAGTGCAAAGTGATACATTTTGGTAGGAAGAACGAGGAGAGGAAATATTAACTAAAGGGTACAATTCTAAAGGGGGTGCATGAACAGAGAGACCTGGGGGTGTATGTGCACAAATTGTTGAAGGTGACAGGGTAGGTTGAGAAAGCGGTTAAAAAGCTTACAGGATCCTGGGCTTTAGAAATAGAGGTATAGAGGAAGGAAGTTATGATGAGTCGTTATAAAACACTGGTCCGACCTCAACTGGAGTATGTGTCCAATTCTGGGCACCGCACTTTAGGAAGGATGTGAAGGACTTCGAGAGGGTGCAGAAAAGATTTACAAGAATGGTTCCAGGGATGAGGGACTTCAGTTACATGGATAGACTGGAGAAGATGGGGTTGTTTTCCTTAGAGCAGAGAAGGTTGAGAGGAGATCTGATAGAGGTGTTAAAAATCATGGGTCTAGACAGAGTAGATAGAGACAAACTGTTCCCGTTAGCGGATAAGTCGCGAACCAGAGGACACAGATTTAAGCTGATTGGCAGAAGAACCAAAGGCGACATGAGGAAAAACTTTTTTACGCAGCGAGTGGTTAGGATCTGGAATGCATTGCTTGAGAGGGTGGTGGAGGCAGACTCAAACACGGCTTTCAAAAGGGAATTGGATAAGTACCTGAAGGAAAATAAGTTGCAGGGTTACGGGGAAAGGGCGGGGGGAGTGGGACTAGCTGAAGTGCTCTTGCAGAGAGCCGGCACGGGCTCGACGGGCTGAATGGCCTCCTTCTGTGCTGTAACCATTCTATGATTCTATCTGTGCTCCTCTACTTCTGGCCTATTGAGCATCCCCAATTTTAACTGCTCAACCATTGGTGGCCGTGCCTTCAGCTGCCAAGGATTTAAGCTCCGGAACTCCCTCCCTAAACACCTCTGCCTCGCTACCTCTCTTTCCTCCTTTAAGACTCCTTAAAACCTATCTCTTTGACCAATCTTTTGGTCATATGCACTAATTTCTCCTTATGTGGCACAGAGTCAAATTTTGTTTTATAACACTCCTGTGAAGTGCCTTGGGACGTAAAAGATGCTATGTAAATACAAGTTGTTGTTGTTGCTCATCCAGTTTCTGTTGCTCCCTCTCTCCCTCCCCCAGTTGCGCTCTCAGGACTCACGGAGTTTCCGGGCGATTTTCATTGGCCCTGATGCCGTCATCCTCACAAACGGCGATGAAGCGGTGAGTTCCGAATAACGGGGGTGGGGGCGGGGGTGGAGGGGTAACCAGCAGGGCTCAGACAACACAATTTGGTTGCAAGCCACAACGTCCAGAGTACTGTGCATGCGCAGCACGGTGGTATAGTGGTTAGCACTGGTGCCTCACAGCGCCAGAGACCCGGGTTCGAATCTGACCTCGGGTGACTGTCTGTGTGGAGTTTGCACATTCTCCCCGTGTCTGCGTGGGTTTCCTCCGGGTGCTCCGGTTTCCTCCCACAGTCCAAAAATGTGCGGGTTAGGTTGATTTGGCTATGATAAATTGACCCTTAGTGTTAGGGGGGGATTAAATATGTGGGGTCATGGGGATAGGATGGGATATGTTAGGGGGAATTAAATACGTGGGATTACGGGGGTAGGGTGGGATATGTGTACTGTGGGGATTAAAGCAGGGACAGGGTACTGGATTTGGATGATCAGCCATGATCGTATTGAATGGTGGAGCAGGCTCGACGGGCCGAATGGCCTACTCCTGCTCCTAGATTCTATGTTTCTATGTTTCTATGAACCGCGCAGACAGGGACCGTTTCTCTCGAGTCGCCAATCGCAGCATCCATCCGTCCATTCCGGGAGACTCCCGCTCAAAGCGGGAGGATTGGGAATCCCACCAGTGAGCGCCCAAACCTACCTGCAGCCAGAGAAAAATGGCCGCCATCACTCCTGGCAACGAATGGAAACAGGTAAGGTGATTCTCAATATCCAAGGAGGCTGAATTCTTTCTATTCCAAGCTGCGGCCAATGTCGGCATTTCTGCAATGTAAAGGAAGCATAAGATCAGGGAAGCATTTGCCAAACTCTGAAAGCTAGTCAATTAAAGTAGTGATTCTGAATTTGTTAATGAGAAATGATCACTGGGGTTTACGTGGCAGTGAAATTTTACAGAAAGTAGTCGCTAAACTGATTGACAGATTATGTTTGTGCTGGACTTTTCTCGCTTCCTCGGCACAAGGATGTTCAAGAATTTGTCAATATGCTGAGATTTGTTAACATATTCTTCGATTGTGTGTAAATGGGATAGATTAATGGTTTTCCTTATTTATCAATGAGTAATCAGCAAGCAAACCAATATTATTGATTTATTTAAAAAGCATCATTGTCCCATTCGTAGTGAGGGGGGCGGGCGGGCGGGCGGGGGGGATGGAAACTAAACTTCCACTCCCAAGAATCGGGATTTATGTCAATCTTTTCTTTAAATCTGCGATAGTACTGCCTCTTGGCTGTACCTTTCTTGGTTAGCAGTACAAGCAAGGGGCACCCAGTTATACTGCCCATTGCACACCGCTGTCAAGTCAGGGAAAAGCAGAACGGCCCACATGCATATTTAACCATAGATGAAGTTCTCGTCTAACCAACCTCCAAAGGCTAGATGCTGGAGAAATTTTTAACCTGGTGGGATTGTCCCTGTTTACTACCACTACCAATGTAAACGCAGCCCAGCCATCTGCCCAGTAACATTTTATAAGGTTGTGGGTTCAAGTCCCACTCCAGAGACTTGATCCCAAAATCTAGGCTGACACTCCAGTGCAGTGCTGAGGGAGTGCTGCACTGTCGGAGGTGCCGTCTTTCAGATGAGACGTTAAACCGAGGCCCCTTCTCAGGTGGACGTAAAAGATCCCATGGCACTATTTTGAAGAAAAGCAGGGGAGTTATCCCTGGTGTCCTGGCCAACATTTATCCCTCAACCAACATTACTTTAAAAAAATAAATTATCTAGTCATTATTTCATTGCTGTTTGTGGGAGCTTGTTGTGTGCAAATTGACCGCTGCATTTTCTACATTGCAACAGTGACTACACTTCAAAAAAAAAAAGTATTTCATTGGCTATAAAGCACTTTGGGACGTCCTGAGGTTGTGAAAGGCGCTATCTAAATGCAAGTCTTTATTTCTTTCAATTTGAAGCTGGTCGCAGTTATACTGCAGCTGGTGCGAAGCGGACGCAAGACTAGCACCTTGAGTTGGCCTCACACCCAACGCCGAAACTCAAACACCCACAGCTTTGGTTCCGGTTACATTGCAGATTTTGCGATGTTGCAAAGCCAGAAGCACATGGTAGCATTGTAAAACGTGCAGTGTAACTGCCCTATTATTCTGCTAATTTGTCGCAATCTTTTTAAAACAGCGCATGCATATTTCAGTACAAATGACAAATTACGTGGCAATTGCGTAAAAGAACGTACAAATTGTAGCTTTGAAAAGAAGTGCCAAAAGGGGTAATGCCCTCACTACCCTCTGTTACTGAACAGTGAAAACCTTGATCTTTTTGGTTATCTGTAATAATTAGATCCTGTATTTAAACCCCCCGAGAGTACTCCCCCCACAGAGACAAAGCAGGACTGTGGATCGTTCATCTGAATTGGATCCATACCTTGTACATTTGAACTAATATTTAAAAAAAAGTGTTTAGTCTTTATTTTTTGATTCCAAAAGGCACGGTGTATAAATCAAGATTGTAATTGTGCGTTTTTACAATAATCCCAACCTTGTTACTGCAAACGGAGGTAAGGGAGCCTCTGTTCTTTTTATCGGGAGTTCGCCTTGTCAGTGGTTTGAGTGTCTGTGGGCTTTAGCTGCCTCCGATGGCATGCTGGTTAACAGGTTCAATTCCTTTGTGTACAATTTTAACGCCATAGGAAACCTGTTTATTTTAACCAGGCTAATGACTGCACTAAAATAGCGCTCAAAGGAATTTTACATAAATGCATTAACTTGAATAAACTAAAACCTGTACAGGCTTTAATAGAGATTTGGTGTACACCAGGGAGAAAACTCATCATATATAGAAGGAGGTTTATGCTAACAGTTTATTATAATGAGAGGACTGTAATTTATTATCATAATTGAGTTTATTATAACAAGGTGTTATAATAAGTACTGTTACTTAAACTGAGATCACCTTTATCATTATAAAGTTTATGTTGCCCATTTATGTTTTGCCAATTCATTTTTTCCCCTCATTTAAACATTTTCTACATTACAACAGTGACTACACTTCAAAAGTACTTCATTGGTTGTAAAACGCTTCGGGACATCCTGAGGTCATGAAAGACGCTATATAATTGCAAGTCTTTCTTTATATATATATATATATATATATATATACACATAAGCGCAAATTTATTTTTGAAATATCAGGTTTAAACCTTACCTTGAACAGACAGCAAGTATAAGGTACACTTCTCGCTCCTGTGAAGCACCTTGGGTCATTTTCCTAAGTTAAAGGCACTATATCAGTGCAAGTTGTTGGTGTCGTTGGGTGGAAAAATGAGCGAATGGCTCAGGTCCCCGGGCCGAGGTACACGGCAGAGTGCCCGCGATCGGCGAACTGCGACAGACTCTGGGCAGAGCCAAGTACTGGCTTCAGTACTGGCATCCGAAACAGATGAGATTGGGGGACGCCGGGAAGATAACGAGGTATGGCCCTGGAATATGGAGTAGCACGATTTAATGGAGGAGGCGCGAGGAAGAAATATGGGCAAGACACAAAGCGTAAAAAAGGAAACTCATTTTTTTGTTGGCGTTCTCTCGGCATGTAGAGCATTTTTAACCTAATCAGCACTCATTACCGGGCAAATAGCCTGTTATTACCGCAGTTGGAAATTTATTTTCATTAAAAGGAAGAGAAATAAAATGCCACCTGGCCGAATTAATAGCAAATCCCTGGTAAATTGCTTTTCTTCTTTTTTTGTATAAATGTACATATTTGTGGCCACAGTGCGGGATCCTGGCTGGCAAAACCCAGCTGGCTTTATGCAAATATATAGTTTCTTCAGAATCTAAATAATGTGCCTTTTGGACAAAAGTACAGATGAGAAATGAATATATCACCGTGTTTCCCTGTAGGAAGAGCGTTGAGGTCTTTTGCAATTAGTTGATGTATTGAGGTTATATTTTCTCACGAAATTTGTTTATAAAAAAAAAAAAATCCTTGGTCTTATTAATTGACTTGGAAACCCCATGTATCAATGCCACTTCAAGCCGGGTCTCACATAAATTACACTCTGCATTTCTCCTCGTAACATTGTGGAGGGGTTTTTTTAAAAAAAAAGACAAAATGCATATTTTTGCGAAGTAAACAAGATCTGTGCTTGCAACTTAAATGGAAAGAGAGAAGGAAGAGAGAGAGAGAGAAAAAAAGATAAGCTCATCACATTTAAATAATAGACTTAAAAAAAGATAATTCAGTCCTATAGGAATGATGGTTAATCTTCAGGAAAGGAACCCATAGTGCAACTAATGACAAAAGCTGGTGTTTGTAATTAAATGGTATTCATCATTCATGGGACAAAACAGCATTTGTTAAGGGGACACTCTTAGAACTGTTTCCATGCAGAGGCAGTTTTACCTCACATTGCTGAATAATATTACTTTCCTGTATTTCTTTTTTAGCATCTATATCCCCATTTTCCTTTTCGTTCAGCCCTTTTCCCTTCCATTCAGCTCCTCTCCATAGAGCCAGCATTCCTCACGAATAGTGTCACAGGGAGTGTGTCCGTGATAATTCCATCTGTTCTGGTGTTTCTAGTCAAATTGCAAACCTGCTCTTTTAGATAAATCCACATTCGGAAATCTGCGCAAACACACTTCCACGTAAATACCAGGGAAAATCTGACCCACCTAACCATTACTTACCGAGACTCTGAGACAGGGTTCTGGGATGGTAGTCCCACAGCTAAAGATAGTCATTATCGTGTTCTCCCCGCCACATGCACATAAAGTGACTCTTTCTATATTTACTATTTCGCTGTTTGGACCTGGTCGCTCATTATCCATTGGATGTAAGCAAGATGATTTCTTTATTTACTATACAGTGATTCTGTATCAGGGACAGAATCAGCTGCACTTATCTCAGGTGATGATTCTGTATCAGGGAAGATTGCAATAATCTAGTGGATGCTTTAGCGTATAAATAACCTGGAAAGAAACCTGATTGTCAAATCTCAAGACATTGCAACTCACATCGGTCATGTCATCTTGGTTCAATTGTTTAACAAAAGACTAGAGTAAAATATATCGTCAAGAATTATTGTCAAACGAAAACATGAATCCTGTTAAATACCCCAAAGTAGCATGATTGATAATTCTGGGCAAAAGTAGAAAGAACTGCTATGCTTTTGTGGTGGCCCATTGCCAGTCATATTGATGTCGTAGCATTCTGGTTCAGGATGTCCTGAATCCCAGTTTCCACTGGGTTTTGCACAGAGGTTCCCACTACAGGCCAATTTTAGCCAATTGTTCTGTTCCCCACCCCACCTTTGACCTGGGGCTGAACAAGACCAGAAGAGCTAAGTTCAGGCCCCAGAAGTGCTCATCACATTTAAATAATAGACTTAAAAAGAAAGTTCAGTCCTATAGGAATGATGGTTAATCTTCAGGAAAGGAACCCTTAGTGCAACTAATGACAAAAGCTGGTGTTTGTAATTAAATGGTATTCATCATTCATGCGACAAAACAGCATCTCCCTGGCTGGGCCTCGTACTGGAAAGTAGAGCAGGAAATAGGAGTGTATCTGCAGGTCTCAAAGGGGAGAGCTGCACTCCTGGCTACCTGCATTGTGGCCTTCTTCCCGCAAAGACCCCCAAGGACCAAAGATTGAACTGGGTGGCAGGGCAAGCAGTCACTCGGGAGCAAGCTACCATCTTCAGGCTGTCCCTGGAACCCTCCATTCTGCGGGGGTCCTGGCACTAGTCACAAACCTGTAATTTTTTCAGGACCCCTGAAAATGGGCAACCAATAGATGGGAGAAAAGTAAACCCCTGTGCTTGCTGACTTACACTGGCTCCCGGTCCACCAAAGTCTCGATTTTAAAATTCTCATCCTTGTTTTCAAATCCCTCCATGGCCTCGCCCCCCTCCCCATCTCTGTAACCTCCTCCAGCGCTCCAACCCCCTCGGGATCTCGGCATCTTCCAATTCTAGCCTCTTACGCATCCCTGACTTCCATCACTCCACCAGTGATGGCCGTGTCTTTAGCTGCCAAGGCTCTACGCTCTGAAATTCCCTCCCTATACCTCTCCGCCTCTCTACCTCTCTCACCTCCTTTAAGTCACTTCTTAAAATCCCTCCATTCAAAGGGAATGGAGTATAAAAGTAGGGAAGTCCTGTTACAACTGTACAGGGCGTTGGTGAGACCACACCTGGAGTACTGCGTACAGTTTTTGGTCTCCTTATTTAAGGAAGGATATACTTGCATTGGAGGCAGTTCAGAGAAGGTTCACGAGGTTGATTCCGGAGATGAAGGGGTTATCTTATGAAGAAAGGTTGAGCAGGTTGGGCCTATACTCATTGGAGTTTAGAAGAATGAGAGGGGATCTTATTGAAACATATAAGATTCTGAAGGGGCTTAACAGGGTAGATGCAGAGAGGATGTTTCCCCTCGTGGCGGAATCTAGAACTAGGGGGCATAATTTCAGAATAAGAGGGCACCCTTTTAAATCGGAAATGAGGAGGAATTTCTTTGGAATTCTCTTCCCCAGAGAGCTGTGGAGGCTGGGTCATTGAATATATTTAAGGTGGAGATAGACAGATTTTTGAACGATAAGGGAGTCAAGGGTTATGGGGAGCGGGCAGGGAAGTGGATATGAGGCCAAGATCAGATCAGCCATGATCTTATTGAATGGCGGAGCAGGCTCGAGGGGCCAAATGACCTACTCCTGCTCCTACGTCTTATGTTCGTATGTTAAAACCTACCTCTTTGACCAAGCTTTTGGTCACCTGTCCTAATACCTCTTTATGTGGCTTGGTGTCAAATTTTGTTTGATGACGCTCCTGTGAAGCGCCTTGGGACTACATTAAAGGCTCTATATAAATGTAGGTGGTTGTTGTTGTTGCTGTTGAAACTGGGAATGGCCCTTCCCACTTCATTTCCACGAGTAGTCAGGTCAGCACTGATTCCAAAAGTGAGCTGAACTCCACCCCCCGTGCACCCCCACCCCCTCCAGGAAACCCCAGAAATCCCGGGGCAGATAAAAGGGCCAGAGGCCTGGCAAAGTGAGTCTCTACTCCTATTTCCTGGCGTTCGTGCCCAGTTCTCTGACGGCAACTGCCAGGAAAATCATCCCTCGTGTATTTTATGTAGTCCCGTATCACATCTCAAAGCGCTTCACAGCCAATGAATTATTTTTGAAGATGGTCTCTGTTATTATGTAGGCAAATGCTGTGGCCAATTTGTTCCACAAACAGCAAATGAGCTGAATGATCAGTTAATGTGCTCTTGGTACGGTTGATTGAGAGAGAAATGCTGGCCAGACCATCAGGCAAGCTCTGCCCCCTACTTCAAACAGTGAATTCAGCACTCCCACAGTACTGCACTGAAATGTCAGTCAGAAGGTTGTGGGCTCAAGTCCCACTCCAGGGACTTGTGCACATAAAGCTAGGCTGACACTCCAGTGCAGTGCTGAGGGAGTGCTGCACTGTCGGGAGGTGCCATCTTTCGGATGAGACGTTCAACCGAGGCCCCGTCTGCTCTCTCAGGTGGATGTAAAAGATCCCAGGGCACTATTTCAAAGAAGAGCAGGGGAGTTATCCCCGGTGTCCTGGCCAATATTTATCCCTCAATCCACATAACAAAAACAGATTATCTGGTCATTATCACATTGCTGTTTGTGGGAGCTTGCTGCGTGCAAATTGGCTGCCGCATTTCCCACATTACAACAGTGACTACACTCAAAGTACTTCATTGGCTGTAAAGCGCTTTGAGACGTCCAGTGGTCGTGAAAGGCGCTATATAAATGCAAGTCTTTCTTTCTTTTCTTTCAGTCGAGGTTATGTGCTTAAATCTGAAGGGTGGGGGCTTGAACCCGTGACCATCTGGCCCAGAAGTGAAGGTGATATCAACTAAGCCAGAATGACACTTAAAGAGAGAGGTGGGAAAACTAGCTGAGGAATGGAAGAGGGAGAAAAAGTGATGACCCACCACATACAAGCATGCTTCCTTGACCAAAAGTGGCACTCATAGTGTCCATGACGATGTCAGTACTCTGGAGCATGCTACCCTCTTCACTGAAGAGCATGGCATTAACTATGAGGAGGTATTGAGATGGGAAGTGGATGTGGGAATAAGTATGTGAGGATGACAGTATAAAGCCCAGTGATATTTCCACTTAGAAGGTGCTGAAACTAAATTGCAGTAAAGGTCACTGGGTGGAGGTAAGGCACCAACTGCCCCTGAACTGGACTGGTTCAATCCCTTCAGATAAATCCAGGTTTATCCTCTTGCTTCCCCCTAGTCCCACGACAGTGGATTTGTTTGAATCAGAGAACATTTCTGTTTACAGAGCTCAACTATCAAAGCTGGTAAGTTTCTGTTACTGCTCACTTACCCAGAATAGAAAGAGATCACGAAGTAAATGGCAGCTCACACGAGCCTTGCTCATTCCATTTTCATTGCTCTTGCAAACTGTCAACCCACTTATAACATTTGACCTTGTATTAAATTACCTCAAATAAATGTTCTGGATTTTGCAGGCAGTTGTGTTTTGTATGATGCCGTGTTTTTAATCTATTTGTTTATGATTGATTTTTTTTGTCAAAGGTTGTCCTTTACATGACACAAGCAACAAGTGAGGAGCCCAGTGATTTATGAAAGGCTAATCCAGCGAGTGATTTAGGGACACATCACGCACCACTAAAGGAACAGTACAAGTGTCCTGATTGTCTTCTGGTTTCCGAAACCTAACTCTGGATGCACAGAGATCACTCCATAATTAATGGCCCTAAAAATACATCTGTATATGTAACAGTTTTTTTTCCTCACAGTTCCTGGTGTGTCCTAGGCCTGGGAAATTCGACTTGTCAATTCAATCTGGATGAGTTACTCCTCAACACTCGTGTGGCTGAAAAGCAACACAACTTTTTTTTTTGTCTGTCAGCTTGCAAATACCATCAAGAGTATTTATCACTCTATCCTTGATCTTCGTTCTGTTTTTGCCCCATCTGCTGTACTTTATCCCTGTTATCCTGCCATCTCTGATTCCTCAATGTATTTTTCCTCCATCTCCAATTCTCAGTGTATTGTCCACCTATCTTGAACCATTCAATAATGTTTGTCCTTCCACCTCTGGTCCTTCAAGGAATTCTCTTCCCATCCCCGATCCTTCCTGCCGTGCCCGATTTTTAGAGTTTCTTGTAGGCTTCCTCAAAACAATTCATTTTTAGAATTTGTTCTCCTTTAGATAGAGTATAGAAACGAGATATGTGTGAGCAAAAAGTTACATTTCAAGGAGCATTGATAAGTCCTACTTGTCAGGCAATAAACGTTACACAGCAATAGCATACTCCATCCAGCAGGGGCTCCAGCAGATGCCGTTCTAACCTGTCCTGCCCCAAAAAACACATGCCTTGATGAATCACAAACTAGCACTGAAAGTAGCTCCTCCAATTCTGGCCTCTTGCGCATCCCCGATTTTAATCGCTCCACTATTGGCGGCCGTGCCTTCAGCTGCCTAGGTCCTAAGCTCTGGAATTCTCTCCCTAAACCTCGCCACCTCTCTACCTCTCTCTCCTCCTCAAAACGTATCTCTTTGACCAAGCTTTCACCTGTCCTAATAACTCCTTATGTGGCTCAGTATCAAATTTTGTTTCATAACATGCCTGTGAAATGCCTTCGGACGTTTTACTACATTATACACATGTAAGTAGTTGTTGTAGCTAATGGCATAGAGAGAGGGGCATGTCGTGTATTATTTTTAAAAATTCTTTTATGGGATGTGGGCATCGCTGGCAAGGCCAGCATTTATTGCCCATCCCCAATTGCCCTTGAGAAGGTGGTGGTGAGCCGCCTTCTTGAACGGCTGCAGTCCGTGTGGTGAAGGTACTCCCACAGTGCTGTTAGGGAGGGAGTTCCATGATTTTGACCCAGTGACGATGATTATGTAAGGCACGTGGAGTATAGAAAATGCTATGTTGAGGTATGCGAGTATGTTATCGCGAGGTAATGGTAAAGAGAGTTTGATCTACCAAGAAATGCATGAGTCGATTAATATAGTAAAGAGTATAGGACAAGTAGTGTTAAAATGAAAGGTGTTATGTTGAGTACAATGTTGTGTCGAGTCTACAGTCAGGAGTGGAGTATAAAAGTGATATAGTATGGGAGAATGAGATAATGAAGTGACGTATAGAGTTTTAACATCAGGAATGTGAAATAGAGAGGGTGATTGGTAGGGTTACCAACTTCAGGGAAGGAGCTGTTATAGACATTACTCATGCCTCCCAACATCTCCTTCTTTTGGATTAGGATCGATTTTTATCTGTTTACACTTCTGTGAAGCGCCTTGGGACCTCGTTCTGCATTAAAAGCATGGTATAAATGTAAGTTGTTGTTGTTGGCACCACTTCCAACCACATAACAAATGCACGGAGTCATTGCCAGGTATTGTAAGGGGTTCGGTCGTCGGTGCTGGTGCGGGGTTAGGCCTTCGTTGCCTAATACTATTGCTTGCTCTGGTCTCCGGCCAGCCTTGTTGCAATAAGCACCTGTGAGTGGTTCGACCCACTCGCCCTTACGGTTCTGACACTGGACTTAGGTGCGAGAGCAGTAATGCAGAGAAAACTCAAATAGACCCGGTTGAACAGTACGAAATGGAAATCTTTATTGCATAGCGTCCAAAATCATGAAGTACATGTCATAGGCACAAATTAACGACAGTACAAGTATACATACATTCATAAAGCTTGGACTAGGGTAATGAGGAACGCACGGCACATCGTAAAAAGGGGAACACATTATATTTTATCCTTAATAAAACCACCCTCCCTTATCAATACCTACACTACATCTAGATTTGTAGGATCGGGAAACATGCTCACCACTCGTGATACTTCGGAGAATTTTAAACGAGGCACTCGGCTTGTTTCGCTGCAGCGCCTGACTGTCACGTGTTGGAAGGGGTCTCTGTACCCCACTTGTTTATCTTCTCTGCTCCGGCTAGC
This sequence comes from Squalus acanthias, assembly GCA_030390025.1. Lineage (NCBI taxonomy): Eukaryota > Metazoa > Chordata > Chondrichthyes > Squaliformes > Squalidae > Squalus > Squalus acanthias. The sequence goes on along the minus strand of CM059435.1, from coordinate 12,728,597 downwards.
AGGCTGGGCTCCCCGTTGTCATGAAGAACTCGACAGTGCTCGGGCCCGGCTGTAGAACTCAAAGAAAAGTCTTTCTGGACCGACACCAGTTACCGGTAAAATTCAAAGAAGAGTCTTCCTGTATCGACACCGGTTGTCGATAGAATTCGAAAGAGAGTCTTCCACTGGTTCGGGCAGCAACCTGATAGAGTTCAAAAATGGTCTTTATATTTACGGGCGCGGTCGGGGTTTACTGACCGCGGCGGCACGTGGATTCTTCTTCTTCTCTTCTCATCTCGTCTCGTCTCGTCTCCTCGGGCCTTCGGGTCCAAAACACCATTTACCGATGCTCGGGATGGTGCACCCGGTCACTGGCCTTCGTCGGGGCGGCTCGTTCTGCTTGAGCTCCACCCAACATTCGAGTAACCGTCCAGCACGGCTAGAGTCCAGAGGCAACAGATGGCTGCTCATCCAGCAGAATTCAGCCTGAGTCAAGAGTCCGCAGATATAAGAGACCGATGGACATTTGTTGTCTATAGTTATAGTGCTGGGTTCCCTTATCTCCCGCCCAAATCTTAATGTTTTTCCTTTGTGAAAACTTGGCGTTCAAAACTCCCAGTATGGGGTGATTCTTGTCTGTAATGGGTTTCGGTAGCACCTGAGACTGGCCAACTACCCGTTAATGTTTTCCCCATTGTGGAACCGGCTAGGAGCCTCCCTGGCTGGGTTTTGGGGGCCTCCGAATACTTGTGTAAGCACCCGAGAATGGCTCTCTCATTGTAAAGCCGTGGGGGAATTTGCGTATTGATGTATCTGGCTGGGCCTTCGATTGCCCAGTACAATGGTCCTTACTTGTGCATGGAAAACGATTCCAGCACTTATATCTTTTGCTATTGTGTCGAATGCAAACAGGTTGCATCCTGTCTTTATCAGTGTATGCTGAGTATTATCCAATCTTATGCTGAAATGTATATTCGAACGCCATCTTGTCTGCCCACTGAAAATTCTGGAAGCTTCTGCCACGAGGCGCGGCGGCCATTTTACAGGCTTCTGTGTCCTATTTAATCATGACAGCATTTTGTTTAAATAAAACTGATGAAACGAATCTGCTTTATCTCGTTATTTCGAATCGCGATAATTGCGAATTTTACAGTATTCATGTTACACTCTGTTCTACAACGGTGGGTGTTGACTTGCCATTGTAGTGCCATGTTCGACTAACTCCAAATCCAACTATATATCAATTAAAATGGACAGCCGAATGGGCAGTAAGCTGGGGTACTGTGCCAAAAAAAGTCAAGATAGAGGTTCACCTCCATGATATTTCCCTGGGCACAAAAATCTTGATCAAACCAGGGCCACGTTCAGTAGATAGTGAGGGAAAGCAAATCAGCACCACCCTAGGTGGCCTTGAGCATCTTCCAATGGCCTGTAAAGCAGTGGCCTGGGAGCATGTTACTAGGGTTGTACTCTCAACACAAAAATGTTGCATGGAGGGTACCCTTCATGGTTTCAAACACCTCTATCAAATTTCCTCTTAGCCTTCTCTGCTCTAAGGAGAACAACCACAGCTTCTCCAATCTATCCACATAACTGTTATCCCTCATCCCTGGAACCATTCTAGTAAATCTCTTCTGCACCCTCTCCAAAGCCTTCACATCCTTCCTAAAGTGTGGTGCCCAGAATTGGACACAATACTCCAGCTGGGGCCGAACTAGTGTTTGATATAGGTTTAGCATAACTTCCTGGCTTTTGTACTCTATAGGGGAAAAATTTGTCCCCTTAGCACCTCCCATTAGCACCAGCAGATGGCACTAATGGGGAGCTAGAGCAGTATCACCAGGGCGAGGTGAATCCCGCCCCCCTGTAACACTGCCGGTAAGAGTTATTGCTGGGAGCGTCAACACCAGGTGAATCATGACATCAGTGAGCGTGCAATGCTCACTGACCGCCCGATCTGCGAAATTGATTGTCACCACCTACCTTAGCGCCTGGAGTAAACACCGACTGGGAGAGCTGGCCTGAAGCAGCAGGAAACTGGCTCCATGGACGTTATTTAAAGGGATCATCAGTATTGACTCACAGCTGTCAGGTTAGTGCAGTGTCCTGCCACCTTCAAAGGTTTGTGCCCAAGCTTGTGGGGCGCGGTTTCCCTCCTGATGCCACTTCTTTTGAGCCGGGGCTGCGGGCCGTGCCTCATGCACCTTTCCCTTAAGGGGACGCGCTCCCGTGCTCCTAGTGTTACGATACCCTATCGTGAGTCGATTTAGGACCGACTCCTCTGTTGTGGCGGGGTTAGTGGGATCAAACCACGCTTTGGCCTGCTCCCTGACGGCTGGCAAACTGTTGGCTACTAAACACCTGAGCCAATGAGTTAAACCGGCACCGTCCAGGCGGTGGCACGCTGGCGCACCTGGGCAGCTACGCTGGTATACTGGCCACAGGCTGTCGGCGAAAACCTTCGGGGGTTCTCCCTCCATCTGTACGGTCTGACCCAATCTAACGAACGGACCTTCGTCATCCGCCCCTAACACTTCTAGGACCTCGTCCCGTAACTCCCCATAGGTTTTGTTCCCCCTCTTGCTCTCGTCTGAGAGACACTGAAGGATCGAGCTATCTAACGAGAACAGCAACATTTTAGTCTTCTCCGCATCGTCGCAGCCATTAATTGCTGCGGTCTGTTCTACCTCCCTGAAGTGTACGGAAGGGTCGTCTGACTCAGACAGCTTCCGTACATGACTAATCATTGCTCTCAGCTGGTGTGAGCTGTGAGGCAACACAAGCTGGTTCAGGACATCCCCGTCCTCCCCATTGGCTCCGTTCGGGCCCCTCTTGTGACCTGTGAGCGGACACATCGGTCCCGGCTTCGACACCACCTCTGGGGATTGTCCTACCTTGTGGACCTCCTCTTCTATTTCCACCACTTCCTCCCTTACCCAGGTTGCCGAATAGCTGGGTGGCGCGGAGGGCACAGTGGCAAATACCTCCTCTGCTTTGTCTGGTAGGGATTTTGGGAATTCCCTACCCACCCGCGGCTGACGGGCTGATGAGGCACACCATGCCGTTTGCCTTATTCAGGGCCTCTCTTAGGCTCCCTATCTCCTTCTGGCAAACACTGTGGTCGGCTCCCTAATGCTTATCTTCGAGGGCCATCTTATATGCCGCCCTAACTCCCTTCAAGCTTTCTTCTTGGGCCTTTATCTGGTTAGCTAGGCGGGCACACCGTTCTCTAATCCTACCCTCGTTTAATTTCGCTTCCGTGACCTGACACTCTAGGTAATCTATTTTAGCCTCATGGTGGTTGGCTACTATCTGGCGTTCCTGATGTAACGCATTCAAGGCTGCGATGAGTTTCTGTCCTCCCGTGATCTTTTCCTCCATCTCAACCTCCAATTCCCTGATCTGAGCTGCCTGTGCTACAATGACCTGGTCCGAAAGTTGGACTTGCTTCTTGTAACACATCAGCCAGACCGCTTTCTCCACCGACTTCTTATGCTCTTTACTGCCTGTCCATTTGATGGCTGCGTCTAGCGGACGCTTATCCATCAGCAGGTCACTTATCCAACTTTTGGTTAAGTTAACCTTCCCAAATACATAGTCGGCTATCCTCTCATCCATCACATTTCGCCCATTCACACCAGGGTCTAAAACATTACTCTCTCGCTGCCAGTGTCCCTTCGTGGTCGCCATTTTCTGTAAGGGGTTCGGTCGTCGGTGCTGGTACGGGGTTAGGCCTTCGTTGCCTAATACTGTTGCTTGCTCTGGTCTCCGGCCAGCCTTGTTGCAATAAGCACCTGTGAGTGGTTCGACCCACTTGCCCTTACGGTTCTGACACTGGACTTAGGTGCGAGAGCAGTAATGCAGAGAAAACTCAAATAGACCCGGTTGAACAGTACGAAATGGAAATCTTTATTGCATAGCGTCCAAAATCATGAAGTACATGTCATAGGCACAAATTAACGACAGTACAAGTATACATACATTCATAAAGCTTGGTCTAGGGTAATGAGGAACGCACAGCACATCGTAAAAAGGGGAACACATTATATTTTATCCTTAATAAAACCACCCTCCCCTATCAATACCTACACTACATCTAGATTTGTAGGATCGGGAAACATGCTCACCACTCGTGATACTTCGGAGAATTTTAAACGAGGCACTCGGCTTGTTTCGCTGCAGCGCCTGACTGTCACGTGTTGGAAGGGGTCTCTGTACCCCACTTGTTTATCTTCTCTGCTCCGGCTAGCAGGCTGGGCTCCCCGTTGTCATGAAGAACTCGACAGTGCTCGGGCCCGGCTGTAGAACTCAAAGAAAAGTCTTTCTGGACCGACACCAGTTACCGGTAAAATTCAAAGAAGAGTCTTCCTGTATCGACACCGGTTGTCGATAGAATTCGAAAGAGAGTCTTCCACTGGTTCGGGCAGCAACCTGATAGAGTTCAAAAATGGTCTTTATATTTACGGGCGCTGTCGGGGTTTACTGACCGCGGCGGCACGTGGATTCTTCTTCTTCTCTTCTCATCTCGTCTCGTCTCCTCGGGCCTTCGGGTCCAAAACACCGTTTACCGACGCTCGGGATGGTGCACCCGGTCACTGGCCTTCGTCGCGGCGGCTCGTTCTGCTTGAGCTCCACCCAACATTCGAGTAACCGTCCAGCACGGCTAGAGTCCAGAGGCAACAGATGGCTGCTCATCCAGCAGAATTCAGCCTGAGTCAAGAGTCCGCAGAGATAAGAGATCGATGGACATTTGTTGTCTATAGTTAGAGTGCTGGGTTCCCTTATCTCCCGCCCAAATCTTAATGTTTTTCCTTTGTGAAAACTTGGCGCTCAAAACTCCCAGTATGGGGTGATTCTTGTCTGTAATGGGTTTCGGTAGCACCTGAGACTGGCCAACTACCCGTTAATGTTTTCCCCATTGTGGAACCGGCTAGGAGCCTCCCTGGCTGGATTTTGGGGGCCTCCGAATACTTGTGTAAGCACCCGAGAATGGCTCTCTCATTGTAAAGCCGTGGGGGAATTTGCGTATTGATGTATCTGGATGGGCCTTCGATTGCCCAGTACAATGGTCCTTACTTGTGCATGGAAAACGATTCCAGCACTTATATCTTTTGCTATTGTGTCGAATGCAAACAGGTTGCATCCTGTCTTTATCAGTGTATGCTGAGTATTATCCAATCTTATGCTGAAATGTATATTCGAACGCCATCTTGTCTGCCCACTGAAAATTCTGGAAGCTTCTGCCACGAGGCGCGGCAGCCATTTTACAGGCTTCTGTGTCCTGTTTAATCATGACAGCATTTTGTTTAAATAAAACTGATGAAACGAATCTGCTTTATCTCGTTATTTCGAATCGCGATAATTGCGAATTTTACAGTATTCGTGTTACACTCTGTTCTACAACGGTGGGTGTTGACTTGCCATTGTAGTGCCATGTTCGTCTAACTCCAAATCCAACTATATATCAATTAAAATGGCATAGATATATGGTCATGATGCGGAGATGCCGGTGTTGGACTGGGGTGGACAAAATTGAGAGGTCGCACAACACCAGGTTATAGTCCAACAGTTTTATTTGAAATCACAAGCTTTCGGAGCTTACTACTCCTTCGTCGGGTGAAGTAAAGAGATACAGAATCGCCAAAGCATATATAGATAGAGAACAATGCATGTGTACCTTACAATTGCAGACAACTAAATTAAATCATCCTGACTGTTTATCTGCCGAGGTGTGATAAAGTTAATCAGGTCAGCCAAGAAGGTACCACATCAAAGACATAGCAAGATACAACTGAGACAATGAGGTGGAGTCGCAGGGGGTCTAACGTGTCAAAAGCTGCCGTCTGTATGTAAAATGATAAGCTTTAAAATTTTTACTTTTTTACTGGGAATCACATCTGTGAACAAGCCAACGACGACTCGAGTCTGGATCACGTCATGTATCGTGACATAAACCCAAGATCCCGGTTGAGACCGTCTTCATGAGTGCGGAACTTGGCTATCAGTTTCTGCTCGATGATTTTGCGTTGTCGTGTGTTCCTCAGGTCGCCTTGGAGAACGCTTACCCGCAGATCCGAGGCTGAATGTCCTTGACTGCTGAAGTGTTCCCCGACTGGGAGGTAACAATCCTGCCTGGCGATTGTTGCGCGGTGCTCGTTCATACGTTGTCTCAGTGTCTGCATGGTCTCGCCGATGTACCATGCCGCGGTGCATTCTTTCCTGCAACGTATGAGGTAGACAACGTTGGCCGAGTCACATGAGTATGTACCATGTACCTGGTGGGTAGTGTCCTCACGTGTGATACAACCAACAGGGTACCCTACGTCGTCCAGTACTTCCCCGGAGCGGAGAAACTACGCCATGTTCTTCGCAGCCTTCAACATGTCATCGATGACGACAAACACCTCGCTAAGGCCATCCCCACGCCTCCACTACTTGCCTTCAAACAGCCGCCTAACCTCAGAAGTACCATCGTTCGCAGCAAATTACCCAGCTTTCAGGATAACAGCGACCACGACACCACACAAACCTGCCACGGCAAACTCTGCAAGACATGCCAGATCATCAACACAGATACCACCATCACACGTGAGGACACTACCCACCAGGTACATGGTACATACTCATGTGACTCGGCCAACGTTGTCTACCTCATACATTGCAGGAAAGAATGCACCGCGGCATGGTACATCGGCGAGACCATGCAGACACTGAGACAACGTATGAACGAGCACCGCGCAACAATCGCCAGGCAGGATTGTTACCTCCCAGTCGGGGAACACTTCAGCAGTCAAGGACATTCAGTCTCGGATCTGCGGGTAAGCGTTCTCCAAGGCGACCTGAGGAACACACGACAACGCAAAATCATCGAGCAGAAACTGATAGCCAAGTTCCGCACTCATGAAGACGGTCTCAAACGGGATCTTGGGTTTATGTCACGATACATGACGTGATCCGGACTCGAGTCATCATTGGCTTGTTCACAGATGTGATTCCCAGTAAAAAAGTAAAAATTTTAAAGCTTATCGTTTTACATACAGACGGCAGCTTTTGACACGTTAGACCCCCTGCGACTCCACCTCATTGTCTCAGTTGTATCTTGCTATGTCTTTGATGTGGTACCTTCCTGGCTGACCTGATTAACTTTATCACACCTCGGCAGATAAACAGTCAGGATGATTTAATTTAGTTGTCTGCAATTGTAAGGTACACATGCATTGTTCTCTATCTATATATGCTTTGGTGATTCTGTATCTCTTTACTTCACCCGACGAAGGAGTAGAAAGCTCCAAAAGCTTGTGATTTCAAATAAAACTGTTGGACTATAACCTGGTGTTGTGCGACCTCTCAATAGATATATGGGACAGCCGAATGGGCAGTAAGCTGGGGTACTGTGCCAAAAAAAGTCAAGATAGCGGTTCACCTCCATGATATTTCCCTGGGCACAAAAATCTTGATCAAACCAGGGCCATGTTCAGTAGATAGTGAGGGAAAGCAAATCAGCACCACCCTAGGTGGCCTTGAGCATCTTCCAATGGCCTGTAAAGCAGTGGCCTGGGAGCATGTTACTATGGTTGTACTATCAACACAAAAATGTTGCATGGAGGGTACCCTTCATGGTTTCAAACACCTCTATCAAATTTCCTCTTAGCCTTCTCTGCTCTAAGGAGAACAACCACAGCTTCTCCAATCTATCCACATAACTGTTATCCCTCATCCCTGGAACCATTCTAGTAAATCTCTTCTGCACCCTCTCCAAAGCCTTCACGTCCTTCCTAAAGTGTGGTGCCCAGAATTGGACACAATACTCCAGCTGGGGCCGAACTAGTGTTTTATATAGGTTTAGCATAACTTCCTGGCTTTTGTACTCTATAGGGGAAAAATTTGTCCCCTTAGCACCTCCCATTAGCACCAGCAGATGGCACTAATGGGGAGCTAGAGCAGTATCGCCAGGGCGAGGCGAATCCCGCCCCCCTGTAACACTGCCGGTAAGAGTTATTGCCGGGAGCGTCAACACCAGGTGGATCATGACATCAGTGAGCGTGCAATGCTCACTGACCGCCCGATCTGCGAAATTGATTGTCACCACCTACCTTAGCGCCTGGAGTAAACACCGACTGGGAGAGCTGGCCTGAAGCAGCAGGAAGCTGGCTCCAGGGACGTTATTTAAAGGGATCATCAGTATTGACTCGCAGCTGTCAGGTTAGTGCAGTGTCCTGCCACCTTCAAAGGTTTGTGCCCAAGCACCCTTGGGTCTGTCTGTTCTTGCACCCCCTTTAAAATTGCACTATTTAGTATGTATTGTCTCTCCTCATTCTTCCTACCAAAATGTATCACTGCTCACTTCTCTGCATTGAATTTCATCTGCCATGTGTCCGCCCATTCCACCAGCCTGTCTATGTTCTGTTGAAGTCTATTACTATCTTCTTCACTGTTTACTATGCTTCCAAGTTTCGTGTCATCTGCAAATTTCGAAATTGTGCCCTGTACCCCCAAGTCAAAGTCATTAATGTATATCAAAAACAGCAGTGGTCCTAGCACTGAACCTTGGGGAATGCCACTGTATACCTCCCTGCAGTCCGAAAAACAGCCATTCACCACAACTCTGTTTTCTATCCCTTAGCCAATTTTGTATCCATGCTGCTTCTGCCCCTTTTATCCCATGGGTTTCAATTTTGTTAACAAACCTAGTATGTGGTACTTTCTCTAACGCCTTTTGAAAGTCCATATACACAACATCAACTGCACTGCCCTCATCCACCCTCTCTGTTACCTCATCAAAAAACTCAATCAAGTTAGTTAAACACAATTTGCCCTTAACAAATCCGTGCTGGCTCTCTTTTATTAGTCCATGCTTGTCCAAGTGGCTGTTCATTTTCTCCCAGATTATTGTTCGTAAAAGCTTCCCTACCACCGATGTTAAACTGATGAAAAATAAAATTAAAAAATCAATATAAAATAGACAAACCAGCTGGGGGGGGTGGGGCCATTTTGGTACAGTTAAGTATGGTTTAGTTTGGTTCAGTCTAGCACAAACACACACTGTTCAGCTGTACCATAGCACATGTGTATATTTTACCTCAAAAAAGTCTACGTCAAAAAGTCTACGTCTAACATGAAGGGCTGCATTCAGTTAGACCTCTACACTTGCGTTGAGATTTCACATTCTGGTCGATCGATATTCTTTCGATGCAATTTCCACATATGCTGCGAAAGGAGTTGGCTCGTTCGGAATCCATTTTAAAAAATGCCCAGCCTATCTGGCAAAATGAGGCTGGTGGCAACTTGAGAGCACAGATATGTGTATTTGGAAGGGGATATTTATATCAATAAAAGAACAAATTGAAAGCATTGAGCTCTTGGGAACGAGCTGTTGAATCCTAAAGGCAATCGTAAGTTCTAAAATAACGGTGTGTTCCTAAACATATCAAGCCAACGTCACATCGCCGTAGCATGGGATTACATAGGATATACGGCACAGAAACAGGCCATTCGGCCCAACCAGTCCATGCCGGCATTTATGCTCCACTCGAGCCTCCTCCTGTCTTTCCTCATCTAACTCTATCCGCATAACCCTCTGTTCCCCTCTCCCTCATATGCTTGTCTAGCCTCCCCTTAAATGCATCTGTGCTATTCGCTTCAACCACTCCCTGTGGTAGCGAGTTCCACATTCTCACCACACTCTGGGCAAAGAAGTTTCTTCTGAATTCTCTATTGGATTTCTTGGTGACTATCTTATATTGATGGCCTCTAGTTATGCTCCTCCCCACAAGTGGAAACACTCTCTCTGTATCCACTCTACCAAAATGTTTCATAATTTTAAAGCCCTCTATTAGGTCACCCCTCAGCCTTCTTTTTTCAAGAGAAAAGAGACCCAGCCTGTTCGTCCTTTCCTGTAACGCCAATCTCTCACAGGCTGCCTTCATAGTGACACTTTCCCAAAGATGACGTTGTGGAGATGACTTACAGCTTTTCATGAGGCGTCCTGCACTGAGCACTCTAAAAGATGTCCAGCACAGGAGAGTTAACGATGGTTCCTTGGGTAAAAAGATGATTTCATATTTTCATCTGTTACAAGATCAAGGAAAAGAATTGCATAACTAATTGATTAATTTCTCTTGTTCAATATATCGTTTTTATGATTATTTCGTCAGTTTCGAGCACCGTGATTAACTATGAAAAAGCACCCTATTGCTGCAAAATATTTGGACGCAGATACGCACCATTTGTGATCGATGAGTGTTGCCGGTGGGTCAGTGCTACAGCAAGGAGAGCCGCTTGCATCTCCCCTGTAACAAGGATCCAATGAATACTCTCTATTGCCACATTTCATTTATCATAAACAAGCACTTTGCAAATGTTAGCAGTTTTCTCAGATCTTAAAATGGATTTTGAAGCTTTAAAATCAAGATTATTTCACTGTGTGCGCTTCTAAATTACATTAGGATAGCAGGACGCAAACTTTCTTTCTTAATGGCTGCACGGTTACATTTATTATCTTTCATTTAATTGTACACCCATCAATACCATTTGTTAATTATTGTCTTTTAGCTCCGTTGAGACTCCCACCCCCCACACTCCTGTAACACGTGACATTTCCCCACTGAGATATCAGGAGGCCTGGCTATCTCTCGCCAATCTGTAACTTAGTTGTGAAGATTTGCCCGCCAGTGATTTTTTTTTTAAATTTTGGTTCCCATCCCCGGTTGGTAAGCACCTCTCCAGCCTCCCATTTGACGAGCAACTTGGCCGAGATTAGGAACTTTTAGCATGGGAAGTCACCTAGGAGTGCGCCTATGTCCTAGCGCTCGATGGCACATTTATCGGGAGAGGTGAGTTGGCACTTCCCTGTTGATGCCCATTTTGTATTTGTTAACGGAATATATTGTCCCATAGATTAATTTCCCTTCTCTGCTCCCTTTGAACGAAGACATCGAACCATTCTGGATTTGTGTTGAAAAAGGGTGTTTCAAACCATGGAGGAGAGGGCCTGATGGTCAGGGGTCCTTTTGAAGAGGACATCTGGACATTAGGATTCCCTTTTAAAGGAGGGGGCCTCATCTTCAGAGCCCCTTCAAAGAGATTATCACCATTAAAACTGAATCTGGCCATCATTTGTGACTTAATAAAACACAGTGTTTTAAGGTTAGCTGGAGCATCCTTTTGTTTAGTTTTGTTAATCTTTTAAAATTATTTTTGTAGAGGAGATTACTGATGACCTCAAGAGAGGAACTGACTGTGAGGGACCTGCCTGAATGGTGAGCTGAATTAACACCAGCAGTTCATTCAAGTAGCTTAGGCAACGCTAGGGTGCATGCTCATTTTGTTGAATCGCACTTTCAGTGAAGAGATAATGTGGAGAAGGGAAGTATTTATAAAAATAAATATAGTGTATTAAGGGAAAAATCAGTTGATCACAGCGAATTAAAAATGGTAACTGTCGTAAAAGAAAGCTTTGGTTCGAAGTCATGAGGGGAAAGCAAAACATTAGGAAATCTCATCTCATCTCTTTCTTAAAATATTAGGTAAAGTAATCTATGTAACTGTCTGGAGAGTGTTCCAGTACTTAGCTTTTATTCCCCTTTCTCTCTGGAAGTTGACTTGAGAAAGTGTTAAGATTTGCAGAGAATTTGAATTCTCTCTTCCACACCTCCCCTGCCCAATTTCCAGTCGTCTCCCCACCCAGACAATCCAAGTGAATCTCTCTCTCCTCACCATGCTGGAACACTTTTCTCTAGAAAAGAGAAGGCTGAGGGGTGACCTGATAGAGGTCTTTGAGATTGTGAAGGGGTTTGATAGGGTAGGCGTAGAGAAGATGTTTCCACTTGTGGGGGAATCCAAAACTAGGGACCATAAATATCAGATAGTCAATACTAAATCCAATAGGGAATTCAGGGGAAACTTCTTTACCCGGAGAGTGGTTAGAATGTGGAACTCGCTACCACAGGGAGTCGTTGAGTCGGCATTTAAGGGGAAGCTAGATAAGAACACGAGGGAGAAAGAAATAGAAGGTAATGCTGATTAAATAGGGTGGTAAAAGACTTGTGTGGAGCATAAACGCCGGCATAGACCAATTGGGCCAAATGGCATGTTCCTGTGCTGTATATTCTACGTAATTCTATGTGATTACTCCCAAGGTAGAAGCTGAATGTGAATGCTCATTGAGAACGGGGTTTGTAAACTGCCTCCCTGTCAAAAAGCCAACAATGTTTCACATCAATAAATGGATCCTCATAAATGAAAATAGTGAGACATATACACTCATTTGCGTGCAAAGGGTAGTAGGATTTGGGACTCTCATCCTCAAAAGGCTGTGGATGCTGGGACAATTGGAGCTTTCAAGACTGAGGTAGACAGATATTTTCTTAGGTAAGGGTATCAAGGCATGTGGGGCAAAGGCGTGAAAATGGATTTGAGGTGCAGATCAGCCACGATCTAATTGAATGGAGGAGCAGGCTCGAGGGGCTGAATGGCCTATTCCTCTTCCTAATGCTACTATGTTACAGTAAATGAATAATTAGCAGGGAGGTCATGAAAGCAAATACAGAATTTTCCCACACCAAATCTTCATTCGGGGGAAATAAACATCTGCTTGTGGCGGCATGCAGGCATTTGTGGAGAAGTTAACTGCAAAGTCCATCTTGCAGTACAGTTGCAGTCCGACACAGTGATACACAATGACACAGTTGCTCAAAAATTCTCTGGGTTGCTTATTTAGACCATGAGGCTGCTTAAATAGCAAGTGGAATTCGGGCTATGACATCTGTCTCTGTCTTGCAGGATATACGCTGCCCTGAGAGGCAGTGGTAGCAGTTTCCAGTTCGATGTTCTGAATAGTTTCATGTTATACACACCATGGATCAGGTCAACTGGACAAAACCGACAGGCAGCTATACTTCATCCCAGACCGATATATTAACTAGTTCTGACAGAGCATGTGCCTTTCCCATTCCTTACCAGCTGCTCTGATACAAACACATTATTCATGATGTACCAATTCTATAGCCACATTCTCCTTTCCAAACTCCAATTCGCTCTCTTAAAAATGTTTGCCATTATGTGACATTTACACCACAAACTAATAGCTTGGATAATGTTTGAGCGCATGCAAAAATTGCGCTATTTAAATGTCATCGAAATTACAACATGGAAACAGGCCGTTCGGCCCAATCAGTTCATGCTGGTGTTAATCCGCCACACGAGCAGTAGTCCTAATCCCATGTGCCCGCCCGGTCCCCATGACCCTTTATCCCCCTTTCCTCCAACCTCTAACCTATGCTGAAATGTTGGAATGGTCTCTGCTTCAATCAAAACCAGTAGTACATTCCACAGCCACACAAGCCTCTGTGTAAAAATGTTCTGCTCTCTGTCTTAAATCTCTTGCGTTTCATCTAATCTCTATCTCCTCTTGTTCTAGACCCATCAACTACTGGAAACAGTTTAACAAATCAACCCCGTGATCTCCTCTCTTCTAAAGAAAACATGTACAAACGTCAATAAAAAAGCAAAATACTGCGGATGCTGGAAATCTGAAATAAAAACAAAAAATGCTGGAAATACTCAGCAGGTCAGGTAGCATCTGTAGAGAGAGAAACAGAGTTAACGTTTCAGGTCAATGACCCTTCGTCAGAACTGGAAAAAGCTGGAGATGTAACAGGTTTTTAAGCAAGTGTAGGGGCAGGGAAAGGGGGAGGGGAGGAAAGAACAAAAGGGAAGGTCTGTGATAGGATGAAAGGCAGGAGAGATTAAGAGACATTAAGAGAGATTAAGAGAGGGTGCAAGGCAAAAGGAGATGGTAATGGGACAAGTTATGAAACAAAAGATGGCTCTAGATGAAGTGTAAATGGCACTGGCAGAATGAAAGACAGCTGCCATAATCTCTCCTGCCTTCCATCCTATCACAGACCTTCCCTTTTGTTCTTTCCTTCCCTCCCCCCTTTTCCTGCCCCTACACTTGCTTAAAAACCTGTCCCATCTCCAGCTTTTTCCAGTTCTGACAAAGGGTCATCGAGCTGAAACGTTAACTCTGTTTCTCTCTCCACAGATGCTGCCTGGCCTGCTGAGTATTTCCAGCATTTTCTGTTTTTATATACAAACGTCTACCAGCTTGTTGCCATAGAGATGTAAAACTGCGGTTCTTGGGGCCACAACTTCACAGCAATAAAAGCTCCAACCACAGTTCTGATGAAAGGTCACCGACCTGAAAAGTTGGCCTTGTTTTTGATGGTGGGGGGGGGGGGGTGGGGGGGGGTGCGGGGCGGTGGGAGGAGCGGTGAGAAGGGGGGGGGGAGTCTTGGTGGGACCGTACACAGTGGACCTTGGCCCTGGTATCTGAATAAAAAAGATTGTGCTGTTTCTGAGAAGTATTTTAGGGGGATGAGCAATAAAATCAACAGTAGCTTAATTAATAGTTCTAAATGTCTACTAGGTGTTGACAACAACAACTTGTGTTTATATAGCGCCTTTAACATAGTAGAATTTCCCACAGTGCTGCACAGCAACTTCATCAGGTAAAATTTGACACTGAGCCACATGAGATACTAGAACAGAAGCTCGGTCAAAGAGGTAGGTTTTAAGGAGTGTCTTAAAGGATGAAAGAGCGGCGGAGAGGTTTAGGGAAAGAATTCCAGAGATTAGGGCCTAGACAGCTGAAGGCACGCCCACCAATGGCGGAGTGAAGGAAATCGGGAATGCACAAGAGGCCAGAATTGGAGGAACGCAGAGTTCTCGGAGGGTTAGAGGGCTGGAGGAGGTTACAGAGAGAAGGAGAGTGAGGCCATGGAGGGATTTGAACACAAGAACACAAGTTAACAATCCATGACTACCACCACAGTGAATTAAAAAAAAAGTAAAATTCACTATCAAACGGCGAGATGGAACGAAAAATACCTGGGTGTTCAACTTTCAATCGCAAATTACAGGGTTACGGATGGGTAGTATTTAGTCCAGTTTAAACTCACCTTTCACACCACCATAGCATTATAGAAGTGCTCACAAAAGGACACTTTTTTTAAAATCACTTATGCAGTAGCAGCTGCACAGAGGTGGAGGAGGAGGAATTGCCAATGTTCACGGCCCCAAGGATTTTCTTTGCTCTAATTGACTGGAAATGCCTGAGGCTTTTTTTGGGGCTCAGCAGACTCCTCCCGAATGAAAGTTTTTAACAAATGCAAAGTGTGTGAATATATCACTGTCATTCCTTCCATGTTGCTAGCTGCCCAAAACACATTACGCAGATTAATTAGGCATCAAAACAAGGGCACCAAATCTATAATAAAAACAGAAAATACTTGGAAATACTCAGCAGATCAGGCAGCATCTGCGGAGAGAGAAACAGAGTTAACGTTTCAGGTTGAAGACCCTTCGTCAGAACTGGAAAAAGTTGGAGATGGAACAGGTTTTTAAGCAAGTGTAGGGGCAGGGGGAGGGGAGGAAAGAACAAAAGGGAAGGTCTGTGATAGGATGGAAGGCAGGAGAGATTAAGAGACAAAAGGGATGATGGTGCAAGGCAAAAAGAGATGATAATGGGACAAGTTAAGAAACAAAAGATGACTAGATGAGGTGTGAATGGCAACAGCAGGATGATCAATAGCTGCCATGTGAGAGAGAGAAAAAAAAGTGAAAAAAAGATAGGGGCAGAGGTTATGATCTGAAATTGTTAAACTTGATGTTGAGTCCAGAAGGCTGTAAAGTGCCTAATCGAAACATGAGGTGCTGTTCCTCGAGCTTACGTTGAGCTTCATTGGAACAGTGTAAGAGGCCGAGGACGGAGAGGTCAGAGTGGGAGTGGAGCGGAGAATTAAAGTGACAGGCGACCAGAAGCTCGGGGTCACCTTTACAGACTGAACTGAGGTGTTCCGGAAAGCAGTCACCCAATCTGCGTTTGGTCTCCCCAGTGTAGAGGAGACCGTATCGTGAGCAGCGAATACAGTATACTAAATTGCAAGAAGTACAAGCAAATCGCTGTTTCACCTGGAAGGAGTGTTTGGGGCCCTGGACAATGGGAAGGGAGGAGGTAGAAGGGCAGGTGTTGCATCTCCTGTGCTTGCACGGGAAGGTGTCGGGCGAAGGGGAAGGGGTGTTGGGGGTGATAGAGGAGTGGACCAGGGTGTCGCGGAGGGAGCAGTCCCTTCAGAATGCTGAAAGGGGAGGTGAGGGGAAGAGAAGTTTGGTGGTGGGATCACGCTGGAGGTGGCAGAAATGGCGGAGGATGATCCTTTGAATGTGGAGGCTGGTGGGGTGAAAGGTGAGGACAAGGGAAACCCTCGTGGTTCTGGGAGGGAGGGGAAGGGATAAGAGCAGAAGTGCGGTCAAGGGCCATGTCAACCACGGTAGGGGGGAATCCTCGGTTGAGGAAAAAGGAAGACATGTCGGAAGCACTAGTATGGAAGGTGGCATCATCAGAGCAGATGCGGCGGAGACGGAGAAACTGGGAGAATGGAATAGAGTCCTTACAGGACGCGGGATGGGAGGAAGTGTAATCCAGGTAGCTGTGGGAGTCAGTGGGCATATAGTGAATGTTCGTCAATAGCCTAGCCCCAGAGATGGAGACAGAGAAGTCGAGGAAGGGAAGGGAAGAGTCGGATATGGACCATGTGAAGGTGAGGGAAGGGTGGAAATTGGAAGCAAAGTGAATGAAATTTTCTAGTTCAGGGTGAGAGCAGGAAACAGCACCGATACAGTCATCAATGTACCGGAAAAAGAGGTGAGGGAGGGGACCGGAGTAGGACTGGAACAAATAATGTTCCACATATCCCACGAAAAGGCAGGCATAGCTAGGACCCATGCGAGTCCCCATAGCAACACCTTTAATTTGGAGGAAGTGAGTGGAGTCAAAGGAGAAGTTGTTCAATGTGAGAACAAGTTCAGCCAGGCAGAGGAGGGTGGTGGTGGAAGGGGACTGGTTGGGCCTCTGTTCAAGGAAGAAGTGGATTTGGTACTGGGTAATGAACCGGGCCAAGTGTTTGATTTGTATGTGGGAGAGCACTTTGGAGATAGCGACCACAATTCGGTGACTTTCACTATTGCAATGGAGAGGGATAGGGCCATACGGCAGGGCAGGGTTTATAATTGGGGGAGGGGTAATTATGATGCGATTAGGCAAGAATTAGGGAGCATAAGATGGGAACAGAGACTATCAGGGAAAGGCACAAACGAAAAGTGGAGCTTTTTCATGGAGCAATTACTGCGTGTCCTTGATAGGTATGTCCCTGTCAGGCAGGGAGGAAATGGCCGAGTGAGAGAACCATGGATCACAAAAGAGGTTGAATGTCTAGTCAAGAGGAAAAAGGAAGCGTATGTAAGGATGAGAAAACAAGGTTCAGTTGGGTCGATTGAGGGGTACAAGGTAGCAAGGAACGAGCTAAAAAAAGAGCTTAGGAGAGCTAGGAGGGGGCATGAGAAGTCCTTGGCGGGTCGGATCAAGAAAAACCCCAAGGCTTTTTACTCTTATGTGAGAAATAAAAGAATGACCAGGGTGAGGGTAGGGCCGGTCAAGGACAGTAGTGGGAACTTGTGCATGGAGTCAGAAGAGATAGGAGAGGTGATGAATGAATACTTTTCGTCAGTGTTCACCGAGGAGAGGGGCCATGTTTTTGAGGATGAGAGTGTGATTAAGGTGGATAGGCTGGAGGAGGCAGATGTTCTGAGGGAAGATGTTTTAGCAATTTTGCAGAACCTGAGGGCCGATAAGTCCCCTGGGCCAGATGGGATATATCCTAGGATTCTTTGGGAGGCAAGGGAGGAGATTGCAGAGCCTTTGGCTTTGATCTTTGGGTCCTCACTGTCCACGGGGATGGTGCCAGAGGACTGGAGAGTGGCGAATGTTGTTCCTCTCTTCAAGAAAGGAAATAGGAATGACCCTGGTAATTATAGGCCGGTTAGTCTTACTTCGGTGGTTGGTAAGATAATGGAAAAGGTCCTGAGGGATAGGATTTATGACCATTTGGAAAGAGGCAACTTAATCAGGGATAGTCAACACGGATTCGTGAAGGGTAAGTCTTGCCTAACAAATTTGATTGAATTCTTTGAGGAGGTAACTAAGTGTGTAGATGAAGGTAGAGCAGTTGATGTCGTATACATGGATTTTAGTAAGGCGTTTGATAAGGTTCCCCATGGTCGGCTCATGAAGAAAGTAAGGAGTTGTGGGACAGAGGGAAATTTGGCTGATTGGATAAGTAACTGGCTATCTCATAGAAGGCAGAGGGTGGTGGTGGATGGAAAATTTTCGGACTGGAGACCAGTTACCAGCGGTGTGCCACAGGGGTCGGTGCTGGGTCCTCTGCTGTTTGTGATTTTTATCAATGACTTGGAGGAGGGGACTGAAGGGTGGATCAGTAAATTTGCTGATGACACCAAGATTGGTGGAGTAGTGGATGAGGTGGAGGGCTGTTGTAAGCTGCAAAGAGACATTGATAGGATGCAGAGCTGGGCCGAAAAATGGCAGATGGAATTTAACCCTGATAAGTGCGAGGTGATTCATTTTGGTAGGGCAAATTTGAATAAGGATTACAGGGTCAACGGCAGGGTTCTGAGGAACGTGGAGGAACAGAGGGATCTGGGGGTTCATATCCACAGATCTCTGAAGGTTGCCACTCAAGTGGATAGAGCAGTAAAGAAGGCCTATGGTGTGTTAGCGTTTATTAACAAGGGGTTTGAGTTTAAGAACCGTGAGGTTATGCTACAACTGTACAGGACCTTGGTGAGACCACATTTGGAATATTGTGTGCAGTTCTGGTCACCTCACTATAGGAAGGACGTGGAAGCATTGGAGAGAGTGCAAAGGAGATTTACCAGGATGCTGCCTGGTTTGGGGGGGAGGTCTTATGAGGAGAGATTGAGGGAGTTAGGGCTTTTCTCTTTAGAGCGGAGGAGGATGAGAGGCGACTTAATAGAGGTTTATAAGATGATGAGGGGGATAGATAGAGTGGATGTTCAGAGACTATTTCCTCGGGTGGAGGTAGCTGTTACAAGGGGGCATAACTATAAGGTGCATGGGGGGAGATATAGAAGGGATGTCCGAGGTAGATTCTTTACTCAGAGAGTGGTTGGGGTGTGGAATGGACTGCCTGCTGTGATAGTGGAGTCGGACACTTTAGGAACTTTCAAGCGGTTATTGGATAAGCACATGGAGCACACCAGAGTGATAGGGAGTGTGATAGCTTGATCTTGGTTTCGGACAAAGCTTGGCACAACATCGAGGGCTGAAGGGCCTGTACTGTGCTGTACTGTTCTATGTATCTATGTAAGTGGAGCGCCCTCAGGCCGTCCTGGTGGGGGATGGAGGTGTAGAGGGATTGGACGTCCATAGTGAAAAGGAGACGGTTGGGGCCAGGAAACTGGAAACTGTTAAAGTGGCAGAGGGCGTTCAAAGAGTCGCGGATGTAGGTGGGAAGAGACTGGACAAGGAGAGAAAAAATAGAGTCGAGATACGAAGAGATAAGTTCCGTGGGGCAAGAACAGGCTGAAACGATGGGTCTACCAGGGCAGTTCTGTTTGTGGATCTTGGGAAGGAGGTAGAAGCAGGCTGTGTGGGGTTGGGGGTCTATGAGGTTGGCGGCCGTGGAGGGAAGATCTCCAGAGGAGATGAGGTCAGTGACAGTCTTGGAAACGATGGCTTGATGTTCGGTCGTGGGGTCATGGTCCAGGGGGAGGTAGGAGGTGTCGGAGAGTTGGCATTCAGCCTCCGCTAGGTAGAGGTCGGTTCACCAAACAACAACAGCACCACCCTTGTCAGCAGGTTTAATGACAATGTTGGGGTTGGATCTGAGAGAATGGAGTGCTGCAAGTTCAGAGGGAGGTAGGTTGGAGTGAGTGAGGGGAGCAGAGAAAGTGAGACGGCCGATGTCACGCCGGCAGTTTGCAATGAAAAGATCTAGAGAGGTTAAGAGGCCAGAGGGAGGGGTCCAGGTAGAATGAGAATTCTGAAAATGGGAGAAAGGGTCAGCTGTGTGGGGGGGGGGAAGACTGCTGGCCAAAGTGGGCACCGAGACGAGGGCGACAGAAAAAGTGCTCAGCGTCGTGCCAAGCTCGAAATTCATTGAGGTGGGGGCATAAGGGGATGAAGCCCAGGCCTTTGCTGAGGACTGATCGTTCGGGGTCAGAGAGGGGAAGGTCATAGGGGATAGTGAAAACGCGGCAGGGGGTGAGATTGGAAGAAGGGATGGGGTCAGAGGAAAGTGAAGGGGAAGAAGGTTCCGGATGGGTGTTGGTGTCCAAGAGTTGTTGAAGCTTACAATCCTTGACACCTGAAAGGAAGAAAAAAAGTTTTTGTTGAAGCGCCGGATGAGGCGAAGGATGAAATGGAACTGCGGGCCAGGACAGCTTTGAGATAGAGTGAATGTGCTGCTGAAGAGAGAGGTCGAGAGTGTTGATGTGGCGGCGCATGGCATCGAGCGTGGATCTCAGGATACGGCAACAGCAATGGTTCAAGGAACGCTGAATATCTCGGAGATATCTGTAATCCTGGGTGGATCCAAAACATGAAGGCACCAAATCTATATTGATTTGTAACACTGGATGAGGACCCCTAATAAAAGAGAAGACCTTTACTGAAAGTGAAAGTACTACACACCATAGAACACCTCGCTGCCTGGCATTCCCCCATCCACTTTAGAAGTTACTGTCATTCTGAAAGGTGGCTTTTATTCGCTACATAAAGAAAACACATTTGGGGACTGGAAGTATCAAGAGAAGACTTCAATTACCATCACCGCACAAGAATGAAAAAGGTAAATATTTTTAACATGGTATAGTTTGACTTATTCCTTGTCAAAGTTAATAGTCCCTAGTTGCTTAGAACAGAGCTATAGGTGGCGGGATCACCACCAGGAAGGTCATGGTGGAAGATCTCATGGCACTAGCGATATCCCCAAAATTCCCAGCATCTCATCATCAGTGGGTTTGGGAAAGGTCCTGAGTGGCAACATCCATGTTGAGCTGTGTGGAGGATGATGGCCGTGGGATCATTAGTTGTTCACACTCGCAGGAGTGTTATCCCCGGCGTCCCGGCCAATATTGATCCCTCAAGCATCATCAGTAAAACAGATTATCCAGTCATTATCACATTGCTGTTTGTGGGAGCTTGCTGTGCGCAAATTAGCTGCCATGTTCCTAAACATTGCAACAGTGACTACACTTCAAAAGTACTTCATTTGCTGTAAAGCTCTTTGGAGCGTCCTGAGGTCGTGAAAGGCGCTGTATAAATGCAAGTCTTTCTTTCTTTATACGTTAGGCCCCCTATTTGCCAACGTAGAGGTCCTAACGTCTATTTCAGGTGCAGGCCCCGGATGCCTCATTTTCTGCCTTTCCCAATACAGAGGGCAGTGGACTTCTGGTGCATAATGAACGTGCCCCACCCTCCATATTGGATGCTTAGATGCATGTTTTGCGCCTGAAAAGTAGGCGCGGTGCCCTCGAATGACTAGGCCTGACACCTTTGGTAGAAGTGCCCCATCTCTTTTACAGGTGCTACAATGGAGCCCTGTTTGTGTGTTGTTTGCCCCATGTGGGGTTCTGGAGCTGAAACGTCTTCCGACTGGCTCTTTACAACCTCAAGCTCATCGTGTGCAGCAGGTGTCTTGCTCTGGTCATCAGTTGGTGTTGTTGCCAGGGAGTCCGACTGCCCTTGTCATCCATCTCCTATTGCTTCAAGGTGTTTGGGTTGAAGGCACAACAGATGTTCCAGCATTATCTGCAAATACAACAAATACCGTCACCGTGAACTCTGTGGAAGCTTGTAATACTTAGGACTGAACGCCGCAGTCATTTATGCATTCGTGAAAGGATTGGGAAAGAATGCTATAGATTAGTTATGCATTAACTGTGACAACATTAAAATGTCTATATACTTTTAACTCTTGCAGTACCACTGGTGAAATAAGTTGCCTGCACAAAAACTGTATTTTCAATCCTTCTCAGTGCTGCTGCTGCTGTCACTTTACTGATGCAAAGGGATCAAATTTCAATAAATCGTCTTTTGTTTAGCTAAAGAAACAAATTTTAAAACTGTTTTCAACCAATCTAAGGGCCGGATTTCATTTTATGCAGTCCTCAACATGGCACCTGAGTGAAGTGCAGGCCGGTTAAGAGTTAGAACATTGTTTTTCTCACCCTTTCGGAGCGCTGCTCCTTCGTCAGGACTTCACCTGACGAAGGAGCAGCCGCTCCGAAAGCTTGTGATTTCAAATAAAACTGTTGGACTATAACCTGGTGTTGTGCGACTTCTCACATTTGTCCACCCCAGTCCAACACCGGCATCTCCGCATCATTTCTCACCCTGACAGCGAAGAGAAGCTCAGGACTCCAACTCTGAAGTAGCAATGGCGATCCAGATAGAAATGCGAATTATGACCTGTAACAAAGGTCAGTCAGTGAGTGCCTAACCATACAAGTGGCAGTGTGCACAGGTGCGTGGCAGCCATCTTGGTAGTTTTATCTTATGGTACCTCAAAACAACATTAGAGGAGAAGAAATACTGCAAAGGCTGGGAATCTCAAATACCAGCAGAAAATGCTACAAATGCACAGCAGGACAGTCAGCATCTGGAAAAAATAATGTCCTGATCGGGGTCTCCGCCTGAGTCTTATCTTTTCAACTTCCAGACGTTTGCGGGCCTGCTGTACTTTGCCGAATTTCTTCAGAAAGAACATATATTTCCAGGTCATGAAAGCAAATCGTTTGCAAGTGTCAGCCTTAGCTCAGCAGTAGCATTCTTGCCTCTGAATCGGA
Source organism: Squalus acanthias (assembly GCA_030390025.1). Lineage (NCBI taxonomy): Eukaryota > Metazoa > Chordata > Chondrichthyes > Squaliformes > Squalidae > Squalus > Squalus acanthias. The sequence goes on along the minus strand of CM059435.1, from coordinate 12,705,890 downwards.
AAGTTGTGGGTTCATGGCCCCACTCCAGTGACGTGAGCCCGTCTTTCGGGTGAGACGTTAAACCGAGGCCCCCGTCTGCCCTCTCAGGCGGACGTAAAAGATCCCGTGGCCACTATTTCGAAGACATGGGGAATTCTCCCCCGATATCCTGGCCAATATCTTATCCCTCTACCAACAACACTAAAAACAGATTAGCTGGTCATTATCACATTGCTGTTTGTGGGAGCTTGCTGTGTGAGAATGGCTGCTGTGTTCCCTACACTACAACAGTGACTCCACTTCAAAAGTATTTCATTGGCTGTAAAGCGCTTTGAGACGTCCTGAGGTCGTGAAAGGCGCTATATAAATGCAAGTCTTTCTTTCTTTCATAATCTAGGCTGACACGCCAGTGCAGTACTGAGGGAGTGCTGCACTGTCAGAGGTGTCATCTTTCAGATGAGACGTTAAACCGAGGCCCCATCTGTCTTCTTAGGTGGAAGTAAAAGAAGAGCAGGGGATGTCTACTGGTGTCCTGGACAATATTTAACCCTCAGCCTACACCGTTGAAACAGAAACTTGGGGACCACTTACTAGCTTGGTGAACAATTAACACCCCCACTTATGACCTGTGACACCTGATAGGGATTCTGCCCCCGCCCCCCCCCCACCTCCAACCTCCCCCCACTTGTCCATTTTTCAGTGAAATACAGCCAGACTACAATAAACTCTGGTAACAGCACTGATGAAAATATTATACTTCAGGCTGTATTGATTATGCAGCAGCATTCAATAACAAATTGGTATTATATGGAAAGAGAGTAATAGAAGCGAAGCAATCCAAAACATTCTTAAAAGGGAACAAAAATAATCCAGTACGTCCAGGTAACGCTGACAATTGTATGCAGTTTTCCATATTTTATTGATCTGGTATTCCAGTTCTCAGAAATGCTGGTTTGAATCATTTCAAAAACCTGCTAAATAATTGAATCGGATCTAATGACGACGACTTTGGCTGGAAACTCGGGCAAGTTGAAACAGCTTGTTTGGTAGTTTGTCAGGTGTTTACTTTCCTATTTGCTTAACCTTCAATTAAGAGCACGCTTGCATTTCTAGCTAAATGCATTCGGGACAGCCCATTTGTTTCAGCTGTGCTCTGATGCATTGTTTTGCGCTGCACAGCACATTTGTACAGCAGCACCGTGTCCGATGACTAATGAAGCCGCTGTACTCACAGTGCGTTTCTGAGGGGCGGCGGGGTGAGGGGGGGGGGGGCGGGGGTGAGGGGGGGGGGTGGTGGGGGTGGGTTGAAGACAAAAATAAAATGGCAAGGTCGAAACTGTGAACGCTTCAATTTTCACAGGAGGTCAAAAAAAAAATGCCACACTTGGAATGTTATCCTGATACACAGGGATTGGGAGCTTTCTGTTTCAGCAAAATCTAACCAGACAACCATTTCCTCTCAGGTACTGCAGCCTTTACACACGGGGAAACCCTCTTAATAGGGCCGGCTTTTAACCGACAGTACCTCTCACTTATCCAGTCATTCCCGTTAAGCTAGGATATGTTTGTCTACTTTTGGGAGAAAAGAAAAGCTTGGACAGCGAGCCAGGCACAACAGCTCGAGTTAATTTGCATTGTGATGATGTCACGCAAACTGAAGCGATGGCATTTGCAACACCTGTGTCACCCTGGTGCAGTAATTAGCAAATGCTTCGAAAAAAGTACATCAAAAGCTTAATAATGACAGTGCCCGTTTCAATGATATACATAGGTCGTAAGTCTAAGGAAAACTAATGGGTTTCGACGAGAAATAATTACCATTTTCGAAAATGCTGGAACTCGTAAAATGTGATCTCTCTCTGCTTGAAATATCTGACCAGACAAGATCCTTCATGCGAAGGTTGAAGTTACGATAAAGCTGATAACACAAGTGTATACATTTTAAATGGACACGCAAAAACACCGCTGCCCATTTTCATGCAGCTTAAGTCAGGCACAACCTCAGCATCAGACAATTCAAGCTCTGTCTCTTCCTAATCTGATTTCCGTGTAGATGTTGGTGCTGTTTCTCCCATCCAGCTTGATTATGTAGCCAGTCTAATATTTCAGAAAAGAGTGGAGCTTTGCCAGAAACAGGAAGGTGACCATTTGGCCCTATGAGCGCGGAGGTGAGCGGAGCCCTGCACAGCTTGGTAGGCCTACAGCTCTGAAAGGCTTGGTGGAGGACTGAATCAGAACTCAATCCTTGTTGGGCTGCTCATGTAAAACATGAATCCAGCCTGGCCTGAAACTCCAGTTGGCTTGTCGTGCCTGTTTTATAAATTAGTGCTTATTTCAAATCGCATGTTTCAAAGCCGCCCATTCACAAAATGTGTCAGCAGGCAGTTAATCAGAGAGAGAAAAGGGTGGAAATTTGTCTGGGCCAGTTTGCAGGCCTAGAATCGGCACTGCACCGGCAACGTGCGTCCCAATCAGGAGGTCTAAGGCCGGCCTGAAATTGGGCCTTGGGCCTCAATAGCACTTTTTGCGTGAGCTGCCAGCACCTGTCGGGCCTCTGCAGGGAATTGGTGCATTTGAAGAAAGGCCCAAAGCTAAGTCCAGGAGGGGAGGGTAGGAGGAAGCAACGGGGGAGGGGGGGGGCGAGTGGCTGTTGTGGCAAGGGAGGCATGGGGAGGGAGACGGGAGAGAAACTAGAGAGAGATGGAAGTTTAGGGTTAGGGTGGAGCAGCTGGAGGAGAGGTTTGGCTTGGTGGGCAAGAGGAAGTAGAAGACGTAGCTGGTCTGTATTCGGTGACAAAAAAAATACATGAGCTCCTCGCACTTGTAGTTAGAGGTACGGATGAAGGGTGCAAGGGAGAGGCTTGAAGGAGGCAGCAGGTAGTGGAGAAAAGAAGCCGGGGGCTGGGGGGGGGTGGGTTATCTTTGCTCTACAAGATGATCCTACAGCAGTGAGTGAGTTTGGCAGAGGAGAATGGGGCCTAGCAGTGCTTGAAGTGCGCCAGCCACATCTGGTAATGGATGCCTAAGCCAGTTGAATGCCAAATGCACTCAGATTGAGGGAGTGAAGATGGGGACCATACAAGGGCAATGGCCTGGATAGGAAAGAATAATGGTGTTGCTGACGGAAAGGGCATCAAAGGCGGAGGCGAGGGAGTGGTTTATCAAATCAACAGTATTGTGGTGAATGCTGGATAGAGGCGAGGTGCTTGGGAGTTTGGAAATGCAAGTGATGACTATTTGTTCCAAAAAGAAGGATGATTGCTGGCAGGTAGGAGCATTAACCCATGAGTCACGATTCGTCATATCTCACCTAACAAAAGATTTCTTTGCAGCTAAATGTCACTCCTCGGCTCTATCTGAATATTTGTGCAGTCTGTCGGGGTTCTGGAAAAATTAGGATTAGTTTGTTGTTTTCTCCAACTAGTTTTTCCCTGTTGTCCCCTTAAGACACTGACTCATGGTGGGTTATGGTTCCATAGATGCCAACTGCCCTCGTGTACCTCACCCAAGTAATTGTCAGTAGGCTATTCAACCATACGAGTCATCATAGCTAGGCCCAATCCGAAGAGACCTGTGTCCAGCAGAAAGCAACCAGGAGCAGCAATTCCAATTGACTTGTCCTTCCCCTATTACAGTGGCAAAGAAGCCAACAGGTTTACCCCCCCTTGCAGCACCTCACCCGTGTTTAGCTAACTCAACCTAGAACAGTGATTAAACCTTGTGATAATGAGCAACTGCAACGTTATTCTGCGTCTGGTAAAAGAAATGACAATAAAGTTTCAGTAAATCCATCTCTCTGCGCTGCCGAAGTTTGACAAAACAATGAGGTGGAAGCTCTTCTCGCTCTGCCCACGGTAGCAAAGCACAGTTTAAAAAAAAAAAATAGGCTGACCTGATCATATTTAGACAAATGAGCGTTCAGAGGACAAGTATTCAGGTTGGAGCTGCCAGACTAGTGCGTAAAATGTCCTTGTGGAAGCAAAGCTCCATCTACCTTTTGCCAAACAGCATAACAATCAAAATTCAGCAGCTTTGCAACTCAGCTGAAGTTCAGTGCAAAAAGCCAAAGGGGTTTTGAGCGTGTGCGACGGTATGAAACGGGCGACAGCGACTCGGCAGCCCCTCATCGCATCGATTTTTTTATTTCCGTTGAAGTCGACGGGAAGTAAAAAAGCTGGGGAGACTCTTGCACTTTGGGGACTCCTTTAAAAAAATCGGACTGTGACAAAAGCAAAGCTGATGACCTTTAACATTATTTTTTTATTTAAAAAATAAAAATCGGGAGAGAGATGTAAACCGGGCTGCCAACTCGCTGTCACCCGTTTCACACCGTCGCACACCGTCAAAGTCTACCCCAATCACCTAACGTTTCCCAGCTTCATTCCCCTCCCTCCGCATAATCATTATAACGCAGTCGCCTTAATTCATTACGTTTCACTGCGCCAGATGAAGCTGCAAATTCATTAATTTATTCCTTTAATAAAATTGGCGATTAAGACCCAGAGTGAATGGGAAATTGGAGATAATGCAAGTATCATACGCGATTTAGCTTTACTTAAAATATTTTAACGGCAGGGGAGACTCTTGCTCTTTGGGGACCCCTTTTTAAAAATCGAACTGTTACAAAAACAAAGCTGATGACCTTTAGCATTATTTTTATTTTATTTTTAAGTAGCTCTGATTAAACACTGAATGCTGATGGCATTGTTGGAGTAAGTGGTGTGGAGGAGTTACTGAGCTCGCCAGTGCGAGGGAGCTGAATTAGCACACACAGTCGAGATGACAAGCTCACTGAAGCACCCGAGGTTAATGACTGTATCTCGTGATGCTATTTAGCTCCCTCACACTGTCAGGCTCAGTAACCCCTCGCACTCCATTTCATTGCCTTAACCTCTATGCACAGTGCAGTGGGAGCAGCCGTGGCAAGTAAAAAGCGATAGTTACTATGACTTATCGAAGGTTTGGTTTTTTTTTGCGCCGGTAAAGCCTTGATCGGTTTTACCTTTTACACTTCTTCGACAGCACCTAGAAGGACAAGGGCAGCAGGCGCATGGGAACACCATCACCTCCAGGGTCCCCTCCAAGTCACACACCATCCCAACTTGGACATATATCGCCGTTCCTTCATCGTCGCTGGGTCAAAATCCTGGAACTCCCTCCCTAACCGCACTGTGGGAGCACCTTCACCTCACTGACTGCAGCGGTTCAAGAAGGCGGCTCGCCACCACCTTCTCAAGGGTAACTCGGGATGGGCAATAAATGCTGGCCTTGCTAGCGACGCCCACATCCCAAGAATGAATTAGAAAAACACACACTAATCAATACCAATTCCTCTTTTTCTGGGACTTTACCTGGCAATTTTCCAACAGCAGTACCTCTACAGTATCCCGCTGATAACGACACTGCTCAGTGAAATCAGCAACCCTAGACGTGAGAGTGCAAAGCATGGGCCTCCCTCTTTACTGGTCTTCCGATAAGCCTACATCAGATTGGCAGCATACCCAAGGGAGCATGGCACTGACTGGTTGCAGATCTCTGCTTGAGCACTATTCTTCCAGCACCTTAACAGCCACAAAAAAGGAAGAAAGAAATTGCATTTATATAGCAGCTTTCACGACCTCAGGACATCCCAAAGCGTTTTACAGCCAATTAAGTACTTTTGAAGTGCAGTCACTGTTGCATTGTAGGATACGCGATAGCCAACTTGCGCACAGCAAGCTCCCACAAACAGCAATTAAATAGTAGTGATTAGATAGTGTTTTTAGTGTTGTTGGTTGAGGGATAAATATTGGCCAGGACACCGGGGATAACTCCCCTGCTCTTCTTCGAAATAGTGGCGTGGGATCTTTTACTCCACCTGAGAGAGCAGACGGGCCCTCGGTTTAACGTCTCATCCAAAAGACAGCACCTCCGACAGTGCAGCACTCCCCCACTCCCCTGCTCTTCTTCCCCTGACACATTAATCATCATTTGAAAAAGATACACACTGGCCAGTTGAGAAAATACTCCCACAACTTTATCCTTGGAAAGCCCTCAATAGAAAGGAATATTTAAGTAGATCACACACATTTTTATACTCCATAGTCTAAAAGCATTTACTGTTTGATTCAACCAGTCTGTGGTAATTGGAAAAAAGGCATGGAACAAAATATATAAGTTTTGGTTTCACAAATAATTCAGGCAGTCAACACTTTTTATTCATCGAGATTGAGCAGTGAAATTGGATTGTAATTATAAATCTTATGAACTTCTATTTCTAGGGGAGTGTATACCCTGCTATTGACAGCAGAGAGTTTGCCAGTGAATGACTGAAAGATATAATCAAGGTAATTGATAACATCACTGAAAACTCGATACAAAATTTATCTTTTAATCCATCTGAACCTGGGGATTTACTTGATAATGAAATCAGTATTCCCAGAGGTTCCAGACACCAATACATAAGCACTTTCAAAGTCATTTGCCACTTGGTGAGAAGGACTTTTTTTTAATTGTGCTAAAGTAGTTTTACATTTGTCAAAATTGTTCTTGAGTTTTAACCAGAAGCTCTTAAAACAAAAAAAATTAATGGCTCCAATTTTAACTCCAGGTGGATTCCCCGCTCAGGCCTGAGTTAAAATTACAGTCGGGTCTCAATGATATCATTGTGCCGCAACATGCATATGTAAAGAAGGACCCTGTTGGCTCCGGGCGTGTGTCCTTGCTGCCTGCTCAGGAGAGCAGGTTAAAATTGCAGATGTTGCGATCATGGCGGCTTTTCGGACAGGTAAGAGCTGGGGCGATTTTAAATGCCCACCCGCCAGGTTTCCGCTGAGCGAGTAGGGTTAAAATCGTCCCAACATATCGAGGAAGATTTCCTCTGTATAGTACATTTAGCAAAATTTCAAACCTGGTTTGATATAACTAGTGCACGGAGGAAATCTTCCACTATTGTTTTTCCTTCCTCTCCTAAAGGCCCTGGCTCCTTCTGAGTAAGGCTCCACAGGCACCAACTACCCTAATAGTGCCTCACCAAAGTAACCATTCATCCTGTGTGACCGCTGACCGTGTCAAAAGAGTATTCAACCATGTGAGAATCACTCCCAAGTCCAGTCCTGTCCTCACCCAATGTTTGCACAAAATTACCTGTCAGCATATATCACTGAACAGCAGTCAGGAGCAGGAACCCTGGTGAATATTGCCCACCCTCCTACCACAAGGGTACTGCAACTAATTGTAATACCCACACTAACACCACAGCTGAGGTCGGCTAATTCAGTAGGGACCAGGGATCGAACATGTGGACTTGCTGGTCTGTCTGGTTCTGTTCTGGCCACTGCGTTTGCCCAGTGAGCCAGCAAGAGAGCCCAACATATGCTTTTTTCTGTTTGTGGGAGCTTGCTGTGCGCAAATTGTCTGCCGCATTTCCTACATTACAACAGTGACTACACTTCAAAAAGTACTTCACTGGCTGTAAAGCGCTTTGGGACGTCCAGAGATCATGAAAGGCGCTATATAAATGCAAGTCTTTCTTTCTTTTTGCACAGGCAAGGTATTAGCAGGACAGGGAACAGCTGCAACGGGACACGAGGGATCAGAGTGCAGCAGTAAATCAGAAAAGGAGGCAATGAAGTATCAGAGGTGGATTGAGAAGAATGGTGCATTTCCAATAATATGGTGAGTTGCTTCATTTTTTGGCCTTGTCAAGATCAGAGAGAAACTTGCCCCATGGAGGGACTTTACCAGCCTATTAAACCACATTACATTAAAATAATTTATTTTTCACTGTAAATTTTCTTTCCTTAACCATGTTTGTCCACAAGAAGTTTCATGACATTCTTATTTATAAGAACGTAAGAACATAAGAAATAGGAGCAGAAGTCGGCCATTTGGCCCTTCGAGACTGCTCCGCCATTCAATAAGATCATGGCTGAACTTCTACCTCATCTCCACTTTCCCGCACTATCCCCATATCCCTTGATTCCCTTAATATCCAAAAATCTATCAATCTCTGTCTTGAATATACTTAACGACTAAGGGGGTAAAATTCAGTATCGCCCCATTTGGGGCGCAATTATCGGCTGGGCGCAAAGATTAGCGCCTGGCGCTAATTATCGCCTCCGAATGCAAACTTGACTTTTATTGCCCCTGGAGGTGATTGGAGTGCTAAATCAGGCGCTACACACCTGTCTTAAGGCGCAAAGGCCGAGGAGCAAGGCGCTAACTCAGAACGCTGGCGAAGCTCATGTGATGTCAGTCAGCAATGGAACACAGACACAATGGCCCCGGCCAGTTCTTAAAGGGGAGGGTTGATCTTGCTTTCCATCCACATCCTACTCATTGCAGCCTTGAATCTCGGCCTGGAGAGACCTGTACATCAAATCTGCTGGCAATAACAATGGAGAGGCCCAGGGAAAGAGCTCAGAGTGCAGCCCCCACAGTCTCTTCTAAATCGATACAAGGAAGGGCAAATCAAAATGAACCTGCAAAGTGCTGCTCAGTACCCAAAACTCCTTCACACAGCGTTGAATCTCTCCAGAAGTCTCTCTCTCTCTCTCTCAGAATGCGTGGTTCAAAAATGTCGCCAACAAAAAAAGGCAGGAAGCGGTCGCCTTTAAATAGCGCTCCCCCAGTCCCTTCCTGATTGCAAAACGCTCCCCTCAACCTGTCGTTGCTAGCGGCAGGTAGTAAGGCAGGGGGCGCCACTCAATATCCGCTCCGGGGCTCTACCGGGGCGTTGCGCACTCGACTGACGTCACGATCTGCCGGCGCAGGAGATCGTAGCGGTACTGTTTAGCGCCGCCACAAAATGTCTAGTTAATTTCGCGAGCGGCGCAAACATCGCCGCGCCCGGGCGCTAGTTGCTTTGCGTCTCATTAGCGCCCTCTTAAGGCGCTAACGGGAGGCACAACCAACTGAATTTTTCCCCCTGAGCCTCCACAGCCCTCTGGGATAGAGAATTCCAAAGATTCACCACCCTCTGAGTGAAGAAATTTCTCCTCATCTCAGTCCTAAATGGCCGACACCATATTCTGAGACTGTGACCCCTGGTTCTAGACTCCCCAGCCAGGGGAAACAGACTCCCTGCATCTACCCTGTCAAGCCCTGTAAGAATTTTGTATGTTTCAATGAGATCACCTCTCATTCTTCTAAACTCTAGAGAATATAGGCCTAGTCTACTCAATCTCTCCTCACAGGACAATCCCCCCATCCCAGGAATCAGTCTGGTGAACCTTCGTTGCAGTAAGAGGTCTTTACTCTTATACTCAAATCCTCTTGTAATAAAGGCCAACATACCATTTGCTTTCCTAATTGCTTGCTGTACCTGCATGTTAACTTTCAATGATTCGTGTACAAGGACTCCCAGGTCCCTCTGAACACCAACATTTCCCAATCTCTCACCATTTAAAAAATACTCTGCTTTTCTATTTTTCCTACCAAAGTGAATAACCTCACATTTCTTCAGATTATATTCCATTTACCATGTTCTTGCCCATTCACTTAGCTTGTCTATATCCCCTTGAAGCCTCTTTGCATCCTCCTCACAACTTACATTCCCACCCAGCTTTGTATCATCAGCAAACTTGGATATATTACATTTGGTCCCCTCATCCAAATCATTGATATAGATTGTGAATAACTGAGGCCCAAGCACTGATCCTTGCAGTCCCCCACTAGTTACAGCCTGCCAACCCGAAAATGACCCGTTTATTCCTACTCTCTGTTTTCTGTTCGATAACCAATCCTCAATCCATGCTAGTATATTACCCCCAATCCCATGAGCCCTAATTTTGTTTAATAATCTTTTGTGTGGCACCTTATCGAATGCCTTCTGAAAATCTAAATACACCACATCCACTGGTTCCCCCTTATCTATTCTGCTAGTTACAACCTCAAAAAACTCTAACAGATTCGTCAAACATGATATCCCTTTCATAAATCCGTGTTGACTCTGCCAAATCCTATTATCATTTTCTAAGTGCCTGTTACCACGTCCTTAATAATAGATTCTAGCATTTTCCCTACTACTGATGTCAGGCTAACTGACCTATAGTTCCCCATTTTCTCTCTCCCTCCTTTCTTAAATACAGGAAACTCTTTGGTATCCGGGACCGGCGTGGTGCCGGTTGATCAAAAGTTCCGGATAACAGAGAGTTATATCTACCGAGGCTATTTTTAACAAAGAAAAATAAAAAAATCAAGAAATGTGCAGTATACAGTATTTGGGTACTCATCTACAGAATGTTGTGTTAAATGGATGGTTGATGACGTTTCATCTGCCGGTTTTCTTAAATGTATATGCACCACACTTGTTTGACAGTGTTTGACAGCATTGAGGTGCTGTCAAACACTGACAATCACTGTCCAAAGGTGAGCCCTTGCACCCAGTCTCTCCAATTACTCTCTCCTTAGGATAAAACAGGTGGCAGCTGCAGATGAGATTGCAGAAGCCATCTGTCATTTCTCCCGATGAGATGAGGCTACACAAACAATTCACAGCTTGTCACCTGCAGAAACAGCTAACCACATTAAAAATTACTTTCACAACATGTCCTTACCTTTGAAACTAACCAGTGTCCTATTGCATCCTTCACACCACTTCTGCAGCTGTCATCCAAACACCAACATAACAACAGACCCACAGCACGCCTCACTTACCCGGGCGGGGTTCCCCGACATCAGGAAGCCCACAGCAGCAGTCGAAAAATTGGAAAAAGCCTCTTAACTGCCTGTTAACTACCCACCACTAGGAGTCGGGTCCCTGGGCAAATCAGGGACCCAACTCCCGGGAAGATTGGTTGGAGGCGGGTTGGGAGAGGGTTTGGGTAAAATCCAGCCCAAAGTATTTGTTTAATTTCTCCCAGCCAGTTCCTTATTCCCCATTATAATTTCTCCTGTCACAGCCTATAGGGGTCCCACATTTACTTTCGCTAATCTCTTCCTTTTTGCATACCTATAGAAGCTTTTCCAGTCTGTTTTTATGTCTCTTGGTAGTTTACTCTCATATTCTATTTTCCCTTTCTTTATCAATTACTTGGTCCTCCTTTGCTGAATTCTAAAATCCTCAGGCTTACGACTCTTTTTGGCAACATTTTAAGTCTCTTCCTTTGAGCTAACACTACCTTTAACTTCTCTTGTTAGCCACGGTTGGCCCACTTTTCCTGTGGGGTTTTTGTGCCTTAAAGGAATGTATATTTGTTGTAAATTATGTATTAAGGGGGAGAAATTCAGTATCGCCCCGTTTGGGGTGCAATTATCGGCCGGGCACAAAGTTTAGCGCCTGGCGCAAATTATCGCCTCCGACTGCAAACTTGGCTTCTATCGCCCCTGGAGGTGATTGGAGCGCTAAATCAGGCGCTACACACCTGTCTTAAGGTGCTAAAGCCGAGGAGCGAGGCGCTAACTCAGAGCACTGGCGAAGCTCAGATGATGTCAGTTAGCAATGGAACACAGACACACTGGCGCCAGCCAGTTCTTAAAGGGAAGGGTCAATCTTGCTCTCCAGCCACACCCTGCTCATTGCAGCCTTGAATCTCAGCCTGGACAGACCTCAACTTCAAATCTGCTGCAATGAATAATAGAGAGGCCCAGGGAACGAGCTCAGCGCTTCAGCGACCAGGCCTTGGTGGCTCTGGTTGGGGCAGTGGAGCGGCGAAGATCAATACTCTACCCACAGAGTGGCAGGAGGCCATTGCCCCGCGACTATAGAAGAGTGTGGAGGGAGGTGGCTCAGCACGTCTCCTCCAGGAGCATGGTGCCCAGGACCCACACCCAATGTCGGAAGAAGTTCAACGATCTCACTCGGGTGGTCAGGGTGAGTGGCTGCTTTTCAATACCTCTCCATCCATCTCAACCTCACTCTGTGGCCAGAGGGTGTAAAAACCCCAAAAGCCCAACACTCATCCAAGACCTATGGCCATCTCATAAAACACACGTGCACATTCCACACCTTGCATACATTAAGGGCTATTCAACTATGGGAGGCACATCAGGCAAGCACATGGCTGCACATTTACTCAGATGCCGTCCTTTTTCTTGCAGGCCAAGCTATCTCATATTAGGCGACAGCAGCCACGGATGGGTGGAGGGCCGTCTCAGCTGCAGACCCTCAGCGATTTGGAGGCACGAGTGCACAGGATCATCACAAGCCAGGTGATAGGTCCCATGGCCGCTGGAGAGGTCGACCCCCTTGGGGACAGCAATGGTAGGTTCATCAGCTTTCTCTCCTCTCTCATTCCACTTGTCCCTCACAAAACCAGCCTTTTACACTTTCAATCCAACTTACTAAGGGCTGGATTTTCATTGACCCATGGAGGTGGGTTTGGAGGCGTGTGGGGGGGTTAAAATTGCGAAAACTGGCGGGCGGGCACAAGCCCGCCTCCATCCCGCCTCCCCGCAGTTTTCATTAAATCGTGTCCACTGGTCCCGCCTCCGTCCCGCCTCTAAGAGGCGGGATAGGCTGTTAAGGCCCTTAACAAGCACTAAATTGCCTCTATAATGTCATTTTGAAAGGCCTTTGTGATTTTAACCCTTTTTCTACGTGAAGCACGCCTGTTCTGAACCACGAATGTGAAACCTGGCGGGAGCACATTTGGCTGGCTGGCAGGCATATCTGGGAGTGGTGGTGGATGGGAGACATATCTGGGAGTGGTGGTGCAAAAATATCTGGGAGCTGACTTAGGGCTGCTGCTGCTCATTTTGCATCCAGGTCCTCTCACAGCAAAGGCCAGGCAGTCTTTGCAGACCTTCAATGCAGCAGCAATGATGACATCATCAGAGGCGACTTTCAGACTGAAAATACTAATTGGGTCATGGGTTCCCACATGCTGGAACTCAATTGCCCAATTAGGTGAAAATCACATCAATCTCCCACATCCAATTGCAGTCGGGTGGATAACACGAAAAGTGGATGACACGACTCCAACCCGCCCCAGTATCAAAATCCAGCCCAAAATCTCTCCAGTCCTTGCTCCCTTACTGCCCCCCTGTCCTGAAGCTAAAGCCACTCTTGTACCTTCCTGCTTTCAGATGGTGAACCACCAGCTGAGGAGACGGGCCCTCAACCAACCAGTGGGAGCGACGCCGCAGGCGAGGAGGAAGAGGAAGCTGGAGCCTCAGCGCCAGCGTCTCCCGAGGGAGCCCATGCCCACACTGGGACCACATCTTCCCTGGAGGGGAGCAAGGGGGAAGGGTCTGATGAGGGTGAAGCTCCGGGACCCAGCGGGCTGCAGCAACGCCATCGGGGTAGGGAAGCTCAGGGGCCATCTCCCCGGAGGGAGAGTAGGCCAGCGAGTCCTGCTGCACTGGACGCAGAGGAGGAGCGGCTCATCGCGGATATGAACACCCAGGCGGTGGACATGCACACTCAGCTCATGGGTGCAATGGGAAGGGTGCCCGAAAGCATTGATGGACTGGCAAGGAGTGTGGAGCACTCCGCTGCAGCACAGGCCGACGCAACGCAACGGCTTAGTGCTGCAATTCAGTCACTGGCTGCAGCGATCCAATCTCAGACTGCTCTCATGCAGTCTCAGATTGAGGTAACACAAGCACTGACTGCTGCCATCATTGCTGGTTCAGCCACATTGCCTCGGGGCTCTCACAGCACCGCAGCAGGCCAGCAATCTGTGCTCCAGCAGATTGCTCCGGATGCTGAGGCGCTGCCCCAATGGAGTGCCAGTGTGTCGGTCGAGCAGGGAGGTGCTGTCCTCTCTCAGGATAACCGCATTCCTGCTCCCACCACTGGAACTTCCACCACCTGCAACACAGCCAGCCCAGACTGCTGTTGCCCATGCAGAGTTGGTGCAGTCTGCAGCCGGGGCCTCCAGGCCCAGAGCTGGTCGAGGGCGTCCTTCAAGGGCATCTGTAGTCTCAGCATCTCAGCCTTCCACCAGCCTTGCTGCATAGAAACATAGAAGATAGGAGCAGGAGTAGGCCATTCGGGCCCTTGAGCCTGTTCCGCCATTTAATGAGATCATGGCTGATCATCCAAATTCAGTACCCTGTCCCTGCTTTCTCCTCATATCCCTTGATCCCTTTAGCCTTAAGAAATATATCTAACTGCTTCTTGAATATATTTAATGAATTGGCCTCAACTGCCTTCTGTGGTAGAGAATTCCACAGGTTCACCACTCTCTGGGTGAAGAAATTCCTCCTCATCTCAGTCCTAAATGGCTTACCCCTTATCCTTAGACTGTGACCCCTGGTTCTGGACTCCCCCGCCATCGGGAACATCCTTCCTGCATCTAGTCTGTCTAGTCCTGTTAGAATTTTATAAGTTTCAATGAGATCCCCTCTCATTCTTCTAAACTCTAGCGAATATAAGCCTAATCGACCCAATCTCGCTTCATACATCATTCCTGCCATCTCAGGTATCAGTCTGGTGAATCTTCGCTGCACTCCCTCCATGGCAAGAACATCCTTCCTCAGATAAGGCGACCAAAACTCGCATTTATCCACATTATACTGCATCTGCCATGCATCTGCCCAATCACCCAACCTGTCCAAATCATACTGGAGTTTCTCTGCATCCTCCTCACAACACACACGTTCACCCAGCTTTGTGTCGTCTGCAAACTTGGAGATATTACATCTAGTTCCCTCGTCTAGATCATTAATGGGCCGAAAATTGATCCCGGGACGCGAGAGTACGCACTGCGTACTCTCGCGTATTCCCACTCCAATTGCCGGTTTTCTGCATGCCCTGCGCATGCGCTGAAAACCGGCAATTGCTCTTCCGAAAAGGGGGCGGGGCTTGAGTGCATCGCGTGCGCGCTACAGGCTGCGCACACGCTGTGCACTTCATGCTTTGGACGCGCAGGTAAGTACGGAAGATTTTGGAAATGTAAAAAGGAAGAGTAAGACCCGCTTTTAAGAAGGTAAGTAGTGAATTAAGTATTTTTTTGAATTTTTTTTTACAGGTATATCTTTTTTATAGACTTTAAAGACAGGTAAGTTTATTTTTATAACTTTTTAAAAGATTTTAAATTTTTTCAAAAATTTAATTTTTTATTTAAAATGGTTAATTTAATTAACTATACTTATTTTATTAATGTGATGGTTTTTTTTTTTAATTTAATTGAGGTTTAGCTGTTATTTTGGGGGGGTGTAAGATTCATAAGTCTCACAGCCGTGCTGTGAGACTTATGAATGGAAGATGGTGTGCTGCCATTGGCTCTAACTGAGTCACGTGATCCCACAGCTCGCACGAATTAACTACGCCGCTGGGATACGCAAGCCCAGCACAGCTGATGTCTGGAACATCAATTTCGTGCGAGTGGATCAGAAAAAGCATAAGCGAGGTGAGACATCGCGGGGAAGGCTTACCCACGCGGGAACAGAGCGAGATCAATTTCTGGGCCATTATATATTGTGAATAACTGGGGTCCTAGCACCGATCCCTGCGGTACCCCACTAGTCACTGCCTGCCACTCGGAAAAAGACACGTTTATTCCAACTCTTTGCTTCCTGTCTGCCAACCAGTTTTCTATCCAAAACAGTACCTTACCCCCACTCCCGTGTGCTTTAACTTTGCACGCTAATCTCTTATGCGGGACCTTATCGAAAGCCTTCTGAAAGTCCAAATACACCACATCCACTGGTTCTCCCTTATCTATTCTACCAGTTACATCCTCAAAATATTCCAGTAGATTAGTCAAGCATGATTTACCTTTTGTAAATCCATGTTGACTTTGTCCAATCCTGTCACTGTTTTCCAAGTGCTCTGCTATTCCATCTTTTATAATGGACTCTAGCATTTTCCCCACTACCGATGTCAGGCTTACTGATCTATAATTCCCCATTTTCTCTCTACCACCTTTTTTAGAAACATAGAAACATAGAATCTAGGAGCAGGAGTAGGCCATTCGGCCCGTCGAGCCTGCTCCACCATTCAATACGATCATGGCTGATCATCCAAATCCAGTACCCTGTCCCTGCTTTAATCCCCACCGTACTCATATCCCACCCTACCCCTGTAACCCCACGTATTTAATTTCCCCTAACATATCCCATCCTATCCCCATAACCCCACATATTTAACCCCCCCCCTAACACTAAGGGTCAATTTATCATAGCCAAATCAACCTAACCCGCACATTTTTGGACTGTGGGAGGAAACCGGAGCACCCGGAGGAAACCCACGCAGACACGGGGAGAATGTGCAAACTCCACACAGACAGTCACCCGAGGTCAGATTCGAACCCCGGGTCCCTGGCGCTGTGAGGCACCAGTGCTAACCACTATGCCACCGTGTTTTTAAATAGTGAGGTTACATTAGCTACCCTCCAATTTCATGGGAACTGTTCCAGAGTCTATAGAATTTTGGAAGATGACCAGCAATGCATCTATTATTTCTAGGGCCACTTCCTTAAGTACCCTAGGATGTAGATTATCAGGCCCTAGGGATTTATCGGCCTTCAATCCCATCAGTTTCCCTAACACCATTTCCCTACAAATACTGATTTCATTCAGTTCCTCCCTCTCATTAGACCCTATGTTCCCCGACATCTCTGGGAAGTTATTTGTGTCCTCTTTTGTGAAGACAGAACCAAAGCATGTATTTAATTGGTCTGCCATTTCTTTGTACCCCATTATAAATTCCCCTGATTCTGACTGCAAGGGACCTATGCTTGACTTCACCAATCTTTTTCTCTTCACATATCTATAGAAGCTTTTACAGTCAGTTTTTATGTGCCCTGCAAGCTTACTCTCATACTCTATTTTCCCCTTCTTAATTAATCCCTTTGTCCTCCTTTGCTGAATCCTAAACTGCTCCCAATCCTCAGGTTTGCTGCCACTGGGGCCCCATTACGGAGGAGCAGGAAGGGGGGAAGTGCGCAAGGGATGGAGATCACCCTCGAAGGGCAAAAAGTAGGAGGTCTAAAGAAAGGGTGGGAGGCGCTAATCAACCGAATTTTTCCCCCTAATTCTTTAAATGCTAGCCATTGCTTCTCTACCGTCATACCTTTTCATGTAGTTTCCAAATCTACCTTAGCCAACTCGCCCCTCATACCTACGTAGTTTGCTTTGTTTAGATTTAAGACCCTAGTTTTGGATTTAACTAAATCACTTTCAAACTCAATATAAAATTCAATCGTATTATGGTCACTCTTCCCTACATGGCCCCTTTACTACAAGGTTATTAATTAACCCTTTCTCGTTGCACAATACTAGATCTAAAATAGCAGGGCGGGCTTAACAAGGCTAACTGACGTAAAATTACGTCTGTGGGCCGGATGTAGTTGGGGGCGGGACTGGAACCCAGAAGGCAGCTGAGCCACTCCAAGCCGCCTCAAAGCATAAAATCGCGGCCTCTGTGTCCACTCTATCAAAACCTTTCATAATTTTAAAGATCTCCATAAGGTCACCCCTCAGTCTTCTCTTTTCAAGAGAAAAGAGACCCAGCCTGTTCATCCTTTCCTGATAGGTATACCCTCGCATTTCTGGTATCATCCTTGTAAATCTTTTTTGCACCCTCTCCAGTGCCTCTATATTCTTTTTATAATATGGCGACCAGAACTGTACGCAGTACTGCAAGTGTGGTCGAACCAAGATTCGATACAAGTTTAGCATAACTTCTCTACTTTTCAATTCAGTCCCTCTAGAAATAAACCCTGGTGCTTTATATGCTTTTTTTATGACCTTGTTAATCTGTGTTGCGACTTTCAGTGATTTGTGTATTTGTACTCTGAGATCCCTTTGCCCTTCTACCCCACTTCGATTTGTATTTTCCAAGTATATTGTGATCGCCCTAATTTTCTTACCAAAATGTAATACCTCACATTTATCTCTGTTGAATTTCATTTGCCAATTATATGCCCATTCTTCAAGTTTATTAATGTCTTCTTGTAATTTGTTGCAGTCCTCCACGTTATTGACTATCCCCGCCCACAATTTGGTGTCATCCGCAAATTTAGAAATTGTGTTTTTGATTCCAAAGTCTAAATCGTTAATATAAATTGTGAACAACAGTGGTCACAGCGCTGATCCTTGTGGAACACCACTACCCACCTTCTGCCACTCTGAATAGCTACCCTTTACCCCTGCTCTCTGCCTTCTGTCTTGAAGCCAGCTAGCTATCTATTCTGCTGCTTGTCCCCTGACTCCGCACACTCTGACCTTATTCATTTTTTGATGACATTTTTCATAAAGCTTTTATTCAAAAAATCGAAACCATTATCTTTATTGTAAGAGCCTCAGCTGACATGTTTTCTTTGATAAAGTTCTCCCGAAACAAACTATCATAGTGTGGTGATGTCACCTGAGTGCTGCATGATCAAATCTCCGCACTCAGTCAATCTGGGAGCAGCCCAGCAGCCATTAACTTTGCTGGTTCAGTAGTGTGTTGTGTAGGAGGGCTGTCTTAGTTGAACCTGTCTGTATAATTATCCAGGTTAACAGGGCACAAGGGGAGGCTGAATTGCATTCGGTTTTCCGGAGACTTGTGTTTTCCTTCAGCTGTAAATCACGGAGAACGAATGGTAAACAAATTTGACAGTGTGAGTTTCTTCAAGTAAAGCAGAGAGACAGTCGAATTATCCAGAGGAGAATATGTTTTATAGAAAAGGAAGCACGTAGCATTAGCTGAAAAGCCACTACACAAGGTGCAATGTTATTGGATGCCTCTTATCACAGGATTGGCTCTCCGTGATAATATGCTGAGTGTTAGGCCCCGATATTTCTGGGGAGGCGGGGAGGATGCAGGGGAGTACGATAATGCGAGGGAAACTCGGCAAGGCCAGGGACGCAGAGGTCCTACCGAATTAAAATGAGTTTTGGCTCCTTCCTATTTAAACCCAGAAATATTTTAAGACCACTTCCCAAGAGAATTACACTTAACTATACAATTCCTTTTTGCTTTAAGCCGTATATGGAAATTTACAGATGACACTAAGTTAGGCAGCACAGTAAGTAGTGTAAATGGCAGCAGAAAATTGCAAAGGGACATTGATAGATTAAGTGAGTGGGCAAAGCTGAGGCAGATGCAGTTCAATGTGAGGTCATCTACTTTGAACCTAAGAAAGATAGATCAGAGTATTTTCTAAATGGTAAAAAGATAGGAATTGTGGAGGAGCAGAGATTTAGGATGTCCATGTACAGAAATCACTAAAAGCTAGTGGACAGGTACAAAAAATAATTAAAAAGGCGACTGAATGTTGGCCTTTATCTCAAGGGGGCTGGAATACAAGAGGGTGGCAGTTACGCTACAGTTGTACAAAGCTCTGGTTAGATTGCATCTGGATTACTGTGTTCAATTCTGGGCACCGCACCTCAGGAAGGATATATTGGCCTTGGAGGGGGTGCAGCGCAGACTCACCAGAATGATACCAGGGCAAAAAGGGTTAACTTATGAGGACAGGTTGCATAGACGAGGCTTGTATTCCCTCGAGTATATATTAAGGGATGATCTAATTGAGGTGTTTAAGATGATTAAAGGAGTTGATAGGGTAGATAGAGCGAAACTATTGCCTCTGGTGGAGGAGTCCAGAACAAGGGGGCATAACAGTAAAATTAGAACTAGACTGTTCAGGAGTGATGTCAGGAAGCATATCTTCACATAAAGGGTAGTAGAAATCTGGAACTCGCTCCCCCCAAAAATATTGTGGCTAGGTCAATTGAAAATTTCAAAACTGAGATCGATAGATTTTTGTTAGGTAAGGGTATTAAGGGATATGGAACCAAGGCGGGTAGATGGAATTGTGTTACAGATCAGCCAAGATCTAATTGAATGGTGGAACAAGCTCAAGGGGCCGAATGGTCTACGCCTCTTTTTATGTTTACACTGTTTTGGTTGAAAGTGATGGGATTATCTGAAAAATGTTTCAGGTCCACTGTATGTGTTGGTCTCAAATTGGGTGGTTGATGAAATAATTTTAAAACAGCAACCAAGATCTTTAATGGGTCTGGGGGATGGGGAAGTGGGGCTGGGGGGGGCGGGGGGTTAATCTAATTAAAGTGGGCCGTGTCATAGTCTCCACATACTTAATGGACCTGTCCACTGTAATTCCAGCTCAGCTACTGCCAAAAAAACAAGCAATTCACATAATCTGCCAAGAGCACAGGATTGTGGGGTGTTCTCCTTGTGCCTAATGCCCAACTACAGAAGAGCAACATAAGAAAGACTTGCATTTATATAGCGCCTTTCACGCCCACTGGACGTCCCAAAGCACTTTACAGCCAATTAAATACTTTTTGAAGTGTAGTCACTGTTGTAATGTAGGAAACGCGGCAGCCAATTTGCACCCAGCAAGCTCTCACAAACAGCAATGTGATAATGAACAGATAATCTGTTGTAGTGATGTTGATTGAGGGATTAATATTGGCCAGGACACCGGGGATAACTCCCCTGCTCTTCTTCGAAATAATGCCATGGGATATTTTACGTCCACCTGAGAGAGCAGACGGGGCCTCGGTTTAACGTTTCAGCTGAAAGACGGCACCTCTGACAGTGCAGCACTCCCTCAGCACTGCACTGGAGTGTCAGCCTAGATTTTTACGCTCAAGTCTCATGGAGTGTGAACCTTCTGACTCAGAGGTGAGAGTGCTACCCCCTGAGCCACAGCTTGCCGAGTATCAAGATGGCATTTCTATTTCCTGCACCAGCCTCTCTGAGATTGGCAGCTATGGTACATTTGTGCTTGAAACTCACACAATTTAAGATCCGTGTTGAGACTACCTAAAATAATTATACGGGGAAACCTTAGATCAGAGAGAAAAGCCTTCTTCTTTAATCTGTCTGGGTCTGGTCCAGTCCCATCAATGAAAGGAGATTGTTTTAACCGGCTGTGTTGCCCAGTCCCTAAATTGAATTCTAATCTTTGGAATGCAAATTGACTGCGTCCTTACTCAGCGTAATTGTTTCACTCGTTTGCCAGACAATTCACAGCCCTTGTCCCAGAACATTTCATTGCAAATAATATAGTCCGATAGCTAAAGAGGTGTGATAACGGGGGAAAAAAACATGCTTACCGAGACCATGTAATTATTCACTATGTGATACTATTAATTGACAACTCTAATTTGCTTGTGCTTTCACCCTCTTCCTATCTATTCCGCAGTAACTTGCCACTTGGAAAGAAAAAAATTAGCTGAAATGTTAGGGTGATGTATGAAAGCCAATTAAAAATACAGGCATAACACAAGACAAATGACTGCAACCCTATCTTTAATATAGATAAAAGATTTTCACAAGCATTATTCAGTCCAAACAATTTACGAGAATAATTCCCTCCTTATAAATGATTAGAAATCTTCTGAATATGTAAACACATACCCTAATCTCCAGGTTCACGAAAGTGCTACACTTTATCGAGTCAACAAAGGAAAAGCAAAACCTTCCACTCAAATAGCCTTGTCTAATAGAAGGCAGCAAATATTAACGATTGCAGACAAATTTTCAAGTCCTTTGAAAATTACAACCCATTGTGAATGGTTCAGCAGCTTATGATAGGGAGTCGATCTACTTTCAAATTCATCATTCAACGTGTTATAAACCCTTGTAGTGTCATAGGAACAAGGAGTAGGCCATTCAGACCCTCAAGCCTGTTCAGCCATTTAATGAGATCATGGCTTACCTGTACCTCAACTCCATTCACCCACCTTTGATCCACACCCTCACCTGTCGATTTCAGTCGTGAAAATTTCAATTGACCGCCCCCCCCCCCCAGCATCCACAGCCTTTTGGGGGAGAGGGTGATTCCTGATTTCACTCCTGAATGGCCAAGCTCTAATTTTAAGATTGCACCCCCTTGTTTTGGAATCCCCCAACGGAGGAAACAACTTCTCTGTATCGACTCTTATCAAATCCTTTTATCATTTTAAGCACCGCAATTAGATCAACACTCAACCCTCTCAACGCAATGGAATACAACTCAAGTTTATGCAACCTGTCCTCATAATTTAACCCTTTTAGCCCTTGGTAAATCTGTGCTGCACCATCTCCAGGGCCAATACACTCTCCCTGAGGTGCGGTGCTCAGAACTGAATGCAATACTCCAGATGGAGTCTGATCAAGACAGATTGGGCTCGATTTTGCCAGGCCCGAGGAGGCGGGAATGGAGGCGTGTGGGGTGTTAAAATTGCAAAAAATGGCGGGCGGGCGGGCCCGACCCCGCCTCCATCCCGCCTCCAAGCAATTTTCCCAAATGCGTGGTTTCTGATCCCGTCTCCGTCCCGCCTCCAAGAGGCGGGATAGGCCCTTAAGGCCCTTAACAACCACTTAATTGCCTCTATAATTCCATTTTGAGAGGCCTTTCTGATTTTAAGACTTTTCCGACGTGATGCACGCCTCCTCTGAAACACGACGGTGAAACCTGGCGGTAGCACACTTGGATTGCTGACTATCAGCTACAGGTCCACCATTAAGAAGGAGATTTGATCAATCATCATTCTTGGGGAGCTTTTAGCAGTCATAACCATTGTTGTGGAAGTTTGGAGCCTGTAGCAGGGTGGTGGTGGTGGAGGAGGGAAAAAAATCTGGGAGCAGACTTAGGTCTCCTGCTGCTCATTTTGCCTCCAGGTCCCTCTCACAGCAAAGGCCAAAAGCTTCCCAGTCTTTGCAGACCTTAAATGCAGCAGCAATGATGATATCATAAGAGGCGACTTTCAGACTGAAAAACTAATTGGGCCATGGGTTCCCACATGCTGGAACTCAATTGCCCAATTAGGGGAAAATTGAATAATTCTCCCACATCCAATTGGAGTCGGGTGGCTAACACGAAAAGTGGATGACACGACCCCAGCCCACCCCAATGACAAAATCGAGCCCATTGGGTCTGTCAATTTGGCTCAGTCGTTAGAAGTCTCATGTCTAGACAGAAGATTGTGATTTCAAGCCCCTTTCCAGGTCTAGAGCACATATGGGGCAACTCTGCAATCCTGTCCTCCCAGTGGGGAGTGGTACTCTCATGGAGCATGGTTTGGAGTTAGG
This sequence comes from Squalus acanthias, assembly GCA_030390025.1. Classification (NCBI taxonomy): domain Eukaryota; kingdom Metazoa; phylum Chordata; class Chondrichthyes; order Squaliformes; family Squalidae; genus Squalus; species Squalus acanthias. The sequence continues at coordinate 12,683,005 of CM059435.1, read as the reverse complement.
GCCAACATAGTAGCCCCAGATCTCTGACCCATGCTTTCTGCAAGCATGGTCTCTGCTGGGATCATGAAATTACCCCTTGTAGCACTTCAGTGCAGTACTGAAGGAATGCTGTTCCATCTGCCATATTAGGTGGATGTTAAAGACACCCGTGGCATTATTGGAAGAGGAGCAGAGAGTTTTTCTGGTGTCCTGGATAAATTCCTCCCTCAACCAACAGCATCAGAACAGATTAACTGATCATTCATCTTACTTTCTGTTTGTGCGACCTTGTGTGCGCAAAATGGCTGCCGTGTGACTGCACTTCAAAGCAATATTCATTGTTTGTGAAGCACTTTGCGGTACTTCTAAGAGGCAAAATACAGGTCCTTTTTTGGTGAGTTTCCTGGTTGAATCACTGGGTTAATGTACTATGTAGTATGAGAGAAAGGAGGTCCCAAGCTTGACCTCTACTCTGTGTCCAGTTAGCTATTTTCCACCAGGGCAACAGACAGTATGCTACAACTGGTCTCTGTGTTCCCAGGTGAGAGAAAGGTCAAAATTAGCCACGGTTCCCGTTCCTAATCGCTAAGCAGTGACTCCAGCTGAAAGGGCATAGGACAAGAAGGAATTGGCTGAAATGTGGCTACTCAAGTATCTCACTGTCTAAACACATGAAGAATAGTCACTTAGTTGAGGTGCCACAGGGCTGCTCGTGGCTGAGGAATCACACTCCAGCTAAGTCAGGACCTTCAGGACAGAATTGGAACAATAGAAACCATGTATTGAAGGGATTATGTTTGCTATGTTAGTGAAGAAGCCATGGGGTCAATTTTGGTCTCTGAGTGGGAGGTGAACTAGCGGACGAGAGCAACTTGCCGCCTGGAATAGTTGTGGCGGCACCAGAAGATCTAACAAGGAGCTTGGAGCAGTCTGGAGGGAGAGGAGGCCTTTACTAGGCCCTCTACTTGGGTATTTATCACCCCGTCCTAGACCTTAGAGTTTAGAAGAATGAGAGGTGAACTCATTGAAATGTATAAAGTTCTTACAGGGCTTGGCAGGATAGATGCTGGGAGAACATAAGAACATAAGAAATAGGAGCAGGAATAGGCCACTTGGCCCCTCGAGCCTGCTCCGCCATTCAATAAGATCATGGGCTCAAAGCCAACACAAGGACTCATCAAACTAAAGAGAATGTCAGTGTTTGACAGCTTCACAGAGCTGTCAAACGCTGACATTTCTTCTTTGAAGAAGTCTTGACAGATAGCACGTCTGACGTTGACGTAATCTGTCAGTGACTTCCTCCCTAATTGGCCTGCTGAGCCCGCAGGGCGGGCTTAACAAGGTCAATCAGGGGAAAATCCCTCTGGTTGGTCAGGCGAGGATGGAGGCGGGACATTGACACGACAAGCAGCTGTCCCGCCTCCAACTCGCCTCCATTCACAAAATCCTCTCACCAATACCCTGTACAGTTGTAGCAGGACTTCCCTGCTTTTATACTCCAACCCCCTTGGAATAAAGGCCAACATTCCATTTGCCTTTTTGATTACTTGCTGTACCTGCATGCTAACTTTTTGTGTTTCATGCACAGGGACCCCCAGGTCCCTCTGAACTGTAGCATTTTGTAATCTCTCTCCATTTAAATAATAATTTGCTTTTTTATTTTTCCTGCCAAAGTGGATAACCTCGCACTTTCCCACATTATACTCCATCTGTCAAATGTTTGCCCACTCACTTAGCCTGTCTATATCCCTTTGCAGATTCTTTGAGTCCTCTGCACAACTTGCTTTCCCACCTATCTTTGTATCATCCGCAAACTTGGCTACATTACACTCGGTCCCTTCATCCAAGTCATTAATGTAGATTGTAAATAGTTGAGGCCCCAGCACCGATCCCTGTGGCACCCCACTAGTTACCGTTTGCCAACCGGAAAATGACCCATTTATCCCGACTCTCTGCTTTCTGTTAGTTAGCCAATTCTCTATCCATGCTAATATATTACCCCCAACTCCGTGAGCTCTTATCTTATGCAGTAACCTTTTATGTGGCACCTTATCGAATGCCTTCTGGAAATCCAAATACACCACATCCACTGGCTCACCTTTGTCCACCCTGCTCATTACATCCTCAAAGAACTCCAGCAAATTTGTTAAACATGATTTCCCTTTCATAAAGGGAGGATGTTTCCCCTGGCTGGGGAGTCTAGAACTAGAGGTCACAGTCTCAGAATAAGGGGTCGGCCATTTAGGACTGAGATGAGGCGAAATTTCTTCACTCAAAGGGTTGTGAATCTTTGGCATTCTCTACCCCAGAGGGTTGTGGATGCTCAGTCATTGAGTATATTCAAGACAGAGATCGATAGATTTTCGGATACCAAGGGAATCAAGGGATATGGGGATAGTGTGGGAAGGTGGCGTTGAGGTAGGAGATCAGCCATGATCTTATGGAAAGACGGAGCAGCTCAAGGAGCCAAATGGCCAACTCCTGCTCCTATTTCTTATGTTCTTACTGCCAACTGACCCGGGTAGCAGGAGTAATTGTGGTGGAGAGCAGGGAAATCACCAGGACCCCGGGACCTGTTCATGACTGTCACTTCCACGAAGCAGCCGGGGAAGGAATGGGCAGCATTTTCAAAAAACAAATCTCCACACAGATTACATAATTTTCAGTTTCTTAGACTGTGGTGATATAATGTGGACAACAGAATTCCCCAGTGATTTTTAGGAAGTCACTGTTATATAAACTACACAGTTCAGTGTTTTAAGAAGGTGTGTTACCGATTCGCTATATTAAGATCTGTTAGTGAGATGATCCATTATCTATTCACTAAACAGTTCAGTGTTTTAAGGAGATCTTACTCATTCGCTACACAGCTAAATATTGAAGAACTTTAATTTGCTGCACAGCTTGGTAGTTTAGCACTTTTGTGATCAAGTAAATGAAAATGTAACAAGCACTATCTAAACCTAGCAATAACATTACACATTGGAAATAAATTAGAATCTAGTTGCAGAATTGATAATCTAGGTGTTGTGTTGAATATTGTACGCATCGCACTACACTTTAAAGGAATGAAAGAGTTATTTCCACGGGTTTCACATTCTGCTACATTTTGGAAATGATCACCTACCATGTTTCAGCCATCAATCCCAAGACCCAGACCCTCAGTCATCACCCCAAATGGCCAAAACTTCAACCGCAATCATAAATCCAACCCCAATATCATAGAATTACACAGAATGTACAACACAGAAACAGACTATTCAGCCCAACTGGTCTATGCCGGTGTTTATGCTCCACATCCTCCCACCCCTCTTTGTCTAACCCTATCAGCATACCCTTCTATTCCTTTCTCCCTCATGTGTTTACATAGCTTTCCCTTCAATGCATCTATGCTATTTGCCTCAACTACTCCTTGTGGTAGCGAGTTCCACGTTCTAACCACTCTCTGGGTAAAGTAGTTTCTCCTGAATTCCCTATTGGATTGATTAGTGACTATCTTATTTTATGACCCTTAGTTTTGGTCTCCCCCAATTTTAGGTGTTCAATATTGAGCGCCTAAACGTAACCCAAAAGATTCAACCGCAAAATCAACCCTTAAACCCAATTCCTAATCCCTTCGTTTAGAAATAAGATACAGAAAATCAGTTCCTTTCAGAATGTTTAGAATAATAACAAATAAAATATTAGAATGAGAGAAACCATTATTTAAGGTCGACCTTTTTTGTAGTTTTCTACAAATAAGCCTTTCATCAGCAGAGAGGAGAGAATTCCTGATGAAGTCATGAGGAAGAACGACTTATGTGCAGTAACAGAGCGTACTTGCTGATCTACATTAGTTTCTGGTCCGGCAACGCCTCGATGTTAAAATTCTTATTCTTGTTTTCAAATCCCTCCATGGCCTTGCCCCTCCCTATCTCTGTAATCTCCTCCAGCCCCACAATCCCCCGAGATCTCTGCGCTCCTCCAATTCTGGCCTCTTGCACATCCCTGATTTTAATCGCTCCACCATTGGTGGCCGTGCCTTCAGCTGCCTGGGCCCTAGGCTCTGGAATTCCCTCCCTAAACCTCTCCGCCTCTCTACCTCTCTCCTCTCCTTTATTTAAGACGCTCCTTAAAACCTACCTCTGTGACCAAGCTTTTGGTCACCTGTCCTAAAATCTCCTTATGTGGCTCAATGTCAAATTGTGTTTGATAATCGCTCCTGTGAAGCGCCTTGGGACGTTTTACTATGTAAGAGATGCTATATAAATGCAAGTTGTTGTTGTTATAAGGAAATGATTGAAAGGAGCAGGGCGCATATACCACACGGACAACTCTTACAGCTCTGGCAATGCACCAAACCTCCATGCACTGACAAACACACCAGTGTACACTAACACCACTGCCACTCCCTGGAATTAGCCTCCAGGGTTGTCCACAACCCAAATTACTCATCAAATCCCACTCAACACCCCAATACGCCAATGTGCACCTTATATAGTGAATGGGACTCGTGTCAATGTGTTATAACCAAACGGTATTGCAATGGGAAAAAACCATAAGGAGTTGCTGCTTCATTGCTTCTCTGCCAAACATCAACCTCATTCCAATGCGCGTGTAGTCCACTTTCCTTTTGGAAATCTAATACAAGACGCAACACTTAACTGCAGCAATATTCGCCTTTCATTTCTGACTCCACTGTATCATCTCATAACTGTCTAGATGCAAACAAAGCAGAATTCCCCATTATCTAGCAGCAGATGAAAAAGCCCTAACATTGTTGTCAGCCTGAAAGGGCAAAGTTTTCATATTTACTTGTTCCCCTGTCAAAACGAAAAGCTAGTCATGGCTGCTTATTCTATCCTCTGTTCCAGCATTCTTGAGAAACAATGTATTTCCCTTGTAGCTGCAGAATGGTGAATGGCTGGCAGACAGCAGAAAGGATACCTGCAATTTATCTGTTTGTAGTTGGTTTTGATGACACTGTTGGGAACAGAAAGGCTCAGAGCTGTCATCTGCCTACTTATTTCACTGTTTCTCCTTGGAGAGTGTAAAGGAGTAAAAGAAGAATGGGTGATGGCGGGGAGGGGAGGGAGAGAACAGAGAAGGCAGATCAATAAATGGGTTAGTGTTTGCATCACTATTAACACCGCCGCTGTCATTGTTCCCATTCACCATATCACTCACTGTGAGATTCACCGGTCAATGCGTTTCCCCTTCCAGCAAATCCAAACAATCTTAGTGGCTATAAAAGGAAGACATTCCCTGCAAGTGTCGAGAGCACCAAATGAACTCGCTGGATTCACAACATAAATCACCCTCTCTTTTTCAGATAAAAGTCAACGCCTCAACTGGTCTGCACTATTTCACAACCACAGTTTAACCTGATAGGGCGATTCATCTCTGTCAGACTGTTGAAATGATAATGCCAATTAAATAACACGAGTAATTGCTGGTTTGTCCCTCCAGAATTCCCTTAAGATATTATTGTGGAATATGAATGAGGTCTGGACTGCTCAGGAGAACAGCAATGTGATTTGTATCTTTTAACCTTCTTTCAACCCTGCTTCCTGATCCAATGATCATAATTATAATTCAAATATCTAGGGTCAGTCACGGGGTTCATAAAAATCTGGAGGGGGAAAAAAAAACCACACTTTTAAAACCTGACAATACAAAGCACAGAGACACTGTTGATGAAATCCTGGGACTAGGCAGCCATAAAAAGCCATATTGCCCATCAGAACCTTCACTCATGTTGCCTTTAAATTACTGATGTCCTGAGCAAATGGAAACGATCCACTAGGATGCCAATAAAAGGTTTAACAATGGAGGGGTGATATTATTGGAGGCGTCAGTATGTTATGAATAAGGAGACATGGGTAAAGACTATTGTGTAAAACTCTGTAGTTTTTCTCGTGATGGTTTATTTTTAACAATTTGAATTTCTTTATCACTGCAGTAATAAGGTGACTTTAACCTGCGATTATTTAATTTGCTGTTTGAAAGTGCCTTGGAGAGGGGATTTTACCACAAGGACCTTGTTTAAAGAGGGAATCTTATCATCAGGAAACAGTCTAATGAGTGGTTGTTTAAAGAAGGTTGTTTAAAGAGGGAATCCCATCAGTGTCAGCCAGTGGGTAGCACTCTTGCGTCTGAGTCAGAAGGTTGTGGGTTCAAGTCCCACTCCAGAGCACAAAAATCTAAGCTGACGCTCCATTGCAGTGCTGAGGGAGTGCTGCACTGTCGGAGGTGCCGTCTTTCGGGTGAGATGTTAAACCGAGGCCCCGTCTGCCCTCTCAGGTGGATGTAAAAGATCCCATGGCACTACTTCGAAGAAGAGGAGGGGAGTTATCCCTGACGTCCTGGCTAATATTTATCCCTCAATCAACGTAACTAAAACAGATTATCTGATCATTATCACCTTGCTGTTTGTGGGAGCTTGCTGAGCGCAAATTAGCTGCCACGTTTCCTACATTACAACAGTGACTACACTTCAATAGTACTTAATTGGCCGTAAAGCGCTTCGGTGGTCATGATAGGCGCTATAGAAATGCAAGTCTTTCTATCAAGACCCTGTTTAAAGAAGGAATCTGAACATCCGGACCTTAGTTAGTGAATTTCACCATAGAGACCTATTCTAAAGAAAGAATCATTTAAAGAGAGAACATGTTGTACATGCACAGCAGGTCAATCAGTATCTAAAAGCGAAAGATACATTAACATTTCAGGTATACCGCCTCATCAGAACTTTGAGCGGCTTTAATACTACTCATGGCCCTTGCTAGCACCAACAATACCTGATACAAGTGTCTCCCAGTGCCATATGCAACCCAAAGTTAAACCTGATGGCTTTACTAATGCCAGCACCAGGAAGACCCAGTAAAAAAGGGTCTTCCCATCTGGCAGCCTCAATGAGCCCAAGTAGATTCACTTTCAGCCTATTGTACAAAACCCATGCTTCAGGAACTGACTTTGCTAACATTTTTGTGTATTTATTCCCTGGGGTGAATACAACTGAGTGGTTTGCTAGGCCATTTCAGACGGCAGTTAAGAGTCAACCACATTGCTGTGGGTCTGGAGTCACACATATAGGCCAGACCGGGTAAGGACGCCAGATTTCCTTCCCTAAAAGACCAGATGGGTTTTTACGACGATCCGGTAGTTTCATGGTCACCATTACTGATGCTAGCTTTTTATTCCAGATTTATTTACTTCATTGAATTTAAATTCCCCAGCTACCATGGTGGGATTTGAACTCATATCTCTGGAACATTAGTCCAGTAACATAACCACTTTATTACTGTACCCCTAACATGGCTTGTGCATAGTATAAAAGCAGCTTTCGAACTATGCTGGGATATGTGGTAGACAATAAGGAATAAGACAGTACCAGGATAGATACAGAGCGGAGCATGGTAAAGGACCCTGGAACATTTCACTTGAAGTTTAAATCAAAGCTTATTTAAAGTAGAGTCGGTGACAAATAGCAATCTGATAGTTTTCTGTTGGACTGTTCCTAATTTGGCATAAATCACTTCAATAGATCTCAGAGTTCCTCAGTCTCACTGTCAGTCATTACACTCCAGAGGTAAAGCATTGAACTCGAGTGACCTGAAACAAACTGAACTGGATTATATTCTTCAACGCACCGAATAACCCAGGAAAGGAGCACCATAGTTTCGTATTTGGAATGATGAGTTTGGGTTCTCTTTGCTTGGATGGTTTTGATTTACATAGCCAATCAGATATTCATGAACTTGTTCCACATGGCTATTATACTGTATAATCTATACACACTGTATCCTTCATTGCAGCTCCCTCTAAAACCCATATTAATCTGTTTACAGTCACTCCTGTAAGAGATCCCTCTGCAGGCCTACTTTAAACTGTATATTGTGTGACACCCCCCTTCCCCCAACCAACACTTCCCTCAACAGACCCACACAAACCTGTGTACAGTGGACTCTAACTGACAGGACCTGGTGAGATTTGGGTATCAGACATAATCAGAACTTCAAAAGACGGGTGTGTTTTTCAAATAATGTACAGAATCTTCCTAGAAAACTTAACAGGGTAGCCAATTAGGTTCAATCTTAAAGTCTGAGCTTCCAAACATTGAATATTGTGATCCTAAAGTTGTTGTCTGGTCCCAGTCCCTAGAGCTAAAAATGTTTCATCAATCAAGGAAGGAGGAAAAATGGATCTATCTCATAGCACTTTACAGCCAATGAAGTACTTTTCAGAAGTGCAGTCACTGTTGTAATGTAGGGAAGGGATAATCATAGTCATAGCGTCATAACGGCACAGAAGGAGGCCATTTGAACCATCGAGTCCGTGCCGGCTCTCTGTAGAGCAATCCAGTCAGTCCCATTCCCCCGCTCTATCCCCGTAGCCCTGCAAGTTTATTTCCCTATCCAGTCTCCCCTTGAAAACATTGAGTGTCTCCGCTTCCACCACTTCCGTCGGCAGCGAATTCCAGGTCATCACCACTCGCTGTGTAAAAAAGTTTTTCCTCACATCCCCCCGTATCTCTTGCCCAAAACCTTAAATCTGTGTCCCCTAGTACTTGTGTCAGCAACTTGTGGGAACAGCCTTTCCCCGTCCAGCTTATCCAAGCCCGTCATAATCTTGTACACCTCTATCAAATCACCCCTCAACCTCCTTTGCTCTAATGAAAACAAATCCAGCTTCTCCAACCTGTCCTTGTAGCTAAGATCCCCCATCCCCGGAACCATTCTGGTAAATCTCCTCTGCACCCTCTCAAGGGCCTTCACATCCTTCCTAAAGTCTGGTGACCAGAACTGGACGCAATACTCCAGTTGTGGCCTAACCGGCGCTTTATTAAGGTTCAGCATAACTTCTCTTACTTTTGTACTCAATACCTCTATTTATGAAGCCCAAGATCCCATATGCTTTGTTAACCACTCTCTCAATATGTCCTGCCACCTTCAGGGACCTATGCACATTAACTCCAAGTCCCTCTGTCACTGCACACTCTTTAAAACTGTGCCATTAAGTGTATATTGCCTCTCCCTGTTCCTTCTGCCAAAATGCATCACCTCACACTTCTCTGTATTAAATTCCATCTGCCACTTGTCTACCCATTCTGCTAGCCTTTCTATGTCCTGTTGCAGTCGATTGATATCATCATCACTGTTTGCCACACCACCAAGTTTGGAGTCATCGGCAAATTTAGAAATTCTACTCTGTATTCCATTATCCAGGTCATTTATATATATCAAAAAAAGCAGTGGCCCCAACACTGACCCTTGGGGAACACCACTGTCTACCATCCTCCAGTCTGAAAAGCAGCCATTTACCACAACTCGCTGTTTTCTGTCCTGAAGCCAATTCCTTATCCAGGTTGCCACTGACCCACCTATTCCATGAGCCTCAATTTTGTTAACCAGCCTTCTATGTGGTACTTTGTCAAACGCCTTCTGAAAATCCATGTAGACAACATCCCTTCATCAATCCTCTCTGTTACTTCATCAAAAAATTCAGTTAGATTAGTCAAACATGATCTGCCTTCAACAAACTCGTGTTGGCTCTCCTTAATTAGCTTAAACCTTTCCAAATGCCCGTTATTTTTTACTTGATTATTGTTTTTAAAACTTTACCTACCACTGATGTTAAACTGACCAGCCTGTAGTTACTAGGATTGTCCTTACACCCTTTCTTGAACAATGGTGTCACATTTGCCACTTTCCAATCCTCAGGCACCTCCCCCGCATCTAGGAAGATTGGAAAATTATGCCAAGCCCTTCCGCTATCTCCTCCCCCAAATCCCTTAGCAACCTGGGATGCAAGCCATCTGGGCCAGGCAACTTGTCCACTCTAAGCATACCCAGCCTTTCTAATACATCCTGTCTATCAATTTCTACCTTTTCCACTTCTACCGATATTTTGTCAGCATCCACCTCCTTAGTAAACACTGATACAAGGTACTCATTGAATATTCTAACCTTGTCCTGCGCCTCTAAGCATATATCACCTTCTTTGTCTCTAATAGGCCCCACCCCGCCTCTTACTACCCGCTTACTGTTTACATGCCGGTAGAAGATTTTTGGGTTCCCTTTTATGTTAACTGCCATTCTACTCTCATATTCTCTCTTTGCCAATCTTATTTTCATCTTCACACCCCCTCTCAACTTATTGTATTTGGTCTGGTTCTCCCTTAAAGAATTCACCTGACATGCATCATACACCCTCTTTTTTTGTTTCATCATCGTCTCTATCTCCCTCGTCATCCAAGGAGCCCTTGCTTTGGTTCCCTTATCCTTCCCTCTTGTTGGAATGTACCTAGCTTGTACTTGGAACATCTCCTCCTTAAAGATCACCCATTGATCACCCAATATTTATCCCTCAACCAACATTAAAAAAAACCAGATTATCTGGTCATTAGCTCATTGCTGTTTGTGGGACCTTGCTATGCGCAATTTGGCTGCCACGTTTCCCACATTACAACAGTGACTCCACTTCAAAAGTACTTCATTGGCTGTAAAGCGCTTTGAGACGTCCGGTGGTCGTGAAAGGCGCTATATAAATGCAAGTCTTTCTTTCTTTCTTCTATTGTTCCATTACAGTTTTTCCTGTCAGTCTTTGGTTCCATTTTACCCTGGCTAGATCCTTTCGCATCCCATTGAAGTTAACCCTATTCCAGTTTAGAAGTTCCACTCTAGATTGTTCCTTGCTCCTCTCCATTGCTAATCCTTCTAGCTTATGCAAATAGGCAGAGACCATATATCCTTTAGGCACCCCTGCGCCTGGGCATCCAACTGGAAAATCCTCAAGAAAATGAGGTGAAAGAGGGAGGAATCCTCCTTTCAGATCATTTGAATGCAGATACGTCTGCGCCTGCTGTAGACATAGATCCAGCTCCACCCCTATAGGGAAGACCCAGAGCCCCAGAAATCCCAGGGTAATGTTAAATAGGTTGGAGACTCGACATTACAAGTCTCAGACCCTTTTTTGTTGACCTTTGTACCTGAGTTATTGGTTTTTCTTGAATGCATAGCCCAGGAAAATTGGTCCTTACATCTTTGGTGCCTCCTCCCCATAATATTGGGATTCTTCCTGAATTTAAATAACAAATTTACAGAGGATACTCAATGGTAAGCAAATACATGAATTGCAATTTCCTCTCAAACAATGTGAGAAGTTCCATACTGAATAAAGAAATTGCATTTATATAGTGCCTTATTATTGAAATGACGAAAGCACTTCAGCCGATGAATTACTAGGTGCGTGCAATGACTGGTGTTACATTGGGAAACACAGCAGCCATTCTGCACCAACTACAACAGTGCCGAGGGATCATCAAAATCTAGCTGAACCACCAGAACAAGCGGACAGGACCGTGGGTTCAACATCTCATCTGAGAGATGGCACTTCCTTAGTACTACACTGGAGTGTCAGTCTAGGCTATATGCTGAAGTACTGGATCTCAAAATTTTTGTGTCTCATCTCCAACGGCGGATGTGCGGTGGAACTGGAATTCCATGCACTGACATAGAAGGATGCAGACCCCAATCCCAAATCCCGGGGAGAAGGTCATTTAGATCGTCATGGCAGACAGCGCATAAGAGTGCTGCAGAGGAGTCTGTCCTATTGCGCCAGTGGAAGTTGGAGTGGCACCCAGGCCAACAACAACCTCCATTAATTTTTTTTCCTTGCCCCAAGGGGAGCAATTTGCTGCAATTTCATAGGTAATCAGCCTCCTGAGAGATTACCCCTACAAGGCTTCGATTACTTTTCTCTGGGGCTGTTTTAAGGTCTTGGAAGGCTAAGTGCAAACGTACGTCAGCTCTCAACAGGGTGGGGCAATGGGTATAAATTACCGGGAGGCCCAGGAACTCCCCCAGACACGCACCGTTGATGTTGGGGAGGTGAGCAGAAGACATGCATGCTCACCTACCCCCTCCTGCTGGAGTTTAGGTCAGAGCTTAAACGGGGCAGAAACTCAGTGGAGGCAGGTTCCTTCCAGAATTCCAATTCCCCCAGTGGGTAATGCTTTGGTCGTCCACCCTCTCTCGCCCCAGGGATTTCAGAGCCTTGTAGTGGGGCTGAAAACCACCACCTTCTAATCCAAAGGGCTGCAAACCAAGCAAGACTGAAGATCATTCCTATCAAGTATTCTGTTTACGCTGCACATGCAGTAGAGAGTACGACAGCAGATGGAAATTTCATTCTTTTTATGATTGGATCAGTTTTATATTCATTTGGGTCGTCGTACCATCAAAACGCCTTGGTGTGTTGATCACAGAGCATCATGGACAGTGTCGCCAAGCTGCCACTCTCCCAAATGAGTGAGATTGTATAGACAGATGAGAGTGGGTTGGGGAATGAAGATTGAGGAAGAAGCCTAAGGCACGGAGCTGTTAAAACACAAAGTAATACCAAATGCTCACACTTGAAAGAAAGGACGTTTATCACTTCTCATTTAATCTGGGTTGTATTTGTTTTGCTGATCGTCCTAAAAAAATCTGCATCAAGAAACCTACTCTAAATAAATCTGGCAGTATTTTAGCAAGGATATTTTCATTTCAAAATCTGATATCAAAGCACTGCTTTTTTTTTAAAAGGAGCAGGGTGGTGTCTTATGGGGAAAAAAATCTTGCCGAACAGAAAATGATGTAAAGTATCAGCTGAACGTGTGAGCTCTGGGATGGTGCCGCGTAGCACAATGAACATTACCAGTGTGACTCATGAGCCAGACATACGTTAGATTACCTTCCTCACAGCCCCAAAAGCTAACTGGCGCCATGCAATCTCTGGCTTACAAGATTCCTTTGCATGATGGTGAAAGCCATTCAAGAGTTAAGCATTGTCTCAGGCTGAACCACGGAAAGAATAAAAAAAAAACACAGCCATGAACCATTCAATACACTTTTCAGCAAATTAGGGTGATTAATTTTAGCCTGAAGCATCAACAAAGAGTAAAAGCATTTCATTTATTGTCGTTCTCAAATATCCTGTTTGTCCTCATTATATTCTCTGCACTATACAAATTATGATCATAGCTTCCTTTCCACACTTCACAGACAAGAGTTAATTAAAACAAACACATTTCTTAATGTAGGATATGGACTGTAACGAGGAGAATGGGGTCACTTGTAAGAACGCTTGCGGGGAAGAATGAAAATAAGCTTTCCTTATTCTTTGTTTAACACTCACGTTACTTGTCTTTCTTTTAAGGGGAAACAAATGCATATACACATACAAGCTAGTGTCAGCCGTGGCTCAGTGGGTAGCATCCTCGCCTCTGAGTCAGTAGGTTGTGGGTTCATAGTCCCATTCCAGTGAGTTGAGCACAAAATTCAGGCTGACACTCGAGTACACTCCAGAATGCTTTGCTGTCTGAGATGCCATCTTTCAGATGAGACGTTAAACCGAGGCCCTGTCTGCTCCTCACAGGTGGACGTAAAAGATCCCAAGGTACTATTCCGAAGAAGAGCAGGGGGAGTGTTCGCTGGTGTCCTAGCCAATATTTATCCCTCAACCAACATCACTAGATGATCTGGTCATAATCACATTGCTGTTTGTGGGACATTACTGTGCTCAAATTGGCTGCCGCGTTTCCTACATTACAACAGTGGCTACAATTCAAAAGTACTTCATTGACTGTAAAGCACTTTGGGATGTCCGGTGGTTGTGACTATAGAAATTAAAGTCTCTCTTTCTTTTAACAGTCGTGGATTTGGACACTGCAACATTCAGGTACTTGTATAGATGGAGACCCATCCTAATTGCATCAAGCAAGCCTCACTAAAAATGTACCCCTTCCACCCCCACATCTGACTCCAATGAAAAACAGAGACATCTCCTCACTAGATTGCCAGGTATGTGGCCATGACCCCACCCCCATAGAACACTGAGGAACATAAGACTAGAAATTACTGACGGTGATATTGGCCCTGAAATTCGCCTCTCCGGCTTGCCGCGGGGGTAAGGATCGCGCGCGCACTTACCTACCGCGCCTGCCGTTGACCTCTGGGCCCACGGGAACTTCAGCTCCTGGGCCTCCTCCAACTGCCGGCGCGCAGTGCTTGCATGTCCCAGGAGCGCAGTTAGTGCGATGCGTCCCCTGGGATCATGTGGGCCATGGAGAGCCAATGGCAGCAGACCATCTTTCATTCATAGATTTGACAGGAAGACCTGTCAAATCTATGAATTGAAATCGGCCCCAAAAGAACAGCTAAACTTAAAATAATTTTTTTTAAAAACCATCACATTTATAAAATAACTATAGTTAAATAAATTAACTACTTTAAACAAAAATTTAAATTTTTGAAAAAATTAAAATACCTTTTAACAGTGCTAAAAATAAACTTACCTTTCTTTAAAGTATCTAAAAAAGATAAACCTGTTGAAAAATTTTTTAAATTATACTTAATTAACCACTTACCTTGTTGAAAACGGCTCCTGCGCCTCCTTTTTAAAAGCGTAGGTTCTTCAATACTTACCCTCCCGTAGAAACCTGAAAAAAAACCTAAGTTTGCTGCGTGCGCACAGCCTCTACTGCACACGCGGTTCACCTAGGAACCGCCCCCTTCACCAGACCGGAAGTTCCGGTTTCCCGCGCATGTGCAGTGCATGCAGGAAACCGGCACTTCAGGACGCCTTACGGGTGAGTACACAGTGCGTACTCACCTGGGAAGGGCCGAATTTTTGGCCCATTATCATACAAATGCTTAAGCACACTTGTACCAAATTCTTCTCTCCGTTATTTTTACAGAGATGTTATCGGGAAAATTGGTTCTTATGTTCTTTGCTGAACCTCAGCCATGTCAGCTAAATAAATAAATCTGTAACCTTGCACATCCGACTTACATCCATAATATATTTAAAGTCTTGCATGTTGCATGTACTTACTGTAAGAGTCACACTTTTCCTGTCACACTTCAGACGTCACACTTTACCGTATCCTCCAAGCAATGCCACGGGAGATCTGCTAGTAAAGAGATTTGTGATTGATCGCAACCCTAATTCAAATTTGAGCTTGTGCCTTGTTACTCTTTTAGTAAACGTCACCAGATTCCCAATTTTCAGTTATGTGGTGTCTTTTAAAAAAAAATCAGGAAATAAAAAGCTTTGAAGCTGTTGGATTGTCGTAAAAACCCAACTGGTTCACTAATGTCCTTTCGGGAAGGAAATCTGCCGTTCGTATCTGGCCTGGTCTATATGTGACTCCAGTCCCACATCAGCGTGGTTGACTCCTAGCTGCCCTCTGAAGTGGCCGAGGAAGCCACTCAGTTATATCAAATCGC
The DNA here is from genome assembly GCA_030390025.1 of Squalus acanthias. Classification (NCBI taxonomy): domain Eukaryota; kingdom Metazoa; phylum Chordata; class Chondrichthyes; order Squaliformes; family Squalidae; genus Squalus; species Squalus acanthias. The sequence goes on along the minus strand of CM059435.1, from coordinate 12,667,775 downwards.
GACCCTGCAACGATTCAAGGTGAAGGTCCACCACCACCTTCTCGGGGTAACTAGGGACGGGCAATAAACGTGGCCTTGCCAGCAACCCACAAATCCCGCGAATGAATGTCTGTTAGCTCCAATTGTTGCCTCTTCCAGGAGATTACATGGCGGAGGGGGGAGTGTTTAGTCACGATGCTCCGGCCATCAGGAGTGCGGGGCAGGCTTGATGTAGCCAACTGGTCTTTTTCTGACCATCAATTCTGTATGTCCTTATGTTCTATGTTGTTTCACTATGATGCTGGAGGCGGAGGATGATGTCGTGCAGTGGGTATTCAGGGATGTTGCGCTCTGACCAGCACCACCATTATCTTAACATATGAAATACGGCGAATCAGAAGCCCTGCCAGCATTCCGTAACATGGACATCCATCTCCATTGGTTTGGGGTTTTCTCCTTCACGACCTCATTGGCCAAAAGCCCTGCCAATTAAATATATTAAATAAAGATGATAGAATGCATAGAGTATTACAGAATCAATGGCCTAGAAATTTATCTCGGGCGGTGGCCGCCCGTTATACGCAGCACCTGATACTCAGTCCCATCGCAGTCAATGAATTAAATATCAGGCACTGCATGTAATGGACGGCCGATCTGATACCGCCCACTGTGTGACACTGCCCGAGATGAATTTCTAGGCCATTGAGTCTTACAGCAAAGAAACAGGCCCATCAAGTCTGTGACACCAATTATATATTACATTTTCTTTGTTTCGTTTGTTTGCAATGAGGAATCTACCATTACCACAATGCTGAGTGTATAAATGATATATCCCTGATTGAATTTATTGTGTATTCTAAATATAGCACTATGGCATTTTTTTGCCAAAATGGCAACCGTCCATTATTTGAGTGGCTACAGAAGTGCGGTGAACACGCTTGCGCAGGTTATAATTTCAATCTTACTGTACATATCTCAGTATAAAAATATGGTCACTGCAATCCCAGGACATGCAAATATAATGTGAAATTGTATTGCGTTAAGCTGTACACACCTCCTAATGCTGTTCTAAAGTACCAATCAGACATTGCGCTAGATGTCATAGAATCATACAGCACAGAAAGAAGCTATTCGGCCCATTGTCCTCATTCCCCATAGCCCTGCAAATTTATTTCCTTTTTAAATATATATCCAATTCCCTTTTAAAAATTACTGTTGAATCTGCTTGCTTTCAGGCAGTGCATTCCAGATCATCACAACTCGCTGCGTCAAGAAAATACTCCTCATCTCACCTCTGGTTTAATGTGAGACCAATGTGTTTCAGCATTGATCTCTCCTCTTTGCCTGTGTGTGAGGGAGAAGGGTGGGGCATTAGGGTCGGGTCAGCCGAGGCAGCACTAGAATTTCATTAAAAGCTAAAAACCACATGTCATTTCGTTCTGACACTCGGCAAGTCTAATCCTTACACTGATAATGTGTAATTGATTATGCTAATTAGGTATCATTTACATATGCCTATTTGGTTAATTAGATTGCCCCCCCCCCCCTGTAATTTAAAATCTGTATGTCCAATCTTTACAAAAGTTGGTAGGTGTCGGTAAGACTCTGACTGACCACACTTTAGGGAAGAGTGACTGTAATAAGCTTGATGTTAAACTGAATCTATCTCTTACACGTCAGTCTATCAAACAGGCAGAGTCCTGTTACGTAGGCAATGTACTGTGGTATTGCAATCTTTAAACGTGCAGTTTATGATTAGTTGCCGATTGGTGCAAAAACCATTTTTGAATCATGGAGATTTTCATTTCTAGTCCTAATGAATTCAGATGACTTTGAATCTGGATCAATCCTGGCTGATTTCCAATTCCAGTCCACTCGTTACGCACTCAGAGCTCCCCTTGCACCAAATGCATGCTTAACACAGCGAAGGCAGTGCTGCAGAAGGGACTACTCTTCATGTTAAGTGCACAGCCACAATCAATGTTCCCTCTAAATTGTCTTTGTTGTGCATGGCCTGTTTATTTCAGTGCGCAGTTCCTTTAAATTTCCGCGCATGCGCAGTATTTCAAATGTAAAAGCTTGTGAGCAGCCTGCGCAGGGACCTTCCAGATTACTGCGCGGCCGTGCACGGGCGAAGCTCAGAGGGAACATCGGTTTGCAATGCCAGCAGCCTCCCCGGACAGCAAAACACATGGATGAGTTATTGTTGGCCTCTCTTGAACGCATTTACCCCCAGTGCACCTCCAGCACAGTCTGGGGAAACCTGACCTCTGCTTCCCCCCAGTATGACACCTTCATTATCCCCGGAGTCTCTTGGGGCTGAAATTCTCCAACCGCTGGCCAACCTGGGGCAGCGTGTCACCTTACACCATGCCAAGTGTATCGGAGCTGCGGAGCTGACCTGTGGCACTTTACGCAGGTCGTGAGTGAAAGGAAGCTTCTGTTTCTTCTTTTCGTAAATCTTCCAAGCGCTGGATTCACGCCCGAGCCTGTGGAGAAGGGACAAGGCAGAGCAGGATAGTCAGCCCTGCGAACCTGCCTTCTGTTGGGATTTGTTTTATTTCTTTAAACCCAACTTTTGGTAGAATTTTTTCCTCTGCGAACTTACTTGCTCCGAACGAGAACGTAAAGATTTCCAATAGCCCATTAAAGAAGCTGCTTGTAAGAAATTGGGGTAATTGGTTTAAACTCAGCTTCGGATCGGTAATGGCTCTTTGAGCAGCCGTCCTGAAGCAGCACTATTTTTTTCTAAGAGCTTTTTGGTTAATTACCATTGTGCAAAAGGAAACTCTGTTTAATTGGCACGCTTGGATAATGGAGCCCATTACCAGCTCCATCATAAAACCCTGTATTTAGACTTGAACTAATTATCGTGACCATATAGTCCTGTATATTGGTATTTACTGGGCCCTTAACCCTTTCAGTCCTGTGCATCGATTTCAGTCGTCTACATGACAACACTTTCCAGACATGGACTCATTCTACGCAGGTGCTTTCTGCACACACCTTTCTTCATGAGTGCGCTTTCAACACATGTATCCTTTCAATCTATATTCATAAAGTGCGTACCTACACACTTTCCATGCATGTTTCATGTTACATATGCACACACTCCATACATTTTCACCAACTTCACATGCTTTTATAAATGCACACTTTCAATACGTGTACAGTGGAAGTATTTCCTACACAACAACCTTTCTATATATATATATCACCTTTTGCACAACACAATTTCCTAAGTCATACTAAAGGGCCGACAAAGGAAGTAAGAGAGACGTTAGGGAAGGTAACCAAAGGCATAGACAAAGAATTAGGTTTGGAGGAAGCTTTTGAAGGTAGGAGACAGGTAGCTAGCCAAAGGGGTTTCTGAAGAGACAAAGGGGGAGAAATTGGCCCAAGTCACGCCCAGTTTTTGGGTGAAAAATTAGCATTGGAGGGACTAATTTCTGGGCGTGATCTTGCACGTCTGACCTCCCCACGAAGTGCGCCTGCTGCTAAATTGGAAGCCAGCAACTTCATAGGAACATAGGAACAGGAGTAAGCCATTCAACCCCTCGAGCCTGTTCCAGCATTCAATTAGATCATGGCTGAACTGTATCTTAACTCCATCTACCCGCCTTGGTTCTGTAACCCTGAATACTCTTGCCTAACAAAAATTCCAAGGGGGTGATTTTGCCAATGGGGGCGCGTTGGAGGCGGGACTGCTGCTTGTCGGGTTTCAGTCCCGCCTCCATCGACTTGTGGCCAACCCACGCTATTTTCCCTTGATTAACCTTGTTAAGCCCGCCCAGCGGGCTTAGCAGGCCAATTAAGGGGAAGCCGGTTACAGAGAACGTCAGTGTATGACATTTCATCTGTCAAAAGTTTTTGACAGATGAATTGTCATTGTTTGACAGCTCTGTGAAGCTGTCAAACACTGACATTCTCTGTTGTTTGATGAGTCCTTGTATTCAAGACTCATCAAACCTATTTTGTGAGCAGAAAGCAGATGGCTGTTGCATCGGAGAATGTAGCAGCCATTCTGTCATCTCTGCCGGTGAGATGCGAGACTCTCCGATTCCCCAAGGGTTGAAGCCTGCAGGAAGAAACAAAGGTAAGTAAACATTTTCTATCACTTTCCACTCACCTCACATACCTACCTCTCCACACTTGCACCCATTACTTACCTTCACAGCGCACTTTTGGACCCCTCCATCCCCCGCAGACCCACTGCTCGCCTCGCTGACCCTGGCGGGGTTTCCCGACGTCAGGAAGCCTGCGCCTCTCCTGAAAAAATAGGGATAATCCTCTTAACTGCCTGTTAACTACCTGTTAACAGGCAGTTAAGTGGCTGTAATCCCCTTCCCACCTCCAGGAGACGGGACCCGGCGCGGGTCAGCTACCCGCCTCCTGGGAAGATGGCACGGAGGCAGGTTGGGGGCGGGTTTGGTACCCGCCCCCAGATTCTGCCATTTTCCGGGCAGTCCCGCCTCCAAACCTGCCTCCCCAGGGCTGGCAAAATCCAGCCCCAAGTGTCCAGAGCACCTGCCTGAAACAGGCTATAGGCCCCTTGAATATGGAAATCAGGGCCCTAACGCCTGCTTTGCCACCCCGCTTCCAAACGTGGCATGAACTGGGCGGAGCAGGTGCCATGTCTGCTCCATTCAGTCTTTCCGAGTCTTTTCAGTGGTCCTTAAAGTGACGACAGGGTACTACCAACAGAAAGGAAAGCACCGTTTACTCCTAGCTCCACTACAGTACTGCGGGCAGCTACCTCTTAGGCCCGTCCCCCACACCACTTCGTGCCACCCGACCCAGCACCCCCGCAGGGCCTACCTGCGGGCTGGCTCACCGCTGGAGCCGGTCGATTATTCTGAGGCCCCAACCCGCCAGTTGCATCAGAACGGTTGATTGATGCCTGCAACTCACCAGTTTTACGCAGATGAGCCCGCCGTCCAATTTCCAGCCAGCTTCGGGCCGGCCGCCTTCGAATTTCCCAGCCAAAGAAATGTGTGTGCTGCACATTTACAATTCACGGACAATTTCTGTGCTTGCGTTCGCGGTTAAATTTTGCAAGGAGAGACTCCTGTTGCAGATCCTCACTTGATGGGACAGTGAATCGGAGAATCAAACATGGAGGTCAGCACGTTCAATTAGCAATACTCCTACCACCAGCGACCAGTGCTCCGCCCCACTCTCTTTAAATGCAGGATGCACACTATTTCTGCACACACACCTTTTTTTTAGTTAAGGGTAGTCATTTAAAGTATTCCTTTCCTTTTTCCCCCAGTGGATTTCCCTCATACCACCCGCCATTCACCCAGAAAACAATTGGGTATCACATGTAGAGGTTTTGACACTGAAAATATCTGCTTGTGGAGTCTTTATTTTTCAGCGCATCCTTTACTGGCCAAAAAATTAGATTTTCAGCCCACTGCTGTTTTTTCCAGTCTCACTTCCCAGGGATTTAATTTCCTGCTTAACTCATTCAGATCAATTTTACTTTGTGTGCTGTTTTAACTCATTTCTTAACCCATATCCACCCGAGGGCACAGGCATTCTTAAATGGCCATGCAAACTCTTGGCTGGGAGACAAATTGAGCATTGTTTAAGGATTCAAAGTGGTACAAGACTCATTCTGAGGGTGTTCCTTTCTTCAGCCACTATGGGCCATATTGATCTGACTGTGTGGGATGGACTGACTATAGTAGGATTCATCATGCTTTAGACAGACTGCTCTAATGAAGAATGATAAGCTTTTACTCTGTTGGGGTTTCATTGAGCAGACTGGATTGATTACCAGCCCACTTAAAGAATGGCACCTTCTACAGCCACTGGGGAGTGGGTTAAATGGCGTAAGCTACCACTGAAGCCCTCTCTGATAACGGTGTTCCACACCATTCTCGGACCCAGCGGGCAAGCGGGCATCATATCTCCCTGCACAAGGTTGTGAGCAGAGACTGTCCTAGCTATCCATTTTTTAAATTTTCATTCAAAGAGAAAGATACCTTTGTTATCTGATTTAATCGGACCTCTGTGCCGTGGCCAACCAAGGCAAATGTCCAGCTGGTGCTGGAACCTCATGTTTCCCAGCCTGTTAACCCCATTACGCCAAAGCCTCAACAAATATGGTTGTGAATATGTGTGCACCTGTCCAGCTCTAATGGCTTGTTATTATCATTTTCCAGCTGTGATTGATGGAAATTATTTGATTAATGGATGGTTGAATGTTTTCGAGCTTTGCTAAAGTGAGCTGCAAATTAATTTAATATCCTCTCTGGTCATAAGCTATGAAACCTGGATCAGTGTGATGATGTGTAAACCATTTGTGGCATGTATTTAATCTCTGGACAAAGGATGGAGATGTTAATGCATGCTACACTAGGTTCTATTTATGCAGACTATTAAGATTGCTCAAGCTGAACGTAATTTCAACCACTTCCGAGCTAAATGGGAGAGGACTAAACAACTTGCATTAGGAACAGAAAAATCAATTAAGGGAAGAGACCTAAACACGGACACTGCCAAGTGAGAGCAAACAAAAGGGTTCTCACTATGTCCCGTTAATAATCAACCTAGGATTGGCAGCAATTCTTTAAAGGGCACATCCACAAGATGGGGGATTGGCACGGCGCATTGGGCATGATCTACATGTGCCGTGGATTGGTAGGGTTCAGGCTTGCTTCATTCCCCACATGTTGCATTCATAGCTAACTCATCTGGGGGAAGAGCAGAGCAGAGCAGCCCCTAATACCCTGACCCTAACCCTATTACCCTACACAATATACCGCACACTGCATGCTAGAACGAGTCACCACAAATGGCACCACAAGGGTATCAGCTACATAGCATGCATTACACTATGTACTGCAACATCAACTTTCATTCATATAGCGCCATTAACATAAAGGAATGTCCCAAGCTGCTCCCTAAATGGACAAACCATGTCTAGACACTCGCAAGACATTGGCTGCCCACAACACTTCTCACAGCACAACTCTACATCACAATGGGTATCTTAAAAGTTATTAGCCTCATACCATACGCTGCATACAGCATAAGTACTGAAAATGTAACTCGACACTGAGGGAAGTAGCCACATTTCACATATCACTCGCCGCATAGTTCATGGTACACCCCAGCAAGATGTTGCTAGAGTATTTGCTTCATATAACACATTGCGCACTGAACACCATAATAACATACCAACCCTATGCAGTGCACCAGATACCATTGTATAACGCACACCGTGACTAGACATCTCCAGGGTGTTGGTTGTATACAGTATAAAAATTACCAGGATGTGGTCTGTATATTGCGTAACTTCAGTATTCCGCAGACATTCAGTATTCCACAAGATCTCACATGCAGTTAAATTCTGCTTTGGTATGTGCCAGTGTACATGTAACGTGCAGCACAGGTAGGTGAGCGGGCAAATGCTTCTTTTATTAATTGCTTTAGGTAGATTTACAAATATGATACCACAACTGAGATGTTATGCCTATCAGGAAAGATTGATGAGAAAAGAGAAGACTGAGGGATGACCAGATAGAGGTCTTTAAGATTATGAAGGGGTTCGATAGAGTAGGCATAGAGAAGATGTTTCCACTTGTGGGGGAGACCAAAACTAGGGATCACAAATATAAGATAGTTACCAATAAATCCAATAGGGAATTCAGGAGAAACTTCTTTACCCAGAGAGTGGTGAGAATGTGGAACTCGCTACCACAGGGAGTGGTTGAGGCGAATAGCATATATGCATTTAAGGGGAAGCTAGATAAACACAAGAGGGAGAAAGGAATAGAAGGGTATGCTGATAAATTTAGATTAAGAGGGGCAGGAGGAGGCTCATGTGAAGCATAAGCACCGGCATGGACCAGTTGGGCCGAATGGCCTGTTTCTGCATTGTCTATTCTATGTAATTCTATGTAATTGACAGTGGTATAAATCAACATTAGCCAATCACATATATGAATTGCTGAATGAATTGATATGAATTGCTAAAGAGGAATTTTCATCCGACGTGGTTTTGTGAGACACGTTACAGAGTTTATCAATGGAGAACTGCTTCAGCACACACTTGCTGATACTAAGATGTTAGCATCACCGCTTGCATCAGCCTCTAATTGTTTGTGCCGTTTCGATTTATCCATTACAAATACTGAAATAGAACAGGAAAACTGTTGTGCAAAGTCCGTGCAGCAGGTACAATGTGAGACAGACATTACCTGCAGGTCAGATGTGATTTTACAGCAGGCCTTTTCTCACAGTCCCAGACACAAAGCTCCCCAAGTACTGAGATGGCAATGACTAGAGAGTGATGCAATTTTCTATCTTCCCTTCCTCTGCTGGAGGCATTGACTCCCTCGATGGGGTATGACTCAGCAAAGGGGTAGTCACCCACCGGCACCCCACCCAAAGTTGCCATGACTCGATCTTCCATTGAGAGTGTTGACACGCGATCTGACAGCAAGGGTCGGTGTAAAGGATCAGGAGTGGGAACCTGACCAATTTACCCTTGTCTAACTCAGGAGCTCTGCAGCCAACTGCAGTTCCATAGAAGGCTTTCATTAACTCTGAGTGTTGAGATTGCTCTGCCTCCGTAGCATTTCCTACTTGTACTTACTCTCCAGTGGGGGAAAAAAGCTAGAGAAATCATGGGGACTACCAGCATAGTCCATGAACATGGGAGATTATGATCCTCAGGCATGGGAAGAAGAGACTGCAGGAGTTTTGGTCTGAGTGTAATATAGTTGGTAGACCTGAGGGTTAACCTTGGCACTCAGTATGTATGATAAACAAAACTTGAGTAGTGATTCAGGACGTCCTTGGATAGCTAGTGTCAGCTGTGGCTCAGTGGGTAGCACTCTCACCTGTCTGTATCAGAAGGTCATGGGTTCAAGTCCCACTCCAGGAGACTTGAGCACATAATCTAGGCTGACACTGCAGTAGAGTGCTGCACTGTCAGAGGTGCTGTCTTTTAGATGAGATGTTAAACCGAGGCCCCATCTGCTGCTCTCAGGTGGATGTAAAAGATCCCATGGCAATATTTCAATAGAAGAGCAGGGGAGTTATCCCTGCTGGTGTCCTGGCCAATATTTATCCCTCAATCAACACTAATAAAAAAACAGATAATCTTGTCGTTATCACATTGCTGTTTGTGGGAGCTTGCTGTGCACTATTTGGCTGCCATGTTTCCTGTATCTCCAGTGACTAAATTTCAAAAGTACTCCATTGGCTGTAAAGCGCTTTGGGACTTCCTGAGGTCATGAAAGGTGCTATATAAATACGAGTCTTTTTCATTTAGATATACATGTAGCAAACTGAGCTAATTGTAGCAGAGTGCTTAAAAATAAAGAGCTCCATATTGATGTCATCTGTCATTTCTTCACCCAATTACTGCTGAGTGGCAAAGGTGCATTTAGCTGCTTTACTGCCATTATTCATGCCTTTGTAGTGAATGCTGATTATGTTTTATAATACAGCTTTAACATGGTGGTGCATGCTTACCAAAATAAGCTAAAAATAGCAACTTAGCCAATTATTAGGAAGTAAGTCCCACTCATTTTAGTTAGTCAACTATTTCCCATTTATTTTAACTCCCTTGTACCAGCTGCACTATAGGTTACATTTGAGCCCAGTTTAATTCATGTTTTTTTTCATTCATTCTCAGGATGTGGGCATCAGTGGCAAGGCCAGCATTTATTGCTCGTCTCTAGTTGCCCTGAGAAGGTGGTGGTGGGCCTTCTTTTTGAACCAATGTTGCAGTTTGAGACAACGCAGTAGCTTGTTGGATAAGTACCTGAAGAAAAAAAAAATTGCAGGGCTACGGGGAAAGGGCAGGGGGAGTGGGACTAGCTGAAGTGTTCTTGCAGAGAGCCGGCACGGGCTCGACAGGCCAAATGGCCTCCTTCTGTGCTGTAACCATTCTATGATCCTTGCTAGGCCACTTCAGAGGGAAGTTAAGAGCCAATGACGTTGGTGTAGGACTGGAGTCACATATAGGCCAGGCTGGGGAAGGACAGCAGATTTCCTTTCCGAAAGGATGTTAGTGAATCATTTGTTTTTTTACAAAAATCCAACAGCTTCATGGTCACTTTTACTGATACCAGCTTTTTATTTCCAAACTTGTTAAACTGCCATGGTGGGATTTGAACTCATCATTCACAATGGACTATTCATGCCAAACCTCTGAATTACTAATCTCGTAACATAACCACTACACTACCCCATATTGACAGTCTTAGCTAAATATACTTAAGATTCTTTTTAACTTATGTTAGAATTACTATGAAATACAATATACTGTATATTATAATTATTAGCATTATTTTATAACTGCATTGTTCTGAATGGACACTGGAATAACTTTTTCTGGAACAGATAATTTCCATGTTTCAACTGACACACACAAAGGCACTTTTCAAGTGGCTGGATTAATGAAAGTAGGAACCAGAGCATAAAAAAACAACACATCTGATGCAAGATTCCAGAATCCAGGTGTTGTGCATGGGAGAGTGGAGAGGTGTCATGCTGTAAAGTTCATTTTAATTCAATATATGAATTAAAATAGTACATTTTGCATTTTGTTAGAAAAATGTGTAATGCCAGAGGGCTGCGGATAACTAACGTTATAGCTATATTTAAGAATGGGGATAGAACATGTCCAGGGAACTATAGACCAGTCATCTTAACATTATTAGTAGGAAAAATAATGGAATCCCTGCTAAAGGAGAAAATAGAAAAACATCTAGAAACCAAAAATACAATAATGAATAGTCAACTTTTATTTCAAAAGGGAAAGTCTTGCTTGACCAACCTCATTAAATTCTTTGAAGAGGTAACAGCGAGAATAGACAAGGCTAATGCAGTAGATCTAATATGTCTAGATTTCCAAAAGGCCTTCGATAAGGTACCACACTAATGAATAAGGTCAGAGCATGCGGAGTCAGGGGACAATTAGCAGAATGAATAGCGAGCTGGCTGAGAGACAGAAAGCAGAGAGTAAGGGTAAAGGGTAGCTATTCAGAGTGGCAGAAGATGGGAAGTGGGGTCCCACGAGGATCAGTGCTGGGACTACTGTTGTTCACAATGTATATTAATTTTGGAATCAAAAACACAATTTCTAAATTTGCGGATGGCACCAAATTGTGAGGGATCGTCAACACTGAGGAGGACTGCAACAAATTACAGGAGGACATTAATAAACTTGCAGAATGGGCATATAATTGGCAAATGAATTTCAACATAGATAAGTAATACCTCGGTATTAGATTTTGCTAAGAAAAATGAGGAGGTCACATATTACTTAGAAACGAAGGGCTAGAAATTCGGCTCTTTTGCATCTGCCGTTAGCACCTCCGGTGGGGGGGGCGCTAACCGGGAGCAAAGGGCTTATTGCCCGGGGGGGGGCGAAAAAAGCGCCTCCTGAGAAATTTGGCAGGGTGTTGCTGAGGTGCTACCTGCTAGCGTCACGCCCCCACCGGTAGCGCTCCGCCGCGGCCCCTTATCACCACGCAGCAGAAATTCGGCTGTGCCCCACGAGGCTGCCGCAGGCGATGTCAGCACCAGCCTCGCAGGTCGCAAACCGGGCCGACCTCCGCTCGTGGGGCGGTATTTAAAGGAGAGGTGCGGCCGCGACCCGCGCTGCCATTTTATTTTTTTGGCTGACCTCCAGGTCGGCCCTCCGTGGTGGGTCGTGGCATGGTCCTGGCCGCCATTGCCAGTCCGGCACCGCGTCTCGGAACCGGGCTGTGGCCGTGGCACCACGCCACCCTGGTGGCCTAGTGTGTGCCATCGGAGGCCCTGCAGAGTGCGCAATGGCCTTCCCCTTCAACCGAAACGGAGGGGCGTTGAAACGCGGCAGCATTCCGCGGAGTGCTGCTGACCACGCCCCGACATCGCATCAGTTACCGCCCCACCAGGAAGTGGAGCACCCGAGATTGCGCTCCACTTCCGGTGCGGGGCAGTAAGCCAAATTTAGCGGCTGGGGTGGTACCTCCGCGCCAGGTGCTAAATGTCCGGCCTTAACTCGGTTACCGTCCCCAAACGGGGCGTAACCGAATTTCGCACCCTTAATAAGAATCTAAAACGACTACAAATACACTAATCACTAAAAGTAGTGACACAGGTCAGTAAGGCCATAACAAAAGCAAACCAAGCACTAGGGTTTATTTCTAGAGGGATAGAATTGCAAAGTAGAGAAGTTATGCTAAACTTGTATCGAACCTTGGTTTGACCACACTTGGAGTATTGCGTACAAAATCTGGTCACCACATTATAAAAAGGATATAGAGGCACTGGAGAGGGTGCAAAAAAGATTTGCAAGGATGGTACTAGAAATGCGAGGTTATATCTATCAGAAAAGGATGAACAGGCTGGGTCTTTTTCCTCTTGAAAAGAGAAGGCTGAGGGGTGACCTAATAGAAGTCTTTAAAATTATGAAAGGTTTTGATAGAATAGACAGAGAGATAGGGCTGGAATTTGTCAATGGGAAGCTTTTGGAGGCGGGACTGCTGCTTGCCAGCTTTCAATCCCGCCTCCATCAGCTTCTGGACAACCAGTGGAGTTTCCCCTGATTGACCTTGTTAAGCCCGCCCAGCGGGCTCAGCAGGCCAATTAGGGGGAAGTCAGTGACAGAGCACATCAACGTCTGATGTGCCATCTGTCAAGATTTCTTGAAAGAAGAAATGTCAGCGTTTGACAGCTCTGTGAAGCAGTCAAACACTGACATTCTGTATAGTTTGATGAGTCCTTGTGTTCAGGACTCAACAAACCTTTCAACTTTGCAGAAATCACCTGGCTTTTGGTTCGGAGGATCTGTGAAATCTACAATGGAGATGTCGGGACTCCGGATCCACAGCGGCTGAAGGCTGTAGGCAGAAACAAAGGTAAGTGAACATTTTATAACACTTAACACTCACCTTACATACTTACCACTCCACACTTGCACCCATCACTCACCTCTACATCTCACTTTCAGACCCCTCCGACCCCCGCAGACCTCCTTCTGTTAACAGGCAGTTAATAGGCTTTAATCCATTTCCCGCTTCGAGGAGACGGGACCCGGGGCAGGACGGCTTCCTGCCTCCTGGCAAGAGGGCACGGAGGCAGGTTGGGGGCGGGTTTGCCAGCCGCCCCCAAATCCTGCAACTTTACCGGCAGTCTCGCCTCCATACCCGCCTCCTCGGGGCTGACAAAATCCAGCCCATAGTGTTTCCACTTGTGGGGAAGAGCAAAACTAAAGGCCATCAATATAAGATAGTCACCAAGAAATCAAATAGGAAATTCAGAAGAAACTTCTTTACCCAGAGAGTGGTGAGAATGTGGAACTCGCTACCACAGGGAATAGTTGAGGTGAGTAGTATAGATACATTTAAGGGTAAGCTGGATAAGCATATTCACCCGCCTTAGCTCCATCTCATTTGATCCCTTACCCAACAAAAATGTATTTATCTCAGTCTTGAAAGCTCCGATTGTCCCAGCATCCAGCAGGGGTTAAATTGGTTAGCCCCGAAAACAGGCACGGGGATCCCGCTGCATCATGGGCCAGGCTACAGAAGAAGGCTGATGGGGGTACACACCCAAATGCTTGGTGCACTGGAAAGCCTGCCAGAAAGCTTGCATTCTATGTCAAGGAGCATGGAGTTGGCACAGGGCTTTGCGCAGAGCTTGGTGCCCATCCTTTCCAAAATGGAACGTGTGGCTACCTCCAGCAGCACACCTGTGGGACCAACCTTGATGCAGCATCTGATGGCCGATTTCTCAGCTTCCATTGAAGCACAAGCAGCATCCACCCGACGACCGAGCGCTGCAGCGGAAGCTCAGACTGCTGCCATCATGGCTCTGGATACCAGTGTGCAAAGGGGCTTCCAGGGCGTCAGAGCATTCCAGCAATCTGTTCTCCAACAGATCTGCTCCCTAAAGACCCTCTGCGGATATGGCCTCTTGCTGAGAGCCCTTCTCCCCCTCCTCCCCCTCAATCTTCCAGCAGCTTGTCCTGCTCTGCGTGGCCTCTGCTCATTCTCCCAGTCATGCTCAATGCCAAGAGGAAGCCCTACTCGGCCACCCATGTCTGGAAGCAACTAGTTTGTGCACAAGCCTTTAAGTCACCCAAAAAGTACTTCAGCACCAGCCAGCCCACTCCCTGTAGACTATTGAAACTTTCAACAAGTAATGGAAAAGCTTCCAAAACTGGTAGAATTGCAGCAACAGCCAGAAGAATCCAGCAACTAACCTGTAAGTAGTTGATGATATCTTTAAATAGCGCTGGTGGGGGGTCCTTCATGCCGTTGAACGTGTGTTCAGCTGTGAGAGGTTAAGTGAGGGCGGCTAGGCTGGAGCATGGAGCTCCAAAATGGCAGCGCTGGCATCAAACCAGCGTTGCCCGCTGATTGACGTCTTGATCTGCCTGCTCTGCCTGCTGCCAGCGGACCTTAGGTGCGTGCATGCAAACAGCTTTATGAAGATGGCGTCCGGCGCACTTTGGTCGTGATTTTATTGGCACTGAGAGGGCGGGTTTGGAGGCGGGTCAAAGGTTAAAATCGTTTTGATTGATGGCGGTGTCTGATCCAACCGTCAACCTGCCTCCAAACAATTTTCCCAAGTGTCGGGACCCGATTTGCGCATGGACCCGACACCTAGCGGCGGGAAGAGGATTAAAGCCATTTACCTGCCTGTTAACAGGTAGTTGAGAGTAGTTAACAGGCTATTTTTTAATTTTGACGCTTTTGCCTCGGGCTTCCCAACGTCCAGGCACCACGCCAGGTAAGTGTGGCGTCTGCTGTAATGTTACTGCATTGATGACAGCTGCATAAGTGGTGTGAAGGATCCAATGGTGCACTGGTGAGTCTCAGAGGTAAGAAAATGTTGGGAAATTCATTTTTAATGTATTTACACATTTATTTAGGTAACAAGTTTTGAAAATGATGTCTAGTGCCACCTCATTGGGAGAACCTCTCTCACCAGTGACAGATCGCTCCTGTAACCTCACCTGCAGCTGTCATCTGTTCCAGCTTATGGAGGGAGTCACTGGAGAGTCTGGGTGCAAGAGCTCACCTTTGTACAGTGATTGTCAGTGTTTGCAGCACCTCAATGCTGTCAAACACTGAGAAATGAGCCGACAAAAAAAAATTGTGCGTGGTCCCTTTAAGAAAACCGGCAGATGACGCGTCATCAAATGACGTCATCTGACCGGCTTCCTCTTAATTGGCCGGCAAGCCCACAGGACGGGATTCACAAGGTCAATCAACGTAAAATCACGTCCATGGGCCGGGACTGGAAGCCGGAAACCACCTGACCCACTCCCAACCCGCATTCATTGACAAAATCGCGGCCTTTGCGTCAGAAGTGTGCACACGCGCGCGCCACAGACGCTGTTTTGGAATCTTAAGGGGCCTCGTAGCACCCAAAAAACAGGCGCTACCAAGCCCAATTTCGCCCCCACTGTCTTTTTTGAGGAGATAATTCCAGAATTCTACTGCCCTTTGTGTGAAAAAGTGCTTCCTGATTTCCTTCCTGAATGGCCTGGCTCTAATTATAAGATATGTCCCCTTGTTCTTGGACTCCTTGGACTAGGAGTCACTGATGTTTAAACTAGACCTTCATGTTTATCTCAGGAACACAAACTGCCTCAACTGCACCTCAATAATCTGTGTTAGTCCAAAAAGTACCACCAGAAATGTTTGTGGAAATCTCCTCTCAGACAATGCCATCACCTGGAACTCTGTCAATTACATACAGCAGTTCAAAAGCAGAGTTAACCATCACTTAGTGAACTATGGTTGTTGAGTCATGCTTTCGACTGTGAATAAAACCTGTCTATTAGTTCCCCTCTACAATTTTGTTTCAGGTTTTCCAGGGTGCCCATAACTTCCTTGGTCAAAATTCAGGAAGTGTCTGTCCTCGTTATGATGGTCTGAAGCTGTTTTGCCATTAATATTAAACATGATGCGGAGATGGACTGGGGTGGACAAATGTGAGAAGTCGCACAACACCAGGTTATAGTGAAGTCTTCACCTGACGAAGGGGCAGCAGCTCCGAAAGCTTGTGATTTCAAATAAAACTGTTGGACTATAACCTGGTGTTGTGCAACTTCTCACATTAATATTAAAGGCAAAGGTTCTGTCGCAACATATCACAGTCGTGTGCTGTCACTCACTATAGGCCTGTACCCTGTTACTCAAGTGTAAACGGGGAACCGCTCTCTCCACTAACCTCTTTTTATGAGCAATGTATTTCTGGCACTGGCTGCACTGTGTATAAAATGCGCACGGTATTAGATTGTGTTTAAACCAGTTATTGACACGGTGTTTGTGAGCATCAGGGAACTCGCTGACAGCTGTAAAAAAAATTCCTTAGGTTTACACCTTGTCATCAGCAAGGTTTAAAACAGTAAAATATTTGCCTGTAAAATCTGGTGGAAACCAAGTTAATGCATATGGAAAGGATCACAGACACATCATCAAGAAGATGGATGCTGTTTCCACGCCATTTTAAACGGTTGCTCTACCTTTCGAAGATGCTGGAGAAATTATTACCGGCTCCTTCTTGTGTCAGTTTCCTGTGCTTTGGTCAGCAAACAATTTACCCAGTTTGCAGCGTACAAATGCGGGAGAGGAGGCTGAGACGCGTGCAAGTTGCGCAGTGCCAGACGGGGGAGGTGAACTGTCCAAAAAAATAATAACAGGAGATGTTAGAAATTCACAGCATTTCCATCTGCGTCTGAAAAAGAAGCTGAGAGGGGCTCACTTATCACCCAGTTTCCAACAAAAAGAAAAGACTTGCATTCATATAGCGCCTCGCACGACCTCCGGACGTCCCAAAGAGCTTTGCAGCCAATGACATATTTTTGGATTGTAGTCACTGTTGTAATGCAGGAAACGCGGCGGCCAAAATGCGCACAGCAAGCTGCCACCAACAGCAATGTGATAATGAGCAGATAATCTGTTTTTTAGTGATGTTGAACAAAGGGGTCCGCCATCAAAATGTTGATGTGGAGATGCCGGTGTTGGACTGGGGTGGACAAATGTGAGAAGTCGCACAACACCAGGTTATAGTCCAACAGCTTTATTTGAAATCACAAGCTTTCGGAGCGCTGCTCCTTCGTCAGGTGAAGTGAAGAGATGCATATAAACACAGCATATATAGTCAGAGAACACTGCCAGATGATTACAGTTAATCTTTCTAACTGCCCTTTATCACACCTCGGCAGAGAGACAATCACGGCAATCAAAAGGTGTGGATGGTGTCCAAACAGGTCAGTCAGGAAAACATTACATCAAAGACAATGGTGGGTCACAAGGGGTCATGGCAGATGCTGGGGTCTGTATGGAGAACAAAAAACTTTTTTTGCTGGAAATCACAGCAGGTCCGGCCGCATCTGTGTAGAGAGAACAAGCCAACGACGACTCGAGTCTGGATGACTCTACGTCAGGTGGGGTTACATGTAGCGTGACATGAACCCAAGATCCCGGTTGAGGCCGTCCTCATGAGTGCGGAACTTGGCTATCAGTTTCTGCTCGACGATTTTGCGCTGTCGTGTGTCTCGAAGGCCGCCTTGGAGAACGCTTACCCGAAGATCAGAGGCTGAATGTCCTTGACTGCTGAAGTGTTCCCCGACTGGGAGGGAACACGCCTGCCTGGCGATTGTTGCGCGGTGTCCGTTCATACAGTGTCACAGTGTCTGCATGGTCTCGCCGATGTACCATGCTCCGGCTTTTTTTTTTGCCCTTTATCACACCTTGGAAAGATTAACTGTAATCATCTGGCAGTCTTCTCTGACTATATATGCTGTGTTTATATGCATCTCTTCACTTCACCTGACGAAGGAGCAGCGCTCCGAAAGCTTGTGATTTCAAATAAAGCTGTTGGACTATAACCTGGTGTTGTGCGACTTCTCACATTCATCAAAATGTTGACCTACCTTGTGCCTTTAAAGGTGCTGACAGATCTGCCAAGTACAGTCACTTACCGCTAATAGCAGGCGCGTTGACGTTAACGCGATTAGCGTGCTATAAGCGTTGGATGGTGTACCCTGAGAGAGAACGGGAACAGGAAATGTCCAATTGAAACGTCCTGCCATTACAGACGTGGCCATCTTGGCTGTTAAGTCTCAGGTTAATAAGGTGATTATTGGCTCTAAGACCATCCTGGCTAATGGAGGACCGAGAGCAGTGATCGGGGCGGGGCAGACTCGTTCTTGTAGCCAGGTGCCCACTCCACCGCCGTTATAGACTGTGCCGCCGTGTTTAAACTGTACCCACACGTTTCACAAATTTGTTTCACCATCAGGAGGTGCTTCCCTTCATGGCAGGTGAGATTCTCTCCAGAGCGAGCGCGCCCTGCCCTGTGTTTGACCACGTCCCTCCAGAATTGATCACTCTGGTCCTCTCCAAAATCGGGGGAAACGCCCCCTCCTACATCTACCGACTGATGAGTGAACTCTGCAACTCAGATGACCACCAAATCCAAATTAATAAAACATCGTTCTGCGTTCAGTTCTGGGAACCGCACCTCAGGACGGATATATTGGTCTAAGAGTGGGCGTGGCACAGGTTCACCAGAATGATACTGAGGCTAAAAGGGTTAAATTATGAGGACAAGTTGCACAGACTAGGCTTGTATTCCCTTGAGTTTAGAAGATTAAGGGGTGATCTCATTGAGGTGTTTAAGATGATTAAAGGTTTTGATAAGGTAGATAGAGAGAAACTATTTCCTCTGGTGGAGAAGTCCAGAACAAGGGGGCATAGACTTAAAATGAGGCTGTTGAGGAGTGATGACAGGAAGCACTTCTTCACACAAAGGGTAGTGGAAATCTGGAACTCTCTCTCCCAAAAAGCTGTTGAGGGTAGGTCAATTAAAAATTTGAGATTGATAGATTTTTGTTAGGCAAGGCTATTAGGGTAGATGGAGTTAAGATCGGCCATGATCTAATTGAATGGCGGAACAGACTGGAGGGGCTGAATGATCTACTCCTGTTCCTAAAACCCGCTGAGACCCCCACAGACACAGAATGATCCATGGAGGGATTTAAATACAAATATGTTAACGAGGTGGGAAAAGCTTATTGAACTGCCCCAAATAACAGTTAATGTGTTATAGGTGGTGGTTTGTAATTGACCTCAGTGGAAATGGCAAATGGTTCGCGCCATTTGCCCAATATAGGCGGTTGTCCATGATAAGTGGGGATGGTGTGAGTGGTGGGGATTGTATTTCCAGCATTTTGATTTTTATCATTTCAGATTTCCAGCGCTTGTAGTTTATCCTTATCATTTCCAGAGTCAATTGTTAGCTTTTACCAGAGTGTATTGAATATCAACACAAGAGGTGAGACAAAGACGTGCATGAGCCGTGTAGTACCAGAGAGAAGAGAATTGTTGCCTCTGCCTAATGCATGTAAAGCACACACAGGAGCTGACACTGAGACATGTGTAAACTGTATCGTAACAGACAGGAATGAACTGTTCAGCTGATGTGTGCTGTGAAGGGCTGAGGATGGTTTTGAAACTCCTACTTCACAAGCAGAGTTTTTTTTTTAACTTACCTATAAATTAACTCATGAACTGCTCTCGAATCAGAAAATATTGGCCCGAAAATTAGACCTAATACGCGAGAGTACGCACTGTGTACTCTCCCGTTTTAGGTCTCCAATTGCCGGTTTTCAGCATGCACTGCGCATGCGCGGGAAACCGGCACTTCGTGAATTCAAAAGGGGGCGGTTCCTAGGTGAACCGCGTGCGCGCTACAGGCTGCGCGCACGCAGTGCACTTAGTGCTTTGAACGCGCAGGTAAGCATGGAAGATTTTACACATAAAGAAAGGAGGCGTAAGACCCTCTTTTAACAAGGTAAGTAGTTAATTAAGTATTATTTTAAATTTTTTTCAACAGCTTTATCTTTTTTAGAGACTTTAAAGAAAGGTAAGTTTATTTTTATAACTTTTAAAAAGATTTAAAATTTTTTCAAAAATTTAATTTTTTGTTTAAAGTGGTTAATTTATTTAACTATACTTATTTTATTAATGTGATGGCTTTTTTTTAAATTTAATTGAGGTTTAGCTGTTCTTTTGGGGGGGTATATTATTCATAGCTTTGACAGGTCTTCCTGTCAAAACTATGAATGAAAGATGGTGTGCTGCCATTGGCTCTAACTGAATCACGTGATCCCAGAGCTCGCACGAACTAATTGCGTCTCTGGGTCACGCAAGCACTGCACAGCTGCAGCCTTGAAACTAAAGTTCGTGTGGGCCCGGAGGAAAAAGGTAGGCGCGGAGTGAGATATCGCGGGGAAGCCTTACCCCCGCGTCAACACTCAGTGTTTAATTTCTGGGCCATTAAGTTTAAAAAGGAACAGAGGGAACCTGTTGCAATTGGAAAGGGCTACAACAGAACAGAAATTCCTATGCCCTCATTTATTTCTACGCTTCCAGTGGTTAAGGCAGCAACTGTGAAAGCATTCAAGATTAGAATGGCTAGGTGGATGAAGGAAAATGGTTTGAAGGGATATGGGAACATGGTGGGTAAATGTGATTAGAATTATTTGTTCACATGGAGGTTAAAGGCCGACATGGACTAATTGGGCCGAATGGCCTGTTTCCGTGTTGTAACTTCGATATATTTCTATGTACAAAGGACCAGCTACACCACGAAATAGAGTCATAGGGGGAGAAATTCAGTATCGCCCCATTTGGGGCGCAATTATCGGCCGGGCGCAAAGATTAGCGCCTGGCGCTAATTATCGCCACCGACTGCAAACTTGACTTTTATCGCCCCTGAAGGTGATTGGAGCGCTAAATCAGGTGCTTCACACCTGTCTTAAGGCGCAAAGGCCGAGGAGCGAGGCGCTACCTCAGAGCGCTGGCGAAGCTCATGTAATGTCAGTCAGCAATGGAACACACACACAATGGCACGGGCCAGTTCTTAAAGGGGAGGGTTAATCTTGCTTTCCATCCACATCCTGCTCATTGCAGCCTTGAATCTCGGCCTGGAGAGACCTGCACATCAAATCTGCTGGAAAGAACAATGGAGAGTACCAGGCAAAGAGCTCAGAGTGCAGCCCCCACTATCTCTTCTAAATCGATACAAGGAATGGCAAATCAAAATGAACCTGCAAAGTGCTGCTCAGTACCCAAAACTCCTTCACACAACGTTGAATCTCTCCAGAAGTCTCTCTCTCTCTCTCTCAGAATGCGCAGTTCAAAAATGGCACCAACAATAAAAGGCAGGAAGCGGTCACCTTTAAACAGCGCTCCCCCTTTCCCTTCATGACTGCAGAACGCTCCCCTCAACCTGTCGTTGCTAGCGTCAGGCGGTAAGGCAGGGGGTGCCACTCAATATCCGCTCCGGGGCGATACCAGGGCGTTGCGCACTCGACTGACGTCATGATCTGCCGGCGCAGGAGATCGTGGCGGTAGTGTTTAGCGCCGCCGCAAAATGTCTAGTTAATTTTGCGAGCGGCGCAAACATCGCCGCGCCTGGGCGCTAGATGCTTTGCGCCCCATTAGCGCCCTCTTAAGGCGCTAACGGGAGGCGCAACCAACTGAATTTTTCCCCCATAGAGTCATAACAGCACAGAAGGAGGCCGTTCAGCCCATCGAGTCCGTGCCAGCTCTCTGTAGAGCAATCCAGTCAGTCCCATTCCCCCGCTCTATCCCTGTAGCCCTGCAAGTTTATTTCCCTCAAGTGCCTATCCAGTCTCCCCTTGAAAACATTGAGTGTCTCCGCTTCTACCACTTCTGTTGGCAGCGAATTCTAGGTCATCACCACTCGCTGCGTAAAAAAGTTTTTCCTCACATCCCCCCTGTATCTCTTGCCCAAAACCTTAAAACTGTGTCCCCTAGTCCTTGTACCATCAACTAGTGGGAACAGCCTTTCCCCCCCTAGCTTATCCAAGCCCATCATAATCTTGTACACCTCTATCAAATCACCCCTCAACCTCCTTTGCTCTAATGAAAACAAATCCAGTTTCTCCAACCTAACCTGTCCTTGTAGCTAAGATCCCCCATCCCCGGAACCATTCTGGTAAATCTCCTCTGCACCCTCTCAAGGGCCTTCACATCCTTCCTAAAGTGTGGTGACCAGAACTGGACGCAATACTCCAGTTGTGGTCCAACCAGCACTTTATAAAGGTTCAGCATAACCTCTCTACTTTTGTACTCAATACCTCTATTTATGAAGCCCAAGATCCCATATGCTTTGTTAACCACTCTCTCAATATGTCCTGCCACCTTCAGGGACCTATGCACATTAACTCCCAGGTCCCTCTGTCCCTGCACACTCTTTAAAACTGTGCAAATAGTGAAGGATTAGAAATGAAGGGACAAACAGTGCTTACAAGCCGACTGGTTCCTTTGTTTTTCAGCTCCGCCAAAGTAATATAGTTACTTTCCAGTCAACCAGTGTGTGAGATGGATGTTAGAGCCTTAGCCCAGACCATGCTGCCAGATGATATCTATAATATATTAAAAATCTTACATCTGCGTGCAATTCCTGTTGCAAAACCTTACTTCCTATTGTCACGTTTCATCATACTGTTGTGCCAGCCTTGCCATTATAAACTCCTATGTCCACGTTTAGAATGGAAACACTCTGTAAACTTGTCATGCTGTAATTACACCCTCCTGCCTACCGTGGCGCTGTAGTGCCTAAGTTTGGCATTGCCCAGCTTCTCAGCTCCTCCGACTGAAGAAAAACAATCCTCCAGCCAACTCTGCTTCTCAAATTGCTGTACGTTGTGCTATTTAGCTCCAAAAAGTAATCTAACATCAAAGCATCATCCTTGTTTATGCTAAAAAGGAACACTTGCATTTATATAGTGCCTTTCACGACCTCAGGACATCCCAAAGCGCTTTACAGCCAATGGAGTACTTTATTATTTTTCTTGTATGCTAATAAAATGTCTGAACGTATAATTAGGTTGATCTGCAGAGGCTTCATTTTTCCTTTATTATGGAGCAGATCTTTCTTCTCGTCTCCTGTGTCAACGAGGTACAGGCTGTCGTCTGTCTTTTCAGACACAATAATGTAATGAAATGTTGTAATGTAGGAGACACAGCAGCCAATTTGCACACAGCAAGCTCCTACAAACAGCAATGTGATAATGACCAGATAATCTGTTTTAGTGATGTTGATTGAGGGATAAATATTGGCCAGGACACCGGGGATAACTCCCCCACTCTTCTTCGAAATAGTGTCATGGGATCTTTTACGTTCATCTGAGAGGGCAGACGGGGCCTCGGTTTAACGTCTCATCCGAAAGACGGCAACTCCGACAGTGCAGCACTCCCTCAGTACTGCACTGGAGTGTCAGCCTAGATTTTTGTGCTCAAGTCTCTGGAGTGGGACTTGAACCCGCGACCTTCTGACCCCAGAAGCTGGAGTGCTACCCACTGCTGACACCCGGATCATATTTAAAGGGGAAGGTAAGTCTTGGGCACTTCTTGTTCAAAGCACTTCCCCCTTTTCTGTTCAAAAATGAGCAGGGTAAATAAAGTTATACCTTGAGGTGTTTTTTTTAACCAAATGTTGAATATTTGACCTCAGATGAGCCTCTGCCCTCCCCTTCCATGTTGCAGCTCCCATAGAGCCACTGGCAGAGAAGAGCCCCATGTGACCCAGAAGCTCTCCATTGATTTGAATGACATTCTCAGCTTCTGATGGGCCTAGGCTCGGAGCTGCCAAATTTGCTTGAATCAACAATGGGACAGCTTTTTAGTTGAAAATCCAACATTCCAGCATTGTAAGTACTCAAAAGAATTTAAAAATGTATTACGTGTGTCACTTTAGATTGTCTAGTAGGCACAGTAATTGGCACTGCACAGTGCGGTCCGTATTAAAATTGGATAAGAGAAAGTATCTGTTACTGGGATCAGCCATAATCGTGTTGCAGGGGTAACCACACTAATCAGATATTAGAAGAGGTGTCAGTCAATTTGGTAATTAGAGAGAAAGTATCTTTCTGTAATCGGAGAAGGATGTAGCCATCAGAAATTTGTCACTGTAGAATTTTCTCACAACATGCACATTTTTCATGTCCTCTCATCTTTCCAAAGATTTACTTTAAAACATAAATCAGACATTTTACGGGTGAGATGTCGAACTGAAATTTTACTCATCGTCTTCACTTTGCAATAAATGCATCGCCCAATTACAAAGAAAGGGTGGCTGGCTGATGTACTCAGCAGATTATGAAAAGCACTGTGCTCAGCACTGAGTTTATCTGCCTCTCTATCCAATTCCAGTTGATTGGGCCATTGCAGACAACCAACATGGCCACCACGAGAACCTAGAAGAAAGCAGAGGTGCAGCTAGCAAACTGGTCTGTTGTGCACCTGGTCTGCATTCAGCATTAACCTGGGTTAACAATTCTCATCCTTGTGTTCAAATGCCTCCATGGCCTCGCCTCTCCCTATCTCTGTAACCTCCTCCAGCCCTACAGCACTCCGAGATCTCTGCGCTCCTCCAATTCCGGCCTCTTGTGCATTCCCCTTTCCTTCACCCCACCATTGGCGGCTGGGCCTGCAGCCATCTAGGTCCTAAGCTCTGGAATTCCCATCCTAAAACTCTCCTCCTTGAAGACACTCCTTAAAACCTACCTCTTTGGCCAAGCTTTTGGTCATCTGTCCTAATATATCCTAACTTGGCTCGGTGTAAATTTTTTGTCTGATAACGCTCCTGTGAAAGCGCCTTGGGACGTTTCACTACGTTGAAAGTGCTATATTAATGCAAATTGTTGTTAAAACCACCACTGGTCATTTTTGGAGAAGCAAGTATCCCTAAAAACTCGAGGATTTACAGTGGAACCAGAGAAGCAAACACGGCTGGAGGAGATTGTTAGCACTTTGAAAATTAACAAAAGTATATTTGGAATTATGCCTGGTTGAGTGTTAAGTCTGTAATTTACTTTTAAGATTCAGATGGCAAATCCACAAGAGCAAAGCTCAAATAGTTTATGGATGTCATGTGGACCCGGAGATTAAATTATAACCTTAAACGCAGTATCTGCCATTTATAATTTTAGATAACGTGTGTTACAGGCTCAGTAAAATGAAAGCTGTGCTAACCACAGTTAAAAGTAGAACTGAAATTACACTGAAGCCAATGAGAGGCTATTGTGGTACAATCACAGATTAATGTAATAGCTGCATCATCGACAACAGTGAATATTAAACCTATTTTGTTCATTTATATTATTAAAAAGCAAACATTTGTGCCATTCCTTGGGGAGATTTTTTTTATTGGATGTCAGTGCTGAGGAATGGAACATTTTCCCACCTTTACTATCCAGTGTCAGCATCAAGCATCAAGCATTACTTAGGTTACATATAGCGTTACAAATGTGAGGTTATTCACTTTGGTAGGAAGAATAGAAAAACAGAATATTTTTTAAATGGTGAGAAACTTTCAAATGTTGGTGTTCAGAGAGATTTGGGTGTCCTCGTGCAAAAAACACAGAAAGCTAGCATGCAGGTACAGCAAGCAATAAGGAAGGCAAATGGCATGTTGGCCTTTATTGCAAAGGGGTTGGAGTATAAGAGTAAGGAAGTCTTGCTACAATTGTACAGTGCCTTGGTGAGACCACACCTGGAGTACTGTGCACAATTTTGGTCTCCTTATCTAAGGAAGGATATACTTGCCTTGGAGGCGGTGCAACGAAGGTTCACTAGATTGATTCCTGGGATGAGAGGGCTGTCCTATGATGAGAGATTGTGTAGAATGGGCCTCTACTCTCTGGAGTTTAGAAGAATGAGAGGTGATCTTATTGAAACATACAAGATTATGAAGGGGATTGACAGGGTAGATGCTGAGAGGTTGTTTCCCCTGGCTGGAGTGTCTAGAACTAGGGGGCATAGTCTCAGGATAAGGGGTAGGTCATTTAAGACTGAGATGAGGAGAAATTTCTTCACTCAGAGGGTTGTGAATCTTTGGAATTCTCTGCCCCAGAGGGCTGTGAATGCTGAGTCTTTGAGTATACTCAAGGCTGAGATAGATAGATTTTTGGACTCTAGGGGAATCATGGGACATGGAGATCAGGCGGGAAAGTGGAGTTGAGGTCGATGATCAGCCATGATCTTACTGAATGGCGGAGCAGGCTCGAGGGGCCGTATGGCCAACTCCTGCTCTTATTTCTTATGTTCTTATGGCATGGGTTGGCTGCATCGTTATGCCCCACTACTCTGCCCCATCAGTATATTTACCCTCAACCTGAGAATA
Source organism: Squalus acanthias (assembly GCA_030390025.1). Classification (NCBI taxonomy): domain Eukaryota; kingdom Metazoa; phylum Chordata; class Chondrichthyes; order Squaliformes; family Squalidae; genus Squalus; species Squalus acanthias. Next base: position 12,641,606 of record CM059435.1, on the reverse strand, counting down.
CTGACTTCAACCACACAGCATCCTTGTGGCTTCATTGAGAATGAGATTAACAACTAGTGCCAATCTGTGCTAAGCTACTGACTCTTAAAAACTAGGTTGAGACGGCTCAAACTCATTTCACATGGAATCCTTAAAGCTGAACGATAAAAGGAAACTTTTGCCCTCTCGGCATGGGATTGATTTAAATCCAGGACTCAGAGGAGAAAGGTCAACGTTCTAACCAACTGCCACACTAGTCGCTGAAAGGATTATAAGAGGATGTACGTTATCATATAGCACTTTAGATCCTGAAGTTAAAGAGTAAAGTTTTCTGAGACCCCGCCCCCCCCCCCCCGCCCCCCAAAGGTCATTGGCAGGGCCTCGCATGAAGCAGCTGGCTTATTGGAGAATCATGGGAGTACTGCCGAAGATTTTCCGTCCACTAAAATCAAGCACACTGCACAGGATCCCAAAATATCGCCCGAAGTGTTAAAAGAGCAATACCCTATTGAATGGAAATATCACTCAGAGGGTTGTGAATCTTTGGAATTCTCTACCCCAGAGGGCTGTGGATGCTGAGTCGTTGAGTATATTCAAGACAGAGATTGATAGGTTTTTGGACTCTAGAGGAATCAAGGGAATATGGCGATAGTACGGGAAAGTGGAGTTGAGGTCGAAGATCAGCCATGATCTTATTGAATGGCGGAGCAGGCTCGAGGGGCCGTATGGCCTACTCCTGCTCCTATTTCTTATGTTTCTTATCTCTTTATGTGGGGTGGAGTTGAGGACAGGATGGAAGGAAAGATGGATGCAGAGTTGTAAGTGCACATTAATAGTGTTTCTGAACAGTTTGAAAGATACAACGCCATCTCTAAAAATTGTTCAAATCTTCTTCTCAGGCAGTCCCTCAGATCCGAGGATGACTTGCTTCCACACTAAAAATGAGTTCTCAGGTGACTGATGAGCCCAATGCGGGACCGACAGTCTCTGTCACAGGTGGGGCAGACAGTGGTTGAAGGGGCGGGGTGCTTGGGTTGACGTGCGTTCCTTCCGCTGAAAGGCAGCACACACAGGACCACTGATTCTGTCATCGTCCAGGATTAGTCTACAGTTACGTACCAGGGTTTCTCTCTCTCTCTTAGCATTTAAATGGTGCTTTGTCATTATGGAGGAGGAGGAGGAGGAGGAGGAGGAAGGCCATCTTGTATTTTTTCCTGATGAATTTCTGATCAAAGAGGCACCGACAAAATTCACACTGCAACATCATTGCGAATATTTAAACTGCACTTAAAACAGGAACAGTTGTCTTATGAGATTTTCTGATTGGCGGATACACACTAGCTGCAGAGCACCAGATGGGGAATTGAATCACACAAACTATTATCTTTATGAATAAAAGCAGGATAATTGCCCCGTTACGATGAAACACGGAGAAGATGTTCTGAGCTATTGGTATGAACGTGTGCAGGACTTTTATGAAAGTACCAGAAAGCATCAAACAGCAACAGATCATAGAATCATTGCATGCTGCAGAGCAGAAGGCGGCCATTCGGTCCACTATACCTGTGCCGGCTGTTTGAAAGAGCTCTCCAATTAGTCCTACTCCCCTGACCTTTCCCCATAGCCCTGCAATTTTTTTCTCCTTCAAGTATATAATCCCAAAAGATTAAACTGATAAATAGCAAGAGCTTCCTCCATTGAGTTAATGGATAAATGTTATGCAACCGAGGAAGGTCCCCCATTCAATCAATAGTCTGTGCTGAGTTAGGGAATCTCCATCAGGGCATCGGTAAGGGCACTGCCCATGGGCAAGGGAGGGGGAAAAAATCAACCGGTGCTCCCATTTCTGATACCCTATGATACCCATATCATACCCAGTGATTCCATCCAGCAACTGCTTGGGCATGCATTCTCGATAAGGATTGAGTTCGGCCAAGGTGCCCCCCATGGTCAAGTAACCTGCCAAATGTTGTCAGCTGTGGCTCAGTGAGTCAGAAGGTTGTGGGTTCAAGTCCCACTCCAGAGACTTGAGCACAAAAATCTAGGCTGACACTCCAGTGCAGTGCTGAGGGAGCGCCGCACTGTTGGAGGTGCCCCGTCTTTTGACTGAGGCCCCGTCTGCTCTCTCTGGTGGACATTAAAGATCCCACAGCTAAGAAGACCTGGGGGAGTTGTCCCTGGTGTCCTGGCCAATATTTATACCTCAACCAACATCACTAAAACAGATTATCTGGTCATTATCTCATTGCTGATGTTGGGCACTTGCTGTGCGCAAATTGGCAGCCTCGTTTCCTTCATTACAACAGTGACTGCACTTCAAAAGCACTTCATTGGCTATAAAGCGCTTTGGGACGTCCTGAAGTGGTGAAAGGTGCTGTACAAGTGCAAGTTCTTTCTTTAAAACTGTCTGGACTCATGCAAGACGAACGGCCGGCTGGACTAAGAGAGTGGCCAGTGAAACTGTTCCCTCATCCGAGTCGCCGTCTTCGGGAGATCAGGGGCAAAAAGTAAAAAGAACGAATAAATTGAAGCAAAGGTTCCTCAATGCATGTGAGCACATGGTATCATCATTCTCATCTGCAATTTCAATTTGTTGTAAAACCAGCTGCTGCATTAGTTTGGATAATTCTGTCAGTGTAACTTTGCACTCTGTGCATGCCTGCTAAATTTGTTAAAGAATACCCAGGGCTAATGCATCATTACATTCCCAAAGTCATCTATCTTTTAGTTCATATTAATTCTTTTTGTTTGCTACTCCCATAAATCCTTGTGCACTTAATTAATTTCAGTTACACTGTAAGGTCCTTAATACAGAATTGTTCAACCAAATACAAAATTAATTATTCTATTTACAGCCTTCTCATTGAAAGGAGCTTTTCATCTTTCATAATTACATTTTGGAAAGTCCAATTATGAATTCAGGCTAATGCTGTTTAGGATTACATTCCTCTACACGCTGTATTTTTAAATAGAGTTAGTGCTCCATGTATTGCATTAGGTATGGCTTTAACAGAGGTGGAGCTATCTTTATAGATGCATATGTCAAATAATGTTCCCACTCAGCGGCGGAGAAAGTTTATAATTAAATAGAAATGCTTTAATTTCTGGAATAGCCTATCGCAGTGTGTAACTGAGGGGATGCTGGAAAGACAAGATAAAAATGTGCTGAGGGCTTTGAAAACGACCCCTTTCATTGTAAAATATTGAAATATGTTTGAGTGATAGTAGGAGATTCATACAGGCACCACAGCGCTATGGATGCTGCTCCCCTTTTGGAGTCCATGCCATCTCCATGCCAGACAGATTAGTCAAGTGTGATCTACCTGCTCGGAAACAAGGTGCGTGTGAGATGTCGCTGATGTGCCATGATGTCATTGCACCTTCACTGGGAGGGGTGCTAGCTTGGTGAGCTTGAAAGAGGGGTTATTCTGAGTGGAGCTCGACGGTGGTGGGGGAGGGCCGGGGTCGAAGGGTGGGAGCTGGAAACTTTCACCCGGCAGAAGACAAGGAATCTGTTAATATGGAACCATTACATCTGTCATGGAGTGAGCTTTACCCTGGAGACCGTCGCAGTAGGATGACGTAGGCTGTTTCTGGCTATTTCAGGAACGGAGACTAACTGTAAAAGTGTCTCAAACGATGCAGTCCTTTCAAGCTTGTTCCTCATCCATCAGTTTGGTTGCAAATGAATTCCCGAATCCAAGCTCACATTCCCAATCACAATGCCTTTTGCACTCTACATTCACTAGGGCTCTACACACAAATGCTACTAATTTGTGAATGAGGGTGGAAATTGCATTTGCCGGTTTCATTTGCATGTGCAAGTGGTCTGAGACTAATAATTTAGTTGCAAAGAAATTTGGTGACAACTAATATTGGCTTGGCGTCTTAATTCAGAAATAAAAAGAAAGACTTGCATTTTATAGCACCTTTCACGACCACTGGACGTCCCAAAGCGCTTTATAGCCAATGAAGTACTTTTTGAAGTGGAGTCACTGTTGTAATGTAGGAAACACGGCAGCCAATTTGCGCACAGCAAGCTCCCACAAACAGCATTGTGATAATGACCAGATAATCTGTTCTTAGTGATGCTGATTGAGGGATAAATATTGGGCAGGACACCGGGGATAACTCCCCTGCTCGTCTTCGAAATAGCGCCATGGGATCTTTTACATCCGCCTGAGAGAGCAGACGGGGCCTCGGTTTAATGTCTCATTCAAAAGACGGCACCTCCGACAGTGTAGCACTCCCTCAGTACTGCACTGGAGTGTCAGCCTAGATTTTGTCCTGAAGTGTCATGGAGTGGGTTTTAGAACTTATTTAAAGGGATCATCAGTAATCACTTGCAGCTGTCAGGTTAGTACAGGTTCAGTGGTTTTTTGTTAGTTTCACCCACTGCAACAGTTTCATTCAGTTATTTCAAGGTTCTTTTGTGTCAGGAATCTTTCAGCCACCACGTTAAGCTCACGGCTGGCTGCTCAGAGACTAGGGCTATCCACTCTCCAACTGGCTCATGACTCCCCTCCACAACCTCATCACTCCTGCCCAGCACTCATATAATGAGAGCCATGCTGCTACCAGGAACATCATCGAGCAGACCATCGGCCTGCTGAAGCAACGGTTCCGCTGCCTTGACCGCTTGGGAAGAGCCCTCCAGTATTCGGCTGAGCGGGTGTCCCATTTTGAGGTGGTCTGCTGCATGCTCCACAACTTGGCCATCATGAAGGCCCCAGCCCTTGCCACCAGGGATTGTGGGACCACCTCAGGAGGAGGAAGAGGGAGAGGAGGAGGAGGAGGACGAGGAGAACGACATGGAGGAAGAGGAGGAGGAGGAACAGGAGCGAGGGAGGAGGCAGCCACTCAATCGGCCTTCCGGAAGGACGGTCCGTGACCACCTCATCAGACTGCGGTTCGAATGAATTAAACCCCAGATCCCCGTTGCGCACCACATCCCCATCATTCCATCCCTGTCGCAGGCCATATCACAGCGCATAGCTGAAATGAGAGACACCACAAAAGAATCCAAACTGAATTAATACATTTTTCAAAAATCAGTGAACCATATTTACAACAAAAATATTAACTATTCACCCTTGTGCAATCCCTTAGTGCCTGTCGTTACTATGCCTTTGCCTACTCTAGTGCTCCTACGAAGTGTTGACCCAGTGGCTGCAACAGCACGGCTGGTGGAAGGCTGCTGAGTGTCCGTGCGGGAGACTTCAGATGGCCTTGCAGGATGCCCTCGACCAGCTCTGGGCCTGGAAGGCTCGGCTGTAGACTACACCACCTCAGCATGGGCGGCAACAGTCTGGACTGGCTGGATGACAGGCAGCAACAAGGGCAATAGCGGAGTGGCAGTGGTGGGAGCAGGAATGCTGTCATCCTGAGAGAGGACAGCAGGTTCCTGCTCCACTGACCCACTGCCACTCCCCCGGGGCAGCACCTCTGCATCCCCAGCAATCTGTTGGAGCAAAGATTGCTGGCCTGATGCGACACCGTGAAAGCCCCGGTCGACGGTGGTAGACCCAGCCATGATGGCAGCAGTCAGAGCTTGCATGGCATCAAGCTGAGACTGCATGAGAACAGTCTGAGATTGGATGCCACCAAGCATAGACTGCATTACAGCACTAAGACATTGCGTCGCTTCCACCTGTGCTGCAATGGAAGCTGCCAGATCGCCCATCACACATGGCATCAGGTCTGGGTTGCCACAGTTTCTCTGGCAGTCTACCATCCTTTGCAGACTGGAAATGATGGGCTCCATGGTGTGTGCAGAGCTTTGTGCAATTTTGGAGGCAGACTCCTCCATGCTCCTTACCATTTCCGAGAGGCTCTTGGGCACCCTTCCACCTATCATCTCCGTGTGCATGCCCATCACCCTTCTTCTAAAAGTCTCACCTTTGAGGAGTCCTGTGCAACAGAACTCACACATGAACTCGCCCTCCGGGGAGCTGGACCCGAGTTACCCTTTCCCCTGGACTTGCTGCAGCCCACTCGTCCCCGATGCCTCACCCTGTGCAGATCCCACTACTATACTAGCCTCTAAAGAACGTGTAGTGCCAGTATGTGAGCTGGTGTCTGCAGGTGAGAGATGCACTGACACGGTGTGTTCTTTCTCCTTCTCTTCACCCGCCTCGCTCTCTACGGTGCCCTCAGGGACAGACTGCTCAGGTGCTTGCTGATTATCTGAAAGCATAAAGGCACAAGAGTTGGGTTAATGTGAGCGGAGGGGGGCAGGAAGGGAGAAATTCATGCATACAGCATGATTAGCTGAAAAGTGCAAAAGGCTTGTGGGGTGAGGGGGAAGTGGGATGTGAGAAGAAGGAGTAGGGATGCACATACCGTTGTTGTCCCCAAGGGGGTCAACATCGTCGGTGGCCATGGCGCCCACCACCTGGCGGCCAATGATTTGCGGCACTCGAGTCTCCAGCGCAGACAGTAGTTGGGTGTCGGATTGTCCCCCGCCCGTGCGCTCCTGCTCCCTCCTGTTGTGAGCCACCTTGGCCTGCAAGAAAAAGGAAAGTGTGTGAGTGAGTGTGGAGCAATGTGTTTGGGTGATGTGCCTGCCATAGATGAATAGCTGTCATTGTGTGCAAGGTGTGAGATGTGGGTGTGAGTGTTGGTAGGTAGAGATTGTTGGTGGGTGAGTGCTGGGGGTGTGATGCTTTGGGCAGTGTGTGAAGATTGTGGTAAAGATGGTGGTATGTAGCATTTGTTGAAGCATTCACTCACCCTGACCACCCGAGTGAGGTCGTTAAATTTCTTTCTGCACTGTATGTGGGTCCTAGAGACCACAGTGCTGCCCGAGACATGCTGCGCTACCTCCTCCACATGGTACGGAAGACTTGTGGCAAGGGCCTCCTGGCACTTGCCGGGTAGATCCCGTCTCTCCACAGCGGAAACCAATGCCTCCAATGCTTCATCGGAGAATCTGCGGCCTCTCTCCCTAGGGCATGATCTGCCATGAGCACACCTGGTTCAGTCCTCTGGCTCCTTCTCCTTGTCCTGCTTCTGCTTGCTGAGGCAGCTGCATAGCCAGTAATGCTGAGAATGAGGTGCTGCAGCATCAATGAACCTCCCCTTTAAGAAGTGAAAAAAGCCTGTTGCAATGATGAGTTGCGATTAGACTGCACCCGATATTGATCCACCCTTTGAGTGTAACGCCAATGAGCTTGGGTTTGAAGACTTGATTTAGGACTCCAATCATTTTATTGAGCAGTGAGCACAAATTTTGCAAATTGAGCCAGCCGCTAATTCTCCAACTTTTCTACTGACACCGCCTATTCCTTGGCTATAACGAATTTCTAGCCCAGTCTGTCAATAATCTGATTAAAAAAAAATGATTCTAGATCAGAAATAAGAAACAATAGAAAACTGAACAACTGCCAGAGGGCCAACTTGTAAATACTTTGGCATCAAAAGGGTGATTGCTACGGCCAGGTTTGGAATTGCGCTGTCCACTTCAATAGTTTATTTAGTATCCATATTATGCTTTGCTACGGTGGCTTTGTACACTATGACAGCTAACACGTAAGGTCAGAGCTGGCAATTCACTCATGCATGGCACTGTCTCAGTGTCGCCTCCTGCACATTTACAGGACAGCCGAGCAACAAAATTAACAATTCACTCGTAGCTGGTACTGTGCAGCTCATGCCTGTCCCAATGTCAACTGGTACAACGACAACAACAATTTGCATTTATATAGCGCCTTTGAGGTAGTAAAATGTCCCAAAGCGCGTCACGGGAGCGTTATCAGACAATATTTGACACCGAGTCACATAAAGAGATATTAGGGCACAGTGACCAAAAGCGTGGTCAAAGAGTTAGGTTTCAAAGGAGTGTCTTAAAGGAGGAGAGAGAGGTAGAGAGGCTTAGGGAGGGAATTCCAAAGCTTAGTGCCTAGCCAATTGAAGGCACCGGCATGGTGAGGTTACAGAGATAAAGAGGGGCGAGGCCATGGAAGGGTTTGAAGAGGATGATCATTTTAAAAGCGAGGCTTTTGGGAGCCAATGAAAGTCAGCGAGCACCGGGGTGATGGGTGAACAGAACTTGGTGCGAGACAGGAGACGGGGAGCAGAGTTTTGGATGAGCTCAAGTTTATGGAGTGTGGAAGATGGTACTATATGTACTATATGATAAAAGGTAGCAATTTGTTCATGCCTTGTACTGTATGGCTCCTGTGTGCTTTAAGGTACTTCCGATGAAAATCTTTTAGAAGTACAGGAAACTTTCGTTTATCCGGCATCGACGGGACCGGCGTGGTGCCGGTTTATCGAAAGTACCGGATAACAGAGAGTTATATCTACCGAGGCTATTTTTAACAAAGAGACTCCAAGCAGCACGGGAGAATCTACTCATGCGACTGCAGTGTTTCGGACTTGCGACAGCGCCAGGAGGCCGAGTAGTGGCAATTTTGAAAAGTACCCCTACTGACTTAATCGGCGTTCGTGGACTCGGACTCGGACTCGGGATCGGCAACATTGCCGGTTATTTGAGAGGATTTTTCGGAGCACTCGGCGTTCGCGGAGACTCGACTGCGACTCGGCAACATTGCCGGTTATTTGAGAGGAGTTTTCGGAGGATGATTTTTGCCGGTTAAGCGAGAATTCCGGATATTTGGGTGCCGGATAAACGAAAGTTTCCTGTACTGATACGTTCTAAGCACAATATTAAACCGATTGTGATCAGTGTGCTAACAGAAGCAGCTTCTCTGGGCTGAGCTGCACATTTTCAGGACTCTCAGTGAATTCTAATAGCAAATTACAGAAAATAATGGCATCACATCCATTTTACGTTCCATTATTGCACTCAAATATTCTGTTTGAACCCGTCTGTTGTTTCAGCAACCTCAAAATAACTGGCTCACGAAAATGCTTTCCCCTGCCTCACTCCCATGTGCGTTCTCCCTCTGTCTGTCTCCCCCTGTCATCTCTCCACCCCAGTGAAAAAGGAAACGGAGGGGTACTTGTGCTAACGTCTTTCTATCCTATTTTCCCAGCCAATGCTTAAAGTCTGGGTACGGAATTGCTGCCTGAGATGGGACAAGGCAGGGAAAAAATGGAAACAGAATATTTGAGTGTAATAATGAAATGTAAAATGGATGTGGTGCCATTATCAGGTCAAAATGACTCAATGTCATTTTATCAAAGGTAGATGCAACTGATGACAGTGATACTGACCCATCGCTAATTTTGTCTACAACAGATCTTAAAACAATAGATAAACCACATCACAATAGTTGGCACTGCACCAGATCCAGTATGTACTGTAGCAGAAAGATTTCCCCCAACAAAGATTCCTTCCCCTATAGTATGACAAGACCCCTTTACATATGTATCAGGTCGGTATCTTAAAAAAGCTGAAGCAAAACTAAAGGTACACATACTATTCAATTCATTATTCTGATTCTGATTTGACATTCTTATTACATTTTATTTCACAAGATCACAAGATCATAGATTCAGATGAAGATGGCCCTTCAGCCCATTTGATCTCATCTTTCCAGAATGCTAACCCTACCATCTGCCAATTACAGCTTCAAGCTCTTTCCTAATTGTCTTCCAGTGTCTTGGCCATGACCACTCTTCCTGGCAGCCCTTTCCAACTATTGATCACCTGTGTACTTCTTGACATCTGTTCTAAGCTTAACCTTCACAATCCCAAGCTCGTAACTTAGTGTCCTGCTGCTTTGGTGCATCTTAAAATACTGCCCCAAACTTATTTTCTCTATCCTATTGAGTCTCTTCTATACCTGCTTAAGGTCCCCTCTGAGATGTCTCTTTTCAAGCCTGAAGAGCTGTAGTTTTCCCAGTAGTTTCCCATAGCTCATTCCTTTAATACCAGGGATCAGCTTTATTGCCCTGTTTTGCACTGTCTCTAGGCTAGATTTCCCCCTATATTTTGGAGACCAGAACAGTAATTTATATCAATCTGAACTGGATTAGTTTTTAGAGGACCGTGTTACTGGTGTGAGTTTGAAAGCATGTGCCTACCTTGAAAACTAGAACAGTGCTCCCAATAAATGGAGTTCTCACCATGCCACAGAGTCATCAATGATTGGCAGACTGTCTTACAAACTCCAAGATCTCTGCACTCCTACAATTCTGACCTCTTGTGCCCCCCTGATTTCCTTCGACCCACCATTGGCGGCCGCATTTTCAGCTGCCTAGGGCCTAAGTTCTGGAATTCCCTGCCTAAACCTCTCTACCTCGCTCTCCTCCTTTAAGACCTCAAAAGCTGCCTTTTTGACCAAGCTTTTGGTCACTAATATCTCCTTATGTAGCTCGGTGTCAAACTTTGTTTGATAACGCTCCTGTGAACCGCCTTAGGACGTTTTACCACATTAAAGGCGCTATATAAATGCAAGTTGTTGTTAGAAGGGAGGGGGAGGAGGCGTGGACCATTTTGTTTGCAAACACTGAACCTTTACAAATTGTTGAAACAACAAATCAGAATAAATTTAAATCACCATTGTCCAGTAAGATTTATCATCAGCCCCTCCCTACCAGTTTTCCTCACGTTGATCATTTTTGTAATAATATTTCATATGGAGTAAATATTTAGTCATCTAATATAAATTATGATGGCTAGGTGGTTTAATTTGCCAAAAGCTGTCTTTATTCAACCTTAAATTTCCCAAATAAATTTTTGGGCCTTTTAACGGAGAGCTGTAAGTGTAGTGCTTGAAGAGATAGCACTCTGCTTCGGGTTAAGACTTACTATTTATTTATTTTGAAATGGAATGTTGGAGTTTAAATGTTTGTGGTGGTAAACACATTGCTGAACTATCGAGCCCGATGAGGTATAAAGGACCAAGCAACCCATAATGACAAACTGAAAACTTGGCTCGGGCCTATAGTTTCATTCCACAATCAGGAAAATAATCCACCCTTATCTGAGATGGTAGCGAGTGCCAGACAGCTAACAATCTGTTCTGTCAGACTGCTCGTGTTTGGATGAGCACTGGTTCAGTCCCTGGACTGATACTCATTTCCCCCTTACCCACAATGTATCATAAAAGATGTCACTCAGTGTTTGAAAAGCTCTCACTTATTCAGCCAACAAAGGTTATTAAGGGCAACATAGCGAGGTGCAGGTGTTGAAAGCTCCTCGTGTTTTCCCATGGCCTTACGACGTGAACGGTGGTATTTATAACACGGGTGTTGCTACAATAAACAGTCCAGAGAAATAGTCAGTAACATCTGTGCATTCCAGTCTTATAGGAACACTTTGTACAATAAAATATGATCCCGCCGTCAAAATCCGTAACCTTGGGTGTGACACCCAGTGTTGTCATGTTGACGTGCTCTGTCATCGAATGAGGAAGATGGACCATTTTAAAACTCAAGGGAAATGCAGCTCCCGTGTATCTATGATTTGATAGACTAAAGCGCTCCCACATCATCACTGTCCAGGATGACGAGATGAAAAAGCAATTGTAGATGGGTGATCTGAAATCAGGACGTGCAGGTGCAATTCTGTCCTCCCCTCCCCCACCCACTCCACATGATCCTTATACTCCAAGCCATTCTAAGAATGCATCGTAAAGAAAACTAAGTGTCATCGTGTAGACACTCTTCCTTTACAAGTACAATGATCTTGACACTTAGCTATTATACCCCTTCAGAGCGAGATTATTTAATGCCAATCCATATGCTGCCTGTTACTGTACCCCAACCTCAACCGAAAGTAAATGAAATTGTGATATTGGGTTTTATGGTTTTAGAGTTTAGTATATTGTTATTGTGGGATCATGTGTATCCTCTTTTATACCAGACTGTTCTTTTCCCTGGACAACTCTAGCTCTCTATAAGCTGGGAAGTACTACTGGTGATATTATTTTGGACAGCTTAACACCTCCATTAAAATAGTGGACAGAGGAGTGTCATAGGAATATATCAAGCATTTGTCCTCTAATGTCACCCATCATCATTCTTAGCCTAATAAAGCCTAAATCCAATGACCAGATAATCCGTTTTTAGTGATGTTGGTTGAGGCATAAATATTGGCCAGGACGCCGGGGATAACTCCACTTTTGTTCTTCGAAATAGTGCCACGGGATCTTTTACGTCCACCCGAGAGGGCAGATGGGACCTCAGTTTTACATGTCATCCGAAAGACGGCACCTCCGACAGTGCAGAGCTCCCTCAGTATTGCACTAGAGTGTCAGCCTAGATTATGTGCCCAAGTCTCTGCAACGGGACTTGAATCCTCAACCTGCTGACTAGGTTTTTTTTGTATTCGTTTTTATGGGATGTGGGCATCGCTGGCAAGGCCAGCATTTATTGCCCATCCCTAATTGCCCTTGAGAAGGTGCTGGTGAGCCGCCTTCTTGAACCGCTGCAGTCCGTGTGTTGAGGGTACTCCCACAGTGCTGTTAGGGAGGGAGTTCCAGGATTTTGACCCAGCGACGATGAAGGATCGGCGATATACTTCTAAGTCAGGCTGATGTGTGACTTGATGGGGAACTTGGAGGTGGTGGTGTTCCCATGCACCTGCTGCCCTTGTCCTTCTAGGTGGAAGAGGTCACGGGTTTGGGAGGTGCTGCCGAAGAAGCCTTGGCGAGTTGCTGCAGTGCATCTTGTAGCTGGTTCACACTGCAGCCACGGTACGCCGGTAGTGGAGGGAGTGGGATGTTTAAGGTAGTAGAGGGGGTGCCAATCAAGCGGGCTGCTTTGTCCTGGATGGTGTCGAGCTTCTTGAGTGTTGTTGGAGCTGCACTCATCCAGGCAAGTGGAGAGTATTCCATCACACTCCTTACTTGTGCCTTGTAGATGGTGGAAAGGCTTTGGGGAGTCAGGAGGTGAGACACTCGCCACAGAATACCCAGCTTCTGACCTGCTCTTGTTGCCACAGTATTTATGTGGCTGGTCCAGTTAAGTTTCTGGTCAATGGTGACCCCCCTTGAGAGGCGAGAGTGCTACCACTGAGCCAAAGCTGACACTTAAGTCCTTCTTTCTCAGAACTCAAGACAATGTAACTCCTTACCTCCCTCAGTCTTCCTATCTTCCTCCAATCTATTGGCTTTTAAAAGCCAAGCTTGGCACCACCTAACCACCATTTCTTGATTTATTAGTTCTCCTCAACTAATCTCTGCAAGCTTAGTGCCAAACGACTCTGAAACAGTGAAAAATAGACGTTCGTAAGTGTGGATAACTTGCTCAAGGTAAGAAAGCCTAGCAAAAATCCTTCTGTGAAGGTACCTTCTACTATGAGGCCTGTCTCATTTCTGATGCTGAAATTAAACGCCAGCTGAGGAAGTCTCGTCTGAAAAAAAATGAAGCTCCCCAACCTGGGGCTATCGCGATCCACCATTCAATCTGTGGACATTCATTCCGAGGAAAAATCGGTCTCATCCGTCATCAGAGAACTCACTGCAGAAAATGAGATGTTACTCGGATTGTCTTCTTTGATGTCAAAGGAGGAATGAAGGAATGCTGTCCTGTACTATGGGCCTTGGCCCTTTAAATAACTTACTCAATTATTTTTTTTAATTGCCATGTTGAGAGAAGGTTTTTGACAAAGCTTAGTTGTTGGAACACCCACAAAGAGTCCATCATAGCGGAGCACCAAAACTCCACTGTGATGACAACCAGGGTACAAAAGTACAAAAAGATCTCATGCCCTCCCCTCCCCCCCCCCTAAAAATGTTTAAAGTTTTCCCAGGGTGTGCTCCATTTAAATTGCCCATGTAATCATAATATTAGAATGAAACGTCTTAAATCACTGGGGGTCATCTCCTTACACAGTAACTACTGAGTTTTACTTGTAGTAAACCCATAACATTCAGGCATCTTGATTTTATACTTGTGATTAAGTGTGACAGTGTTACTGGACTACCTGTGCACCTTTCGCTCCTGCGCAAGCTACTCTTTTGTGTGCTTTAGTCAAAATTTAACCTTATAAGAAATATGAAGGTGAGTTCTGCATGTGGTATATGAAGAAACTCAAAGCAATAAATCCTGTCTTCACTAATTTTAGCAAACACGTAGATTTGAAGACAAAGTTCCATTTCACCCCTTTTCAGTCATATCTATCTTTTGCTTCTTTTTAACAAGGCTCTCAGACATCATGGGAAACACCCTAGAATCCCCAAGGAAATAAGTTAGGAAAAATAGGTAAGATTCCAGTGAACCCGTTCAGGAACTGCATAACCACAGAGACCTAAATATTCCGAGTCTGTGCTGGTGGCAAGCTAGCTCACCACCAGTGTGAACTCAGAAAATTTACCTCAGTGTTTCTACTTGAGGGTTGGAGATTTAATCCTGTACTGAACAAAATGGATTGAGGCATGAACCTAAGAATTACAGGCCAGTTAGATTTGCATCGGTAATGGGGATAATCTTGCTGTCAATGTTCAGCTGAAAAGTGAAGAGACCACAGGGATAGTTGACATGTTTTGGAATCAGCAGGCCATGCCTCATGAATCTAATGGAATTCTTTGAGGAGGTAACTAAATTGTCAGACAAGAGCTATCCAGTGCAGATACCTTTTTCTGTATCTCAGAAACCATTTATTATAGATCGGCATTTAAGGCATTTAATGTAAAGAAAGTCACAATGATTTAAGTAGCTAGCGAGATTGAAAATTGGCTGGGAAATAGAAAACAGAAAGCAATGATAAGGATAAATGGCTGTGACTGAGAGAGTGGGGGGCAGGCAATGAATGTGCCATCAGGGCCTCTTCTGAAGTCCTCTCCTATTCACAATATTCAGAAATGGTCTGAAGGCAGATACTTCAAGTAATGTTATCCGATTTACTCATGATAACAAGCTACGTGGTCATTCAATAAGTGTGGGAATTGGGACTATTCAAAGGGATCTGCACAAATTAGGAAGATGGGTTAAGGAATGGCAGATGGAGTTTAATGTGGAATTAAACTGATTCACCTCAGTAAAAGAAATGTGAAACATGTACACAAGGACCTGTGTATGATTATCAATGATTGACTAATAATATCCAGTCAATGTAAGTCTGTTGTTAATGAGACAGATCATTACAACTTGAGGGCATTACAACTTAAAACAGGTAATTTTAACCCTTTATAACTCACATAAGGAATATTTTGTGGGACCCTACTCTTTATCTTCAAAGAGACATTGAAGCTTTGGAAAGGGTTCAAAGAAAAGTAATAGACAATTCTGGGACTCCAAATATCAAGTTATAAAAATAGACTTAAAAATTTGGAAAAAAAGAAGATTGAGAGAGGAGAACACAATCCAAGTCTTTCAATGGTCTCCATTGCCATGGAGGAAGAGTTGCTCATCACTTCTTTGTTTTGTGATATGTTGATTCATTTCAATGTGATTTATGTCATCGCCTTGAATGTTTAGGAAACAGAAACATTTGTCAATCACTTCTGCATAAAGACAGTGCCCCATTTCAAATGTTGAAAGGCACAGATAACAAGTCCGGAAGCAGATTATTTACCTTAAACAGTGATTGAAGAACTTGTAAAAAAAAATGAGTAAACCTTGAACATGAGCCCTGCTTGGAAGAATTTTTGCCTCATAAAGTGGTAGATATATGGAGTATAATTCCACTAAAGAGAGCAATGTTCATGGGACCAACTTGGATGAGGAAGGCCATTCAGCCCATCTCAACTAATCTTTCTCGGAAAACCTACAGTATCCCCATCATAGCATTTAGCTGTCTCTTAAATGACTCCCAAGTTTTTTTGGCCTCCACTAACCTATTCCAAGTTCATTCCAAATGTTGATCACTCTTTGAAGAACTTCTTAACATCAGTCCAAAGTTGATGAATTTCCTTTAATGGAGCTGGAAAAATATCTGGCACTGAAAGGGGTTGAAGGTTGCACTGATAAGTACTGACCAAGTTGATTGAATAATGTACAGAGCATGACATTCCAGTCCTTTTCTGACCAGAAATGTCACCTGCGGAATGCAACCAGTCAGAGTTGAGTAATGTTCCACTGGCGCCGTGGGCCGTTTCATTCCAGTTTCTTTGGAGTCAGGTCGAAGTTTTCCAGAGTTTTCTTATTTTGGAAGCGACTTCTGTGGTTATTTGCCTCTCTCAGGAGATTCAATAAATTAGGGAAAGACTATTGCACACAAATTGCCCATGGCCCATTGGCTTTTCTCATTCCATGCTTTCTTGTGTTCTTATTCAACCCGTGCTGTACTTGACCTTGGAATGTTTCACAGAGGGGAATAAAAGGAGTGATGCCTACCATCTGAGCAGAGCTTTACCTGATTTGGGACTGTTACTTTTTTTTTAAATAAAATATTTTAGGAGGGTTTTTTTTGAGTGGGTCATTCCCCATGCAAGCCTGTGAGCTGTTAGTTTTGCAGCTTGATGTGTTAAGTGCACAGAAGTATCCAAAGCTCCCTAGTAGGTTTAATGCTCCCATTAAATTGACAATGTAATGAAAATGTTTACTAAGCAGCAGTAACATACATTGTAGAAATGGGAATGAATCTATTAAGGATGAATGAGTCCACTTAGCTTTGCATTCTGAGCTTGGGCTATTTCTAATCAAGCCCCCTGACTGGAATTTCTTGCACTGAATGCAACTGAAGCTCTCGAAGGAGAGGGGAAAGTAACATTTTTTTTTAATGGCTGTGCCGTTAATAAATTCAGGCCTTAGGATGTTGTAGAATTACTGTAGCATTTAGAGTGAAAATGCTTTCCATTTTCAGATTATAGCGATGCTCGTAAAAAATAACATATGTATCGTGTTTAATTAACAGAAGGGCAATCCAGTGGAGGAAAGCCAGCCCTAATAATTTTAGGAGCATTCTCTCTCCGAGAATTGAACCTCAAAACACATCAATCACCCAGGTTTCTGAATTTGTTATAAAGATTTAATTTTCTATAGTTTCAGCAAACATCATAAAACAAGTCGTAAGATCCTAATATGAGAAATGACTCTGAGAGGAAAGGCAAAGTTCAGAACTTGTTTAAGTAATTTATCATTTTGTAAAGAACAGAGTGGAATAATAATCATGTTCCTGTCACGCTCAACTACAAACAACACTAGCGGCAGGAATCCATTAGTGCAGGTAAAGCATCGGTACAAGTATGAGCAACTGCAGCTATTGGACACGTCCCACAGTTGGACCAGATCTCCCTTTGTGGGTCTACAATAATGAGCTTTAAACTTTTCTATATGAATGACTGCCTTCTCAGCAAACATTCTCAGGAACACCACACCCCCCACCCACCCTGCTCTCCCAAACACTCCCGGGGACCCCTGCAAATATTGGCATGGCTCCAGGAACCCTCGAACATCCAGAAGACAGTGTCAGTCATCGAAAGTGAAGCCGTTCTAGCCTTGCAGAAACCGTGATTTACTTCACAGCGTGTCCTAGAAGTTTGCAGAAATCTAGTTACCACTGCAAGGAAATCTGCTGATCCTCGGAGAAATGAGCCTGAAGCTTCACGGCCAATATCAAATGCAGAGCTTTTTGAATTGATACAGATGGTTATGATGTAACTACTCTTGTGTTAAAGGCATAAACCTGGAGTTTAGGCTGAAGCAATAACAACAGTCGTGAGGTTGTTCCCCAACATGATCTTGTAGAAGATCAACAACACAGCCACATTTCTCTGTTGTTGTAAGTGATGGGCAGTGGCATGAACTAGGCCATCCTCATCCATTGGGCTTAGTTGCGTTGGACTGAGCTGAGCTAGGTGCAAGTAGTGGGTTTCCTTTGCTGCTGACTCAACCGGACTATAGTGTTTCATCACTCGGTAAATACATTTTGTCAAAACAATCACGGAAAGATACAGCACAGAAGGAGGCCATTCGGCCCATTGTGCCTGTACCGGCAAAGACTGACTTCTTGTGCAATCATTGGCTGTTTCTCTCTCTCTGCACTGAAGATAACAAACCATTTGTTAGCCTACTGCACCATTCTGTCTACAGCTGCCTATAATTAATCTATCACTTCTTGTCTTTCGGAAGGGAAGTTAACTGCTTTGTCAATGGTATTGTTAACACATAGTTTGTGGCATAGTGCACTGCCGTTCCAAAACACCATACCACTGAGTAGAAGGATGTAGCCTTGAGGCTGCAATTCCATCACTCGTGAGTTCCAAATATCCTGGCAACACGGAGTGGAATTCCAGGCTGACTGGCGTTGACAGAGGCCTCTGACCAAATTGCTTGGGAGCTCTCTCTGTGGACTTGGTAGCACAAGAATACATAAAGAGAAAGGAAAAGGGGGGAAACATGAAAATAACTTGACCAGAAATACAAAGGAATATTAGGCTAGAAATGGCTAATAATGCTTAATGTAATCCTATGACATTCTTCGGCTATTTTAACCCATTCATTTTAAGCACTGATCTGCCTATACTCTCTGGAGTTTAGAAGAATGAGAGGTGATCTCACTGAAACATATTCTGAGGGGGATCGACAGGGTAGATGCTGAGAGATTGTTTCCCTGGCTGGAGAGTCTAGAACTAGGGGGCCATTGTCTCAGGATAAGGGGTCGGCCATTTAAGGCTGAGATGAGGAGGAATTTCTTCACTCAGAGGGTTGTGAATCTTTGGAATTCTCTGCCCCAGAGGGCTGTGGATGCTCAGTCGTTGAGTATATTCAAGGCTGAGATAGATAGATTTTAGGACTCCAGATGAATTAAGGGATATGGAGATAGAGCAGGGAAGTGGAGTTGAGGTCGAAGATCAGCCATGATCTTATTGAATGGTGGAGCAGGCTCGAGGAGCCGTATAGGCCGACTCCTGCTCCTAACTCTTATGTTCTTATGAAATCACTTACAGTATACAATCAGTCAAAGGCTTTAAGGACCAGGATAGATATCTTGCTTCAGGTAATATGGCAGTCTGAGATGAACCAGCTTCTTCAAATGCCATATTATCCAAAGGATAGGGCTTGTCTTGCCTCCACCCCCTTACAACAATACAACTTAGTCAGGACAAAATTATATTCTCTGCAATCTTTACGCGGTACAAGTATCTGAGACTAACACGGCAATTACTGTCTTAAAGTAACATAGGGCCCGATGAGGGGATTATTAAGATAGTGGTGAAAAATAGCAGCATTACTCAAGGACTGCCTGCTTGAAATGATGGTTGCTACCGAAAGCGGTTAGAGTGGGTAGGCATGGTCGTGAATGAAACAACGCACACAGTACCTCAGAATTAGCTCGTCGTAAATATAACCTTGTTGTGCTTTTACCAGGGCATTAGCTTCTGTAAGTAATTAAACGAAAGCTGCTGATAGCAATAGGAAGCCAACAGTTATACCCATATTTACGGTTTACATAATTCTGCTGTGAATATTTCACGCGCAAGTGAATTTACTGAGGACCGACTGCTGTTCCTGATGAGCCAGTCTGGGCTTTATTGCCAAATACTCTGCGTGGTTCCGCCAATGAGCTGTATGACTGATGGCAGGGCACTTAACCCTTTCCATAATGAATCCTGACGCCTGCTTGCAGCACAGTTAGGTTTTGTTATTTACAGACGCACGTTCAGCACGAGGACAAAGAAAAAAAAACCTTGTGGGGTGGGATCGGAGGGAAGGGAGAATCGCAATACATCGTGAACTTTTTTTTCCCCCCAGTTTACAATAAACTCCATTAAAGTGAGTAGCATGCCTTTCTGTGGGCACTTGTATTATATATCATGGGTGTCACACACAAAAAACTTCCAGACGGTTTTCCTTCTTATTGATTAGCTCCACACATCAAAAGCGGTGACATTTTCTGTCAAGAAAAAATAATTTGACTTTTTTTTCGCTCTCTCAATAGATGTAGAGGATACAGATGTGCAATAACACATTCTAATTCAGCCCATTCTAATTAGCAATCCCCAGCATCTCCCCACTTACTCTGATGAAGTAGCCCCAGCCCCCACTTAGTGTTGTATAAATCAGACTTGCGTAGAACATAAAGGGGTTTCCTCGAAATTAGATGAAAAAATAAGATCGAAGTAATGTTAAAATCTACATGTCAGAATGGGGAGAGTACACTTCCCTGGGAAAATTACATGTCAAATAGACCACATGCATTTCTCTCTCTCCCTTTCTTTCTTCCCCTCTCTCCGTCTATCTCTGAATAAGAAAGACTTGCATTTATATAGCACCTTTCATGACCACCGGACGTCTCAAAGCGTTTTACAGCCAATACAATACTTTTTTGAATGCAGTCACTGTTGTAATGTGGGAAATAAATAAATAAATATAAATTACTACAGGTCGTACTTTTTAGTCACCCATGCCCACAGTACATTAGTTGGCATGTTGTTTTATGCAGCTCAAAAAAGAAAGACCTGCATTGCTATAGCGCCTTTCACGACCACCGGACAGCTCAAAGCGCTTTACAGCCAATGAAGTATTTTTGAAGTGGAGTCACTGTTGTAATGTAATCAATATTAGTAATGTAGACTTGGCCAAATAAAGGTACGTTGTAATATTTTGGGCTAAATATTAAATGTGATTGTGAACTGAGTCTTTCACATCCACGGTTCAATGTTTCGACACCAACGTGATTTGAAGACATTTGTCGCTTTAAGATGTTTTGAAGCAGCTCAGTGTTTAAACAATCTTCTACAATACCCCTGATAATGAGAAGACAATAGTCCTTGACTCTGTACGATGTTGTGGAATCTGGTATCTGTGTGGCGGTGGATCCCGCATGGGCAGGCAGAGTGTTCCTGTACATTGTTAGCAGACTTGCTAGATTCAGCATCTGTAGCAGCTGGTAGTGATCCTGCTGTGAAGAATGTGCTTTCCGTGGCAGTGCTGCCAAGCTCTGTAGGACATTGCCTCTGTCATGCTAATGCTACATCTTCAACCATATGACAACCAGCTTGGAAGGAGCCGCTGACAAAAGGGCACTCGCTACGCATGGTGACAGCACGGACAATCGTAATGAAGACATCTTTAAGCTGTGTTGCGCGAGCAGGTGGATTCTTTTGAGAACACGTTAGTTCAAGCTCGTTCATTGTAGTGACTTTAGCCACCATTCACTGACATGTTACTCTCATGTCCTATTGCCATCCTTTCTTCTTCAGTATCTCCTCATCACTCAGGCTAGGTGTTTGGTGACACAGCTTTGAGGCTTTGGTGAAATATAACACTCTGGGGAGTAAATGTTTTGAGGCCATTTATGGTTCTATATTTTAGACTCAGGATTCATGCTCTTCATTCTTCATTTACTACAACTTTATACTTCTTGGGATGTAATATTATTGACAATGTAAGTTGTCTCTCAAACTATCCTTCAGTTCAAAAAATGTAAAGTTTATACTATATATAAATGATCCCTGTGAGCACTTTATGAAGCTGCAGGAGGCCCACACAGCTTTAATTTGTATATAATTGGTTTGAATTTCCACGGGTGTTCTTCCGAACTTCAACCGTAACTTTGGTGGAAGATCCTTGGAAACCCCAGAGAAACGGGGGTTTCTCCGAATAAAAATAAGAAATATTCCTTATGGGAGGACTGGAAAATTACGATTCGATAAAATTTAAAGGGATGCAGACACTTAAAGTGAGTGGCAGCAGAGGTGGACTGGCTCCCTTGAATGGGTTCTTCAGTATTCTCGCAGAGAATGGGGGCAGCGATAATTCAGTGCTATGGAACCATTCATTCGGGACACTCGGGAAATCTCCCTTGGGAAATGGAGCATCGGCATACAATAATCCTCTGACAAAGCAAGGCATGTACACTCTATCTATAGATGAATGTATGAGGGTACCAGCAGGTCACAGGTGTGGTCACAGCATACCTCTGGTGCAAGCTAACCTGCCTGGAATCCCTCCAATAGTCCTTCCTCCGAAAAGCACAAGTATGAGAGCCCCATGGGGAAACCCATTGTGGCACTATTGTTGACCTCGGCAAGGAATAGAAACATAGAAGATAGGAGCAGGAGTAGTCCATTCGGCCCCTCGAGCCTGCTCCGCCATTCGATGAGATCATGGCTGATCATCCAAACTCAGTACCCTGTACCTGCCTTCTCCCCATATCCCTTGATACCTTTAGCTTTAAGAAATATATCTAACTCATTCTTGAATATATTTAATGACTTGGCCTCAACTACCTTCTGTGGTAGAGAATTCCACAGGTTCACCACTCTCTGGGTGAAGAAATTCTTCCTCATTTCTGTCCTAAATGGCTTACCCCTTATCCTTAGATTATGACCCCTGGTTCTGGACTCTCCGACCATCGGGAACATTCTTCCTGCATCTAGTTTGTCCAGACCTGTCAGAATTTTATATATTTCGATGAGATCCCCTCTCATTCGTCTATACTCCAGCGAGTATAAGCCCAATCGACACAAACTCTCCTCATATGTCATTCCTGCCATCCCAGGTATCAGCCTTGTGAATCTTCACTGAACTCCTTCCATGGCAAGAACATCCTTCCTCAGATAAGGCGACCAAAACTGCACACAGTACTCAAGGTGTGGTCTCACCAAGGCCCTGTACAACTGACACAATGACTGGTACAATGTATCCTGACCTGACCTAGATCAAAACGGCAGAAAAAGAAAAAAGTGAAAAATAGCCTTAAAATACTTCACACTTCATGAACAACAACTTGTATTTATATCGTGCCTTTAACATAGTAAAACATCCAAGGTGCTTCACAGGAGTGTAATCAGACAAAAATTGACAGAGCCAAAGGAGGAGATGTTAGGGGACCAAACACTTGGTCAAAGAAGTAGATTTTAAGCAGGCAAAGAGGTTTGGGGAGGGAATTCCAGAGCTTAGGGCCTAGACAGCTGAAGGAACGGACACCAATGGTGGGGTGAAGGAAGTGAGGGATGCACAAGAGGCCGGAGTTGGAGTTCACAGAGGGTTGTACTTGAAATGAATTTCCGTATCTGTCAGTGCCTAACAATCCTGGATGCCCACTTTCATTGAGTGGAAACACGAATCAGCACTGGAAAATTGTGCTCCTGTGCAAATGATATCATGGGGACTACATTCCAATATTAAAATTAATCGCTTGTCCATGTTACAAGAAACGTGCTTGATGCGCAAAATGGGCAGCGATCCAGTGTAAAGGATCTGAGCCCCATTTTGTGACGAGGAGTGCCCACTTTGGACATGTCTATGAGGTATTGGGCTGTGCAGTGTTCTCCTGTTCTCTGCGACACAATGATCGCCCCTGTGAGATGCTCCTTTGGGTTACGTTGTGTATTGCTATGATGTTGTGGGTTGTGCCGAACTGGCTTGTGCCATGCTTCACTTCATTCGATGGCGGTGAATTGGATGATGCTGGGGCTGGATACTACCGTGCTACTTTAGGTTGGGTTTTAAGGTAGATTATAGGTTCGGTTGCGTTATATTGGGCTGAGTTGTGTTGTGCCTGGTTTGGTTGTGCTGGGTTTAACCGTGGTGGATTATGCTGTGCTGTGAAAAATCTTCGATACAGAAATCCTTTGGCACTTAAACAATTGGGAGGGAGGTGATACGAATATGCTCTGCCAATAGGAACCTCAATCACTGGCCACACATTGTGGGAAATCGCGAGTACGCAATTTACCATCTTTAATTTTAATGGATGAAAAATTATGGGCCGCACGCCCATAATTTCTTGATATGGCAGGTAGCACACAGAAAGAAAGACTTGCATTTATACAGCGCCTTTCACGACCACCAGACGTCCCAAAGCACTTTACAGCCAATGAAGTACTTTTTGAAGTGTAGTCACTGTTGTAATGTAGGAAATGCACAGCAAGGTTCCACAAACAGCAATGTGATAATGACCACAATGATGTTGATTGAGGGATAAATATTGGCCAGGACACCAGGGATAACTCCCTTGCTCTTACAAAATAGTGCCATGGAATCTTTTATGTCCACTTGAGAGGGTAGGCAGGGCCTCCGACAGTGCAGCACTCCCTCAGTACTGCACTGGAGTGTCAGCCTGGATTTTTGCGCTCAAGTCTCTGGAGAGGGACTTAGAACCCACAACCTTCTGACTCAGAGGCAAGTGTGCTGCCCACTGAGCCACGGCTGACACTCATAAATGCTGCCCTAAAAGGCCAACTTAAAGAATATACTATACCAGTAAGTCTCCCGTTGTGTATTTCACAATGAGTCGGAGGATGTGTTGTTTTATAGTGTGGGTTCACTAAGCCTCAACAGCCCCTTTCGGCATCCAACAGAGGTGGGGCTGCCCCCATACACATGCGCATTTTGTTCATTTATATCGGACGCTTACATCAGGCCTTTAAAAGGGGCAGGTCAGCTGACTGGATAGTGATCATGAACTATGGAGGGAGGGTGTACCTGAAATCTAGGCTATTCAAAGGACTGGTAGAGTGTATTGTGGTGTATGTGGAAAAGGAGAAATTGTTGCTGCCAAGTTTTGAGTAGGTTTGAGATCTTGTTTTGAATTTCTAACATGTTATTTGTTAAATTTTATTCTTAGGGTTGTATAGTGGGGTGGGTGAAGAACTAGCATGGTGGCCGAATCTCATCATTAATTTTTTTTGTTGGAATATATTCGGTGGGACGTTTTGGTCGGACGGTGATTGGGGTAAATGGTGGAATGTGATCGGGTAGAATTTTTTTAGGTGGCATACAACTGGGGAGAAAATTGGAATTGGGGAGAGGGAAAGTAGAAAATTAATAATTAGAAATGAGAAAAGCACAGACGCTTTAACACTTAACCAATAAGGAAGAGGAAAATTGAAGCACAGTAGAGACTTGATGGCTCAATGGTTACAATATAGATGAGTCGCCACGTACACAATGACACAAGATTTTTTTTTTAAAGATTAGGTCCCATTATAATGCTGCCTTTGGGACCTATACAATAACATATTATAAGCTGGAGGAGGAGAGGAGTTATATGGGTTGTGTATTCATGAGGGAGCTATTACATCCAGATGTTGTGCCATATCAGAGAGCCTTATATAGGGTTTGCTGCGTGACTTTCACCCTAATGGTCTATTAACTATTTATCACAAATAACTGCATAGATGAGTTACTAGTCTGCTGCTTACTTTAGGAGCAGCCTGGAAACATCTCTGAAATAAACTTCATACGCGCAACATAGAGAGACTTCTACCAACAACACCCAAAGATAGGGGAGAGAAGAAAAAAAGTCTGATACAGCTGGGAACCTGGAATGACCACAGAAAGTGCTGAAAAAGTAGTGCAGTCATGGTTGATGATGGATTTCCAGCTGAAACGCTGACCCTTTGAGAAGCTCGCCTGTCCTTTCTATCTTCAGATGCTGACAGACCTGCTGTGTATTTCCAACACTCCCTGCTTTTGTTTCAGTTGGACAGGTTATCGATATCTTGTCCAATCAAGAGTGAGATTGGAAAGCAAGTAGGCAAGACCCGTTAGTCTGGCGCTCACTTATCACATGACCCTGACTGCAGATAAAGGGGGACATGTTTGATCCCCATTGAGTCTGAAATGTAAAGTTGAATTAACAGTGTGTGTATATGTGTAAATAAGGCTCCACTACATTCCTTTTAATTAGGTTACCCTTTTCACCACTCACTCACTGCACTTTAGATAACCTTTACTGCACAGAACGCTCTGTATACACCTTGCAATGCAGCAGCATGTTACGGCAATTTAACCCTTCAGCGTCTAATGCAAAATTCTCCATTGATTCAGAGAGCGAGCAATCATTTTCAATCTTTCCTAATCTCCCCATAGAGTAAGTGATTTACCCATCTTCCTTCTCCTCCCCCCCCCCCCCCCCCCTACTATTTCACTAACGCGATATGTTGAAAATCGTCTTATAATGGATACATGGGAGTCAATTTGTTGTCAAAATAGCCTGGTAATATTGCAGGTCCTACATTATAAATTCAATACACCTTCAGGTCCTACAGCACAAATCCAATATCTTTTCAGGTACGGTGTCATAAAATCTATATTCCTTCAGGTCCTGAGTTGCGCAAAATTTTGAAATAGGGACGGAAATGGAAATGTGACACCACACCACGTTTAAAAGTTGAAGAAAATTCACTCCTGCTGAATACAGTGATGGACTAGAGAAGACAATCTCCTGTAATTCAGCACTACTTTGGTATACATTCTACTTTCTACCGTGCGTCCTCGTATCTACGCTTTTTAAAAAAATAATCAGTCCTGTTTCGTTGGTGACTTTCAGGCTTGTTATAGCGTCGCTGCGTTACTCAAAGGTGAACTGGTTGTTGAGTTGCTGCTGTCGGTGATGTGATCGATCGGATCGCCAGGAGCTAAGTGTGTGACTGTGGGACCCAGTCTTCTCCTCATCAGGGAGCTCTATCAAATGATGGTAAAGTGGAAAGCAGAGGGGTGGGTGGGGGGGAAGGGGGAGGGGAGGAAAGGAAGTGAGAATAAGAGAGAGAAAGAGACTGACTGGAAGAAAGATAGGTGTGTGGGACAGGAATAACACAAAGCAGTCAGAAGAGAAACAACAGGAATGAGGACGGATCACTTTAGGAATATTTTTTAGATCCAGCCTCTCTGGTGGTAGCCAGTTTCTCTTTACTGTTGATGCAGAATGACAGCAGATGTTGCACCATCGCACCGCCAGATTGTAGTTATCCTAGCTTTATGAAAAAAGATAACCTTTCACACCAACATACCAATTATATTTTCTCATTTGCTTTCCCTTACCTTAACCTACAAATACCCAATAAATCAATCAATCAATCAATCAATACCTTTCTTTGGCATTTCTGTCAATACTGGACCTGCAAGCAAATGGCTGCCAATCCAAAATTGGTCTAAGGCAATATTCTGCCAATGAAGCTGGGATTTTAGTGAGAATATGTCATCCTATCTGCCTGAAATACGTGCGTACATCACATTTTATTTATTAGTGATTACCAAAACACGCGTGAAGAAAATTGTGAATAAGATTGTGGGGGGAGGAGGGAGTTTCAACCCTTCTTAAATACAGGAACATAGATAGATAAAGCACAACCCAAGCAGACGGTACTCTGAAGGAACGAAAAATAACAGCAAGAGGGAATTGAGGGAGATGCAAACTCCGATGAGCATCTTTTTATAAGGTACAAGCTTGCTGAAATGAATGGAAACGCAATGCCCGCCCCAGCTTGTGTTCTTTGACATGACTCTCATTCACAGTGCGCAGAAGCAGGAGGCGATAGATTACATCTAAGCAGCAATGGACTCTGCTGTACCAAACTGATACACTCAGGATAGGCCACTCGCTGTTTCTCACCTGAAAAATGGGCAACAGTTGAAAATTGGGTACCAGCACCACAACTGCCCCATTGACGCCCAAGGCCCACCTGATGCAATTTTATTGGGCAAGCAGCCTGCCCACCTGGAACAGGATCAAGGCTGCTTAAATGGGTAAACTGGGTACGGTAGCATCGTGGTTATGTAACTGGACTAGTTAATTCAGCAGGCTCTGGGTTGATGATCCAGAGACACGAGTTCAAATCCCACCATGCCAGCTGGGGATTTAAATACAATGAAAATAAACCTGAATAAAAAGCTAGTATCAGTAATGGTGACCATGAAACTACAGGATTGTCATAAAAACCCATACTGGTTCACTAATGTCCTTTAGGGAAGGAAATCTGCTGTCCTTACCCGGTCTGGCCTATATGTGACTCCAGACCCACAGCAATGTGGTTGACTCTTAACTGCCCTCTGAAATGGACCAGCAAGCCACTCTGTCGTATTCAAGAAGGCAATTAGGGATGGGCAATAAATGCTAGCCTTGCCAGCGACGCCCACATCCCATGAATGAATTTTAAAATATGGTGTAAAATGGGCGACAGTGAATTAGCTGGCCATTATACACCATGCCCAGTTGTCCTTTCTGTTGAAGTCGATTTTACACTCTCATCCAAAGTTAAAATTACTCCTCCCTCCCCCCACTCAAATTATATCGAGGTGTGCGAGAAAACCCTCCAGAACCAGTCCTTGTTGTGCAGTGAATGATACAAAACACGAAGACTAGGAGACAGTTTCCTCTGTGGGTAAAATTAAAGAAAAAAATCTTAACAAATTGCCGGGGGCACTTTAGGACAATAATTTTTCGTTAAGTTTGCACGTAGAGGAACATATACTGAGAGTGAAAGAATGAGAGAGCGCCAGGGAGTCAGATATAGAGATGTGGAGCAGGAGATTGGAATGAAAGAGCATGAATATCGCAGAAAATTAACTTCTGCATAGGCAAAGATAATGAAAGAAGGAGGGAGTGAAAGATATGGGAGACAGTGAGTGAGTGAGAGCGAGCATGAAAGTACACAAAGACTGAGGCAGTCAGCGGAGAGAGCAATTGCAATCTGGTTAATAAGTGTTACTGCATGCTATTTTTCTAAAGAGCTTGTTGAGTTTATGTCCCTGATCTACTCAATGAAGTGGTACAGAGAATGGATGTAACTACTTAACTGTCCAATAAACAGTAAAAAAAAAACTATTCCCAGTCAATGTAGAAAGGCTGGATTAGTGATAGTCTGCTTTAGGAAAATAGGGTTCGCTTTTAACCTCCCTCGCCCAGCGAGAATGGTGCGTGGGAGGGGGTTAAGATCAGGCCGAGTCCACTTACAGGCCTGAGGTCACTCCGTTTCCACAAGGCATCTTATCTTCACCGACTTTGAAGTCGGCCAAGGCTCCCGCTGCAGGCCAGCAAGGGTCGAATTTAGATGTAAAGGTCATGGCCCGATGACGTTATCAGTGCCGCGACTTGATTTTTACGAAGACCTAAAGAGAGGCCCGCCCGGTGTTAAAACCACCAGAATTGGCCAAGATAAGTAATCTTCGAAGGAACAGGAAGAAGTCCTCGGGCCCCTCCCTCTCCCTCCCCTCACTGGCATCTGTTTGGTGACCACCCGCGCCCCCCGCCCCCAGCACTTGCCTCAATGCCCCGGCCCGATCTCTTGGGTCCCTGGCAGCGGCTGGCTCCCTCCTCAATTCCCGCTCCCACCCGTTGGCCTTGACAACATTCCCGCCGCCTTCGAGCGGGACACCAATCTCAATTCATACAGCCATAGAGTCATAACGGCACAGAAGGAGGTCATTCGGCCCATCGAGTCCGTGCCAGCTCTCTGTAGAGCAATCCAGTCAGTCCCATTCCCCCGCTCTATCCCCATAGCCCTGCAAGTTTATTTCCCTCAAGTGCCTATCCAGTCTCCCCTTGAAAACATTGAGTGTCTCCACTTCCATTGGCAGCGAATTCCAGGTCATCACCACTCGCTGCATAAAAAAGTTTTTCCTCACATGCCCCCCTGTATCTCTTGCCCAAAACCTTAAATCTGTGTACCATCAACTAGTGGGAACAGCCTTTCCCCGTCCAGCTTATCCAAGCCCGTCATATTCTTGTACACCTCTATCAAATCACTCCTCAACCTTCTTTGCTCTAATGAAAACAAATCCAGCTTCTCCAACCTATCCTTGTAGCTAGGATCCCAT
Source organism: Squalus acanthias (assembly GCA_030390025.1). NCBI lineage: Eukaryota > Metazoa > Chordata > Chondrichthyes > Squaliformes > Squalidae > Squalus > Squalus acanthias. Next base: position 12,612,281 of record CM059435.1, on the reverse strand, counting down.
ATCCCCAGAACCATTCTGGTAAATCTCCTCTGCACCGTCTCAAGGGCCTTCACATCCTTCCTAAAGTGTGGTGACCAGAACTGGACGCAATACTCCAGTTGTGGCCAAACCAGCGCTTTATAAAAGTTCAGCATAACTTCTCTACTTTTGTACTCAATAACTCTATTTATGAAGCCCAAGATCCCATATGCTTTGTTAACCACTCTCTCAATATGTCCTACCACCTTCAGGGACCTATGCACATTAACTCCAAGTCCCTCTTTCCCTGCACACTCTTTAAAACTGTGCCATTAAGTGTATATTGCCTCTCCCTGTTCCTTCTGCCAAAATGCAACACCTCACACTTCTCTGTATTAAATTCCATCTGCCACTTGTCTGCCCATTCTGCTAGTCTTTCTATGTCCTGGTGCAGTCGATTGATATCATCATCACTGTGGCCACACCCCCAAGTTTGGTGTCATCGGCAAATTTAGAAATTCTACTCTGTATTCCAATATCCAGGTCATTTATATATATCAAAAAAAGCAGTGGCCCCAGCACTGACCCTTGGGGAACACCACTGTCCACCATCCTCCAGCCTGAAAAACCATTTACCACAACTCGCTGTTTTCTGTCCTTAAGCCAATTCCTTATCCAAGCTGCCACTGACCCACCTATTCCATGAGCCTCAATTTTGTTAACCAGCCTTCTATGTGGTACTTTGTCAAAAGCCTTCCGAAAATCCATGTAGACAACATCCATTGCATTCCCTTCATCGATCCTCCCTGTTGCTTCATCAAAAAATTCAATTTGATTAGTCAAACACGATCTGCCTTTTACAAATCTGTGTTGGCTCTCCTTAATTAGCTTAAACCTCTCCAAGTGCCCGTTAATTTTTTCCTTGATTATTGTTTCTAAAACTTTATCCAGCACTGATGTTAAACTGATCGGCCTGTAGTTACTAGGATTGTCCTTACACCCTTTCTTGAACAGTGGTGTCATATTTGCCACTTTCCAATCCTCAGGCACCTTCCCCGCATCTAGGGAAGATTGGAAAATTATGGCAAACCCTTCCGCTATCTCCTCCCCCAATTCCCTTAGCAACCTGGGATGCAAGCCATCTGGACCAGGCAACTTGTCCACTCTAAGCATACCCAGCCTTTCTAGTACATCCTGTCTATCAATTTTCATCCCTTCCATTACTTCTACCTTTTCCACTTCTACCGATATTTTGTCAGCATCCACCTCCTTACTAAACATCGACACAAAATACTCATTGAGTATTCTAGCCTTGCCCTGCGCCACTTAGCATATATCACCTTCTTTGTCTCTAATAGGCCCCACCCTGCCTCTTACTACCCGCTTACTGTTTACATGCCGATAGAGGATTTTTGGGTTCCCTTTTATGTTAACTGCCATTCTACTCTCATATTCTCTCTTTGCCAATATTATTTTCATCTTCACATCCCCTCTCAACTTATTGTATTTGGTCTGGTTCTCCCTTGAAGAATTCACCTGACATGCATCATACACCCTCTTTTTTTGTTTCATCATCTTCTCTATCTCGCTCGTCATCCAAGGAGCCCTTGCTTTGGTTCCCTTACCCTTCCCTCTTGTTGGAATGTACCTAGCCTGTACTTGGAACATCTCCTCCTTAAAGATCACCCATTGTTCCATTACAGTTTTTCCTGTCAAACTTAGGTTCCATTTTACCCTGTCTAGATCCTTTTGCATCCCATTGAAGTTAGCCCTATTCCAGTTTAGAAGTTCCACTCTAGATTGTTCCTTGCTCCTCCCCATTGCTAATCTAAATCTTATGATACGATGATCACTCGTACCCAAGTGTTCTCCCACAGACACTTGGTCGACCTGGCCCACCTCATTCCCCAGCACCAGATCCAGCATTGCCTCCTTCCTAGTTGGGCTAAGAACATATTGGTCAAGGAAATTCTCCTGAACACATTTCAGAAATTCCTCCCCCTCCTTTCCCTTTACCCTAGCATTATCCCAATCAATATTTGGGTAATTAAAGTCCCCCAATATCACCACTCTATAGCTTTTGCATATCTCTACGATTTCCCTGCAGATTTGCTCCTCTACCTCCCTCTCACTATTTGGAGGCCTATAGAATACCCCCAATAGCGTGATCATACCCTTTTTGCTCCTCAACTCTAACCAAATGGATTCTGTCCTTGTCCCCTCAAGAACATCCTCCCTTCTGAACACTACGTCTTCCTTAATCAGCACTGCCACCCCACCTCCCTTTTTTCCTTCCCTATCTTTTCTCAACACCTTGTACCCTTGAAAATTAAGTGCCCAGTCCTCACTGTTTTTAAGCCACGTTTCCATGATTGCCACAACATCATATTGCCACACGGCTAATTGTGCTTGTAGCACACCAACCTTATTCACCACACTTTGTGCGTTTACATACATGCATTCTAAACCCATTTTCAAATTTTTCGTAGTCTTTCTTAGTCTGCTCCTATCTAATATGGTACTACTACCTCCTCTAGTGCTATCTTCTCTAGTACTATCCAACACACTCACTCTTTTATGCAACTTATTCCTCTTTTCTACTCCTATATGCTGGTGCCCATCCCCTGCCAAGCTAGTTTAAACCCTCCTCAACAGCACTAACAAACCTCCCCGCGAGAATATTGGTCCCGGCTCTATTGAGGTGTAACCCGTCCGGCTTGCACAGGTCCCACCTTCCCCAGAAATGGTCCCAATGCCTCAGGAATCTAAAGCCCTCCCTCCTGCGCCATCTCTCCAGCCACGCATTCATCTGTTCTATCCTCCTATTCCTGTACTCACTAGCACGTGGCACCGGGAGTAATCGGAGATTACTACCTTTGAGGTCCTGCTTTTTCATCTCTCTCCTAGCTCCCTAAACTCTGCCTGCAGGACAATTATTCAAACGCGACCCTTAAGTTAAGGCCAGCCGGGCCTCGCTTACTTTATAATTGCCGAGTAAGTCTTCCGTTTTGGGCCTTCCGCTTCGGGCCTTCCGCTTCGGGCCTCCCACGCACCATGCCTCCTCCCTCCCCTCCCTCCCCCAACACCCGCTTAAAATCGGGGCCATAAAATCTGAAGTGTTATTTTATGCAATTATTTGTGAAATTTTATTGGTGAGATTTAGGCCTTATCTCAGGCATAAACCGCACTGGGTTGTACCCTGCCATTCCTTAAATAATGGAAACATTCCCTGGAGTAATTCCTGATTTATTGAATGTTTGAGGATTACTCAATAGCACTCACTATGACTGTGCCCAGTAGCTGTAAAATTCTTCATTTATATTAGTTACATTTGATTTGTTTGTTTTTACATCCAGTACTTAAAGTTTCCCTTTCTCTTGGGTTTAATTGTCATCTAAAGTCATGTTGCCCACAGATGAAATATCATCAAGGCCCCATTGGAATCCTGCTACTTCTACTAATAGTACATCCACCCAGAAATAGGCAGTTGCATTTTAAGACAATATAGATAAGGGGAATATATTATATGATATATTTCTCTCAATCACACCCCTTGGCAACATTAGCCATAGGGATACCCGTGGCATTTTTATTTATCTGCTTGTGGGATGTGGGCGTCCCTAATTGCCCACCCCTAATTGCCCTTGAGAAGATGGTGGTGAGTCAACCACATTGCTGTAGGTCTGGACCGGGTAAGGATGGCAGATTTCCTTTCCCTAAAGAACATTAGGGAACTGGATGGATTTTCCCCCCCGCCCCAACTGCAAGACCTCCCCAGGAATTTTGAGGCCATCATCTTTGTTTAGTCTCACTGATATGATCAGCGTTGAGGATTGGATGACTCCTTTGTATGCATCATCCCAATGTGTCTGATCTTCCCTTTACCAAACAAAATGGAGAGTATTTTGCAATGCTGTTACAGCATTTGCTCTAAAGTGTAGCACTAGTGCGGTAACGCCCTATATACCAGCAGCCAGTGTTCTTTTGTCTGATGCTGTCCACACTTTAAACTAATGGTTGCGACTTAATTACTGCAACTTTATCAAGTGAGAAGCATCAATTGATTAGTGGGAAATAATGCATTATATAATACGGTGAGTATACTTTATATAATACAGCCTGTATGCATTACATAATAATACAGCTAGTGTATATTATATAATGCAGTCTGCTTACATTAAATAATAATGCATACATTATATAAAACAGCCAGCATACGTTATATACAATATAGCTAGTATACACGATATGAGAGTGAGGAACTTAAAGTAATTACTATTAGTAAAGAAAAACTACTGGAGAAATTAATGGGACTAAAAGCCAACAAATCCCCTGGACCTGATGGCCTACATCCTAGGGTTGTAAAAGAGGTGGCTGCAGAGATAGTGATGCATTGGTTTTGATCTTCCAGAATTCCCTAGATTCTAGAACGGTCCCCAAGGATTGGAAGGTAGCAAATGTAACCCCGCTGTTCAAGAAAGGAGGGAAAGAGAAAATGGGGAACTATAGGTCAGTTAGCCTGACATCAGCAGCATGGAAAATGCTAGAATCTATTATTGGAGACGTGGTAAAAGGGCACTTAGAAAATCATAATATTATTAGGCAGAGTCAATATGATTTTATGAAAGGGAAATCACGTTTGACAAATCTATTCGAGATTTTTGAGGGTGTAACTAGCAGGGTAGGTAAGGGGGAACCAGTGGATGTAGTATATTTAGATTTTCAGAAGGTATTTGATAAGGTGCCACACAAGAGGTTGTTACACAAGATTAGGACTCATGGGATTAGGGGTAATATATTAGCATGGATTGAGGATTGGTTAACGGGCAAAAAACAGAGAATAAATGGGTCATTTTCGGGATGGCAGGGTGTAACTAGTGGAGAGCCGCAAGGATCAGTGCTTGGGCCTCAGCTATTTACAATCTATATCAATGACTTAAATGAGGGGACCGAGTGTAATATATCCAAGTTTACAGACGATACAAAGCTAGGTGGGAAAGTAAGCTGTGAGAAGGACACAAAGAGGCTGCAAAGGGATATAGATAGACTAAGTGATTGGGCAAGAAGGTGGCAGATGGAGTATAATGTGGGGAAATGTGAAATTATCCACTTTGGTAGGAAGAATGGAAAAGCAGAATATTTTTTTAAAGGTGAGAGATTAATAAATGTTGGTGTTCAGGGGGATTTAGGGGTCCTTGTACATGAATCACAGAAAGTTAACATGCAGGTACAGCAAGCAATTAGGAAAGCAAATGGTATGTTAGCCTTTATTGCAAGGTGGTTGGAGTATAAGAGTAAGGAAGTCTTGCTGCAATTATATAGGGCTTTGGTGAGACCACACCTGGAGTGCTGTGCACAGTTTTGCTCTCCTTATCTAAGGAAGGATATACTTGCCTTAGAGGGGGTGCAACAAAGGTTCACTAGATTGATTCCTGGGATGAGAGGGCTGTCCTATGAGGAGAGATTGTGTAGAATGAGCCTATTAGTCTCTGGAGTTTAGAAGAATCAGAGGTGGTCTCATTGAAATGTATAAAATTCTTAGAGGGCTTAACAGGGTAGATGCTGAGAGGCTGTTTCCCCTGGCTGGAGAGTCTAGAACTACGGGTCATCGTCTCAGAATAAGGGGTCGGCCATTTAAAACCGAGATGAGAAATTTTTTCACTTAGAGGGTTGTAAATCTTTGGAATTCTCTACCCCAGAGGGCTGTGGATGCTCAGTCAATGACTATATTCAAGACTGAGATCAATAGATTTTGGGCCACGAAGGGAAATCAAGGGATATGGGGATAGGGTGGGAAAGTGGAGTTGATGTAGAAGTTCAACCATGATCTTAATGAATGGCGGAGCAGGCTCAAGGGGCCATATGGCCTACTCCTCCCCTTATCTCTTATGTTCTTATATAATAGAGCAGGTGTACATTAAATAATATTGCAGCTGACATACATTATTTAATTATAAACCAGTGTACATTATATAATACAGCCAGCATACATTATGTAATAATGTATCATATGGTACTGCCAGTATGTATTATATAATAATATTATATACAAATACAGCTGCTGTACATTATAAAATAATACAGCAAGTGTACATTACATAATATAGCTAGTACATGTTTTATAATTGCACAGTGATCTTCATATATTGTATATAATAATGCAACCACCATACATTATATAATTCTGCAGCTGCAATATATTATATAACAATTCTGACAGTGTATGTATCATATAATGATGCAGCCAGCATATTTATATGTGTTTGCTCTGTATTACAGCAGGTTTTAGGTTTAACTGTGCAAGATATCCTGCTGATCGCTTTACCAGAAACAGATGAAGTGTTACAGAAAACATTCCTGCTGACTTACAAATCCAACAGCTTAGTCTCTTTATGTTCTTGAAAGCGCACAAGTGTAGAAGCACAATGATGTATTTAAGGTAATTAGTCTGAAAGACAAGATAAATGAATGCCGAAGATTGCCATGTTACAGAGGACAGATGATTAGACATTACTGACGCTTTGCTGCCAGAGCATAACAGGTTCTTTGAAGCTAATAATTAAACCACAACTTGTAGAACAATGCTGCAATTTTAGCATTGTATTAAATATGAATTAAAATTCAGACTGCTTTGCTCATTTCCTCTCTCCCTATTGGAATACAGCCAGTCTTACTGGGTGTGTCTTACTTCATATCAGCGAGCGGTTATATTCCCTTATTTTGTCTTCAATAAGTACTCGGCCTCTGTCTGCTTTCTTTCTCCATGGGAGTGCAAACTACGCAAAGTAATTAATTAAAATGCTAATCATTGAGCTCATAAATAAATCACGCTGCTTTTAAATGTACCATCTTATTACTACCCAAATTATTTTCCCTATCACTTCATCAAACATGGTGTCTTCTACTTAATCTTGTTATCTGTTTTGAAGAATGTAATAGACTGCAAGTTTCTCACTAGCTTCTGATTCCAAGCTGTCATGGGCACTGATCAGCAAGACTCCTATCGGAACAATACATCGGCAAGTTTTATTTTCTATTCCCCGCACCACTAATCCTGCAATGGAATAGTTGTCCCTAGTAACTCAACTAAGATCTGACAGTAGTTCTATTGTTTACTGGTAAGTAGGTTTGTGTGAGGAAGTGTTTCCTAACTTCTCTCCTGAATGGCCTGGCTCTGATTTTAAGGTTATGTCCCCTTGTCCTAGACTCCCCCACCAGCAGAAAAAGTTTCTCTCTCTCTACCCTAACAATTCCTTTCAAAATCCTAAAAACCTCAGTCAAATCACCCCTTAACCTTCTATATTCCAGGGAATACAAGCCTAGTTCATGTAATGGCTCCTCATAATCTAACCCTTGAAGCCCTGGTAACATTCTGGTGAATCTGCGCTGCACTCCTTCCAAGGCCAATATAACCTTTCTAAGGTGCGGTGCCCGGAACTGTTCACATTACTCCAGATGTGGTCTAACCAGGGTTTTGTATAGCTGTAGCATAACTTCCTCCCTTTATATTCTAACATTCCATTAGCCTTTTTGATTATTTTTTTTGTACTGACTACTACATTTTAGTGATCTGTGTACATGAACCCCTATGTCTCTTTGGGCCTACACTGTTCCTAGCTTTTCACCATTTAAAAAATACTATCCTTTCTTGGTCCAAAATGGATGACCTCACACTTACCTGCGTCGAAATCCATCTGCCACAGTTTTGTCCACTCACTGTCCCTTTGTAATTTTATGCTCCCGTCTACACTACTTACACCAATCTTTGTCTCATCGGCAAACTTAGATGTAAGGCTCTCCATTGTGTTATCTAAGTCATTAATAAATATAGTGAATAGTTGAGGCCCCAACACAGATCCTTGTGGGACACCACTAGTCACTTCCTTCCAATTCGAGTATACATTCATTATTCCTACTCGCTGTCTCCGACCGCCTAAACAATCTGCTAACCAGGTCAATAATTTACCTTCAGTTCCATGAGCTTTAATTTTAGCTAACAGTCTCATATGTGGAACCTTATCAAATGCCTTCTGGAAGTCCATATAAACTACATCCATAGATATTCCCCTGTCTACTACTTTAGTTACTTCCTCAAAAAATTCAATTAAGTTATGTATTAATCTACATAACTCCTAAAGCCTTCCTAAAATCGTATTCTGATGTATTTGTCACAGGGGGAGAAATTCATTATAGCCCCGTTTGGGGCACTAACTTTTAAAAATTGAAAAAATTAGCACCAGGCGCTAATGTCTTTCAACTTTAAAAAAATTCGGTTTTGCGCTCAAGGAAGGAAGAGGAGCGTTAAATCAAGTGCTCCACTTCCTTCCTGGAGTGCAATAGGCAGCAGGCAGGGCGGTAGGTGAGCAGCGCTGCCACGTTGGAAGGCTCCTTCCCTCCCTTAAAGGGAAGGGCCATCGCTGCAGGCTCTGCAAGAGAAAGCAACTTACCTGGTCCCCGACGGCAGACACGATCCGGCCCAATCAGCCCGATGCACTGCAGCAGAGTGCCGGGCTGATGGCACGCTGGGGGGGAAAAAAAAGCAAAAAAAAAACAGAGAACGAGCATTTGAGCATTTCAGTATTTTTATTCCTACCTTGGCCACCTCGCCTTTAAGTATCGCCCCCGAAGCGCCCGGTTTTCCGATGAACGCCTCCTGCAGCTGTCGGTGTTTTCGCCCGGCGATGCTGCAGGGGGCGGAACCGAAGTTCGGGTCCGGGGCGCTACCGGGGCGATGCGCACACCGCTGAGGTCACGATCTCCGGGGCAAAGGAGATTGGGGCGCAAAGTCTATACTGCCGCCGCAAACCTTCCGCCGAATTTCGCGGGAGGCGATATTCTCACCACGCCCGGGCGGTAAGTGGTTCGTGCCCTGTTATCGTCCCCTCGGAGGCGCTAACGGGAGGTGCTAACCAGTCGAATTTCTAGCCCATAGTGTCTGATTCCCTGGGGCATGGATTTTTGTATGGAGTTCCATTTTTAAACAGGCCATCTTATTTTTCATTTTAAGATTGAAAGGTGAATGTTGGATAAGGACATAGAGCTGATCTGTGCTGCAGCATCTTACCAGCCCCTTACCGGCCTAGAAACTTTGGCATGTTTGGGCATGCTTCTTGTCAGACAAAGCACAGGAAATCAGCATTCCTCAAGATAGGATGTTACTTCATTCTATGTTGTCTAGTTCACAAAGGAGTCAATCCAAAATAGACTAAATTCAGGAGTAAGGCTGGGAAATTCTGCTTGTCAACTCGCCTGGGGCCATTGCTGCCTCAGTGAGTTGAAAAACAAAGAAATTAGTCAGCTTCAGTGTAATAATGTACTTACTCCTCAATTTCAATCCTTTGTGGTTTATTTCTCTCCTTTATTTGCAGCATCTGTTGCACTGTTGCTTAACCATCTCTTCCCAACTCTGCGGCCTAGTTCATCCGTATTAAAATGTTTTTGTTTCTATCCTATTCAGTATTCATTTCTTCTTGTTAAAGTACAGGTCGCAATTTTTTTTCTGATTTTAGTGAGTGAAGCATGGATTTTAAGTGCAAGAATTGTACCTGTGACCGTATTTTTATGAGTGAGTAACCTAGCCGAAAGCCAAGGGCCCCATAGTGTGGGTCATTCCAAAGGTTGGGGAGAAAGCTGGAGAAATCAGGAAGCAGTGAGGTCACTCTTGGGATTTAAAACATGTAGGTTGTAGAAGCGAGGAAAGACGGAGAGAGGTAAGGAATTCCAAGGTTTGGAGCTCCTGGGGAAGAATGGGTTAGAGCAGGTGACATCCACATGAGGATAAAAAAACGGCTAAACTGTGGAAACTCTTGCACAACTTTACCAGTTTTACTGAGCACATGACTGTCTACTGCCGGTTGCCCCTAACACTGCATAGCAACCATGTAAATACCGTGTTATTCAACAACTGGGACTATTGGTGCTTATTCAGCTAATATCAAGATCTGTGACTGGGTTTTATAAAAGGATCTTTCATCAACAGTGAACTGGCAGCCGGGCCTAGTACATGTGTAATTAATTGACTGTTTACTTGACACCTTCTTGCATTAGACTATAAAGCAAAGTACTCAAAGGGCTAATAAAAGATAATCCCTAAACAGATCAATGAAACAGCAAAGAACATGATGAATAAATGTGACTATAAAACTTTTCATTTCAGGGGAGGAAAAGAAAGTAATCCCTTCATTCATGCTTGTGACGCTATTAATGTATCCATTTTGATATTCTTGCAGATTTGATAGTAAAGAAATGAAATGCTATGAGCTGTCAGTTCCTGTGTTTGAGCTTTTCGAGCCGTTAAATCATAAAAGCAAATGGATTCGTGCCTGTGACACCCTCTATGATATGTAGAGAGGGATTAGCCTAGTTTGGCGATGCTTCAGAGCTTTATGCTTGTGCAGTCTTCGATTCCTCACAAGTTATTACATTCCCTACAGCAGAGAGTTGTGAGATCGTACCATTTGTTAAATTGATTAAAATAATTAAGCAGTAATGTATGAAAATTGCAATCGATTCAGTGAGCTGAAAAAATGGAATCTTCTGTTCAGTTCAGCCTCTGAGTAATATTCTGCAAGTTAAAGCATCTTTGATTGAAAAATCTCAGAATCAATATTATGAGATTTTGTAAATTAACTACTGTCCAAGACACAGTGAATGTTACAGCTAAAAGCTTAAGGAAACACTAAACTAAAGCAGAGCTGAGGAACCAGAGACATAGCCAACATGTAGCCGTACAAGCGCATACCCACACATTGGGGAGTTCTACCTCACTGATGTGGAAGATGCTTCTATCTGTTATTTAACAAACAGCAGCTTGACAGTAAATGTTGTGAGGCTATTTTTAATTAAAAAATAAAATGTAATCTGTGCAATCTTTATTACCCAATTGATTTTCCCCATTTTTTTCCCATTTATCTTTTCCTGCTTAGACCACTTACCATGATGCAAGCTCATTCATCAACAAGGGTAGGATTATCTGTCTGGACCAGTGACGTTATCCAGCTGGGGAGGCTATCATGGTGTGGTTCATTCACTATCGTCCACCATTCTCCTGCCAGGAGGGTGGGATGTCCTGGATCCCACATCATTGAGCATTGTTGTCCAACTAGGAAGCCATCTCCTGCTGGGGAGGGCAAAATTCCCAGGGCTGCTCATCTCCAAGTATCTAAATCCAGCTGGGTGGGTGGAATAGTCTGAAGAAGTTGAACTGCATGCTTCTTTATGCATGCTACCAAGCACAAGTTGTAGTGTTCCCTGCTTTAGAAATAGATAAGGCTGCCATTCATCTCCTCCAGTCTAAAACAATGTGTACACTCTCCATCACGTTGTTATCACCATAGCCCAGTTCCTCAGGTTTCCCTCCATGTTCTCTCCATGTCCACCACACACACACATGTGCCACCTATAAGAACATAAGAACATAAAAAATAGGAGCAGGAGTAGGCCATTTGGCCCCTCGAGCCTGCTCCGCCATTTAATGAGATCATGGCTGATCTGATCTTGGGCTCAGCTCCATTTCCCTGCCCACTCCCCATAACCCATCACTCCCTTATTGTTCAAGAATCTGTCTATCTCCACCTTGAATATATTCAATGACCCAGCCTCCACAGCTCTCTGGGGCAGAGAATTCCACAGATTTACGACCCTCTGAGAGAAGAAATTCCTCCTCATCTCAGTTTTAAATGGGCGACCCCTTATTCTGAAACTATGCCCCCTAGTTCTAGATTCCCCCATGAGGGGAAACATCTTCTCTGCATCTACCTTGTCGAGCCCCCTCAGTATCTCTCCTATCTCGTAGCCTTCTTGCATTCTGTCAAGAACCACTGCAGTTCAATTTGCCAAACCAGCCCAATGCAGCCACCCTCTCATCAGTCCTGCCTAGTCTTTCTAACTTCCATTTTTGTCACACGATCTGTTCATTTGTACCCAGGATCTCACAAATCCACGATTATCTGGCGACAGGCGTGATCCAGCAGGAGCGCCGTGGTCGAATGACCATTTTTGTTTCTCTCCAAGATGAAGTGTTTTCTTTTCACTGGTATTCCATGCAGTCGTTCAGCCAGAGACTGCCCGAGCTTGCCCAATGGAGGCAAACCTCTTTGAAGAAGGACCTAAACAAACGAAAATGATCCATCTCAGCGGCAAACCATCTGTTCGGTTTCCAGACGAGCCACCTTAAAACAGTGTTATTTTAACCAAACACGAACCTTACAGATTATTCACTTGCGTGCAGCAGACGCCTCTCCATCTGCCTGACATAGCTCTTTATGGGCGGACCATCCTAGTGTAGGCAGAAAGGATTAGTGTGACCCATCTAAGGAAGCAGTTACTTGGAGGAAAGTGTAGGGGTTATTGATATTTCTGACAAAGTAATGAATGTACGCTTAAAAAAAATGTAAACTAGGGCCAGTAAATTCGGGCGCTCTGTGCCTGTTTTTTGGACGATAACCGGCGTACAAAGCCCACAACATGGCGGGCAGGCAGTGCGAGCACATTTCCAGCTGCAAGTGCGTCACCTTCCTCTTTAGGAAAGGAAAACAGTATTGTTGTACCGTGCCCACAGGTGCACTGAAGCACCTGAAACAGGTGTTGGGTCTTTTGCATTTGCAAATAAGAGGTTTAACGGCTGTGTGAGGCCCCCATTTCAAGATTAGTTTGCCCTAAGGCGGCCACAGCAAATGTCAGCAGCTCGCAGTAAAACCAGACCTTCGGGCCATCTGCTACCAAGAAGGTAGGTTTTTGGAATTGACTTACCTGAATGTGGAGCCTACTCCCGACCCCACCTCTAAAGAATGAAGGCTGCCGCTCTCCTTCCCCGGCCTTCCACCGCCCAACTGCCAACCTCCGATCCCACTTCCCAGATTTCCACTCCTGACCGCCGAGCCTCCAATCCCCCTTCCTGGCTTCTATTCACCCCTCCCCGGCTTCCGCTCCCCCTCCCCGGCCTTAATCTCCCTCCCCAGCCTCTAATCTCCCTCCCCAGCCTCTGATCTCCCTCCCCGGCCTCTAATCTCACTCCCCGGCCTCTGATCTCACTCCACGGCCTCTGATCTCCCTCTCCGGCCTCTGATCTCACTCCCCGGCCTCTGATCTCACTCCCCGGCCTCTGATCTCCCTCCCCGGCCTCTGATCCCCCTCCCCAGCCTCTGATCTCCCTCCCCAGCCTCTGATCTCCCTCCCCAGCCTCTGATCTCCCTCCCCGGCCTCTGATCTCCCTCCCCGGCCTGTGATCTCCCTCCCCAGCCTCTGATCTCCCTCCCTGGCCTCTGATCCCCCTCCCCAGCCTCTAATCCCCCTCCCCAGCCTCTGATCTCCCTCCCCGGCCTCTGATCCCCCTCCCCAGCCTCTGATCTCCCTCCCTGGCCTCTGATCCCCCTCCCCAGCCTCCGATCTCCCTCCCCAGCCTCTAATCCCCCTCCCCAGCCTCTGATCTCCCTCCCCGGCCTCTGATCTCCCTCCCCAGCCTCTGATCCCCCTCTCTGGTTTCCAATCTTCTGACCCCCAGCTCTCACGTACCTGAGGGTTGCTGCAACGCGAGCGACGGCCCGATTTTGCTTACTCATCACCATATGGCTGTTTGCGCCACGCTGTCAATGAGCCCCCAGGTCCAATATCAGGGGCGCTTCAGGCTTCACTATTCAGGCACAGGGATTTAATCCTGCACACCCGTGCGCCCAAACGTGGGTGTAGCTGAATTTCTACCCCTATGCTTTTTAAGCATTGTTTATGTTTTATAAGAATGGACCAATTGCATTTATATTACAACTATATCTCTATATGGGTGCTCCGAGGATGGTATGGCACTTGCACGGATATTATGAGCCTGCAGTACTAGACTTTCCATCAATTTCAACTGCGGAATCAACCTTCTAACCTTATCATGCCAAAAGTCTGAGTGCTTCATAAAATGAATTATTTTGACATGCAGTGACTATTATTATGTAGGCTAAGGACTGCTGGGAATTATGGAAAATGTCACAGAGGAAGGTTTCCATCATTAACTGCTCCTTTCTAGTACTGGTTATATCTTAAAATAAATCACAAAATCCATCTATAAATTGGAATGTAGTAATTGGTACCTAATGCTTAATTGCTATTGCCGATTGGGGATTCCATTAAATGAGAGTTAGGAAATATCTAGAGCAACATACCTCCAAAATCTTTCACCAGACTAGGTGTATTTCTTTTACTGATATTCTTGTTGTAGAGTATTGAGCTACATTATACTGGATTATGCTATCATGTACAGCGTTGAATGTTATTGTATCATGTGTGATCTCTGTGCTCCACCAATTCTGGCCTCTTGCACATTCCCAATTTTCATCGCTCCACCATTGGCGGCCGCGCCTTCAGCTGCCTGGGCCCTAAGCTCTGGAATTCCCTGCCTAAACCTCTCCGCCTCTCTACATCTCTCCTCTTTTAAGACACTCCTTAAAACCTACCCCTTGGACCAAACTTTTGGTCACCTGCCCTAATATCTCCTTATGTGGCTCGGTGTCAAATTTTGTTTGATAACGCTCCCGTGAAGCGCCTTGGGACGTTTTACTACATTACGGCGCTGTATAAATACAAGTTGTTGTCGTTGCATTGTTTCACACTATATTGTATTGTATTTTGCCCTCTAGTACCATACACTACAGCATCATATTCTGTTGGACTTTATTTCATTGCAATGCAGGATGCTGCATTGTAATCTACTACATGGTACTGTATAGTAACTAGATTATAATATACTATAGTGCACATATTTCACTCTGCTCCATTGCATTGCACAGCTCAGTTTACAGGCAGTAGTCCGATGGTTTCTGTTTATGGGATTCACTGTTTATTGAAGTCACCAACCCATGCTGCGTTGTCCAAGTCAGCTGATGTTTCAGTGTTAAATATCTGACAGCTTTGAAATGGTGATTTTGAAATCTACACTGATTAGATTCTAAAAGTGTGTTTTAGTCATTTTTGAAATGGTAGCTTTATATTAGAAGCCACAAGAAAATACAAGAGGAGAGATTGTGAGGAGGGCAACTTTCAAAGATCCAGAATTCCACATTTTCTGGATCTTCCACTTCAAAGATTGATTGGCATTTCTCCGTGGTCCCATTGAAAGAATATAGACTAGGCTCAGCTGGGGGGGGGGAGGTGACCTGTCACGACCCACGATGACCATGATCCAAACTGACCAACAGGGCAGAGATCTGCTTCGACCCGAACTCGCACATTCCGGATTTGGGATCACTGTACGGCCGATTATGAACATAAACAATTCCCATCACTTTTTTTTTATTAATGGAGACAGCAGCTACGTATGCAGAGCTGGATCTATGGGGATATTGGCAAGGTGTCAGATACAGTTTTTATGGGTCATGCAGCAAAATAAATCCAAAGATGCCGTCATAATGGCATGCCAGATATTGGACCAGCATTCCGATTATTCAGAGTTTTAATGCACATATTATCATATCATTCAGCTAAGGGATATTGACATACAGTTAAGTAGAAGTTGAAAATGACTGTTTAAATTTTCTGCAAATGAAATTATAGTCTATTTATCCTTTTGATCAATATAATCCAATCTAAATACATTTAATTTCAAATGATCTTTGCTGTGCAATCCATCTTACAAATCTCACTCTTTCGCATGTACATCTCAATTCTGACAATCGATGTTTTAAAAACATTTAACTGGCCGATAATTAAGTCTTGTCAAAAAGGTCTTACAAAGCAATAATTGCAAATCGCATCATTATAATAATGTCTCCTCAAAACAATCAGTTAAAGTCCATATTTCAAAAATTCCATTTGAAATCATTGCATTCCCCTGACACAACGAGTTCTCAAGCTCGCAGGAGGGGCGGGTAAAAGGGGCGATGGAAATTTCAGCAAGCAAGTTACCCCTCTCTCTAGGTTTGACTGCCTCCCACATTCTACCCTACGTAAACTTGAGGTCATCCAAAACTCGGCTGCCCGTGTCCTAACTCGCACCAAGTCCCGTTCACCCATCGCCCCCTGTGCTCGCTGACCTACATTGGCTCCCGGTTAAGCAACGCCTCGATTTCAAAATTCTCATCCTTGTTTTCAAATCCCTCCATGGTCTCGCCCCTTCCTATCTCTGTAATCTCCTTGAGCCCCACAACCCCCCCGAGATATCTGCGCTCCTCTAATTCTGCCCTCTTGAGCATCCCTGATTATAATCACTCAACCGTTGGTGGCCGTGCCTTCTGTTGCCTAGGCCCTAAGCTCTGGAATTCCCTGCCTAAACCTCTCCGCCTCGCTACCTCTCTTTCCTCCTTTAAGATGGCTCCTTAAAACCTACCTCTTTGACCAAGCTTTTGGTCACCTGCCCTAATTTCTCCTTGTGTGGCTCGGTGTCAAATTTTTTTGTCCTGTGCAGCGCCTTGGGGCGTTTTACTATGTTAAAGGTGCTATCTAAATACAAGTTGTTGTTGTTGTTGATCTTCTCTGCATCAATTAATGGTCTTGCTCCGATAGAGATCTAGGATGAAGCGCTTTGGGACGTCCTGAGGTCGTGAAAGGCACTGTATAAATGCCAGCCTTTCGTTTCTTTTTAAGGTTTCTCAAAGGTGTGTTGCCCAGGGTACGGGGCTGTAAGCCAAAAGACGTAGAAATTAGGAACTAAAAGTGAATGTTTCAAACTGTATTTTCTTTTCTAAAGATGCCTAACTTTTTACCCTTTTGGAATGGTTTGAAGAAATAAAATATGCTCCGATCTTCAAAAAAAAAGTTTTAAGGCATAAACCTTCACTTGAAGATTAAATTTTAAAAATATGGTTCTGAGAATTTCTGCATTTCAAATACATCTGCCCATCTGTATATTACCTATGTCGCATTGCTAGGAGAATATTCAAATTTTAGTGATGAGAGTCTTGGAGTTTGGTTGTGCGCTCGGGGCAATCAAAAGAGAACAGCATCATCTGCTAACAGATGGAAATCAGATTAAAAAAAAGTATCTCCTTTGGATACAAGAATTTCTCTTTTCCACTGCCCCCAATCATAAAATGGCTGCTGTCACAACCCAGAAGAAAGTAGAAGTCTCGGCTTGAAGATAGTGGCTTCTGTTGACATCAGTGGAATACTAATAAAGGGTTCGTTGGTAATGGGAGAAAGAATCAGTGCAAACTTCTAAAGAAGGTAATTCAGTACAACAACAATAAATGGCTCTGACTTCAGCATTTCCGAGGATTTATCTCTACTGCCGTGTATTTGCAGGAAAATAACTGGCAAAAAAGATCCTGAATAAACCAGTCGGTTTTATTAAATAATTTTTATTTTGCTGGACGCTAGGACAATTGGAGCTTTCAAGACTGAGATCGATAGATTTTTTGTTAGGTAAGGGTATCGAGGGATATGGAGCTCAGGCGGGTAAATGGAGTGGAGGTGCAGATCAGCCATGATCTAATTGAATGGTGGAGTAGGCCCAAAGGGCTGAATGACCTACTCCAGTCCCTATGTTCCTGTTTTGCTTCAGTATCCCAAAGCACGCCATCACAAAGGTCTTCCAATATACATTCTACCACTGATATTAACTGAATGGTTGTGTGTGTCTGCTTGTCTCAGTTGGGAGCGCTCCCCAGCTCTGGCTCAGAAGGTTATAGGATCAGGGCATACATCAGGAGCTCATCGTCTAAGCTAACACACTATGGCAGGCCAAGGTTAACTCCCGCCCGCAAAAAGAGCGCGGGCAGCACCATTATTTCCGTGCTGCCTGCTGATTTAAATGAGCGCAGCGCAGCACCTACCGTGTAACACGCTCTTTGAAGGCGGTACGATTAGCAGGAGGCCAAAAGTCGGGTCTAAATTCTCTGTGGGGCCTTATCAGGAAGTCGCAATTTATGAAGGTGAAGTGGAATGTTTCCGGTTATGTTTCTCGTGTTCTGTAGGTTGACAGAGAGGGGATGTAAGATAAAGCAAAGCCTAAAAATACACTAATCTGTCAGATTTTAAAGGATGCAACCTGCAGTTCGGCTGAAATCTATATTTGATTCAACTGCTGACACTCTCAAATATTTAGCCGGCTAATTTGTCAAGTACAATTATTAATCAAAAAAAGTCATCATTAACTGATTAACGGACTGCAATTTGGGTGGAATCATTCTAGCAGTTTGAGGTTCCAAATACTTGAAGTTATGAAAACTGATGCTGCTTGTGTCATCAAATTCCTGAATACACCATCGAATGCAAACAGTCTCAAAATTATTTGAAACGGTGATCAGTGAGGAATGCAAACCTGTCACCGAGCCTGGGTTTGGTGGGGCTTCACATGCTCTGCATAGTTATTGATGACTTCGCAGAGATCTATAGATCTCCGCCTCTTTCTCCCGGCTCTACAGGCTGGCAATGGCTGCATGCACGGGCGTGCTTTGGAGAGGGCGGTAAAAGGAGCGGTGACGTCCAAAATCGCTCAGCGTGCGTCAATTCGGCGTTGCGCGCCGATTGACCTCACGTTCTTTATCATTAAAATATTCAAGGCGAGCGCAGGCAACGGCAGCGCTGACCTGTCCAATATGGCGGCCACTGCGTTCCACGCCGGAAGTGGGCAGAAGCGAGGCAGCCGCCATTTTTTCTTCAAAACCGGCGTTAATGGGCAGCGCTAAATGTTCCAATTTCTCGGCCAATACCTCTGTTATATCCTATTATATAAAGAAATACATTGTACAGTGTATTCCCCAGTAATACAACTGGCCCATGTGATGCCACTGATCTTCAGGGCGTAGTTCAGTGTTGTCTTTACTACACTCATGCCCTCTCATCCTCAGTGTGCTAGTCTCTTAACAGTAACATAAATTGTAAAAAATAGAACATTACTATTTTAAAATCTAAACACTTTTCTCTTGTTGAAAAAAAAGCCTGTGTTCTAACAGTCTGCTTATCCAAAATCTATTGGCCTGGCCTCAATGATACCACTTCTGTGATGAATAAAAGTTATTTTTAAGCACAGTCCACTGACTCCTGTACCGAAGGGGGGAATTTTGCCAGCGCTCAGGGGGCGGGTTTGGAGGCGGGACTGCTGGCAAAATTGCAAAGATTGACAGCGGGTCCCGAACCCACTGTCAACCCGCCTCCATACAATCCTTCCAAGTGTCGGGTCCCCGATTTGCGCAGGGACCCGACACCTAGCGGCGGGAAGAGGATTCTAGACACTTAACTGCTTGTTAACAGGTAGTTAACAGGCAGTTAACAGGCTTTTTTCAATTTTGCCAGGTCGACTACGGGCTTCCCAATATCCGGACACCACGCCAGGGTAAGTGTGGTGTGCTGTGGGTCTACTGTAATGTTTCTTCATTGATGACAGCTGTAGAAGTGGTGTGAAGGATCCAATGGTGCACTGGTGATTTCAGAGGTAAGGAAATGCTGGGAAAATCATTTTTAATGTATTTAGACTTTTCTGTAGGTAATAAGGTTTGACGTGTTTGTGTAGTCCCAGCTCACTGGGAGAACCTCTCTCACCAGTGACAGATTGCTTCTGTAACCTCACCTGCAGCTGCCATCTGTTTTATCTGAAGGAGAGAGTCTCTGGAGAGCCTGGGTGCAAGGGCTCACCTTTGTACAGTGATTGGCAATGTTTGTAGCACCTCAATGCTGTCAAACACTGAAAAATCATCTGTCAAACAAAAATGAGCGTGTCCCCTTTAAGAAAACCGTCAGATGACGCGTCATCAACTGACGTCATCTGACACCGGCTTTCTCTTAATTGGCCGGCAAGCCCGCAGGGCGGGCTTAACGAGGCCAATTGACGCAAAATAGCGTCTGTGCGTCGGACGTCGTTGGGGGCGTGATCGGAACCCGCAAGTCAGCTGACCCGCTCCCAACTCGCACCGAAAGGTAAGGTCGTGCCCTAAGTGCGTGTGAGAGAGAGAGAGTGTGAAGTGCTAATGTATTGAATAGTAAGGTAATAACACAACTGCAGGAATATAATAGAATGGTACCATCCGTTTGCTGTTGAAAGTAGAAGACACCAGCAAATAACAACAACTTGTATTTATATAGCACCTTTAACGTAGTAAAATATCCCAAGGCGCTTCATAGGAGCGTTATCAAACAAAATTTCACAGCGAGCCACATAAGGAGATATTAGGACAGGTGACCAAAAGCTTGGTCAGAAAGGTAGACTTTAAGGAGCTTGAAAAAGACGGGGAGAGAGGAGGAGAGGTTCAGGAAGGTAATTTGAGAGCTTAGGGACAAGGCAGCTGAAGGGACAAGGCAGCTGAAGGCACGGCCGCCAATGGTGGAGCGATAAAAATCAGGAGCGCGCAAGAGGTCAGAATTGGAACTCATTCATCTGAAATTCATCTCCCTCTTAGATTAATAGAGGCGCTACCCATTTAAAGTAAATAGGATCACACTGCCACTAAAATAACAGAGAGAGTGGAATTTAATGCAAATGCATTAACATTCAAATGCTGGTAACCCATGCTGTAATTTCAGGGCCTATATAAAATGTAAAAAGAAACAGTCCAGCACAAACTGAGTTCGTGGAATCATCTATCCCTCTTTTATTCTGCCTTCGTAACTTGCGGGCTGGAATGTATCATTTCACAAATATTATTCCTCATAACCATAAGTTCCCACAAGCACATTTTGCTACGGTGCTTTTTCCACATAATGCATGATATAATAGAACTGACAAGATGTATATGTTATAAAAGTCTAGCGCTCAGCAACATATGCAAGCGTCATCGGTTTACCACTCTAAGTACTGGTGGGGAAAAAAATGTTGTACAATGCATTACTGTATAAATGTAAGGTATTTTGGAAGAAAATAAGAATATTTCCATTCCATCTTACTTATTGTGCAGTTTTGAAACCTGGTCTAAGGTAATATTAAATTCAGCTCCTGATGGAAGTCCATAATATTGGAGGATGACTGGACCCACTAAAATTCACATTGGATCCAGCCTCAAAATTGGCATACATTAGCCCTCTGAGGGATTTTTTTTTTAATTCCGTTTAATTAAATATAAGCGGACAATTCTCTCCTTAGAGCAGAGAGCACTAAGGGGAGAACTAATAGAGGTGTTCAAAATTATGAGGGGTTTCGATCGAGCAAATAGGGAGAAACTGTGTCCTCTGGCAAGTTGGTCGGAAACCAGAGGTCACAGATTTAAAATAATTGACAAAAGAACTAGAGGGGAAATGAGGAGAATTTTTTTCACACAGAGGGTTGTTATGATCTGGAATGCACAACCTGAAAGGGCGGTGGAAGCAGATTCCATAGGAACTTTCAAAAGGCAATTGGACATGTACTTGAAGAAAACTCATTTGCAGGGTTATAGGGAAAAGCTGGGGTGTGGTACTAAATTGGACAGCTCTTTCAAAGAGCCAGCACAGGCACAACAGGCCGAATGGCCTCCTTTGCTGTAAGATTCTCTGATTTCTATTTCCCATGATGGCTTAGTAGGAAAAGATCCTCCCACAGTGTGAAACCGAGTTATGAGGACCAGACGGTTCTAAGTTTGATTCTCCTGGGACTAGAAGGAGAAAAACTGGCCAAGCACCATTCCTCTTTACTATCCACTATGTTCCAGGTCAGGAACAGGATTAGGCTCAGTTGTGAAGCCTTTCCGCATTGCCCAATAGCCTGCCAACACTCTCTGTCTGGGCACACGTCTGAAGAATAGCCAACTGGGAAAGGTACTGGAGAGGTTCTGGTGCCCATGGGACTGTAGTTCCTCTTCAGAAGAGGAGGAATGGTGAAATTTGGACAAAAACAGGCCTGGTGGAAAATAGGCAGAGATTTTACTGACTTATTCAGGATTCACCCCCTTCCTAGAAAGAAACAAAGAACTTGCATTTATATAGTGCCTTTAACGACATCAGGACATCCTAAAGCACTTTACAGCCAATGAAATACTTTTGAAGTGTAGTCACTGTTGTAATGTAGGAAACGTGTCAGCCAATTTGCGCACAGCAAGCTCCCACAAGCAGTAATGTGATGATGAGCGGATAATCTGCTTTTTTAGTGACGTTGGTTGAGGGATAAAAATTGGTCAGGAGATCGGGGAGAACTCCCCTGCTCTTCATAGAATCCTAGAATGATGCAGCACAGAAGGAGGCCATTCGGCCCACCATTGCCTGTGCCGTTGAATCTTTTACGTCCACCTGAGAGGGCGGACGAGGCCTCGGTTTAATGTCTCATCCAAAAGACGGCACCTCCAATGGTGCAGCGCTCCCTCAGCACTGCACTGGGAGTGTCAGCCTGGATTATGTGAGAAGTCGCACAACACCAGGTTATAGTGCAACAGCTTTATTTGAAATCACAAGCTTTCGGAGCGGCTGCTCCTTCGTCAGGTGAAGTAAAGAAATACAAATGGGCACAGCATATATAGACAGAGAACAATGCCTGTGCAGAGAACAATGCCAGACGACTACAGTTAATCTTTCTAACTGCCTTTTATCACACCCCTTCTCACTTCTCACTTGCGACTTGCGACTTCTCACTTTTGTCCACCCCAGTCCAACACCGGCATCTCCGCATCATGGATTATGTGTGAGTGGGTCTCTGGAGTGGGACGTGAACCCACAACCTTCGGACTCAGAGACATGAGTACTGGCTCGGCTGACACCTCCCCCATTATGTTTGCTGCAACATGAATTTCCCCCCCCCCAAATAACAGCTAGCGTGCTGAGCTGAAAGAAGAGCCATTCTCGCAGGGACAGAGCCTGCCTTAAAAGCTTGCCCAGTTAAAATGACAATGCGCCTTTAACCAGCTGCACAGAATGCCTTTGTGGGTTGCCAGAACAACACGAGTGCAGCTTTAATTCCTCGCGATCATCCCGCTTGCAGGGATGTAATGATATCTCATCATTAACGGTGTTGAATTAATACGAATTAGTAACATGTGTCAGAGCTGTTCCAGATCGAAAGGCATTCCAGCTTTATTGAGGAGGAGTGGCAATAATCCTTTTCACTGCTAATACACATCTCCATCTATAAAGGTATGGCTGACCCAGGCATCATCCAGGGACCGCTGCGAGCTGTAAAATAAAACGATTATGTGCAGCCATGGGAAACCAGCAAATTGCCACAAGGCAGACCCCTGATGGCCTTACGCAAGGCAGCAGACCCTCAGGACTGTGCAGTGGATTCCAGAGATCAGTGGCAATACTTGACCTTTAATCCCCGAGGGACCTTAAGGCTGATATACTATAATCACCAACGTATCATTTACATTGAAGGAGGAACAAAATAACCCCATTAGACTATGGTACCCAATAACCTGCTGCATGGTGCGAGGCAATAAACATCCACACACTTGACCTCTGTGGCCTCTGTAAGCAGCGCTTTAAAAAAAAATACCAGTATGGCTTTCCCTTTGTCTGATATTAGTCGAGTTCTTATGATGAGAAGTGGTGAGCCAGGCTTTGTCGAGCATTCTGAGTGGGATCTCTTGCCAAGCTCTTTGCAAAGCACTGGAATTTTGGGGATGGTACATATTAAAAAGTGCACCGAATGCCAACCCAGTCACTGCTACTGTTATCATCGTTCATTTGAGCAGAATTGAAGGCATGCATACACCTTTGTATCATCTGAGCGTCTCTACCTTTGAGTTGATGATAAAAGGTGGAGAAAGATTCATGAATCCCGGTTATGTGCTGATATATATATATTTTTTATTTTCCATTGTTTCTAAATCATTATTCATGTTGTTCGGTTGTTGCACTGATTCTTGGTTGAATTGCCTAGAATTTCCTCCGTTGGCGCCACCCCAGAAGTTCGACCCGAAAATGCGCCCATTCTGCCAAGTTCCGCTCAAATTTCCTGCGCCTCTCGGTAGAATACGCCCGAACATAAAATAGGCGCAAATCAGAGCTAACGGTGAAGAAAATTGCATCTTTAAGTATGAAAATTATAGTTTCTACTCATTCAACCATCATTCATGCACATCAGGCACAGCATGTTCAAGAACCTGCAATCCCGGAGAAGCTTTTCGATTTCTAACGTGACTTATACTTATGCCATAAAAATCCATTCAATGAAACAGAAAATGCAGTGCAGACCTCGGTGAGGATAGGTTTTTTTTCGAAAGGCTCAAATAAATGCAATAAAACACCAGAAAAATGATTTTGTTTCCTGCTGCGACTGAAAATTACAAGAGGATTTGTGTATAAGAGTAAAGACGTCTTACTGCAATTATACAGGACCCTGGTGAGACCACACCTGGGGTACTGTGTACAGTTTTGGTCTCCTTACCCAAGGAAGGATATACTTGCCATAGAGGGAGTGCAGCGAAGGTTCACCAGACTGGTTCCTGGGATGGGGGAGATTGTCCTATGAAGAGAGATTGAGTAGACTAGGCCTATATTCTCTAGAGCTTAGAAGATGAGAGGTGATCCCATTGAAACATACAAAATTCTTACAGGGCTTGACAGGGTAGATGCAGGGAGGATGTTTCCCCTGGCTGGGGAGTCTAGAACCAGAGGTCACAGTCTCAGAATAAGGGGACGGCCATTTAGGACTGAGATGAGGAGAAATTTCTTCACTCTGAGGGTGGTGAATCTTTGGAATTCTCTACCCCAGAGGGCTGTGGAGGCTCAGTCGTTGAGTATATTCAAGACAGAGATCGCTAGATTTTTGAATATTAAGGGAATCAAGGGATATGGGGATAGTGCAGGAAAGTGGAGATGAGGTCGAAGATCAGCGATGATCTTATTGAATGGCGGAGCAGGCTCGAAGTGCCAAATGGCCTCCTCCTGCTCCTATTTCTTATGTTCTTATGTAAAATCTGGTCATAATTTAAAGAGATCCACTGAGCAAGCACAATTGAAGGAAACTCGCGTGTAAGTTTCTGGAGGCCGGATCACTGTTACGGGCGGAGATACGTTCGAGCGGAGGGATCGATTAACGACTGTGAAAGATCTAGGAGATTTGGGCGTATTGGTATTGGTTCTGACGAAGGGTCACAGACCTGAAACGTTAACTCTGTTTCTCTCTCCACAGATGCTGCCTGACCTGCTGAGTATTTCCAGCATTTTGTTTTTATTTCAGATTTCCAACATCCGCAGTATTTTGCGTTTGTATTTGTGTTGAGCGTATTGTACTTGCACACGTCACTCACGGCGAAAAATTTAGGCTGACACTCCAGTGCAGTACTGAGGGAGTGCTGCACTGTCGGAGGTGCCGTCTTTCAGATGAGGCCCCGTCTGCTCTCTCAGGTGGACATAAAAGATCCTATGACACTATTCTGAAGAAGAGCAGGGGAGTTATCCCAGGTGTCCTGGCCAATATTTATCCCTCAACCAATATAACAAAAACAGGTATCTGGTCATTATCACATTGCTGTTTGTGGGAGCTTGCTGTGCGCAAATGGCTGCCGTGTTTCTTACATTACAACACTTCAAAAGTACTTCATTGGCTGTAAAGTGCTTTGGGGCATCCTGAGCTCGTGAAAGGTGCTATATAAATGCAAGTCTCTTTTTCTGTAGTCTGAGAGTTCTCCAACTGTTCCCATCTCCTGACAACTAGAAGCTGGGTGGTTAAGTAGTCATTAGGAGGCAGAAAAGGTACCTGAGCCTTGAAGTTACTCATTGGGATACTTGCATACAAACGTGTTTATCTAAATTTTTTCTCTCCATTAAACCAGAACAAAGCTTCAAACCCCACATCCTAGCCACCACCAATCTGCTTACCCTCACCTGCTTAATATTACTAGTCTTCACCCCTACCTCACTCCCACTGCAAACAAACACTCTTATCTACACATTTGTCACCTCCCAACCGGACTTCTCTAATTTGTTCCTTGCCAGCCTCCCAAGCTGTGCCCTCCTCAAATTCCAACACCCAGTGCTTACATTCTGTCCTGCACTAAGTCCCACTTACCCATCACTCCAATCCCTGTTGACCTACACTGGCTTCCTATCCCCTCAACAGAATGATTTCCAGATCTTCATCCTCAACTACAAATGTCTCTATGTCCTTTCCCCGCCCTATCTCTCTGTGACCTCCTGCGCCATTATGCCCTGCCTGACCTCCTTGTTCCTCTAGACCGGGCTCTTGCGCATCCCTGTCCCTTAGCTCTGTTTCACCATCAATAGCAGAGTTTCCAGCTGTCTTGGCCCTATTCTCTGGAACACCCTACCTAAATCCCTCCATGTCACTTCCTGCCTTTAAATACCTTCCCAAAACCTAAATAAAATCATGCGTTTATATAGCGCCTTTCACAACCTCAGGACGTCCCAAGGCGCTTTGCAGCCAATTAGCTTTTGAAGTGTAGTCACTGTAGTAATCTACCTACTTTTGGTCTCCTAATTCCCCCACTTATGTTCAGTGTCTATTTCTCTCCTCTGCGAAGTGACTTGGGACAGTTTTCTACAATAAAGCTGCTATAGAAATGCACATGTGTTGTTGTTTCAGATCTTACAGCAAACAATGACCGCAGCTACGAGGGCAACCGGGCAATCTGCTCTCATGACTCTGACAATACTGCTCCGTAACACATTGTGAGGAGCTACATGACACTGGCCCGAGTGGGCCAAAGGCTAATGGTTATATGGAGTTAGGTCGCAGATCAGCCATGATCTCATTGAATGGCGGAACAGGCTCGAGGGGCTGAATGGCCTACTCCCGTTCCTATGTTCCTATGTTCCTGTGGGGATCAGCTTAGATATCACTCTCTATAGATAAGGAGCTTACTACATGGTATATTCTTTTAATTATTCTCTCCTTGAATTGCCCCACGTTATCTTCTATTTTTTTGACCAAGGTGACAGACAGATGATGGTTTTACTTGGCTAATAAGGGCGTCCATCATTTTCTTGATCCATTCAGGAAAGGGTTTGCCTCCTAACCCTCAGCCCTGATATGCCCTCCCCCTAAAGTACTGTGCACAGTTCTGGTCTCCATATTACAGAAAGGATATAGAGGCACTGGAGAAGGTGCAAAAAAAGATTTACAAGGATGATACCAGAACTGAGAGGTTATAACTATCACGAAAGACTGAACAAGCTGGGGCTCTTTTCTCTAGAAAAGGGAAGGCTGAGGGGTGACCTGATTGAGGTCTTTATGCAGGGGTTTGATTGGGTAAACGTAGAGAAGATGTTTCCACTTGTGGGGGAGTCCAGAACTAGGGGCCATATGTATAAGATATTCACCAATAAATCGAATAGGGAATTCAGGAGAAGCGTCTTTACCCAGAGAGTGGTTAGAATGTGGAACTCACTACCACAGGGAGTCGTTGAAGCGAATAGTATGGATGCATTTAAGGGGAAGCTAGATAAGTACATGAGGGAGAAAGGAACAAAGGGATATGTAGATAGGGTGAGATGAAGCATCGTGTGGAACACAAACAGCGGCATAAACCAGCTGGGCCGAATGGCCTGTTTCTGTGTTGTACATTCTATGTAATTCTGTGATATTGGGGTTTGGATTTATGATTAAGGTTCTGTATAAAGAATAACCACCTTTCCTCTGCTAATGCTGTCGATTACCTAGCTGAGACTGGGAGCAGTATGCATGAACCCAGGTCTATCCCTAACATAATGCACTGCAAAAGTTCATCAACCTTTTGAGCAGCATTTGCAATATAGTATTAAAAGCAAATTTAGCAAAGACAACTAGGGGGAGATGTGAGGATAGGAGGCCATGGATTTAAACACTCGGACATTGCAAAATATATGAATAATATTGGTTTGCGGGAAAAACTCTTAATGGTTTTCGAATGGAGCCAGCAGAAGCCATGATCAAACTACTGTCTACCTAAACCAATTGAGATCAATCTCAATTCGATTAACTGCACAAATCCAGGTCACAGACTGACACAGATCAATTTATTGTAAACGTGGCTCAATTCAGATAAAATCAAATGTACTTAAAAATATAAATCATGTTAAAAATTGGTTTGCAATGCAACAGATCCAATATAAAATGATTCATGTTAACTAAAGGGCAAGCAGAGCCGGCACCTGTGAAATACCAGAAGTTGGGGATGCAGCAATCTGCCCAGTAACTAGAATTGTTCACTCAAGAATCCATGGACTCGGTTTTTACGGGGGGAGGGAAACTCTCATGGGGATCTCAACGTGAGTCTATTTTAACTCCAGGGCCTCATTTAAACAATCCAGCCCTGTCTTCTGCCCGAAACCAGCAGGACTGACGTCAGGACAGGCGGGCGGGAGCGGGAAATTGGGTGGGGAGCCTTAGGACGCCGGGGACCCAAGGGAACGGTCATCGGCATAACCTCAGCCCAGGGCATCGGCAGCTGATGCCAGCACACATCGGCAAGGCTGGGGCTGGGGAGGCCCAAGGGCTCCTTGCGGAGCCTGAGGGGGAGCACTCCTGCTCCTCCTGGCCCACAAGACTTTCTCACCAAACTTACCGTGGCCTCTTCTGGCCAGTCGTCACCTCCCACCATGGTTCGGCTGTTGGGCTTGCACCATGCGGGCCTCCCCCCGACTCCTCGTTAAAATCACCTTGCGGCACCGATGACATCATCAGGCCCACGACCATTGAATTTAAAGTAGGTCCCCGCCTGCGTGTTGCGGGAGACTCGGCCAACTTGAAAGACGGCAAAGATAAGATGATGCCAGGTGGGAACGGAGCGGCCTCAGGCTGGTAAGTCAACTCGGCCTGATCTTTACCCCCTCCCACACACCATTCTCGCTGGGCGAGCGGAGTTAAAATCGAGGCCTGTGTTTCTGAATTACAAATTGTCTTGGTTTAGATTACAAAGCAATGAGTGAGAAACCCAACAGTGAGAGGTGTTTGGTTTTAATAGCTGCGGCATCTTTGAAACCGCACATTGATTCATTGGATCCTGATTTTCACTTTTGAAATACTTGAAACAGAGAAGAAAGACTTATATTGACTTAGCACCTTATCATGTCTCTCAGGAACATCTGGAATCACTTCACGTATAATGAATGACAGTTTGGAGTGAAATAACTGCTGCTATGTATGCAAACCCAGCAGCCATTCTTCACCAGCAACACCCCACCAACAGCAATGAGATAAATGATCAGTTAATGAGTTACTCTGTTTTTTCCCGTGGTGTAAGTTAAAAAAAATGTGAGAAGTCGCACAACACCAGGTTATAGTCCAACAGCTTTATTTGAAATCACAAGCTTTCGGAGCGGCTGCTCCTTCGTCAGGTGAAGTGAAGAGATGCATATGGGCACAGCATATATAGTCAGAGAACACTGCCAGATGATTACAGTTAATCTTTCTAACTGCCCTTTATCACACCTCGGCAGAGAGATAATCACGGCAATCAAAGGTGTGGATGGTGCCCAAAGTTAAGAAAGGAATGGTGGCCACAACATCAGGAGAACTCTGCTTCTCTTGGAAAGAAGATAGAACCTGCATTTATAAAGTACCTTTCACATCCTCAGGATGCCCCAAACGGCTTCCTAGCCAATTAGTTGCACGAAAGGAGACAAAGCAGCCAATTTTCACGCAGCAAGATCCAACAAACAGCAATTAAGATGAATGACCACTTAATCTGCATAGGATCTTCAAGGTTCACCAGAACAGGCAGACAGGTCTCAGTTTAATATCTCATCTGACGGATGCCACCTCTGACATTGCGGCCCCCTCCTACAATGTCGCAGCCCCTCAGAACCTCACGAGATGATTAGTCTAATTATGCACTCAAACTCGTGGTTATGGGCCTCAAGCCCACAACCTGTGGACTCAAAGGCAAGGGTGACATCGATTGGCCAAGCTGGTACACACACAAAGGACTCCAAGTATCAATCTTTTTATGTATTGGAATCGCTATGGGTTTCAGTATACCCTCCAAATATCTGTGTCATTTTGAATCCTAAATAAAAAAAAGTATTTGCATTTCTACAGCGCCTTTCACGACCACCGGACGTCCCAAAGTGCTTCACAGCCAATGAAGTACTTTTTTGAAGTGTAGTCACTGTTGTAACGCGGCAGCCAATTTACACACAGCAAGCTTCCACAAACATAAATGTGATAATGACCAAATAAGCTGTTTTAGATGCTGATTGAGGGATAAAAATTGGCTAGGACACCAGGGATAACTCCCCTGCTCTTCTTTGAAATAGTGCCATAGGATCTTTTGCATTTTTTTAAATTCGTTTTTATGGGATGTGGGCGTCGCTGGCAAGGCCAGCATTTATTGCCCATCCCTAATTGTCCTTGAGAAGGTGGTGGTGAGCCACCTTCTTGAACCGCTGCAGTCCGTGTGGTGAAGGTGCTCCCACAGTGCTATTAGGGAGCGAGTTCCAGGATTTTGACCCAGCGACGATGAAGATCAGCGATATACTTCTAAGTCAGGATGATGTGTGACTTGCAGGGGAACTTGGAGGTGGTGGTGTCCCCATGCGTCTGCTGCCCTTGTCCTTCTAGGTGGAAGAGGTTGCGGGTTTGGGAGGTGCTGCCGAAGAAGCCTTGGCGAGTTGCTGCAGTGCATCTTGTAGATGGTACACACTGCAGCCACGGTACGCCGGTGGTGGAGGGAGTGGATGTTTAAGGTGGTAGAAGGGGTGCCAATCAAGCGGGCTGCTTTGTTCTGGATGGTGTCGAGCTTCTTGAGTGTTATTGGAGCTGCACTCATCCAGGCAAGTGGAGAGCATTCCATCACACTCCTTACTTGTGCCTTGTAGATGGTAGAAAGGCTTTGGGGAGTCAGGAGGTGAGACACTCGCCGCAGAATACCCAGCCTCTGACCTGCTCTTGTTGCCACCTGAGAAAGCAGACAGGGCCTTAGTTTAACATCTCATCCGAAAGACGGCACCTCTGACACTGTAACACTCCCTCAGTGCTGCATTAGAACGTTAGCCTAGATTTTTGTGTTCAAATCTCTGGAGTGGGACTATGAACCCACAACCTTCTGACACAGAGGCAAGGGTGCTACCAACTGAGCCACAGCATCTTCCATTATACAGGGGTACCCTCATTGCAAGTCATTGTACTCGCCTTTATAACCCTCACACCACCTCAGAACAAATCTACACTAAGGTGTGGATTCTTTTTAGTGGAATTTAGCTTTATTAACTGTTGATTAAATCTTGCTCAACCACTTCTTGGATTCACACCCAGTCATTTGCATCCACTTCGTCATTGAATTTTTTGCCAAGTTCCTCATGTACTTCACCTCATGTGCAGAAGACAGTCACACGTCCTTCACATTCTTGCGCAGTGCTGTGTTTAAACCTTGAATCCCTGTACAAGGCTTCAGTCATTAAACTCCATACAACATATTGGCAACAGCAGGATCTTTGCCATATCAAAGTTCGTAAAATATGAAGGGACAGAAATGAGGCTCAAGCACCAAACCCTACGACACACTGGCAATTAGAAATTAGCTACACCGACCAAACCTTTGACAACACTGCTCAAGGCTAATCTATTCTCGAAGGTAATCAACAGAGCCCAGAATGATTTTAAGATTTTGCCGCTTAAGCAGTCAAACCCATTACTACAAACTTGAGAGCAGGCACAAAGTCATTCTTAGCACAGGTTCAGCTCATTATAGTTTGATCTCCTCTGCTAACTGCAAAAGGAAAAATTCTGGCGAAAGGTTTCTAATAACCAAGTGATCCTGCAGTGTTATGATTTTTATGAAAGGATGCATTTATCTCCATACAGATACTGCGCTCTAATCAGACAACCCCACATTAGCTGCCAGTCAGGCACTACAGTTCAAAGGATGTCTGTCACCTGACTGGACACAAAACGGTTAACATCGACTGTCTGTCTCCAGCAGAGTGCATGGAACTATGTGGCTTCTGTCTAAATCACGTAAAATGGGTTTACAAGGCAACCGCAACCCAATTTTATCATTGGGAAATAAACACTGAGTAAAGAATGATGAATCTCAGTATTGTTCTCCTGCTGCCCACACGGTGTCCTGAATTCCTCTGTGTGGGATTGCTTCTATTAAATGTTGTGTTCCTATGTGCTTCGAACCAAATGCATTACATTCTTAACAGCCCACATCTCCAACTGAAGGAATTCTGTATTAGTTTATATTTATTTACATCTGCCTGGAAGTAAATCAGTTTTAAAAGACAATCTTGCAAACTATTTGGAGATCTTATTTATTTACTGCTTTATTTCCCCTCACAGTCTGAAAGAGCAATACTTCATAAAGTTGTTATATTTATATACGATAAACCCTTGAGCAAAATCTGGACAAAAGGAATCAGCCTCACAGTCCACATTGGGTGGCGGCCACCTTTTAATATCTGGGTCCTATTTCGGAATTAATTGACTCAGTTATGTATAGATTTCCTAAACACCCTCTTCTGACTGGATTGGATAGCAGCCCAGATCCTCGAGGTGAAAGGACAATGTTCTAACCAAATCAGCTGCCCTGTCCCATCAGCAAGGAAACCATCATTCTCTCTGGAGGCTGGATTGAAACGCAGATGACAGAACAGTATCTAACACACTTTAACCCCTACCCTTTAAGGAGACCTTTAGCCTCTCTGTCTGGGCTGGATTAGCAACTGCAATATTAAAGTGCGAGTACTCAAACCCGCTCGTCCCGTTATATCTGTACTTTCACAGTGTAAAACCGGTGCTGATTTTACCTTTTATGCTAAGGTAGAAAATTGGAATTTTTTCCATACTGCGGGACAATAATGTATTTTAAGTGTGGCTTCTGGTTCATACTAATACTGAAGCTGCCAGTTTGTAATAGTGCTAGGGAGGAATGCACACGATATATAACAGGGCAATGCCCACATCTTATTGCTTGAGGGATTTTTATCTTTTGATTTTGTTAAAACAAAACCGTAAAAGAAAAGAAAGACTTGCATTTATATAGCGCCTTTCACGACCACCGGACGTCCCAAAGTGCTTTACAGCCAATGAAGTACATTTTTTGAAGTGCGGTCACTGTTGTAATGTAGGAAACGCGGCAGCCAATTTGCGCACAGTAAGCTCCCACAAACAGCAATGTGATAATGACCAGATAATCTGTTTTTTTAGTGATGTTGATTGAGGGATAAATATTGGCCAGGACACCGGGGATAACTCCCCTGCTCTTCTTCGAAATAGTGCCATGGGATCTTTTATGGCCACCTGAGAGAGCAGACGGGGACTCGGTTTAACGTCTCATCCAAAAGATGGCACTTCCGGCAGTGCAGCACTCCCTCAGTACTGCACTGGAGTGTCAGCCTAGATTTTGTGCTCAAGTCTCTGGAGTGAGACTTGAACCCATGACTTTCTGACTCAGACCATGATGGAAGTCCAAGGCTATAGTGCAGGATACCACCAAAATTGAAGAGTAAAGCACAATAAAACAGGAAGCAGTGGTTCGGTGATGCCAAGATGGGTTTTTAAAGCCTAAAAATTGTGAGAGGAAGAAAAGACTGAGGGAGCGATGGAGTTTCACAGCTTCGAGGTGCTGGAAAAGAATGTTAAAGGAGGAGCTGCAATGAGTCTTGATTGCAACACAATTTTCTGGCTGGTGGGACCATTCCCACTGAGGCAATTCAGGGGTGTAAAGATCAGGAAATTCAGCGACATGCGACCCCACGAGGTCCTCGTTGAAATCCTGCCTGTCTAATAATCTGCTGAGGTTTAATACATTTTGAGTGAGAGTTTCCTTCTCAATAGTTTAAAAAGGGGCTAACGAATGTAAAACTCACGTGATTTCCTGTCATTTATGATGGGATCACAGTGTGCACTCATCCTGCCCATTTGGAGTGAGTGTAATGGGCCGCTCCACACATAAATGAGTGCTTAAAGAGGCGGAGGCATTTTTAACATTGTGTTTTTAATGGCTTTTTACTCCTTTTTAATTCTGGGGGGGTTTTTTTGGCTTGCTTTGTTTTTCTTTTGCTCAGTTTCTGTTTTTGGCATCAGAACATGCTCAGAATGTTTATGTAGAAACAAAAAGCAAACCAAATATTGTCTGCAAAATCCCCGGGACCCTGACTGTAATTGAAGCTTACACAAGAGTTCAGCAGAAGAAGAAAATGAAAAGAGGTTCTTACAATACAAAACAAAATCACTCAGTTTGCGAAGTGAGAAAGAAAGAACAAGCTATCTAATTGCATATTATAGACATCTGTGTGGTTAGCAGGACAATTTAAAATTAATGATGGGGTATAGCTGTTAAAGAACCCCGACTGCATCATTTCATGGTTGAAGTGGTACTACATATAAGAAGGCATGCCAAGGAGATGGACAGGCACCAGAACTCACCATTATGCCACAAACTATATCTAGGCCGTAGCACACAAATGCCTGGCACTTATTCCACAGGCTCTGGGTCAGCACAGAGCCAGTTGCACAATTATGCTGTCAGCTACAAGGACCTCCAACATAGGGATGGCCCCTGCCAGTGGCAAACAAGGTCCCCACTACCCTCAACCTTTCTGTTTCCATCTCCTTCAAGGGCCGGAAATCTTCCCAGCCCTGCGAGTGCGGGTTTGGAGGCGGGCCCGCTGTCAAAATGGCCCTGATTGACAGCGGGGCGGAAGTCCGCTCTGAAACCCGCCTCCGTGTAAGTTTCTCAAGTGTCAGGTCTGCCTGTGTATCGCAGACCCGACACCAAGCGGCGGGCCAGTTAATTAAGGTACTTAACAGGTAGTTTCAAGCTATTTAAGAGGATTAAAAGCAGAGCGTTTACAATTTTACCAACTTTTTGACGAGTTTGCCGTCCCTCGGGGAACACGCCAGGTAAGTGGAGTCGGGTTCTCAATGACTCTCCATTGCTTTCAATAGGTGGCAGCTGCAAAAGTGGTATAAAAGCTACCATTTTACAGCTGTTCACTTTCCAATGTCAGAAGCTGTAGCCTTCAGTGTTAAGAAGAGTCTTTTCAGCCTCATAAACTTTGGAATTGTTTGTAGTGAATATTCACTGTAACCTTCTTTGAAGAAAATTTCTGACCAGTGACAGATTGCTTCTGTCAACTCAACTGGATCTGGCATATCAACAATCAAAATGGGCATGATTTATGCTCTCTCATCTTGGTCCTCCTAGTCTGATGAGGAACAGCAGCAGGAGCAGCAGAATCAGCCACACTAGCAGCAGCAACAACAAGAGTGCCAACCTTCTCCTCAACCACCTCATGCTGCACAGGGCGGAGGGCATCAGTGCAGGGATGCACCGCGCCGAAGGCATTACCCCCAGCGCAGGGTCTATAGGCAGAGGTTGAGCTACCTAAACATGACGGAGCAGCAGTGCCGAAGGAGACTCAGGCTATCGCGCCAGGTGGTCACCGACCTTTGCGCATTGCTGGAGGAAGATCTGCAGCCCAGAGGAAGGGGTAAACAGGCATTACCAGTGGCTGTCAAAGTCGCCCTTGCCCTCAACTTCTTCGGTTCAGGCTCCTTCCAGACATCTGCCGCAGACATTAGTGGCATTTCCCAGTCTGCCGCACATAGATGCATCACAGTTCACCGATGCCCTGCTTAGCAAGTCTGGCAACTATATAAAGTTTACCACTCATCAAGGCAGTGTGACTGAGCGAGCGATTGGCTTTGCCGCTCTGGCTGGCTTCCCACGGGTGCAGGGAGTGATTGACTGCACACATGTGGCGATCAGGGCACCCTATCACAATCCGAGAGCTTTTGTGAACCGCAAGGGTTTCCACTCCCTAAACGTCCAGCTGGTGTGCAACCAGAATAAAATCATCATACGTGTGTGCGCCAAGTTCCCTGGCAGCTGCCATGATTCGTACATCCAGCATCACTCCACCATCCCTCTGCTGTTCGAACCGCCGACCAGTCTTTCAGGTTGACTGCTTGGGGACAAGGGCTATCCCCTCAAGGCATGGCTGCTGACACCTTTGAGGAGGCCAGCGAACGAGGCTGATAGAAGGTACAATCAGAGCCTTATCGCCACGAGAACTATCATCAAGCAAACTATAGGGTTGCTTAAAATGCGGTTCAGATGCCTGGACGAATCTGGAGGGGCCCTTCAGCACATGCCAGCGAGGGTATCCAGAACAGTCATTATCTGCTGCGCCCTTCACAACACATGTTGGCATCATCCCACACCAGCAACATAAACCATTCAATCAATGACTTCTTTTCATCATCAGCACCATTGCTGCATGGCCAATCAGCCCTGACCATACACTCTGCCAGCTCCATTCTATCCCACACATCTGGCTGCGACTGCAAAGTGAGAGAAATAAATGATTTAATTATATAGGTCCATATTTTTACAACCATCATAATGATACTGATAAACACACCCGAGTGAAAACCTTTGTGATTTGTGTGGGATCTTTCTTTTCCGGGTGCTTCTACGTGGTGCTACCCCTGTGGCTTCAGCAGAGGTAGAGGCAGCCTCCTCACC
This sequence comes from Squalus acanthias, assembly GCA_030390025.1. Taxonomy (NCBI): domain Eukaryota; kingdom Metazoa; phylum Chordata; class Chondrichthyes; order Squaliformes; family Squalidae; genus Squalus; species Squalus acanthias. The sequence goes on along the minus strand of CM059435.1, from coordinate 12,576,090 downwards.
TCCCTGCTGCAACTGCTTAGACGCCTTTGGCGGTCGTCCTCTGGGTTTTGGGGCCTGTGATGGCCCCGCCAAAGTCTGCTCCTCCTGCGACTGTGCAGGGGCAGACTCGGCCATCACTCTCCGGGGAGGTATCTGCGGCTCTGACTGAGGGGCTGGCAAGGGGGTGGAAGTGTAAGCGCTTGGAGCGGAGCCCCCACTTACATATCCCCTCCCACCATCATCCCTCTCATGGAACACCCGCACTTCCCTGCTAGCAAGAAGCTGGAGAGCACCTTGCTGCACAGCAGTGTGGACATTAGGGCCTACTTCTATACTGACATCCCTCCTAGAAAGGACGTCTGAGCCTCTGGTTTCTCTCCTCCATAGATGCCCATCTATCCTCCATAGATGCCCATCTATTTAGAAGAGAAACCATGTTGTCATTACACTGGCGTTGTGATTCCTCCATGCAGGTGGCCATCTTATCCATCGAGGAAGCTATAGATGCCAGTGACTGCGCCATGGTGCTGCTCATGTTGGAGATGGATTCTCTGCACACTCATAGTCAGCGCAGTCGCAAAACCAATCAGAGCCTCCTGCACTTGTTCCTGCAGCTCCAGGATCGCCCTCTTCTTGGATGGCCCCCGAGGCTCAGCGTCTGCATGCAGCCGAGCAGAGCTAGGAGACTCCTGCGCCCTCCAACGAGGAGTCTCCACTGCTGTCACTGTCTCCACTATCTGCTCTTGCTCACTTGTGATCTGTGAGACACCAGGTGACAACACTACTCTATCTCGCGACGGCCCCACCGAGGTGTGCGTATCTGCACTGGTGCTGGTTTGCGTTCTGTGAGGTGACGCTGCGCCCTCAGAGGCAGGAGGCTCCTCTGAGGAGTCTTGTTCCTTTTGCTCTCGGACAGTGGCGGGGGGTGGGGGGGGTGGGGGGGGGTGCTACTGATGGACCTGCTGGAGAGTAAAGACATGATTTAAATATATGACATCTTAAGTGCAGACACATATCATTATACATCATCACCATTCATTTTCTGATCGCATAACACCCCATATGAGTGACTGATGAAAGGCATGCAACTGTATGGATAATAATTCTGTCGCCAGCTTCTTCTATTGAGCCCCTCTCTCCGTCCCCCACTTCCGGAACATAAGAACATAAGAAATAGGAGCAGGAGTAGGCCATTCGGCCCTTCGAGCCTGCTCTGCCATTCAATGAGATCATGGCTGATCTTCTGCCTCAACTCCATTCACCGGCCCTATCGCCATATCCCTTGATGCTCTTACTAGTCAGAAATCTATCGACTTCTGTTTTGAATATATCCAATGACTGAGTCTCCACAGCCCTCTGGAGTAGAGAATTCCAAAGATTCACCACCCTCTGTGTGAAGAAATTTCTTCTCATCTCAGTCCTGAATGGCCTACCCTTTATCTTCAGGCTGTGGCCCCTGGTTCTAGACTCCCCAGCCAAGGGAAACATTCTCCCAGCATCCACCCGCCAGCAATATCGAGTGCTGCCTCCTCCACGCTTGACAAATGAAAGATGGACTGAGGGCCTCCTCCTTCTTCTCCCTCTCCCTCTTATTGTGAGCAATCTTTTCCTGCAAGGAGGCAAAGAAGAGAATGTTTAAAGAGACTGATGGAATGACCGCCATTAATGAAATGGCACACAGCTTCACAGGGAGACTTTGCTGGAGTGGCTTGGCGATACCAAGTGGGCTCCTTTTGTGCTGTTACTTGATTTCATTGCATAACAATGATGCTGAGTGTGAGCGGTGGAAATTAAGATGGGGACCTTATAATGTAAATAGAGAGAGACGGATGGATGAAGGTCTAAGGGACCTTGGGCTGAGTAACTTTGTGCAGGAGGATGGTTGGCAATGCACAGTGGTGGGGATGTGATGACAGGCACAATATCATCAAGGTGAGTGTAGGTTTATACTTACTTTTCCTGATCTTAGAAGATCATTAAACCCTTTCCTGCACTGTACCCAGGTGCGACGCACGACTGAATTCGCCGTTATCTCTTCGGCTTTATTAAGCCACGCTGATTTAGTTTGTTGGGGAGGCCTCTTCCTGCCATCCGCAGGGAAGAGAACCTCCCTATGTGCCCTCACTCCCTCAACAAGATGCTGGAGGCACTCATCATTGAAACGAGGCGCAGATCTCTGCCTTTCAGACGTCATGGTGCAGACCTCCCCTCACTAACACAAGCTTCACCAAAGAAAATCCAACTGTCAGCAAACGGGGCCATGGGCCCTTTAAATATACCGGCAAGAAGTGCATCATCCGGTGAGGTCACCGGACCCGCTCCCATTAATTGGAACGGGAAACGCGCAGGGCGGGCCGAACAAGGCCCTTAATGGTAAGATCTTATTTTTAGCCGGGATCGCCGCAGGAGCGGGTTCGTCACCCGCCGCCGCTATCTCCCGCCTTCATCCCGCCCGGGTAGGGGAAATCGCGGCCCAGGATTGTATAGGGATCAACTGCAATATCAACCAATGTGCTTGACTACACCAGCATCAAACAGGTAACTGGTGCAGAGATCCAACATGGCCAGCACTATAATCTCTGTTCCCACTGAATAGTGAAAGCAACGTGACACAGCTGCCCAAGTCCCATTCATCCATCATCCCATCTGCTCGCTGACCTACATTGGCTCTCGGTCCGGCAATGCCTCAAATTTAAAATTCTCCTCTTTGTTTTCAAATCCCTCCGTGGCCTCACCCCTCCCTATCTCTGTAACCTCCTCCAGCCCCACAACACCCCGAGAACTCTGCGTTCCTCCAATTCTGGCCTCTTGTGCATCCCTGATTTCCTTCTCCCCACCATTGGCAGCCGTGCCTTCAGCGATCTAGGCGCTAGGCTCTGGAATTCCCTCCCTATACCTCTCTGCGTCTCTCCCTCTCTTTAAGACACTCCGTTAAACCTAGCTCTTTGACGAAGTTTTGTGGTCACCTGTCCTAATATCTCCTTACCTGGCTCGGTGTCAAATATTGTCTGATAACGCTCCTGTGAAGGGCCTTGGGACGTTTCACTACCATAGTTAAAGACGCTATAGAAATGCAAGTTGTTGTTGTTGGTACTAATCCTATGCTTAGCGTGCTCCGGCTTCACCTGCCACCTACTCACCCTCTGCGTTTATCTGCAGGGAACATGGCAGAAGTGGATGAAACCAACTGTTTACGGCAATTTCCACAGGGTTTCTGCCAATCACCCACGAGAGTTACGGTGGGAGAGCGGTACGGCTCCCTGCGGAAGTTCAAGGCCCATGAGTTGAAAGTTGAAAGAAGCACCGGCGCCAATTGCTATTTGTACTTGCGCCAAGTGCAAAAATTAAATTTAGGGACAAATTAGGGCTACTTTCACCCTACACTTGGCCCATAAGCTAGGAAAGTACCGCATGGACTCAGGGAACGGAGTGGGGGGAAGTGAGATTTGATCCAAAAGCAGGGAGGTGTAGTCGGTAATTTTATGTGCCCTACATGGAGATATCTTTCCCATTGTACACTTTGAAAAAGAATTGGACAGATGATCCCTGATAAACAGTAGTCTTCATTGACTGTGTCCTGCACACCATTATGTGCCAATCTACGGCCAGAGGGGTGAAAATGAAACTCAAAAGGATTCTTATCTTTTCAGTAGAAGGTAATGCCCACTGCCAGTGGTTTAACTGCTATCACTGGTAGAAAACATTGCCTGCTGTGAACAATACAAAACCATTAGTTAATAATGTAACATAAATTCGAAGTGCTTTTGCCCTGTAACAGAGACTCATTGGTACAGCATGATTGTTCTTATGCTAGAATATGCGTTGGTCAGACTATAAAACCTCTGACTTATCTTGGACACCCTTCGAATCAGAAATGGGTAAACTGGAAGTGGACAGATTTAAAACCAGAAGCGAATGAGAAGCACAATAATTATTTTTGATTAATGGACCATCAAAATTTCAGTTGACATCAGTAGTACGGTTCTCAATTAATGTTCGATTACTTAACTAAACATTCACCTATAGTGGGTACTGCTGTCAATCTGTATTAAATACTACATTATTTGGAAACGTTTAGTGATTTAGTGGTAGGTTTAATTTCCCCTTTAAGATAAATTGGATCATTCATTGATCACGCTGGTGCTGCTTGTTTTCTGCTTTGATGGCATTTATTACACGATACTTTCCTTGACACCTCCCGCAGAGAAAACACTTAATATTTAACGAATACAGAGGCTCACCACATTTTTCATTCTTGTTCTATTCTCGGCCACTTACTGTTCACTGGTAAACTGTCTGACTGGACTGGACAATAGCCCCCGTGTGTAAAAGGCTGCATCTTGATATTGCCACGCAATATCTCGTGCCTTTACATAGGATTTATTTTTTCATGTTTGCATTTCAAAACGGGTAAAATGTACTGCAATTTTTAAACATATATATATATATAAAATGCAGTGGAAAGGCAAAACTGCACAGAGGTTAAAGTGTCCATTTCACAACTCGGTGGGAGTGCGGGTTGAAATCCCAGTGACCTTCGACATTTTGACTTTGTCCATCAATCACACTTATGACTGTTGCGTCAGCGCTCAGCTAGGTTACCAGATGACTGGTCTCACCTTGTGGGGGGGTGGGGGGAACTGTTTAAGTCACTCTTAATTTTGAACAGCCGAGGTGCCTATTGTAAAGGTGGCTTTATGCTGAGCATAGGAACGGGAGTAGGACAGTCAGCCCCACGAGCCTGCTCCACCATTCAATTCGATCATGGCTGATCGGTGTCTCAACTGCATCTACCTGCCTTGGTTCCATATCCCTTCATGCCCTTACCTTACAAAAGTCTATCAATCGCTGAAAGAGTGCCGTTGATAGCTGATGCACGGTACTCTTTCATATAAAGAACTTGCCCCCTGGATGTCCAAAAGCACCAAGGACCTAGATATCCGTAAATCTTCATGAGGTTCCATTGGGGCTTCATTTAAAACTAAACATAGGGGGCTGGATTCTTTCCATTTTAGAAAGATAGAACGAACTTCCATTTATATAGCACCTTTCACAACTTCAGGATGTCTCAAAGAGCTTTACAGCTAATGAAGTACTCTTTTTGAAGTGTGGTCACTGTTGTAATGTAGGAAACATGGCAGCTAATTTGCGCACAGCAAGATCCCACAAACAGCAATGTGATAATGACCAGATAATCTGTTTTGGTGATGTTGGTTGAGGGATAAATATTGGCCAGGACACCTGGGAGAACTCCCTTGACCTTCTTTGAAATACTACCATAGGATATTTTACATCCACTTGAGAGAGCAGACGGGGCCTCAGATTAACATCTCACCCGAAAGACAGCACCTCCGACAGTGCAGCACTCCCTCAGTACTGCACTGAAGTGTCAGCCTGGATTATATGCTCAAATCTCTGGAGTGGACCTTGAACACTCAGCAGTGAGAGTGCTACCACTGAGCCACAGCTGACACCTAACTATGGGAACCACTAGCTATAGAAATCACTAGTCTCCAGCCTCCTACGGGTCTTCGTTGAACCGAGGCCCCGTCTGCTCCCTCAGGTGGATGTAAAAAAGTCCCATGAAGAGCAGGGGAGTTATCCCCGGTGTCCTGGGCCAATATTTATCTCTCAACCAACATCACTAAAACAGATTATCTGCTCAGTATCACATTGCAGTTTGTGGAACCTTACTGTGTGCAAATTGATTGCCGCGATTCCTATATTAAAAACAGTGACTACACTTCAACAGTACTTCATTCGCTGTAAAGCGCTTTGGGACGTCCTGAGGACGTGAAAGGCGCTATATATATCTTTCCTTTCTTCGTTGCGCATTTCCAGCCTTTTCAAATTGTATCGCCGCTTTTCCTAGTGGGAATGTGAATGGTGATAATCAGCATTGTTATCCCATAATCAGCATTTTACAATCATGACTGAAAGTTCTATTTTGAAAAATAAAAGTGCCTGTAAAAATCCAAATAGAGGTTTGCCCTTGGTGGAGGACTTTGAAAAAATTGGAGATTGATTTTTATTAAATCAAATCCACAACAATGATTTTGAAAATTCTAGGACAGCATTTGATAATGCAGGAAAGCAAAGGAGGCTTTTTAAATGATAGCAAACAAGTCTTCCTTATGTGTCCACGTTTGGATCCTGCCCCAGTCTCTGTGCACTGAGTAATGTTTTTTTTCCCCCCTTGTTGAACCTATCCTCGGTTAAAACGGAATTGTTCAGCTGTCTGTTGACAGACTGTTGTTTCGCACCCTCCCTTCTCTTTCTCTGTGCCGGAGAAGACAGTAGGGGAGTGACAGCCCTGCCTCACATTCTTTCTCACTGTCTCCTGCTGCAGTCTGATGTCTTCATTAAGGCAGCAGAGATTTCACTGGAGAGTTAGTTGGCCCCTGGATATAAACAGAGCTCAGTACTCAGCCACTTTATAGAGCAGCTAATCGTTTATACCAATTTGATTTGATTTATACTATCATCTGGCCTTTTTTATTTAAGATGAAATCTTTCTTTTGAAGGTAGTCACCCCACATTGTACCAATGCCACCTCCCATCTCTGACACATCGTCTGATGAATGAATTTCCTGTTTCATTTGCCTCGTTATATTGCCACCCTGGCCGCTCGCTAACACGGCAAAGGAACAAGTGGGTGTCGATTCATTGATTTACATCGGATTACACAGGATATACGGCACAGTAACAGGCCATTCGGCCCAACCAGTCCATGCCAGCATTTATGCTCCACTCGAGCCTCCTCCCGGCTTTCCTCATCTAACTCTATCAGCATAACCCTCTATTCCCTTTTCCCTCATATGCTTGTCCAGCCTCCCCTTAAATGCATCTATACTATTTGCTTCAATCACTCCCTGTGGTAGCGAGTTCCACATTCTCACCACCCTCTGGATAAAGAAGTTTCTTCTGAATTCTTTATTGGATTTCTTGGTGACTATCTTATATTGGTGGCCTCTAGTTTTGCTCTTCCTCACAAGTGGAAACATTCTCTCTGTATCCACTCTATCAAAATTTTTCATAATTTTAAAGACCTCTATTAGGTCACCCCTCAGCCTTCTTTTTTTCCAAGAGAAAAGAGACCCAGCCTGTTCATCCTTTCCTGATATGTATACCCTCGCATTTCTCGTATCATCCTCGTAAATTCTGGTATTATTCCTTGTTAGAGTACCAGGAGCACTCATCACGGAGCATCCACGCCTGTAACATTGCTTCATAACTAGTGTCTCACCTCCTGACTCCCCAAAGCCTTTCCACCATCTACAAGGCACAAGTAAGGAGTGTGCTGGAATACTCTCCACTTGCCTGGATGAGTGCAGCTCCAACAACACTCAAGAAGTTCGACACCATCCAGGACAAAGCAGCCCGTTTGATTGGCACCCCATCCACCACCTTAAACATTCACTCCCTCCACCACCGGTGTACCATGGCTGCAGTGTGTACCATCTACAAGATGCACTGCAGCAACTCGCCAAAGCTTCTTTGGCAGCACCTCCCAAACCCGTGACCTCTTTCACCTAGAAGGACAAGGGCAGCAGGCACATGGGAACACCACAAGTTCCCCTCCAAGTCACACACCATCCTGACTTGGAAGTATATCGCCGCTCCTTCATCGTCGCTGGGTCAAAATCCTGGAACTCGCTCCCTAACAGCACTGTGGGAGTACCTTCACCACACGGACTGCAGCGGTTCAAGAAGGCGGCTCACCACCACCTTCTCAAGGGCAATTAGGGATGGGCAATAAATGCTGGCCTTGCCAGCGACGCCCAGATCCCATAAGCAAATTTAAAAAAAACCAGGCAGCACATTGCCAGTAGCACGCGTGCAGAAATTAGCAATGAGGTGAAGCAAAGGGGAGAGAAGAGGAACCCTTGTTATGATGGCAACTTTGTTATGTCATTAGAACACGGTGCCAGCCATTACCACACATTGTCATACAGTGCTACGTGCTGCCATATCTCTGGCATGCCACCATTCAGTGTTACACGCTGCTATACACCAGCCCACAGTGCCGTACAGTGAGATCACACACTGAAACTGTCACTTCCATCACACACTAAGATACACCAGCACATCCTGACACATAGAAAGAGAGAGCTTGCATTTCTATAGCGCCTTTCATGGCCTCAGCATGCCCCAAAGTATTTCACAGCCAATGAAGTATTTTTGAAGGGCAGTCACTGTCGTATTAGAGAAACATGCATACACTTTGCCACACAATGTGTCACACTGTCAGACAGTATAACACCTTCTGTCACGCATTATCAGTACACCACCACGCACAACAACAACAACTTGTATTTATATAGCGCCTTTAACGTAGTAAAACGTCCCAAGACGCTGCACAGGAGTATTTTAAGACAAAAAATTTGACACCAATCCACACAAGGAGAAATTAGGGCAGGGCTTGGTCAAAGAGATCGGTTTTAAGGAGCGTCTTAAAGGAGGAAAGAGAGGTAGAGAGGTTTAGGCAGGGAATTCCAGAGCTTAGGGCCTAGGCAACAGAAGGCACGGCCACCAAAGGTTGAGAGATTATAATCAGGGATCCTCAAGAGGGCAGAATTAGAGGAACGCAGATATCTCGGGGGGTTGTGGGGCTGAAGGAGATTACAGAGATAGGAAGTCACCAGTTGCCACACATAGGCACACACTAGTGCATACTGTCAGGCATTGTCTTTCTATATCACACTCCACACACTGTTGTGCAATCTCTCACAGCATCTTAGTCAGTGTCAGCTGTGGTTCAGTGGGTAGCACTCTCGCCTCTGGGTCAGAGGTTGTGGGTTCATAGTTCCACTCCAGAGACTTGAGCACAAAAAACTAGGCTGACACTCCAGTGCAGTGCTGAGGGAGGGCTGCACTGTTGGAGAGTGCCGTCCTTCAAATGAGATATTAAACCGAGGCCCTGTCTGCTCTCTCAGGTGGATCCCGTGGCACTAGTTCGAAGAAGAGCAGGGGAGTTCTCCCTGGTTTCCGAGCAAATATTTATCCCTCAATCAATAGCACTAAAAACAGATTATCTGGTCATTATGACATTGCTGTTTGTGGGAGCTTGCTGCGTGCAAATTAGCTTACGCGTTTCCTACATTACAACAGCGACTACGCATCAAAAGAGTACTTCAGTGGCTATAAAGATTTTGGGATGTCTGGTGGTCGTGAGAGGTGATATATAAATGCAAGTCTTTTTCTTTTCGTCTGCCCATGGAAATAAACCTGATCCATGGATGAATAACATTCTCCACTGAGTCTTTCCCTTTGTTATACAGCAGAGCCCTGTTAACACTTATTCTCAGTAACCAGAAGGATGTAATCTTAACAAATCAAGCAAGGTAAATCCAAGATGTCTTCCATTATGTATGTGGACACATAACTTAATGAAAGTCCACTCCATCTGTTTAAGTGATGCGAAATGATTGGCTTTTTTTTGATTAACGTTATGAGGTGTTTCCTGATTAAGGAACCCGGCATCTTTTAAGATGAAATGCATCCTGGCCGGTAACGCAAAACGAGCAACAGAAAACCGGACAGTGTAAAACGGGCTACGAATTCGCTATTGCCCTTTTTATCGTGCTACCGCCCAAGTTGAATTCCCCTCCCCCGCCCCCATATATTTTGTTACTTGTCTTAACCAACGACTAGTAATTGCAGGTTTGTAATAAATGGGGTGATGGTATCATTGCACAGCATCGGGACTGGTACCAGCAGTGTCAGCCGTGGCTCAGTGGGTAGCACCCTCGCCTCTGAGTCAGAAGGTTGTAGGTCAATTCCCACTCCAGAGACTTGAGTACGAAAACTAGGCTAACACTCCAGTGCAGTACTGAGGGAGTGCTGCACTGTCGGAGGTGCTGTCTTTTGGTTGAGATGTTAAACCGAGGTCCAGTCTACCCTCTCAGGTGGATGTAAATGATCCCATGGCACTCTTCAAAGAAGAACCGGGGAGTCCTGGCCAAGCCTTTCTACCATCTACAAGGCACAAGTCAGGAGTGTGATGGAATACTCTCCACTTGCCTGGATGAGTGCAGCTCCAACAACACTCAAGAAGCTCAACACCATCCAGGACAAAGCAGCCCGCTTGATTGGCACCCCTTCCACCACCTTAAACATTCACTCCCTCCACCACCGGCGTACCGTGGCTGCAGTGTGTACCATCTACAAGATGCACTGCAGCAACTCACCAAGGCTTCTTCAGCAGCACCTCCCAAACCCACGACCTCTTCCACCTAGAAGGACAAGGGCAGCAGGCGCATGGGAACCCCACCACCTCCAAGTTCCCCTCCAAGTCACACACCATCCTGACTTAGAAGTATATCGCCGATCCTTCATTGTCGCTGGGTCAAAATCCTGGAACTCCCTCCCTAACAGCACAGTGGGAGTACCTTCACCACACGGACTGCAGAGTTCAAGAAGGCAGCTCACCACCACCTTCTCAAGGGCAATTAGAGATGGGCAATAAATGCCAGCAACGCCCACATCCCATAAACGAATTTAAAAAAAAATTATCCCTCAACCAACACCCCTAAAATAAAAGGTTATCTGGCCATTATCACATTGCTGTTTGTGGGACCTTGCTGTGCTCAAATTGGCTGCCACGTTTCCTACATCGCTACAGTAACAACATTTTAAAAGTACTTCATCGGCTGTAAAGTGCGTTGGGGTGTCCTGAGGTCATGAAAGGCGCTATATAAATGCAAATCTTTCTTACCATACACACCGTGTATCTGCGTTTTCTTGTAACTCGAATGCACAGGATGTCAGAAAAAGGTTCATTATTTTTAAAGACAGTCAGTAGTAGTAACGTCAATCGAAGCAAAGTTACTTTGGTCGGGCAAATGCCTATTCTTCCAGCGTTCACGTGGCTCCAAGTCACCCAGTCACCAGACAACAGCTTGTGTTTCTTCTTAAACCCAACGCAAGTCCCACCATTGGTAGTGCAAATGCCCCACTTGTCCTCCTGCTCCTTGCGGGGTTCAGGCAGAGGCAACTATTGCAAGGATAAATGTCTCATGAAGTTGGCATAGTGGATGTTGATTCCGCACAGAAATATCAGGAGGATTTGTACCCACAGTAAGACTTTCCTCTGAAATAACAACAGAAAACGCTGGAAAAACTCAGCAGGCCAGGCAGCATCCGTGGAGAGAGAAAGAGAGTTAACGTTTCAGGTCGATGACCTTTCCTCTGGCTTGATAAGTGCGGCAACACTTGTTGAACAACTGATGCCTAACTGAATTTGAACTTCCGTGCACAAGGGTCGGAGTTCCAGATGATGACACCTGAATGGGAGAGAATACCACAGGCGGCAGAAGTGCAATGCAGAGCTTAAAACTTTCAGCCTTGTTCCAACACAAACTCCCCCTTTCCTCCCCAACCCCTCACAAAAGGGTAGAAAGACACCAGAGAAATTTCTGGGATGGTAATACTCAGTAAGACCGAGTTTAGAGCATGGCATGGTAATGATTAAGATGCCTAATGGGTTCATTCATTGAAATACTTTTTTTCTGGGCTGTGCGAATTGAAGACAATCAGTCAATGAAAATGCCAGAACTGCAATCATGAGTTTTTCCTAGAAATGTTTCATAGAACAGTTAAATCAATTCCCACTAAGTAGTGGTGAATGTGCTCCACTTTACAGCTTGCACTCAGACATTATTACCAGCTATAATCCCCATTTTAGCTATTAGCCCAATGCACACCCTGAAGGGCAAAGGTCACAGCTAAAGACTAATCGATCTTATTTGCTTGTCTAATTAATCTTTACTACAGGGATGGAGACACAGTAAAACTGTTAGCAAGCCTTTCTGATCAGGGTACAAGGACCATTCATCAGGTTACAGCACTGTACTCCATGTCACTGGAGACAGAGCAGAAGAAAAATCACCCATGGATGATACTGCACTGTGCGGAGAGTCCCTCTAGACCATGATAAGGCTTTAAGACCTTGGCTCGCATTTTAACGAACGCCTGTTAAACTTTAACAACTGGGAAGGAAGCGTTATTATGAAGTGTTGAATTCGGAAGTGAATGAAGCCCATGCTGAAATAGGGACGAGCTATTGAAGCAGTCAACAGCCATTCAGATTAGCAAAGTGGATCAGCAAATGGTAACTCGGCAAATGAAAGAAGTACAATGAGCGAAACGAGAATGTCGCCCAAAATTCAAAACGTGGCCATGTCTCATTGAGGCAGGTTGCAGAGGGCTTCTCACAGGGATGGTTTGTTATTCAAAGTTCCTTCCTGACATTGAAATTCCAGCCTCAAATCAATTTTACAATTTCAGGATTCATTAACCCCTGCTATGCTGCATAATCAGAAATAACTTCACAAAAGATGGGCAGAGTGTTTTAACCTTTACCCTGCTGAATGAACAAGAACTGCATATGCCACTGAATAAACAATAAATTCATACAGTAACGCTGGGTAATCCTCGCCCTGCTGAATGAACAGAATCTCCAACACATATATACCCCCTTAACGTGTTAGATAAACAAGAATGCCATACAGTTATACAGTGGCTAATGCTTACCTTACTGAGTAAAGGCAAGGCCCGATTTTAACTCGGGGCTCGAGTGCAGCACGTGATAAGCCCCGCGCGGCCGCACCAGCAAGAGACCCGGGGCCATTTTAACCCATGAGCCTCATTACTGTATTCCATATCGGACTCCTGTCCGAAGCTGGCAGCAGGTAGGTGCGGGAAATCGCAAGGCAGCAGACCGCCGCCAGGAAGCGAAGGGAATGGTCATCGGCCAAGTAGGTGAAGGTTAGGGAGGGGGGAAACCAAGGTGATGGCAGTCTGGGGAGGGGGGAGGGAACGCGAGGGCCAGGGGATGCCCAAGGTTTCCTGGTGGGGCCCAGAGCAGTCCTCCCGTCCCAAATGGATACCTTTAAAGAAATGTAAAATGTAACTTGCCTGTACATCTACGGGTCCACGGCAGTTTGCCCGAGTTGGCACTGTGCACGACGTATCCGGGCTGGGGTTAAGTTCACCCTGGGGTCCGAATGACGTCATCGGACCCCGACTTTTGAATATTTATGAGTCCGTATCATGCCTGTGACGAGGGCCTCACACACCTTCCGAAACCTGCGAGTGAAAATGCCTGTTTTGTGTGAGCCATTTTGTTTGATTGTTAGGGTGAGATCGAACCAATCAAATGACTAAAAGCAGCAAATCAAAGTTGTTTTTAATCACACTCACTGGATCCTAATCGAGAGAGAGAGAGAGAGAGAGAGAAAGAGAGAAAGAGAGAAAGAGAATGTGAGAGAGAGAGAGAGGGACCGTAAAGGAAGAAAGTTAACGAGTGTTGAACCACAGTGCAGATTGAAAACTAGCCAGGTTCATACTGGAAAGTCAAAATGCATTGGGGCAGAACTTGGATAAGACCTGAACGTGGACGCTACAGAGCCCAATTTCTCCCCCATAATCTCTTCTTGTGGCATTTGCATTGGGATTTGCGGCCGCGGCTGGCACAATAAATGTGACGGCAGGAAACCGGGTCTGTGGCCAAGTGGCGGGAGTGGCACTCAACTCCACGGCTTTACCAGCTGCTCCAGTGGAGATGGTGCTGAATGAGGTGGCAGCAAGAAAGGTCGCTTGCTTGCCCCTCCAGCACACCCTCCCTGTAGGACAACATGCCTGGAAGGAGGTGGTGAAAAAGGACTTGAGGATACCAGCTTTATGGTGCATGTAAGCTGTAGGTGGCACAGCTACCCACCTCGCTATCTGTTGACCCAGAACTCGTGTGTCCAATTCTGTCCAGGGCCCCAAACACCCCTTCCAGGTGAAACAGCGATTTACTTGTACTTCTTGGCAATTTAGTATACTGTATTCGCTGCTCACGATGCGGTCTCCTCTACATTGGGGAGACCAAACGTAGATTGGGTGACCGCTTTGCGGAACACCTCCGTTCAGTCCGTAAGGGGGACCCCGAGCTCCCGGTGGCCTGTCACTTTAATTCACCACTCCACTCCTACTCAGACCTCACCGTCCTCGGCCTCTTGCATTGTTCCACTGAAGCTCAGCGTAAGCTCGAGGAACAGCACCTCATCTTTCGATTAGGCACTTTACAGCCCTCTGGACTCAACATAGAGTTCAACAATTTCAGATCATAACCTCGGCCCCTATCATATATATATTTTTCATCCACACTTTTTGTCTGAGTCTTTTTTTCTTCTCTCCCACATGGCAGCTGTCTTTCATTCTGCCAGCGCAATTCACACTTCATCTAGAGCCATCCTTTGTTTCTTAACCTGTCCCATTACCATCTCCTTTTGCCTTGAATATCTCTTAATGTCTCTTAACTTCTCCTATCCTATCACAGACCTTCCCTTTTGTTCTTTCATCCCCTCCCCCCTTTCCCAGCCCCTACACTCGCTTAAAAATTCTGCTTTTTTACAGTTCTGACGAAAGGTCATCGAGCTGAAACGTTAACTCTGTTTCTCTCTTCACAGATGCTGCCTGACCTGCTGAGTATCTCCAGCATTTTCTGTTTTTATTTCTGTGCAGTTATTGCTGTGTCGGCCCACCATCTGCCTCTGATTGTGACACCAACTGACTGCTTGCATGCCTCCATTGCTCCTCTTCTTCCTCAACAAAACGAGGAAGGAAAATTTGCATTTATATAGCATCTTTCCCGACCTCAGGATGACCCAAAGCGCTTTGCAGCCGATGAAGTACTTTTGAAATGTAGCGGGGCTGGATTTTGCCAGCCCTGGGGAGGCGGGACTGCCGGGAAAATGGCAGAATCTGGGGGCGGGTACCCATCCCGCCTCCGTGCCATCTTCCCAGGAGGCGGGTAGCTGACACGCGCTGGGTCCCGTCTCCTGGAGGCGGGAAGGGGATTACAGCCACTCAACTGCCTGTTAACAGGTAGTTAACAGGCAGTTAAGAGGATTATCCCCATTTTTCCACCAGAGGCGCGGGCTTCCCGACGTCGGGAAACCCCGCCAGGGTCACCGAGGCGAGCAGTGGGTCTGCGGGGGGTCGGAGGGGTCCAAAAGTGCGCTGTGGAGGTGAGTGATGGGTGCAAGTGTGGAGAGGTGGGTATGTGAGGTGAGTGGAAAGTGATAGAAAAAGTTTACTTACCGTTGTTTCTTCCTGCTGGCTTCAACCGTTGGGGATCCGGAGGCTCTGGCATCTCACCGGCAGAGATGACAGAATGGCTGCTGCATTCTCCGATGCAACAGCCATCTGATTTCTGCTCACAAAAGAGGTTTGATGAGTCTTGAATACAAGAACTCATCAAACAACAGAGAATGTCGGTGTTTGACAGCTTCACAGAGCTGTCAAACGATGACAATTCATCTGTCAAAAGTTTTTGACAGATGAAACGTCATACGCTGACGTTCTCTGTAACCGGCTTCCCCTTAATTGGCCTGCTAAGCCCGCTGGGCAGGCTTAACAAGGTCAATCAAGGGAAAATAGCGTGGGTTGGCCACAAGTCGATGGAGGCGGGACTAAAACCCGACAAGTGGGAGTCACGCCTCCAAAAGCTCCCCAGTGACAAAATCCAGCCCGTAGTCACTGTTGTAATGTAGGAAACAGCAATGTGATAATGACCAGATAATCTGGGGGGGTTTTGGTGATGTTGGTTGAGGAATAAAAATTGGAGAACTCCCCTGCTCTTCTTCAAAAGAGTGCCATGGATTCATATACATCCACCTGAGAGAGCAGATGGGGCCTCGGTTTAATGTCTCATCTGAAAGACGGCACCATCCGACAGTGCAGCACTCCCTCAGTACTGGCACTAGGAGTGTCAGCCTACGTTTTGTGCTCAGGTCTCCGGACTGGGTCTTGAACCCACAACCTTCTGGCTCAGAGGCAAGAGTGCTACCCCACTGAGCCAAGGCTGACAGCTTAAAATATAAATAAAGGTGATTCCGACTGGGACCTCCATTTCCCAATATCAGAGACATACAACAACAACATATTCCAGAACTTGACACTAATGGAAACAACAGAGAAACAGGAAGGAAGCAAGAGAAAAAGAATCAGAATTAGCCTGTGAATGCTACTATGACTCTTAATATAGAGTTCCTTTAAAGCATTTTCATAAATATCATATCCTAGCAACCCTGTACGTCATTTTGTATAATCGGTATAGAATCATAGAATGGTTATAGCACAGAAGGAGGCCATTCGGCCCGTCAAGCCCATGCCAGCTCTCTGCAAGAGCACTTCAGCTAGTCCCACTCCCCCGCCCTTTCCCCATAGCCCTGCAGTTTTTTTTCTTCAGGTACTTATCCAACTCCCTTTTGAAAGCCACGATTGAGTCTGCCTCCACCACCCTTTCAGGCAGTGCATTCCAGATCTTAACCACTCGCTGCGTAAAAATGTTTTTCCTCATGTCGCCTTTGGTTCTTCTGCCAATCACCTTAAATCTGCGTCCTCTGGTTCTCGACCCTTCCGCCAATGGGAACAGTTTCTCTCTATCTACTCTGTCTACACCACTCATGATTTTGAACACCTCGATCAAATCTCCTCTCAACCTTCTCTGCTTTAAGGAGAACAACCCCAGCTTCTCCAGTCTATCCACATAACTGAAGTCCCTCATCCCTGGAATCATTCTTGTAAATCTTTCTGAATAATCTCTCTGAGGCCTTCATATCCTTCCTAAAGTGCGGTGCCCAGAATTGGACACAATACTCCAGTTGAGGCCGGACCAGTGTTTTATAAAGGTTCATCCTAACTTCCTTGCTTTTGTATGCTATCCCAGATTAAATGTTGGGAAATTGTGTAGAACATCTAATTGACAATATTTCAGCCTAATTTTAATATAATGCAAAGCACTTTGGGGGCGACCGGTTGTCGTGAAAGCCACTATATAAATTCAAGTCTTTCTTTTTCTTATAAGTAAGGGTGAGGTGGCAGACACTTCTCACGCTGGGACAAAACCCAACCGGAGATTTGGATGGGACATTAAGTGCTGACCTCAGGACGTCCCAAAGCACTTTGCAGCCAATGAAGGACTTTTGAAATGGAGTCAATGTTGTAATGTTGGAAACCTGGCATCGATAATCAGTGCCCATTTTCCCAATCAGTTTATTCCCACTAATCCAGCACAACCGATCGGGAAACCTGCCCTATAGATTTCAAGAGCACTGTGGCAAGGATTAGGAGCCTCGGGAACAATAACAGAGGCATGGAAACAGGATTTGATTGGCCATGAGGAAATGCGCCAGACTATCCTAACAGCGTGTTTGTATTTGGATCAACATCTTAATTGTTTTTCCTTCTGATTTGTTAAAGACAGATAAACTTACAAGCTGAAACTCAGCACAGGCCTCCATTTGTAGCAAAACAGATCAATCAGCATGGCGACTGCACTGTGAGGAATTTTACATTCAATCAGAATATAAGGCCGAGCTATTAACAATTAATCCCCTCAGACTTCACTGATGTATGATGTATGCAAAATCTGTCAAGAGTTTTACTGCATTTCCTCTGTAGAAGCCAATTTCCTGATTGAACATTATTACTATTTTTAATCCCATGAATAATTTTAGCGTATATATTTAAAATTCTTTTTTTGTGTGCCTGCGTGACCAGGGAGAGGGAACGGGACCAATATATAAGATTTAAGATCCCCAAGTTGTTTGATCATGAAGCTGCAATAAAGAACAGCGAGTAGTTTGTCTATCAATTATGATGTGGCCTATTGTGACCATATACCTAAACCTCATTAAGAAGTATAGTAATAACCCTACAGCCATGCCTCATTAATAAGAACTCTGTTAACACAAGCACCCTCTTAATGGCTCCATGCTGAATGAGAAGGTTTATTATTTTTGGTAGGCCTTGATCTACCAGGGAACATTTTGGAATGGGGCAAAGCGGAGCAATGTTATAGACCCTCATTGTGCTAACACCCAGATCGACATGCAGTACTGAGTTGATTGTTACCACTTAACAGTGACAATGTAATTTATTAAACGGAGTTCTGCTCGTTCTCCTGATGTCACACTAATAGTTGTGACGCAGAACATAGAAACATAGAAAAATAGGAGCAGGAGTCGGCCATTCGGCCCTTCGAGCCTGCTCCGCCATTCAATATGATCATGGCTGATCCTCTATCTCAATACCATATTCCCGCTCTCTCCCCATACCCCTTGATGCCTTTTGTGTCTAGAAATCTATCTATCTCCTTCTTAAATATATTCAGTGACTTGGCCTCCACAGCCTTCTGTGGTAGAGAATTCCACAGGTTCACCACCCTCTGAGTGAAGAAATTTCTCCTCACCTCAGCCCTAAATGTCCTACCCCGTATCCTGAGACTGTGACCCCTCGTTCTAGATTCCCCCAGCCAGAGGAACAGTGAGCATCTCCACCAAGGGGTGAAACTGTGCTTGTGTTACAAGTTTCACAATGCTTTTGGGAAATCAGAAAGCTAATAGCCCAAAATCAGATTGGGAAGGAATGAGAGGAACCCAGGTGACAGGAGGGATTAGCAGCAATGTTCCCTGTCATTTTTTTTTCCGTGCGCCGGCCCTTTAACTGGCTGCGCGACCAATTCAATTTTTCGCACATGCGCGGTTATTTCCATTGTAAAGCTGGTGAGCGGCCTGCGCAGGACCCCCAGACCGCTGCGCGGCCGCACAGCTAGCGGGAACATTGATTAGCACGCTGATTGTTTTCATGCAAGCTGCAACCTTTATCTAGCTCCTTGCTGCTGCTAGATCCCCTTTTTTTTTCATCTTGTATAATTCTCCTGATTAAGAGGTAAGGTAAAGGTATAAAACATTGGTTAGGCCCCAGCTGGAGCATTGTGACCAATTCTGGGCACCACCTTTTAGCAAGGATGTGGTCAAGGGCTTGGTCAAGGGTCCAGAGGAGATTTGTTAGAATGGTACCAGGGATGCAGGACTTCAGTTACATGGAGAAACTAGAGAAGGTTAAAGGAAGATTTGATAGAGATGTTTAAAATCATGAAGCTTTTCGATAGAGTAAATAAAGAGAAACTGCTTCCAGTGGCAGGAGGGTCGGTAACCAGAGGACACAGATTTAAGGTAATTGGCAAAGGAACCAGGGGTGACATAAGGGAAAAAATTACGCAGTGAGTAGTTGTGATCTGGAATGCACTGCCTGGTGAAGCAGATTCAATAGTAACTTTCAAAAGGGAATTATATAAATGCTTGAAGGGTAAAGATTTGCAGGGCTATGGGGATAGAGCATTAATTGGATAGCGCTTTCAACAGAGCCAGCACAAGCTCGATGGGCCGAATGGCCTCCTTCTGTGCTGTATCATTCTACGATTCTAAGATGGTATGGTGATGCCAGGCTGTGGAAGAATAGAGTGTATGATGTGCTCGGTGTTCCCCCAGACATTGATGCGGACAGAAGTTGCAGAGCCCATGCACACTGCCGCAGGAAAAATCAAAGGGAAAACTATCCCAGGACACGCTGATATGCCCCCTACTGGAAGTTTTAGCACTTGTTACTATCAGGCCTCCAGTGAGAGATGGTACATGGCAAGAAGAGGCCCAGGAAAGAGAAAAAAAAACCTTTTTATTTGAACAAGTCTCTGCCTCAATAAATTATAATGGATTTCAAATCTGCAGTGAGGATTGGGCTTACAGACTCTATATGCAAAATGTTTACATAGAGGACAGGATTAAGGCAGTGTTCTGAGTGATATATTGGGACGTTTCACAAGACTATGATAACCAGTCACACCTGCGGTATAGATCTCCCTGTGATCTGATATGAATCATTTCTAGGTCTTGGTTACTTTACCTGTAGATGGAATTAGGGACAACATCGATAATATAAACTTTGAATGATGACGGCTGTTGTAGCTTGGCCAAGAATGGTCTGCTATAACGAGGTTCATCTGTGTGTCATCTGGTTCATTTCTCACTGTTCTGTGAGTTATAGTGATGACATGCGACAGAGATAATTCCATTTTATGGGATGCAAATGAAAACCTTTGTTGAAAGGGCTCTTCGCCAATCATGTTCATCAAATGCCCTTCCAGATTTTCAAATCTGCAATAAAACATTTTTCTCTCTTCAGGGACTGGTGCGGGAGGGGTGGCAGGGGGGCGGGTGGGGGAAGGCGGAGTTATTTAGAATACTGTCCTTTCACCTCCAGCAGCTGGGTACGACCCTAGACTGATCAGATGAAAGTCTTCACTCTCCGATGTTTGCAACAGCGCTAAGTGAAATCTCTTTGAGGCAGTTTCAGATGCGACATTAAAGCAAGGTTCCATCTGTTAAGGTGGACGCAAAGATCCCATGGCTCGATTCGACGATTAGCAAGGAGTTCTCCCGCTGTCCTGGTCAACATTTCTTCCTTAACTAACGCCATTAAGAACAGACTAACCGATTATTCATCCAATTTGCTGGTTGTGAGATCTTGCTGCGTTGTTTTCTTACACAACAGTGACTGCACTTCAAACGTAGCTCACTGGCAGTGAAGCACTTCCGCGTTTCCTGGGAAGGTGATAAAGTGCGAAATGAATGCAAATTCTTTCTTCCTTCTTCATCTTAATGAGCAGAAGAACTTGCCGAAAATTATTCTTAAACACTTTTCTCCTTCACTCAGTCAACACGAGAATATTAAATAACGACAGAAAATGCTGGAAACACTCAGCAGGCCGGGCAGCATCCGTGGAGAGAGAAACAGAGTTTACGTTTCAGGTCTGGGACCCTTCATCAGAACTGGAAAAAGCTGGAGATGTAACAGGTGCAGAGACGGGGGGGTGGGGGGTGGGGGTGGGTGGGAAGGGAGGAAGGAATTGAAGGAACATACTGTGCTTATGTAAGAGGCAGGAAAGATAAAATGTTGCAAATGGGATTGGCAAAATCACACAGCATGAAAAATGGGGGCAGGGGTTATAGTTTGAAATTGTTGAACTCAATGTTGAGTCCAGAAGGCTGTAAAGTGCCTAATCGAAAGATGAGGTGCTGTTCCTCGAGCTTACGTTGAGCTTCATTGGAACAATGTACAGTAATAGGCCAAGGACGGAGAGATCAGAGTGGGAGTGAAGCGGTGAATTAAAGTGACAGGCGACCGGAAGCCCTTACAGACTGAACGGAGGTGTTCCGCAAAGCGGTCGCCCAATCTGCGTTTGGTCTCCCCAATGTAGAGGAGACCGCATCGTGAGCAGTGAATACAGTATACTAAATCGCAAGGAGGGCAAGTAAATCGCTGTTTCACCTGGAAGGCATTATCTTCAGCTATATCGCACACCATCCAATCAGCCACCTCATCACTGGTTGACATAGACTCTGACAGACTCCCATCACTTCAGATATCCAGTGGTAATATAAAATACTCCCAGATCGGTATAGCACATTTAGATGCAAGCAAAGCTTCTTCTATTGTACTCTTACAACATGCCTCAGCTCAAACCTCAAAAGGCCACTGTCTAACTGAACCAGTGTGTCATTTTTCTATTTCCCAAACCTGTCATCCTGTGGTCTCTGAGTGGGAGCACTGATTTTATGCTGCAAACCCACTCCCATTAAGAACTGGCTTGAGAACTTTCTTAACTCCTTTCACATAAGAGCCTTACAGTCAACAGAGACCGCTTTCATAGCATCAGAACCCAGGACTAGATAAGAACCAAGAACCTAGAGGTGAAAGGTCAGTGTACTAATCCACCCAGTCTATCTTTTCTCCATTTCAGCTCACACTTCTTTGATTCATTTGGATTACTGTCATGTTCAAGCTGAACTTAGTCCTAGTTTAAAGAAAGAAAGACTTGCATTTATATAGCGCCTTTCACGACCACCGGACATCCCAATGCGCTTTACAGCCAATGAAGTGCTTTTGAAGTCACTGTTGTAATGTAGGAAACAAGGCAGCCAATGTGCGCACAGCAAGATCCCACAAACAGCAATGTGATACTGACCAGATAATCTGTTTTTAGTGATGTTGGTTGAGGGATAAATATTAGCCAGGACACCGGGGATAACACTCCTGATCTTCTTCGAAATAATGCCATGGGATCATTTACGTTCCCCTGAGAGAGCAGACGGGGCCTTGGTTTAACGTCTCATCCGAAAGACGGCACCTCCGACAGTGCGGCACTCCCTCAGCACGACACTAGAGTGTCAGCCTAGATTTTTATGCTCAAGTCTCTGGAGTGGAACTTGAACCCACCACCTTCTGACTCAGAGGTGAGAGTGCTACCAACTGAGACACGATTACTTCATAATGCCATATTTCTATTACTGGTTTATATTTCACTGTAGCATCTTAACTTATTGAATCTTCTTCTTCTGTTTATGGTGCTAATTTTAAAAGACCTGATTGCATTACTGTAGATTTGCGCAATTGTTTTATCTGCCCCTCTGTAATTTTCATCCCATGTAGAAAAATCAATCCTCTCAAAGTTCGAATTTTTTTTAAAGTCCAACCAACTAAGAGGAGAGACTGAAATAAAAACAGAAAATGCTGGAAACACTCAGCAGGTCAGGCTACATCTGTGGAGAGAGAAACAGAGTTAACGGGCTGGATTTTGTCTTGGGGTCGGGTTGGGGTCGTGTCATCCGCATTTCGTGTTCCCCCCCCGACTCCAGATTGGAGTCGGGGGTGCTGATGCAATGTGGATGACTGATGCAATTTTCACTTAATTGGGCAATTGAGTTCCAACATGTGGGAACCCATGAACCAATTAGTGGTTTCAGTCTGAAAGTCGCCTCTGATGATTTCATCATTGCAGGTCAGAGACTGCCTGCCTGGTCTCAGAGACTGCCTGGCCTTTGCTGTGAGTGGACCTGGATGCAAAATGAGGAGAGAGAGTGAGTGAGTGAGTGAGAGAGGGAGTGAGAGAGAGGGAGTGAGAGAGAGAGTGAGAGAGAGAGAGAGAGTGAGAGTGAGTGAGTGAGTGAGAGTGAGAGTGAGTGAGTGAGTGAGTGAGAGTGAGTGAGTGAGTGAGAGTGAGAGAGAGAGAGAGAGAGTGAGAGAGAGTGAGAGAGAGAGAGTGAGAGAGAGAGTGAGAGAGTGAGAGAGTGAGAGAGAGAGAGAGAGAGAGAGAGAGAGAGAGAGAGAGAGTGAGAGTGAGAGTGAGAGAGAGAATTTTTTTCCATCCAGGTCCTCTCACAGCAAGACCAGGCAGTCTCTGAAGACATTCAATGCAGCAGCATCAGAGGCGACTTTCAGACCTAATACTACTACTACCTTCATCACAATACTACTACTACCTTCATCACATCTCCGTTGTAATAGTGGACCTGCAGCTGATAGTCAGCAATCCACTTGTGCTCCCGCCAGGTTTCACTGGTGTGTTTCACACCAGGCGTACTTCACGTCGGAAAAGGGTTAAATTAGCTAAAACGTTTCAAAATGGCATTACAGAGCCAATTTAGGGCTTGTTAAGGGCTTTAATGGCCTCTCCCGCCTCTTGGAGGCGGGACGGAGTCGGGAACCCCGCGACCGATTTTGTCAAAATTGCGTGGAGTCGGGATGGGGTCGGGACCCCCGAATCTGCAACTTTAACCCCCCACACGCCTCCAAACCCGACTCCACGGGTCATTGAAAATCCAGCCCAACATTTCAGGTCGATGACCTTTCATCAGAACTGGAAAACGTTATAGAGATGTAACAGGTTTTAAACAAGTACAGAGGGGGGGAGGGTTGGAAAGAACAAAGGGAAGGTCTGTGATAGGGTGGAAGGCAGGAGAGATGAAATGACAAAAGGGATGATGGTGCAAGGCGAAAGGAGATGGCAATGGGACAAGTAAATAAACAAAAGATGGGTCTAGAGGAGGTGTAAATGGGAATATCAGAATCATCAGCAACAGCTGCCATCCGAAAAAATGGGGGCAGAGTTTATGATCTGAAATGTTGAGTCCTGAAGGCTGTAAAGTGCCTAATCGAAAGATGAGGTGCTGTTACTCAAGCTTACATTGAGCTTCATTGGAACAGCGTAGGAGGCCGAGGACAGAGAGGTTAGAGTGGGAGTGGGGCAGTGAATTAAAATGGCAGGCAAGGAGAGACTGTTGCGCACACACACACACACACACATTTACTTGTGCATATTCACCTCACGCATGCACTTTGCACCCACATACATAGTCAAAGACTTAGGCATGTACACAGACACATACTCACAGTCACGCACTGGGAAAAACACAGACACAACCTCAGGTGCACACGCAATCATATACTCACACGTTAAGGCACATATATGACACTATACATGTGCGCACACACTCGCAGTTACACACTTGCACACAGACAAACATGCAGGTATGGTGTAGCTTTTCTGATAATTCAGTGAGTATCCCCAGTGAGTTGCTGAGCAATATTGGGTACGGTAGCCTAGTAGTCATAGCCCTGGACTAGCAATCCAGAGATCGTGAGTTTGTGCTCACCATGGCAAGCTGACTTCAATTTCAGCGCCAACAAATGACCATGAAAGCTGTCAGATTGTCATAAAAACCCAACTAGTTCTCCCTTCCAGGAAGTGACCTGCTACCAACGTTCCTGCTAAGCTGCGCGGCCACGCAGAGGTCTGGAGGTCCCGCGCAGGCCGCTCACACAGGCTTTTATATGGGACAAACCGCGCACGCGAGAAGATTTGAATGGGCCGCGCAGCCAGTTAAAAGGGACCACGCACCAAAAAAAAAAGTAAGAGGGAACCCCCTGCTACCCCTACCTGGTCTGGCCAACATGTCACTCCAGTCCCACACAATGTGGTTAACTCTTAGGGGGAAAAATTCGGTATCGCCCACTTTGGGGCACTAATATCGGCCGAGCGCAAAAGTTAGCGCCGGCGACTGGAAAATTCGTCTCCAGCGCCCCTGGAGGTGATTGGAGCGCTAAATCAAGCGCTACACACCTCTCTTAGGGCGCTAACGTCGGGGAACGGGGCGCTACCTCAGAGCGCTACTCACGCTCAGGCGATGTCAATTACCTTGTTCACAGACATGCTTGGGCCTTCCAGTTCTTAAAGGGGAGGGTCCATCATGCTGCACAGCCTCACCCTGCCCATTGCTGCATTTGACCTGAGCCTGCAAGGAGGTGCAAATCTTCAACTAAGATTATCATGGCTACTCAGAGGCCCGGGGAGAGAACTCGTCGGTTTGGCTCTGGTTGGCGCTGTGGAACGCCGACGGGCAGAGCTGTTTCCAGAGGCTGGCAGGAGGCCATTGCCCCGGAGTTTACAAGGGTGTGGATGGAGGATGCCCAGTATGTTTCATCCAAGAGCCTAGTCCAAAGGACTCGCACGCAGTGCCACAAGAAGTTCAACGACCTCACTCGGGTGGTTAGGGTGAGTAGATGCATGAAATACCTCTACATCCCACCATCTCAACCTCAATCTGTGCACAAATGGTGTAAAGTCCCAAATCCCCAACACTCACCCAACAACTATGCCCATCTACTAAAAGTCACATCCACATCCCACACCTGGCAGACATTAATGGCTATTCAACTATGGTAGGCACATATGCCAAACACATGGCTGCACACTCACACACACGCTGTCCTTTTTCTTGCAGGCCAAGCTTTCACATAACCGGAGAGAGCAACAATGCATGGGAGGAGGTCAGGCAGAGCTGCACCCCCTCACACAGCTGGAGGAGCAAGTTCACAGACTCATCGCGAGTCATGTCGTGGGTGCTGTGGCAGTTGGAGAGGTCGACCCCCTTGGGGACAGCAACGGTATGTTCATCATCTCTCTCTCCTCTCTCATACCACTTCCCCCTCTCAACACCAGCCTTTCCCACTTTCCATCTAACTATACTGTCTCCATTCCTTGCTCCCATCCTGCCCCCTACCCTCACGTTAAAGCCACTCTGTGCCTTCCTGCTTTCAGATAGTGAGCCACCATCTGACCAGCCTGTCCCTCAGCCTCCCAGTGGCAGCGATGCGGGAGAGGAGGAGGAAAACCAAGCCAGCGTCTCACCGCCTGCGTCTCCTGCGGGCGAGACATCCGATACTGGGGCCACGTGTTCACTGGAGGGGAGATGGGGATTTGGATTCGATGTGGGTGAAGCTCCGGGACCCAGCGGGCTGCAGCAACGCCGTGGGGAAAGGGAAGCTCGGGGGCCATCTCCCCGGATGTGCGTGCGCGCATGAGTTCTGCTGCACAGGACTCGGATGAGGACCTCGATATCGCGGCGATGAATACGCAGGCGATGAGTATGCATACTGAGCTCATGGGTGCAATGGCAAGGGTGTCCGAGAGCATGGATGCACTGGCTAGGAGGAGTCCACCGCCAGCACAGCTGTCATCTGTGCGCAAACCCTCGAACCCATCCTTGCCTCGTTGCAGAGGACGGTTGAATTGCAGAGAGACGGTGGGGACCCAGACCCTATGCCGCGTGTAATGGGTGAGATTGGGGTTGCGGAGCGGTGTCATCAGCCAGGTGCAGAGTGGATAACCCTTGTCCCTGAGGAGCTAGCCACGAGGTTGATGCGGTGGTTGGAACAGGTATGGGCCACCAGTCTGTCGCTGGATGAATGCATCGTGGCTGCTGCCAGGATAGCGGGCATTGATGGCGAAGATGCGCTGTCTGTGGTCGCAAACCAACTGGACGTTGAGCGAGTGGAAGCTTTTGCGGTTGCAGAAAACCTCTGCATTTTCATGCGCGCAGTCAATGGCGCCCTGAACCATGGGGAAGCCCGCTATCTTAGCAAAGCCACATGCGCATTCACGCTGTTTGTCTCGGGTCATGGGGAATGAGATGTACTCCCTTCTCCTTTTGTATAGAGTATTTGTGACCTCCCGGATGCAACAATGGACGGCGAACTGGGAGGTATTCGCAATATCCCCTGTTGAAGCCTGGAAGGAGCCACTGGCATAGCAATTGAGAGCCACCGTCACCGTCACTGCCACCGACAGAGACGTCCTGGTCCTGAGCTGAGGCTGGAGCTCTGGCTGTAGGAGGTGGCAGAGCTCTGTGATCACCTCTTTGCTGAAGCGGAGCCTTCTAAAACACTGCTCCTCGGACAGATGGATATATGCGAATTGCTCCCGGAATACCCTGGGAGGGTAAGGTCTCCTGTGCAGAGCCCTGTTGGCCCTCCTCCCTCTGGCCACGTTTTCCATTCTCTCTCTCCGCCTCCGCTGCCTCTGATGGTGAAGCTGGAGGACGAGGCCCCGTGCCAGTACAGCCCCCATTAATCTTCTAAATGTGGTAGCAATAAAGCTGACAGAAATGGGAACCTGAAAAGTCTTGCTGAGGAACAAAACTCCTTGTAGGACAGCGTTAAATGTCTCCAGACGCCTCTCTCCCTCTCTCAACCTGCACATGCAGAATATTTTGCCGACAGGAAAAAGCAGGAAGCGCATGCCTTTAAATAGCGCTCCCCCATCTCCCAGCCGACTGCAAAACGTCCCCCTCTACCTGTCGTTCCTAGCGCCAGGCGCAGGTCCAGGGCACTACCGGGGCAATGCGCGCTTCGATGATGTCACGATCTCCAGGCGTAGGAGATCGTGGCGGTAGTGTTTAGCGCCACCTCAAACCGCCAGGTCAATTTCGCGGGCAGCGCTAAAATCGACGCGCTCGGGCGGTAAGTCATTAGCGCGCCGTTAGCGCCCCCCGGAGGTGCTAACGGGATGCGCTAACCAACCAAATTTTTCCCCCTTAATGTCCTCAGTGTTGCCAACATCCCATGAGCAAAGGGAACCAAAATCCCACATTTGATCCTGGTCTGTGCACAGTTAGTTGATCCCGGCAGCTGGGTAATGAAGGTGTTATAATTGGCTTCAGCGCCACGGAGGAGAACATCGGCCAGGGATCCTTCAATCCACTGAGACCTGCTGGAAGTGGAAAACCAATTCCCAAGCGGTCCGACTGCATGGAATACCAATGGACCAAAACAGGGAGAATGGGGTTTACCTAGAACAGGTTGATGATTTTATTTTTTAGAAAGCTGTAAAGGCCCCGAGAAAAACTGGAGGCTAGCATCTTTATCGAAAAAGGGGAACAGTTTCCCCCCCGCCCCCTCCCCCCCACCTCAAGTTTATCACCACTGATGTCTTAAAAGCACAATGACTGGAGCCCTAATGATAAGGATCTGGAATACCTCATGTGTTTCAATAAATGTTACAAACACACTTAACTGTAGCATTTGATAAATAAAGTGCTTGAGAAAAAACGGCAACTGCATCGAGAGTTTTATGGAGTGAAGAATCTCTTAATGAGCAATGCAGAAGCTATTTCCTAAGTGGGAATTCAATATGCTGGAGCCAGCCAGCCAGCCCCAGGCCAAGGTGCTTAAGACAGCTGGAATGAGAGTGGGAGAGCTAGACAGTGCTATGCAGTGGGATGGGAGGAAGAGTGTGTTAATTATTTTTCACGGGCTTTGTTGATAATATCCTTTTACGAGAACACCACCTCAATATATTGAGAATTTGGCCCAGTGAGGAGATTCAACAACAGCTTGAGTGGTTAGGATGTGGAACTCGCTACCAATGTTCCCCGTAAATTTTTGGGGGGGGGGGGGCCACACGGCCCCTTTAACGAGCTGCGTGGACCACTCTAAATTCCGCGCATGCGCGTTTTTTTTCAATTTAAAAACTGGATCACCGGCTGCGCGGGACTCCTGTAGTGCTGCCCGGCCAATTGCTTAAAGGGAACATTGCTCACTACCGCAAGGAGTAGTTGAGGCGAACAGCATAAATGCATTTAAGAGAAAGCTAGATAAGTACATGGGGGAGAAAGGGATAGAAGGATATGCTGATCGGGTTCGATGAAGAGGGGTGGGAGGAGGCTCGTGTGGAGCATAAACACCGGCACAGACCAGTTGGGCTGCATGGCCTGTTTCTGTGCTGTAAAGTCTATAGAATTTATGTAACTTGCATTTATAGAGCATCTTTAATGTAGCGATATATCCCAAGGTGCTTCGCAGAGGCGAGAGGAAAACTTTGGATGCCCAGCCAAAGAAAGGGATATTAGAAAGGGTGACCAAAGGTTTGTTCATAGAGATGAGTTTTGAGGAGAGTTTTAAATGTGGAGATGATGTGGAGATGCCGGTGTTGGACTGGGGTGGCCAAATGTGAGAAGTCGCACAACACTAGGTTATAGTCCAACAGCTTTATTTGAAATCACAAGCTTTCGGAGCGCTGCTCCTTCGTCACCTGACGAAGGAGCAGCGCTCCGAAAGCTTGTGATTTCAAATAAAGCTGTTGGACTATAACCTGGTGTTGTGCGACTTCTCACATTAAATGTGGAGAGGCAGGGGGGGTTTAGGAAAGGATCTCCAGGGTGTGAGGCAATGTTCACCCTCATTTTTTTTAAGCGCGCGGTCTCTTTAACTGGGTGCGCGGCCCATTCAAATTTTAACGCATGGGCGGTTTCATACCTGTAGAAGTGGGTGAGCGGCCTGCACAGGACCTCCAGACCGCTGCGTGGCTGCACAGCTTAGCAGGAATGGCGGTGTGAGGTTTAGGCAGCTGAAAGCATGGTTGTCAATGGTGGGGCAAAGGAAAGGCAGTAAGCACTGGAGGCTGGAACCAGAGGAATAGGGGGTTGCAGCACTGAGGAAGGTTACAGATAGGTAGGGGCGAGGCCATGGAGGGATTTAAAAGCAAGGACGAAAATGTTAAATTTGAGGAGGAGGAGCCACCGTAGGCCAGCAAAGACAGAGGTGATGGGTGAGCGGAACTTGGGGTGGAATAGGATATAGGCAGCAGAGTTTTGGATGAGCTGAAGTTTATAGTGAGTGGAGAATAGAGTACTGGCCAGGAGAACATTGGAATAGTTGAGTCTGTAGGTGACAAAGGCATGGATGAGAGTTTCAGCAGCAGATGGGCTGAGATAGGGGTGAGTAAGCCATTCGAGCCCCTTGAGCCTGTTCCACCATTCAGGTAGATCATACCTGATCTTACCTCAACTCCATTTACCCACCTTTGCTCCATATCTCTTGATACCCTTACCTAACAAAAACACTGGATGTCAGACAAACTGTCTGATAGGCCAGAGGCAGTTCAAGGGTTGAGAGAAGTGATGGAGCGGTAGAGCTGAATGTCATCAGGGTACATATTGAAGCTGACCCTATGTTCGTCGATGATGCAAAGAGGCATTATGTAGACGAGGAAGGGGCCAAGGATGGGTCCTTGGGGGGGGGGGCTCTAGAGGTTATGGTGCGGGGATGAGAAGCCATTGCTAGAGATGTTCTGGCTATGATTGGAACGGCAAGAGGGTCAATCCCATCGAGCAAGACAATGGAGGAGAGGCAGTGGAGGAGGATGGGGTGGTTTGACCATGTCAAAGCCTGCAGGTCAGTCAAGAAGGATGAGGAAGACTAATGCACCACAGTCCCAGAGAATATCATTTGTGATTTTGGTTAGGTCTGTATCAGTGCTGATTGGCAGGATTCAAACAGGGAGTTGTGGGAGTGATGGGAACAGATCTGTGAGGCAACCACACATTCAAGGACTTTGACGAGGATGGTGAGGTTGAAGAAAAGTGGTAGCTTGCAAGGACATAGGAGTCAGGGGTGGGCTTTTTGAAGAGTAGAGTGATGCAGCATTTTTGAAAGGGAAGGGGACAATGTCTGAGGAGAGAGCGCCATGTACAATGTCAGCTAGCACAGGGGGCCAGGAAGGAAAGTTGAGTGGTCTGTGGTTTAATGGGAATGAGATTGTGGGAGCAAGAGGTGGTCTCATGGACGAGATGAGCTTGGAGGCAGTATAGACGAGATGGGAGTGCAGGGAACATAGGAATATAGAAATAGTAGGCCATTCAGCCCATCAAGCCTGTTCCACCATTCAATTAGATCATGGCTGATCTGTATTTTAACTCCATCTACCCATCTTGGTTCCGTAGCCCTTAATACACTTTCTAACAAAAATAGGGTAGAGAGGGAGCCTGGGGGGATGTTGGGCTTGGTGGATAAGGGGAAGGGATGGAAACAGTAGAAGTAGTTGAATGGATAGTCTCCATCTTGGTATCAAAGAAATCCATAAGCTCCTCTTAGAAGTGAGGAGAGAGGGGGCAGGGGAGAGGGGTTTGAAGAATCAGTTGTTAATGGAGAAAAGAAGCAAGCAGTTATCTTTGTCCTCTAGGATGATCCTTGATTAATGGGCTTCATTGCAGAGAAGAATGAGACCCGGGAGAGCTTCGTGTAGTCCAGTCAGATTTGGCAATGAATGATTAGCCAGTTGTACACCAGGCACGCTCAAATCTGTACCTCCTGGACTTGAAGGAGCGACGATGGGCCCGTACCAGGTAGAACGTTCTGCATGGGAGATAGAAAAGGTTTTGCTGTGGACAAAGGCATAAGGAGTTGAGGGAGTAGTTGAGTAAATCAACAGCTGCAGACTTATTGTGGTGAAAAGGATTAATGTCTTGTAGGGGGTGGTGTGTGGGGTCAACCTTCACCTCTGACTCAGTGAGCAGTTCGAATCGCTCCCACGCCCCTGGTTCTAGACCTTGGACTTATTTAGGGGTTGTGAACAAAGATGCAGTAGACAACAGGTTCTGATGAAAGAATTTTGACTTTATTAAAAGAAAAAGGTAACAAACTTAAAACACACTTAAATGCTTAAACACAGGTTGGGGAACACACGGTACAGGCGAGGGAGAATTACAATATACAAAAACCCTTATCCCTCCCAATCCCACTGTCCAGCTAGGTTTCAATTCCAAAGGATATGGGATAATGCTCACCAATGACAGTTCTTGACAGTTGAGGTATTTCGCGATTTCGGGGTTCACTAAGGTTTTTGATTGTTGGGACCTGCCGTACCTCGGACGGGGTAGAAGACTCCAGCTGCACTCCAGGTCAGTTTGGGTTTGTCCGCAGATGCGGTAAGGTGCGTATTGGACTTTATCAGGTAAGTACCTGAATTTTCTCCCTTAGAGGTAGGGTTTAGAGTTTTTTAACGGAAAATCTTACCCAGGGGTAAGTCAGGAATAGTTTGTAGAGTGTAAACTTGCGTGTCTTCGGTTTTTTCCTGGTGTTGGTCTGGTTCTTGGTCGTGATTGCCTGGTGGTTGGTTGTTGCGCGGGGCCTTGGTTTCCGCGGTACTTTCGAGTGTCGGTTCACCTCGTGGAGCCCTTGGTGGCTCTGGTTGTTAGTTTGTTGCGTTGGAGGCCTGTCGGGGCGGTACCTCCTGGAGCTGGACCGTGGATTGAGCGATGCCAACTCGCTCCCAGCTTCCAGTGGCCTTGGCTAGTACCTACTAGAGCTGGACCGTATGTTGAGCGATGCCGACTCGCTCCCAGCTCGTGGTCTCAGTTCTAGCCATTGCCTGGCCTTGTCTGTCCCTGCCTCCGATCTCGCCTCGGGTCTACCTCGTGGCCTTGCTGCTTCTCTCCTCCTCCTGCTCGTGTCGTGTGGCCCTCTGTAGTGGTGAGTAACTTGCTGTGTCTTGCTGTAACTAACTTTCTTGGGGGATTAGACCCTCAATTATACTGTTCAGGCCCATTGTATTTTTCGCGCCAAAACTGCTTTACTAAATCGGTTTCGTGTTGAAGTGATTTAGGTTTCAGTTGAGGCCTGTTCATTCCATTGTCTTAGGTTTTGGCGGGCTCGTTAAGTTTTGATGATTTTAACTTGGTGTTAAATTGTCCTGATGGCTTCCGATGTCTCCCATTTAGGCAGGGCCTTTATCTACGTGCCAAATCTCGTCCCTTTTGTCTTAGGTTTTTGGCGGGCTTGTTAATCTGTCCCTGTAGATACTTGGCTGATTGGTTTTTGATGGGTTGATGGGTGTACTGGATGTTTTATTGTTTTCAGGCTTCTAGCATCCTGTTTGGGCCTGGGAATTTCAAAAGGGGTCTTGGATTATTCATATTTGGATGTGTATGTGAGGTTTTGGGTGAGGCTCTTCCTCCTTGGTTGGATTGCAGTGCAAACATATCCCAGACAGCTTGACTGGGCCCCAATACCCAAAAGCTGTCCACTGCCTCGCCACACCCCTCCGCAGCCTGTCTTGTGTCTGTGAAAGGTGTTTTTCCCAACAGTAATATCCAAAAGTCATTTTCCTCAGGGGTTTATATCCCTGGTCCTTAAGAATGTCCAAAATTGAGGTTTTTACCTCAAATCACTTCACTCAGGTCCCATCATCCCAAATTTGTATGACAAATCCAAAAATCACCCCTTTTAGGGTTCTGTTCGAGTTTCTGGGGGATTTTGTGAAGCCTACAGTCTTTGAGGTGCAGAAAATACCCAAAGTCCTTAATTTAATTCTCACATACAATTTTTCATTGCTACTCAAAAGCAACAACAATGATTGAGACTATTTTACTCTGAGACATTTAAAGAAGGAAAGAAAGAGCTTGCATTTATACAGCACCTTTCACAACCTCAGGACGTCGCAAAGCACTTTACAGCCAATGAAGTACTTTTGGAGTGGAGTCACTGTTGTAATGTAGGAAACGCGGCAGCCAATCTGTGCTCAGCAAGCTCCCACAAACAGCAATGTGATAATGACCAGATAATCTGTTTTAGTGATGTTGATTGAGGGAAAAATATTGGCCCCAAGACACCGGGGATAACTCCCCTTCGAAATAGTGCCATGGGATCTTTTGCATCCACCTGAGATATTGGCCCCAAGACACCGGGGATAACTCCCCTTCGAAATAGTGCCATGGGATCTTTTGCATCCACCTGAGAGAGTAGACGAGGCCTCGGTTTAATGTCTCATCCAAAAGACGGCACCTCCGACAGTGCAGCACTCCCTCAGTACTCCACTGGAGTGACAGCCTAGATTATGTGCTCAAGTCTCTGGAGCCCACAACATTCTGACTCAGAGACGGGAGTGCTAACACTGAGCCACGGCTGACAATCGGTATTATTATAAATCAGCCCAAAGTTTTCAGCAGGTTATGGTAAAGTGGCTGTACATAATAATATAGACACACATTGCATCTAGTCTAGCAACTATACATGTTGCATTCTGAAAGAGGAGGGGACAGCCCTGTAATAGCCTTCTCAGATAACAACTATTATGTAGATAATAATGGATAACTGGGGCGGGGTGATCACAGGCTCTAACCTAATTGAGGGGTTTGGATGATTTATGTACAGAATAATGGATGCTTGAGCAGTGAGTTAAGGGCTGTAATCTAAGCGTGGGGTTCGGCTGGTTCATATATAGTTTAATGGAAGTCTGTTTCTGAAAGCTCTAAGGTATCCAGAGGTGGAGCTGGTTTCTATATAGATTAATGGATGCCTGGGAACATTCAGACAGCGGTAATGTATTGAGGGGCTTCAGGTGACAGTCGGGTCTTAGATCTCTCACTGATATTATGAGGTATAACACTGTTTCAGATTTATGCGTGGGAGAAGAGAGCTTGTTCTGCTTCTTATCTGATTGATCATAAAGTGGAGTCGCTATCTGCACAGACATAAATCATCGGCGTCCTCGTTGCATGACGCAACTGAGTTAGTAGCTCTGACATCATTAGTGCAAGTT
This sequence comes from Squalus acanthias, assembly GCA_030390025.1. Taxonomy (NCBI): domain Eukaryota; kingdom Metazoa; phylum Chordata; class Chondrichthyes; order Squaliformes; family Squalidae; genus Squalus; species Squalus acanthias. The sequence continues at coordinate 12,541,784 of CM059435.1, read as the reverse complement.
TATTGAGAAAAAAAGTAGATGATTTGAGGGAAATGCTCTGTGCACAATATAAGAACCTATTCTTCACTGTCTGCACAATAGTAACCAGCCCTATCCATTGTTGTGACATACTCAATTCCATCCACAGATCTAATGGCAAATTAATTCTTTATACCTGAGATTTGGAACTGTCGCCACTAAAGTATTTTTGTAGTCTTATATATGGAGTGTAAGTAGGGTCACGTCAATAAAGGAGTAATTGGTCAAAAGTTCTAACAGACTATAAATGAGATCATTGACTAATTGGCCAGTTGTCGAGACAGACCAAAGCCGGCCTGAGCTGTGCTGGATGCACATTTGATCTAATCATTTCGATCCCTATCCACAGAAAATCACTGACATCACTGTGATAACAGAACAGTTAATATGTACTGCTAAGGTTTATTGTAATGGCTGAAATATTTAACAAATACAATAGCTTTTGGGGGGGAAAAAACATGGTAGCTAAAGAAAGCAGTGCTGGAGAATTGATGGGCATTTATTAATGTGTTTTATAATCGTTTAATAATCAATAGGATTATTGATGGTCCACAAACAGCAATGAAATAAACGACCAGATCATTTGTTTTTAGCTATTGTTTGAGGGATAAATGTTGGCCAGGACACCAGGAGAACTGCCCTGATCTTCTTCGAATAGTGCCGTGGGATCTTTTAAACCTAAGTGTGCAGACAGGGCCTTGGTTTAACGTCTCATCTGAGAGACAGGAATCATATTTATGATAGCATTCTAAATCTGAATATAATTAGAATTCTGGATACAAAGCTCTGAGATATGAAGTTCAGCCTACAAATCCTTTGTTCAGGATGGAGTTCTCCTGATTACTACAGCCTGCTATTTTATTAGGTCTGATTATTATCTTCTGGCGCTGTGTGCACTTTCACCCAGTAAGAAAGATCAGAGTTCAGAAACAGGAGTGCTAAAACTCTGTTGCAAGATTTAGTGTGATAATGTTAGATTCATAGGGGGAGAAATTCGGTTGGTTAGTGTCTCCAGTTAGCGCCTGGCAGGGGCACTAATGGGGCGCTGAGGTAATAGCGCCAGGGTGAGGCGAATTCAGCACTGCACGCCAAATTCAGCTCCCCCCCCAGTGCCGTCGCTACAAGTTAGCGCCGGGAACTTTAGCGGCAGGCAGATTGTGACGTCAGTGAGCGTGCAACGCTCACTGGGTGCCCGATCTGCCAAATTGATTATCGCTCCCTGCCTTAGCGCCTCACCCCAACAGCAACAGGGAGAGGAGGCATGAAGCAGCCGGCACTCTTCCAGCCACCACATGAAGCTCGCGGCTGGCTGGTTAGAGACAAGGGCTATCTGCTCTCCACGTGGCTCATGACTCCTCTCCACAACCCCAACACTCCTGCCCAGCATTCATATAATGAGAGCCATGCTGCCACCAGGAACATCATCGAGCAGACCATCGGAGTGCTCAAGCAATGGTTCCGCTGCCTTGATCGCTCGGGAGGAGCCCTCCAGTAGTCAGCTGAGCGGGTGTCCCATTTCATCGTGGTCTGCTGCATGCTCCACAATTTGGCCATCATGTGGGCCCAGCCCTTGCCACCAGGGATTGCGGGACCACCTCAGGAGGAAGAGGGAGAGGAAGAGGAGGAGGGCAACGAGGAGGACGAGGAGGAGGAGGAGGAGGAGGAGCAGGAGCGAGGCAGGAGGCAGCCACTCAATCGGCCTTCCGGAAGGTCGGTCCATGACCGCCTCATCAGACAGCGGTTCCAATAAATTAAACCCCAGATCCCCATTGCTTACCACATGCCCATCATTCCATCCCTGTCCCAGGTCATATCAGAGCACAAAGCTATGAGAAACAGCACAAAATTATCCGAACTCGAATAATAAATTTATCAATAATCAGTGAACACATATTTACAACAACAATATTAACTATTCAACCTTGAGCAATCCATTAATGCCTTTTGTTACTGTGCCTTTGCCTACTCTAGTGCTCCTATGAAGTGTTGGCCCAGTGGCTACAGCAGGGTTGGTGGAAGGCTGCTGAGTGTCCGTGCGGGAGACTTCAGATGGCCTTGCAGGATGCCCTCAACCAGCTCTGGGCCTGGAAGGCCCAACTGTAGACTACACCACCTCAGCATGGGTGGCAGCAGTCTGGGCTGGCTAGATGACAGGCAGCGACAAGGGCAATAGCGGAGTGGCAGTGGTGGGAGTAGGAATTCTGTCATCCTGACAGAGGACTGCAGATTCCTGCTCCATTGACCCACTGCCACTCCCCGGGGCAGCACCTCAGCATCCCGAGCAATCTGTTGGAGCACAGATTGCTGGCCTGCTGCAAAACCATGAAAGCCCCGGTCGACAGTGGCAGACCCAGCCACGATGGCAGCAGTCAGAGCTTGGGTGGCATCAAGCTGAGACTGCATGAGAGCAGTCTGAGATTGAATGGCACCAAGCATAGACTGCATTACAGCACTAAGACGTTGCGTCGCTTCTGCCTGTGCTGCATTGGAAGCTGCCAGATCGCCCATCACACCTGGCATCGGGTCTGGGTCACCACGGTCTCTTTGGGAATCCACTATCTTCTGCACAGTGGAAATGATGGGCTCCATGGTGTGCGCAGAGCTTTGTGCAATGTTGGAGGCAGACTCCTCCACGCTCCTTACCATTGCCGACAGGCTCTCAGGCACCCTTGCCATTGCGCCTATCATCTCCGTGTATATGCCCATCACCCTTCTTCTAAAGGCCTCCCCATCAAGGTCCTCATCTGAGTCCTGTGCAGCAGAACTCACGCGCGAACTCGCCCTGTGGGGCGCTGCCCCCGAGCTACCCTTTCCCCCTGGCCTTGCTGCAGCCCGCTTGTCCCAGGTGCCTCACCCTGGGCAGATCCCTAACAATACTAGCATCTAAAGAACGTGTAGTGCCAGTAACTGAACTGGTGTCTGCAGGTGAGAGATGCAGTGACGCGGTGTGTTCTTCCTCCTCCTCCTCTTCTCCCGCCTCGCTCTCTACGGTGCCCTCAGGGACAGGCTGCTCAGGTGCTTGCTCATTATCTGAAAGCATAAAGGCACAGGAGCTGGGTTACAGTGAGGTGAGGGGGACAGGAAGGGAGAAAAGCATGCATACAGCATGATTAGCTGGAAAGTGGGAAAGGCTTGTGGGGTGAGGAGGAAGTGGGATGTGAGGAGAAGGAGTAGGAATGAACATACCGTTGTTTTCCCCAAGGGGGTCAACGTCGCCAGTGGCCACGGCGCCCACCACCTGGCGCCCAATAATGTCCAACACTCTGTTTTCCAGCTCTGACAGTGGTTGGCTGTCGGCTTGCCCGCCCCCCCCCCCCACCCGCCTGTGCGCTCCTGCTCCATTCTGTTTTGAGCCACCTTGGACTGCAAGAGGAAGGAAAGTGTGTGAGTGAGTGTGGAGCAATGTGTTTGGGTGATGTGTCTGCCATAGTTGAATAGCTGTCATTGTGTGCAAGGTGTGAGATGTGGGTGTGAGTGTTGGTAGGTAGAGATTGTTGGTAGGTAGAGATTGTTGGTGGGTGAGTGCTGGGGGTGTGGTGCTTTGGCCAGTAGGTGCAGACTCTGGTTCAGATGGTGGTATATAGCATTTGTTGAAGCATTCACTCACCATGACCATCCGAGTGAGGTCGTTAAGCTTCTTCCTGCATGTGTGTGGGTCCTGGGGACCACAGTGCTGCCCGAGACCTGTTGGGCTACCTCCCTCCACATGGCAATAAAGACTTGCGGCGAGGGCCTCCTGTCACTTGCCGAGTACAGGACCACCCTTGGCCAAGCCTTCTTCTACATCACCTCCAAAACCCGCGACCTCTACCACCTAGAAGGACAAGGGCAGCAGGTGCATGGGAAAACCACCACCTCCAAGTTCCCCTCCAAGTCACACACCATCCTGACTTGGAAATATATCGCTGTTCCTTCATCGTCGCTGGGTCAAAATCCTGGAACTCCCTCCCTAACAGCACTGTGGGAGCACCTTCACCACACGGACTGCAGCGGTTCAAGAAGGAGGCTCACCACCACCTGCTCAAGGGCAATTAGGATGGGCAATAAATGCTGGGCTTGCCAGTGACGCCCACATCCCAGGAACGAATAAAAAAAAGGTAAGTGCAACAGCAGATTGTTCAATGTTGTCACCCGTGGTTATCATGCAGCAGCTCCGATACTAAGGGTCATCGATTCTGAATGAAATGGCCTAAAACCCACAATCTGATTTCCACTAGGGAACTGAGTTTGTGTGTCTCAATCAGGTAGGGAGGATCATGGAAGACCTGGCTGAAGAAAAGCAAGCTAGGTAGGGAAGAGAGAATTTTGAATCGGAGGGAGAAAACTTATTGAGGGTGGTGGAAGTTAAATCTGACTCCAGATGAGGGAAAGGAAAGCTGACTGGGGATATTAATGTGAGAAGTCGCACAACACCAGGTTATAGTCCAACAGTTTTATTTGAAATCATAAGCTTTCGGAGCGCTGCTCCTTCGTCAGGTGAAGTGAAGAGATGACTTCACTTCACCTGACGAAGGAGCAGCCGCTCCGAAAGCTTGTGATTTCAAATAAAACTGTTGGACTATAACCTGGTGTTGTGCGACTTCTCACATTTGTCCACCCCAGTCCAACACCGGCATCTCCACATCATGGGGATATTAAGGAAGGGAATAGCTTTCTGGAAAGGAAGGGAAATAAATTTGGTTGGGGACAGACAATCTTGACGGGGAAGGGGGAGAGAGAAATCTGGTTGAGCAGGAAAATTGAAACCTGGCTGATGATGTGAAAAAAATGAATGAGGCTGGGGAGGAAGAGAGAAACCAACCTATATATGGTCAGAGGAAAATCTGGCTGGACACTTTGGGGAAGGGAAATGTGGTTCGGTAGTGCAGAGCGGAACCTGGATGGGGATGCTATGGGAAATTTGACTAGGGACATGAGGATGGGCAAAATAACAGGGTACGGGAGTGACAAACCAACAACAACTTGCACTTGCATAGTGCCTTCAACATACAAAAACATCCCAAGGCGCTTCACAGGGGCATAATCAAAAGAAATGGATGAAGAGCACAAAAAAAATGATATTAGAAGGGTGCTTGGTCGGAGAGGTGGGTTTTAAGGAGGGTCTTAATAGAGGAGAGGGAGGTGGAAAGACATTAATGGAGAGAATTCCAGAGCATAGGGCCTAGGCAGCTGAAGACGTGGCTGCCAATGATGGGGGAAAGGGAGGTTACATTGCTCAAGTGCCAGAGTTAGAGGAATGGAGAGTTATGGAGTGGGCTGTAGGACTGGAGGAGGTTACAAAGATAGAGAGGGGAAAAGCCATGAAGGGATTTAAACATGAGCATGAGACTTTAAATTTGAGATGTTGGGGAACCATGAGCCAATGTAGGTCATCGAGGACAGGGGTGATGGATGAGCTGCGGGATATGATATGGGCAGCAGAGTTTTGGCTGAGCTGATGTTCAGGGAGTGGACGATGGGAGGCCGGCCAGGGGAGCATTGGAATAGTTGAGCCTGGAGATGAAAAAGGCATGGCTGCAGATTTCAGCAGCAGCTGGACTGAGGTAGGGGCAGAGACGGCCGATGTGTAAGGGGTCTGCGGCTCTGTGCTGTGCCTGGGTGCTAGTGCGGGGTTAGGCCTTATTGCCTGTTCTGGTCTCCAGCCAGTCTTGTAGCACTAAACACCTGTGAGTGGTTCGACCCACTTGCCCTTACGATTCTGACACTGGACTTAGGTGCGAGAGCAGTAATGCAGAGAAAACTCAGGTAGACCCGGTTGAATAGTACGAAATGGAAATCTTTATTGCATATTGTTCAAAATTACGAAATACATGTCATAAGCACAGATTAATGACAGTACAAGCTTACATACATTTATAAAACTAGGTTTAGGGAAACGAGGAGCGCACGACACATCGAAAAAGGGGACACACATTATAATTATCCTTAATGAAGTCACCCTCCCCTATCAATGCCTGCTCTAATCTAGATCTGTAGGATCGAGAAACATGCTCACCACTCGTAATACCTTGGAGAATTCTAAAACGGCGCTCGGCTGTATTCGCTGCAACACCTGACCATTCACGTGTTGACCAGGGGTCCCTGCACCCCACTTGTTTACTTGCTCTGCTCCGGCTAGCAGGCTAGAACGTCTGCTGTCATGAAGATCTGTGTTGACCTCGGATTCCTGCTCAAAACCTATAGAGCTTAACAACGTTCTTTATACTTCAGGCGCGGTCGGGGTTTACTGACCGCGGCGGCACGTGTAGTCGTCTTCTTCTTCTTCTTGTCTTGTTTCGTTTCGTCGGGCCTTCGAGTCCCTACACCGTTTACCGACCCTCGGGATGGTGCACCCACTTACCGGCCTTCACAGTCCAGCTCTTCACAGATCTTCGCGGCAGGCCACGCGGTCGACCCCGCAAGGAACGGTCGTCCGGGATAAGAGCCAGGCGTCCAGAGTCGATTCCAAGCGAATAACAGAATAAGAGAGAGATGGACGTTTGGACACTACAGTTATAGTACTGTAATTCCTTATCTCCCGCCCAATCTTAATGTTCATCTTTTGTCATGTTTTGGTGCTCAAACTTCTTGTATGGGGTGGTTCTTGTCGTTAATGGGTTTTGGTGATACTTGTAACTGTCTAAGTACCCGTTAATATTTCTCCCATTGTGGAACCGGCTAGGAGTCTCCCTGGAGGGGTTTTGGGGGCCTCCGAATTCTTGCTGTGAGTACCCGTGAACGGCTCTCTCATCGTAGAGCCGTGGGGAATTTGCGTATCAATGTCTTTGGATGGGCCCTTGATTGCTCAGTACAATAGCCCTCGTTTGTGCATAGAAAACCGATTCCAGCACTTATATTTCTTGCTTAGGTGTCAAAATGCAAAACGATCGCGTCTTGTCTTATTTCAATATATGCTGAGCATTGTCCGATCTTGCTGAAATGTTTATTGGAACGCCATCTTGTCTGCCTACTGAAAAGTCTAGAAACTTCTGCCATGAGGCGCGGCTGCCATTTTACAGGCTTCTTGTGTCCGTTTTGAAACCTGACAGCATTTTGCTGAAATAAAACTGTTTTAACGAATCTGTATCTCTCTTTCTCGTTATTTCGAAATCGCGATAATTTGCAAATTTTACAGATGTTACGGAGGTGAAAGTAGGCGGTTTTTGTGATGGAGAGCTCGGGGGTCGAATAGGACACTGAGGATGCGGCCAGACTGGTTTAGCCTGAGACAGTGGCCAGAGTTCTTTCTGTGAAGTTGACGTCCCTCCTAACAGTAATGTTAGTCACTCCATCCCAACTGATGGGAAAACAGGAACGTGGGGTCGGGCTAATGATGGGAAGTGAGAAATTGCGGGAGGGTATTATAAAACATTAAAGAATAAACTCTGTAACATTCTTTTTCATTTTGAAATGCCATCGACAAATAAAACATTCCACGTTGTGAGATATTTCAAAAAGCATCAAACAATACAGAAAAATCTTGGAAGGGTTAAGTTCTGAAAATTACAACAGAATTGATCTCAACACTGAAAATGGAGGGGCCTTTATCTCGTCCTGTTCTAGCTTCTGTATTCTGCTGACAGCATAACCTTAAATAACCTTAAATCCCTTGATCATCCCTGGGGTTCCGTGCATCTTCAAATAAGATTTTTGTAATGTCATTTATGTATATCCAGAATTCTGAATTATCGGTAAGGTCTCATTTGGAGAAGATTGATGTTGACAGTTGATGAATACTTAGTTTTGTGGAAGGAGACAGGGCCTAAAATAACTGGCTTTATATGTCAAATGAATAAAAATTAATACATTATTAACTTCCGTGATGCTAATCTAATAAAGCAATTCAGTCCACAGGCGCATGTCAGCACTTAGAAGTTAGCAGGATCAGGGCATTGTAAAGAAAGTGGATCATATAGGCATGTGTTGGCTTGTTCAGATATTTTTTGTGTTCACGTGCATGGATGTACACATATGTATGCAGTAGATCGGGTCTCCTCTCTTTGACTGAACCATGTTAAACACTATTCAGCTCTTTGCTGATTTAAGTTCTAGTTGGTGTGCAGTTATGTCCGGCGTATGCTTTTATTTATTGCAGGATTACACTCCACAGAGCTGTCAATGTTGGATGAATCCTAGGTGTGAGATTTTCAGCCGCAAGTCATATACGTGCCAACAACATAACCTTGGCTAAAAGTGGCAAGCTGCATCTGTCACACGAGCTGTAGCAATAGCCAAGTGACACTAATGTATTCTCATCTTTATCAGCCGTCTTTCTCTTTTTCTCTCACCCTCTCTCTTGCTTTTCTCCCTGTCTTCTTTTCCCTACTGTACAGCGAGAGAAACCATGGCTATCCCAAAATTCAGAATGAAAGAAAGAAACCCTTGGATTTACATAGTGCCTTTCATGACCTCAGGATGTCCCAAAACTCTTCACAGCCAATTAAATACTTTTGAAATGTAGTCATTGTTGTAATGTGGGAAATGCAGCAGCCAATTTGCGACAGAGCAAGGTCCTCCAAAGAGCAATGTGAAAATGATCAGATCATCTGTTCTTTTTAGTGATGCTGGTTGAGGGATAAATATTGGCCAGGGCACTGGGGAGAACTCCCCTGCTCTCCTTCGACATAGTGCCATGGGATCTTTTACGTTCACCTGAGAGGGCAGACGGAGCCATCGGTTTAGCCTCTCATTTGAAAGACGGTACCTCCGACAGTGCAGCACTCCCCCAGTACTGGCACTGGGAGTGTCAGGCTAGATTTTATGCTCAAGTGAAAGAAAGCCCTCTATGAAAATTATGAGGCATGCAGTTCTCTCCAGTGAAAGAAAGCATGGCAAATGCCAGAAATTAGTAGCACAATCCAGACACAGATGAGATTACGATTCTCAGGCAGCAGATCAGGAGATAGGAATCTCCCATATTAGATTCCTGCTGAATGCAAGAGAGTTGACTGCCTGCCTCCTAACACATGTAGAACCATCTGTAGCTTGTACAGTCTCAAAAAATTTGAACATGCAGAGCAGGGAACAGAATTCTCTGCGATAGGAATTACTGTGTCAGAATTCCTTTGTGGGAATGTCAAAACATGTTGGATCACAGTTGGTGGGTAGGCCAATACCCGTCTGAGGAGTTACTGATCGTTGATGCTAGTTTTAGTGAAGGGCAGCAGGCGCATGGGAACCCGACCACCTCCAAGTTCCCCTCGAAGTCACACACCATCCTGACTTGGAAATATATCGCCGTTCCTTCATCATCGCTGGGTCAAAATCCTGGAACTCCCTCCCTAACAGCACTGTGGGAGTACCTTCACCACACGGACTGCAGCGGTTCAAGAAGGCGGCTCACCACCACCTTCTCAAGGGCAATTAGGGATGGGCAATAAATGCTGGCCTTGCCAACGATGCTCTCATCCCAGGAATGAATAAATAAAAATAAAGGTGGGGGGGGGCTGAAATTTGGTTGCGTTGCGCCTCTCGTTAGCGCCCTAAGAGGGCGCTAGTAGGGTGCAAAGCAACTAACGCCCGGGCGTGGCGATGTTTGCGCCGCTCGCGAAATTGACCAGACATTTTGTGGCGGCACTAAACACTACCGCCACAATCTCCTGCGCCCGCAGATCATGACGCCAGTCGAGAGTGCAACGCCCCGGTAATGCCCCGGACTGGATATTGAGTGGCATCCCCTGCCTTACCACCTACCGCTAGCAACGACAGGTTGAGGAGAGCGTTTTGCAGTCGGGAAGGGACTGAGGGAACGCTATTTAAAGGCAACCGCTTCCTGCCTTTTTTGTCAGTGACATTTTTGCACCACGCATTCTGAGAGAGAGAGACTTCTGGAGAGAATCAACACTGTGTGAAGGAGTTTTGGATACTGAGCAGCACTTTGCAGGTTCATTTTGATTTGAGCTTCCTTGCATCGATTTAGAAGAGACTATGGGGGCTGCACTCTGAGCTCTTTCCCTCGGTCTCTCCATTGTTCTTTCCAGCAGATTTGATGTACAGGTCTCTCCAGGCCGAGATTCAAGGCTGCAATGAGCAGGATGTGGATGGAGAGCAAGATCAACCCCCCCCCCTTTAAGAACTGGCCAGCGCCAGTGTGTCTGTGTTCCATTGCTGACTGATATCACATGAGCTTCGCCAGCGCTCTGAGGTAGCGCCTCGCTCCTCAGCGTTAGCGCCTTAAGAGAGGTGTGTAGCGCCTGATTTAGCGCTCCAATCACATCCAGGGGTGATAGAAGCCAAGTTTGCAGTCAGAGGCGATAATTAGCGGCAGGCGCTAAACTTTGCGCCTGGCCGATAATTGCGCCCCAAACGGGGCGATACTGAATTTCTCCCCCAGGAAGTGGTCATTACCATCAGAAGATTCAGCATGAACATGAGAAGGGTAGGGGATATAATATCATAGAATCATAGAAAAGAACAGCACAGAAGGAGGCCATTCGGCCCATCAAGTCTGCGCCGGCTCTTTCGAAGAGCAATCCAGTTAGTCCCACTCCCCCACTCTTTCCCCATATCCCAGCAATTTTTTCTCCTGAATCTGAATTATCAAGGACTTCATACAGTCACAGTGAGCAACCCTTGCCCTGTATTGTATCCATACAGTTACAGAGCAAATATTTTCAGTTATACTTTAGGAACTAGAAATGTCATCAAATTCTTCTTTCTGCTATTTTAATGGAGGTATTTACCGATTTAAAAGAGATGAGTTAATGCCTCTGTTAAAATTGATACACAGTATCAGCAGTGGCTCAGTGGGTAGCACACTCGCCTCTGAGTCAGAAGGTTTGTGGGTTCAAGTCCCACTCCAGGGACTTGAACACATAAAGCTAGGCTGACACTCCAGGGTAGTGCTGCACTGTCGGAGGTGCTGTCTTTCGGATGAGATGTTAAACCCAGGCCCCATCTGCACTCTCAGGTGGACGTAATAGATCCCATGACACTATTTCGAAGAAGAGCAGGGGAGTGCTCCCCAGTGCCCTGGCCAATATTTACCCCTCAATCAACATCACTAAAAACAACAGATGATCTGATCATTATCACATTGCTATTTGTAGGACCTTGCTTTGTCGCAAATTGGCTGTCGCATTTCCCACATTACAACAATGACTACATTTCAAAAGTATAATGGCTGTGAAGAGTTTTGGATCCCATGGCACTATTTCAAAGAAGGTCAGGGGAGTTATCCCCGGTGTCCTGGCCAATATTTATCCCTCAACCAACAGAACAAAAACAGATTATCTGGTCATTATCACATTGCTGTTTGTGGGACCTTGCTGTGCGCAAATTGGCTGCCGCATTTCCCACATTACAACAGTGACTCCACTTCAAATAGTACTTCATTGGCTGTAAAGCGCTTTGAGACGTCCGGTGGTCGTGAAAGGCGCTATATAAATGCAAGTCTTTCTTTTTTTTATATGTGTTAAGTGTTTGTACAACTTCAGTCATTTAAAGGCTTATATCTGTAACGTTTGGAATCGAACTATGAACCGTGATGGAAAGTAAATTATACACATTGCACTGTACCTGATTCTAATGAAAGCTCAGGCCAAGTTTAGATTCTTTTGGCCATTTGTACCTTTAGTAAAATAGCATCCTATAAATAGCTACAATTCATTCATGAAATACCCTTGAAAACCGAGATATTGATCAAATAGTTTGGAGTCACAAAGTGCATCTCTGTTTTTCACAAAGGTTACCAATTTACCCTTTCAATTTTTTTTAGATAGGCAACACACTGACATCAGACAGTTTGACGACTTAAATGCTCCCTGTTATCAGTAAACAGTGTGCTGTTGCAAAGAACAAGGCAACGTCTGCCTGCCAGTAAAGGTAAGTCACAAACAATTGGGTTAATCTGCAGTTTCATACCGACAGCAAGTTTCTACATATCATCTTAGAACAGAAAACTGTATGCAATGTCCTGGCTATAAGAGAAGTCCAAGTGCACAATTCCATTAGAACAGAAGTCTCGATGTACATTGCTCTTTATAATGAGAGCCCCCGTACACTAGAAGAACATGCAATTATCTGGCGCTTTTCGCATCCTCGGGAGGGCCTAAAGTGCTGTCGCAGCCAACAAATTTCTTTTGAAGTGCAGTCACTGTTGTTTGTAAGCAAATAGGGCAGCCAATTTACACACAGCCTGGTCCCACATACAGCAAATGAGATAAATGACCATTTTGGTGGAGTTGATTATGAGACAAATTATGGCTGGGACACTGAGAAACCTCCTTGCTGTTCTTCGAATTGTGCCATAGGATCACATATATCGAACTGAATGGGCAGACGGTTTAACATCTCATCTGAAGGATGATACCTCTGGCAATGCCGTACTACCTCAGTACTGTACAGAAGTGTATTTTAAGCTGTATATTTTAAGTTGGTAAGATCATCGCAGGCAGAAAACTGGATGGATATCTGAGCATCGGCCAAGTTCTGCCAGTTTTATTCAACTATCTATTCACATGTTTAACCATAATGGATTTTTAAATTCCCAGACAGAATTCAAAACTACCAAATGGGAAGTGCAATAAATTATCCCTCACCACTAAAGACTTCTACCATGTAGAGGGAAGAATGGCTGCAAAATTCAACGGTATAAAAATGATAGGTCTACTCAGAAGAATTAAAAACCTCATCACCTATAAAATATTCAAAATTGTCAGAAACAAAAGCATGGTATTAATAATTTAATACATTGCATCACGTTGGGTTGCATTGGGTTGGGATGGGATGGGTTGGGTTGGTTTGGGATGAGTTGAGATGGGTTGGGATGAGCTGGGATGGGTTGGGTTGGTTTGGGATGAGTTGAGATGGGTTGGGATGAGCTGGGATGGGTTGGGTTGGTTTGGGATGAGTTGAGATGGGTTGGGTTGGGATGGGTTAGGTTGGTTTGGGATGAGTTGAGATGGGTTGGGATGAGCTGGGATGGGTTAGGTTGGTTTGGGATGAGTTGAGATGGGTTGGGATGAGCTGGGATGGGTTGGGTTGGATTGGGATGAGTTGAGATGGGTTGGGATGAGCTGGGATGGGTTGTGTTGGTTTGGGATGAGTTGAGATGGGTTGGGTGGGATTGCGTTGAATTGTGTTGGGTTCGGTTCAGTAGAGTAAATCTGTGAGACTAATTCACATGCCCATGTGCACCAGTTCATGGGGAATAATGGTGTGGGAAGAGGATTGGAGTCTCATAATTCTTAGTATCTGCACTTTTTATGCATGGCACATATTTCTGGTAGGCAAACTGGTGAGCGTAGGAAGTTCCCACCTAAAACAGGCAGGAGCTTGCAGTGGATATGATAATGATGTGAAAGTGAGGCAATAACACCTTCCATGACATTTGATCCTGGGTGGAAAGGCCCTCATAACTACCCAGGATTGCGAGGCACTGAGCAGTATACAGGTGAAAATTTGAATAGGTAAGTAAGAAGACTCAATCAATGGTTTTCAGGCCATTTAAAAAAAAATTCTGCTGCAATTTATGTTGTCATGAGCCTTTATGCCAATTGTTTAATAAAAATGATACATCCAGCATCATTACTGACATCAATGGAATTCCCAATGTGAATCCAGCTATTATGAGGTGCTTGGAAGAAGAAGAGGAGGATAAATGAAGGGACGCCAGGCAGGTCAGGCTACACCAGTGCTGCTCTACACACCCTCAGCTGCAGACAGAGGAGAACATGTCCTCACTTTGGCGTACGATTAATGCAGGAAGAGGCTCCATCTCTGAAGGTTGCAGCAGCAAACCCAGTGACAACAGATACATCTGACTTAACCATTACGCTGGATTGTGCTTGAGAAGCATGCCAGTCACAGCAGGTTAACCTTTACATGAAAGAAGGCTTGACAGTGTACTCATCAGCCAGAAAGACCTGATCAGCTGTACCACCAAGGTGGCACCATCCATATTTGCCACCATTATTGCACCCACTTGACAGCAACTAAGCTGAACTCTCATCACAGTATCCAAGTCAGCAGAAAGGAAGATTCAGAACCAGTTGTGCCATCTGCAGTAACGTGATGTGACCTGCTTCTAATGTGCACTATAGATCAGGCACAGCTAATGACAATATCAGTCAGAGGAAGCCTGCCTCCAGCTCCTTCCAGGCATGCTACAATGCATATATTGGAGGGTGGTACTGTATAGGGTCACTGTGTTTAAAATTCTCATCCTTGTTTTCAATTCCCTCCATGGCTTCTCCCCTCCCTATCTCTGTAACCTCCTCCAGCCCCACAACCCTCTGAGATCTCTGCGCTCTTCCAATTCTGGCCTCTTGCACATCCCCAATTTAATCGCTCCACAACAGCCGTACCTTCAGCTGCCTCGCCGCTAAGCTCTGGAATTCCCTCCCTAAACCTCTCCGCCTTTCTATCTCTCTCTCATCCTTTGAAATTCCTTAGAACCTACCTCTTTGACCAAGCTTTTGGTCACCTGTCCTAATATCTTTTTAGGTGGCTCGGTGTCAAATTTTATTCGATAACGCTCGTGTGAAGCGTCTTTGGATGTTTTCCTATGTTAAAGGCGCCATATAAATACAAATTGTTGTTATTGTGTTATGTGGAATCTTTGCACAATATGCCTGTGAGGAATTATTGTTCCAGCAAATAACGTATGCATTTGTAAAATGGCATAAGTCAAAACACCAGCTACATTGATTTGTAACCAATGACAGGATCCAAGAAGGTGACAGGGACAGATGAACCTGTTCAAGACACACACCTCTTATGCCCCTAGTATGAAATGTAAAGGGAATAAAAGTTATGGCAAAGGAAAAGAGACACCGGATAAAAAAAAAAGTGATTGATACAATTTGTTCTGATCCCAAGGGCTTTGAATTGGAAGATTTATTTCTGGAGATATATGGGCAAGGGTTTTATGCAATCGTAGTTGAACTGCGCAGAAACCGAAGAGCTAAATTACAACAAGAGTTTGCATTAATATTAAACATAAGAAAGCCGACTGTGTTGAACTTATGCAAAGACAATTGCTTATAAGTCAAGAACAGTATGCTTGAAAGAACTTGCATCAAATTATTGCAATGTGTATTTATACAATACTTAATGCTAATAATGTCATTTCCTGAGTAACAAAATGGGAGATGGACAACACAATGGAGTCAAAGGCGATATAAAGTCTATCATTCTATCATGGGAATGGTGTACTATATTTTCCCCCTACTCATACTGGGATTTTGCTTTGGCATATCTGTGTGTTAGTTTGTGGTGCACCTTACTTATTTATTTATTTTTGTCAAGTGCTAAATCATAAATCTTTCAACAGTCCTCAAGTGTTTGAGGTCCTCTGGAGACTTGACTGACCTTTCTGGCAACATTGTTCCAACCATTGTCAACGATCCTTAATGTTAAGCACGTTTGATTTTTTGAGCCGAGGATTACATTTCGTAAGTTTGTCAACTATTTCGCAGCCACATGCCAAACAGTTGCGGAGAATGTAGGTTTCCAGCTTATCTCCGCTGTGGATGTCATCTCCTGCTGTTTATTGCTTGCGTGCAGTTAAGGCAGCAATTATCATTGAAAAGAGTTGAATTCTTATCTTCCCCTGAAAAGAAAGACTTGCATTTATATACCGTCTTTCATAACCTCAGGACGTCCCAAGGCGCTTTACAGCCAATGAAGTACTTTTTGAAGTGTAGTCACTGTTGTAATGTGGGAAACGCGGCAGCCAATTTGCACACAGCAAGTTCCCACAAACAGCAATGTGATAATGACCAGATATTCTGTTTTAATGAAATAAAAACAGAAAATGCTGGAGAAACTCAGCAGGTCAGGCAGCATCTGTGACGAGAGAAACAGAGTTAACGTTTCAGGTCGATGACCTTTCGTCAGAACTCTGACGAAAGATCATCAACCTGAAACGTTAACTCTGTTTCTCTCTTCACAGATGCTGTCTGACCTGCTGAGTTTCTCCAGCATTTTCTGTTTTTATTTCAGATTTCCAGCATTTGCAGTATTTTCTTTTTGTATTTCTGTTTTAATGATGTTGGTTGAGGGATAAATATTGGCCAGGACACCAGGGATAACTCCCCTGCTCTTCTTCGATATACTGCCGTGGGATCTTTTACGTTCACTTGAGAGAGCAGACGGGGCCTCGGTTTAATGTCTCATTCAAAAATCGACACCTCCGACAGTACACGCTCCCTCAGCACTGCGCTGGAGTGTCAGCCTAGATTTTTGTGCTCAAGTCTCTGGAGAGGGACTATGAACCAACAACCTTCTGACTAAGAGGTAAGAGTGCTACCAACTGAGCCACAGCTAACACCCAGTAGCAATGCAGTAATAATGTTATTTCTCTCTTCCTAAAAATGTCCACCTCTTCTGAAGGCATTGACTTCTTGCTGGGTTACAGTTCCACAAGTGCTGGGCACCTTCTGCCACCTTCCCAAGCGGCCATTGTTATGTGTGAGGTTTCACAATGCTTTCCACCCTTATTGTGGATGAGTTGGCAGAAAATACTCGGCAGAATTTATCGCCCCCACCTCCCCCCCAAAAAGAATTAAGGCAAATCCATCAAAAGTGAGCCTCCACCTGCAACATGGAAGCTAAACACTCACTAGAAGGAGACACCGCGGGACACACTCACTGGAAGGAGACACACTATAAGGAGGTCGGGACCCAGGAGTGAGGTCAAGGCCCAGTAGCGAGGTCGGGACCCAGGAGCGAGGTCGAGGCCCAGGAGCGAGGACAGGGCCCGGGGCGAGGTCGAGGCCCAGGAGCGAGGACAGGGCCCGGGGCGAGGACGGGGTCCAGGAGCGAGGTCGAGGCCCAGGAGCGAGGTAGGGACCCAGGAGCGAGGACGGGGCCCAAGAGCGAGGTCGGGACCCAGGAGCGAGGTCGAGGCCCAGGAGCGAGGTCGGGACCCAGGAGCGAGGACGGGGCCCAAGAGCGAGGTCGGGACCCAGGAGCAAGGACGAGGCCCAGGAGCGAGGACGAGCCCAGCAGCAAGGTCGAGGCCCAGGAGTGGCGCAGCGTGGACCAGCAGCGGGGTCGGGAGGACCACACTGCAGCCTATGAAACCCAGGCAGAGAGGACCTGCGGGAAGGAGGGAGGAGAACAGTAGGAGTATGTTTGTGTGTGTGCAAGGCCGATGTAGCAGAGCCTGGTCTCCAATCGTCTTGGATCCCCCTGCCATTGGACCAAGACCTTGCTCTGTCAAGCCCGTGTGGTAGCTGGTGTGTAACGGCCAACCCATGTTAAAAGAATTCACGCACAGGCATCTTCCACCCTTTAAAATGCAACCCAAGCACCCCACCCACCCGCCCCTTCAACCACCGTCTACCCCACCTGTGACAGAGACTGTAGGTCCTGCGTTGGGCTCATCAGTCACCTGAGAACTCATTTTTAATGTGGAACCAAGTCATCCTCAGTTCCGAGGGACTGCCTAAGAAGAAGAAGAAGCCCCATGGCACGCTTAGCAACGTACATGTACCTAAGCTATCATTTACTGGTGAGAGAGAGAGAGATACGTGAAGCGCGGCAGTGAGATCTTTCGGTGACTGTGAAGAATGAGCTTGTGCGCCGATTTTAAAATGAATTTCAAAAAATCGCCTTGAACTTTGTGAGCTGACACAGGTTGTAGAAAACAAGGTTTGCTGTGGACACATTGAAAAATGGCTCGTGGAGGTTAGTTTGTAGAGGTTATTTTTTTTACTCTTTACTGAAAGTGAAAAATACAAACAACATTGCAGCTGTAACAGATGAACTGCCGAGGCCCCAAAGTGTGCCTTTCCTTTCTCATTTCTCGCTGAGCTTGAGTTGAGTGCTCAACTATGGAGCGGGACAGTAAATGAAGTCATTTTTTTTTTTCCCTTGCGTCTCAGCAGGCTGTTCCTGCTCAGTTTGTTTTGAATCACTCATCCTGATTGAGTTGGTAGTCTAGCCTGAATAGGGGACGGGGAGAGCTCTTCTGTAATATTTCCCTGACAGGCAGTGCACAAGCCTCCAAAACTCTTTTGACTATGTTGGCATTTAAACATGGGATAACAAGAAGCGATGTTGTAGAACAAAGAGCGGCACTTTTCAATACGACCATTCATGTAGTTTTGACAGAGGCAATTCATCATCACTTTGAATGAAGCCACGTTTCCTCTGCTAAAAGCAGGCTGGTTAAATTTTTACCTGCCTTCATGAATGCCGCTATCAAAGCTGAAAGGGATTATGCTGCCAGCTAGGACAGCCCGAGCGCCTACGTTAGTGATTGTTTCTGAGAGAAGCCACATTCAAAAGCAGCTCGGAGCCATCTGTTAGGTGGAAACAAGTGAAATGACTGCATTAAAGGATGAAGAGTAATGGCATATCCTGGTGTCTGGAGCGGCAATGCTATTCTGTGGGAAGAACTTGGGATGTGATTGATGGTGCTCCATATTCCTGCTTGGCTTTGGAACTCCCAGCAGGGACTGGTTTGGATGGGGGAAGGGATGATGGCACAGTGTACCAACACACACAGTCTCTCATTAAGCACCTCTGTCTCCATTTAATCCCTTTCACTGTTTAAGAGGGAATGGCTGTTGCGGGACAGATTTTGCCGAGTTTTCAATTGCAAAATATAGATTTTTATAGTCTGGGCTCACGTATTAAGAATGGCCACTTGGGCGAGGAGCTAGAGGGCTGTCGGCACTCTTGAAGCCCTAAACGAGCTCAAGTTAGTGGGGGGGGGGGGGACTTTTACCTTTCGATGGATCGGCTGTCCATTATACATCCCACCTTGCAGTCAGTGCAAAATAGGACAAGGTGTAGAACGGGCGTCTGATCCGGTATCGCCCCTTTACACGATCGGCCAAAGTTAAATTTACCCCCAGTGTCCTCAGAGGTGGGATGAGGGGAGAAAATTGGAGTGGGGGTGGCGGGTGGGGGCGGGGGGGGTTTAGCTAAAATCCTTAATTTAAAATCAGAATAATAATGGCTTGCAATGGCCCAGAGACATTTCTGGAATCAGTGCTGCTTTAGTCAGGAGGATCCCTCATTATTTTAGTTTCTTTGGTGTTAATGTGCAGCTGGTATGTGATTCCACTTACCCACTTTCCCAGGGCAACGACATTAAAGCCTAGAAGTTACTGCGGGCGATACTACCCTAATGCAATCATATGACGTTATCTGCTCCACTAATTCTTCAGGTTAAAATAATCATGATGAATCTCTGTTAAAAGTAATGTCAGAGGGGCAGGTTAAGCATTTGGATGCTAATATTGCACACAGTTATTTTCTCGTCTTTAATTTTGGGGATATATTGAGCATTAAATCATTTTCCGGCTGACTTTACATCTCTGGTTCGACTAGCAAGCTTCTGAATTTTCTCCACAGATTCAAGCCTCTGTCTCTAATTTCCTGTTCCCACAAGTCTGCCTTTGAAATCCCTCCTGTTTCTTATTTCTCCCTACATCTGATTTTCTTTTCCAGTCCTGTGGGGCTGATTTC
This sequence comes from Squalus acanthias, assembly GCA_030390025.1. Taxonomy (NCBI): domain Eukaryota; kingdom Metazoa; phylum Chordata; class Chondrichthyes; order Squaliformes; family Squalidae; genus Squalus; species Squalus acanthias. The sequence goes on along the minus strand of CM059435.1, from coordinate 12,522,362 downwards.
CCCCCCCTCTCCCAGGGGCTCTGGCTTCGATTCGCACACCTCTGAATGCTGAGCTTATCTATCCGCCTCAACATAAACGAAGCTGCTCTGGTACCGACTGCAGTTCACTCACATACGAAGAAGGACGGGTCGGTCCTGCCTCCTATTCCCCATCACCTGGAGTCAGCAGGTTGGAGGCTGAGAAATCAGAATAGAGGCAGAAAAGAAGGAGCTGGGCAAAAGGGATGATTTAAAAAAATGATTTAAATTGGACACTGGATTACATACCACGTGAAAATACTAATGTAATGTGGGAGTATCAGTAGAGGAAGTATCAGCGGTGCAGTATTGGCTGGAAGCCAAGGAGTCAACTTTTTTTTTACGTAGAATCATGGAATAGAATCATAGAGCACAGAAGGAGGCCATTCGGCCCATCGTGCCTGTGCCAACTCTATGAAAAAGCTACCAATTAGTCCCACTCCCCTGCTCTTTCCCCATGTTTCAAGTACATATCGAATTCCCTTTAGAAAGTTACTATTGCATCTGCTTCCACCACCCTTTCATGTCTTTGATGTAATGTTTTCCTGACTGACCTGGTTGGACACCATCCACACCTTTGATTGCCGTGATTATCTCTCTGCCGAGGTGTGATAAAGAGCAGTTAGAAAGATTAACTGTAATCATCTGGCAGTGTTCTCTGACTATATATGCTGTGCCTATATACATCTCTTCACTTCACCTGACAAAGGAGCAGCGCTCCGAAAGCTTGTGATTTCAAATAAAACTGTTGGACTATAACCTGGTGTTGTGCGACTTCTCACATTTGTCCGCCCCAGTCCAACACCGGCATCTCCACATCATGACCACCCTTTCAAGCAATGGATTCCAGATCACAGTGGATTCCAGATCACAATGGGTCGGATATTCCGACCCCCATGGGTGGGTACGAGGTGTGGTGTACGCACCCGTAGGGGCCTCGCAAGTGCCGGTTTCAGGCATGTGAAGCGCATGCGCTGAAAACTGGCACTTCCGATCTGTGAAGAATCCTCTTGACAGATCGGACGCCTGCCCTGGAGAAGGGCCTCCGCAGGCGGAGAGTTCCGCTTTCTGCACAATCTCCGCCCGCTGAAAACTTTTAAAAATCTTACGCCTGGTAAAAGCCTGCGTAAGGCCTGCTTTTACCAGCATAAGGGGGAAAAATTCAGTTGGTTGCGCCTCCCGTTAGCGCCTTAAGAGGGCGCTAATGGGGCGCAAAGCAGCTAGCGCCCGGGCGCGGCGAAGTTTGCGCCGCTCGCGAAATTAACTAGACATTTTGCGGCGGCGCTAAACACTACTGCCACGATCTCCTGCGCCGGCAGATCGTGACGTCAGTCGAGTGCGCAACGCCCCGGTATCGCCCCGGAGCGGATATTGAGTGGCGCCCCCTGCCTTACCGCCTGACGCTAGCAACAACAGGTTGAAGGGAGCGTTCTGCAGTCATGAAGGGAAAGGGGGAGCGCTATTTAAAGGTGACCGCTTCCTGCCTTTTATTGTTGGTGCCATTTTTGAACTACGCATTCTGAGAGAGAGAGAGAGAGACTTCTGGAGAGTTTCAATGTTGTGTGAAGGAGTTTTGGGTACTGAGCAGCACTTTGCAGGTTCATTTTGATTTGCCATTCCTTGTATCGATTTAGGAGAGACTGTGGGGGCTGCACTCTGAGCTCTTTGCCTCGTACTCTCCATTGTTCTTTCCAGCAGATTTGATGTGCAGGTCTCTCCAGGCTGAGATTCAAGGCTGCAATGAGTAGGATGTGGATGGAAAGCAAGATTAACCATCCCCTTTAAGAACTGGCCGGCGCCATTGTGTGTGTGTTCCATTGCTGACTGACATTACATGAGCTTCGCCAGCGCTCTGAGGTAGCGCCTCGCTCCTCGGCCTTTGCGCCTTAAGACAGGTGTGAAGCGCCTGATTTAGCGCTCCAATCACCTCAGGGGTCGATAAAAGTGAAGTTTCCAGTCAGTGGCGATAATTAGCGCCAGGCGCTAATTTTTGCGCCCGGACGATATTTGCGCCCCAAATGGGGCGCGACTGAATTTTTCCCCCTAAGAGTTTTAGAAAATTAAAAAATAATTTTTTTCACTCATTTATAATTTAAAAATACTTTTAAAAAAGGTAAGTTTATTTTTAGCCCTGTAATAAACTTTAATTATTTTTTTCAAAAAATTAAATTTTTGTTTCAAATATTTAATTTACTGTAATTTTAACTAATTTTAAATACGTGATTTATTTAAAACATTTATTTAATGTTTAACTGTGTTTTTAAATGTGATCCCCATTCATACTTTTGACGGGTCTAAGCTGAGAGACCTGTCAAAAGTGTGCAGGGGGATTCCCTTCTTTGATTGGTTCCCCATGGCCCACCTGATCCCAGGGACGCTTGCGAACCGCCTGCGCCCCTGGGATACCTGGGCCTTTGCGCGCGCGGACCAGGAGAGGCCCAGGAGCGGAAGTCTCGGGGCCTACTGAGCCAGCCGGTAAGTGCATAGATTTTTCCAGATCGGAGGCATCCGCACGCAGGGAGCCTCCGATCGGAAAATCCGGCCCAATACCTGGCTGCATTAAAAAAAATTCTCCTCATCCCCCTCTGGTTCTGTTGCCAATTACCTGAAATCTGTGTCCTCTGGTTACCGACCCTCCTGCCAGTGGAAACAGATTCTCCTCATTTACTCTATTAAAACCCTTCATAATTTTGAACACATCTAGTAAATATCCTCTTAACCTTCTCATCATAGAATCATAGAAAGTTACAGCACGGAAGGAGGCCATTTCGGCCCATCGTGTCCGCGCCGGCCAACAAAGAGCTATCCAGCCTAATCCCACTTCCCAGCTCTTGGTCCGTAGCCCTGCAGGTTAGAGCATCCCAAGTGCACATCCAAGTAATTTTTAAATGTGGTTAGGGTTCCTGCCTCTACCACCCTTTCAGGCAATGAGTTCCAGACCCCCACAACCCTCTGGGTGAAGAGATTTCCCCTCAAATCCCCTCTAAACCTTCCACCAATTACTTTAAATCTGTGCCCCCTGGTTTTTGACCCCTCTGCTAAGGGAAACAGGTCCTTTCTATCCACTTTATCTATGCCCCTCATAATCTTATACACCTTAATAAGGTCTCCCCTCAGCCTCCTCTGTTCCAAGGAAAACAGACCCAGCCTATCCAGTCTTTCCTCATAGCTAAGATTCTCTACTCCCGGCAACATCCTTGTAAATCTCCTCTGTACCCTCTCGAGTGCAATCACATCTTTCCTGTAATGTGGTGACCAGAACTGCACGCAGTATTCTAGCTGCGGCCTAACTAGTGTTTTATACAGCTAAAGCATAACCCCCCTGCTCTTGTATTCTATGCCATGGCTAATAAAGGCAAGCATTCCGTATGCCTTCTCAACCACCTTATCTACCTGGCCTGCTACCTTCAGGGATCTGTGGACATGCACTCCATGGTCCCTTTGTTCCTCTACACTACTCAGTGTCCTACCATTTAATGTGTATTCCCTTTCCTTGTTAGCCCTCCCCAAATGCATTACCTCACACTTCTCCGGATTGAATTCCATTTGCCACTGTTCTGCCCACCTGACCAATTTATTGATATCTTCCTGCAGTCTACAGCTTCCTTCTTCAGTATCAACCACACAGCCGATTTTAGTATCATCAGCAAACTTCTTAATCATACCCCCTATATTCAAGTCTAGATCATTGATATATACCACAAAAAGCAAGGGACCTAGTACTGAGCCCTACGGAACCCCACTGGAAACAGCCTGCCAGTCACAAAAACACCCATCAACCATTACCCTCTGCTTTCTGTCTCTGAGCCAGTTTTGAATCCAACTTGACACTTTGCCCTGGATCCCATGGGCTTTTAACTTCGTGACCAGTCTGCCATGTGGAACCTTATCAAAAGCCTTGCTAAAGTCCATATACACTACATCAAACACACTACCCTCATCTACCCTCCTTGTTACCTCCTCAAAAAATTCAATCAAGTTTGTCAAACACGACCTTCCCTTAACAAATCCGTTCTGACTATCCTTGATTAATCCGTGTCTTTCTAAATGAAGATTTATCCTGTCCTTCAGAATTCTTTCCAATAATTTTCCCACCACCGAGGTTAGGCTGACTAGCCTGTAATTACTCGGTCTATCCTTTTCTCCCTTTTTAAACAAGGGTACCACATTAGCAGTCCTCCAGTCCTCCGGCACCACACCTGAAGCCAGAGAGGATTGAAAAATGATGGTCAGGGCCTCTGCAATTTCCTCTTTTGCTTCGCTTAACAGCCTGGGATACATTTCATCCGGGCCTGGGGATTTATCCACTTTTAAAGCTGCTAAACCCCTTAATACTTCCTCTCTCACTATGTTTATTTCATCTAATATTTCACACTCCTCCCCCCTGATAGCAATGTCTGCTTTGCCCCTCTCCTTTGTGAAAACAGACGCAAAGTATTCATTAAGAACCCTACCGACATCTCCTGCCTCCACACATAGATTACCCTCATGATCTCTAATAGGCCCTACCCTTTCTTTAGTTATCCTCTTACTCTTAATATATTTATAAAACATCTTTGGGTTTTCCTTGATTTTACTTGCCAAGAATTTTTCATGCTCTCTCTTTGCTTTCCTAATATCCTTTTTAATTGCACCCCTGCACTTTCTGCACTCCTCTAAAGATTCTGGAGTATTTAGCCCTCGGTATCTGTCATACACCTCCCTTTTTTTCCTTTATCCTACCCTGTATGTCTCGAGACATCCAGGGGGCTCTAGGTTTGTTAGAGTCCCACCTTTGTTCTTTAAGGGCACATATTTGCTCTAAGGAGAACAATCTCACCTTCTCCAGTCTCTCCACGTAACTGAAGTCCCTCATCCCTGATACCATTCGAGTAAATCTCCTCTGCACCCTCTCCTTGACATCCTTCCTAAAGTGTAGTGCTCAGAATTGGGCATAGTACTGCAGCTGGGGCCTGTCCAGTGTTTTATAAAAGGTTTAATATAACTTTTGATAGAGGTGTTCAAAATCATGAAGGATTTTGATGGCAGTGGCAAAAGGGTCGGTAACCAGGGGAAACAGATTTAAGGTCATTGGCAAAAGAACCAGAGGCGACATGAGGAAAAAAATGTTTACGCAGCCAGTTATTATGATCTGGAAGGCACTGCCTGAAAGGCTGGTGGAAGCACATTCAATAATAACTTTCAAAAGGGAATTTGATAAATACTTGAAGGAGGGAAATTTGCAGGGCTATGGGGAAAGAGCAAGGGGAGTGGGACTAATTGGATAGCTCTTTCAAAGAGCCGGCACGGGAACAAAGGGCCGAATGGCCTCCTTCAGTGTTGCATGATTCTATGATTGCATAACATCCCCAATATGTCAGCGCATGTCAGACATCAAGCTCAGACATCAAACATTGTTACATGTGGAAACTAAACTTAAAATGCTAGGTGCTTATGACTTGTACACAGCCTGAAATTGAAACTGATGGACCCGAGCCAGTGTTTACTTAACAGCAATTAGACTTTGCTCCCTTAAATGGAACCAGCTCCACCTTAACAGAATAATATATTGTCTATAACATGGTATAAAGCGCATGTCCTTATAAAACAATATATAAGATGATGAGTAAAACCAGGGAGATCGGCTAGTATATAAAAAAGTATTACATTTAGTGCGTATCCATTACATCCCATACAATACATTCCAAAAATCACACTCCAGAGCCAATCTGCAAATCTGCAATTGTCCCTCACTAAACACTAATTAAACTCTAAATAACCTCAGACTGTGTTTACTTGACAGCAATTAGATTCTGTGGCCTTAAAGCCCTAGGGCTAGAAATTGGCCTCCTTAGCACCTCCTGTTATCGCCTCCGGGGGGCGATAATGGGGTGCTAACGACTTATCGCCCGGGCGCGGCGAGATGAACGACCCCCGCTAACTTGGCCGGGAGGTTTGCGGCGGCAGTAACACTTTGCGCCATGATCTCCTGCACCCGGAGATCGTGACGTCATTGCCGTGAGCATCGCCCCGGTAGCGCCCCGGACCCGAACCTCGGTTCCGCCCCCTGCATGCGAAACGACAGCTGCAGGAGGCGTTGTTCGGGAGGCCGGGAGCTTCGGGGGGGGTAGTTAAAGGGGAGGTTGCCGAGGTAAGTAGGAAAATTTCAACAAAAACAAATTTGAATTTTTTTCAGTTCTCTTGCGGAGTGCACGGGGCTGATTGGGTCGGATCGCGGCCGCCGTCGGGGACCAGCTAACTGGTCCCAATGCAAAGCCTGCAGCAATGGCCCTTCCCTTTAAGGGAAGGAAGGAACCTCGGATCGCGGCAGCGCTGCACGGGACATTGTGCAGCGTTGCACCACTACCGCCCCGCCTGCGTCCTTTAGCGCTCCAGGAAGGAAGTGAAGCGCTTGATTTAGCGCTCCACTTCCTTCCTGGTGCGCAAACACCGAATTTAGAAAAAGCTGGGAATCATTAGCGCCTGGCGCTAAGTTTCAAAAGTTACTGCCCCCAAATGGGGCGATACCGAATTTCTCCCCCCTAGAGTTCTACCTTAGCAGCAGAATGATGCACGGTGCTTTACGTCGTATAACAGTATTGCTCTTGTAAGACAATCTATCATGTTATTTACCGGGAACTATATCAGGAAAGACCCATTAGTGTGTATATATGAGCAGCATCCTCCAACTGTTGTCAGGATTCAAAAAATATTCACCCAATTGTGGTTGAATATTCATTCCAGCCTCGATTCTATGGCCTCGCCCCTCCCTATCTCGTTAACATCCTCCAGCCCTACAACCGTCCGAGATCTCTGCGCTCCTCCAATTCTGGCCTCTTGTGCATCCCCGATTTTTATCGCTCCACCATTGGCGGCCGTGCCTTCAGCTGCCGAGGCCCCAAGCTCTGGAATTCCCTCCCTAAACCTCTCCGCCTCTCGACCTCTCTCTCCTCCTTTAAAACGCTCCATAAAACCTACCTCTTTGACCAAGCTTTTGGTCACCTGTCCTAATATCTCCTTATGTGTCTCGGTGTCAAATTTTGTTTGATAACGCTCCTGTGAAGCGCCTTGGGATGTTTTACTATGTTAAAGGCACTATATAAATGCAAGTTGTTGTTGTTGCTGTAGTGCGGTTTCCAGGGATAAGTTCAAATGCATCCCATCTGTCTTATCCCTAGAAATCTACTGAGTCCATGCATTTTTTACAGTTCAATTTTTACACTCTGTTTTAACAATTTATGGGGTTAGACGTGTAATTCTTATTGATGTTTCAACCTGTCTGTATGTTCAAAACTGAGCAAAGGTATTCGGCATGGACAGGGTTAAATTGGCCCCATGTTGATGATACTCCATCTGTGGAGTGCATGATATTAGTGCCAGCTCTATATATTTTAATCACTTTTATTTGTTTGTATTCCACTTTTAATTGTCCTCCAGTTGTGACTGTGAATGTAGTTAGAGTCAGGCCACTGGGAATGGGATTGAAAATACAGAAATATATTTTACTCGTGACTCTAAAGACTAATGAGAAAAGGAGGCACTCCTCCTCTGTCTGGCCTTTAACCAAGATCCGAGAGAGGTTCTGACCAATCTCAAATCTGAGAGAAAACTACCAATCTCTCAGTTGAGGCTGGATTCAAACAGTTAAATGTCAATATTTTAACACGTTGGCGGAAGGGTGAATCACTGTGACAATCTTGATATTGGCGACTTTAATCAGCAAAGTATAAAGATACATTTCTTTACACTGTAAGGACAGCTTTTCTCTGGAAACATCTGCAAAAGGTCTCATGCTTGTGAAGCATTTATTGGTGCCCTTCGATTCTCTGGCCGTAGACTTGAGTCCCAAAAAAGAGTCAAATGTGAACATTGTAAATGATTACTATCTCCTGGCTGCACCTGACTCCGCGACTGGGTGTGTCTTCCCCCACTCCTCCCCCACTCCCTGCAGCAATGGGTGGAGCGCCCCAGCCCTGGCAGGGGAACAACTTGCACCTGCCATCGTGGCCTGTTACAGCATGCTGCCTAATTGTGCATGACATGGAAATCCGAGACCAAGTCTCTGCCTGCCCTTCCCTCCTGGCAGAAGCGGCTGCCAAAGGGCGGAGGAGGGGACAAATTAGTTTCGAAGAGAATAAGAACTGCAGTTTCCAGTAATCTTCAAATGCTCCCCCATTGAAACAGAAGAACGAATTAACCATTGAGTTGTACCCCAGGTTTAATTTTACTATATATAGTGTCTTTGCATAATCCTTCACGAGATCCCGACAGTCATTTCCCATCCTCAGTTGGGATGTCTGTGGAAGGGAGGGTAAAATCAAAAAATTACGTAGAGTTACATAGAATGTGCAGCACAGTAACAAACCATTCGGCCCAACTGGTCTATGCATAACCTTCTATTCCTTTTTCCCCTCATGTGTTTATCTAGCTTCCCCTTAAAATGCATCTCTGCTATTCGCCTCAACTATTCCTTGTGGCCGCGTGTTCCACCTTCCAACCACTCTCTGGGTAAAGAAGTTTCTCCTGAATTCCCTATTGGATATTAGCAGCTATCTTATACCTGCTGTATGTGTTACAGTTGCAGAGCAGCCCAGGAGCAGGTTGTGTTCTCAGTCTCTCAGGGTTGGAATGGTACATGGTGAGGTGAAGGAGGGAGAGGAGAGAGAAAGGATCCCAAATAGCAGAAGGAAAAAGGATCAGAAATGGTGAGAACTAATGAAAACTTCTGATTTTGTTTGCTCACTAAATGGAAAAAGTATTCCTTGCACCTGATTTTCTCCCCCCAGACCCAATTTATCACCCCTACATTTTTGTAATTATATTCTCCATGTTAAAGTTATTCTCCAGTCCGAGCCAAACACTTTCCTTTGGCCAGGAGAGTGGGAGTGGACCGCCACTGCTGTTGCTTTTGAACTAGGTATTTGTTGCTGCACGGTAACACTGTGGAACAACACCTTCGATTGGCTCCCAATAAATACACGTCTGACACAAGTACACAATCCCAATGGATCAAACCTCATCCCTATCATTCACATTTTTTAGGATCCATGTCTGCTGCTGAAACCCTCATCCATGCCTTTGTTACCTCTCGACTATTTCAATGTTCTCCTGGCCGGCCTCCCGCCTTACATCCTCCGTAAACTTGAGCTCATCCAAAACTCTGCTGCCTGTATCCTAGCTCGCACCAAGTCCCGTTCACCCATCACCCCCTGTGCTCGCTGACCTACATTGGCTCCCGGTCGGCAACGCCTCGATTTTAAAATTCTCACCCTTGTTTTCAAATCCCTCCCTATCTCTGTAACCTCCCCCAGCCCTACAACCCTCCGAGATCTCTGCGCTCCTCCAATTCGGGCCTCTTGCGCATCTCCAATTTTCAAACTCCACCATTGGCGGCCGCGCCTTCAGCTGCCTCGGCCCTAAGCTCTGGAATTCCCTCCCTAAACCTCTCCGCTTCTCTACCTCTCTCATCTTCTTTAAGATGCTCCTTAAAACTTAACACTGTGACCACCTGTCCTAATATCTCCTCATGTGGCAGGGTGTGAAATTTTGTTTGATAACCCTCCTGAGAAGCGCCTTGGGACGTTTTACTGCATTAAAGGTGTTGTATAAATACAAGTTGTTGTAATATAGTTTAATCTATTTTATAAAATACTTTTTATTACATTAGCTAAACATGGTGACTCCAGCGGCAAACATCAGCTCCAGTGTCAACTAGAATTTTAAAAAATCAAATCCTTGCTGCATTAAAATAAAGTTATGATCTAATTGGCTGTTTTCTGTGGTTTTTGTTTAAATTGAATTGCTGAAACGAACGATTAAATGGGCCTCGGGCAGAAATTTGCAATTTGACCTTTTCAAATCTGTGGTTTATAGGAATCCTGATACAAGCACCATCTCGATCCAAGCATAAAATGTCGTGGCAAATGAGTGCTCTGTTTATGAGAATTCAGTTTGTAGTACTGGAAAAACAAGTAGCTCCGAGAACATTCACAATCTTTGTGCCACAGCCAGAGAGAGAGAGCAACTGCTGGTTTCATGGGAAGGGGCTGGCGGAAGGGTTAAGCGCTGTGTGACATTTAAATAAATGGGAGCAGGAATACGGACGGTGGAACTCCCGTGGGCTGGGAATGTTGCCGGCAGTGAGCTGAAACCCACAACCTGGACAACGTCTGGCTCTCTCTCTCTCTCTCTCCCCCCAAACACCAAGAGCTCGCCCTCTGAGATTTACTGCCATCTAACTTTCAGCAGGCTCATTTACACGTTGGCCCCAGATTTACATTGGACGCATGACAGTATTTAACTGCACTGCAACTGACGGCGAACATGTGCTGAAGGCAAACAGGTGGGTGTGCAAATAGCACGCCCCCTTCTTCACTCATTACTGAAGTTTATCAAACACTCACCCCCCCCCCCCCCCCACCCACCAAAACCCAACCCTGGAATGAATCTCAAGGCACTGGAAGCTCAACAGACAGCTTAAGAGCGAGCAGCCACGTCCTGATGTCGAGATGATGCAACACGTAGTTTTGTGTCATTTCAACCGAGTATCCCAAATTCCCGACTTAAACTGTCAAGGATAGACAAATTAACAGCAGCTGTTCTCGCCGAGCGAGTAGTGGGAGGCATTGAATTCTAATACCCAGCCTTGCCCCCCCCAATATCAACAGAGTCCAAAATATTGTCCAGCCTACAAACTGATGTAAAAATACTCTTCAACCCTCGGATCAGAAATGTAACCTTCCTTTCACTTGGTACATTCAGAACCCACCGGTTCTTTTTATAAAGGGGGGAGACTCCTGAATTCCTTGCGGAGGCCGCTTGATTTCATAGCAAGTGACAGGCCCGCAGTGTCATATTCTCCGTCAAGATCCTAAGTAAAGGTCACATGTCAAGCACAATCCATTTGGAAGGTTTTTTTTTCATACATGTCTACTTCACTGACCTCTGGCCTTATCCCTAGTTCCAGGCTATGTGTTTGGCAGGAATTACGGAATGAACTGTGCAGTGCTTTTAACTTTGCTGAAACTTAGATGGAAAGTACAACAGTCTCCTCTCTCGAGTCTGCCTAGGAAGCACTTTACAGAGAGGAATACGTAATGAAGATGGCGTGCTATTGAGATGGTGGCCTGGAAACTCGACCACGCGGTAACCATCTTTCAGGCGCTAAATGGTCTCTTGACCCTCCAGCGGCCAGGAAGCGTATGCTCATTACGAGCTCCGGCGGAAGTGCGCCGCCTGCCATATTGGCGTAGGCAAGAATATTGGCTGCCAGGGCCCATGCCCGAAATAAGCGTTAAGCCCTTTGCATATTCAACTAAGCAGCCTAATGCCTGTTTGATGCCCCCTTTGCAATATTGGGTTGCTTTGAACACAGTTGGTCAGTGGCAGCTTGGATAAGGAATTGGCTTAAGGACAGAAAACAGCGAGTTGTGGTAAATGGCTGTTTTTCAGACTGGAGGATGGTAGACAGTGGTGTTCCCCAAGGGTCAGTGTTGAGGCCACTGCTTTTTTAGATATATATAAATGACCTGCATATTGGAATACAGAGTAGAATTTCTAAATTTGCCGATGACACCAAACTTGGGGGTGTGGCAAACAGTGAGAATGATACCAATTGACTGCAACAGGACATAGAAAGGCTAGCAGAATGGGCAGACAAGTGGCAGATGGAATTTAATACAGAGAAGTGTGAGGTGATGCATTTTGGCAGAAGGAACAGGGAGAGGCAATATACACTTAATGGCACAGTTTTAAAGAGTGTGCAGGGACAGAGGGACCTGGGAGTTAATGTGCATAGGTCCCTGAAGATGGCAGGACATATTGAGAGAGTGGTTAACAAAGCATATGGGATCTTGGGCTTCATAAATAGAGGTATTGAGTACAAAAGTAGAGAAGTTATGCTGAACCTTTATAAAGCGCTGGTTATGGCACAACTGGAGTATTGCGTCCAGTTCTGGTCACCACACTTTAGGAAGGATGTGAAGGCGCTTGAGAGGGTGCAGAGGAGATTTACCAGAATGGTTCCGGGGATGGGGGATCTTGGCTACAAGGACAGGTTGGAGATGCTGGATTTGTTTTCATTAGAGCAAAGGAGGTTGAGGGGTGATTTGATAGAGGTGTACAAGATTATGACGGGTTTGGATAGGCTAGACAGGGAAAGGCTGTTCCCACTAGTTGATGGTACAAGGAGTAGGGGACACAGATTTAAGGTTTTGGGCAAGGGATACAGGGGGGATGCGAGGAAAACCTTTTTTATGCAGCAAGTGGTGATGACCTGGAACTCGCTACCGATGGAAGTGGTGGAAGCGGAGATGTTTTCAAGAAGAGACTGGATAGGCACTTGAGGGAAATAAACCTGCAGGGCTACGGGGATAGAGCGGGGGAATGGGACTGACTGGATTGCTCTACAGAGAGCCGGCACGGACTCGATGGGCCGAATGGCCTCCTTCTGTGCCGTTATGACTCTGAATCTATGAGTTGGCGCCATCAGGAAAACCCGGTCTACATGCGGCCTAACAGGCCGTCCTTAAGGAGAACGCTGCAGGCCGCAACCAACCAGGTAAGTGTTTAGAATATACTTACCTGAATGTGGAGTCAGGAGGAGCTTGACCGCCCCCCCCCACATCAAACCGCTGAGAGCCACCGCTCCCCTCCCCCCCCCCCACCAATCATCACCACTATATCCCCCCAATCACCGGCACCTTTTACTGTTTTTCTTTTTTTATTGTTAAGCAAAATGTGTCTTTGTGTCGTGTTAAATTACAAGGAGTAATTGCACAAGCTAGAGTTGTATTCTCTGGAATTTAGAAGATTAAGGGGTGATTTGATCAAAATTTTCAAGATATTAAGGGGAACGGACAGGGTAGATAGAGAGAAACTATTTTCCGCTAGTTGGGGATTCTAGGACTAGGGGCCATAGTCTAAAAATTAGAGCCAGGCCTTTCAGGAGTGAAATTAGGAAACACTTCTACACACAAAGGGTGGTAGAAGTTTGGAACTCTCTTCCACAAACGGCAACTGATGCTGGATCAATTGTTAATTTTAAATCTGAGATTGATAGATTTCTGTTAACCGAAGGTATTAAGGGATATGGGGCAAAGGCAGGTAAGTGGAGTTAGGTTGCAGATCAGCCATGATCTCATTGAATGGCGGAACAGGCTCGAGGGGCTGAATGACCTACTCCTGTTCCTATGTTCCTATGTGTTGGAACATCCTTTGGGTGTGAATGTGAATGGTACTATATGTGAAAGTTCTTTCTTTCTTTAAGTTTGAATGTTGAGGCCAATGGGATACAATCTGTCCCTCTCTCCTTATCAGCGACATACTTCATGCCAATAGAGTAAATCCACCTGATAAGGTATAATACACCCACGTACCAATTAGTGTAGTTTACTTCCATGTTTATAGAGTATCAGTTATCAACAGGGTAAAAATTTCTGTCATGCCAATGAGAAATAATCCACCTTGCCCTCATCATAGAATCATAGAATGATACATTACAGAAGGAGAGCATTCAGCCCATCATGCATGTGCCGGCTCTTTGAAAGAGCTATCCAATTAGTCCCACTCCCCTGCTCTTTTCCCATAGCCCTGCAAATTTTTCCCCTAATGAGGGTCCTAATGAGGATGTGCTGCAGCAACTCGCCAAGGCTTCTTCAACAGCACCGCCCAAACCTGCGACCTCTACCACCTAGGAAGGGCAAGGGCAGCAGGCGCATGGGAACATCAACACTTCCAAGTTGCCCTCCAAATCACACACCATCCTGACATGAAAATATCGCGCCGTTCCTTCATCGTCGCTGAGTCTAAATCCTGGAACTCCCTCCCTAACAGCGCTGTGGGAGTACCTGCATCTCACGGACTGCAGCGGTTCAAGAAGGCGGCTCACCACCACCTACTCAAGGACAATTAGGGATGCGCAATAAATGCTGGCCTTGACAGCGACGCCCACATCCCGTGAATGAATTTTAAAAATCCATTCTGTAACAATCGGAGTCAAAGGACATTTCTAAATTCTAAGAAGCAGATAGGGAGAGTACTGCCTTGCCCAAAGCCTGTCATCACGTTTTGAACACCTGGCTGATATTTACCTGGAACCAGAAATGGCCTGAAGCTGTGATTTTATACACAAATAATTATAATGCAGAATTTCCCATGATATAAAGTGCACAGTGCTTTTAATCTACTGTGTTTTGTTTCCTTTGGAAAAATGGAGACTTTGGCATGACTTTATTGAGGTTTTCGAGATTATGAAAGGAATGAGCAAAGTTCATCCAAAGAAAGTGTTCACCACAGTGAAAGGGAAAATACAGGTCAAAAATTAGGAAGTTGGGAGGAAGAAGGGAAATCAGATGGAACTTTTTAATTCTAAGGATAATAGAGTTGTGGAAAAAGTTACCAGGTAATGACATTCAAGCTGACAGTATAAGTGCGTTCGCGTGGCAACTGAATGTGTTTCTGGAGAGAGATGCATTAACAGAGGACAGGCTGGTTGGGCCTAATGACCATTTCCTGTTCCTACGTTTCAGATAGTTTGAAAAAAAACAATAGAGCCTACGCTGTTTATTTGGAAGTGAACTGTGTGTAATTTAGAGCAAGCAACCTGGTCGAACGTGGGGCTGTGCCAAAGGGAAGAGTGCAGAGAGACATGAATGGAGACAGTGGGGACAGTAAGCTGCACTGTCGTTCATAATGTCACTAGAGTAGAATTTCATGATGCCACAGCGGGGGAGAGTACGATACTAAACATCTGCTGCCAGCCAGCTTCCAAGCAGCACTTCTAAACTATAAAGCAAATTAGAAAGAAAGACTTGCATTTATATAGCGCCTTTCACAACCTCAGGACGTCCCAAACAACTTTACAGCCAATTAAGCACTTTTGAAGTGTAGACACTGTTGTAATGTAGGAAAACGCAGCAGCCAATTTGCGCACAGCAAGGTCCACACAGACAGCAATGTGATAATGACCAGATAATCTGTTTTAGTGATGTTGGTTGAGGGATAAATATTGGCCAGGACAACGGTGATAACTCCTCTGCTCTCCTTCGAAATAGTGCCATGGGATCTTTTATGTCCTCCCAAGAGGGCAGACGGGGCCTCGGTTTTAACATCTCATCCGAAAGATGGCACCTCCAACACTCTATCAGTACTGCACTGGGCTGTCAGCCTACATAGAAACATAGAAACATAGAAGATAGGAGCAGGAGTAGGCCATTCGGCCCCAAGAGCCATCCAAACTCAGTACCCTGTACCTGCCTTCTCCCCATATCCCTTGATACCTTTAGCTTTAAGAAATATATCTAACTCATTCTTGAATATATTCAATGACTTGGCCTCAACTACCTTCTGTGGTAGATAACTCCACAGGTTCACCACTCTCTGGGTGAAGAAATTCTTCCTCATTTCTGTCCTAAATGGCTTACCCGTTATCCTTCGATTATGACCCCTGGTTCTGGACTCTCCGACCATCGGGAACATTCTTCCTGCATCTAGTTTGTCCAGACCTGTCAGAATTTTATATGTTTCGATCAGAATTTTATATGTTTCGTTCATTTTGTGCTCAAGTCCCTGGAGTGGGACTTGAACTCACAAACTTCTGACTCAGGGACTAGAATACTACCAACTGAGCCACGGCTGATGGAAAGAGTGAACTAAGTGGAGGTATCTCTTTATAGACTACTACCACTAAATTCCCATCCGACAGTCCAGCCGCGACGATGGGACCAAATGAATTCACTCCACTGTTGTCGGTTCTGAGCTACCGGTGGCTGCTTCAGCCATCTGTATCCCTTTCTGTGATAAGTCACTCTTGACATTGTCTATCCAGCCCTTTCTTGGTCTTCCTCAGCTTCTTGTTTCAAAATCATGAGGGGGTCTAGACAGAGTAGATAGAGAGAAACTGTTCCCATTGGCGGAAGGGTCGAGAACCAGAGGACACAGGTTTAAGGTGATTGGCAGAAGATCCAAAGGCGACATGAGGAAAAACTTTTTATGCAGCGAGTGGTTATGATCTGGAATGCACTGCCTGAAAGGGTGGTGGAGGCAGATTCAATCGTGGCTTTCAAAAGGAAATTAGATAAGTACCTGAAGGAAAAAAATTGCAGAGCTACGAGAAAGGGCGGGGGGAGTGGGACTAGCTGAAGTGCTCTTGCAGAGAGCCGGCACGGGCTCGACGGACCGAATGGCCTGCCTTCTGTGCTGTAACCATTCTATGATTCTATGTACCACTGTATGCATTTCGCTGACCCTGTGTAGTATGTTTGAAAGGAACAAAAACAGATTCAAAATCGGAGATTAGGGCCCCTGTGTTGAATAACACAAATCCACAATTTATTAAATTTTGAGTCTCAGTTTCAGGATAGATTTGGACAGTCGTAATCATGGGATGAGCTGGATATCCTCGCTCCTTGTTCCATATTTCCTTACTCTTTGATCAATTTTCTGCAGCTCAGCTTTCGGTATATCAACCGACTGCATCGTGCGCTCAAAAAAAAAATCCTTGAAGCTGTGCTTACCACATGCTGACACCCAAATCAAAATAAGCCAGAAAGTGGATGAACCAGCTTGAACTAATTCAGATAAATTAAGGTTTGAAGCTAATTGCCACCCAATCTTCTTCTTCTTAGGCAGTCCCTCGGAACCGAGGATGACTTGCTTCCACACTATGAATGAGTTCTCAGGTGACTGATTAGTCCAATGCGGGACCTACAGTTTCTGTCACAGGTGGGGCAGACGGTGGTTGAAGGGGCGGGTGGGTGGGGTGCTTGGGTTGATGTGCACTCCTTGCGCTGTTTGCACTTGGCTTCCGCTTGCTCCCGGCGAAGAGACTCGAGGTGTTCGGTGCCTTCCCGGATGCTTCTCCTCCACTTTGTGCGGTCTTGGGCCAGGGATTCCCAGGTGTCAGTGGGGATGTTGCACTTTTTCAAGGAGGCTTTGAGGGTGTCCTTGAAGCGTTTCCTCTGCCCACCTGGGGCTCTCTTGCCGTGTCGGAGCTCCGAGTAGAATGCTTGTTTTGGGAGTCTCGTATCGGGCATGCGGACGATGTGACCCGTCCATCGGAGCTGATCTGTACTGATGTACTGATGAAGTATGGCAAAGGATCGGAGATATACATTTTGGTCCTGGTTTGTCTGAACGCTTCTCTGCTTAATAATGACCAATCCTGATCAACCAATGGTTGGGATCCAAAGTCACAACTTTGATTTGCTGCTCCTACATTTCCAGCCCATTAATGGAGACACAAAGAATGATGGGTATATTAGGCAAACAGGCAAGACACCATCAGAAAGATAGGGGTGGAAATTGGTTACCAGGTTCAACAACAACAAAAACGTACATTTATATAGCAAAACGTCCCAAGGTGCTTAACAAGAGCGATATCAATAAAAATATTTTTGACACCGAGCCACAGAAGGAGATATCAAGACAGATGACCAAAATCTTGGTCAAAGAGGTAGGTTTTAAGGAGAATCTTAAAGGAGGAGAGAGAGGTAGAGAGGCGGAGAGGTTTAGGCAGGGAATTCCAGAACTTAGGGCCTAGGCAACAGAAGGCACGGCCACCAATGGTGGAGCAATTAAGATCAGGGAAGTGCAAGAGGCCAGAATTGAAAGAGTGCAGAGATCTCGGAGGCTTGTGGGGCTGGAGGAGGTTACAGAGATAGGGAGGGGTGAGGCCAAGGAGCGATTTAAAAACAAGGATGAGAATTTTAAAACTGAGGCGTTGTCAGACCGGGAGCCAGTGAAGGTCAGCAAGCACAGGTGTGATGGGTGAATGAGACTTAGAGCGAGTTAAGATACGGGCAGCAGAGTTTTGGATGAGCATAAGTTTATGTAGGGCGAAGGCTGGCCAAGTGAGCCTTGGAATAGTCAAGTCTAGAGGTAACAAAGGCCTGGATGAGGGTTTCAGCAGCAGATGAGTTGAGGCAGGGTCGGAGTCAGGCGATGTTACGAGGTGGAAGTAAGCAGTCTTGGCGATGGAGCGGATATGTGGTCGGAAGCTCATCTCGGGTCAAACACAACACAGAGGTTGTGAACGGTCTGGCTCAGCCTCAGACAGTTGCCAGGGATGGAAACGGTGGCCAGGGAACGGCGGAGTTTGTGGTGGGGACCAAAGACAATGGCTTCAGTCTTCCCAATATTTGGAGGACATTTCTGCTCATCCAATATTGGATGTCGGACAAGCAGTGTGACAAATCAGAGATAGTGGAGAGGTCCAGAGAGGTGGTGGTGAGATAGAGCTGAGTGCCATCGGCATACATGTGGAACCTGATGTTCTGTTTTCGGATGATGTCGCCGAGGGGCAGCATGTAGATGAGAAATAGAAGGGGGCCAAGGATAGATCCTTGGGAGACACCATAGGTAAGGGTGCGGGAGTGGGAAAAGAAGCCGTTGCAGGTGATTCTCTGGCTACGATTTGATGGAGAAGAATAGAACCAAGCAAGGGCAGTTCCACCCAGCTGGACAACGGAGGAGAGGCGTTGGAGGAGGATGGTGTGGTCAACCGTGTCAAAGGCTGCAGATAAGTCGAGGTGGTTGAGGCGGGATAGTTTGGCTAGACAATTAGCGGCCCCAGCCGACAGCGGACACCCCAACCGGGAAGCCCAAGGCCAGCCCAAAATTGGTCCTCGGGCCTCATCAACATTTTTTTCCGCAAGCTTCCAGCGCCTGTCGTGTCTCCACAGGCAGCTCGCGCAGTTTACTGTGTTGAATATCAGATGGCTTGCCTCGCCGGCAGTGGCCCTGAACTAAGTATCAGATGGAGGGTCGGAGCGGCAACAGGTGGCGGGGGGTGGGGGGGTGGGGGTTGGGTGCCCGATCACAAGAGCTGTGGAGTTGTGCGAGCAATCCAGCTCCTCCTGGCGCCAAAGGAACGCCTTTGAGGGGGAAAAAAGCTTTAAATTTAAACGTTCATTTAGTTGGCAGCCGCTGCTTAGGCCACAACGGTTGCCGAAGAATCCTGAACAGAGCAGGCCCAACACCTCAATCGGAACCAATTTATGTAAGGAGGGCCTAAAGCAGGTTTTAGGCCCCTCATTCACATCCGTAAGTGGCCTGTTTTAGGCAGCCTCCCAGGACGCCTGCTAATACCACCTTTACCAATATGGTGGCCGACATAATGCAGGCGCAGATCGGGCACCAGATGTTGGGCTCGTTCTCGTTGTGGAAAACTGGCGCAACGAGGATCAACATCTCGGGTACAGCTTATTTTTCTGTCATCAAGTATTGAACTAAATTAAACACAGAATTGTTTCATGGGCCCTGAACCAGGGAGTGGAATAGCATCAGCCAAGGTATCCATTTGTGATTGCTGACCAGTGGCCCCTGCTGGAAAGCGGATGTGATTGGACATCGAATGAAGGCAGGGTAGGGTTTGGCTGTGAAGCCCCCCCCCCCAAGTCAAATAGCCGACTGACATTCACTGCCTATATTCGCCCATGAAAAATTGAAGGCGCAGGCCCAGTTCTGCCTGGTCAGGTTTCCCCATGTAATCCTGGGCCAGTGCAGTGGCAGCCCTTACATAACAGGTCTTGCCTCTCTTTCCTCTTCTCTGTGCATGGGAACTGAGCGTTCCCCAGGCACAACAACAAGGCAAACCAACCCTTTGGAATCACGACTTTTATTCACCATTCTTCCAGGACTGTGCGCTGTTGTGGCTTCTTCCCGTGGAGCCTTGCCGCGCAGTCAGAAAAATACTTCTCTCCTTGGAATGTTTGCAGTTCTGATATGAAGGCAAGGCCGAGTCCTTGCTGAAATGATCCCAGCCACCTCCCCCTCACCCCACCCCCACCCCGCAGACCTCTGTAAGGCACTGGCAGTAGCTGCTGCAGTTGTCAAAAGCCATCTAGTCTTTGAGTTCCAGAATGTAAGGCTGGGAGCATTCCCAAGCTGTATCTACGCAGGGTTTATTAACACCTTCCCTGACTCCTGTCGGTCCTATTTGTAGAATGACCATATACTGCTGAAAATCCTTATAGCAGAAAATAGCCCCGTGACAGCGACGTGAATTCGCTCGTTCGCTTAAATGTGTGGTTAACCTCTCCGCGAAATGCTTGTGCCTCGTTCAAACACATCCAGGGTTTATTTTTGGAAGGTGCAGTGATTCCTGCTACGATCTCGTCCATTTTGTCAAATGGGGCTTGTAAGGTTTCAAGAACAAAGTTCGTCAATTCATTTAACCCTTTGAGTGGCGCGGTGTAAATTCGGCAGCCAAATCATGATGGCCAGATTACAGTTTATTTCGAGAGCTCTAATGTTTACGAAGTGCTCCCTCGTAAACGAAGGCAGCAGAGGGTAAAGCAGGTGCCCTGTACCCCTGAGGGTAACACAGTTGCATTGACATAAACACTAGGAGCTCAATTATTAACTACTGGCATTGCCAGATCTCTCGCACTACTGATATTCTATATGTTCTGATCCTATTACACTATTCTATTTATATTCTCTATGTTCTGGTTCCTTGCCATGCTATTCTATTAATACCCAGTGCATCCTAACCACATGCCGTGCCACATTTTTTAAAAATGCTCTACACGTTCTCAGATGATCACAGGAAAAAAGGGGCAGAAATCCAGCAAAACAGGTCTCCGCCCAATTTACATCACCCCTTGGGTGGCGGGCAGTTGGAGCCGGGCCCGTGCATGCAATAGGCACCACCCCGTGGTGGGCATGCTAGCGAGGCTTAAGGGGGTGTTCCCGCCCTCAGGGGCGCTGGTTGAGACCCGGAGCTGTGTCCTGCCCCAAGACACCCGCCAACCCGGAGGGTAGGCAGGGGGTCCAGAGGGCAAGCCTGCATGTGCGTTCAAATTTCTAGGCCTGCTAGGTAGTGCGGGTGCCCCCCAGGCCTTGTTAATGGCGCAGGACAAGAAACACCAGCATGTCCTGGGTCTGGATGGGAGCAGCACACATTTGGGTACACTGCCTCGGTGCTGGGCAGGAGCAGAAGGGGGCTGGAAAAATCTGCCCTCTTAAGGAATTCATGCAAGCTCATTCACCAAACCACCAACCTCCATCCACCCCCGATTTGAAATGGTCCTAGCCGTCCCCCGATGCAATATGAAGGAGATGTTGATTAATAACAAAAACTTGCATTTATATAGCGCCTTTAACGTAGTAAAACGTCCCAAGGTGCTTCACAGGAGCGTTATCAGACAAGATTTGACACCGAGCCACATAAGATGTCCAAAAGCTTGGTCAAAGAGGTAGGTTTTAAGGAGCGTTTTAAAGGAGGACAAAGAGGTTTAGGGAGGGAATTCCAGAGCTTAGGGTCCAGGCAGCGGAAAGCACGGCCGCCAATGGTGGAGCGATTAAATCAGGATGGCACATGGGACAAAGTTGAGGCAACAAAGGTCTATTGCATGGAGTGATTCTCTCCTGAATCCGCTGACCTGCCCACATACCTCATTTAAACTCTTTTGCATATCGCCTTTGATCATGCTTCACTAAAAATTAGCCTGTTGTATCGGCCCTGTAAAATCTCACACAGAATCTTTAGAACGATGCACACCTTTATTTTTTGCCCCGAAACCTTAAATAGGAAACTCCTGAGATGCACAAATTAAAATAAAGGAGGGGCGGGGGGGGGGGGGTGGAGTACTCCAAATGAGAAAATTATCAGAATGAATAGAATAACTATGGTATCAAGGCAAATGTGAATGGGTTTGAATTCTGATAGCTTGGCTTAGGCCTCATGCACTCCATGTATGTGGTGTTTGAGGTCAGCCAGTGGTCATCTCACCAAATGCCTTGTTTGGATCAATAATTCATATCAGGTTGCCTCAGGGTGATTTAGTATCCATTAATGTATTTTGTTAATTATACATTAATGTTTCTGAAGTAAAATAATGATGCTGACAAGCTGTGGTAGAATGTGAGCTGGGAGGTGCTGGATAGAGACTGAGATGACTCCCTGTAAGTGAGGGGAGGGGAATTGCAGGGAAAGCCATCCATAAGCGCACAGAGCCCTGGGAGCAGTCTACTTATCTGCCTTTTCTGTTGCACATTGGTGTGTAATGTAAGAAGTATCTAGTGCATAGGAAGAAAATATTACAGAGAATAAATAAAGAGAAAGTGCAGATTCTCCCATAATGTATAAATAAAACCCAGCATGGTATTGCTGCAGTTCAAATCAATTCACTGTCTCTTTCAGGACAAGAACAACCCACAGCTCCTTTTTCCCGAGCTTCTCAATTCCCCTTCCCTCACCTCTAACAGCGAATGCAAGGAGGCCCCGGATTTCTCTGTCACTTCCCCTCACTGCCAGCCACCTTCCAACCTCTCACTCATTTTAAGACTTTGTAGATTCTCTTCCATTTCTCTCCCACCCACCTCCCCCTGCCCCCACCCCATCCTTTCCAAGCTCATCTCTTCTATCAGACCAAACTACTGTCCCGTTTATCTCCTCCCCACTCAACCCCTGACCATTCAACTACCGTCCCTGGCCCCAGTGGTCGCTGACATTGTTAATGGCTCCTTCTGTTCAGGCACTGTCCTCTTGCCTTCGAAACTGCCATGATCAGCCACCCCTCTCAAAAAGACCCTTCTGTCTCCTCTAACGACCTGCCCAAACTCTATCCTTCCCTTCTTTTCAGAGATCCTCCCAGCATCTTCATCTGTCCCACAATTTCCAGTTCTGTTCAAATTCCTTCAATCTGGTTTCTGCCCTGTCTACAACACCGAGATCAACCTGGTCAAAGTCACCAGCAATATCCACTTTGACCGCTCTGCAGCGTTCGACACAATCAATCATGCCATCTTCCTCCAGCACCCCCTTTCCATTGTCCTCTTCAGTGGGACTACCCCTGTATGGTACCACTCCTATCTATCCCAGCACAGCTAGCGCATCTCCATCTCCTACATGATCATCTCCAGAGTTGCCCTCCTCTTCCTCACCTATATGTATTGCCCCTCAGTGACATTATCCATAGACATAGGGTCAGCTTCTATATGTATGTTGACATTCACCTATACTTCTCCATCATTTGCCATGTTTGAGGTTGTTGGAGGTCAGCCATCTCAGCCCCAGGACATCGCTGCAGGAGTTCCTCAGGGCAGTGTCCTAGGCCCAGCCATTTTCAGCTGCTTCATCAATGACCTTCCCTCCATCATAAGGTCAGAAGTGGGGATGTTCGCTGATGATTGCACTCACAACTCCTCAGATAATGAAGGAGTCCATGCCCGCATGCAGCAAGACCTGGACGACATTCAGGCTTGGGCTGAGAAGTGGCAAGTAACATTCGCGCCAAACAAGTGCCAGGCAATGACTATCTCCAACAAGCGACAGTCTAACCACCACCCCTTGACATTCAATAGCATTACCATCGCCGAACCCCCCACCATCAACATCCTGGGGGGTCACCATTGACCAGAAACTTAACTGGACCAGCCACATAAATACTGTGGCAACAAGAGCAGGTCAGAGGCTAGGTATTCTGCGGCGAGTGTCACCTCCTGACTCCCCAAAGCCTTTCCACCATCTACAAGACACAAGTCAGGAGTGTAATGAAATACTCTCCACTTGCCTGGATGAGTGCAGCTCCAACAACACTCAAGAAGCTCGACAAACCATCCAGGACAAAGCAGCCCGCTTGATTGGCACCCTCTCCACCACCTTAAACATTCACTCCCTCCACCACCGGCGTACCGTGGCTGCAGTGTGTACCATCTACAAGATGCACTGCAGCAACTTGCCAAGGCTTCGACGACAGCACCTCCCAAACCCGCGACCTCTTCCACCTAGAAGGACAAGGGCAGCAGGCGCATGGGAACACCACCACCTCCAAGTTCCCCTCCAAGTTACACACCATCCTGATTTGGAAATATATTGCCATTCCTTCATCGTCACTGGGTCAAAATCCTGGAACTCCCTCCCTAACAGCACTGTGGGAGTACCTTCACCACACGGACTGCAGTGGTTCAAGAAGGTGGCTCACCACCACCTTCTCAAGGGGCAATTAGGAATGGGCAATAAATGCTGGCCTTGCCAGTGACGCCCACATCCCAGGATTGAAAAAAAAACCACAACCTTCCCTATGCTGTCTAACAATAAACAATGGATGAGTCAGAATTTCCTACAAGTGAATATTGGGAAGACCAAAACCATCATTTTCAACCCCCACCAGAAACTCTAGACCCCTATCATCAACTCCTTCCCCTTACCATTAACTCCTTTCCCCTTACCATCAACTCCTTCCCCACAATGGCTGAACTAGACAGCACACAACCTCAGCATACTCTTCAACACAGAGCTGTTCTTCAAACCCCATATTCTATCCACCACCATTGCTTACTTCCATCTCCATGGCATGCCCGCCTTACCCCCACTGCTGCCAAACCACTTCATTGTAAATTGAACAAAACTCCACAGCTTGTATCATTTCCCACACTAAGTCCTGCTTATCCATTACCCACACCCTTGCCAACCCATTCCTCCAGCGCATTGAATTTAAAATCCTTGTCCTTACCTACAAAATCTTCTGTGGGCCTTGCCCCACCATACCTCTGCTTTACCATCTCCTCTGGCTTCCTGTGTGCCCGTTCACCCTCAGCTGCGCCTTCAGCTGTCTCAGCCCTAATCTTTGGAATTCCCTTCCTAAACCCTCCTGCCTCCCTCTCCAACATTTTAAAAGCCTTCTTAAAACGCTTCTCTTCAAACCAAGCTTTTGGCCACCTCTCCTAACCCTCCCACAATGACTTGGCGCCTGCTCCTTTTTATGCCTACGAAGCACCTTGCGGTACTAATAATAAATAGGAGTTGCCGCCATTATGACACCCATCTCCAACAAAGGCTTGCCAAAGGTAGAAGAAAGTCTCCATTTTTTTTCTCTCCCAGTTGTAAGACTTCCAATTAAACGAGTTTAGGGAGGCTCAACACTTTCCTGCCAGGCACAGGGCCAACAAATGGCTAGAATTTGGCACAAATTCACATTAAGTTGACAGTCTCACTCAGAGAGTGCATAACGATGGCTGGTGTGGGAAGCGGAAAGATTTACCCGCCTTCTGGGTAACAAGTTGCAAGTGTAACTATTAAGAGATGTGACACTTTTATATTCCGTGTATTCCCTGTACGGTACATGTCCTTCATTGTAGCTCTTCTGGTACGTTGTCAAAGTCTACATATGAGTATGATGAATATCGTTTAATTTGTGTTGACTAGACCCTGGCAGTGCAGGGTGTAATGCCTCAACACTACTTCAGAGTACAGAGACTGCAAACACAATAAATCATAAGACTGGCAGCTTACCTCACCCTGAGGAGCTGGAAAGTAAAGTTTTGAACTGGAGGAGGTAGGGCTTTGTGATTGGTTGGGTCATTTGCATTCAACTTTTCTTACAGGAGATCTCCAACAGTGCGTTCAACCTATATATTGAACTTGGCACAAAACAGCACCATCAAAGGAGTCACAACTACAGTGCAAGCTTACTATTAGTAGCCCATGGATTTCACCAAAGTGCTTTTTATTCCTGTCTTATCAAAGCTTTAGCTCTTCTATTGATTATAATGCAGCTTCCAAAAAGACCTGGGAGATTCTCTTCCAATACAAGATGTTTGCAATAATAAAGATCCACTGTACTATGAAGACTACTAGGTGTTATCACAAAGTTTTCCATAATGCAAGCATCTTAGCTGGCGAATCTTGCTGGATTCTCCAATGCTCCCAGAAATCACAATTGCAGAGTCATTTTAAATAGAATTTTATTATAGTTTAGCTTACTAAAGTAAGGGATCCCAAGTTTGGGAATCTCGAACACAAAATGGTGGCCGCAATCCATAAGTTGGTGGCTGATGTGGGGAAATTGCAATCTCCAACCCATATCCTATGACTCCCCTGACACAGTGGGTTGGATTCTCCTCATTGAGGCAGAGTAGGGTGGGGCTTGTCTTCCGCCCACCCCTTTGACTCCACCCCAACCCTGACCCCTTTCCCTGGATCGTGAGTCATCATTGATCCAAAGTGCAGTTGCCAGCTCTGGTTGACTATATTCCTAGAGGTTTCATCACCTGCCTCCAACTACCCTGCCCCCACACTCCCGCCATTGGTCGCCCAAGACGTCCATCCTCACGGCGCATCGCCTTCCTACACCAGTTGGAAAGCGAAAAGATTCATTACCCAACTGGATGATCGCTGACTGTCAGTCAAACAGACTTTTTTCCCATCTCCAAAAAGAAACACAATTTATTTTCATGACCCTATGATTTTTCTCCAGAGTTGCTCGCAGCAGTGTCCTGGAGATTCATCTTCAATTCCTGGAGACACCAGGCCAATCCGGGAGGGTTGGCAACGCTAATGCAAGGTGGGCTCCCAGCAACATTCCCACTGCCAAGAGGAAGCCTGCCACTGCCTGGATGCAAAATCCCAATGGTGCTGCAGTGGGACCAGAAGAAGCATCCAAGCATTTGAAGGGGGCAGAAGAGCCTCGACGATCAAGGGAGCTGCAGCCTGTAGGCTCTGTAGACCTTACCAGAGACTGAGACATGCACAGGCTAGTGAGTGGGGGGCCCTGTATGGAGGGAGACGAGATCCCTCCTCGGCCCTCTCCCTCCATTCCCCCGAGCTTGGGACCAGGACCTCTGCTACCCTGGGCCTACTACCACCTTCTACATGGCAGGGCTGGAAGTGGCAACGGTTGGGAGAGAAATGATCCCGGCACCTAGGCCTCACCCACCCAACCCCCCCCACCAGCTTTGGCATGAGACGAAGGGACAGCCAGCAGCGATCCAGTCAGATACGGGGAAGGGGGTTGGCGACTGAAATTAAGGGTGGCTTCATGGAGGAGAGATCAGCCCAGTGTGCCAGTACTCCAGTGTTCTGCCCCAACAGGTGGCCTATTAATGGTGATTGTGGTATGACAAGATAGGCTGTAAGAGGTCACTGCAGAAGGCATTGCAAAAACATGCCCAATTTGGCAATGTCAGACTCAAGGCACACTAGAAGGTAAAACGCAGAGAGTGTCGAAGGTTCCCACTTGAACGCCTCTCTCCCAGTGCCCAAACATCAACATAAAAACAACATTACATGTTAATTAGAGATTGACTCATTCTCTTATGACTAATTTGCTGCCTAATTCTCCAGGTTTGATACTTGGTTTCTGAACTCTTCCACAGGCAGGATTAGTAACTAACATGTCCTTAAACGAGAGAATTCGGTGATAGTAATCAATGTTGCCATATTAGGCTGGAAATATTAAATCTTTCTCCTTTGCTTCGGTGCGTACTAACATATCGATGCCGACATCGATTACATGCTGCAAACCCGTCTATAGAAACAACATTTAAATACCTACCGCAGATATTATTCCGTCTGCATGTTAAGACTAGCTGAGCAGAAAATGCCGGGTAATTGCCTGCATTTACCATCCGAGCAATAAAATGCAATTTAGAAACTCTGCAGTTTAATTTACGAGCAGCAGTAAGTTAGGCCGTCAAATGGAATGTTGGGTGTAATAATGCAAGCCACAAAAGCTTAAGAACTGCAAGCGAACCGTTTGATCTTTGCTTTTCTTTTCTTACCTTCTTTTGAAGGTAGTGACTCACGATGACGTGCAGCTCCGCGGGTGGCGGCAGCCTCCAGCTACCTCATTACCTTCATCGTGCGTGTTTGACTCAGGAGGGCATCATTGCCAAGCCCCGTCCGCTCCTTGCTTGACGTCCGCGCGTGCAGCGGGGAGCAATGGACAAGAGTTCAGGAGGCCCCCGCCTGACTTTTTCCCTTCTCTCTCTGGGTCAGGGGCAGCGAGTCCAATTGCAACGCACCTTACCGTCACCCCCAGCTGGGAGCGGTAATTCCGCGCGGTTGAGAGACTGAACATGGGCCTTCCTCACAGGGAAAGGCACTGAGACAAAGACACACACAGCAACAGAGGCTTGCAATCACAGGCATGAATACACAAAGGGAGAAAGAAAGAGAGAGACACACAGAGTAGATAACAGAAATGGATAAAGATGTTGAAGAGCAATATAAAGGCGGTACAGACCAAACAACACCATCCAGTTGTCACAACGGGAGAGATCAGCTTGCAACGTTCATGCTAATATTTAATGTCAAAAAGTCTTCCTTGCATTCTCCATGAAATTCATTAACTTCCACAGCAGAATTCAATTTCATTACCGCATAATTTGTATATTCATTACGCTTATCGATCTCAATGCCATAATTCTGGGCCAAAGTGCAGAGGTCTCCATCTCTCTATTCAGTTCTATCTTTCATTCTATCTCTGTATCTTCATTTACCCATCTATTCATCTCACGATCTATCTCTGTAACTCTGTTTCAGTCATTGCATCCATCTATCACTATATTTCTGTACCTCCGTCTATCTACATATTCTTTGTATCTTCATCTGTGCTCCTCTATTTCTGTATTCCTCTATCTCTGTAATTTCCTTGAAGTTCTGTGTCCTTAAATCTCCCTGTGTTTATTTAATAACACCAGCTACATCAACAACTTTCATTTATATCGCACCTTTAACATAGTAAAACATCCCAAGGTGCTTCACAGGTGCGATTATCAAATAAAATTTGACACCAAGCCACATAAGGCGGTAGGTTTTAAGGAGCGCCTTAAAGGAGGAGAGAGAGGTAGAGTGTGCATCGGTGGGGGGAAGTTTGTGTGGAGTGCACACTAGGGTGACATCCTCACCTCTACTCGGAGCTCCGACACGGCAAGAGAGCCCCAGGTGAGCAGAGGAAACGCTTCAAGGACACCCTCAAAGCCTCCTTGGAAAAAGTGCAACATCCCCACCGACACCTGGGAATCCCTGGCCCAAGACCGCACAAAGTGGAGGAGAAGCATCCATGAAGGCGCCGAACACCTCGAATCTCTTCGCCGGGAGCAACCGGAAGCCAAGCGCAAACAGCGGAAGGAGCGCACGTCAACCCAAGCACCCCACCCACCCGCCCCTTCAACCACTGTCTGCCCCACCTGTGACAGAGACTGTAGGTCCCGCATTGGACTCATCAGTCACCTGAGAACTCATGTTTAATGTGGAAGCAAGTCATCCTCGGTTCCCGAGGGACTGCCTAAGAGAGAGAGACATCCTCGCCTTACTGTCGGGCCTAATTTGCATTGCTCAAGCTTGCACTGGGCACACAAAGTGCTGTATTGGAGGAAGGAAAAGAAAGTTAGGCCTGAGCCTCACAAGGCAGCAGCAACGTTAAGGAGGCAGGTAAAATGGAAGCCCCATGGGGGAACCAGAAGGACATGAATTCTACAGGTAATGGGAGCAGCATTTTTTTTTTATCTTGACAGCTTTTGAAGAGTTGTGGTAAGGTTGTAAATACCTGTCAGGAGCTGTGGTTTGTATGTTAGTGGTTTACCCATTTATTTGAAAGGTGCTGGCCTCTGTGACTCACTCCTGCTACGGTGCCATGACTGGGATGGGCAGCGGTCACTCAAGCAGGAGTTCTGGTTGGCCCTGTAGTCCACCCTGGAGAGAGTTGGTAAAAGGGCAACACTGTGGTGACACGCAGCGGAGAACAAGTGTGAAGGTATGAAGAAAGACGGCACAGGAATAGAGGAGGGTGCTGGTGTGTGAGGCTTCGGTTTTTATTCCAGGTGGGATGGAGTAGTTGCGTTGTCATGGGTGGGGGCACTTTTAGCTCAGTGGCAGGGAAGCAGTTGTTAGTAGCTAAGAGAGGACTAGGCAAATAACTTCAACAGCTGACAAGGGAGCTTCTGGTTGTTTACCCTTTTCTGCCTCAAAATAAGGCATATTCAAAAGGTGTGTAGGGGGCGGGTGCGCATGGGGTAGCACAGTACGAAACACGGCCTCCATCACTAATGTCAAAGACCAGCAGCATTCTGTAACAAATTCTGAAATAGCAAAACCATTTTTTTTCCTTGACAGTACCAGCCTGTCCTCCAACACAGGTAGCACCTAAGTGGCAACTCAGGAAGCAGTGGCTTTTATGGGGGGCAGTTTGCTCCTCATCTGCACCCGGTGTTTTTACAGCAAATCTTTGTGCAGAGCCATCTGACATCCATTTACATTTCTGTGCAGCCACCAGAAAAGGCCGTACAGGAAGTTCACTAGCTGTGCTACTCAAGCACTGAGCAGGGGGGTGAAGGATTAGCGTAAGTTTTCCTGTGCATAGCAACTGCTTTTCAGACACTATTTGGGTGCTAAACCCAGGAAAATCCACCCTGATATCCATCTTTGTATACATAAGAACATAAGAAATAGGAGCAGGAGTAGGCCAATCGGCCCCTCGAGCCTGCTCCGCCATTCAATAAGATCATGGCTGATCTGATCCTCACCTCAAATCTAAAGAACACAAGAAGTAGGAGCAGGACCCGGCCACTCAGCCCCTGGGCCCGCTCCGCCACCCACAGGGCCTTGACCGATCCGAACTCAGCCTCATGTCCAATTTCCTGCCCGCTCCCTGTAACCCCTAATTCCCTTTACTTCTAGGAAACTGTCTATTTCTGTTTTAAATTTATTTAATGATGTAGCTTCCACAGCTTCCTGGGGCAGCAAATTCCACAGACCTACTACCCTCTGAGTGAAGAAGCTTCTCCTCATCTCAGTTTTGAAAGAGCAGCCCCTTATTCTAAGATTATACCCCCTAGTTCTAGTTTCACCCATCCTTGGGAACATCCTTACCGCATCCACCCAATCAAGTAATGGATCGTTTTTCAGTGACCTGCCTTTGTGCCACTATCTGTATCCATTTCCACTTTCTGTCTCTGAAGCTCTATGTCTTCTTCTACCTCCATCTATATATTTTCATCTAACTATACTTCTGCATTTATCTCGGTCTATATAATCTACATCTATCTTTCAGTGTTTCTCTTTTGCTGTCCTCCATCTCTCTAGCTCTATATCATTGTCTAACTCTGTCAATCTCTATCTCTGCATCTTTGTAGCTCCATATATCTGTGACCTATCTCTGTAATCCATATCCCAATCTATCTCTGTAATCCATATCCCAATCTATCTCTGTAATCCATATCCCAATCTATCTCCGTAGTCCTATATCCCTCATCTGTCTCCGTAGTCCTATATCCCTCATCTGTCTCCGTAGTCCTATATTCCTCATCTGCCTCTGTATCTCCATCTGGTTGAGACTCTATAATCTACATTTATCGCTATATCTCTCTGTCCCTTAGCTCTGTTTCTCGACCGGTTTCTAATGGGTACAATAGTGTAGTGATTATGCTGCTAGACTAGTAATCCATAAGTCTGGACTAATAATGGGAGTTCATAATCCCACTATGGCAGTTTGAAAATTTGAATTTAAAGGAAAGAAATCTGGGAATAAAAGGTGTGGGACTGGAGTCACGTGTAGGCCAGTCTGGGTAAGGACGGCGGGTTTCCTTCCCTAAAGGACACTCATGAACCAATTGGGTTTTTATGACAATCCCAACAACTTTTTTAATTTTCAGATTTAAAAAAAAACTGAATGGAAGTTGCCATGGTGGGATTTGAACTCACGTGCTCTAGATTAATAGTCCAGTAACAGAGGCACTGCGCTGCCATACCCTATGTTCGTTAAAAAGAGATTCTAACATTTGTCTATCTATCTGCCTATCTGTGTCTCTCCCTCATACTGTGTGTGTATACACATCAACCACACTCGGTTCCCATCAAACATCTTGGTCCCAGAAAATTAAAAAATGAGAAATTGCCTGAGGCCTCCAGCGGTTTCTCCAGCCCTACCACTCTCCATGAGCAATGGATAAAGGCACATACACACAAGATCAGAATGGGGATCTACAATCGTGGAATTGCAGAAGAGAGAGAGAGAGAGATGTCTTCGCTACAGACTGGTGCTTATTCTGTACAGACTGATCTCATTATTGATCTGGCATTAGTTCTGTCGAGACTGTGTTGGCAGGGTGACAGTGGGGCGGTGTCCTGGCAGGGCGGAATTTCCGCCCAGTTTCCACTGCTAGCCACCTGCTTTATTCTGCAGCTGGGAGCAAACCATCTAGGTTGCAGTGTCTACAGGCTCTGCATCACCTGAGACTGGTACCTGCAGCATAACAATACCCCAAGGCATCCGTCACAGTCACAGGATTCAGATGTACACACCCTAAAAACCACAGACACTGCTCACCAAGAAGTTAGCAAATTCTAAACCTGTTTGTCAGCCAGAGGCTGTTCTGTAAACCTCAGCGTCACTGAAGCAGTCATGTGCTAATTAAGTCCTAGCATCACGCAAATTCCATTCTCTCTCATCAGACTACTTGTGTATAAGAGTCACTAATGAAGCCTGATACATTTTTTTTTCCCACTGAATTTTTGTATTATCATCAGGGGACATTAACTTGCTTTAATTAGCTTCAGGAAGACAAATGGCAACCCCTTCCCTCCTCCCACCAATGATTTTCAGCTGTTGGCATGGTAATGTGTTACTATGTTGAGTGTCCAGTTCCAAGTCGCATTACTGATGCCTGAACAACTGTGATCCTGTGCTTTTTATATAAGCTGGCCGCCTGGGTCCATGACATTCCACAATCTAGGGCAGTGGTCCTCAAATCTGTTTTGGGCCAGGTCCCACTAAAAAAAATCTCACAACCTCTTGAGACCCACTAGTTCTGGATTGATTATCGCAACTATGTTTTGCAAAGTTCATGTTATCTTCACTCTTCAATTCTGCTTCTCTCTCTCCTCCTTCACCAGTTTCTCTAACTCCTTCTCCCCTCTGTTTCTCTCTTCACCATTTCTGTTTCTCTCTCTCTCTCGCCTCCTTCACTTCTGTTTTTCTCTCTCTCTCTCTCTTCGCCACTTCTTTTTCTCTTGCCCACTTGGAAAAAACCTAGGGGGCTTTGATCAGCTGTGCCTTTTGGAAAGTCTAATTTTATGTGAAATTTGTACAGTAATTCACTTTTAGGAATCCCATGTGTTTAAAACGTGCATCATTGTCATCGCTCTAAATAGCAAGTGAAAACCAGGAATGAACAAGTTATTACAAGATATACTGGCTCACCCACTCGAGATTCTGTAAAGCGATTTACTCTTGAATAGGCTTTTGACTTACCTTACATAGAGTACACACCTGCAGTGAAGTCAATCTTTTAAAGCAAATTGTTGTTCAGTCTCTTACTCAGTATCTCACTCTTGAAATGCTGGTAATATTTCTCATTTTGTTCTTATTCATAAGTGACTAACATATCTACATATTGAAGGTTAGTGAGTTATTGGGCGTTATGTCACGCAATCACTGTGGTCACCTGGAGCTTGCTTGATCACCTTTGGGGGGTCGTAGAGCAATTTCCATGAGTTCATTTTTCTCCAAAATTAGCCTGTTTTTTCTCTGTTTTTTGCCTTTCCAAGGAGATTGGATGGGTGAGGAACATAAGTAGACCAATCAGTCCCTTGAGCCTGCTCCACCATTCAATTAGATCATGGCTGATCTGCACCTCATCTCCATTTACTCACCTTTGCTCCATATTTCTTGGTACCCTTACATAACAAAAATCTATCGATCTCAGTCTTGAAAGCTCCAATTGTCCCAGCATCCACAGCCTTTTGGGGGAAGAGAGTTCCAGATTTCTATTACTCTTTTTATGAAAAAGTGCTTCCTGATTTTGCTCCTGAATGGCCTAGCACTATTGTCAAGATTATGGCTCCTTGTTCTTGATTTCCCCACTAGAAGAAATAGTTTCTCGGTGTCTACCCTATCAAATTCTTTTAACATTTCAAACACCTTGATCAGATCACCCATCAATCTTCTATATTCAAGGGAATACAAGTCTAGTCTGTGCAACATGTTCTCATAATTTAATCCTCTAAGGCCTGGTATCATTCTGGTGAATCTGCGCTGCACCCCCTCCAAGGCCAATAAATCCTTCCTGAGGTGCGGTGTCCAAAACTGAACGCTATACTCCAGATGGGATCTGACCAAGGCTTTATAAAACTGAAGCTTAAATTGCTACCCTTGTATTTCATTGAGGAGAGGGATGGGTTGATGGTGTGCAGAAATTACACCATGCCAGAATGGGACAGCTGGTTTTCGCTATCCTTCTTTGTATAGTCGTGTGTCCATGGAGTCGCAAAATAAGACTACAGGGTCAACATGTTGAAGACACGGCGTTACCAGTTTTTATCACAGCAAACCTGTGTCAGGTAAAGAATTTAAAATCTTCAATGCACAAATCCTTAAATCTTAATCAGTGAGGATCATTGTGCAAAAGAGACACCAAATTTGGGTTATACAGCTGACAGTTACAGAATTATTTGTAAAAATGGGTAAAAAGTCAAAAGATAGAAAAAGGATAAGAAAGATAAACGGCGGTTAAAGGGGTTTTGTTTATTTTTTAATCTGTGTTTGTTTCAGCAGCACTTAGTTTTGCTGTTAGTTAACAAGTTACCTCAGTAGTTTTATAAACAGAAAATGCTGGAAATATTCCAGTGGCCTTTGGGTACTGGAGACCACCGAGATTGAAATTAGTAGGAGCGGAGACAAAGAAAATCTGGGAGTAGTGACTTG
Organism: Squalus acanthias; assembly: GCA_030390025.1. NCBI lineage: Eukaryota > Metazoa > Chordata > Chondrichthyes > Squaliformes > Squalidae > Squalus > Squalus acanthias. The sequence goes on along the minus strand of CM059435.1, from coordinate 12,487,938 downwards.
GCAATGTCAAGCTTAAATTTTAAAAGCTTGCAGATTTTAGGAGGCGGGGAAGACTGAGGGAAGTACTGTAATGTGCTCCACAGTTTTGAGGTCCTGGAGAACAATGAGTTAAGAGTATCAACAATATGTACATGTCCCTGTTGCATGCATGTCTTCCCCTTGCCCCAATTCTTCAACCATTGATGTACGCTCAACTTTTTATGCAGTCTCATTAAGTGCAACCCCAATTTAATGCAAGTAATGGCTGCAATTTAAATTTATTTTAATTATCACGAAAGATAGCTGATAGCACAGCCAATGATGTTTAATGATGCTGTATCACACATTCAAGTAAAAGGGCAGCGAGAGACAGACAGCATGTGTCGTACTGAAGAGAAACAACTCTGTGTCCTGTCATTTGCTTACTGTGTCACAATCAGTAACGTAAAATCATACTCCCTTATTAATGGGGTATTAGGGAATCTCGTCCACTCTATTAAAGGGACTGTGTCACTGTATTAAGGAGTCTAGTTACATTCTATTAAAGGGCAATGTTGCTGTATTAGGTTGTCCAGTGCCATTCTATTAAAAGGGCAATGTTGCCATATTAAGAATTGCAGTTCAATGATATTAAAGAGGCAATGTTGCTCTATTAGTGTCATCCGTACCTTCACCACACGGACTGCAGCGGTTCAAGAAGGCGGCTCACCACCACCTTCTCGAGGGCAACTAGGGATGGGCAATAAATGCTGGCCTTGCCAGCGAGGCCCACATCCCATGAACGAATGAAACAAAGAAAATCGGTGGCTCAGTGGGTAGCACTCTTGCCTGCTGAGGCAGAAGGTTGTGGGTTCAAGTCCCACTCCACAGACTTGAGCACAAAAATCTAGACTGACACTCCCGTGCAGTACTGAGGGAGTGCTAACAGGAAAAAAAAAGACTTGCATTTCTATAGCGCTTTTCATGACCACCAGACTTCCCAAAGCGCTTTACAGCCAATGAAGTACTTTTTAAAAAAAAATGTAGTCACTGTTGCAAGGCAGGAAACGCGACAGCCAATTTGCGCACTGCAAACTCCCACAAACATCAGGAGGTGCTGACTTTCAGATGAGATCTCAAACCGAGGCCCCGTCTGCTCTCTCAGGTGGACGTAAAAGATCCCGTGGCACTATTTCGAAGAATAGCAGGGGAGTCCTGGCCCATATTTTTTTTTTCTCCCTCAATCAACATAACAAAAACAGATTATCTGGCCATTATCACATTGCTGTGTGTGGGACCATACTGTGCAAAAGTTGGCTGCCGCATTTCCTACATTACAACAGTGACTACACTTCAAAAAGTACTTCATTGGCTGTAAAGCACTTTGGGACGTCCTGAGGTCTTTAAAGGCGCTATAGAAATGCAAGTCTTTTTCTTTTTATTAGGTCTTCCAGTTCCACTCTATTAGCGAGGAAGTATCACAGTACTAAGGAGTTCAGTAATATTCTGTTCAAGGCACAGTATTGCTATATATTGGGGACTTCAGTCACTGGACTAACCAGTAATAGAATACTCCAAAATCTGCACTGTAGAACCGTTCTGTTGTCCACTGCTGGAAGTCTGCACTGCAACAGCAATTACATCACTCCAGTTTCATATTTTTATCTCTATGAACTTACACCAGACATAAGTCTTATCCTGCCAAATGAATGCATGTATTACATAGTGAATAATCATTCCCTTTTTGAAGAGACAGCAACTCCATACAGTTACATCACAAGTAATCTTTATGTAACTCAATAAATAGGAACTCCATAGGAATACAAAACAAAAAGAACAGCGGGACAGGGGTTTGTGGAACACACATTCCAAGAGGCAGTCACCCCACGGGCAGGCAGAGAGATAAAATCTAAAATGACATCGTACATACAGCACAGAAACAAACCATTCGGCCCAACCAGTCCATGCCGGCGTTTATGCTCCACTCGAGCCTCCTCCCGTCTTTCCTCATCTAACTATCAGCACAATCCTCTATTCCCTTCTCCCACATATGCTTATCTAGCCTCCCCTTAAATAAATCTATACTATTCACCTCTATACTATACCAGAACTGCGAGGTTATACTTATCAGGAAAGGATGAACAGGCTGGATCTTGAAAAGAGAAGGCTGAGGGGTGACCTCGTAGAGGTCTTTACAATTATGAAAGGTTTTGATAGAGTAGACACACAGAGAGTGTTTTCACTTGTGGGGAAGAGCAAAACTAAAGGCCATCAATATAAGATAGTCACCAAGAAATCAAATAGGGAATTCAGAAGAAACTTCTTTACCCAGAGAGTGGTGAGAATGTGGAACTCACTACCACAGGGAGTAGTTGAGGCGAATAGTATAGATGCATTTAAGGGGAAGCTAGATAAACACATGAGGGAGAAGGGAATAGAGGGTTACGCTGATAGAGTTAGATGAGGAAAGACAGGAGGAGGCTCGAGTGGAGCATAGACACCAGCATGGACTGGTTGGGCCGAATGGCCTGTTTCTGTGCCGTATATCCTATGTAATTAAGAGGGCAGACAGGGCTTTGGTTTAACTTCTTATCTGAAAGATGGATCATTGCTTGAAAACTAAAGAACACAGCGAGCAAACATGAGAGTGGGATTAGTCTCTGTTGCTCAACACCAACATAGACTTGATGAGCCAAATGACCTGTTTCTGTGCTATAACATTCTGTGAAAAGCCATAAATAGTGCTTGAAAAGATCACCTGTAGAAAAGACTTGAAGGAATGGTTTAAAATGCTCTCAATACTTTAAGAGACTTGTGCAGATGTAAGGTCTCTTCTGAGGGATTCTGCAATGATAATGAAGGCTCAAAGTGAAACAGAGAGCTATTGATTGAAATCCGACCCTGATAATTGGTTCAGATTAGCCATCATCACTCACTTTACATACAGTTAACATTTCATATAAATGCTTCACTCATCCATCAGACACCAGTTATCTATGGAGATATTATCATATTTTGTGTTTCTTTAGAATACTCATTTAAAATCTTCAAAAGCAATGCTTCTATTTTGGGTTACAGTCGGCTTCCTGATTGCTGCCAGCTTTGGAAACACCAATGAAATTTATATTTAACAACACATTATAGCAACAAAGGTGGGAGTTTATTTTATTTATTCCTTTTAAAGGTCATATCCCTATTGATCGGCGAATCCCTGGTGGCCCTAGTAAATCTGCATCTAAATCTTTGGACCCCAAGGCGGGGAATTTGCATCCAAATCCCTGGCAGTTCAAATTCCCATGACTAATGAGTTTATGTGGACTTATACCACCCTTTGAAACTCAGACCTTCGATCCACTGGCCAAATTTCTCTGAATGCACATTCGAGGCTTCCTTAGATCTATTTGACTTCCTTCTGTTGCCTTCAGGTAGGTGTCAGCTGTGGCTCAGTTGGTAGCACTCTTGCCTCTGAGTCAGAAGGTTGTGGGTTCATAGTCCCACTCTAGGGACTCGAACACAAAAATCTAGGCTGACGCTCCAGTGCAGTGCTGAGGGAGTGCTGCACTGTCGGAGGTGCCGTCTCTCGGATGAGATGTTAAACTAAGGCCCTGTCTGCTATCTCAGGTGGATGTAAAAGATCCCATGGCACTATTTTGAAGAAGAGCAGGGGAGTTATCCCCAGTGTCCTGGCCAATATTTATCCCGCAACAAAAACAGATTATTGGGTCATTATCACATTGCTGTTTGTGGGAGCTTGCTGTGTGCAAATTGGCTGCCGCGTTTCCCACATTACAACAGCAGCTCCACTTCAAATAGTACTTCACTGGCTGTAAAGCGCTTTGGGACGTCCTGAGGTCGTGAAAGGCACTATATAAATGCAAGTCTTTCTTATTTAATTTACTGTACTGAGGAGCTGCACTTCATTGAGTCCTAAAGTTATAAAACGAAAAGACTGTTTAAGGTTTTGGATGTAACCTTTTGTCAGAACTGGAAACATTGGAGCCTAATGGGCTCAACATTGACAAATTTAGCAATGGGAAAGCCCAATTTGCTATATTCGGCAGGGCCTATTTTTAGGTAGCCATGGTAGCCGCCTGAAAGGAGGCTCCTGCACCCATTTCCGGAACCCGTTCGTGTAATGGGTTAATCCAGGTAACATTGCTTTTTTTCTTGTCGGAAGCTCCAACTACTTTTTCAGGCTCTATAGCGGCCTAGCCAGCCGTCCTCCTACTTGTGCCAGTGTTTGCTGTAAATATGCCGTCCATCTTCCTCCAAGTTGGGAACAAGCATCCAAAGTTATTCCTGAATCCAACATGTGAAGTACCTGAAATTTGAACTTGTAAAGGAAACATTTTCAGGGCTATGGGGAAAGAGCAGGGGAGTGGGATTAATTGGATAGCTGTTTCAAAGAGCTGGCACAGGCACAATGGGCCAAATGGCCTCCTTCTGTGCTGTAAGATTCCAATATTACAGTGTTATTTCCAGTCTATAGTGTCGCACATGCAGAAGGACAAAATGATTTCTCCGGAGTCCTAAGCTCCCAAACCCGCGACCTCTACCACCTAGAAGGACAAGGGCAGCAGGCGCATGGGAACACCATCACCTCCAAATCACACGCCATCCTGACTTGGAAAGATATCACTGTTTCTTCATCGTCGCTGGGTCAAAATCCTGGAACTCCCTCCCTAACAGCACTGTGGGAGTACCTTCACCACACGGACTGCAGCGGTTCAAGAAGGTGGCTCACCACCACCTTCTCAAGGGGCAATTAGGGATGGACAATAAATGCTGGCCTTGCACCCACATCCCAGGAACAAATATTAAAAAAGCAGTTTCCCGCCCTCACTGTGTGTATCTTCGGGGTGACTGCTGTCTGTGGCTGAAGTCACAGTAACAAAGCACAGGTTATGTTGTTACCAGTCAGTCATGTGATGGGTGAGGGGGGAAGGTTGATTCCTGACGGTCTGTAAGTGATGAGGTATCCACACTGCCAGGACACCGGGGATAACTCCCCTGCTCTTCTTCAAAATTATGCCATGGGATCTTTCACAACAACAACTTGTATTTATATAGCACTTTTAACGTAGTAAAACATCCCAAGGCGCTGCACAGGAGTATTGTAAGACAAAAAATTTGACACTAAGCCACATAAGGAGAAATTAGGGCAGGTAGGTAGGTTTTAAGGAGCGTCTTAAAGGAGGAAAGAGAGGTAGCGAGGCAGAGAGGTTTAGGCAGGGAATTCCAGAACTTAGGGCCTAGGCAACAGAAGGCACGGCCACCAATGGTTGAGCGATTGTAATCAGGGATGCTCAAGAGGGCAGAAACAGAGGAGCGCAGATATCTCGGGGGGTTGTGGGGCTGAAGGAGATTACAGAGATAGGAAGGAGCGAGGCCATGGAGGGAATTGAAAACAAGGATGAGAATTTTGAAATCGAGGCGCTGCTTAACCGGGAGCTAATGTAGGTCAGCGAGCACAGGGGAGATGGGCAAACAGGACTTGGTGCGAGTTAGGACACGGGCAGCCGAGTTTTGGATGACCTCAAGTTTACGTAGGGTGGAATGTGGGAGGCCGGCCAGGAGTGCGTTGGAATAGTCAAGTCTAGAGGTAACAAAGGCATGGATGAGGGTTTCAGCAACGGATGAGCTGAGGCAAGGGCGGAGACGGGCGATGTTACGGAGGTGGCAGTAGGCGGTCTTTGTTGTGCTGCGGATATGTGGTCGGAAGCTCATTTCAAGGTCAAATATGACAAAGAAAAATTTATGCTCCTCCTGGCCCCACAAAAAAAATGATTGACAAAGCTGGTTTTTGACTTTTCTGAGTAGCCTGCGGCATCCCTTTAAGGACTGCTGGTTTGGCCACTCAATTTTTCACGGTCATTTCATGGTCAAATATGACACCAAGGTTGCAAACAGTGTGGTTCAGCCTCAGATAGATGTTGGGGAGAGGGATGGAGTCAGTGGCTAGGGAACGGAGTTTGTGGCGGGGACTGAAAACAATGGCTTCAATCTTCCCAATATTTAATTGGAGAACATTTTTGCTCATCCAGAACTGTATGTCAGACAAGCAGTCTGACAATTTAGAGACCGTGGAGGGGTCGAGAGAAGAGGTGGTGAGGTAGAGCTGGGTGTCGTCAGCGTACATGTGGAAACTAAAGCTGTGTTTTCGGATGATGTCGCCAAGGGGAAACATGCAGATGAGAAATAGGAGGAGGCCAAGGATAGATCCTTGGGGGACACCAGAGGTAACGATGCGGGAGCGGGAAGAGAAGCCGTTGCAGGTGATTCTCTGGCTACGATTAGAGAGATAAGAATGAAACCAGGCGAGTGCAGTCCCACCCAGCTGGACGACGGTGGAGAGGCGTTGGAGAAGGATCGAGTGGTCAACCGTGTCAAAGGCTGCAGACAAGTCAAGAATTACGAGGAGTGATAGTTCACCTTTGTCACAGTCACAAAGGATGTCATTTGTGACTTTGATGAGAGCCGTTTCGGTACTGTGGCAAGGGCGGAAACCTGATTGGAGGGATTCAAACATGGAATTGCGGGAAAGATGAGCACAGATTTGGGAGGCGACAACACGTTCAAGGACTTTGGAGAGGAAAGGGAGGTTGGAGATGGGGCGGTAGTTTGCAAGGACGGAGGGATCAGACGGAACCTCAGACTAGAGAACTGAATCTTTTTTGTATTTTATATATTGCATTATATCTATACGTATATAATGTGTTATTTAGCGTTTCCATGTTGCTCCATAATTGTTCGACATGCCAGAAAATAATATCTCAGCCTGTTTTTTTTAGGCTGCCCCTTAACCTCTTTCCAGTTTACTCTTTAATTCATCCCCTATAGCATTTTTTGTGAGCTTTTCATTGTTTTCTTCACCGCCCCCACCCCCGCCCCCCCCCCACCCCCCCCCCCCCCCCCCGCCAGTATAATTTTTTGGGATTCCGAGGAGGGAATATATTTTTGTGAAGTCACTGCACAGCTTTATCCTGCAGAGGGTACAGGAGGCGACACTGTTACATTGGGGTTGTCGGTGGGGTTGAACACGCACTGGGCCCAGCGCTTTTGGAGGCAGCGTTCGCTGGGCTTCGGACTGGTTGTGAGGGTTTGGACGATCCTGACCACGTGAAATAGGGCCTCACAGGGTTGGGTTGCTGCCCGATAAAATAGAAGGTCCTTGTCGGCCCGAAACTCTAGAGGTCCCACCAGCCCAGAGCCTGTTGCTGGAAGCCAGCATGTCACAGATATGTCTCGCACATACCGTGCCTGCCCCACAGAAAGGCAACCAACAGCCGAACTCGGAAATGCAACCTCAAGCACGATTTCTTAATCCTGTCCTTCCCCCATTCCTCCCTCCACCCTAATGCCGTGTCCTGGACAGGAAGTGAATAAGTATAGAATCATACAGCACAGAAGGAGGCCATTCGGCCTATCGTGCCTGTGCCGGCTCTTTGAATGAGCTATCCAATTAGTTCCACTCCCCCTGCCCTTTCCCCGTAGCCCTGCATGTTTTTTTCTTCTTCAAGCATTTATCCAATTCCCTTTTGAAAGTCACTATTGAATCTGCTTCCACCGCCCTTTCAGGCAGCGCGTTCCAGATCATAAAAACTCACTGCGTAAAAAAAAATCCCCTTATCTCCCCTCTGTAAATATAATTGCTTTGTTTAATTGACATATGTCGGGATGGCAATGTTTGTTTCCAGGCAGTCCTAGGGCTGATGGAATATTTATCCTGGCCATGTGCTTGCAAAAACATTTGGACAAGCAGTTATAGCAGAATAAAAAGTTTTGACAAGGATCAGACTGCACTGGAGATTCTGACAGTTTCACCGAGATCAGCTTCGAACACAGACCAACTCCCAAGTGTAAAAGGAGTCAACACTACTGGGCTGGATTTAAAGGTACAGTCCAGTATGACTGCAGGAAGTTACACTCTTATTTTAAAACAGGGATTACATTTCTAGACGTTAAGTTCACAAGTGGAATTAGCTTTTTACAGTGCAGTATCGCAACATGCTAAAAATACAACATTTTTAACATACTTTATTTTTAACCGGAACAAAAGCAGACTGTCGGGTATTATTAACCGCAGTCACATTTTTTTTCTCTATTTGCCTTTTTTTTTTGTTGAAATATTGTTAGAAGGAACAACCCATCAATCTTCATGCAATCCTGTTCAACAGGCTTTTCCAATCAAATCAATCACGGTCCAGACACGGACTGTCCCATCTGTCTTAGAGAGGGCTGAAAGTGGATTGTTAACTCCCAGTGCTAGCTGCATCATCTCAATACGAGACAATTTATCTTCTGAGAGGCAATAATGTAACGCTAATAGACCATTCTGCATTCCAAACCAATTTTTAGCAAATGAGCTAATCTGGAAACATACAGCAGTACAAGACACACTTCACTACACACATACAATAGCTCTCATCTGCATAAAGCTCCACAACTAAAGACCCCTCCACTTTATTTTTTAAATGAAAAGCATTCTATTGATTAACCAGAATTGTAGTGATTTATTCATTCGCTATCAGACAAGAGCTGATTATAAGCAAAACAGTTTGTGTATCTCTTGTTATGACTTCATCTTATTATCAGAATGCAAATAAGCATTTTTAAATGGAAAGATCACATTCACCACACTGAATATATAAAGACGTACTAAATGCACACGTTACATACAGGCACACAGACTGACACACCAAATGTACATGTTACATACAGGCACACACAGACTGACACACTAAATGCACACGTTACAAACAGGCACACACATACTGACACACTAAATGCACATGTTACATACAGGCACACACATACTGACAGTGTTGTTCGGTAGGGAGCAATATTCCCTCTATCTTTTTTTGGTGCGCGGTCCCTTTAAATTTGCTGCACAGTATCTTTTCCAGCAGTAGCAGTTGATAAGTGGCCTGCGCGGGACCCATGGCCGCGCACCTTAGGGGGAACATTGGCAGGGAGTTCTAGGATTTTGGCCCAGCGACAATGAAGGAGCGGTAATATGTTTCCATGTCAGGATGGTGTGTGACTTGGAGGTGGACTTGGTGTTCCCATGCGCCTGCTGCCCTTGTCCTTCCTTCTAGGTAGTATGTGTCAGCTGTGGCTCAGTGGGTAGCACTCTCTCACCTTCTAAGTCAGGAGGTTGTGGGTTCAAGTCCCACTCCAGGGACTTGAGCGCATACAATCTAGGCTGACACTCCAGTGCAGTGCTGAGGGAGTGCTGCACTGTCGGAGGTGCCGTCTTTCAGATGAGACGCTAAACCGAGGCCCCGTCTGCCCTCTCAGGTGGACGTAAAGGAACCCATGGCACTATTTCGAAGAAGAGCAAGGGAGTTATCCCTGGTGTCCTGGCCAATATTTATCCCTCAAAAAACAGATTATCTGGTCATTATCACATTGCTGTTTGTGGGAGCTTGCTGTGTGCAAATTGGCTGCCGCGTTTCCCACATTACAACAGTGACTACACTTCAAAAAAGCACTTCATTGGCTGTAAAGTGCTTTGAGATGTCTGGTGGTCGTGAAAGGCGCTATATAAATGTAAGTCTTTCTTTAGTAGAGGTCACGGGTTTGGGAGGTGCTGTCAAATTACTGAGGGTCCTTAAACGAGCGGGGGCGGGGGGGGCAGCAAGCAATGATGCGACTGGTTATGATGAGTCACAAGAAAGGTTGTGGACAGTCTGAGAAAACCGATAGAAACAGATCACAAGGCAGGCAAAGAAGGATATGGCGAGATGATGTGAACAATGGACAGGCGTCACATCGGGGACTGAAAGTATGGAGTGCTCTGGTCAGCAACCTGCAGAGCAGTGAAAGCACATAGCAAGAGGGAGTAAGAGAGATGTAGTCTGTAGCTCACCGGCTCCGCTGAAAACCAATTGTCCAATCTGCAAAGGTGGAATTTGTTTAGTAGCAGCTAGATCAACAGGTGCAGGTTCAGGATTCCCTCAGAGCCAATCTTCCTTCAACAAACAGGCAACTGTTTACACAAACTGGGAGTCAAATGCAAAAATAACTTCTGTTAATTAAATATTTATTGGCTGTTTTACTTTCTCCATTTATGTACACATACTCCCATTGACAGTGTGACCCCCTTTCGCCTGAGATATTCAGTGCGCGGAACAAAAATCATGTCACAAACATTGCTGTGAACCAGAGCTTGTGCCAAAAATAATGCCTGTTGGTTTTGTCAGTAAGAAATCCTGGAATTAAACCAGAAGTGTTCCCCCCCCGACCCACACGCACAACAGTTTCTGCCCTGTTAATCTTGTATCTGGTATTCCAAATGAATTATTATGTGATGCCTGAATTCCCCTGATGGCATAGCTACTAAATGCACCACTCAGTGTAGTACTGAGCCACATAGACGAGGAAAATCCCGGGTTTAACGCTGAGTCTCTGCTGAGTTAGTTGGTCTTGGCGGATCCTACAATTGGTCTCTGGCGCCCCCGGACTATGTAGGGGAAAACATCAGCCAGAGGGTTCCCGTTCCTGCCCATTATTCTGCTGGTGAATGCATGTCTGCAGATGTCAGGTAAGGGCAGGATTAGGCTGAGTCAGAAGGTCGTGGGTTCAAGCCCCACTTCAGGACTTGAGCACCTAGCCTAGTCTGACACTTCAGTGCAGCACTGTGGGGGAGAAGGGGGAGGGGCGGTGCTGCATTGGTGGAGCTGCCACCTTTCATGAGATGTGAAACTAAGGTCCAGTCTGCCTGTTCAGGAGGATGTCAAAGATCTCATGACAAAAACTGGAGAGTTTCCTCAGTGTCCTGACCAACATGTATGCCCTCAACCAAAACACCTTGACTGCCAGTTTAATCTCATTTGACGGTTGTGGGATCTTGCTATGCACAAATTGGCCGCCGCATTTTTCCTACATAACAACAGAGGCGGCACTTGAAAAATATTTCAATGGCTGTGAATTGCGTTGAGTACGTCCTGTGGAAGTGAAAGGCGCCATGTAAATGCAAGTTCTTCCTATCTTTCTTGGCTGGAGAACTAGAGGTGTCGGCGGAAGTGTAGCCCAGCGAGCGTCTGTGCCTTCAGGAGAAGAGAGGAGAAAACTGACAACTCAAAATAAACATTCAAAGAAGGAACAAGTGATCCCGTGTGGCACGTTTAGACTGGCTTAGGAAGTAGAATGAGTTGGTAAACAGAGCAATGTCGTTGTACAAAAAGCTTAACACATTCATATCAGTTCCCTCTCTCTGCTGTGTTCATGGAAGTGTTAACCTGTTTTGCTCACAGTGGTATCCAGGCTTAGATCACCTCAGTAAAATGTTAACAAGTCTTTCATTTTTTTTTAAATGGCCCAGATGAATTAATGCTGCTGGCGTGTCTGTATGAGTGCATGCGTGTCTGTATGAGTGCGTGTGCGTGTGTGTGTATGTGTGTGTATGTGCCTTGTGTGTTTCATTGTCTGTGCAGGTCCTTGGGTAAGGCACATTACCCAAAAAAACCGGAAGGTCTGGTCATTTATTTCATTGCTCTTTGTAGGATCTTGCTGTGTGAAAATTGGCTACAGCGTTTCCTACATTACACCAGTGACTACGCTTCAAAGATCGCTTCATTGGCTGTAAAGCACTTTTGGGACGTCCTGATCGTGAAAGGCGCTACAGAAATGCAAGTTCTTTCTTTCTTACAAACAAAGCTGCAATGCCTTCCACCAGCTCCGTTGAGCTCCACAGTAAGATCGAATGTCGCCATATCCAGGGTTGGTGTGTTTGCCTGGGAGTTTGCCTTGTCTGTCACAGGGTATTGCCAGTTAACGTGGCCCATCAACGCACTCACCATAAAGCTGCAAGTTTCTGAGCTGGTGCATATCTGACCCGAGCTGTCCTGTGTGGAGGAGTACAGCGACAGACCAGGAAAGTGATGAGGATCAGGAAGCAAGCCTTTCCATGCCTAAAACTGGCAAGAATTATGCCTTACGACTTGCCCCTTAAAGGGGGGGGGCTGAAAATTTCGATCCATTTAGGGAGGAGGCTCGTGTGGAGCATAAACGCCATATCCAGCCCAGTTGGGCCAAATGGCCTGTTTCTGTGCTGTACATTCGATGTCATTTACTCACTTCTTCAACAGACATTACTCAGTGTTTTAGTTTACCAGATCTGTGTTTGAGGTTGTACAACCTTTAATCATCCAACGGCTTTTGCTTTTGATGTACTAGTCATCAGTGTTCAGAAAACAATTTCAAATTCTGGTTATCCTACACGGGATAGCAGGTATCATTATCCTAATACAAAAGCAAGATACTGCGGATGCTGGAAATCTGAAATAAAAAGAGAAAATGCTGGAAATACTCAGCAGGCCAGGCAGCATCTGTGGAGAGAGAAACAGAGTTAACGTTTCAGGTCGATGACCCTTCGTCAGACGAAGGGTCACCGACCTGAAACGTTGACTCTGTTTCTCTCTCCACCGATGCTGCCTGGCCTGCTGAGTATTTCCAGCATTTTCTGTTTTTATATCATTATCCTAATGCGGTCTTCACCCACGTCACTGGATAGCAGTCAGGAGAGGGAACCCTGGCTGGCTTACCTTCCCTAGCCCAGCGTTTACTGCGACGAGTTGTAGAGTTTCCACTGCCCCTCTGACTGAAGATCAGCGAACTCCCATTGAATGGGAATTCAATCTGGGAACGTCTGCTTTGTATGGATCAGTTGTAAGTTGCGTTTTCATACTGATCCTCAAGGTGATCGATACAAAATATGCACTGTTAGTGTAGGGGACACACACTCCGTTTACATCTGAAGAGAAAGATAGGTTAAGAATTCAGGTATTAATCTAGCTTTCTCGTTCAGGTGACTGACCTTATTTCAACAACTTACATTTATATGATGCGGAGATGCCGGTGTTGGACTGGGGTGGACAAAAGTGAGAAGTCGCACAACACCAGGTTATAGTCCAACAGCTTTATTTGAAATCACAAGCTTTCGGAGCGGCTGCTCCTTCGTCAGGTGAAGTGACCTGACGAAGGAGCAGCGCTCCGAAAGCTTGTGATTTCAAATAAAGCTGTTGGACTATAACCTGGTGTTTTGCGGCTTCTCACTTACATTTATATAGCACCTTTAACATAGTAAAACATCCCAAGGCGCGAACAACATTATCAATATTATCAATATTCCTTTCCAACTCAGTTCATATGCCTACTACTGGTCAGAGTCTTTCCAGCGCAGACTCGATATGCTGATGGCCTCCTTCTGTGCTGCACTATTCTATGGGGGAGAAATTCCCCTCCTTTGCGCCTCCTGTGGGGGGCGCTAACGGGGCGCAAAGGCCTTTTGCCCAACCGTGGCGCTGACCACGCCTCCCGCCAAATTCCACAGGAGGTTAGCGGCGGCGCTACCGGGTTGCGGCCTGATCTCATGCGTCCAGAGATCATGACATCATCTCCAGGCGCATTGCCCCGGCAGAAAAATTTCCCTTCGCCCCTTCGCCTGCAGGGGACGCGAGCAGGGTGGCCGGCCGCTAGTGGGGCTGGCAGTTAAAGGTGAGGTGGCCGGACGCCCTGAAAAATACATCGGCTTTTTTGAAAAAAGTTTTTTTGCTCCGGATGTGGGGTCTGTGCCGTGATCGGTCAGCCCGGCACTCTGCTTGAGTACCGGGCTGATCGCGCGGAACCCCCGCTCCCCGGTGCTGCAGGTAAGTTTTAAAAAAAAACTGCGGAGTTCGCAGTGTGGGGCCCTTCCCCTTAACTCAGGGAAGAGCCCCAGCAACGCGGCAGCGCCACGCGTCCCCAGTGCGTGGCGCTGCTGAGCCTTGCTCCCCGGGTCGCGAACTTCCCCCGCTCAATCGCTCCAAGAAGGAAGTGATGCGCTTGATTTAGCGCCCCAAACAGGGCTCGAGGGGAATTTCTGGCCCTATGACTCTATGATTGCCATCTCCTGTACCTCCAGCCTCAGACACCAGCTCCTCCACGGTTGGCATATTGCTCCACATACAAGGTGTGAAACTGAGACAGACATGAGTCACACGGTAACCAGACAGGAGTGAATTGTTACCTTTCACCCAGTTTACAGGAGGTGATACCAAGACACGAGACAGGTCAGACAGTACCAGACAAAAATGAATTGTTACTCATCCACTGTTTACCGTGTCCCTATAGAGAACTTCACTCAGACAAATCGTACGGCAACAGAACCAGACATAAGAGGCTGTTGTTCCCTTTATCTAGTTTCTATTTAACATATACAGGTGATAACACTGAAACGGATGTCAGCGGTACAGTTCAAGGTGAGAATAAATTATGCCTTTCATCTGGTATGCACGGTACCTGTACAGGTATTGGCATTGAGATCCACTGGAGCGGAACACTACCAAATCAGCACAAACTGTTTGCCTTTTTGCCTAGTCTGTGCTTTGCATATAAAGGAATTAAATGCCATACTGCCTCACAGAATGACCGGCATTCTAGTTAGTTCCAGTATTCTTCCAGATCCCAGAGGTAGTCTCTCAAGTCTCGTCATTGTTATTCCTAACTCACTTCAGTTCCTGTCTCTCAATCAGTCTGTTGTATCTCCCTTTCTTTCGGTTGTACACTTGTTAATCCATGAATCCTTCCTGTCTCACTCCATCTTCCAGGTTCAATTATTAACTTTCTCCTACTGGCTGCCTATTACAACGTGAAGCACAGCTAAAAGGTTTTGAAGGTTTGAAGTTAAGTTTGACTAAAGGCTGGGGGGGGTGGGGGGCGGGGGAAGGAGGGTGAAGGAAGAATCACATATTTGAAGCAAATTACATTCAAGATTATTCAAGGCTAAGAGGTACTGCTGGCGCTATTGGCAGACAAGCACTTAGCAAGTTTGTATATTCCTCTGCCCACTACTTTAATGGAGGCTTTGGCCTGTTTGGGTTATAGCCTCTGTTAAAATAGCAGACGGCGGAATTTCGTATGGGATGTTAACCATTCGTCCATTAACATCACCAAGGGTAATTTCTAGACTTTAGCATATAGCTAGAATACAGCACGGGGCTAATCACATGACTTGAATGAGCTGATATAATTATGTGACACGAATATTAGCATTGATTTTTGAACAGTATCAGACTGAGCAATCCTTTGCTTGCAACCCGAGTACAAGTACCTCATTCTGATATTATTTTGGTTTTTGTACAATTTGTTGTTCAAAATTTTGATTATATTGAGCATTTTTGCATATTTGCTAGTGTTTGCTCCCAAAACAAGCGCTCTACTCGGAGCTCCGGCACGGCAAGAGAGTCCCCAGGTGGACAGAGGAAACGCTTCAAGGACACCCTCAAAGCCTCCTTGAAAAAGTGTAACATCCCCACCGACACCTGGGAATCCCTGGCCCAAGACCGCACAAAGTGGAGGAGAAGCATCCGGGAAGGCGCCGAACACCTCGAGTCTCTTCGCCAGGAGCAAGCGGAAGCCAAGCGCAGGCAGCGCAAGGAGCGCATGTCAACCCAAGCACCCCACCCACCCGCCCCTTCAACCACCGTCTGCCCCACCTGTGACAGAGACTGTAGGTCCTGCATTGGACTCATCAGTTACCTGCGAACTCACTTTTAATGTGGAAGCAAGTCATCCTCGGTTCCGAGGGACTGCCTAAGAAGAGAAGAAGAGTGTGGGAGTGTAGAGGAGACTGAGGTGAAAAAAATCATTTGTCACATTTGCATTACAACTCAACAAACTAGTTAATAGGAACATGACTATTTCAGCTTCAAGAGGTTCTGGCTAAAAAAATATACATCACTTGTGGTTCTTCAATAAACTCGTGAAAAACTTAACTTACTGGGGTTGGGGGGGGAGGGGGTGATTTTCAACTGCCGGTTGCCCGTATCTCGCCTGAAAAGCGGGCAGTCAACAGTTGAAAATCGGAGGGGACACCTCCGCTACCCCGTTGGCATCCAAGGCACGCTTGGCGCAATTGTCAGGCAGGGCTGTAAATTCGGGGAGCAGCACGCCCGCCTGTTTCTGGTGGGAGGCTGCTTAAGTATGCAAATTGGGGTCCTACGCGTTTCCAGAATATTCTGTTCTTCCACTTTATTTCAGATTTTTGCAGGGGGTGGGTTTTCTTCTTAACTTTTCATTTAATTTTTCTACAGATCATTTACACGCGTTCCCTAGAGTCGGAGGCACTGTGTGGAGCTGTGAGTCCTGGGACTGCGCCCACACGGTGTGCTTGGCACAGCCAGCTCTTGCCTCTCAGTTTGAGCTGCGCTTGTCTTTGGTCCTGGCTGTCTGCCAATTCTGACATGTGATGACTCATTTCCCCCGAAGGCATCCAGCAGTTAATTGCTGTAAAAAAAAACAGGTTGGGGTCTTTGTAAAAAAGACTGAAAGGGCGCCGATTGAGTCCTATTATAAAAAAAAATAGCTTTCGAGTATTCAGGCCAACGTGGGAGAAATTTGATTGGCTAAGGATGGTGAACCCCGGATTCATTTCTACCTCCGAACTGACAACGTTTTCAAAAATAAATAAATGTAACGAAACACAAACTGTCAAGACAGACGTGCACTGAAAACGCTCTCATTTTAGTTCCTCTACGCTTCACCTCATACGGTGTCAGCCGTGGCTCACTGGGTAGCACTCTTGCCTCTGAGTCAGAAGGTGCTGGGTTCAAAATTTGCATTTATATCGCGCTTTTTACAACCTCAGGATGTCCCAAAATGTTTTACAGACAATTAACTGCTTTTGAAGTGTAGCCACTGTCGTAAAGAAGGAAACAAGGTAGCCAATTCACGCACAGCAAGATCCCACAAGCAGCGGTGTGATAGTGACCAGATCATCTGTTTTTAGTGATGTTGATTGGGGGACAAATATTGGCCAGGACACCGGGGGGGGGGGGGGGGGAACCCCGGAACCCCCCTCCCCCCACCCCCCGCGCCCGCTCTTCTTCGAAATAGCTCCATGGGATCTTTTAAGTCCGCCTGAGAGGGTAGACTGGGTTTAACATCTCATCTGAAAGACAGCACCTCTGACAGTGCAGCGCTCTGTCAGTACTGCATCGGAGTGCCAATCTGGATTATTGTGCTGCAAGTCTCTCGAGTGGGGCTTGAACCCACAACCTTCTAGCGAGAGTGTTAACACTGAGTCACAGCTGATACCTACAATTTCTAGTGACGAAATGAGAGCCAGTCACTAAACAGTTATCGTGAGAATTATCCCTTACTGATATTACACACACACGCACACACATACGCTCTGTGACGTTCCAACACTAAGCACGAATTCTGCTACAAATTTTACAGGAGGGGAACAGAATATTTGATGAAATTCAGTTTTGTCTCTCATGCAGTATAAACCTAAACCTCTTTGTATGATCCTGAACTTCCTTGTTAAAATATTTCAAAGTAATGTTGTACATCAGAAGGAATTTATAAAGCAGCTGCTGAATAGTGCAGTGTGTGTATGTGAAAGCAATGAGTAGTGAAAGGCCAGGTAATGCCTCTGGTAACATGCTGTCACGTCATCCCTTGGTACAGTTTCTAAAATATTAACGACATTATGGGCAGCGCGTGCCCTGTTCCACTCCACCACACAACGCCGTCTCTGAACACTCGATTGTACTTCCCAATCACAACACTGCCTGCCCCCCCCCCCCCACCCCCACCACCCCCTCCACCCTCCACCCTCCTGCTCACTGCGACTTGAAGAAAAGTAAAGCAGGAGTTCACACAAGACCAGAGTTGTTCTCTCTCTCCGTAGCGGTCATGTCCCGGGAGGCATCGGCACAATTACTTGCTGTGTGCGGATGAATATGACCAGGTTGTCCTTCTTCAGCCGCGTACCAGAGGTTTCAGTATGGGAAAGGGGGCAGGTCAGGATTGTGTTGATATCCTTGTTCCCCACCGTCTCCTAAAGGCACTGATTCACAGTGGGCTACAGTCCCACGGGCACCTCCAGCTCTCTGATATCTCACCCAAGTAAGTGACCATGCTTCATTTGTGAGTGTCATGTTTCTGATTTTTTTGACCATTTTTCCATGGAAAGGATCTAGATATAAGTTATTTTTAAATGTGTTTTTAAGTTAAAGTTTCCTTTAAAGGTGTTACTTGTGAAATAAATATACTTCTAAATAATTTAATGTCTCTTGGCATAAAGGTGAATCTATAATGGGCCGGATATTCCGATCCCTACGGGTGGGTACGCGCTGTGTACCCACCCGTAGGGACATCGGAAATGCCGGTTTCAGGCATGCACTGCGCATGCACTGAAAACCGGCATTTCCGATCTGTCAAGAATGGTCTTGACAGATCCTCCGGCTGCCCTGGAGAAGGGCCTCTGCGGGCGGATAGTTCCGCTTTCTGGAGAACCTCCACCCGCAGAAAACCCTTACAATTCTTACGCCTGGTAAAAGCAGGCGTAAGGCCTGCTTTTACCAGGTTAAGAGTTGAAAAAAGTAAAAAAAAACATTTTTTTCATTGATTTATCATTTAAAAATACTTTAAAAAAGGTAAGTTTCTTTTTAGCCCCGTAAAATACTTTAATTATTTTTTTCAAAAAATTTAATTTTTGTTTAAAATACTTAATTTATTGTAATTTCAAGTCATTTTAAAAATGTGATTTTTTTTTTTAATTTATTTAAAGTTTTACTATGTTTTTTCATTGATCTCCATTCATATATTTGACAGGTCTTCCTGTCAAATGTATGAAGGGAGATTCCCTTCTGTGATTGGCTCCCCATGGCCCACGTGACCCCAGGGACGCTGCGAACTACCTGCGCCCCTGGGATATGTGGGCCCTGCGCACTTCGAGTTGGAGAGGCCCAGGAGCGGAAGTGTGTTCGTCCCGGGAACCCTCAGGTAAGGGCGCAGATTTTTCCAGATCGCAGGCCTCCGCCCGCGGGAGGCCTGTGATCGGAAAATACGGGCCAATGACTCCTTAAGTAAAGTGACCACCCCACTTCCAACCTGCAAATGGTGTCCTACATTTCTTATGTTATACAAGAGTACGTACCATAAGCTGGGACACTGGTTTACAATGACTGAATAAGTCAAATTCCATTTTAATTGCATGAAATCCCATTATTTTTAATCAATGTTTTCGCAATCCACAATTCTATCCCATTATAATTCGGGCTTTAGTTTATGGTGGCTCAGTAAATCAAATTCTGATTCTATTACATATATAGAAAATAATTGTGGAATTTTACAGGATACTGACCAGTAACTTCTGCAATTCCATCCATTTTTCCAATGGAAAATATACAATAGCAAGGAAGCTGTGCTAAACCTTTATAAATCACTGATTAAATCTCAGCTGGAGTATTGTTTCAAATTCTGGGTACCGCACTTTAGGAAGGACGTCAAGGCCTTGGAGAGGGTGCAGAGGAGATTTACCAGAATGGTACCAGGGATGAGGGACTTCAGTTATGTGGAGAAACTGGAGAAGCTGGGATTGTTCTCCTTAGAGCAGAGAAGGTTACGGGGGGGATTTAATAGAGGTGTTCAAAATTATGAAGGCTTTTGATAGGGTAAATAAGGAGAAACTGTTTCCAATGGCAGGAGGGTCGGTAACCAGAGGACGCAGATTTACGCTAATTCGCAAAAGAACCAGAGGGGAGATGAGGAGAATTGTTTTTACACAGCGAGTTATTATGATCTGGAATGCACTGCCTTAAAGGGTGGTGGAAGCAGATTCAGTAGTATCTTTCAATAGGAATTGGATATCTACTTGAAAAGGAAAAATTTGCAGAGCTATTGGGAAAAAGCTAGGAGAGTGGGACTAATTGGATAGCTCTTTCAAAGAGCCGGCACAGGCATAACAACAACAACAACAACGTGTATTTATATAGCGCCTTTAATGCAGTAAAATGTCCCAAGGCGCTTCACAGGAGCGATTATCAAACAGAATTTGACGCCAAGCCGCACAATGAGATATCACAGCAGATGACCAAATGCTTGACCAAAGAGGTAGATTTTAAAGAGCATCTTAAAGGAGGAAAGAGAGGTGGAGAGGCGGAGAGGTTTAGGGAGCAAATTCCAGAGCCTTGGCAGCTGAAAGCACGGCCGCCAATGGTGGAGCGATTGAAATCGGGGATGCTCAAGAGGGCAGAGGTTACAGAGATAGGAAGGGGCGAGGCCAAGGAGGGATTTGAAAATATGGATGAGATGGGCCGAATGGCCTACTTCTGGGCTGTATCATTCTATGAAACTGTAAACTAGTTGCTTTGACTGGAATCCAGAAACGGTGCTGATAATGGGTAATAAGGGATGTGAGTGAGGGCAGAGTAAAATTTAAATAGATGAATCTAACCCTGTGCTCATATAAAGCTGAACAAAAATCACCCTCTGTGTTGATTCAGCATATTAAACAGGGGTTGGAACTTCCTTAGTCCTGTTATATCAGCGAGCGCATAGATTGTTATTTTTTCTTGCACCTTGAATGTTGTATGAACTGAATGCGACTTTTATCTGTTGATTTATGTCAGATTCCCAAAATAATGTTTTTTTGTTGTGAATCTCAATCTATGTAATCCGACTATGCAAGTCTTCTCTCTCGCAGACTCGTTCTCTCGAGGGTTAACTCTCCCCGTCAATCTGCAACAAAGGGAGTTAAGAGGCAGGTGAAATTTATTTCACTGGCAGACTGTGAGTGTACTAAGCATCAGTACTCCCCATCCATCTTAGCCTTTGCGCTGCAGTTCAGCCCTCCACTATCGAGTTCCATCTCATTGACTTCCTATAAACACTAATGCCTACCAGTTTCAGCAGAATCATGCCTTGAATACTTCACCAGTCAATGCACATGTACTACAACCACACACAGTAAAGCAAAGAACCGCTGACTGACCCCTTAGAGGAGAAGTTAATTCATCAGAATTGCCACGTGATGCTAAATCTGAGAAAACAAAGACATAACACGTATGGGTACTGGCAATTGTCAGCCTTCTCTTTCGTTTTTTTTTTGCTATAAAGCTGCTGTGCCGATAAGGCTGTTGGTGCCAATTTTTTTAATTTATTAATTCATGGCATGTGGGCGTCGCTGGCAATGTTTGCTCTTATTTTTTTTTGGGTGTAGGGGGGAGCGCAGCGCATTCACACGCGAAACTTTGCATTGAAAAAGCCGTTCTGGGCTGCACAGGACCGGCAGGATCAGCTTATAGGGGACCTTGGTCGCCGGCAAGGCCAGCATTTATTGCCCATCCCTAATTGCCCTGGAAAAGGTGGTGGTGAGCCGCCTTCTCGAACCGCTGCAGTCCATGTGGTGAAGGTACTCCCACTGTGCAGTTAGGCAGGGAGCAATGCTCCCTCTAATTTTTTTTTCTCGTGCGCGGTCCCTTTAAATTTGCTGCGCGGTATCTCTTCCAGCGGCATGAGCTGGTGCGCGGCCTGCGCGGGACCTCGAGATTGGTGAGCGGCCGCGCGGCCACACACCTTAGGGGGAACATTGGTCGGGAGTTCCAGGATTTTGACCCAGCGACGATGAAGGAACGGCGACATATTTCCAAGTCATGATGGTGTGTGACTCGGAGGGGAATTGTACAGACATTTTGTATGGACGTTTCCTGTGCAGTGATAGCATGATTGAGGAATCCTACCAGACTTACAATGCGTAATAGTTACATTAAGCACCAATTCTGATTAAGGTGGCTGTTGCCACACTGTGTAGTGCAATACTAAGCCATATAGGCCAAGAAGGTCTGTGCTCTGTGCTGAGCTACCTGATCCCAGGCAGGGTACAGTAGAGTAACTACAATTGGCCTCAGTCGCCCAGGCTATGGCGATTGATCGCTTTCCCATGGCCAATGCAACAATGTGTACACCTGTGAATAGTAGGTGACTTTTTGTTTTATTCATTCTTGGGATGTGAGCATAGCTGGCAAGGCTGCATTTATTTCCCATCCCTACTTGCCTGAGAAGGTGGTGGTGGAACTGAGTGGCTTGCTGGGCCACTTCAAAAGGCGGTGAAGAGTCAACCATATTGGTACGGGACTGGAGTCACATATAGGCCAGACCGGCAGGTTTCCTTCCCTAAAGGACATTAGTGCACCAGTTGGGTTTTTAACGATAATTCAACAGCTTCATGCTCACTTTTACTGATACCAGCTTTTTATTTCCAGATTTTTAAACTGAATTCAAATTCTCAAAATGCCATGGTGGGATTTGAACTCATAATCTCGGGATTATTAGTCCAAGCCTCTGGATCACTCGTCCGGTAACAGAACCACTGTGCTTGGCTCTGATACTCCCATGGTTGAATGTCCTCCTGACTTTCGTTGTCTAGATTGAGATGTGAAGATGTGCTCCTTGAAAGGAGTGGAGAAAATTAGCGGGGGCGGGGGGGGGGATAAGAAATAGTTTAGAATGGACTCCTTGTGGCACAGCCAGTCGCAGTACTCAGACCTGTGCCATTGGAGCAGTGGGACTTTAGTTTTCTCCTGCTATCCCTCAAGCAGTGATTTACTGATCTCGCCCATTCCATCGGAGGTGAGGTGGTTACCCGTGAGAAGGAAGCAAATCAGAGTTAGTCAACTGAAGAGCGGCAGAACCCTAACAACAAGATAAGGGTGACTTGTGCCTGCACACTGGGGGAGTGGGGGGGGGAGACGTTAACCAAAATCCGCAACCACTTTGATTACGGAAAAGCAGGACCCTTATCATGCGGAGAAATCGAATCGTAGTTCAGCCTCACAACTGGAAATCGTATCCCACTGACTTCTGACGAGCAGTCTCTTTAAGCGGTGGCATTTTTTGCCTCTGAGTCAGAAGGTTGTGGGGTCAGAGCCACTCCGTAGACTTCAGCAGGCCTTCTTGACGCAGTCAGCAGGCTGGATTTGAGTTGTATCCGCATGCAGAGTGTGCGGCCCCCACCCCCCCAGAAGTGAGGGTAGTTCAGTCCACTTCATGTTTGAATACTCCAGCTCCCTCCGAACGTGGGTCGTTCTTTGTGTAAATTAACCAAATAACCATGGCTACTGTGAGACTAATACACGGCGTACTGCAGCCCGATGGTGTCAATTGCAAGAGCTGAAAGGGGAGAGGGAGCAAATGGAACCTGGACTTTTGGATATTTGACAACAAAACAGACTGAACAGCTTTTTTTTTTAATTTATGCGATTACTAGTGTCTATTTGTACATTTTGTTGATGTGAAGGATGTGAGGATCTGATGTGAAAAGGAAAAATTTGCAGGGCTATGGGGAAAGAGCAGGGGAGTGGGACTGATTGGAGAGCTCTTTCAAAGAGCCGGCACAGGCACAACGGGCCGAATGGTCTCCTTCTGTGCTGTGTGATTCTATTCTATCTAGGCTGACACTTCAGTCCAGCATTAAGGAACTGCTGCACTGTCGGAGGTGTGGTTTTAGATGAGACGTTCAACCGAGGCCCCATCTGCACTTAAGCTAACCCTAAATCAGTGCCCTCTCAGGTGGACATAAAAGATCCCATGGCATGGCACTATTTGAAGAAGAGCAGGGGAGTTCTCCCTGGTGTTCTGACTAATATTTATCCCTCAACCAACATCAGATTATCTGGTCATTCTCACGTTGTTGTTTGTGTGAGCTTGCTGTGCGCAAATTGGCTGCCCCGTTTTCTACATTACAACAATGACTACACTTCAAAAGTACTTAATTGGTTGTAAGACTGAGGTCGTGAAAGGTGCTATATAAGTTCAAGTCTTGCTATTTTTTTTCTCTGCAGCATTTGTGTTGGAGCCATAATGAGGGAAAGTGCACTGGAGTTCCAAAGTAGTGGTACAGAGAGGTAGAATTGGGAGCGCTCTTATTCCCCAAGTTCCCAATCTCAGCTCTGGCACTCTTGTGAGGTGCAGAGACAAGGCTGTTCCCCACACAAGGGAAGGAAATAGGTGGGACTGTTATCCCCGGCCAACAAATTACTTAATACCAGGAACTCGGTATCGGAGGAGCGCTCTGTATATTAAATAGAAAGTGTTTGAAATCTGGAGTTTCCTGAGATGATAAATGGATGTAATTATTCTAAATATTACTTGAAATAGCGTATGTTCTGTTTTCATTATAGCATTAAGGAGTGTGTCTCACCATCATTGTTACTTTTAAAAACCCATTACAAAGTATTAGGATTAACTAGAACGTCCTTTTTCCATTTAATTCTGTTTATCATTTGGATTTATTTTTCTTTCCCCCGCAGCTAGTACCAGTGGCACCACTGAAGGAACTGGATCAGAGGAATTACTGAGCCCAGTAGCACTAAGTGCTGGATTAACACCAACAGAGGTACAGTCATTATCTTGGGGTGTTCACTGATCCTTTACTTCCTTCTATGTAGCCAGTTATTGCTTCTGGCGCAGGTCTTACAGACAGTGCACAGAGAAATTGGGACACAGGGCCAAACTCTGGCCTCTTCTCCACACCCCTCAGTCCCCCTCTGCACCACCATCGGCGGCCGTGACTTCAGCCATCTCGGCCCTGGAATTCCCTCCCTAAACCTCCACCTCACCACCTCTCTCTCTCTCCTCCTTTAAGACCCTCCTTAAGAACAGGGGAGTTCTCCCTGGTGTCCTGACTCGTGGCTAATATTTATCCCTCAACCAACATCACTAAAACAGGTTATCTGGTCATTATCACCTTGCTGTTTGTGGGAGCTTGCTGTGCGCAACTTGGCTGCCGCGTTTCCTACATTACAACAGTGACTACACTTCAAAAAGTACTTCATTGACTGTAAAGCACTTTGGGACATCCAGAGGCTGTGAAAGGCGCTATAACAATGCAAGTTCTTTCCTTCTTAAAGCCTACCTCTTTGACCAAGTGTTTAATCACCTATCCTAATAGCCCCTTCTTTGGCTCGGTGTCAATTTTTGTCTGTGAAGCGCTTTGGAACATTTTATTATGTTAAAGGTGCCATATAAATGCAAGATGTTCTTTGATATCGTCGACAAGAAGCCTGAACCATTTTCATGGTTGGGCCTCACTTCAATAATATCGGCGATCTGCCAGCACTCAACGAACACTGAAAGGCAGCTCACTGTAGCAAGAGGGCAAGAAATCCGGCAGATCCTCTGTGGAGCTAAGCCACAAGCGGGGTAATAAGTGGGGGGGGATGGCGGGGTGAGGCAATCCCGGGGCGGGGGGGTTGTGTGGGGCAAGGCGGGACCAGCAGTAGGTGTCAATGGGGCCAGAAGAACAACAACTGCAACAACAACAACAACAACCTGTATTTATATAGCGCCTTTACCGTACTAAAATGTCCCAAGGCGCTTCACAGGAGTATTATAGACAAAAAATTTGACACCGAGCCACATAAGGAGAAATTAAGGCAGGTGACCAAAAGCTTGTTCAAAGAGGTAGGTTTTAAGGAGCGTCTTAAAGGAGGAAAGAGAAGGGGAAAGGCGGAGAGGTTTAGGGAGGGAATTCCAGAGCTTAGGGCCTAGGCAACAGAAGGCACAGCCACCAATGGTGGAGCGATTATAATCAGGGATGTTCAAGAGGGCAGAATTAGAGGAACGCAGATATCTCGGGGGGGTTGTGGGGCTGAAGGAGATTACAGAGATAGGAAGGGGCGAGGCCCTGGAGGGATTTGAAAACAAGGATGAGAATTTTGAAATCAAGGGGCTGCTTAACCGGGAGCCAGTGAAGGTCAGCGAGCACAGGGGAGATGGGCGAACGGGACTTGGTGCGAGTTAGGACACGGGCAGCCGAGTTTTGGATGACCTCAAGTTTACGTAGGGTGGAATGTGGGAGGCCAGCCAGGAGTGCGTTGGAATAGTCAACTCTAGAGGTAACAAAGGCATGGATGAGGGTTTCAGCAGCGGATGAGCTGAGGCAAGGGCGGAGATGGGCGATGTTACGGAGGTGGAAGTAGGCGGTCTTTGTTATGCTGCGGATATGTTGTCGGAAGCTCATTTCAGGGTCAAATATGACAAAGAAGAATTCATGCCCTTCCTGGCCCCACAAAAGAAAATGATTGACAAAGCTGGTTTTTGACTTTTCTGAGTAGCCTGCGGCGTCCCTTTAAGGACTGCTGGTTTGGCCACTCAATTTTTTAAAATTCATTTATGGGATGTGGGCGTCGCTGGCAAGGCCAGTATTTATTGCCCATCCCTAATTGCCCTTGAGAAGGTGGTGGTGAGCCGCCTTCTTGAACCGCTGCAGTCCGTCTGGTGAAGGTACTCACACAGTGCTGTTAGGGAGGGAGTTCCAGGATTTTGACCCAGCGATGATGAAGGATCGGCGATATATTTCCAAGTCAGGATGGTGTGTGACTTGGAGGGGAACTTGGAGGTGGTGCTGTTCCCATGCGCCTGCTGCCCTTGTCCTTCTAGGTGGAAGAGGTCGCGGGTTTGGGAGGTGCTGCCGAAGAAGCCTCGGCAAGTTGCTGCAGTGCATCTTGTAGATGGTACACACTGCAGCCACGGTGCGCCGGTGGTAGAGGGAGTGAATGTTTAAGGTGGTGGATGGGGTGCCAGTGCCCAGTTCCAATGGATGGAGCAGCCCAGAGTGGCTGCTCTGCCCAATAGAAGACCAAAATTGAATTGAGGTTCAAAATAGGACCCCGATTTAAATATGTTAATCAGGGCTCCGGGCGAGAAAGCTAGCCACCTATTTCGAGGCCTGCTCGAAAATCGCATCAGGCGCAAAGTTTCCAAACCCACTACCAACCCCGTTCACGCCAAAGAACACAGGCGGTAGGCAGACAAAATCCGCCCCATTATCAGCTCCCCGACACTATCAGACTAACGTTGCCCAGCCTGATGATGTCGTCAGCTTTCTGTTTATACAGAACCACATACAAAACAAAGGTAAAGTTGATCCTGGAACTATTTGTGGCAAGACCACCCTGTCTGCGGCTATTAGCCCTATTTAATTGTTAAATACCAGACAGTCACCTGATTTTCACTGTCCAACTAATAACACATAATTTAGTGCATCTTCACATGTAAGTGTAACATCAATGGTGTACTAAACAATCCAGTGGAGGAAACTGTGGAAATTATATTGCTTAATTAACCACTTGATCTGTGACTTACTTTGCACCCTACAGAAGCATAAGCTCAGAGCTCAACAAGCTTCATACCTTAGTGAAAGAGCTCATTTTTTTTAAAAGTAGAAATAATGTTCTCCAAAAGCCAATTACCTGTGTTAATGAGGTCTCAAAATGCCACTGAAAATAAATAACACAAAGCAATTCAGAGGACAGCCACAAGAAGCAGTCCAGCAGCCATCCTGCTATCTCTGAGGTAAAATAGTCCCTGGTCATACGAACATACAAATTAGGAGCAGGAGTAGGCCACTCGGCCCCTCGAGCCTGCTCCGCCATTCAATAAGATCATGGCTGATCTGATTACTCCACATTCCCACCTACCCCCGATAACCTTTCACCCCCTTGCTTATCAAGAATCTATCTACCTCTGCCATAAAAATATTCAAAGACTCTGCTTCCACCGCCCTCTGAGGAAGAGAGTTCCAAAGACTCACGACCCTCTGTGAGAAAAAAATTCTCCTCATCTCTGTCTTAAATGGGCGACCCCTTATTTTTAAACAGTGACCCCTAGTTCTAGATTCTCCCACAAGAGGAAACCTCCTCTCCACATCCACCCTGTCAAGACCCCTCAGGATCTTATATGTTTCAATCAAGATCAGGAGTGTCCCACGTTTGATCCCCAGTCTGCACTGAGTTAGTTAATCCCAGCCAAGGCAGCAGGCGGGGCACTGATATTGCCCTCAGCGCTCCTGCATATTAGAAAGCAGAAAATTGGCCAGGATTCGCACTTCTGAATGTTTTTCAGTGACCCACCTCTTGGAAGTGAGTGTGTGTAGGTGTCAGGGGAGGTTAGGAGCAGGCTCCAGGCTGTGGAGGCCCACTGTTAAGATTTACACCTGAATAATGGTCTTTTGGAAAAAGTACTGGGGGCGGCCCTGCACCCATAGATCTGAACCACAGTGGGCGTGTCAGTGTCTTCAGAAGAGCGGGAGGCGAGGACATTTTTTAAGAAGCGAGTCTGCAGTATTGCCTGTGGTTTGGGATGTTCTGGCAACTGCCCCATTTATACTGCAGGGCAAATTTGGAATAACAGAAAAAAAAACTGTGCATGATCAAGCTTGTGCAGGAACCATTGTTTTTTAAATTGGGGTTTGCAACCTCGTTTCTGGCCCAGTGGCTGGGGGAAGGTGTAGACAGGCAGGAGAGAAAAACAACACTTAGCTCAACAGTCAACAGACAAGACGGCTTCTTTCAGCTCCAGCAACAATTACCAACTGAGACCCCACTGCTTCTGGGGGGGGGGCACCAGAAGAAACGTCTTTAGGTTGGGCTTGATGTCTCCATAAGCAGCACTGCCAACTCATTTACTTCATCAAAGTTGAGGCTGCCAAAATGTAGCATCAAAATCCTCAAAACGGCTGGCAACGATGAAGGAGCATTGACACGTTACTCCTTTGCAGTGCAGAATATTTTTTAAATGGTGAGAGACTGGGAAATGTTGGTATTCAGAGGAGCTGGGTGTCCTTGTAAATGAATCACAGAAAGTTAACAGGCAGGTACAGCAAGCAAATGGTATGTTGGCCTTTATTACAAGAGGATTTGAGTATAAGAGTAAAGACGTCTTACTGCAATTATATAGGGCCTTGGTGAGACCACACC
Organism: Squalus acanthias; assembly: GCA_030390025.1. Lineage (NCBI taxonomy): Eukaryota > Metazoa > Chordata > Chondrichthyes > Squaliformes > Squalidae > Squalus > Squalus acanthias. The sequence continues at coordinate 12,459,448 of CM059435.1, read as the reverse complement.
TGGAGTACTGTGTGCAGTTTTGGTCTCCTTAGCTAAGGAAGGAGATACTTGCCATAGAGGGAGTGCAACGAAGGTTCACTAGACTGATTCCTGGGATGGGGGATTGTCCTATGAGGAGAGATTGAGTAGACTAGTCCTATATTCCCTAGAGTTTAGAAGAATGAGAGGTGATCTCATTGAAATGTATAGAATTCTTAATGGGCTTGACAGGGTAGATGCAGGGAGGATGTTTCCCCTGGCTGGAGAGTTTAGAACCAGAGGTCACAGTCTCAGAATAAGGGGTCGACCATTTAGGACTGAGATAAGGAGAAATTTCTTCACTCAGAGGATTGTGAATCTTTGGAATTCTCTACCCCAGAGGCAATGTTCCCTCTAATTTTTACTTTCGGTGCGCGGTCCCTTTAAATTTGCTGTGCGGCTACGCATGCGCAGTATCTTTTTTCCAGCGTTACAGCTGGTGAGCGGCCTGCGCGAGGCCTCCTGATCACTGCCCAGCCACGTGGCTGCGCATCTTAGGGGGAACATTGCCCAGAGGGCTGTGGAGGCTCAGTCATTGAGTAGATCCAAGACAGAGATCGATAGATTTTTGGATACTAATAGAACCAAGGGATTCAGGGATAGTGCGGGGAAGATGGCGTTGAGGTCGAAGATCAGCCATGATCTTATTGAATGGCGGAGCAGGCTCGAAGGGCCGAATGGCCTACTCCTGCTCCTATTTCTTATGTTCTTATGTTATCTTATGCAAATGTAAACAACGACATTTGATACTTAAGCCAGAATCTAACCTTTTCCTTTAAATATCACTATATCAACGCCTCGATTTCAAAATTCTCATCCTTGTTTTCAAATCCCTCCACGGCCTCGCCCCTCCCTATCTCTGTAATCTCCTCCAGCCCCACAACCCCCCCAGAGATATCTGCGCTCCTCTAAATTCTGCCCTCTTGAGCATCCCTGATTATAATCGCTCAACCATTGGTGGCCGTGCCTTCTGTTGCCTAGACCCTAAGCTCTGGAATTCCCTGCCTAAAGCTCTCCGCCTCGCTACCTCTCTTTCCTCCTTTCAGACGCTCCTTAAAACCTACCTCTTTGACCAAGCTTATGGTCACCTCCCCTAATTTCTCCTTATGTGGCTCGTTGTCAAATTTTTTGTTTTATAATACTCCTGTGAAGCGCCTTGGGACGTTTTACTACGTTAAAGGCGCTGTATAAATACAAGTTGCTGTTGTTATTATATCTATAATAGATTAAAATCCTTGCCCTGTAACACTGTAATGGTAATGGTTGTTATTCTTGCTTGTTCCAGAGGTGGCGCTCTTGCCTCATTCATCCTGTTACAACAAACACATCTAAGAGACGTTCCATTTCCTCCAGTTAATGCTAAGCAAAACCGTTGGGAGATTCATAGCATTAATTGAGGTCTTGCTAAACAAAAAGCACTCTTTACACATCCAGTCATTTTTTTCCTTGATGCTGGAAAAAATATTTCAAAATAAAAATAAAATGAAATGCAGAGGCAGTGTCGTGAGGTGCCCCTGTGTTGCACTTTCTCTCTCTGGAGTCTACTAGTCAATGTGTAATACATTAATCTTCTGTGTCCTCCGTTCCTTGCTGTATACACAGAGAAGGTGACTTACCTTGTGACAGCTAAATCCTTGCACTAGTTAGATGGAGAGCACTTTCCATTTATGTCACAGTTGTGACTGTCACTTTAAGCGTCGAAATATAGTCATGACGGCACAGAAGGAGGCCATTCGGCCCATCGAGTCTGTGCCGATATATATATATATATAAGGCAATCGTTGTAGCTAATTTATAAAAATGAGACATTGTTTAAAAACACTGAAGTGCCTCTATAATTTCGTTGCAGTAAATCTTAATTGTTCTATAAATCATAGCAGTTTAATATGTGCCGAATGCAGTAGATTTGTGACAGCTTTCCTCTTGCACAGAATGCACCTTGGAGCACACACACACATTTAACACACACAAAGTGGTGAAAAATGGCTGGTTTGGTTATTTTAGTCAAGTCAACCCCTTAATGATTGGTTTAATTAGTCATTTACTACATGGCTGGTAATGCATTACATCTGTAATTAATTAATTGCGTAAAATGCAAGTTTGTGGTAATTAAGCAAGAAAACAAAAAACAGGTTAGCAGCAAATGAATAAATAAACCCGCCATAATTGCTGGATGGGTGCCAACATTACGAAATTATTCTATTTTTTTTTTAAAAAGAACTGTTGCTACTCTTTAAATGCTGCTCAATCCTTTTCTTTCGTTTCAAGCAGCTCGTATTAATAATGGTCTTTGAAAAATAGATCGTTCACAGGCCAATCTATCTGTTTTCTTTTGAGAAAATGGAATGCCTGATTGGCTTTGAGGAAACACAAATGTGAAGTGAACGATTTGACTGAGCAAGTGGTTTCTGGGTGGGAAGGAGGAGGGCAGGCTGTCGATAGCAATACATTTTGGGCCAATAAATTGAGTCATTTTCCGTGTGATTGGGTTTATCATTTTCAAAACTTGTCATCTTGATTTTTGTTAATTTTGTGTGTCTTTGACATTGATTGTACAATTCGGCACTATCTCCAAAGCAGCAGCCATGATTTTCATGACAATTGGCAATGGGAAGAATAGGTTATGATGTCCTTATAGTTGCCTGTTGCTCTGCTCACCCCGCCCAAATATCCCTTGGTTATTTGATTCCTTTGCTCCTCTGCAGTTAGCTACTGCGCCCCGCCCCCAACCCAATGTTTACCAGTTTTCTGTCCTCATTTTTTTGGATGTTGATAAACTCACTTGTCAGCCGTGGCTCAGTTGGTAGCACTCTCGCCTCTGATGTGAGAAGGTTGTGGGTTCAAGTCCCACTCCATGAGACTTGAGCACATGACACTCCAGTGCAGTGCTGAGGGAGTGCTGCACTGTTGGAGGTGCCGTCTTTCGGATGAGATATTAAACCGAGGCCCCGTGTGCCCTCTCAGGTGGATGTAAAAGATCCCATGGCACTATTGGAAGAAGGGGTGGGGAGTTCTCCCTGGTTGCTAGCCAAGTCAATCAACATCACTGAAACATACTATCTGATCATTATCTCATTGCTGTTTGTAGGATATTGCTGTGCGCATCTTGGCTACTGCATTTCCTACAGTAACTACACTTCAAAAGTACTTAATTGCCTATAAAACACTTTAGGGCGTCCTGAGGTTGTGAAAGGTGCTATAGAAATGTGGGGCAGGGAAAGGGGGGAGGGGAGGAAAGAACAAAAGGGAAGGTCTGTGATAACTAAAAGAAAATACTGCAGATGCTGGAAATCTGAAATAAAATCAGAAAATGCTGGAGATACTCAGCAGGTCAGGCAGCATCTGTGAAGAGAGAAACAGAGTTAACGTTTCAGGTCGATGACCTTTCGTCAGAACTGGAAAAAAAGCAGGAAATGGAACAGATTTTTAAGCAAGTTTAGGGGCTGGGAAAGGGGGGAGGGGATGAAAGAACAAAAGGGAAGGTCTGTGATAGGATAGAAGACAGGAGAAGTTAAGAGACATTAAGAGATATTCAAGGCAAAAGGAGATGGTAATGGGACAGGTTGAGAAACAAAGGATGGCTCGAGATGAAGTGTAAATTGTGCTGGCAGAATGAAAGACAGCTGCCATGTGGGGGAGAAGAAAAAAAACACAGACAAAAAGTGTGGATAAAAAATATATATACGATAGGGGCCGAGGTTATGATCTGAAATTGTTGAACTCAATTTTGAGTCCAGAAGGCTGTAAAGTGCCTAATCGAAAGATGAGGTGCTGTTCCTCGAGCTTACGCTGAGCTTCAGTGGAACAGTGTAAGAGGCCGAGGACGGTGAAGTCAGAGTGGGAGTGGAGCGGAGAATTAAAGTGACAGGCGACCGGAAGTTCGGGGTCCCCCTTACAGACTGAACGGAGGTGTTCTGCAAAACGGTCACCCAATCTGCGTTTGGTCTCCCCAATGTAGAGGAGACCGCATCGTGAGCAGCGAATACAGTATACTAAATTGCAAGAAGTACAAGTAAATGGCTGTTTATCTGGAAGGAGTGTTTGGGGCCCTGGACAGTGGGAAGGGAGGAGGTAAAAGGGCAGGTGTTGCATCTCCTGCGCTTGCACGGGTCGGGGCCGTGGGAAGAGTTGGGGGTGATTGAGGAGTGGACCAGGGTGTCGCGGAGGGAGCGGTCCCTTCGGAATGCTGAAAGAGGAGGGGAGGTGGCGATGTGTTTGGTGGTGGGTTTTAAGGTCCCTTTTGAAGGTGTAGAGTGCGGAGCAAGGCAGAGGGTCTTAGGGAGAGAGTCTCAGAGTGCGAGGGCAGCACACCTGAAGGCTCTGCTACTGAAAGTAGCGCGGTGAGAGCGCAACTCACAGCAGACTGGAGTTGGAAGAGTGCAAGCAACGACGTAGCACTGGAGGAGATAGGGAGCAGTGAAGCTGTGGTGGGATTTGTAGATGAGCATCTTAAAGTCGATGCGCTGAGGGACAGGGGTGATAAGTGACTGGGACTTTGAACGGGGCTCTCGCCCACACTCTTATCGTGCAGAAGGCAGTTGAGCCTTGTTGCCAGTTGGTGAACATGAAAACATGTACAGATTAATTTCTGAAGTCAGACGGCCACTGAAGACAGCATCCTGTAGCAAAAGCTGTTACAATCTGTATATCACTGATTGAGTGCCACCTGCTGGAACAGGACGGGAATTACAAGGATTAAGAAATACCAAACGAAGGAGAATAAAGGTTGAAAGGTCCGGGGGCAAGTTTTGCAATCATGAAATTAGAGGCAGTGCGATATTCAGTAACCATAAGAAGTCAAATGATCTGTTCTGGCATAACATCCAGCGACGAGTTTCACGGACTTGTGCCCAAGTACCACAATTTTGCATTTGAAAAGTCTTGGAGGCAAACTCCTATGCTCTGAGTGGCAACAAATCACTTGGCCAAATTTCCCCGACCACTGGATACAAGCAGCTCTGGCTCTCCAGCAGCCTCACCAGCTTCACGTACTGTTCTCTTTAATATAATAATAAATAATCCTTCAATTGATACAAACCATCAAAATATCTGAAATCACTTTACACAACTAATTACTTTAGTTCTGTAACCCGCAACCTAGAAGGACAAGGGCAGCAGGTGCATGGGAACACCACCATCTGAAGGTTCCCATCCAAGTCACGCATCATCCTGACTTGGACATATATCGGCCGTTCCTTCATCGTCGCTGGGCCAAAATCCTGGAACTTCCTACCTAACAGCACTGTGGGAGTAGCTTCACCACACGGACTGCAGCGGTTCAAGAAGAAGGCGGCTCACCACCACCTTCTCAAGGGGCAACTAGGGATGGGCAAAAATTCTGGCTTTGCCAGCGACAACAACAATTTGCATTTATATAGCGCCTTTAACGTAGTAAAATGTCCCAAGGCGCTTCACAAGAGCGTTATCAATCAAAATTTGACACTGAGCCATGTAAGGAGATATTAGGACAGGAGAGGTAGGTTTTAAGGAGCATCTTAAAGGAGGAAAGAGGTAGAGAGTTTAGGGATGTCATTCCAGAGCTTAGGACCGAGGCAGTTGAAGCCACGGCTGCCAGTTATGGCGTGATTAAAATTGGGGAGGCCGGAATTGGAGGAGCGCAGAGATCTCGAAGGCTTGTAGGACTGGAGGAGATTACAGAGATAGGGAGGGACTAGGTCAGGGAGGGATTTGGAAACAAGGATGAGAATTTAAAATTGGTGATGAAGCGTATATGTGGTTGGAAGCTCATCTCGGTGTCGAACCCAAATCCTGAGAAGTAATTTTCTAAAAATCTGAATCCGGTCTTAGTAAGGCTGTGTCTACAACACTAAACTGCGCCAGATTTAGTGCTAGAGGGTAAATTTTCACTTCACATTCCCTGCCTTGCCCAAGGTGCAAAGAAATCAGAAAACCTACCCCTAAATTAGCAACCTCATTCAAAGAGCACAGGATAGCTGATGTGGGAATTGGAAAAACATCACGTTGGTGCAGTTGAGGGGGAGGGGGGCGGTGGGGGGGGTGGGGTGGGTGATATTCTGAGTATGGGGCTGAGACAGCATAGAGGGAGCTTTGCTCTCCAACTAACCTGCGTTTTACCTGACATGGCAGTGCTCCGTGCTGACGCAGAGTGCCCGCAATGAGAAAAAAAAAACAAGTATTCATTCCAAACGTTGACATCTCTCACCTTGACGACTGCAAAATTCACCAAAAGTAGCATTCATTATGAGGTACTGCATGAGGAGTCTGGAAGCTGCGACCAAAATATATATCCCTTCGTTCAGTTATTGGCGGGTAGTGCACACGAGGAGCAAAAATCCAGGATTGCATTAATTAATATTAAGATTAATTAGTCATTCCAAAAATGAAAAGAAACCTTCTGAATAATGAATAACTTTAATCTCTCAGCATCACTCAGCAGTCAGAATGTCACCTTCTCACAGAGGATTTTATTTTTGACACTCAATTGCTTTCCATTTCCTAGGTACTCCTAAGGTACATTACCTACTTCAATTACATAGCACTGCGCTAAATGCTGCTTAATTTTATAGTCAATTCCAGAGGAGTGTAATGTTTGCCGTTAAATTGTATTCACTTAACTCTGCACTTCAACAAAAAGAAAATTACAGTTGGAGAAATAAGGATGGAGCGTCATTGTCGATAACTGATGCCCGTGGAATTGTTGACCTCTGCTTGTGTCAGGGTCAGCCTGGAGCTCATGACCTCCAACTGAAGCAATGTTCTGAGACCACATAATGCTCCTGTCTCATCAAGAGCTACTCGGATGCAAACCAGAAACTCCCCGTTCTCTCTCAGAGGGCATTGCACCTAATAGATCTGCGTGTATAAGGTCGAAAGTCCAACCGAGTGCAGTGCTCCCGATGGAGCGGCGCGTTTTAAATCCATTCCTCCCTCTTTCTCTTCTCTCCTTCCCATCCTTAAGGTGCTGACTCTTGCTGTGTGCCATTGCACAGGTCCCACCTGAACTTCCGTTACTTTACCCAAGTTGCCATTCTTCGCAATGTCGACCCCCGACGGTGAGCGCCAGGGAGCTATTTGACTGCAGCGGGCATCACAGCTAACTCCGGCCTCGCTCGATGTTTACATATACACACACTTTCCAACTAGAGTGACTGTAGAATGCACATCAATGGAAACCTTGCCCGATTTCCCTTCCCTTAAGCTGGCGGTAGCACTAAAAGAAAGACTCGCATTTCTACAGCGCCTTTCACGACCTCAGGACGTTCCAAAACGCTTTACAGCCAATGAATTACTCTTTTTGAAGTGGAGTCGCTGTTGTAATGTAGGAAACGCGGCAGCCAATTTGCGCACAGCAAGCTCCCACAAACAGCAATGTGATAATGGCCAGATAATCTGTTATCTGGATAGTACAGTCAGTAGGAAAAGAAAGAGAATCTAAATTTTATCTGGTCATTATCACATTGCTGTTTGTGGGAGCTTGCTGTGCATAAATTGGCAGCTGCATTTCCCACATTACAACAGTGACTACACTTCAAAATTACTTCATTGGCTGTAAAGCGCTTTGGAACGTCCTGAGGTCATGAAAGAAAGAAAGAAAGACTTGCATTTATATAGCGCCTTTCACGACCACCGGCGGTCCCAAAGCACTTTACAGCCAATGAAGTAATTTTGAAGTGTAGTCACTGTTGTAATGTAGGCGTTATATAAATGCAAGTCTTTCTTTGTGTGACTAGTACGGCTCCATGGCTAAGGTGAAAGGTCAGGCAGATGACCCTTTCCCAAACCTCCGCCAACATGCTCATTCGATCAGTTGCGAGTGGTTCACGACAGTGGATTGGCTTTTCTTCCTATTTTCCCTCCTTTCTCTTTCCGTCTCCCAACCCTCATCCCTTGGGCTGGCTGAGAGCAGGAGCTCACCATGAGGGAAAATTTCCACTCTCTTAGCAAAATCATTCTTGTAATTTAAAAAAAAAAAGTCCTTACGATTTTACCGGAAACACGGGAAATCTTCCCGCTACGTTTGGGGCGTGAACACAGAGGAAATATTTCCCCATGTGAGAATCAGTGCACTTGCTTAGCAACCTGCCTCGCCCTGTCCGATTTTAACCTGTCTAAAATACTCCCATTTTAATCAGGGTGCGCTGACATTAAACAGCACTGCAGGGAAAGGCAGCAGCGATGCACAAGACTCCCAAGCCAGCAAAACCAGCTGACTTGCCGGATTTCCTGTGCTCTCACCCCAAGCACGACCTGAATCCCACTCTTTCGACATGTTACAGGTTGAGGGGGGGTCTGTTCTGTCCTGTTCTGCGAGCAAAGGATTGAAACCCCTGCGTTACCCACAGTGGATTAAACAAAAGAAGAGTTGCCTATACTCTCTCTCTCTCTCTCTCTGTCTCTCTGATCTACTGTCAAGTGTGAAATGCCTCCAGTGTCGAAGCTGTACATCGGAAAGAAAGCTTGGTTTCTTGTTCATCGCACAGTTTAATATACTCAGCTAAATGAGCCATACACAGCACTCAACAGTGCCTGCTAACTGGCTAACAGCTTCATCACTGCAACTTCCAGCTTGCAAATAAAAGCATTTCTTCTGAATTAATAGCGTCTAATTAAAAGAAACACTCTAAATGTTTAACCAAAAGGAATTCATTACATGTGGAAAATTAATGCTGAAAAATCGCCTTGAGCTCAGACGCAGCTAATATGTCAGGCAGTCTTCAAGTAATTAAACTGCTTGGAAAAAGATACTCGCTGTTCCCTCCATCGGCAGTCACCATGAGCATTGAGGACAAGTATAGCGAGCTCTTGTTATAAAAGGATAGGCAGGAGATAAAAAGATTCACATCAAGAGACTTGTACATGAAGGCACTTCCTACTATGAGGCCCATCGCTTTGCCGATGCTGGATGTAACTGAGGAACTCTCGCTTGAAAAATCTAGGTTCCCAACCTGGTGTGTCCAGGACCCACCGTTCAATCTGGGGACGCCTATTCCCAGCAAAAATAGGTCTCAGCAGTCTTCAAAGCACTCACTGCAAAAACAAATGAGATGATATGAGAGGGCTGTGGAGGCTCAGTCATTGGGTATATTCAAAACAGAAGTCGCTAGATTTCTGACTAGTAAGGGCATCAAGGGATATGGCGATAGGGCCGGTGAATGGAGTTGAGGCAGAAGCTCAGCCATGATCTCATTGAATGGCTGGAGCAGGCTCGAAGGGCCGAATGGCCTACTCCTGCTCCTATTTCTTATGTTCTTATGTGCTTCTTATATTCCGGCTGTCTTCTTCACTATCTAAGGACGAATGAATGAATGAACATAAAAAGCAAACCGTCCCCATTATTGACTGGGCCTGTATCAGGACTGACCGACCCACTTATGACTAAGAACAGGCTGGCCCATATCTAACTGGGAGGATAGCAGAACTGACTGTCCCAGATCTGACCTTGCAAGCTAGATCGTTGCAGATCTGAATGCGTAATGATCAGAGCTGACGGTCCCATGACTGGCTGTGCATGTAGCAGGACTGAGTCGCAGATATGACTGTATGTGTAGCGGGACTGTCCAGTGCTGACTACGTTTGTAACCAGTGTATGTAACAGGACTGGCTGTGTAATCTTGACTGTACATCAGTGATTTGGATATATGGTTAGAGAGAGAGTGGTGTCCAAATTTGCAGACGATACTGAAATAGGAATCTTAGTAAATAACTCTGAGGAACCAAAGGAAGTGGCAAGGGGATATTGAGAGATGGTGGCATGGACATAAACGTGGCAGGCAACGTTCCCTCTAATTTTAATTTTAGGTGCGCAGTCCCTTTAACTGGCTGCGCGGCCCATTCAAATTTTCGCACATGCGCGGTTTCTTCAATGTAAAAGTCAGTGAGGGCCTGTGCGGGACCTCCAGACCACTGCGTGGCCCCTTATCAGGAACATTGATGGCAGGTAGAATTCAACAGGGGGAATTTTATCCCCCACACCCAGCGGAAACCAGGCAGAGGAGCAGTTAAAATGGAGCAGAACAATTGCCCGCACGCGGGGATTTTAACACAGCTTTTTTTTCGGCACAGATGAGGAGCTGCCTAAAGCAGGTGGGAGCCTCATACATGCGTGCAAATCAGGATCCTATTGCGTGACCGCTGCGGCCATCGGTGAATGCTGTTCTGAAGACTGAAGAAGCCACAAGGCGGAGAAGCGGGCATGTTCCTCCGGGGCCCACAAGGAAAGTCTCAGCCTCTGCTGCCCCAGGCTGACCTCCCCGCACCCTTCGCCCAACCTTCCCACCCGTGAGACCCTGCCCAAACCTCCTCCCCCATCAATTACCTTCAAGATGACAGGCAGCCTCCAGGCCACACGATTTTAACAAGACAGCCACCGGCGAGCTGCCTAGTTCCGCCCGTTTTGGGCAGGCAGCTGGCAGGCAGGACGTAAGTGAGGCACAGGAGGTAAAATAGCCCAGGCCTCAAACTGATGACATCGGGCTGTTTTGACGATCGCACCCCACTCCCTCCCCAGCCCTCGCCCCGGCTCCCAGTTAAAATTACCCCCAAATGTCAAACAATGTGAGGTGGTAAATTTTAGATTTAAAAAAAGTAGTCTTCTTCTTCTTAGGCAGTCCCTCAGAACCAAGGATGACTTGCTTCCACACTAAAAATGAGTTCTCAGGTGACTGACGAGTCCAATGCGGGACCTACAGTCTCTGTCACAGGTGGGGCAGACGGTGGTTGAAGGGGCGGGTGGGTGGGGTGCTTGGGTTGACGTGCGCTCCTTCTGCTGTTTGCGCTTGGGCTTCCGCTTGCTCCCGGCGAAGAGACTCGAGGTGTTCGGCGCCTTCCCGGATGCTTCTCCTCCACTTTGTGCGGTCTTGGGCCAGGGATTCCCAGGTGTCGGTGAGGATGTTGCACTTTTTCAAGGAGGCTTTGAGGGTGTCCTTGAAGCGTTTCCTCTGCCCACCTGGGGCTCTCTTGCCGTGTCGGAGCTCTGAGTAGAGTGCTAGTTTTGGGAGTCTCGTATCGGGGCATGCGGACGATGTGGCCCGTCCATCGGAGCTGATCGAGCGTGGTCAAAGCTTCGATGCTGGGGATGTTGGCCTGAGCAAGAACACTGACATTGGTGCGCCTATCCTGCAAATGGATTTGCAGGATCTTGCATAGGCAGCGTTGGTGGTACCTCTCCAGTGCTTTGAGATGCCTGCTGTACATGGTCCATGTCTCTGAAGCATACAGGAGGACGGGAATCACTACTACTCTATAGACCATGAGCTTGGTGCCGGGTTTGAGGTCCTGGTCTTCAAACACTCTCTTCCTCAGGCGACCGAAGGCTGCACTGGCACACTGAAGGCGGTGTTGGACTTCGTCATCGACGTCTGCCCTTGTTGACAGTAGAGCCAGGCTCCCGAGGTATGGAAAGTGGTCCACATTGTCCAAAATTAAAATTTCAGATGAAAAAAAAGTAATAATTATACTTTGAATGGGGGAAAGTTGGATGAGGCGGAAGGGCAAGGGGATTTGGGGGTTCAGCTTCATAAGACATTAAAAGCTGTACCTCAAGTGGGTAGGATCATTTAAAAAAAAGCAAATGGCATACTGGGCACGATTTTTGTGCCCCTACCACCCTGTTTGCACCTAAAAACGGGACACTAGAAGGACCACGGTCACATGGGAAACTGAAATGCCAGCTTACCGCTCGTCCGCCCGCTCCAATTTTCAGGTAGGCCTCGATCCTGGAGACTAGAGCACCCTTCAGAATCAGTCGGGGATCTCGCAGATAAATGGACTGACGTAGTTACGAACCCCAGTGCCAGATGGCCTGTTTCCATGTTGCTATTTCCATGTAACAGGACTGACAGTTTAGGAGTCAGCTGTGGCTCAGTGGGTAGCACCCTCGTCTCTGAGTCAGAAGGTTGTGGGTTCAGAGTCCCACTCCAGAGACTTGAGCACAAAAAAACTAGCGGGGCCGTCTTTCGGATGAGACGTTAAACCGAGGGCCCCGTCTGCTCTCTCAGGTGCACGTAAAAGATCCCGCGGCACTACTTCGAAGAAGAGCAGGGGAGTTATCCCCGGTGTCCTGGCCAATATTTATCCCTCAATCAACATCACTAAATAACAGATTATCCGGTCATTATCACATTGCTGTTTGTGGGAGCTTGCTGTGCGCAGATTGACTGCTGCGTTTCCTACATGTGACTACACTTCAAAAAGTACTTAATTGGCTGTAAAGCGCTTTGAGATGTTCGGTGGTCGTGAAAGGCGCTAGATAAATGCAAGTCTTTCTTCCTTCCTTTAATACTGACTGTAACAGGACTGACTGTGTAATACTGATTGCATTAGTAACTGAACTGACAGCATATGTAATAGGCCTGACCATGTAATGCTGATTATGTGTGTTACAGGACTGACTATCCAATACTGACTGTGTTTATAACCAGACTGGCTGCACATGGAACAGGACTGTCTGTAACAATGACTGTGCGTGGAACTGGATTGACTGTGTAGAACTGACCTTTGTTACTGGCTGCATAAGGGGCAGTATCTACTTCCAATCCTAGCTGTAAATGGAGCAGGACTGACTCTCCAATACTAGCTCTAAGTAACAGGATTATCTGTACAATTACTGACTGTGGAAGGAGTGTATTAAGAGCATAACAAAGTTTGAACAAAAAATAGCCATTCAGCCTTTTTACACACTATTAATTCAGATGACGTGCTTTAACATGCAAACTGGAGGTTTCAGTGATGGTGTTGTTGTGACACCTCATTGTTTAGGTCCATGTTCTGGATCAGCTCAACTTGTTTTGATTATTCACTGCTTTGATGTCACTGTGTCACCGTCTATTCCCAGTTGAGTCAGAATTCTGTTCACCCTATTTTGATGTTTTTTATATAGTCTCTGGATTCACTGCATCAGCCCATAGTCTATTCTGCAAATTAACTAAACTAGAAAGAGGGAGACAACTTGTGCCTTTCGCAACATCAGGATGTCCCAAAGCACTTTACAGCCAATTAAGTACTTTTGGAATGAAGTCACTGTTATAATGTAGGAAACGTGACAGTCAATTTGCGCGCAGCAAGCTCCCAGGAACAGCAATGTGATAATCTGGGTTTTTTTTTAAATGATGTTGGTTGAGGAATAAAGATTGGCCAGGATACCCCTGCTGTTCTTCGAAATAGTGCCATGGGATCTTTTACATCCAACTGAGAGGGCAGACAGGGCCTCAGTTTAATGTCTCATTCCAAGGAAGGCACCTTCGATGGTGTAGCACTCCACCGGAGTGTCAGCCTAGATTTTTGCGCTAAAGTCCCTGGAGTGGGACTATGAACCCATGAATTTTCTGGCTCAGTAGGCGAGAGTGCTACCACCAAGCCACGGCTGGCACCTAGATGTGGAGTATTTACTCTTCAACTTCTGTTTTAACAGGGTGGGTTTTATTATCTTATAATTCCCGCTCGTTCTCCAGTGACTCAGAGCAAAAAAAATCTCTCCACACTCAACCCACTTATTCCTTTCATGATTTTTTAAAACTTCCACCATGTCCCCTCTTAATCATCTATTTTTCTAATGAGACCAGATTTAGTCTCCTCACTTGATAGATCATTAATTTAGCGTGGTGAGTACGGATTCCCTGGAAAGGGAGCTGAACAAGTTCCTGAGAGAGGGCACTTTGAGTTATAAAGCGGGGTAACTGGGAATAGGAAGACTCGTGGGTTACTGCGATCTTCGAGAGCCTTGCTTAATTATCTCAGGGAGTCAGAGAGGAATCTACCTGAGTTTTATTTTTCTGAATCCGACACAGTTTTCTTTTTGCCTCTACCTGGAGATTGCATGACTAGGGGATACTTGAATAGTTTATGAGGCTGCACCATGCCTGTACGGAGCAGGCTTGGTGAATTACATGGTCTTTTCCCCTTCCTTTTTCATATGTAAGTCCTGGCCGGCCTCCCATCCTCCACCCTCCATAAACTTGAACTTATCCAAAACTCTGCTGCCCGTGTCCTAACTCGCACCAAGTCCCGTTCACTCATCACCCCTGTGCTCGCTGACCTGCCGCTTGGTGTCGGGTCTGTTCAGGGATAACAGACCCGACACTTGGAAAACTGACAAGGAGGCGGGTTTACAGTGGGATACCGACCCGCTGTCAATCTTTGTGATTTTGACAGCGGACCCGCCTCCAAACCTGCACTCTGAGCGCCGGCAAAATTCCGGCCCCAGTACGCACTCCCTGAACCTTTCTCAACCACCACTAGGGGAGCAGTATCCTAAACAATCTGTCCTCACCACAGTGGCGTGTGTCTGCACCATCTTGTTATCTCACCTGATATTGGCACATGAAATCACATGACATCATCCATATAAAAAGAGTTGAGCGACATAAATGTGGGAATAAAATATAAGGGTCACGCCCAAGGCATTGAAAGTTTGAGCATTCAGTTGTAATAGTGTCAGCTGTGGCTCAGTGGGTAGCACACTTGCCTCTGAGTCAGAAGGTTGTGGGTTTAAAGTCCCACTCCTCAAGGTGTAATTTTATTTACCCTGCTCATTTTTGAACAGAAAAGGGGGAAGTGCTTTGAACAAGAAGGGCCCAAGACTTACCTTCCCCTTTAAATATGATCCGGGTGTCAGCAGTGGGCAGCACTCCAGCTTCTGGGGTCAGAAGGTTGTGGGTTCCAGTCCCACTCCAGAGTCTTGAGCACATAAATCTAGGCTGACACTCCAGAGCGGTAGTGAGGGAGTGCTGCACTGTCGGAGTTGCCGTCTTTCAGATGAGATGTTAAACCGAGGCCCCGTCTGCTCTCTCAGGTGGACGTAAAAAATCCCATGGCACTATTTCGAAGAAGAGCAGGGCAGTTATCCCTGTTGTCCTGGGCCAATATTTACCCCTTAATCAACATAACAAAAACAGATTATCTGGTCATTATCACATTGCTGTTTGTGGGACCCTGCTGTGCACAAATTGGTTGCTGCGTTTCCCATATTACAACAGTGTCTACACTTCAAAAGTACTTCATTGGCTGTAAAGCGCTTTGAGATGTCCGGTGGTCATGAAAGGTGCTATATAAATGTAAGTCTTTCTTTCTAAAGAAGCCAATAGCTGAAAGAATTTGAAGCAGATAGTACAGGTCAGGGATTAGTGTTAAAACTGGTCTATGGGCAATCATCAAGTGTAGGGCGATAAAGTACTATATGCAAATAGCAGATGTTTGGCAGCAAATGTGTAGTAACACACAAGATGATTTAGCAGCCTATGGCATTTCACACTGCAATAAGTCAAATAAAAAGAGCACAACTTAAAAATGCTCAGTATTAGAATCATTGATTTACCGTGACTATAAACTTTATGTAGCTCTAGTTCAGAATGATTTATCCAACAGGGCGTTGGAACAGCTCATTGACGCTCCTACATGGTTTTCCACAGAGTACCATCACAATGAGTTCTTTATCTCATCCACAAGGAAAGATTTTGGATGGACGGTCTATGTTCCATGTAGGAAAGTATGGCAAAAATCAACAGGAGGCTGACCACAGATGGCTTTTGCATATCTTCAGACATCTGGTTCTAGATAGGCAGTCTTCCATCTTGAAATTAGGTTAAAAAGAAAGAAAGACTTGCATTTATATAGCGCCTTTCAGGATCTCAGGACGTCCTAAAGTGCTTTACTGCCAATTAAGTATTTTTGAAGCGTAGTCACTGTTGTAATGTAGGAAACGCGGCAGCCAATTTGCGCACAGCAAGCTCCCACAAAGAGCAATGTGATAATGACCAGATAATCTGTTATCTGGATAGTACAGTCAGTAGGAAAAGAAAGAGAATTTAAATTTTTTTAATACACCCCCATGTTCTGGCAGTCATATAGTAACGGATTTCCATCAAGGGTCATTGCTTGGGACTTCTGTTGGCTCCATGATCCAGCTAGTAGCTTGAAGAGGAAGCTCCACGACTGTAATATACTTGAGTAGAACAACTGAAGGACAGAGACATGATGAGCCTCGACCGTGTCCGTTCTATTTCCCGCACTTCTGCTCTCACTCCTTCCCCTCCCTCTCAGAGCCACGATAGGGTTCCCCTTGTCCTCACCTTTCACCCCACCAGCCTCCGCATTCAACAGATCATCCTCCGCCATTTTCGCCACCACCAGCGTGATCCCACCACCAAACACATCTTCCCCTCCCCTTTCTGCATTCCAAAGGGACCGCTCCCTCCGCGACACCCTGGTCCACTCCTCTATCACCCCCGACACCCCTTCCTCTTCCCACAGCACCTTCCCGTGCAAGCGCAGGAGATGCAACATCTGCTCTTTCACCTCCTCCCTTCCCATTGTCCAGGGCCCCAAACACTCCTTCCAGGTGAAACAGCGATTTACTTGTACTTCTTGCAATTCAGTATACTGTATTCGCTGCTCACGATGCGGTCTCCACTACACTGGGGAGACCAAACGCAGATTGGGTGACCGATTTGCGGAACACCTCCATTCAGTCCATAAGCGTGACCCCGAGCTTCTGGTCACCTATCACTTTAATTCTCCGCTCCACTCCCACTCTGACCTCTCTGTCTTCGGCCTCTTACACTGTTCCAATGAAGCTCAACGTAAGCTCGAGGAATGGCACCTCATCTTTCGATTAGGCACTTTATAGCCTTCTGGACTCAACATCGAGTTCAACAATTTCAGACCATATCCTCTGCCCCTATTTTTTTTCACATGGCAGCTGTTGATGATTCTGCCATCCCCAATTACACCTCATCTAGACTCATCTTCTGTTTCTTTACTTTTCCAATTACTATCTCCTTTTGCCTTGCACCATCATCCCTTTTGCCATTTAATCTCTCCTGCCTTCCACCCTATCACAGACCTTCCCTTTTGTTCTTTCCTCCCCTGCCCCCTTTCCCTGCCTCTGTACTTGCTTAAAAACCTGTTCCATCTCTAACTTTTTCCAGTTCTGACGAAGGGTCATCGACCTGAAACGTTAACCCTGTTTCTCTCTCCACAGATGCTGCCTGGCCTGATGAGTATTTCCAGCATTTTCTGTTTCTATTTCAGATTTCCAGCATCCGCAGTATTTTGCTTTTGTGTTGGAGTTGCTAGTCCATGTGCTTACTTTATTAGGCCACAGCGAACTGAGCATGCTCATACCAAACCATGTGATAAACCATGATATAATACATTACAAGACCAAACACCAATTCCTGTAACAATTCTCCAAAAAGAAGCACCACACAGTTCCCCATGGCAATGTATGCCAGAGGAACCGAGCAGAAGCTCAAACCCACCCACCTCTGAATCCAAAGCTCGGTTGCTAGGCCCGAGAGTCAGCTGTGGCTCAGTGGCAGCACTCTCACCTGAGTCATGGGTTCAAGTCCCACTCCAGAGACCTGAGCACAAAAATCTAGGTCGACGCTCCAGTGTAGTACCGGCGGAGTGCTGCACTGTCGGAGGTGCCGTCTTTCAGAGGAGACATTAAACCGAGGGCCCGTCTGCTCTCTCAGGTGGACGTAAAATATTCCACCGTGCTATTCAAAGGAGAGTCGGGGTGCTCACCTGGTGTCCTGGCCAATAATTATCCCTCAGCCAACACCGAAAACATATTATCTGGCCAGTTCTATCATTGCTATTTATGGGACCTTGCTGTGCGCAATTTGGCTGCCGCATTTCTTACATTACAACAGTGTGTAATGGTTGTAAAGCCCTTTGGGACATCCTGAGGTCGTGAAAGATGCTATATAAATGCAAGTTCTTTTCTTTTTATTCTTTATCATGTGTACTCTGTATCTATTGCCGTATAGAGTGGCACCAACAGCCACTCTATGCTGCCATTCTCCTCCCCCCTCGTCCATCTGTGGCCCGTGACCCGGGAGAGGCACAAACACCATCAGGACCCTGTCACCAACATGCAAATGAGCCTGACCTCGGCAAACCAGCTGAGGTCAGTGCTCCCTGACGCAAAGCCTTCCACAATCTGGTGGGATTCCCACTGGACCAGAAGAGCCAGTCTTAAGTCTTTGTTGTATTCATTATTTCTGTACTGAAGTATAAACCTGGAAATTACTGTATGTGACATTAGCATACGGACGCTTACCGCTTCATATAAGATTACTTTGCCCACTATTTTAAGGCATTAACAGATTAACCCCTCGGAGAAAATAGCAGACAAACCAAGGTGATATGAACGCATGCAGTGTTCACATGCTGATATCGCACACTGTAATTTCTAGATCATAGTCTCAGTCCACAAGGTCATTTCCATAATGATAGTATAGAATTGTCAGCCGTTGTTCTCTGGTCTCCTCATTACTCTGTAAGTGAATAGATCGCCAACATATGTGATACTTTACTCAGTCAGGATGTTTCATGAATGCCACAAAGTCTCCTTGATTGTTCCAGGGAGAATCTCCGCCCAAGATATGGAAAAATCATCACAAACACTCCCACAGAGTTCTCCGACAGCTCACTTGATAAGTGGACTATCTAGCGTGGAACCAGAACCAGAAAGATACCTGATTCAATCTCCAGTCTCTGCTGAGCTGGCTGATCACAACCGAGGTAGGAGGAAGTGCCGGGTTCTGGAAGAAAAATCGAGTAGATTCCTGCTACCGATCACTATTCAGTGACTTCTGCTGGAAAGGACGATGAAAGGACCAAGTTCGGCTCTGATGTCTTCCCATGGCCCATGAGTCTGCCAATTCACACAATGTAGGTGGCTGATCGAAAGACAACCAGTGCCCATGGAACCGTGCCCCAGACCGAGACATAGGAAGAGGAGTAGGCCATTCAGCCCCTCGAGCCTGTTCCGCCATTCAATTAGATCATGGCTGATCTCTAGTCAATGCCTTCAGGAGAGTAGGATAGAAAATTGGTGGAAAAAGCAGTCCCATCAAACAGGCTCAGTTAAAGCATCAGAGAGGTATTTATTATTAGGTTATTCATTTATTAGTTTAAAATGGTTGGAGTCAGAATTCCACACAGCTTTAGAATGCCAGGACTCTTGGGATCTGATTTAAATAGAAGTGCCCCGCTTGCGACCCCACAGCTTTATTATGTTGGCCACGTTCATATCAACATTGCAGAACTGTATACTGGACCAGTTACAAGCATAAGAAGGAATTAAGAGAATGCAAACTTCCAACCACATCATTATAGATAGAATTCAGTCTCTCTTGGTGCACATTTGGATCAACCAAGCAATATTTGGCTCAGTATGTGGCCCACTAGATTAGATTTTCCAATCAGTAATGCCCGTTACTTGGGCAAAGAGTGGGCAGTTCTGATTGGTAAGGTGGGTGGAGATCCATTACATTAGAGCTCCGCCTATTTTTCCTCCATTGCCATTCGGCCGATCGGGGTTTGACTTGGTGCGAGAAGCACCAGCCAGTTTGCCGACAGGTGCTTGTAAATCAGTGCAGAATGACGTGACAACGTAATTTGTGCGATTTTCCATCATTTGCGTCCATTTCATGCTAGTTTTGTTCCACCTGGGTGTTCAGAGTTGTTAGGTGCTGAGGTCCAACCATAACAAGCAATCGTACAACGGTGGAGCTGACTAGTCACCAATCAACGGTGCGGAGAGAAACAACGCAACAAGCTGGGTTGTAACGAAGATGCTCGCGCTGGCTCCAGGGCAGGACTTCCAGCCTGAACGCAAGGGTGGGAGGTTGGGGGGGTCAGTAAGGCCACTGGTTGAAGGAAGAGCCATAGTTTCGCTCGGCTCACTTTGGAGGTACGGAAAAGGGCGGCAGCCGAGCCCGGGGCACCCGCATTGTGGGAGTCGGAAGCTATGGCAGCAACCGACTCATCAGCCCCTTCAGGCCGACCACAGGGTTCGACTGAAACAAGTGCATCCCACGCTTCTGAAACACTAACAATTACACCTGCCAGGTTTCATCGTCCCACGGAGATCTCAGAAACTGGCCAAAGATCTGTTGCAACAGATCGGACCGACGTTTACGTTCTAGTAAAATGAAGGGGTCCCAAACCGAACCTTTGGCTAACACCGCTCCCATGACACGACAGCACAAGTTTAACCCCAACTTTTCTAAACACGCAAGTATTCCATAAACAGGCAAAACTTTAATTCTAGCTTTAAGCATAATGCGCCGATGGATTTGCCTGGCAGCTGAGCAACCAGAGGTTACATTCCAATACCTGTGCAGGTGTGAATAAAAACAAAGCAACTAATTGTCTACCAAAGAAGTACCATAACAGTAAGCATATTTACACTTCTGCGCAGATCCATGATTCAGCAATTGAAGCTGTTTTTACTGGCCATGGGCATGAATTGAAGGTGTTATTGTGTTGGCATCAATTCAGAATAAGGAAATTAAGTTGCGGAAACTCATTTAAAAGCCTACAGACATGATGCAAAAGTTTCTTTAAAAAAAATCTAAATATGAGTTTATCTTTATGGTTTATCTTTTTTCTATTTCTATTTTAAGAACTTTTTTCTGAATCAAGGGCCAGAATCTCGGATCAGGCCCACCATATTGTAAGAAGTCGCACAACACCAGGTTATAGTCCAACAGTTTTATTTGAAATCACAAGCTTTCGGAGCTGCTGCCCCTTCGTCACTTCACCTGACGAAGGAGCAGCCGCTCCGAAAGCTTGTGATTTCAAATAAAACTGTTGGACTATAACCTGGTGTTGTGCGACTTCTCACTTTTGTCCACCCCAGTCCAACACCGGCATCTCCGCATCATGGCCACCATATTGTAGTTAGCCATGGCTCAGTGGGTCGCACTCTCGCCTCTGAGTTGTGGCTTCAACTCCAGAGACTTGAGCACAAAATCTGGGCTGACACTCCAGTGCAGTGCTGAGGGAGTGCTGCACTGTCGGAGGTGCCGTCTTTCAGAGGAGACGTTAAACCGAGGCCCCGTCTGCTCTCTCAGGTGGACGTAAAAGATCCCATGGCCACTATTTCGTAGCGGAGCAGGGGAGCTCTCCCCGGTGACTGAACAATACTTATCCCTCAGCCAACATCACCAAAACAGATTATCCGGTCTCGTTATTACATTGCTGTTTGTGGGAGCTTGCTGTGCGTAATTTGGCTGTCCTGTTTCCTACATTACAACGGTGACTACGCTTCAAAAAGTACTTCATTGGTTGTAAAGTGCTTTGGGACATCCTGAGGTTGTGAAAGGCGCTGTATAAATGCAAGTGTTTCTTTCTTTCCTTTAAGATGAGTTTGACACCCTTGCTATCATGAACCCCCAAGCCTGTTGAAGCCAGAAATGATAACTGATTCCACTGTGACTTCTCATGCCTCAATGGCAGCAATCTGAGCAACTATGGGAGAAGTCCCAATTGCCATTAACATCTGGCATGGGGGCTGGGCACCATTATAACTGTCCCTGCAGTTACTAGTGGGCTGGGTCCACGAAGGACTGTATTGTCTCAAAGCCATCCGGAACGATATCACACTTGTGTCTGGTAGACTCTTCCACCCAAGCTGCCATCTGAAACACACTGTTTGGCAGGGCCCAAATACCCGTGCCAAGGGTTGATGCTCAGAAAGAAACCTTCTTTAAAAGCAGGGCCCTTGAGACCCAGATCCCCATGCCCATCAGCTGAGGCATGGCGCGTGCGTGCAACTTCCCTCCTCAACCGACGAGTGCCCAATGAGAGGCATTCTCCATGCCTGGGGCTTGCCCACAATATTATGGACAGGGCTGACCGTAGAAATTTGTCATTGCAACGGGTCGGGAGGACATGACCTGCTCGCTGGTTAACTTCCAGCTTACGCTCGCTTGGAAAATCCAGGCTACTGTGTTCAGACTGAGTGTTGGGTTGGACAGTGCAAGAAAAACAGTGACTGACTTCATGTGAGGCCCAGCGTGTTTTATGGCAGGTGCCCCAGGGCCATACAGTGCGAGCAAAGATTCTTTGGAATATTTTTGTTTAAGTGAGGACTGATAATGTCAGAGGAAGCAGATGAAGGCAGTTTCTAGGCCCTGTCATTTAACTGGGCTAAATAAACATCAGTAGATATAGTCATCTTCTATAAAAGGGGATCTTCATGATAAGGCTTTCTTCATAGGGGTCCTGATGATAAAGACTCCCTGTTCAAAAAGGATCCTGATTGGAAAACTCCCTCTTCAAAAGGAGATTTGATGGCAAGAATCTCTGTAAAACATGAAAGATTTAAGTTTCCCAAATTATCACTTTGATGTAACCGCTGTTAAAATATTTTCCTGTAACATTTCCAGTTATGAATAATAAGCAGTGGATCTAAGGAGGGCACACAACCAAGCATGAGCTATCATTTACTTACAAGTATTCTGAGAATTAACTTCAAAGATTGCATTTTATTTATATTTTTGATTTTGGTCCTAAATTGCTGGTGCCGTCCAACAAAGGTTAATGACCTTTTTAACCAGTGCCCTGGTTAATCCAGCACTGCTGCTCGCTTTTAGTAATAGTACACAACTTATGGCCTCAACTATCCACACTCCCATTACCTGCACTTCTAAATTACCCACCAAACTTTCCGTGGGGCTCAGGACTTACTCTGACCTAAACCAGCTAAAACTCAAATTGAGCGTTTTCAATTGATTGTTATCTGGATGTCCAGTCCCTGGTAGGATTCACTGTCCGTGCAGCTCTGACATTTAGCTTTGGGTCAGGAGACCAGTGGGAGTCAGGGCTTTGGATCAGGGAGACCAGCGGGGAGGTGAGCTGCCAGCACTTTTATTTGAGAAGGCCTCATTTTTTAAAATGGGAAAAAAAAAACATGGATTTTTTTTCAAATTCATTCACAGGATGTGGCCTTCTATTGCTCATCCCTAATTGCCCTTGAGAAGGTGGTGGGTGGTGAGCCACATTTCTGAACCTCTGCAGTCTATCGTAGCAGTTTGGTACAACTGAGTGGCTTGCTAGGCCATTTCAGAGGGCAGATTAAGAATCAACCACATTGCTGGACTCACATATAGGTGAGGACATCAGATTTCCTTCCATTAAAAGGCATTAGTGAACCAGATGGCTTTTCAACAACAATCAGTAGTTTCATGGTCACCATTACTGATACTAGCTTTTTATTCCAGATTTATTTAATTAACTGAATTTAACTTTGCCAGGTGCCATGGTGGGATTTGAACTCATGCCAGGCCTCTTGATTACTAGTTCAATAACATAACCACTCTGCTACCGCACCCAATTGCATTATCTAACTAAACTAGACTCATACAGCACAGAAGGAGGCCATTCGGCACATTGTGCCTGCATTTTTAAGTTTACTTCCTACATGTAACAATGTTTGATGTCTGGATTTTGATGGCTGACATGCTCTGACCTATTGAGAATGTTATACAATCATAGAATGATGCAGCACAGAAGGAGGCCATTCGGCCAATCGTGCCTGTGCCGGCTCTTTGAAAGAGCGATCCAATTAGTCCCACTCCCCCCTGCCCTTTCCTCATCGTCCTGCAAATTTTCCCTCTTCCATAGTATTTATCCAATTCCCTTGTGAAAGTTATTACTGAATCTGCTTCCACCATCCTTTCAGGCAGTGCATTCCAGATCACAACAACTCGCTGCATAAATATTTCTTTTCCTCATGTCGTCTCTGCTTCTTTTGCCAATTACCCTAAATCTGTGCCCTCTGGTTACCAACCCTCCTGCCAGTGGAAACACTTTCTCCTTATTTACTATTTCAAAACCCTTCATGGTTTTGAACACCTCTATTAAATCTGCCCTTGACTTTCGCTGCTCGAAGGAGAACAATCCCAGCTTCTCTAGTCTCTCCACGTATATGAAGTCCCTCATCCTAATCAGAATCTAAAAACTCACTGTATCACGGTAAATATATGAGGGAAGCCTTGATTCTGTTCCAAAATTCCCAAGGGAGTCTCCTCCATTAAGCCAGATAGTTGATGGGGGCGAGTGGTTTAGAGGGTTACTGGGTGATTCAGCAAGGCTGATTCCAAGATCGGGCAGCCCCAGTGGAGAAGGGAGTGCACGTTTGGTATTCACAGGCCTGCGGCTGGTGATTCTCAGTCGTTCAGTCCTTTAATTGTAGTGGACAGAAAATCACTGGCTGCGGGCCCACAGTTTTCCAACTTTCCTTCCCCCCCCCCCCGCCTCCCTCCCACCCCCCCCCCACCCCGCTCCCCACCCCCCTCCCCACCCCCTGCCACATATAATGCCGCTTCTAGCTGGGAGCATCTGATCTGACAATCGGCCCTAGTGTTTTCAAGCATTTTGCAAAGTACATTTGAGACTACAATTGGGATCAAAGCCAGATGAAATGAAAGGGTTGTTTTTTTTCCTTACTGGCGGTTGAAAGAGCTTCTCATGAAAAAAGTACCAGGTACACCTTTCTTTATTTTTTCACTAATACAGAATGCACTAGCATAAGTCATATTAAAGCACTCATCACAACACTTGAGCACGATATCGTAACAAAGATATCACGTAGTCCTTCTCCTTCTCAAAATATAAAAAAACCAGTTCAGCCATCTTTTGCCTGTAAGGTGATTCAAACAGGACAGACAGACTTCACGGCTTCCTTTAAAGGAGAAGGAAAGTGGAGAGGAACGATTTTCTGTAGAACATACTCCGTCCCCCACCCCCCTCCCCCCTCCCCCATAACTCTCAGTCATTATCCATCCCATGTTTGAAATTTCCCCTCACACACAAGAGCCATTAGGATGGCATAGGTTACAGGGGTGTCCGAGAGTAGCTCGTTACATCAACTCGAGGAGACAACACTTCTTCAAACCTCCCTGGCTACTGATCTATAGGCACCCAAGCTAGCATAAGTTAGCACTATACTGTATACTATACAGTATAGAATACAGTATACTGTATTCGCTGCTCACGATGCGGTCTCCTCTACATTGGGGAGACCAAACGCAGATTGGGCGACCACTTTGCGGAACACCTCCGTTCAGTCCGTAAGTGTGACCCCGAGCTTCCGGTTGCCTGTCACTTTAATTCTCCCCTCCACTCCCATTCTGACCTCTCTGTCCTCGGCCTCTTACACTGTTCCAATGAAGCTCAACGTAAGCTCGAGGAACAGCACCTCATCTTTCGATTAGGCACTTTACAGCCTTCTGGACACAACATTGAGTTCAACAATTTCAGACTATAACCCCCCCATTTTTTCAGGCGGCAGCTGTTGATGATTCTGCCATCCCCATTTGCAACATTTTATCTCTCCTGAGTTCAATCCTAGCACAGACTATGCCTTTCGTTCCTTCCTCCCCTCCCCCCACCTTTCCCTGCCTCTGCACCTGCTTAAAACCTGTTACATCTCCAACTTTTACCAGTTCTGATGAAGGGTCTCCGACCTGAAACGTTAACACTGTTTCTCTCTCCTCGATGCTGCCTGGCCTGCTGAGTGTTTCCAGCATTTTCTGTTGTTATCCGCAGTATTTTGCTATTGTGTAAGTTAGCACTATCTGGGTGCCAAAGTGCAAACAAGAGAGCTCCACATCTGCTACAGTAAGCAGTGTAGTCTTGCATTTTAGAAACCGTGCAATCTGTGTATAGATCTGGGCACCGCACCTGAGAAAGGATACATTGGCCTTGGAAGGAGTGCAGCGTAGATCCACCAGATTGTTACCAGGGCTCTAAGGGTTAGATTATGAGGAGAGATGACATCAACTAGGCTTGTATTCCCTGGAATATAGAAGGTTAAGGGGTGATTTAATTGAGATTTTTTTTTAGGATTTTGAAAGGAATTGATAGGGTAGATAGAGAGAAACATTTCCCCGCTGGTGGGGGAGTCTAGGTCAGGGGACATAACCTTAAAATCAGAGCCAGGCCGTTCAGGAGAGAAGTTAGGAAACACTTCTTCACACAAAGGGTGTTGGAAGTGTGGAACTCTCTCCCACAAAAAGCAGTAGATGCGAGCTCAATTAATAATTTTAAATCTGAAATCGATAGATTTTTGGTAGCCAAAGGTATTAAGGAATATGGAGCCAAAGGTGGGTGGATGGAGTTAGGATACAGATCAGCCATGATCTCATTGAATGGCGGAACAGGCTTGAGGGGCTGAATGGCCTCCTCCTGTTCCTATGTTCCAATCCACCTTGCATCTCTTGGAGGCCTGAGAGCAGATGTCGAATTTCTGCCCCAATGCTCCCTACACTATCGATATACAATAACCACTTCTCCTTATATCCTCCCCTATATATCCATATAACCGCTGTATCTCAAAATCCTCCCTATATTATCCATATAACTGCAGTATCTCAATCCCCTGCCTATATTATCCCATTTGTAAGTGGAATGAAAAGGCATCTGCATCTTTCTTCTGGACGGCGGTGGGGGGGAGTCGGGGGTTAAGGAGGGGGGAGGGGGGGTTGGGTCCCAACACACAACCCAGGGCTTTTCGGCCAGACTTCCAGTCCTCTTCCAGTGGAGAGGGTGGGAGGGCACCCCAAAGGCATTTCAATCATGGGACCTCCCCCAATCCCACAGGTTAACTAAGACCGCCTATTTCCACCTCTGTAACATCTCCCTTCTCCGCCCTTGCCTCAGCTCATCCGCTGCTGAAACCCTCATCCATGCCTTTGTTACCTCTAGACTTGACTATTCCAACACACTCCTGGCTGGCTTCCCACATTCCACCCTACGTAAACTTGAGGTCATCCAAAACTCGGCTGCCCGTGTCCTAACTCGCACCAAGTCCCGTTCACCCATCACCCCTGTGCTCGCTGACCTACATTGGCTCCCGGTTAAGCAGCGCCTCGAATTCAAAATTCTCATCCTTGTTTTCAAATCCCTCCATGGCCTCGCCCCTCCCTATCTCTGTAATCGCCTCCAGCCCCTCCTCTAATTCTGCCCTCTTGAGCATCCCTGATTATAATCGCTCAACCATTGCTGGCTGTGCCTTCAGTTGCCGAGGCCCTAAGCTCTGGAATTCCCTCCCTGAACCTCTCCGCCTTTCCCCTTCTCTTTCCTCCTTTAAGACGCTCCTTAAAACCTACCTCTTTGACCAAGCTTTTGGTCACCTGCCCTAATTTCTCCTTATGTGGCTCGGTGTCAAATTTTTTGTCTTATAATACTCCCGTGAAGCGCCTTGGGACATTTTACTACGTTAAAGGCGCTATATAAATACAAGTTGTTATTGTTGTTATAGTGGGTCACATGGCGCAGGTCCAGGGTGGGTGTATCCAGACACTTCCGACGAGATTTTTTTTTTGGGGGTGGGCCCTGTACCTCTCCATTTCTCGGCATTCCTCAGCATCTCATACTATCAGTGTAAATCCCGAACCTTCTCTTCAATCACCTGCTCGCCTCGTGAAGAATCGCTGCTTATACTGTTAAAGAGTTAAACAGAAACAGCTGTTTCTCTGCATACTTCTGTGAACAGAGCCAAATAAAACCCTGGATTCTCAGTGCATTTGTGCTGCTCTTTATTATGCAGAGCAGTGTGAGGAATGCTATCTCTAATAATGAGTCCCTGGAGTAGGCAGTCAGAAAATGAATTGATACATCTTCCTTATGACCAATTCATGTGCCACAAATTAAAGTCTCTATCGCTAGAGATTTAATTATAAAATATCATTGCTTTCACACATCATTTCGTATTTAGCCTGTTTGAATCAAAAATGTACCTACTACTGGTTTGTTCATTGAGAGGTTTTGTGATCAGCGGGCTGGGGGCTTGATGATGCCCGCGGGCAAGAGGCACGCTCGAAGCCAATGTGCCAAAGGGCTCGAATGCTTTCATTCGCTTCATGTTTGGGGAACTTGTGAATCGTGGAGAGAAATGTCGCTGGCTACAAATTCCCTGTCAAGTTGTTGTTTGAAAGGATATAGAGGGCATGTCACAGTTAACGGTGAGCTACGATAAATACCTCCACAAGCAAGGTCGGGCGTATAACTCAGGAGCGTCAAAGTCACAGGTGGATCATGGTCATGCTCACGAGTGGACATATTTATCATTTCACACTGATGGCCCGGGCATTTTATGTCTGGACTGCATCATCAGATATTTTTACTGGTATCACAAACGTAGAGCTTTTGAACGGGGCCTCACGTGCGATACGCACCGAGCTGCACTTTCAGTCTACAGATGTCGCTGTTGCCGTCGCAAACCTAGCAGTGTTGACGGGAAGGGTAGGGGTGGAAATATCACATCTCGCGAGGGAATCCCCAGTCCCGCTGAAGTATGCTCAGTCAAGTATGAAAGGATAAGTCAGAGGCCAATTAGAATCCACTGATACAATTGAATACTGGCTTACAAGGAACATTCCCTGAAGTGGTATTGAGATTGGGAGAAGAGTGCGTGAGCATGTGTGTGATGTGAACAAGTGAAGGGGGGGAAAAATTGCAGGGCTATGGGGAAAGAGGAGGGGAGTGGGACTAATTGGAGAGCTCTATCAAAGAGCCGGCACAGGCACGATGGGCCAAATGGCCTCCTTCGGTGCTGTATCATTCTATGATTCTGTGAAGTATTCTAATATAGTTTGACTGGACAACGTCTTATAAAGAGCAAACTTATCCGGTTATTCACAACATTCTTTTGCATTTAATAAAAGAGAATTTCTCACCTCCTCTCACCTCAGTAACCAGTTTCTTACTGGGGTGCTCCTGCAGATCTCATTCTCAAGAGTTGAGGAAAGTGTTCTATTCGTTGCCTTTCTCCGGGAGGTTTTTTTTGTGTCTTTCCTGTCCCTGTTCCTTCTATTCTAAATGTGAAAAAAATCCCGCTAATATTCTCATTATGTTGTACAGTTAAATGCTACGATTTATTTATAAATTTTGTACTTGGTAGAATTTTATTAGTTTTTGAGGCTACACTTCAAATGTAAATGAACCCTGGTCTCTTGGGACAATAGCCTCTGTTTTACTGATCAGCCACTAACTGGATAAACTGTTCCGCCAGACTACTGTGTTGCCTCTAGCTTCCAAATGGAAATTAAACTCGATCCATATCAGGCACGTTGGAACCAGAACCTTTTTGCTTTGTTCTTTAATTCTTTGGCGGTGGGAGGGTTGATCACCTTGAGTTGCTTCAAGCCCTTCAATGGGGCAGCAAGCAGATGTAATGTGAATATATGCTTTCTCCCCACCATAGAGTAAAAACCCGAGCCACCTCTAACAGGCCTCACCAGCAGTGGAGTCAGGGAGTGAAAGTGCATGTGGATGCTGGATGAGGACAGGGTTGACCTTCATGGCCAAATAGCCGGCCAAGGTTCACCATTTTAGAGTCGCACATGACGAATGGCCTCCTGGATGAGGTACTGGAAGGCTTTGAAACTATATGCCAGTGTGGGTTAAAAGAAAAAGAACTTGCATTTATATAGCACCTTTCACATCCGCAGAACATCTCACAGCGCTTCACAGCCAATGAGGAGCTTTTTTGAAGTGTAGTCAATGCAGCAGTTAATTTGCACACAGCAAGCTCTCGCAAACAGCAATGTGATAATGACCAGATAATCCGTCTTTTAGTGATGTTGGTTGAGGGATAAATATTAATTTGAAATAGAGACATGCGATCTTTTGCATCCACCTGAACAGATAGACAGGGCCTTGATATAACACCTCATCTGAAAGACGGCACCTCTGACAGTGCAGCACTCCCTCCGTACTGCACTGGAGTGTCAGCCTAGATTATTTGCTCAAGTCTCTGGAGTGGGACTTGAACCACACAATCCTTCTGGCTGAGAGGAGGGAGAGCTACCCACTGATCCACAACTGACACCACTACTTCAGGAGCAGAGGGAGGGGAGGCGATAAAAGGGGCAGGTCGCTCTGACTATTGGAAAATAAAATGGCCGAGATAAGTAACTAAATGTGACAAGAGTGAAGAATATAATGACAGGACTGCTGTGGATTTTGTTCCCTTATTAAGGTTGCTAAGTCATTATTCAGTGTTAGTAACAACTCCATGCACGGTGGCTCCATTCTAAAGCATGGGATTGAGGTGCCTTTAAGGATAAGGCACAGTGCAAGCTTCTGTTTGACACATGCAGCGAGTATGGGATCAGTGGTGGTACTCGACAAACACAGGTCTGCAGTCAATCACACATTCAGCAAAGCTACGGGTCAGGTTCCATCATATTAGGATGAAGCTGCGTTGTTATAATGGAAGACACTTTGCAATGAAAAGTTTGTGAAACCCAATGCATTTTCCCGTCACTCCAACTGATATACTGAAACTGCTCGAATAATGAAACGTTGGCACGATTCATAATATTTTTGTTCCAAGCCGGTTCCACCATATAAGTCTCCAGCATCTCTAATATGTGCCGCAAATAACTGGATTATGACTAATAAGCATCTGGGAAGACGGACGAGTGCTGAATTATGCACAGCTGAATTATGCTGCATTGCCCTGTTGAACTCTGCAGAGGTGGGTATCGAGTCCCCACCAGTGACTGTAACGGGACTCTTTCTTGGCAACCGCCCAGAGGAACAGCAATGTAACCCGAGACCGTGTCAGTTACCCAAGGCAGGCTAGGATTTAACAAACAGTGTTAGCCTCATGGTGCTTCTCTCAAATCAATCACAAACTTGAGCCCCATCCAGATCATAAACCAACTGCACCAGGGATGTTTTAAATTAGGTTTCAACCCTGCGTTTTTTTTTCTCTATATATTTTCGCCCTTCTTTTCTTATATAACTACTTATTGCTGCACATGTGGGAGTTGCAGGCAAACGGGTTACAGGTTCTGTATGTTAGCTGACAGCGGGTCACAGCAAGGCCAGAATGTCCATTTGCTCATGGGGGGTTATGTTAAGCCTTGCATTCCTGCTGAGCACAGATTAAATTCATCACGTATAATTGGGAAATGGGTTTGCCTGTCAATCAGACATTGTTGGAAATTCAATCCACTGACCAGAATGGTGGGAATTGAGCATCTCAATCACAATTATTATACCATATGCTTACAACACCGGGAAGGGGTATTATATATGCTCCTCCATTTTAGGAGGATCTTCTTAAGAGTTTCCCTACTTGTAGGGTTAATGGGTGGGAAAGAATCTCAAGTAGGTGCTCTGAGAATTAAGAATGCATTTCCCAAGTAACGTCACAGTATTATAAAGGTCTCTCCCTCTTTAGCATGAATTTCCAAGAATGTTCGGGGTGGAACTTCCACGAGGGTTTCCCGATTACCCACTGGGGAGAAATTGGAGAGACTGCGTAAGTGGCCATTTCTCTGGGGTTTCTGCCGATCTTCTTGACGTTAGCCCCAGGAAATTACTGGCAGTAAAGAGACATTCAGCCATCAAGCTTGCTCTTTCCTCAGGCCGTGTACAATCCATCCCATCTTGAACTCTACTCCACTCATTTAATTTCCTGAGGGGGAAAAAAAAATCTGTTTAATTTCTCCCTGACCATCAAAGGTAATCAAAGAAAACTCTAAAATATTTATCCATCCCTCATTCCCACTATGTCCTGTTGCATTCCACAGATATTTTCTCACTCCCAACAGCATCATGCTCCATGAAATATTTAATTATCTCAGTCTATATTTATCCCTATAACTGTCAATCTCATTCCCAAACAAATAGTTGCCCAGGACTGGAAGCAGCATCGACTGTTCCATACCTACTCTGTGAGGAGGGGGTGGGGGGGGAATCTTGTAATCTCTCGTTTTGGTTGAGGCTCGTTAATTTTGTACTTGTGTCACACTCAGAGCTAAATAGCCTGCTTCCATCTACAACTATAATATAAATTCAAGATGCTGGAAATACTCAGCAGGTCAGGCAGCATCTGTGGAGAGAGAAACAGAGTTAACGTTTCAGCATCCAGGTTCTGTTGAAAGGTCATTGAACTGAAGGCCAGCATTTATTGCCCATCAGAAGGTGGTGGTGAGCCACCTTATACAACTGAGTAGTAGTTAAGAGTCAACCCATTTCAAAGGGCAGTTAAGAGTTAGCCATGTTGCTGTGAGTCTGGAGTCACATATAGGCCAGACCGGGTAAGGACAGCAGATTTCCTTCCCTAAAGGACATTAGTGAACCAGATGGGTTTTATACAACTATCCAGTAGTTTCATGGTCATCATTACTGATACTAGTTTTAATTGAATTTAAATTCCCCAGCTACTTGTGGTGGGATTTGAACTCACATCTCCAAGATTATTAATCTAGGCCTCTGGATTACTAGTCCAGTAACATAACCACTATGCTACTGTAGAGATAAAGTGAAAGATCTAACCATGGCCAACATTGATCCCTCAACCAACACCACCGAGACAGATTATGTTGTCATTTATCTCACTGCTGTTTGTGGGACATTGTTGCGTGCCACGTTTCCCTAAGAAGAACAGCGACTACACTTCGGAAAAAACAAATTCATTGACTGTGAAGCGGTTTGAGACGTCCTGAGGATGTGAAAGGCACTATACAAAAATGCAAGTTTCTCTTTTTTCTCTTTCTTTCATTCAGTAAACATTACCAAAGTGAATTTGTTCACTAGTTGGCTCTCTCTTTTTTAAAAAAAAAAGAAATCTCAGAGTAAATATTCCCTGCTTTCTGCTCATGATCCTAGGTGAGGCGACGTTCTCACCTTACAATCCTCTTTCATGAAAGTGATATCATTCAGCTGACGGCCTGCACACACAGTCCAATGTTTGGTCAAATAACATTCACTTTTCTGTGCTTCAGGAAGAGACAACATGCCCCCTCAGCCCCCTCCTCCCCCTCCCGGCAAGTTTTCCATTCCTTCCTGGCCAAGCCAAGCAAATTGTTGCCCCTCAGGGGATGCTCAAGTGTGCATGTCAGTTAAAGCTGAGGATCCAGCTTGCTTTCTTATAGTCAGGAGCCTGCTGCCTTGAACGACCAGACTGATCCTGTTAGCTATCTTGCAAGGCAAGCTCCTTTTTCGAGTCAGTTAGGATAGGATGGGAGAAGACACCTGTTTTTTGGCAGAGATGGGTTGTTAAACGATAAACACAGCTATCGGGTTTAAGACACCTTTCAACAAAAGCTCGCGTCTAACGAAGTACACAGGTGAAGGCGGCCCCCCGCCCCCCTTCGCATGTCGGGCTTCTGCCCCATAAGGCAAAGAGCTTGAGCTTCTTACCACATGACTCACTCAACACTGCCATAAACGTAACGGCAGCATTCCTCACCCCATGGACATTCCTCACCCCATGCTGTGTGTCTCTGCTGGCTGCAGGGAATCGCACCACACATGGACTGAAAGCTACGTGCAAGGTTAATGCAAGACACACAAGACTTTCACCAGTAAAAACAAACAAACATGGTAACGCAGGCCTAAACTTGAACCATGTCAAGAAAACTATTTCTAGAAACACTGTTCCAATTAATACTTGGGAGTGGAGGGGGGCGGGGAGGGAGGTGGAGATAGTGCTTTAGGAGTCGGATAAATCATCTTTCCCTTCATGCTGTTACCCATCCCATCCCATGATGGCAGCAAAGGGCCATCGCGTTGGGAGAATTATGGCTTGCAAGCCACGAGTTCTTGTTGATGAACAAGCACTTCGTCACACAAAGGGTAGCTGAAATCTGGAAATCTCTCCCCCAAAAAGCTGTGGAGGCTGGGGATCAATTAAAGAAAAGAAAGACTTGCATTTGTATAGCACCTTTCACAACCACCAGACATCTCAAAGCGCTTTACAGCCAATGAAGTACTTTTTGAAGTGCAGTCACTGTTGTAACTCGTGGTGTCCTAACTCGCACCAAGTCCCGTTCACCCATCTCCCCTGTGCTCGCTGACCTACATTGGTTCCCGGTTCAGCAACACCTCGATTTCAAAATTCTCATCCTTGTTTTCAAATCCCTCCATGGCCTCGCCCGTCCCTATCTCTGTAATCTCCTTCAGCCCCACAACCCCCCGAGATTCTGCCCTCTTGAGCATCCCTGATTATAATTGCTCAACCAGTGGTGGCCGTGCCTTCTGTTGTCTAGGCCCTGAGCTCTGGAATTCCCTGACTAAACCTCTCCGCCTCGCTACCTCTCTTTCCTCCTTTAAGACGCTCTTAAAACCTACCTCTTTGACCAAGCTTATGGTCACCTGCCCTAATTTCTCCTTATGTGGCTCGGTGTCAAATTATTTGTCTCATAATACTCCTGTGAAGCGCCTTGGGACGTTTTACTATGTTAAAGGCACTATATAAATACAATAATCTGTTTTAGTGATGTTGATTGAGGGTTAAATATTGGCCAGGACACCAGGAAGAATTCCCATACTCTTCTTCAAAATAGAGCCATGGGAACTTTTATGTCCGCCTGAGAGAGAGAGAGAGAGAGAGAGAGCGCAGACAGGGCCTCGGTTTAATGTCTCATCCAAAAGATGGCACCTCCAACAGCGCAGCACTCCCTCAGTACTGCACTGTAGTGTCAGCTTAGATTTGTGTGCTCAAGTCTCTGGAGTGGGACTTAAAGCCACAACCTTCTGACTCAGAGGCAAGAGTGCTACCCACTGAGCCACAGCTGACACACAAATTGAAAAATTCAAAACTGAGATTGATAGATTTTTGTTAGGTAAAGGTATTAAGGGCTATGGAACCAAGATGTGTAGATGGAGTTAAGATACAGATCAGCCATAATCTAATTGAATGGCGGAAGAGGCTCGAGGAGTTGAATGGCCTACTCCTATGTTCTTAACAGAGTGGCTTGTTTGCATTGTCAAAGTCTTTTTTGTTCTTGCTGAAAATTTCGAGCTTGCCGTCTGCATGTACAGTTGGAAATTCATGGGCTGGCAGCTTATAGCCGTGCAGACTCCTCTGTGGAAAGGGATGTATGATTTTTTTTTTACAAGCTGCATTTCTTGCACTGAGTCCTTGCAGTTCTGCAAAGTTGGAGAGATTCTGTGAAATTCATCAATATCTCTTCAAGTCCATGTAAAATACTTCATGCACATAACCCTGACTTAATGTGTTCCTTCTAAGCTAGCGATTATGTGAGGAGAGGCACCAAAGTGTGTTACAGAAAATGATGGCCAATTAGGTTTTTTTGGTGGGTAGAGGGGTGCAGAAGTATCTTCCACCTCCCTTCCCATTAAAGTCTTGGCCTAATGAGGCCCTGTGATACCTCTCAGAATGGTGGGGCAAGGTTTTAGCCATGTGTTTATATCCTTTTGTGTGGAGGAATACTGTGGCTCAGTGAGCAGCACTCTCGCTTGCTGAGTCAGTACGTTGTGGGTTCAAGTCCCACTCTAGAGACTTGAGCACATAAATCTAGGCTGACAATACTGAGGGAGTGCGGCGCTGTCTTTTGAATGTGACGTTAAACCGAGGCTCCGTCTGCTCTCTCTCATGTGGACGTAAAAGATCCCATGGCACTATTTTGCAGGGGAGTTATCCCCGGTGTCCTGGCCAATATTTATCCCTCAATTAACATCACTAGAACAGATCAACTGGTCACTAGAACAGATCAACTGGTCACTATCACATTGCTGTTTGTGGGACCTTGCTGTGCACAGATTGGCTGCCACGTTTCCTGCATTACAACAGTGACTTCACTTCAAAAATTACTTCATTGGCTGTAAAGCACTTTGGGGCGTCCAGTAGTTGTGAAAGGCGCTATATAAATGCCAGTCTTACTTTAATTCTGCAGTTTTCCCCTCGCACAAAACCAGACAGTTAGGTGAAACATTCCCTCAGACAGAGTGATATAACCCAATGGAGCCCCTATATCCCTCGGCCTGTTCTCATGCACCTCCTAGAGGCCTATTTACAGCGCACCATTGACAGAGGGCGAAGGCCAGGTTTTCCACTGGCCCCTTCAACCAGGGAGTGGCGGTTTGCACTGGAGTAAAAAATAACCCCCCAAAAAATGTAATAAATGAAGAGACTTGCCATTAAACATTTGAACAAGTGTTTTTCTTCCTTCCCCTTTTATCCTGAAGTCACTTTTTTCCTAGTTATTGTGAGCATCATATTTCAATCATGTGATTGATAATTATTAAAAATTCCAAAGCATATTTTTCTTCAGAGATAATGTGTCAAGCTGATCTTTTTTTCAAGGAATGCCTTTAAAAAGTGGGTTATAATTCCTTGTCAGATTTGTATTATGAAGAATAAAGAATCGGAGCCGCAGATTACAGATGAAACAGCCACAGAATTGACAACTATAAATTAAAGCAATTATCTCTGCAAAATTGTCTCCAGCTGTGACTGCAACGATGAATTTCATTGAATTTTTTATTACCATCTGTTTATTAATAACGTAGCACGTTGATCATAAATTTTCCTGAGCAGAAAAATAAGTCATAATTGGTCGAATGATTGATAAATGATAGTCTGAGGTTTTTTCACTTCCAGTGTTTTCCTTGGCCTAATTGTGTGGTGTTCCAGGAGTTTAATGGGAAGTAAAAGGTACTCAGAGCTGTATTATATTGTAGTCTAAATAAAAGGCTATCTGGCTTTCAGCATTGTCACGCACAAGTAACCCAGTCTCGTAAAGGATGTAGGTCACTCCGATAGATAGATTGTGAACAGAGACCCTCCAGACATAAACCCTGTTTGCGCCCGCTATTGACTTCATAGCAACAAGAAAGTTCTGCAGGAAACACTCGAGAGTGGAGTTAGAATAATGCTTGAATTTATATTGCGCCTGATCATGTCAAAGCGTCGCAAAGCACTTTGTTGAAAGAATTACTTATAATGGGCAATGATTGTTGTTATGCATGCAGTGTTATAAGTACAAATGCTACTGACATGACAATATAGGTGCTATATATCACTCCTGTTATACTGGTACGAAATGGGCACTGTGGCCAATCTGAAGCCCACTGAAATAATAATTGGTTTGGAGCCCAGACAATGGCACCCAGATGGATGTCAGCTGTGGCTCAGTGGTAGCACTCTCGCCTCTGAGTCAGAAGGTTGTGGGTTCCAGAGACTTGACACTCTAAAGCAGTACTGAGGGAGTGCTGCACTGTTGGTAGGAGCCGTCTTTCAGATGTAACATTAAGCTGAGACCCTGGTGGACGTAAAAGATCCTATGGCACTATTTCAGAGAAGAGCAGGGAAGCTCCCCCCCCAGTGTCCTGGCTAATATTTATCTCTCAACCAACATCACTAAAACAGATTATCTGGTCATTATCACTTTGCTGTTTGTGGGAGCTTGCTGTGCGCAAATTGGCTGCCGCGTTTCCCACATTGCAACAGTGACTACTCTTCAAAAAGTACTTCATTGGCCACAAAGCGCTTTGTAACGTCCGGTGGTTGTGAAAGGGCAAATAAGTGCAAGTCTTTCTTTCTTTTTTCTTTTTGTAAAGCGCTTTGGGACGTCCTGAGTCTTGAAAAGCACTATATAAGGCGCAAGTCTTTATATCAACCATGTGGCTACTAATGCAGGGCAGTGGCTCACCTCCTGACCCCTCAAGACCTCTCCATCATCTATAAAGCTCAAGTCAGGAGTGTGATGGAGTAGTTCCTGACATGAATCTGTCATTCATGAAAGACTTATGAAATAATACTGAGTGGCCTGCGGGTGGCGCTGTCCAGGGAGAGTATAAATACTCGGGCACGGGCCCAGCTTGCGCAGGACATTCTTAACAGGAACTAGTGAAGGACATAACTAGATCTCCATGTTGTAAAACAGTTGATTAAAGCTTTGTTTAACGCTTAGACCAAGTGCCGAGTAGTTTTCTTATGTCAGTCTCCACTCGCCTGGATGTGCGCGGCCACCATAACACTCTGGTTCAACACCATCCAGGACAAAGCCATCTGCTGGATCAGCACTCCTGCCGCTGACCTCAAGATCCACCCCTCCACCACCGGCGCCTTGTGGCTGCAACATGCACCATCTACAGATGCCTTGCAGCAACGGCCGAGCCTACTTCGACAGCACCTCCCAGCCTAGCCACCTGGACCACCAAGAAGGGGAAGAGCAGTAACATCATGGGGACAACATCACCTTCAGCTCACACACCATCCCAACTTGGACATATAATCGCCATTCCTTCATCATTGCTGCGTCAGGATTATGGAATACCCTGTCTAGCACCATCGGGGTAGTAGCATTAGCACAAGGACGACAGCAGTTCACGGAGAGGGTCCACCATCAACTTTTCAGGGCAGCTAGGGATGGGCAATAAGGGCAGCCCTGCAAGAATCGTCCACATCCCAAGAACAAACACAAAAGTGCCTCAACCTAGGCTTCAAACCATTTTCATACTTGTATCTGTCTCATGTAAATGGCAGACATCATACCCTTACATTTTTGAAATCGTATTGGGTAGAGACCGGACCCTGATGGCAAGGTATAAATAGTCTTATCACTGCCCAGAGCTGCCCTGCTGGTCTACAGTGAAAACAAAGCAAACTCGTATTAAACCAGTGTCCTCAGTGTGTAGAACATAACCTAGCGGAAGTGTCCCACCCGAAACATTACCAGTCTTTCCCTTTCAGCTGCTACTGACCTGCTCTGCATTTCCATCATTTTCTCTTTCTTATTTCAGATTTCCAGCATTTGTGTGTGTGTGTTTTTTTTTCATCTCCAATCTTATTAAACTAGCGTTCACAGTATAAACAGGGCAAATGTTGATCAGTGCCTGTGCAGGCCAGGATTCATTCACCTCCTGAAGGGTAAGTGAGGCATGCTGCCACTTCAGAAAACCCAGGGGGCGGGTGGGGGGGGGGTGGGGGGATTGTAAAAGAAATCAAGATGGCAGTGTTAAATCATTAGAAACAAACTAGTTTTTAGTTAAATGCTAAACCAACTTTTCTCCATCTGTTGTTCACTTGTGAAGGTCCACAAGTCTGCATCAAATTAAACATAAGAGACAGTGCCACAAACATTGGGAAAAAGCAAGGGCCTTAAATAAATACAAAAAACATTAAATGCGGTTTGGTTTACTTCATTTTTTTGCTTCATGTAAACATTTCCCATTAACCCTTTCATGAATGATGTTACTATCCGTGACTCTGCACTGACTCGGGGTGGAGTGACATCTTTGCTTCAGTGCTCATGTCAGTGAGAGAAAATTGGTTTTACCATCTCCTTGTTTCAAGCACTCCAGAGTCTGGGGTACTGTGAAAGCTCATACAGGGAAAGTGAAATACAGGACCAGAGATCACCTCACAAATTGCATAGGATATACGGCACAGAAACAGGCCATTCAGCCCAACCAGTCATTGCTGGCGTTTATGCTCCACTCGCACATCCTCCCATCCTTCCTCATCGAACTCTATCAGCATAACCCTCTATTCCCTTCTTCCCTTATCTAGCGTCCTGTTAAATGCATCTATACTATACTATCCCACATTACAACAGTGACTACACTTCAAAAGATAACTTGTATTGCCTGTAAAGCGCTTTGAGACGTTCGGTGGTCGTGAAAGGCGCTATATAAATGCAAGTCTTTCTTTCTTTACTATTCACCTCAACTATTCCCTGTGGGAGCGAGTTCCACATTCTCGCCACTCTCTGGGTAAAGAAGTTTCTCCTGAATTCCCTATTTGATTTCTTGGTGACTATCTTATATTGATGGCCTCTAGTTTTGCTCTTCCCCCACAAGTGGAAGTATTCTCTCTGTATCCACTCTATCAAAACCTTTCATCATTTTAAAGACCTCTATTAGGTCACCCCCCTCAGTTTTCTCTTTTCACCTTTCCTGTTAGGTATAACACTTTCCTGATAGGTCCAACTAATGAATCGTTAATTGCTGAACGCCTGTCATAAATGATAAATATAGCCCATTTTCCCATGAGGTGTTGCACACTTTAGACATTCAACAACAAGATAACTTGTATTTCTATAGCGCCTTTAACATGGGAAAACCAATTAGGTGCTTCACGGGAGCGTAATCAGGCAAAAATAAAGGAGGAGAGCGAAGTGGAGGGGCAGAGAGATTGGGGGAGGGAATTCCAGAACTTACGACCTAAACTGCTGAAAGCACGGCCGGCAATGGGACAAACGGAATGAACGGCTAAACTTGTTGAGCGCCTTAGACGTTCAAGTCCAAACCCCTTGGACTTAAGGGAGTGAAGATGGAGACTGTAGTCGGGGGAGTGACCAGGGTGGGAGAGAGTAAGGGTATTACTGGAGACAAGGGCATCAAATAGATTCAAGAAGGAGTTGGATATATTTCTTAAGGCTAAAGGGATCAAGGGATATGGGGAGAAAGCAGGGACAGGGTACTGAATTTGGATGATCAGCCATGATCGCATTGAATGGCGGAGCAGGCTCGAGGGGCCGAATGGCCTACTCCTGCTCCTATGATTCTATGATTCTATGAAAGGCGGTGAGGATGTGATTGAGCAGATCGATAGCTACAGAAGGACAGTGGCAAACGAAGGGCCAAAAGCTATACAGTTGGGAGATTGAAAATGCCATAAGTCTCTGGAGTGGGGCTTGATCTCATTGATCGAACTGATTCAGAGGCGAGAGTGCTACCCACTGAGCCAAGGCTGACACTGAGCCCATTCGTACCCCACACAGTAATGTCTAGGCTCTGGTGTTTATTGATAGGTAGCAGTAGATCTGTCCGGGTGCACTTCATTCATTCTGCCTGCATGACTTTAGAACGTATGAACTCTGGAGGAAATAGTTTGGAATGATTGAACTCTGAACTTTCTGCAGAGCTGCTAGAAGCAATATCATTCTTTAGATACCTGTGAAAGTCATTTTAAATTCATTCACACCCACCTGAATGGACGGTAAGTCTCCTAAGTATCACCAAGCCATTACTGGCATTACTGTAGACCAAAATGGCCACAGGAGTAATTGTGCTATATACAGGAGAGCATTCGGAAGGCATAGGAACAGGAGGAGGCCATTTAGCCCCTCGAGCCCGTTCCGCCATTCAGTGAGATCATGGCTGCTCTGCGGCCTAACTCCATCTACCCACCTTTGCTCCATATCCCTTAATACCTTTGGTTAACAAAAATCTATCAATCTCCGATTTAAAATTAACTATTGACCGAGCACCGACTGCCCTTTGCGGGAGAGAGTTCCAAACTTCTATCACCCTTTGCGTGTAGAGGTGTTTCCTAACTTCACTCAGGTAACAATAGTCAGTATTGTTATAATAGGTGTCAGCCGTGGCTGAGTGGGTAGCGCTCTCACCTGAGTCAGAAAGTTGTGGGTTCAATTCCCAGTTCAAGAAACTTGAGCACAAAATCAAGGCTGACGCTTCTGTGCAGCACTGAGGAGGTGTTGTCTTTCGGACGAGATGTTCGGATGGCCCCATCTGCCATTTCAGGTGGACGTAAAACATCCCATGGCACTATTTTGAGAGCAGGGGAGTTCTCCCTGGTATCCCTGGCCAATATTCCCTCTAATATATTTTTCTGTGTGCGGTCCCTTTAAATTTGCACGCGCGGTATCATCCAACGGCAAGAGCTTGTGAGCGGCCTGCACGGGGCCTCCTGATTGAAGCACGGCCGCGCACCTCAGGGGGAACACTGGCGCTGACCAATATTTATCATTCAACATCAGATTATCTGGTTATTATCACATTGCTGTCTGTGGGACCTTGCTGTGCACAAGTTGGCTGCCACCTTTCCTACATTATAACAGTGACTACACTTCAAAAATTGTGCTACATTGGCTGCAAAGAACTTTGGGACACCCTGAGGTTGTGAAAGGCGTTCTAGAAATTTTTAAATAATGGACTTTCTCCCCATTTGGCGACAGGTTTCCTGATCTTAGCAATACCTTTTTTTTTGTTAATGCCTATTTTGTGTACTAAGACTAATTCACACATCTGTGGGGAAGATTTTCTCTGTGTGCGGCGTGTAGCCGATCCTAAATCCATTCTTCAGAAATGCATTTCGGAGTTTGCTATAAGTAACACGCAGAGGGACACCAGATAATAGGTCTTCTTACATTCTTTGCATACCAGGCAAGCTGATTACACAAAATCGCTCACCCAGCAGGGAGCCTCACCCACCAGCTGCACTCCCACTCGTTCCCGTGCAGCAAAATTAATATGAATGGACGGGGAGGCCGAGGGAGTGCGCCTGCAATTTTCCAATACGCACTCCCAAAAGGCGAGGCTCCCCCTAGCAACACACATTCATAAAATCGGCCCTCCCATGTCAGAAAACACCTGGCGCAAAGGAGGGACAACACCATCACGTGATTGGCAGTCCCCCACACAGGAAGTGATGCCGTGGCATTTCCTTTTTGCAACTTATGAAAAAGAAAAGTAGAAAAGCGACATCATTTTAACGAAATATTTAACGAAAATGGTCTTGTCCTTTAAAGGGCCACTGTCAAGCCAGTAAAATTACCTTGATTTCATGGAGATACATTCTTGTAAACAGAGCTATACAATGGTGTAACTGGTGATGATCATGCACCAAGTACTCTTAACTAATGTTTTTGTTCATTTTGTATGAGGGGATTTCGAAAAGTTCCTGCCTTTATTTTTTATTTTATCCCCTTTTCTTCTCATTCCTGCTGCTGAAAGAGTTGATGCACGGACTGCTTCTAGGTCACCATCAGTGCCCCTCTGTTGCTGTCCATCGCCTTCCTTCTGATCTTCCTCGTCTCTCCTCCTCCCAGGAGATGATCTTCCTCTTTCTGAATGTTGGTGTCTCCCAGGTGGCCGCTTTCTCCTCCAACCACCCCTCTTGGATAAGATGGGGCGTCTGAGTATGTGATCGGTGCTACCTCAATGTAAGGTCTTCCTCCTCAGGTCAGGCTTGCCATTTGTGGCAGTTTTCGTTCATCTTCAAGTCACGCAGTTAGTAAGAAAGGAACGGTCTTGGCAAACTTTTCGATGGTTGAGTGTCTCTATAACTATTAATGTCGATGGTTGAGTGTCTCTATAACTATTAATGTTGATGGTTGAGTGTCTCTATAACTATTAATGTTGATGGTTGAGTGTCTCTATAACTATTAATGTCGATCATTGAGTGTCTCTATAACTATTAATGTCGATGGTTGAGTGTCTCTATAACTATTAATGTCGATCGTTGAGTGTCTCTATAACTATTAATGTCTATGGTTGAGTTTCTCTATAATTATTAATGTCGATGGTTGAGTGTCTCTATAACTATTAATGTCGATGGTTGAGTGTCTCTATAACTATTAATGTCGATCGTTGAGTGTCTCTATAACTATTCATGTCGATGGTTGAGTGTCTCTATAACTATTAATGTCGATCGTTGAGTGTCTCTATAACTATTCATGTCGATGGTTGAGGGTTTCTATTAGTTAACGAGTATCTTTCTACCATGAGAGAGTGAGTACAAGTCTCACCTTGCTGTCTCCCTGCACAACACAGCTCACCTCAAGAATGGAGCAGAGTCGGATTCCAACCAGCATTCGTCCCCCACGGTACCAGCTGCATTAAGTCATTGTATAGAATCATATAAGGTTACAGCACAGTAGGGCCACTCGGCCCACTGTGTCTGTGCTGGCTCTTTACTAGAGCTGGGTCAAAATCCTGGAACTCAGTACAGAACAGCACTGTGGGAGTCCCCTCACCACATGGACTGCAGCGGCTCAAGAAGAAGGCCCGCCACCACCTATGCCTTTAAGAGACAGTGGCTGCTTTTCCGTTCATTTGTGAGACTTTAAAATAAAAAGTTGCCCCTTGCTGTGCACATTAGATTACCAGGAAAATGTTTTCTTCGGTTGAATACAGACCCTTGTGTGAGCCCAAACAATCGTTCAACACTAGAAACCTATTGCAACTGACAACCAAAGCTGAAAATGGATTGACTGCTCCGTTCACAATGTGCCCTGTAATAAATTGCAAAATGCAATCACAATGAAAGACGTCTTTTTAATTATTTAAACAAAAAACTCAAATTAACACAAGTGATTTATATCTGTGTTCGAGCTCAGGCAATACAGTGAGCGGCCACAAAAGGGAACTGCAAGAGTACAGTGGGAGAATCAGCACACTGCTCCGAACACCACTCAGTCCGAGCACTGTGCAACCGCCTGGCTAGTGTCCGCTGGCCAGCCACTTCGATGCAATTCAAGTATGTAAACAGCATAAGCATATGCTGGCTTCAGAAGCAATGATTAGAGGTGTCAGCCATGGCTCAGTGGTACCACTCTCGCCTCTGAGTCAGAAGGTTGTGGGTTTAAGTCCCACTCGAGAGGCTTGAGCACAAAAAATCTTCAGTGCTGTACTGAGGGAGTGCTGCACTGTCGGAGGTGCCGTCTTTTGGATGAGACATTGGCTGCCGCGTTTCCTGCATTACAACAGTGACTAGATTTCAAAAGTACTTCATTGGCTGTAAAGCGCTTTCGTATCTCCTGAGGTTGTGAAAGGCGCTATATAAAGGTAAACTCTTTCTTTCGTTCTATGATATACAAGGGCGCTCATGGACGTAGGAATTGCTAAACGAAAAAAGACCAAGGTCCATCTAGTTTGCCTTCTACCATCCTGGTAGTCGCAGGGTGCTACAATAATGGAGTTGTTGACTAATCATAGCAATTAATCTCTATCAATTAGTCTGCAACAGACCCAGACATGAGGTGAGGAGAATCTCAGTGGTGGAGAGCTTTCAGAACCATAGGTCCAAAGTTCCTCCCAAGCAGGATACACTTACCACATGTCACCAGTCTCGCAAATCCAAGGGGCAGACGTTGGAAGTTTTGTTGTTGTTGCTTCGCAGGGACTCAACTAACA
Source organism: Squalus acanthias (assembly GCA_030390025.1). Classification (NCBI taxonomy): domain Eukaryota; kingdom Metazoa; phylum Chordata; class Chondrichthyes; order Squaliformes; family Squalidae; genus Squalus; species Squalus acanthias. Next base: position 12,415,003 of record CM059435.1, on the reverse strand, counting down.
ATGTTTTTTTTTAATTAATTCATGGGATGTGGGCGTTGCCGGCAAGGCCAGCATTTATTGCCCATCCCTAATTGCCCTTGAGAAGGTGGTGGTGAACCGCCTTCTTGAACCGCTGCAGTCCGTGTGGTGAAGGTGCTCCCACAGTGCTGTTAGGGAGGGAGTTCCAGGATTTTGACCCAGTGACGATGAAGGATCGGCGATATATTTCTAAGTCAGGATGGTGTGTGACTTGGAAGGGAGCTTTGAGGTGGTGGTGTTCCCATGCGCCTGCTGCCCTTGTCTTTCTAGGTGGTAGAGGTCGCGGGTTTGGGAGGTGCTGCCGAAGAAGCCTTGGTGAGTTGCTGCAGTGCATCTTGTAGATGGTACACACTGCAGCCACGGTGCGCTGGTGGTGGAGGGAGTGAATGTTTAAGGTGGTGGATGGGATGCCAATCAAGCGGGCTGCTTTGTCCTGGATGGTGTCGAGCTTCTTGAGTGTTGTTGGAGCTGCACTCATCCAGGCAAGTGGTGAGTATTCCATCACACTCCTTACTTGTGCCTTGTAGATGGTGGAAAGGTGTTGGGGAGTCAGTTGGTGAGACACTCACCGCAGAATACCCAGCCTCTGACCTGCTCTTTTTGCCACAGTATTTATGTGGCTGGTCCAGATAAGTTTTTGGTCAATGATAACCCCCAGGATGTTGATGGTCTAGGGATTCGGTGATGGTAATGCCGTTGAATGTCAAGTGGCGGTGGTTAGACTCTCACTTGTTGGAGATAGTCAGTGCCTGGCACTTGTGCGGCGTGAGTGTTACTTGCCACTTATCAGCCCAAGCCTGAATGTCGTCCAGGTCTTGCTGTATGCGGGCATGGACTGCTTCATTATCTGAGGAGTTGCGAATGGAACTGAACACTATACAATCATCAGCGAACATCCCCACTTCTAACCTTATGATGGGGGAAGGTCATTGATGATCGGGCCTAGGACACTGCCCTGAGGAACTCCTGCAGCGATGTCCTGGGGCTGTGATGATTGACCTTCAATCACCACAACCATCTGCCTTTGTGCTAGGTATGACTCCAGCCAGTGGAGAGTTTTCCCCCTGATTCCCATTGACTGCCGCTTTACGAGGGCTCCTTGATGCCACACTCAGTCAAATGCTGCCTTGATGTCAAGAGCAGTCACTCTCACCTCACCTCTGGAAGTCAGCTCTTTTGTCCATGTTTGGACCAAGGTTGTAATGAGGTCTGGAGCCAAGTGGTCCTTGCGGAACCCAAACTGAGCATCAGTGAGCAGGTTATTGCTGAGTAAGTGTCGCTTGATAGCACTGTCGACGACACCATCCTTCACTTTGCTAATGATTGAGAGTAGACTGATGGGGCGGTAATTGGTCGGATTGGATTTGTCCTGATTATAAATTACAGTGGTTGTCCTGACCATTAGGAGGGTCCATACTTTGTAAAGATACAAGTGTTAGATCACAGAGTTTTGTATTAGAAGTCACACCACAACAAGCTCCATTATGTAAACGGTGCCACAGTTGAAGTTACTAGATTATTTTCTCTACTTTGCCCTCTTCTGTCCTGAAGATGCTATCTTGTACCATGGTACAGGTGCTTGGGCACTGCCAGCAATCCCAACTCGCCCTTAATTCATTTGTGATTCTCGACAGTGAGCGTCGGCAGAATATTCAACCGTGAGATCATCACATTTGAGTCTGATCTTGTCCTTGCCCGCTATCCATACGTGCAGTCTGTCAAATGCAGGTCACTGGACCACAAGAGGAAACCCTGGCGGATTTTTGCGCTCCCAGGGATGTTGGTGCCAATGGTAGCACCCCAACTGAGGCTAGCTAAAAACGCAGACTCATCACTCAACTGAGACTGAGACTTTCCTGGTCTGTATGGCTCCATGTCCAAATAAACAGGGCATTTACCCACCAAGCCATTTGGAAAGCCCTCTATTTACTTAAATTAAAATAATTAAAGTTAGCTGTGGGGCAGCGTGAAAAGATGTGGCGTGAGAAGGAGTTCTGTTTCTGTAGAAATTAAATCCTTTCACACGAGACACACCTCCTGCTCCCTCGACCCTATTCCCACCAATCTGCTGACAACCCAACTTCCCTTCCTGGCCCCCATTTTAGCTGATATTGTTAATGGTTCCCTCTCCTCGGGTACTGTCCTGCTCCCCTTCAAAACTGCCGTCATCACCCCCTCCTCAAAAAAACCCACATATGACCCCTCTATCCTTGCAAACTACCGCCCCACCTCCAACCTCCCTTTCCTCTCCAAAGTCCTCCAACATGTTGTCACCTCCCATATCTGTGTCCATCTTTCCGGCAACTCCATGTATGAACCCATCCAATCAGGTTTCCTCCCCCTGCCACAAAACTGAATCCTATCAAAGTCACAAATGACATTCTATGTAACTGTGACCATGGTAAACGTTCCCTTTCCATTCCTTCTCAACCTGACTGTAGCCTTTAACATGGTTCACCACACCATCCTCCTCCGACGCCGCTCCTCCATTGTCCAGCTGGGTGGGACTGCCCTCGCCTGGTTCCATCCCTATCTATCCAGTCGTAGCCAGAGAATCACCTGCTGTGACTTCTCATCCCGCTCCCGTGCCATTACTTCTGGAGTCCCCCAAGGATCTTGGCCCCCTCCTATTGCTTATCTACATGCTGCCCCTAGTTGACATCATCCAAAAATAGGTCAGGTTCCACATGTACGCTGATGACACCTAGCTCTACCTCACCACCACCTCTCTCGATCCCTTCATTGCCTCTGATTTGTCATCCAACATCCAGTATTGAATGTGCAGACATTTCCGCTGAATAAATATAGGGAAGAACAAAGCATTGACTTTGGTCCCCGCCACAAACCCTGTCCCTCTCCCTGACCATTGTCGGAGGCTGAACCAGACTGTCCGCAACCTGGCTCCCTATTTGACCCTGAGCTGAGCTTCCGACCCCCATATCCTCTCCATCACCAAGACCGCCTACTTCCAGCTTCATAACATCACCCGTCTCCACCCCTGCCTTAGCTCATCTTCTGCTGAAACCCTCATGCATGCCTTTGTTATCTCCAGTCTTGACTATTCCAATGCTCTCCTGGCTGGCCTCCCACCTTGCACCGTCCATAAACTTCAGCTCATTCAAAACATTTGTCCTAACTCGCATCAAGTCCCGTTCACCCATCACCCCTGTGCTCGCTGACCTGCATTGGCTCCCGGTCTGGCAATGCTTCGATTTTAAAATTCTCATCTTTGTTTTCAAACTCCTCCATGGCCTCGCCCCTGCCTATCTCTGTAACCTCCTCCAGTCCTACAACCCTCTGAGATCTCTGCGCTCCTCCAATTCTATCCTCTTGCGTATCCCCAGTTTTTAGCATTCCAGCATTAGCAGCCGTGCTTTCAGCAACCTAGGCCCTAAGCTCTGGAATTCCCTCTCTAAACCTCTCCGCCTCTCCACTTCTCTCTCCTCCTTTAAGACGCTCCTTAAAACCTACCTCTTTGACCAAGCTTTTGGTCACCTGTCTTAATATCTCCTTATGTGGCTCGGAGTCAGATTTTGTTTGATAATCGCTCCTGTGAGGCGCCTTGGGACGTTTTACTACATTAAAGGCGCTGTGTAAATGCAAGTTGTTGTTGTTGTGTAGACCTGCCTGTTACCATTCCATTAAAAAAAACTATTGAATCAATTAATAGCTTTGTAAATTTTACAAAATATTAACGGACAAAACTATCCGGAAAATCCAAGCTATGGAATCTGTGGAATGAACAGTATTCTATTCCGATGCCCGTCACTACAGTGCTGTAGTAACACAACATGCCAGTTGACAGCAGTATTGAGACCAAGCACTGGCACAACTCCTTGGAGAATTTCAAAACCCTTCTTTCAGAAGTGAGAGAGCGCCCTCTAGCACACATTATACACATAGCAAAGCTACTTCTTGTGTTGTACATATTCAGCTTTTCATTTCCAGCGTACAGAATCACTCAGGACTTTCTGAGTTCCGTACTACTTTTTCCCTCCACTAATATCTTCCCTCTAAACCTGTTCCCTTATCCCTTCTCTCCTAGGCATTGGCTGCTGGAGTAAAGAAAGAAAGAATGACCTCTATTTATATAGCGCCTTTCACAACCTCAGGACGTCCCACAGCACCTTACAGCCAATGAAGTGCTTTTTGAAGTGGAGTCGCTGTTGTAATGTAGGAAACGTGGCAGCCAATTTGCGCACAGCAAGCTCCCACAAACAGCAAAGCGATAACGACCAAATAATCTGTTTTAGTGATGTTGATTGAGGGATAAATATTGGCCAGGACACCGGGTATAACTCCCCTGCTCTTCTTTGAAATAGTGCCATGGGATCTTTTACATCCACTTGAGAGAGCAGACGGGGCCTCGGTTTAACGTCTCATCCGAAAGACAGCACCTCCGACAGTGCAGCACCCCCTCTGGAGTGTCAGCCTAGATTTTCTGCTCAAGTCTCGTGGAGTGGGACATGAACCCACAACCTTCTGACTCAGAGACATAAGTGCTACCACTGAGACATGGCTGTCACCTAGTTACAAAGTGACTAGGGACAAAGCATCAAAGCTAGTGGCCATTTGGTACCATATCAGAGTGATTGCTCTCCCCTCAGTGCTACCTCCAGAGTGCTGCTGCCACATTCTCACCGCTCTCTGGGTAAAGCAGTCTCTCCTGAATTCCCTGTTGGATTTATTAGTGACTATCTTATATTTCTGGCCACTAGTTTTGGTCTCCCCCACAAGTGGAAGCATCTTCTCTACATCTACCCTATCGAACTCCTTCATAATCTTAAAAACTACTATCAGGTCAATCCTCGGCCTTCTCTTTCAGTGATATTGGTCGACACCAGTGAGCTCCATAGTCCAGGTGAATAATGGTGGACTCCACAGTCCCAGTGAACAGTGGTAACTCTACAGTCCCGGTGAACAGTGGTGAGCTCCACAGTCCTGGTGAACAATGGTGACTCCACAGTCCCGGTGAACAATGGTGACTCTACAGTCCCGGTGAACAATGGTGACTCCGCAGTCCCGGTGAACAATGGTGACTCTACAGTCCTGGTGAACAATGGTGACTCCACAGTCCCAGTGAACAGTGGTGAGCTTCACAGTTCCGGTGAACAATGGTGACTCCACAGTCCTGGTGAACAGTGGTGAGCTCTACAGTCCAAGTGAACAGTGGTGACTCTACAGTCCTGGTGAACAATGGTGACTCTACAGTCCTGGTGAACAATGGTGACTCCACAGTCCCAGTGAACAGTGGTGAGCGCCACAGTCCTGGTGAACAGTGGTGACTCCACAGTCCCGGTGAACAATGGTGACTCTACAGTCCTGGTGAACAATGGTGACTCCACAGTCCCAGTGAACAGTGGTGAGCTCCACAGTTCCGGTGAACAATGGTGACTCTACAGTCCTGGTGCACAATGGTGACTCCACAGTCCCAGTGAACAGTGGTGAGCTCCACAGTTCCGGTGAACAATGGTGATGCCACAGTCCTGGTGAACAGTGGTGACTCTACAGTCCTGGTGAACAATGGTGACTCCACAGTCCCAGTGAACAATGGTGACTCCACATTCCCGGTGACCAATGGAGTCTCCACAGTCCTGGTGAACAGTGGTGAGCTCCACAGTCCTGGTGAACAGTGGTGACTCCACAGTCCTGGTGAACAATGGTGACTCCACAGTCCTGGTGAACAGTGGTGAGCTCCACAGTCCTGGTGAACAGTGGTGACTCCACAGTCCTGGTGAACAATGGTGACTCCATAGTCCCGGTGAACAATGGTGACTCCACAGTCCTGGTGAACAGTGGTGACTCCACAGTCCTGGTGAACAGTGGTGACTCCACTGTCCCGGTGAACAATGGTGACTCTACAGTCCTGGTGAACAATGGTGACTCCACAGTCCTGGTGAACAATGGTAACTCCACAGTCCTGGTGAACAATGGTGACTCCACAATCCTGGTGAACATTGGTGACTCCACGGTCCCGATGAATAATGGTGGACTTCAAAACATTGGCAAACTCCACAGCCCCTTCAGAAATGGTGGGCTGCTCTGTCCCAGTGGATAATGGCTGACTGTACAGCTCAGGAGGACAAGAATAAACCCCACAACCGGTGTAGGAAAAGGCTAATCTCTCAGCACTGGGAATCCACCTATATTACAGAAAAATAATCCATCTCGTCAACTAGACTGAAGTGACATATGGGCTGTCACACTTTTGAGGAGCTCCACGGGCCACACTAAAACACTAGTGGTTTGCAAAAGCATCAGGATCCATCAATCGTATTGCACACCCCAGTCCCAGTTGTTCTTACCTGAGAGGCTGTAGTACCTTAGAGAGTGTTGCATTGAAGAGCTCTGCATGTCATATACAGGACATGAGAGTTTATACCTTCTGCAAATCTAAAGAGCAACAGCACCAACCACTGACCACTGACCATGTCCTCCAACTTCACGCACATTAACAGTGCTGCCTGTCTCAGAGTTTGATCCACTTTTTGCTTCACATACACGTTCTCACTATCTCTCTCTCTCTCACTCATTCATTCTCTCACTCATTCATTTCTCACTCACTCATTCATTCTCTCACTCACTCACTCATTCATTCTCTCACTCATTCATTTCTCACTCACTCATTCATTCTCTCACTCACTCACTCATTCATTCTCTCACTCATTCATTCTCTCATTCATTCTCTCATTCATTCTCCTCACTCACTCATTCATTCTCTCACTCACTCATTCATTCTCTCACTCACTCATTCATTCGCTCACTCATTCATTCTCTCACTCACTCATTCTCTCACTCACTTACTCATTCTCATACTCATTCTCTATCTCACTCACTCATTCATTCTCTCACTCATTCATTCTCTCATTCATTCTCTCACTCACTCATTCATTCTCTCACTCACTCATTCATTCTCTCACTCACTCATTCATTCTCTCACTCACTCATTCATTCTCTCACTCACTCATTCATTCTCTCACTCATTCTCTATCTCACTCACTCATTCATTCACTCACTCTCACACACTCATTCTCTCACTCACCTTATTCATTCACTCACTCATTCTCTCTCTCACTCACATTCTCTCTCTCACTCATTTATTCTCTCACTCGCTCACTCGCTTATTCATTCTCTCACACTCTCGCACTCACTCACTCTCATTTACTCACACTCACTCTCACACTCACTCACTCTCATTTACTCACACTCACTCGCACACTCACTCACTCTCATTTACTCACACTCACTCACTCACACTCAAATGCACTTTCCTCTTACTCTAGACATCAGTAACTAGGATCTTGATATACACTATTGAATGGGGCAACGTCTTTGTGATAAAAGCATTTGCCCAACTTACTTTTTGTCACAAACACACAACATGATGACCTGAATCATATTGAAATGAGCCATCATGTTACTTGAGGCGGGGGGGCGGGGGGGGAAGAGGGGGAGTGATATCATCACAACAAAAAGCATTCGCCACTCTCCACCTTTTCTCCCTCCCCAACCAAGCAAAAGGTTTGGAGAATACTTCTTATTAAGATAAGTGTCCCTTTAAAATATACTGGGACCAAAACGTTTCTCCTATTTTCTTTCTCTCATTTCTTTCTCTACCAGTTTTCTCTCCTCTGTTGAAGAGATGGACTCGTTGCTAGGTTACAGTTCCACAGGTGCTGGGCACCTCTCCCAAGTGGCCATTTTTCAAGCAGGAGTTTCGACAGCCAGACAAAGGTCAGCTGTGGTTCAGTGGGTAGCACACTTGCCTCTGGGTCAGAAGGTTGTGGGTTCAGATCCCACTCCAGAGCCTTGAGCACAAAAATCTAGGCCGACACTCCAGTGCAATACTGAGGGAGTGCTGCACTGTCGGAGGTGCCGTCTTTCGGATGAGATGTTAAACCGAGGCCCCGTCTGCTCTCTCAGGTGGATGTAAAAGATCCCATGGCACTGGAGTTATCCCCAGTGTCCTGGCCAATATGTGTCCCTCAACCAACATTACTAAAAAAAAACAGATTATCTGGTCATTATCACATTGCTGTTTGTGGGAGCTTGCTGTGTGCAAATTGGCTGCTGCGATTTCTACATTACAACAGTATAACAGCAGTCTCATTGAGTTAGGGTCTGTCCTACTCTGACCAGCACTCTGGATATTAAGAGAAGGTCCAATGCTCCTTTGCCTGTTTTGCGGGTAAGTCCACACCCAGTGTGGTACTGTGCCATATAGAGATAGAAAATTCCCTTTAATATGACTTGCTGAGACTAATTGTAGCACTCATGCCTCGATCCCACTGAGATCAGTTAACTCAGCACAGACCAGCACAATCTGGGATCTTCCTGACCTACATAGATCTGTTCCATACTGGGAGGTGCACTTAACCAACAGGAAGGGCTCCATCGTGTGTTTATAAATCCAACTCCTAAAGCTCTGCCTCACTCCGTTAAAACTGTCCCTTATATGAAAAGAAACCTGGAAACAACTTCATTTTTTTTTCTCTCTCCCACATGGCAGCTGTCTTTCATTCTGCCAGTGCCATTTACACTTCATCTAGAGCCATCTTTTGTTTCTTAACTTGTCCCATTACCATCTCCTTTTGCCTTGCACCCTCTCTTAATCTCTCTTAATGTCTCTTAATCTCTCCTGCCTTCCACCCTATCACAGACCTTCCCTTTTGCTCTTTCCTCCCCTCCCCCCTTTCCCTGCCCCTACACTTGCTTAAAAACCTGTTCCATCTCCAGCTTTTTCCAGTTCTGACGAAGGATCATCGACCTGAAACGTTAACTCTGTTTCTCTCTCCACAGATGCTGCCTGACCTGCTGAGTATTTCCAGCATTTTCTGTTTGTATTTCAGTGAATTTGTGTTTGTAGACAGAGATGAATGGAATAACAACAATAACTCATAACATCCCAAAGTATTTCAAAAGGGAATGGATACCAGGATGATGTTTGGTGGAGAATTAAGAGAGGTGACAGAGGTTGAAGTGAGAAGGCTTTTGAAAGTGGGATGTAGCAAGGTAGAGGGGCATAGAAAGAGAATTCTTCAGCATATATAGTGGGATATAGTGGCTAAAGGTTCTGCCTCCAAAACCTGAAGGGGGGAGTAGCAACAACAAGTTGCATTTATATAGCTTCACCAAAGCATAATTAGATAAAAATTTACACTGTGCCGAAGAAGGAGACATTCGGACAGGTGACCAAAAGCTTGGTCAAAGAGGTAAGTTTTAAGGCACATTTAAAAGGAGGAGAGAGGTGGAGATGTGGAGAGGTTTAGGGAGGGAATTCTAGAGCTTAAGGCCGAGGCAGCTGAAGGCACGGCCGCCAATGGTGGGGTGAAGTAAGTGGGGGATGCGCAAGAGGCCAGATTTGGAGGAATGCAGAGTTCTCGGAGGGTTGCAGGGCTGGAGGAGGTTACAGAGATAGGGAGGGGCGAGGCCTTGGAGGGATTTGAAAACAAGGATGAGAATTTTAAAATCAAGGCGTGGCTTGACCGGGAGCCAATATAGGTCAGTGAGCACAGGGATGATGGGTGAACAGGACTTGGTGCGAGTTAGGATACAGGCAGCAGAGTTGGGAGGGTGGGAGATGGGAGGCCGGCCATGAGAGCATTGGAATAGTCGCGTCAAGAGGTTACAAAATCTCTGACCCCCACCACCAAGCCCCGATCCCAAGCCCCAATCTCTCCCAGTTGCCGGAAACCATACCCAACAGTCCCCGGCTGCGGCCTCCTGCTGCTGGTCTTCCCACCTGGCGGCCAGCCACCCTGTCAATCTGGCCAGCTGCCGGGCAGGAAGCGGACCAAGAAAATGTTACTGAGGTCCTGCGTTTAATATCGGCAGGACTTCCATGTCTCCGGGCTTTCCGGGTTTTAGACGTGCTACCACGCTACCTCCCCATCTCCTCGGAATTATCGGGGCCATTGAGCCTGGAGTCAATGAAGGCATTGATGAGAATTTCAGTGGAGATGGGGCTGAGGTAGGGAAAAAGGCAAATAAGCTTGTGGTTTGAGTGAATCCTTTGCTTGGGCCTTCAAGGCACACATGCACGCTTGCTGCACACTTAATCTGATGGCCGACACATACTTCACACAGAGATGTTTTCAGTTCATTGTTTTGCTGTAACAGAGTGCCCCAAAGGCAGTGTGTTACTCAGTTTGTCTCGTACCCTTTGACCGAATAGCACTTTGCTTGTGTTTATTTTTGGCTGCGCTGAGTTATAAAATAAATGTTTCACATTAAATCTGTAATATATGCTTTGGTGAGGTCATTCTCTAGAGGCCTTCTGTGAACCTGCCACTAGGGCTCCGCGGGAACAATCACTAATTCAGCTGTCATTAAGAGCTGTCACAGCTGTTCCCAAGACAGTGAGCTGGTGCTGCTTCAGAGCTTGACGTCAGTGCAACCCTCACAGAGACACCGTTATCTCCCCTCTCCTCACAATGACATAGTTATCTCCCCTCTCCTCATAGAGACACCGTTATCTCTCCTCTCCTCACAACGACATAGTTATCTCCCCTCCCCTCACAACGACATAGTTATCTCCCCTCTCCTCACAGAGACACAGTTATCTCCCCTCTCCTCACAGAGACACAGTTATCTCCCCTCTCCTCACAGAGACACAGTTATCTCCCCTCTCCTCACAGAGACACAGTTATCTCCCCTCTCCTCACAGAGACACAGTTATCTCCCCTCTCCTCACAGAGACACAGTTATCTCCCCTCTCCTCACAGAGACACAGTTATCTCCCCTCTCCTCACAGAGACACAGTTATCTCCCCTCTCCTCACAGAGACACCGTTATCTCCCCTCTCCTCACAGAGACACAGTTATCTCCCCTCTCCTCACAGAGACACAGTTATCTCCCCTCTCCTCACAGAGACACCGTTATCTCCCCTCTCCTCACAACGACATAGTTATCTCCCCTCCCCTCACAGACACACAGTTATCTCCCCTCCCCTCACAGACACACAGTTATCTCCCCTCCCCTCACAGAGACACCATTATCTTCCCTCTCCTCACAGACACACCGTTATCTCCCCTCTCCTCACAGAGACACCGTTATCTCCCCTCTCCTCACAGAGACACAGTTATCTCCCCTCTCCTCACAGAGACACAGTTATCTCCTCTCTCCTCACAGAGACACCATTATCTCCCCTCTCCTCACAGACACACCGTTATCTCCCCTCTCCTCACAACGACACAGTTATCTCCCCTCTCCTCACAGAGACACAGTTATCTCCCCTCTCCTCACAGAGACACAGTTATCTCCCCTCTCCTCACAGAGACACAGTTATCTCCCCTCTCCTCACAGAGACACAGTTATCTCCCCTCTCCTCACAGAGACACAGTTATCTTCCCTCTCCTCACAGAGACACAGTTATCTCCCCTCTCCCCTCACACACATGTATCCACCTGGCAGAGCTTACTGAAGAGTGCTTAAGTGTACAAGTGCAGTCTCAAACCTTAAAGCGGTTCGTACTCTCCACGCTGGCAGTTAGAGATGTGAATTAAAAATAATTCATGAGCAAACAACCAATCGAAGGGCACCGCAGGTGGGTCTGACGAGTGATTGGCCAGTTCCCTGCCCATCAGTGGCAGTGCACTGTAATGTCGCAGTGCGACCATTGGCTGTGTGAAAGGTGCTATGTGACTAGTAATTGGTTAAAACTGGATGGTGGCAATGTGATGAGTGTTTCCAAATTCTCTAAAGGGAGAAAATGGGTGCTTATCATAGCGGATGAGTGTTGCTCTGAAAGGATAAGGAGCGGGTGTGTGCAGAAGATGCATCTGAGTATAGAAGCCTACAATTCACTTAGTTTAGATTTTAATAGGGAATTGGAACCGTTCTAAAGAAGCGTTTGTAGCTGAAATCTTAACTGGTCCGTTCCCTCCAAAGATAATGATTGAGCTGCTGTGAGTTTCCACCATTTTCCGTTTTTGTTTCAGATTTCCAGCATCTACATTTTATTTAGAAATATTTGCTAAAAGATAGAAAGAACTTGCATTTCTATTAGCGCCTCTCATGACCTCAGGACGTCCCAAAGCGCTTTAGAGCCAATGAAATGCTTCTTGAAGTGTAGTCACTGTTGTAATGTGGGAAACGTGGCAGCCAATTTGTGCACAGCAAGCTCCCACAAACAGCAATGTGATGATGACCAGATAATCTGTTTTAGTGATGTTGGTAGAAGGATAAATATTGGCCAGGACACCTCCCTTGCTTTTCTATGAAATAGTGCCGTGGGATCTTGTGCAGCCACCTGAGAGAGCAGACGGGGCCTCGGTTTAACGTCTCATCCGAAAGACGGCACCTCTGACAGAGCAGCACTCCCTCAGCACTGCACTGGAGTGTCAGCCTAGATTGTGTGCTCAAGTCTTATGGAGTGGGGCTCGAACCCACAACCCTCTGACGCAGAGGTGCAAGAGTTACCAACTACGCCATGGCTGACACCACTATTAGGGTTGCCAACTCTGGTTGGACGTAGTCCTGGAGGTTTCATCACATGACCTCCCCTCCTCTAACCACCCCGCCCAGTCAAACAGCTTTTTTTCCATCTCTAATATTTTTATAACTAAAAGTTCAGGGAGATTAATCTTTAATTGCCGGAGACTCCAGGACAATCTTGGAAGGTTGGTAACCCTAGCCACAATGCTTATGTCAGTTAAAATCATGTTTTAACCGCATAATTTAATTGTAAATAAGGTTAATAGTACCTCAATAAAGCTACTGTACTTGCCGCTTTTGAATAGCTCTGTCGCTATAATAATAATATTGTTTTCAACATCACGGTATGAACTAAAAACAAGCAAAACCAATCAACCCAGAAGGGCAGAATTTTCCTGGATTAGTACGAGCATTATTCATAATTCTAGTATTTATACAGTACCTTTGACATTGACCTGTCTCACACAATGAATTATATTTTGAAGTGCATTGAATGTTGTACATAGACAAAATGGTAGGTTCAACAATCACCCTTGAACCATATTATAAACACTGTCCTTAACTGCCGAGTTATATATTTAGTTTAAAAACAGACTCTCAGCTGTGTATGTCTCTACAGCTGCTTTTACAGTTTGAACAGTACGGTAGTGTAGTGGTTATGTTACTGGATTAGTAATACCAGGAGCCTAGACTAATAATTTCTAGCTAATCATGAGTTCAAATCCCATCATGGCAATTTGAAATTAGAATTTTTTTTGAATACTAAGGGAATCAAGGGATATGGGAATCGGGCAGGAGAGTGGAGTTGAGGTAGAAGATCAGCCATGATCTTATTGAATGGCGGAGCTGGCTCGAGGGGCTGTATGGCCTACTCCTGCTCCTATTTTTTTATGTTCTTCTAGTCCATATAGTATATGGAGCTCAGAACATTTGTTATTTAATATTGACCACACCCCCTCGATCCTGTGTAACTGTGAGAGCAATAATATTGATCCCTATTTTGTCTTACTTTGAAACACACTCCAAGAAGAACAGAAAGCATAGAATTAGAGTCATACGGCACAGAAGGAGGCCATTCAGCCCATCAAGTCCATGCCGGCTCTCTGTAGAGCAATCCAGTCAGTCCCATTCCCCCGCTGTATCCCCGTAGCCCTGCAAGTTTATTTCTCTCAAGTGCCTATCCAGTCTCCCCTTGAAAGCATTGAGTGTCTCCGCTTCCACCACTTCCGTCGGCAGCGAATTCCAGGTCCTCACCACTCGCTGCGTAAAAAAGTTATTCCTCACATCCCCCCTGTATCTCTTACAGTATCTCTAAGAAAATGTCATGTTACTGAACAAGCCAATCCTTCCATGTATCATGAACAATTAGTCCCATTACAGACTCTACTCAAACTAATTAATCTGAGGGATAGTTCTGTGAAATTTCTCTTTGGCTTCCTCTCCAAAGGTTTGGTGCCCAGAGGTAAAGGAACAAACATATTACACGGAAAATTGTGATCGTCTTGTGTCTATATATATATCCTCATAACCTTCAACTCAGTTCTTGTCCAGATGTCTATCCAACTATCTTTAAGGAGCCAATCAGCATATCAGCTGCTGTTGTTGAGAATCTACTCTCTATCTATCTATCTATCTCTTTCTCTCTATCTATCTATCTATCTTTCTATCTATCTATCTCTTCTCTCTATCTATCTATCTATCTATCTCTTTCTCTCTATCTATCTCTTTCTCTCTATCTATCTATCTATCTATCTCTTTCTCTCTATCTATCTATCATAGAATGATACAGCACAGAAGGAGGCTATTCGTCCCACATTGCCTATGCTGGCTCTTTGGTAGAGCTATCAGTCAATTAGGCAATTAGTCCCACTCCCCCGGTCTTATCCTGTAGACTTCCACAATTCTTCCCTTCAAGTATTTATCCAATTCCCTTTTGAAAGTTACTACTGAATCTGCTTCCACCGCCCCTTTCAAGCAGTGGATTCCAGATCACAACAACTCGCTGTGTAAAAAAAATGTTTCCTCATGTCGCCTCTGGTTCTTTTGCCAATCACCTTAAATCTGTGTCCTCTGGTTACCGACATGATTTTGAATACCGCTATCAAATCTCCTCTTAACCTTCTCTGTTCGAAGGAGAACAATCCCAGCTTCTCCAGTCTCTCCACATAACTGAAGTCCCTCATCCCTGGAACCATTCTAGTAAATCTCTCTGCACCCTCTCCAAGGCCTTGACATCCTTCCTAAAGTGCGGTGCCCAGAAATGAACACAATACTCCAGCTGAGGCCTAACCAGTGTTTTATAAACAGCATAACTTCCTTGCTTTTGTACTCTATGCCTCTATGAATAAAGCCAAGGATCCCATATGCTTTATTAACAGCCTTCTCAACTTGTCCTGTCACCTTCAAAGATTTGTGTACATACACCCCCAGGTCTCTCTTTAAAATTGTTAAATTTAATTTATATTGCTTCTCCTCATTCTTCCTACCAAAATCTATCACTTCTCTGTGTTAAATGTCATCTGCCCTGTCTACCCATCTCACCAGTCTGTCTATGCCCTCCTGAAGTCTGTTACTATCCTCCTCATTGTTTACTACATTTCCGAGTTTCGTGTCATCTGCAAACTTTGAAATTATGCCCTGTATACCCAAGTCCAGGTCATTAATATATATCAGAAAGAGCAATTGACCTAATACCAACCCCTGGGGAACACCACTGCAGAGTTTCCCCCAGTCTGAAAAACAACCGTTCACCACTACTCTCTGTTTTCTGTCCCTGCTGCCACTGTCCTTTTAATCCCATGGGCTTTAATTTTGCTGACAAGTCTATTATGCACTAGTTTGTCAAACGTCTTTTGAAAGTCTATATACGCAACATCAATCGCACTACCCTCATTACTTCCCCGTTACTTAATCAAAGAACTCAATCAAGCTAGTCAAACATGATTTGCCTTTCACAAATCCATGCTGACTTTCATTTATTAGCCCATACTTTTCCAAATGCTAATTAATTTTGTCCTGGATCATTGTCTCTAAAAGTTTCCCCACCACTGACATGAAGCTGACTGGTCTGCAGTTGCCGGGTTTATCTCGCTCCCCTTTAGTAAACAGGGGTGTAACATTTGCAATTCTCCAGTCCTCTGGCATCATCCCCATATCTAAGGAGGATTGGAACATCGTGGCCAGAGCCTCTGTAATTTCAACCCTTACTTCCCTCAGTAATCTAGGAGGCATCCCATCCAGACCGGGAGACTTTTGTACTTTGAGGACTGCCAACCTTTTAAGTACGTTTTTACATGGGATTACATCGGATATACGGCACAGAAACAGGCCATTCGGCCCAACCAGTCCATGCCGGCGTTTATGCTCCACTCGAGCCTCCTTCCGTCTTTCCTCATCTAAATCTATCAGCATAACCCTCTATTCCCTTCTTCCTCATATGCTTGCCTAGCCTCCCCTTAAATGCATCTATACTATTCGCTTCAACCACTCCCTGTGGTAGCGACTTCCACATTCTCACCACTCTCTGGGTAAAGAAGTTTCTTCTGAATTCCCTATTGGATTTCTTGGTGACTATCTTATATTGATGGCCTCTAGTTTTGCTCTTCCCCACAAGTGGAAACATTCTGTATTCACTCTATCAAAATTTTTCATAATTTTAAAGACCTCTATTAGGTGACCCCCTCAGCCTTCTTTTTCAAGAGAAAGACCCAGCCGATTCACCCTTTCTTGATATGTATGCCCTCGCATTTCTGGTATCATCCTTGTAAATCTTCTCTGCACCCTCTCCAGTGCCTCTATATCCTTTTTATAATATGGCGACCAGAACTGTACGCAGTGTAGTCTAAACAAGGTTTAGCATAACTTCCCCACTTTTCAATTCTACTCCTCTAGAAATAAACCCTAGTGCTTGGTTTGCTTTTTTTATTGCCTTGCTAACCTGTGTCGCAACTTTTAGTGATTTGTGTATTTGTACTCCGAGATCCCTTTCTTCCTCTACCCCACCTAGACTCGCACCCTCCAAGTAATAAGTGACCTCCCTATTCGTCCTACCAAAATGTAATATCTGGCATTTATCTGTGTTGAACTTCATTTGCCAATTATATGCCCATTCTGCAAGTTTATTACTGTCCTCCTGTAATTTGCTGCAGTCCAGTATTGACTATCCCAGTCTTCTCTATCTATTTTTATCCCATCCAATATCGCTACTACCTCCTCATTTACTGCTACATCCTCTTCTCTAGTGAAGAGAGGTGCGAAGTACTCATTTAGTACTTCAGCCTTGCCCTCAACCTCCACAAGAATATTTCCTTTTTGCCTCCTAATCGGCTCCACCCTTCCTTTGAGTACTCTTTTACTGTTTATATGTTTATAAAAGACTTTTGGATTCCCGTTTATGTTACCTGCTAATCTATTCTCATACACGCTCTTTGCCCCTCTTATTCCCTTTTTCAGATCTCCTCTGTACTTTCTATATTCAGCTTGGTTCTCTACTGTATTATGAACCTTACCCCATCCACCACCTTAAACATTCACTCCCTCCACCACCGGCGTACCGTGGCTGCAGTGTGTACTATCTACAAGATGCACTGCAGCAACTCGCCAAGGCTTCTTCGGCAGCACCTCTCAAACTCGTGACCTCTTCCACCTAGAAGGACAAGGGCAGCAGGCGCATGGGAACACCACCACCTCCAAGTTCCCCTCCAAGTCACACACCATCCTGACTTAGAAGTATATCGCCGTTCCTTCATCGTCGCTGGGTCAAAATCCTGGAACTCCCTCCCTAACAGCACTGTGGGAGCACCTTCACCACACGGACTGCAGCGGTTCAAGAAGGCGGCTCACCACCACCTTCTCGAGGGCAATTAGGGATGGGCAATAAATGCTGGCCTTGCCAGTGACGCCCACATCCCATAAACAAATTAAAAAAACATTTGTCATAAGTCTCCTTTTTCTGTCTCATTCTAATCTCTGTAGCTTTAGTCACCCAGGGATCTCTAGCTTTGGATGCCCTTCCTTTCCCCCTCGTCTGTCCAGGAGTTGAGTTTTTAATATGGTGCAGTTTTCACCTTTCTTACTACTATGCTAAAAGAAAGAAGTTTTCAACACTTTGCAGCACTTTTGAAAATCAGTCTTGTATCCTCAATTCCACCAAATCTCTGGGGTACTTAAGTATCAGCATTGGCTCAGTGGTAGAAGTTCTGCCTCTGACTCAGAAAGTAGTGGGCTCAAATTGCTACACCGGAGACTTGAGCACATAATCGAGGCTGACACTTCAGTGGAGTGCTGAGGGAGTGTTGCAACGTCGGAGGCGCCGTCTTTCGGATGAGATGTTAAGCTGAGGCCCCATCTGCTTTCTCAGGAGACCACAAAAAAAAGCCCATGGCACGATTCAAAGAAGAGCAGGGGAGTTCTCCCCGGTGTCCTGGGGCCAACATTTAGCCCTCAATCAACATCACTAAAACAGATAGCCGGTCATTTATTTCATTGCTGTTTGTGGGATCTTGCTGTGAACAAATTGGCTGCCACGTTGCCTACATTACTACAGTGACGCCAGATTGCCTCCTGTAGTTGCAGTTTTTTTTTTATTCATTCCTGGGATGTGGGCGTTGCTGGCAAGGCCAGCATTTATTGCCCATCCCTAATTGCCCTCGAGGAGGTGGTGTTGAGCTGCCTGCTTGAACCGCTGCAGTCCGTGCGGTGACAGTACTCCCACAGTGCTGTTAGGGAGGGAGTTCCAGGATTTTGACCCAGCGACGATGAAGGAACGACGATATATTTCAAAGGCAGGATGGCGTGTAACTTGGAGGGGAACTTGCAGGTGATGGTGTTCCCATGCGCCTGCTGCCCTTGTCCTTCTAGGTGGTAGAGGTCACGGGTTTGGGAGGTGCTGCCGAGGAAGCCTTGGCGAGTTGCTGCAGTGCATCTTGTCGATGGTACACACTGCAGCCACAGTACGCCGGTGGTGGAGGGAGTGTCGAGCTTCTTGAGTGTTGTTGGAGCTGCACTCATCCAGGCAAGTGGAGAGTATTCCATCACACTCCTGACTTGTGCCTTGTAGATGGTGGAAAGGCTTTGGGGAGTCAGGAGGTGAGACACTCGCCGCAGAATACCCAACCTCTGACCTGCTCTTGTTGCCACAGTATGTATGTGGCAATTTGGGAATGGTGTGCATGGACTGGAGGAAACCTCGGTTGTGCTCTTCAGTGTAAGTAAGAAACACATATTGGCCCAGAAATTGATCTCGCTCTGTTCCCGCGGGGGTAAGCCTTCCCCGCGATCTCTCACCTCGCTTCTGCTTTTTCAGATCCAGCTCGCACGAACTTGATGTTCCAGACATCAGCCGGGCAGTGCTTGCGTATCCCACCGGCGTAGTGAATTCGTGCGAGCTGTGGGATCACGTGACTCAGTTAGAGCCAATGGCAGCACACCATCTTCCATTCATAAGTTTCACATGCGTGCTGTGCAATCTATGAATCTTACACCCCCCCAAAATAACAGCTAAACCTCAATTAAATTTTAAAAAAAAACATCACATTAATAAAATAAGTATAGTTAAATAAATTAACCATTTTAAATAAAAAATTAAATTTTTGAAAAAATTTAAAATCTTTTAAAAAGTTATAAAAATAAACTTACCTGTCTTTAAAGTCTCTAAAAAAGATATACCTGTTAAAAAAAATTCAAAAAAATACTTAATTCACTACTTACCTTGTTAAAAGTGGGTCTTACTCCTCCTTTTTCCATTTCTAAAATCTTCAGTACTTACCTGCGCGTCCAAAGCATGAAGTGCACAGCGTGCGCGCAGCCTGTAGCGCGCACGCGATGCACCGAGGAACCGCCCCCTTTTCAAAAGAGCAATTGCCGGTTTTCAGCGCATGCGCAGGGCATGCAGAAAACCGGCAATTGCAGAGAGAATACGCGAGAGTACGCACTGCGTACTCTCGCGCACCGGGATGAATTTTTGGGCCATTAAATTCTTCTGTCCTCTATTTTAATAGAGGCGTTAACCAACAGCTTGAAACCTTTGTTAAAATAGCAGAGAAAGGAGTTTCCTTTCAATGCCACAGTGTCAGCTGCAGCTCAGTGGGTAGCACTCTCGCCTCTGAGTCAGAAGGTTGTGGGTTCAAGTCCCACTCCAGGGACTTCAGCACATAAATCTAGGCTGACACTCCAGTGCAGTGCTGAGGGAGTGCCGCACTGTCGGAGGTGCCGTCTTTCGGATGAGATGTTAAACCGAGGCCCCGTCTAGCTCTTTCAGGTGGACGTAAAAGATCCCGTGGCGCTATTTCGAAGAAGAGCAGGGGAGTTATCCCCAGTGTCCTGGCCAATATTTATCCCTCAACCAACTTAACAAAAACAGATTATCTGGCAATTATCACATTGCTGTTTGTGGGAGCTTGCTGTGCGCAAATTGGCTGCCGCGTTTCCCACATTACAACAGTGACTACACTTCAAAAGTACTTAATTGGCTGTAAAGCGCTTTGAGACGTCCGGTGGTCATGAAAGGCGCTATATAAATGTAAGTCTTTCTTTCTTTAATGCATTAACTCATTCATTACTAATATCGAGCAGTGTGATTTCAACTCAGTAGTCTAGTAAGGATCCTAATATAATATTCCATTTACTCCGCGGTGTGCTGCAGGCAGTTACTGGAGTGGGTGTCTTTCTACGCTATCTGAGACATGATTGAAGTTTAATATGTAAAACAACAGAAAATTATGCAAAATAAAGAAATATGGTCCAAATCCAATAAAGACTGAATGATTAATTACTCTGATTTGGAGAAGCCCTCAGAGCATTTTATGATATAATTAGCATTTTCAATTATTTAATATATCCCTACCATGCACAACTCAGGATACTTCAAAAGTATTCTCTGGAATGCTAATTTCCTCTCGGAGTTTAATGCACATTTTTATGACACGGGGGAGAGGTTTTCAACAACGATAATTAATGTCACACATTTAGTGTCACACAATTAAGAACATTTTCCGGCTTATGTCAAATGGTTCATTTTTTACAGTAAGGATACGGAGAATCCTTATTATAATAAATTTATTACATAGCACTCATAACACAAACCATTAGGACAAATCACTTTTTACGAACTTCTCATTGTAACAAACTTCCCATCATCTTGTTGCATTATTTTTAACCTATCATTATAACAAACCTGGTTACATAGATACATAGATACATAGAAGATAGGAGCAGGAGTAGGCCATCCGGCCTTTCGAGCCTGCTCCGCCATTTAATGAGATCATGGCTGATCCTCCAATTCAGTATCCCGTCCCCGCCTTCTCTCCGTAACCCTTAACCCCTTTTGCCTGTAGAAATATATCTAATTCCCTCTTAAATATATTTAATGAGCTGGCGTACACTGCCCTCTGTGGCAATGAGTTCCACAGGTTCACCACCCTCTGAGTGAAGAAATTCCCCCTCATTTCTGTCCTAAATGGTTTAGCCCTTATCCTTAAATTATGTCCTCTAGTTCTGTTCTCACCCGCCAAGGGAAACATTCCTTCTGCATCTAGTCTGTCTAGACCTGTCAGAATTTTATACACTTCTATGAGGTCCCCTCTCAATCTTCTAAACTCCAGTGTGTACATCCCTAAACTACATAGTCTCTCCTCATAGGTCAATCCCGCCATTCCTGGTATCAGCCTGGTGAATCGCCGCTGCACCCCCTCCATGGCAAGAACATCTTTCCTCAGATGAGGCGACCAAAACTGTACACAGTACTCGAGGTGTGGTCTCACCAGTGCCCTGTACAGCTGCAGCAAGGTATCCCTGTTCCTGTATTCCAACCCTTTTGCTATGAAGGCCAGCATACCGTTTGCCTTCTTGACCGCCTGTTGCACCTGCATGCTCGCCTTCAGTGACTGGTGTACAAGAACACCCAGGTCTCTCTGTACTTCCCCCTCTCCCAATTTATTGCCATTTAAATAATAATTTGCCCTCCCGTTCCTGCACCCAAGGTGGATAACTTCGCACTTGTCCACATTATAGTGCATCTGCCATTTATCCGCCCAATCACCCAGTCTGTCCAAATCGCTCTGGAGCTTCCTGGTCTCCTCCTCTGAGCCCACCCCCCCTCCTAGTTTAGTGTCGTCTGCAGATTTGGAAATGCTGCATCTGACTCCCTGATCCAGGTCATTAATGTAAATTGTGAACAGCTGGGGACCCAGGACAGATCCCTGTGGTACCCCACTTGTTACTGCCTGCCATTCAGAAAATGAGCCGTTTATTCCAACTCTCTGTTTTCTATCTGACAGCCAGTTCTCTATCCACGTCAATACTTTCCCCTTTATCCCATGAGCTTCAATTTTCCATGCTAATCTTTTATGTGGGACCTTATCGAAGGCCTTTTGGAAGTCCAGGTACACCACATCTACCGGCTCTCCCCCATCTATTTTACCAGTTACTCCCTCAAAAAATTCCAATAGATTAGTCAAGCACGATTTACCCTTTGTAAATCCATGTTGACTCTGTCCTATCCTGTCCCCATTTGCTAAGTGCTCCGCTATTTCATCCTTAATGATGGACTCCAGCATTTTGCCCACAACTGATGTAAGGCTTACAGGTCTGTAATTACCTGCTTTTTCCCTACCCCCCTTTTTGAATAGTGGGGTAACGTTAGCTACCCTCCAATCCATGGGCACTGTTCCCGAGTCTAATGAATTCTGAAAAATCATACTTAGTGCATCCGCTATCTCTAGGGCCACCTCCTTCAGTACCCTAGGATGCATGTTATCAGGCCCTGGGGATTTGTCCGCCTTCAATCCCTTTAGCTTCCTTAACACCATATCCTTAGAGATATTGATTCGCGTCAGTTCCTCCTTTGCCAATGTCCCTATTTTTCCCGATATCCCAGGGAGGTTTTTTGTGTCTTCCTTCGTAAAGACTGACCCAAAGTATGCATTTAGTTACAAATCCATTGTTATTACAAAAACTCTTGTAACAAACCGTTATTAATACCTGTTATTACATACCACAACTGTGAGGTTTTGCCTATCAGGAAAGATTGAACAGGCTGGGACTCTTCTCTCTGGAAAAGAGAAGTGCCAAGAGCTGGGGTCTTGAAGATTACAAAAGGGCTTGATACGGTAGATGTAGAGAAAATGTTTCCAAGACCAAAACTAGGGGCCAGAAATAAAAGATGGTCACTAATAAATCCAATCGGGAATTCAGGAGAAACTTCTTTGCCCAGAGAGTGGTGGGAATGTGGAACTCGCGACCACAGGGAGTGGTTGAGACGAATAGCCTTTAAGGGGAAGCTAGATAAACACATGAGGGAGAAAGGAATAGAAGGACATGCTGATAGGGTGAGGTGAAGAGGGGTGGGAGGAGGCTCGAGTGGAGCACAAACACCGGCATGGACCAGTTGAACCGAATGGCCTGTTTCTGTGCTGTACATTCTATATACTTCTATGTAACAACCCTGTCATTTTAAGAAAGCTCGTTATTTTAAGTATCTCCTTTAGGAAAAAAAACTGTTGTTCCAAGCATTGTTACTTATAATAAGTGTTCATCTTACCCAATTGCTCAGTTAGTTAAGACAGTGGACAGTTGCGCCATGCAGATCTTGGAAATCCCCGATATTAAAACCCTCCATTGATTCCTGAGTCTGCTAGTCCAAGTCAATTCTAGGAGTTACAATGAACTTGGGTTAAGGAGGACAGAATCAGCTCGTGTTCCCACTGATGATTACTGTCTAATAACCCCTGCTGGAAGTGCGCGTGTGTGAATGTCAAAATAAGGGCAGCCTTGGGCTCAGCCGTGCTTCCCTCCGCAGTCGAATAGCCTGCTGACATTCACTGTCTTGTCTCGATCGTGAAGAATGGCCACTTGCTCAAAGTAACAGGGGATGACGGGTGCCTGTGGCCATACAGATGGGAGGGATAGAGAATTAGCAGAAAATGAAGGCAGGAAAAAAAAATCAAAATAACAACCTCGGAACCTCGCTGTCACAAACACTGTTGTCGCAGACTGAAATTCGCCA
Source organism: Squalus acanthias (assembly GCA_030390025.1). NCBI lineage: Eukaryota > Metazoa > Chordata > Chondrichthyes > Squaliformes > Squalidae > Squalus > Squalus acanthias. The sequence goes on along the minus strand of CM059435.1, from coordinate 12,391,548 downwards.
TTGTGAATCTTGTTCTCATAAACTCTATTACTAACAACTGACCTAAGAGGAGCTAACTCAAGTCACTTTCTATTTGCGGCTCGGTAGTACATACGAACATACGAAACTGACGGGCAGGAAAAGACCAGCTGATCCATCAAACTTTCCTGACACTCATGATGGCTGGAGCATCACGACTAGACACTCCCCCCACTCCCCCCTCCACTACCCCCGCGCCCACCCCGCCCTCCCCCGTCCCGCAGCCATGTAATTGCCTTGGAAAGGCAAAAAGAACTCAGGGCCAATAAGGGGGGACAAACTCTGGAACATATAGAGTGGGCTGCTTGGATTAAATCTCTCTCCGTTAGCTGGAAGGGGCCGACGTGACATGAGTTTAACATCCTCGCTCCAGTTTTGGGTTAGTTTTGATCTGCAGTACATCATTTGGTTTCGAAAAATTAGCACCGAATTACCAATTTGACTTGCAGAGGTCATGAGGATGGCTTGAGCAGGTAAATTCTGCACAAGCCTCCATGAAATGGGACGGGGAAGAGTGCCTCCATGTCACTGCGACAGCAGTATACACAATTTGAATAGATTAAAAAGAAAGACCTGCATTTCTATAGCGCCTTTTATGACCGCAGGATGTCCCAAAGCGCTTTACAGCCAATGAAGCACTTTTTGAAGTGTGGTCTCTGTTGTAATGTGGGAAATGCGGCAGCCAATTTGCGCACAGCAAGCTCCCATAAACAGCAATATGATCATTTTAGTGATGTTGGTTGAGGGATAAATATTGGCCAGGACACCGGGGAGAACTCCCCTGCGCTTCTTCGAAATAATGGCATGGGATCTTTTACGCCCTACCTGAGAGAGCAGGCAGAGCCTCAGTTTAACGTCTCATCTGAAAGACGGCACCTCCGACAGTACAGCACTCCCTCAGCACCGCACTGGAGCGTCAGCCTAGATTCTTGAGCTCAAATCTCTGGAGTGGGGACTCTGAACCCACAACCTTCTGACTCAGAAGTGAGAGTGCTACCCACTGAGCCACAGCTGACACAAAGATCAATTTAGTAACAGACAGTTCCAATACACATCCACAATACCCTGCAATTTCTCTGCAAGAAATAAAGGAAAATCTTGCCCCCCCCCTTCCCCCAATTTTTGACACAATCCCTTGCTATACAAGGGATGGACTGTTGGGCCTACCTGCAGCTTAAGTTATGGCAAGACAGTGCCCCTCTGCACTTTCAGTGTAACTGTATGTTGTAGGCCTACTTTCAGGACTCTTTTTGAGTTGTCAGGCTTTTCTGAAGCGGCTGGTCAGCTTCTGCTAGTTTTCTAGGTTGCCGTGAATGCTTCTGTGGGTGGGGGGGTGAGGCGTGCTGTCGAGATAGACAGACCCAGGAGTCCATGAGTGTTTGATACTGATACAGGAAGCCAAAAATGCCTTCATTCTCGGCACTGATAGTCAGGGGAGGATTAACGCTTGGGCCTGGCAGGCCTGTGTCCGGGGGCCCCAGCCAATTATGGAGCCGCCTCCAGGACCTCCGTTCAATCAAGCAGCTTCATTTAAGCGTTATATATTGTGATATGATTTGCTTTATTATCAATGCAGTGTGTAAACAATCTATGAGCCTTCTTCTTTATGCATTTTACTACATATTTGTGTTTTAATTGGATCGGGGGTTGGTGGTGGGCGGGGGGGGGGTTGGGATGTGCAGGTGTGTGCACAGGGCCCCAAGAATTCTTAATCCGGCTCTGTTGATGTCTCTAACTTTAATAAGCAAACAACAACAAAGAATTGTCCTCATATACAGGTGTTTAAACTTCCAGAGAGGGACTTGGGGTGAAACTCACGCTGCATAGCTCTCATGGTCAGTGTCGAAGGCCTTCCTAGTGCTAATTAGGCTCCGTGAAGGTTCATAACAACAGCAACTTGCATTTATATATCACTTTTAACATAGTAAAACATCCCAAGGCGCTTCACAGGAGCGTTATCAAACAAAACTTGACACCGAGCCACATAAGGAGATATTAGTGACCAAAAGCTTGGTCAAAGAGGTAGGTTTCGAGGAGCGTTTTAAAGGAGGAGAGAGAGGTAGAGAAGACAGAGAGGTTTAGGGAGGGAATTCCAGAGCTCAGGGCCTCGGCAGCTGAAGGCACGGCCACCAATGGTGGAGAGATGAAGGTTGGGGATGCGCAAGAGGCCAGAATTGGAAGTAGCGTAGAGATCTCGGAGGGTTGTAGAGCTGGAGGAGGTGACAGAGCTTTGGGGAGGAGCGAGGCCGTGGGACGGGTTTGAAAAGAAGGATGAGAATTTCAAAAAAATCGAGGCGTTGCCGGACGGGGAGTCAAAGTAGGTCAGCAAAACAACCTCACCCCTCCCTCCCCTCCCAGCCCAGTAAAAGGCAGCCAGCAGCTTTGGCTTGGGCAGTAATTAGTGGAGGATTCTTCCTGGCCCACAAGGGTTACCCTGATGGTCTCCATCCCCAGTAAACCTTTTCATAATTAGGATTGTGCATACAGCAGTAACCACAGGCCTGAATTATTAATCGCCCTTTTCTTCATTAACAAATCAGAGCGGCTCTCTGGGGTACTTTGCGAGGACAAGCTGCGATAATTAAGTGGCACGAAGAGAAACAATGTCAGGACACTTTAAATATTTATTAAATATAATAATAAACATTGCGTGTGATACCATCCGAAATAATGAGATTACACTCACACCAGTTTGTGAGAGTTCAGCAGCACTGCTTAATTTGTTCTAGAATATAAATAATGCAAGCTGGAAAAGGAGAGCTTTCGATTTCAAACTATTCGATACAATCAGGATGTAAAATAAACAGGGAACAAAAATAGAATAGAGCCCCTGCACATTAAAGACTCGCACGTACCTACAGTCATGACCGGCAAAGCAGTTCTTAACAGAGGTCCCTCTTGTTGAACGTTCAGCTTCTCTCCTGACTTTCTTGAAAGTTCGCAGCGTCTGAAAGGGTAAGGCAGACGGACGTTAATCTGCTGTTTTCCTTCAGATGCTGGCTGCTACCTCTCAGCCCTTTTCGTTTTTTATCTCACAACTGCGATGAAGCAAGGTGGGAGGTGGCTCGTGTGGAGCATAAACACCGGCACAGACCTGTTGGACCGAGTGGCCCTGTCTCTGTGCTGTAAAATTCAATGTAATCGTCCGGGCCAATAGTTATCCCTCAACCAACGTCACTAAAATAGCTGATCTGGTCATTATCCCATTGCTGTTTGTGGGAGCTTGCTGTGCGCAAATTGGCTGTCGCGTTTCCCACATTCCAACAGTGCAAAAAGTGCTTCATTGGCTGTCAAGCGCTTTGGGACATGCTGAGGTTGTGAAATGCACTGTAAAAATTCAAGTCTTTCTTTTTTAATTCTATTCTATATAAATCCAGCATTCGCATATTTTTTCTTTTTATGCATACTTTTCTTTGGGTGATGCACTGGCCTTGCCCAGTACGTTCGATGATGCTGCTTTGAGGAAACACTCTGCCATCAATTTCACTACAAATCTTTTCCTTAAAATAAAAGCGTGCACACACACACACACACACACACATACACACACACACACACACACCACACACACATACACACACACACACATATATACACACACACACACACACACACACACACACATACACACACACACATATACACACACACACACACACACACATATACACACACACACACACACACACACACATATACATATAGGACTTCCCTGATGGCTGAGCTGGTAAAAGCTGGATGTAGCTGAGGTCATTCATTTCCCAAAAGTCCCAGGCTTGCTTTAGTTAGTTAATCACAGCCAGAGCAATGGTGGGGTCAGCCTTAGTGTTCTGGGGAGAGGGAGAAGTAAAATCAGACAGAGTGCCTACTCTTGATTACTGGATAGTATGTGGGCAATGCAGCAATCCCTCAGTATTGTGCTGTAGGTGTGCGGCCTTGGCTCAGTGGGTCACCTCTGAGTCAGAATGTTGTGGGTTCCAGCCCCACTCTGGGGACTTGAGCACATAATCTAGGCTGACACTTCAGTGAAGTAGTGAGGGAGTGCTGCACTGTCGGAGGTGCCATCTTTCAGATGACATTTTAAACTGAGGCCGCTGCTTAGTTAGATGTCAAAGATCCTATGGCAATACTCAAAACAGAGCAAGGGGGGCAGCTGAATTTATAGAATCATACAGCACAGGAGCAGACCATTCAGACCATCTTGCCTGTGTCAGCTCTTTGAACGCGCTATCCAATTAGTGCCACTCCCCTGCAAATTTTTCCTTTTCAAGTATTTATCCAATTCCCTTTTGAAAGTTACGATTGAATCTATTTCTACCACCCTTACAGGCAACTTGCTGTGTTAAAAAAAAATTCTCCTCATCTCCCCTCTGGTTCTTTTGCCAAATCATTTTAAATCTGTGTCCTTTAGTTACTGACCCTCCCACCAGCAGAAACAGCTTCATCTTATTTTACTTGGCTGCATTTACTTGCAACACCAGTGGGTTGGACCAGATTTCTGATTGGTCCTCTTGGAGGACAAGACACACCCCAACCGTTTGTCTGGAATGTGTAATTTGATCCAGTCTTGTCACGCAGCCGACAGAAAGTGGAAGTGTAGTTAGCTTTGTGAAGAGGCTCTGTTACCTAGTGTTCGGCAATTGTAATTATAGTTGTCCTCGGGCAGCCGTCGCAACGTCAGGTGTGCATGCGCAGTTCCGGTGGGGGAGGGGCGGTGTTTAGGCTCCGCCCCATACGATGTGCATGTGCAGAAGGATGCAGAAGACCCCATGCAAACAATCACAGTGCATTTACTCTATCAAAACACCAGAATTTGCATTACAATGGAATTGAAGAGGAATTGAAAGATGTTAATTGAGAAGTACCACCGAAGGAGGCTTCAGTTGAGGAAAAATGGAGCCCGTTTAAAACAATAATGTGCAATATGCAGGAGAAGTACATACCCAAGAGAAGCAAATGTAACCAGAGCAAACAATTCCAGAGATGGATGAGTAGGGCAATTAAAATATAAATAAGGAAAAATAACAGAAGATACAAAGCCTGTAGGGAATTGTTATAGAACATCTACTAGTATCTTAGAGGATGAGATCAGTGTGCCAGAGGCACGGCACAAGTTAATAGGACTCTTGACAAATAAATACCATGGGACTGATAGCCTTTATCCAAGAGTTTTGAGGAAGACTTGGGAGGAGATTTGTGGATCACTGAGTAACATCATGTGAGTCCCTGGACTGATGAAGTACCTCAGGATTAGAAGTAGGTGAAAGTGATACCTTTATATAAAAGAGAAAAATTTGACCAGGGAACTACAGACTTATTAGTTTAACTTCCATACCAGATAAATCATTCTAAGGAGTAGGCTGGAGTATCTGTGCAAAATTAGCTGGCAAGAAATAGTCAACGTGGGGGGTGATTTTCTCAATGGGAAGCTTTTGGAGGCGGGACTCCCACTTGTCGGGTTTCAGTCCCGCCTCCATCAGCTTCTGGCCAACCAGTGGGATTTTTCCCTGATTGACCTTGTTAAGCCCGCCCGGCAGGCTCAGCAGGCCAATTAGGGCGAAGCCGGTTGCAGAGCACGTCAACGTCTGACGTGTCATCTGTCAAGAATTTTTGAAAGAAGAAATGTCATCGTTTGACAGCTCTGTGAAGCTGTCAAACACTGACATACAAGACCTCATCAACCTTCTTTCTTTTACAGAAATTAGATGTTTGTTGCATATGAGAATGCAACGGACATCTCTCATCTGCAACACAGAGGTGCGAGACTCTTCGTATAGAAACCGACTGAAGCCTGCAGGAAGAAACAAAGGTAAGTACACGTTTAAAAACACTTAGGACTTACCTCAGATACTCACCTCTCCACTCTTGCACCCATCACTTACCTTCACACCACACTTTTGCACCCCGACCCCCGCCCGACCCCCGCAGACCCACTACTCGCCTCGGTGACCCTGGCGGGTTTTGGAGCCGTCGGGAAGCCCGCACTTGTGAGGGCAAAAATGGGATAATCCTATTTTCTGCCTGTTAACAGGCAGTTAATAGGCTTTAATCCCATCCTGCCTCCAAGGAGACGGGACCCAGCGCGGGACGGCTACCCGCCTCCTGAAAAGATGGCATGGAGGCGAGTTGGGGGCAGGTTTGCCGCCCGCCCCCAAATTCTGCCATTTTCCCGGCAATCCCGCCTCCATACCCGCCTCCTCGGGGCTGAGAAAATCACCCCCGAGGGTTTGAAGGGGAAACCTCGTGCCTGACAAACTTCCTTGACTTTTTGGACATTACTGATAAGGTGGGCAATAGAATGGCCTATTATATAGTCCAATTGGACATTCAGAAGACATATGATGAAGTTTCACATGAAAGAGTCCTAATTAATCTGGAACCTATGGGAATCCAGGGTAGAGTATGAAACTGGATATCAAGATGGTTAGATAACAAAAGGTGCTAGTGTGAGGTTGTTTCCTTGGACTGGGGGGGCGGGGGGTGTCTATTTGTGCCCCAGAGGGGCCAAGGGATTATTTCCATAACTTACCTGGGTTCTGAAACTGATGGCTAGATTGTCAACTTTGCAAATGACACTAGAATAGACAGAGCAGCAAAAAAAAACCAAGGGTGCAGCTGGGGATTTGGATAATTTATGCAAATGAGCAGATGGCAGATGACATTTAATACTGATAAATGTAAATTGCTGCACAATGGATGATATAATGTGCACTATATGTGCAAAATGACTCATAGAACTAGTACAAGGGACCTGGGAGGAGGAGTGAACTTGTTTCTGACAATATCTATGCAATGTGGTGAGGCAATTAAAAAGCTAACAAAAAGCTCGAGTATATAGCCAGAACATTGGAATGAGGTTATGCTGAGGCTGTACCCTGCATTGACTACACCAAACTCAGAGTATTGTGTGCAAAAACAATATTAGAAAGGCTTTAGAGAAGAGCAACAAGAATGATTCCAAGTGTAAGAGGGATGAGCTCTAAGGAAAAGTTAAAAGACCTCCTTCTCTATAGCCTAGGGGCAAATGATTAAAGGGAGATCTCAGTGAAGTATCTAAAATATTAACTAGGTTATTTAAGATAATTCCTAAATATTAATTAAAAATTAAGCAGGACACTGGGACCAGAGGACATAAATATAAACTATAAAAATAAATTTAGAACAGATACAAGAAGGAATATCTTAACATAAAGGATGATAAATGTCTAGAATAATCTACCACGCAAAGAAATACAGACACAGACTCGCCTGGAAATGTGTGTGCAGGGGTGAGAGGTGCAGGGGTGAGGGGGTGAGAGGTGCAGGGGTGAGAGGTGCAGGGGTGACAGGTGACGGGGTGAGAGGTGCAGGGGTGAGAGGTGGGGAGGTGAGAGGTGGGGAGGTGAGAGGTGGGGGGCTGAGAGGTGCGGGGATGAGAGGTGCAGGGGTGAGAGGTGGGGAGGTGAGAGGTGCAGGGGTGAGAGGTGGGGGGATGAGAGGTGGGGGGTGAGAGGTGGGGGGTGAGAGGTGGGGGGGTGAGAGGTGGAGGGGTGAGAGGTGGGGGGTGAGAGGTGGGGGGGTGAGAGGTGGGGGGAGAGAGATGCAGGGGTGAGATGCAGGGGTGAGAGGTGCAGGGGTGAGAGGTGGGGGGGTGAGAGGTGCAGGGGTGAGAGGTGGGGGGTGAGAGGTGGGGGATGAGAGGTGCAGGGGTGAGAGGTGGGGGGTGAGAGGTGCAGGGGTGAGAGGTGGGGGGATGAGAGGTGCAGGGGTGAGAGGTGGGGGGATGAGAGGTGCAGGGGTGAGAGGTGGGGGGATGAGAGGTGCAGGGGTGAGAGGTGGGGGGTGAGAGGTGCAGGGGTGAGAGGTGGGGGGATGAGAGGTGCAGGGGTGAGAGGTGGGGGGATGAGAGGTGCAGGGGTGAGAGGTGGGGGGATGAGAGGTGCAGGGGTGAGAGGTGGGGGGATGAGAGGTGCAGGGGTGAGAGGTGGGGGGATGAGAGGTGCAGGGGTGAGAGGTGCAGGGGTGAGAGGTGGGGGGTGAGAGGTGCAGGGGTGAGAGGTGGGGGGATGAGAGGTGCAGGGGTGAGAGGTGGGGGGATGAGAGGTGCAGGGGTGAGAGGTGGGGGGATGAGAGGTGCAGGGGTGAGAGGTGCAGGGGTGAGAGGTGGGGGGTGAGAGGTGCAGGGGTGAGAGGTGCAGGGGTGAGAGGTGGGGGGTGAGAGGTGCAGGGGTGAGAGGTGGGGGGATGAGAGGTGCAGGGGTGAGAGGTGGGGGGATGAGAGGTGCAGGGGTGAGAGGTGGGGGGATGAGAGGTGCAGGGGTGAGAGGTGCAGGGGTGAGAGGTGGGGGGTGAGAGGTGCAGGGGTGAGAGGTGGGGGATGAGAGGTGCAGGGGTGAGAGGTGGGGGGTGAGAGGTGCAGGGGTGAGAGGTGGGGGGATGAGAGGTGCAGGGGTGAGAGGTGGAGGGATGAGAGGTGCAGGGGTGAGAGGTGGGGGGATGAGAGGTGCAGGGGTGAGAGGTGCAGGGGTGAGAGGTGAGGGGGGAAAGAGGTGCGAGGTGCAGGAGGCGAGAGGTGCAGGGGGTGGGGCGCACAGTGGACAGGACGCGCAGTGAGCTGGGTGCACGGGGGCGAATGGTGCAGGGGTCGTGGCGCACAGGAGGCAGGGTGCGAGGCAATAAGGGGACGGGGGATGGGGGGCGGGGCGCACAGGAGGTAGGGTGCGAGGCCTGCAGGGCGCGGGATACGCAGGGGGCAGGGGGCAGTGTAGACGGGACTGGGGGTGGGGTGCGCAGGGGCGGGGCACACAGGGGGCGGGATACGCGGAGGGCGTGGCTGCACTGCATGCGCGTGTTCTCATGGTCCCAGGCAGCACGTTAATTTCGTGCTGGGACCTCAATAAAATGCAAAGCTCACAAAAGACTGGGTGACCTGGGCTTCCTCATTCTCATCACAAGGTAACGGGTGGTCATTCTGATCAACAGACCTTTGCATGCAGGAGCTGGCTATCCCAGAAGATGATGGCCACTCTACATTGATTGACGGTTGAATAGCAATACATTTGCTAACCATTTGTGCCATAAAAAACTGACTCCCCTATATTCCTCACCCCTCTGATACCTCTCTACATATGTAAGCCTCGGCAGACGAGTGTCCACAGTTTACCTATCCATAAGGGACCATCAACTCCAAGCTCAGTCCTATCCACCCGACATCCAAACCCAGGAATCACATGGTAGTAATCAGGGGCACCGAGTTCTGTTGTAGCAGCCCCACCACCCTGGCTGTGACGAGCTTACTCAAGGAATTCCGCAGGCAGGTATGTGACTCACTTTCAAAATGGGCAACGCATTCGCCACCTGATCCACAGGGGGTGTTAAATGTTTAACCTCTTCCTGCACTCATCGCAGATCCACAAACATTCACTCTCAGGGTGCAGTGCTGTACCAGAGAGACAATGGAGCCTTCTAATTGTACGGCGCTGAACTCCTTCAGCTCAATCTGTTCCCTATTACTTGTCCCAGCAGAGACACCCAACACTGACATCATTGCAGAAACGTGCTGTTCATTTGGGCAAGTCAGTCCCATTCCAGTAATAAACAAGTGCTGAGTTTACACGATAAAAGCCAGGCCAGTTGCAGGGTTTGTTTCTCTCAGGCATGGTTTCAGTTCGTCATTTTATACATTAAAGGTTCATTTACTTTGGCCGCCTGCTTTATTCTGATCCGCTCAACTAACTCCATTAACTAGATCAAGTGAGGACCAAAGAATGACATTTCAATTGAAAGCCTTCAGGCCCTAAATTGTAATACCCTAGTCATATCCTGAAAGGCTGGCTGTAAATGAAATCTGCTGCTGTGTCTGGAACTATTCCAGGAACATCATTTACATCCTGCGCACTGCTACTTACAGTCAGAGGCACCGGGGCAGCCGGGACAACACAGAAGCAGTCACTGGCATTCAGACAAGATGAGCAGGGTAGAACAGGCCGATCTGCACGCGCACAGCAGCCTGTGCCCGGTGGAACTCCATTTTAGTGAGCTCTCTGATAACAAATCCTTGCTGTTCCACTCGGTGTTCCGCTATAGTCAGCAGAGGGCTTCAGATTTCGGTCCACTTGGACCACTGATGGAAAAAAAAATACGCTTTGCTGGTTCTTGTGAGTTTGTTTATTCGTTCAGAAACCTGGCTGAAGACCCCAGTCCCATATTCCAGGATGCCACCGCTGTTGATAAAAGGAGGAAATCAATCTGTGCCAGGTTCAAAGTAATTGGTAGAAGGATTAGAGGGGATTTGAGGAGAACGTTCTTCACCCAGAGGGTGGTGGGGGTCTGGAACTCACTGCCTGAAAGGGTGGTAGAGACAGAAACCCTCATCGCATTTAAAAAGTACTTGGATATGCACTTGAAGTGCCGTAACCTACAGGGCTACGGACCAAGTGCTGGAAAGTGGGATCAGGCCGGATAGCTCTTTTTCGGCCGGCACGGACACGATGGGCCGAATGCCGAATATTTCGATGATTCTATGATTCAATCAGGGCGGAGTCACCGCACTTGATTTCAGCACCCTTTGGGCAGACAAGGGAAAATCAGCCAGGGTTCCCACTCCTGACTGCCTCCCCCTGGCTCCACAGGAAGCCCCCGTACGCTGGCCTTCCCACTGCCCAGTTGCCGGGGACCGTCCCCGGGGTCCCTGGCTGTGGCCTCCTTTCCCGCCCGGCAGCCGGTGAACCCGTCAGCGCAGTCGGCTGACAGGAGTGAAACGGAAGAAGCAAAAAATAATAATGAGGTGCTGCCGTTAAGTTCAGCAGGACCTCCGCGTCCCCCGACCGTTTTCGGCCTCTCCCGTACCCTCCCCACCTCCCCGTAAGTATCGGGGGCCAATGCCTCTACTTATAAAGCCAAGGATCCCCGTGTGCTTTTTTTTCACACCTTTAACAACTTGTCCTGCCACCTTCAAAGATTTGTGTCCGTGAACCCCCAGGTCTCGTTGTTCCCGCACCCCCTTTAAAATTGTACCCATTTAGTTTAAACTGCCTCGCGTAATTTTTACTCCCAAAATGATTCACTTGAAACGTCATTTCATCTGCCATATGTCTGCCCATTTCGCCAGTCTGTCCACGTCCTCCTGAAGTCTGCTACTATCAACGGGCACATCCACCTGTTTTCAAAAGGACCACATCTTCAAGAAAAAGTTTTTTTTTAGCAAGCTTTCTTTTTAACAACACACAACACGGTGGCATGAAGCAGATTGAATCGCCCCCTCTCTATCTCTGTAATCTCCTCCAGCCCCACAAACGTCCCGAGATATCTGCGCTCCTCTAATTCTGCCCTCTTGAGCATCCCTGATTATAATCGCTCAACCATTGGCGGCCGTGCCTTCTGTTGCCTGGGCCCTAAGCTCTGGAATTCCCGGCCTAAACCTCTCCGCCTCTCGACCTCTCTCTCCTCCTTTAAGACGCTACTTAAAACCTACCTCTTTGGCCAAGCTTTTGGTCACCTGCCCTAATTTCTCCTTATGTGGATCGGTGTCAAATTTTTTGTCTTAAAATACTCCTGTGCAGCGCCTTGGGACGTTTTACTACGTTGTTGTTGTATTCGAGTCAGATGTGGTCGGGACAAGGGTGAGGGCACGGCCGCCATCGCCCGAAAACAAAAATAACTTTTGCCAAATGCACTTTCACAAAGATAGCTATTCACAGCCCTCACTTGTAGAATTACCGCCTCCTTTAACCACTGTGTTGGTGACTAGCTCTTCAGTTTAGAGTGACACCCCCAGAGTGAGATGAGAAAATAAAGAATTCGTCGCATTGTCCGACATCCACAGTCGACACCCAGCAGGATACTCGCGTCCGATGGGTGTGGGTGGCCACCTCTCCTCCCCATCCCTCCCTTCCCTTCCCCCCCAACCCTTCCCTTCGCCCCCTCAACCCCTATAATATGGGTCGTTTTTCTTAATTAATTCACGGGATGTGGGCGTAGCTAGCAAGGCCAGCATTTATTGCCCATCCCTAGTTGCCCTTGAGAAGGTGGTGGTGAGCCGCCTTCTTGAACCGCTGCAGTCCGTGTGGTGAAGGTACTCCCACAGTGCTGTTAGGGAGGGAGTTCCAGGAATTTGACCCAGCGACAATGAAGGAACAGCCGATATATTTCCTAGTCAGAATAGTGTGTGACTTGGAGGGGAACTTGGAGGTGGCGGTCTTCCCATGTGTCTGCTGCCCTTGTCCTTCTGGGTGGTAGAGGTTGCGGGTTTGGGAGGTGCTGCCGAAGAAGCCTTGCCGAATTGCTGCAGTGCATCTTGTAGATGGTACACACTGCAGCCACGGTATGCTGGTGGTGGAGGGAGTGAATGTTTAAGGTGGTGGATGGGGTGCCAATCAAGTGAGCTGCTTTGTCCTGGATGGTGTCGAGCTTCTTGAGTGTTGTTGGAGCTGCACTCTTCCAAGCAAGTGGAGAGTATTCCATCACACTCCTAACTTGTGCCTTGTAGATGGTAGAAAGGCTTTGGGGAGTCAGGAGGTGAGACACTCGCCGCAGAATACCCAGCCTCTGACCTGCTCTTGTAGCCACAATATTTATGTGGCAGGTCCAGTTAAGTTTCTGGTCAATGGTGACCCCCAGAATGTTGATGGTGGGGATTCGGCGATGGTAATGCCATTGAATGTCAAGGGGAGGTAGTTAGACTTTCTCTTGTTGGAGATGGTCATTGCCTGGCATTTGTGTGGCACAAATGTTACTTGCCACTTATCAACCCAAGCCTGAATGTTGTCCAAGTCTTGCTGCATGCGGGCAAGGACTGTGTCATGAACTGAGGAGTTTCAAATGGAACTGAACACTGTGCAATCATCAGTGAACATCCCCACTTCTGACCTTATTGATGATTCAACTGGGCTCATAAATCCCTCCCGCTATGTAGGACTAACCGCCCTATTGGGTGGCATAAAGTTGATTATGCCATGGAGGGAGCGAATCAGAATGCGAATCCTTCCACTACTTCACACTGTTCTCCAAGGGAACCAAACAGGGAGATGTGAAGTCTGTTGAGCATCACAAGTGCCAGGAGATGGCGCTGTAACCCACACGGTTCAGACAGCTGGCACTGAACTAAACTGAACTGTAATACCTGAGAGTCACATTTGAGTGGCTTCACTCTCACCAACAGAAAGGAACTAGCCTCTTACTGACCTCAGGATGTCTTGTTTGCAGCAATCAAACTTTGTAACTTAAAGGAACAGGCCTCATCAGACTCACCGTGAGCTGTGCTAACAGGAGGTCTGCTGGTACAAAATTAAAAAGCCTTGCGCATGACGCACGTCATACTCTTAAATGTCTCCTTAACCCCCCCGAAAAAAATTCTGATTGGCTCAAATTTCCCAGGAGCCAATCAAAAAAACATTTAACACCAATCCTCTGACCCTGATGCGCTATTATTCATTTATCCCACTTGGCTCAAATTACATAGGAGAGATTTCAGGGCAATCATAGAGAAACGCTGTCCAAAGCCTCTGCCATCAATTCCGGACCCTTACCACTGATTGCATCCTCCTCCCCAACCATCCTTTTTTTTAAATTCGTTCCTGGGATGTGGGCGTCGCGGGCAAGGCCAGCATTTATTGCCCATCCCTAGTTGCCCTTGAGAAGGTGGTGGTGAGCCGCCTTCTTGAACCGCTGCAGTCCGTGTGGTGAAGGTACTCCCACAGTGCTGTTAGGGAGGGAGTTCCAGGATTTTGACCCAGCGACGATGAAGGATCGGCGATATACTTCTAAGTCAGGATGGTGTGAGACTTCGAGGTGGTGGTGCTCCCATGCGCCTGCTGCCCTTGTCCTTCTAGGTGGAAGAGGTCGCGGGTTTGGGAGGTGCTGCCGAAGAAGCCTTGGCGAGTTGCTGCAGTGCATCTTGTAGATGGTACACACTGCAGCCACGGTACGCCGGTGGTGGAGGGAGTGAATTTTTAAGGTGGTGGATGGGGTGCCAATCAAGCGGGCTGCTTTGTCCTGGATGGTGTCGAGCTTCTTGAGTGTTGTTGGAGCTGCACTCATCCAGGCAAGTGGAGAGTATTCCATCACACTCCTTACTTGTAGATGATCCTCTTCGGCTGAATTAGACTATTCAGTCTGGTTATCCCATTCGACCCAAAACTGAACTTCAACCCCCACATCCTATCCATTACCACTTACTTCCACCTCTGCAACAATACCACAGCCCCATCCACCGCTCAAACCCTTTCACATGCCCTTGTTACTTCCCAACTCGATTGCTCCAATACTCTTCTTGCTGACCTTCCATCTTTCACGCCCATAAACTCCAACCTGTCCAAAGCTCTGCCACACGTATTCTGTCCCGAACTAAGTCCTGCTCATCCATCACCCCCTGCCCTTACTGACCTACACAATACATTGAGTTTAAATCCTTTCCTCCATACATCCCTCCATGAGCTTGCCCCACCTTATCTGTGTTATCCTGGCCATCAACCAACACCTAAAAGCAGATTATCTGGTCATTATCACATTGCTGTTTGTGGGAGCTTGCTGTGTGCAAATTGGCTGCCGCGTTTCCCACATTACAACAGTGACTCCACTTTGAAAAGTACTTTGTTAGCTGTAAAGAGCTTTGGGACGTCCTGAGGTCATGAAAGGCGCTATAGAAATGCAAGTCTTTCTTTCTTTCGTTCAGCCCTATAACTTCTCCCTAATGCTCCGATCCTGTGACTTCTGTGCTTTCCCCCCCATCTCTTTCAGCCGTGGCTCAGTGGGTAGCACTCTCTCCCCTCTGAGTCAGAAGGTTGTGGGTTCATAGTCCTACTCCAGAGACTTGAGCACAAAAATCCAGGCTGACACTCCCAGTGCAGTGCTGTGGGAGAGCTGCACTGTCGGAGGCGCCGTCTTTCAGATGAGACATTAAACCGAGGCCCTGTCTGCTCTCTCAGGTGGATACGAAAGATCCCGTGGCACTATCTTGAAGAAGAGCAGGGGAGTTCTCCCCGGTGTCCTAGGCCAAAATCTATCCTCAATCAACATCACTAAAGCAGATTATCTGGTCATTATTGTAATATATGTGGGTAGAACAAATGGAGGACAGAGACAGGATGAATTGTTAGTAAAGGTGCTTGCTTTACTAGGCCAATGTGAACTGAGCATGCTCATACTAAACCATGTGACCAAACCATGTGATAATACATTACACTGCTTTCCCATTAAAAAATAATGTATGAATTCCCCTCTCAAATACAACAAAACTATGGTCCCACCTTTCCCAGCATTACATGTACCACATAACAAAAACTCTTGGCTTTTTTTTCTTTTAAATGAACTACAAATGCTACAAATGAACTACAAATCCAGTTTAATAACAGGTTTGCGGAGCCTTCCTGATCTCCTTACTGAAGATATTGATGTTGAACCAATTTTCGGGCTGTTCTGTTCTGGTTCCGAACGCAAACAAAGTCTGGACGGAGTCAAGCTCATGTATGTGTTCATGGTCAAGTGGTTCAAGATCACGTTCCAGTTTCCTGGCCCCAACCGTCTCCTTTTCACTATGGACGTCCAATCCCTCTACACCTCTATCCCCCACCAGGACGGCCTGAGGGCACTCCACTTCTTCCTTGAACAGAGGCCCAACCAGTCCCCATCCACCACCACACTCCTCCGCCTGGCTAATCTTGTTCTCACATTGAACAACTTCTCCTTTGACTCCACTCACTTCCTCCAAATTAAAGGTGTTGCTATGGTTACCCGCATGGGCCCTAGCTATGCCTGCCTTTTCATGGGATATGTGGAACATTCTTTGTTCCAGTCCTACTCAGGTCCCCTTCCTCACTTCTTTTTCCGGTACATTGATGACTGTATTGGTGTCGTTTCCTGCTCTCACCCTGAACTAGAAAATTTAATTCACTTTGCTTCCAATTTCCACCCTTCCCTCACCTTCACATGGTCCATCTCTGACTGTGCCCTTCCCTTCCTCGACTTCTCTGTCTTCATTTCTGGGGATAGGCTATCGACCAACATCCACTATAAGCCCACTGACTCCCACAGCTACTTGGACTACACTTCTTCCCACCCCACTTCCTGTAAGGACTCTATTCTATTCTCCCAGTTTCTCCGTCTCCGCCGCATCTGTTCTGACGATGCCACCTTCCATACTAGTGCTTCCGGTATGTCTTCCTTTTTCCTCAACTGAGGATTCCCCTCTACCGTGGTTGACATGGCCCTCGACTGTGTCCATTCCATTTCCCGCACTTCTGCTCTCACCCCGGCCCCTCCCTCCCGGAACCACGATAGGGTTCCCTTGTCATCACCTTTCACCCCACTAGCCTCCACATTCAATGGATCATCCTGTGCCATTTCCGCCACCTCCAGCATGATCCCACCACCAAACACATCTTCCCCTCCCCCCCGTTCAGCATTCTGAAGGGACTGCTCCTTCTGCAACACCCTGGTCCACTCCTCTATCACCCCCAAAACCTCTTCCCCTTTGCCCGGGACCTTGCCATGCAAGTGCAAGAGATGCAACAAATGCCTTTTTACCTCCTCCCATCCCACCGTCCAGGGCCCCAAACACTCCTTCCAGGTGAAACAGCAATTTACTTGTACTTCTTACAATTTAGTATACTGTATTCACTGCTCACGATGCGGTCTCCTCTACATTGGGTAGGCCAAACACAGATTGGGCGACGTCTTTGCAGATCACCTCCGTTCAGTCCGCAAGCGTGACGCCGAGCTTCCGGTCGCCTGTCACTTTAATTCTCCCCTCCACTCCCACTCTGATCTCTCCGTCCTCGGCCTCTTACACTGTTCCAACAAAGCTCAAGGTAAGCTCGAGGAACAGCACCTCATCTTTCTATTAGACACTTTACAGCCTTCTGGACTCAACATCGAGTTCAACAATTTCAGACTATAAATTGTATTTCTTTATTTTTTTCTCTCTTGTTTCCTCACATGGTAGCTGTTAATGTTGCTGCCATCATCATCACACCTCATCTCGAGTCATCTTTTGTTTCTTAACTTGTCCCATTACCTCTCCTTTTGCCTCGCACCATCATCCCTTTTGTCAGTCAATCTCTCCTGCCTTCCATCCTCTCACAGACCTTCCCTTTGTTCTTTCCTCCCCTCCTCCCTGCCCCGCTTAAAAATCTCTCTTCCCTAACCTTTTCCAGTTCTGACAAAGGGTTCGACCCGAAACGTTGACTCTGTTTCTCTCTCCTCGATGCTGCCTGACCTGCTGAGTGTTCCCAGCACTTTCTGTTGTTGGTTCAAGATCGCATCTTGGTTCATCCCTAGCAGAGATCATTTGATCTACATGAACACTTCGGATGTTGTCACTAATCTCAACCAAATATCTCTTGCTTCCACCAACCTCTACTATGGTTCCTATATCCCACTTGTGTGAACTCGACTTGCCAGGGGGACTGAGAACACGAACACACTCATTTTGTCTGAAATTGCGTTCTTTCTGATTGCTGTCATAATAACGTTTCTGACGCAACTTTTCTGTTCAACTCTTGAGGCCAAATTCGGTTGACCAAGCCTCAATCATGTTCTCAATCTCCTCTTCATCAAGGGTTCTGCTGGGGTATATCCAGTTGTAGTGTGCGGAGTAGTTCTGTACTTCAGCAAGAAATTCGCCAAACGTTGCTTCATGCTGAGTCCCGAACAACCCTGCAACACTTGTTTTTTGAGAGCTTCTTTTACTATTCTGACTGGCCTTTCGGCTGCTCCCTTTGAAGCTGGATGATATGGTGGAACGAGAGTGTGTTTGATACCGTTCCGTTTCATGAACTCTTGAAATACAGCAGAACGGAACTGAGGGCCATTGTCAGAAACAAGCTCTTCGGGTAAGCCATGACATGCGAAGATAGACCTCAACTCATCGATGGTACATTCAGTTGTAGTATTTGAACTCATGTGTTTCACTTCAATCCACTTTGAGTGACTATCTACAAGTACCAGGAAATAATCATTTGCTTTCTCACAGAAGTCTACATGTACTCTCTGAAAAGGTCTACTTGGCCATGACCAGGTTTTTGTGGAGTTTTGGGTGGTTTGTTTCTGCAATTTTGGCAAATGCTGCATTTGTTGACAAGTGATTCAAGATCACTGTCCAATCCAGGCCAGTAAACAAAGCTTCTTGCAATTGATTTCATACTGACGATACCGGGATGTTCAGTATGAAGTTCGGCCAGAATTCTATCTCTCAAAGAAGTAGGTACCACCACTCTGTTTCCCCACTTGATACAACCTTGCTCACAAGACAATTCAGTACGACGGTTATGGAATGGTTTCAACTCTGTGTCCAGACACTGATCAGTCCATCCATTCAAGGTGTTTTCATACACCCTTTTCAGTACTGAGTCCTTCACGGGAAAGTCTTTGTCAACTGCACCTAGCGTGAAAATCTCACCTTCACTCCCAACACGAGTCTTCATGTGGCAACCTGGACAAGGCATCTGCGATTGCGTTTTGCTTTGAAGTGTGATATTCAATCGTGTAGTCATATTGTGACAACACTGCCCAATGTTGTGTTCTTGATGCGGCCATTGCAGGGATGGCAGATTTGGGCCCCAATATTGCTAGGAGTGGTTTGTGATCTGTTATCAGGGTAAACTTTCTGCCGATCAGGAACTGTTGGAATTTCTTGGTTCCAAACACTATGGCAAGTGCTTCCTTTTCAATTTGCGCGTAGTTTCTTTCGCTCTTTGTGAGGGTTCGCGGTGCGAACACGATTGGTTTCTCTTGGCCGTCATCCATTACATGGCTTATGACAGCTCCCACACCATAGCTAGAAGCATCACACGCTAACTTAAGCTCACGCTCTGTGTCGTAGTGTTCAAGTAGAGCATCGCTAGAGAGATTGCATTTACAAGCGTCGTAAGCTTCCTGTTGCGTTTTGTCCATTTCCACTGTACATCTTTCTTGAGGAACTTGAGCAATGGAACTAACATTGGCGCTAACTCAGGTAAGAAACGTGCATAGTAATGGACCATTCCAAGGAAAGATCTTAACTCAGACACGTTCTGTGGCTTTGGAGCATTGATGACAGCATCAACCTTTTCCTTAACTGGTTACAGGCCATTTGCATCAACTTTCAGACCAAGGTACACAACCTCGGGGCTGCACAAAAGCAGATTTGCTCCTTTTCAATTTGACATTGTGGGAATTCAACCTATGAAGCACTAAATCTAACTTCTAGATTTTCTTCCTCGCTGCCTGTTGCGATCAGCACATCATCTTGATTGCATAAGCAATTTGGAACTCCTTGCAAAATCTTATCCATCGTAGCCTGAAAGATTTTGGGGGAGGACTTTACACCATACGGCAGCTTGGTGTGTGAGTACAGTCCCTTGTGTGTGTTGATAGTGAGATACTGTTGACTCTCTTTGTCAACATTCAGCTGAGTGTAAGCGTGCGACAGGTCAAGCTTAGAGAAAACCTTTGACCCAGAGAGTGCTGCATACAAATCTTGTGATGTCGGTAACGGGTACTGTTCATCGTCAACTGCTTGGTTGATAGTAATTTTGTAGTCACCGCACAAGCGTACAGTTTTGTCTGCTTTGGGCACTACCACAATCGGGGTAGCCCATTCACTTTTGTCAGTTTTCACTAACACTTCGTTCCCTCTCAGTTTCTCTAGCTCTTCCTCCACCTGACTTTTTAACGCATAGGGGACCGGCCTTGCCTTACAATAGACAGGCTTCGCATTGGACTTGATGTGGATATGCGCGTCATACCCAGTGATGCCCTCATAATTGTCGAAGAACATGCTTTTATACTTGATCAGCATTGTGTCGAGTCGCTTCTTCAAAGCACCTACACTGAAGATGTTTTTCCAGTCTAGTTTCAACTTTCTCAAACAGTCTTTGCCCATGAGGGTTGGCCTGTTGTTGTAGCTCGCTACAATAATAGGCAGCTTTACTGACTGGCCATTCCACTTGTCCACATATCTCTAGGATTTCTCCGGAGTAGGTTTTTAACTCTACGGTACTTTTTGTAAGTGGTATTTGATTAAAGTTACTCTCATATGTGTCCTTACGCATGATAGAGCAGTCCGCCGCCGTGTTAATACACATTGATCCAAAGTTTTGTACGGAAATCTTTCTCATGACTACCAGCGTTGCTGCTAGTGGCATAGATACTGTAGATGCCTAGTTCTTCAATATCAGATGGGTTCACTTCAATATTGTGAATTTCTCCCTTTTGTGGTCACTGCTTTGCATTGCCACTGGAATGGTTCTTACTTCCTGTTTTATACCTAGCTCTGTAAGCTGTTGAAATATGGCCTTGCTTCTGGCAGTGAAAACACTTCGCATTTCTGTATTGGCAGGTCTGTGGTGAGTGATTTCCATTGCAGCGATAACAATTCACTGAACTGCTCTCACTGACATGCTTATGACTCGGTCTCACAGCTTTAGGTTTGGCGGTGGCTTTGTGACTGCAGACCTCAGCTGCACTCGTCACTTGAGTTGGACGGAGCTCCCTAGCATTCTTAGACACCATCTCCATAGATAGGGCAATTTTACATGCTATGTCAAATGTTAGGTTCGGAGTGTTCAGTAATTTGGACTGTGTGCGCTCATCCACCAGTCCACACACAAACTTATCTCACAACGCACGATCCAAAAATGTGCCGAAGTTACAATGCAGAGACAGGTTTTTAAGAGCTACAATGTACTCACTGATGGTTTCACTTTGTTTTTGGCTTCTGATACCAAACTTATAGCTTTCTGCTATTTCTAAAGGCTTTGGGTCGAAATAGGCCTCAAGTTTCTCAACAATGTCTTCAAACAACACATCCTTCGCTTTCCCTGGCGTGAGTAAGTTTGTCAACGTTCCGTAGACATCTGGCCCACTCTCCGTTAGAAAAATTTGCTTTCTTCTGTTTACGAATTACTTTATTTGAGCTTAAACATTCTCATCTGCACCTTCAGTCTCAATAATGTTATTGGCCTTAAAAAACATCTCCATCCGCTCAATGCAAGAACTGAATGGTTCACGAGCTCTGCCATACATGCCGAGGCTTCCGATGAATCCCGTAGGCGCGGCCATGATTGTCCCAATCCCGTTGAACAGTGACTCAGCACGCTACCTGTGTACCTGTGAGAATCAACGTCGCTGTTGCTGTGTCTACATACACGCGAAGGCGAAGCACAGACGATTCTGCATCAGCATTAACAGTAAAATATCGCAAAAATTCAGTTTAGATGTCACAAATTCACCTTAAACTTTTCCGCCCGAAGGTTGAACACTGTGTCCTTCCATGATCCCTAAAAATGGCTTTGGAATCCCATCCTCGGCGCCAAAAATGTAATATATGTGGGTAGAACAAATGAAGGACAGAGACACGATGAGTTGCTAGTCAAGGTGCTTGCTTTACTAGGCCAGAGCGAACTGAGCATGCTCATGCTAAACCATGTGACAAACCATGTGATAATACATTACAATTATCACATTGCTGTTTGTGGGAGCTTGCTGTGCGCAAAATTGGTTGTCGCGTTTCCTACATTACAGCAGTGACTACACTTCAAAAAGTACTTCATTGGCTTTGGGACGTCCGGTGGCCATGAAAGGCGCTATCGAAATGCAAGTCTTTCCTTCTTTCTTTCTTTACCCCAGCATTGGTGACAGAGCCTTCAGCCCCCCCGAGGAACTCTCTCACTGAACCTCTCCGCCTCTCCACCTTTAGGATCCTTTTCAAAAGCTGTGTCTTTGACAAAACGTTTGGTCAACCCCCCCCCCGCCCACCCCCCCACCCCCCGCCTAATTTTTCCCTTCCTGGATTGCCATCAGTTTTCCTTACGCCCTCTGGATGTTTCTTTACGTTAAAGGCACTATATAAATGCAAGTTATTGTTGTTGTCTACTCACTTGACTGGGTCTCAACAGGCCTCTCAGCAACCTCTATCGTATCATCCCATTCACCATTACCAATGACATGGGATGCCCTGGTATATTAGAATAATAAACAATTTCTATTGGTTGTCCTGAAACAATGTGGTTTTTGTAATCTGTGCTGCAATCAGAACTCCATGTGGAATGATCAGTCAAGTTGACGCCTCGGGTATACGCGGCTTGTGGCAAAACATAAACATACTGAAGAATTGGAGGTCGTGTCTGTCTGTCACACGGACAGCAGGAGATGGTGAATTGGAGGATACGATACAGGTTTCTGAGAGGCCTGTTGAGACCCAGTAAAGTAAGTCGACAACAACAACAATGATGCCTGGTACCATCTTCACCTAATGTCCTCACAATTGCCACCTTACACTCTGGCCCTGCTCAGAGTCTGAACGCCTTGTTAGTACCCTGTTGCTTGATAATAATTCTCATTTTACTGTGTGAGTGTGTGTCCCTCTTTGTCTCGCTCACTCGCCCTCTGGCTTCCCAGCCAAAGAGAGCAAGGAAAGTGTCAGGATTTACCAGCCCAGGTCATACACACTGAGCTCGCGATCTCATGTATGAGTCATAGAGTCATAGAGTCATAACGGCACAGAAGGAGGCCATTCTATAATGAATGTAGCAAAGCTGGTGAACCTTAATAATCTTGTCTCCATACAAGAAAAGAGTTGCTGCAGTTTAATTTAAAAAAAGTAAAATGAGAATTATGATCAAACAACGGGGTATTTTTCGAACAAGGCATTCTGACTCTGAGCAGGGCCAGAGCGCAAGGCGGCAATTGCGAGGACATTAGGTGAAGATGGTACCAGGCTCAGCTGTCGTGCTCTCCATAGTTGAATAGCTAGCCAACAATCTGTATCCAAGTGTTCAGTGGCAGCCTTGGCTCAGTGGTCAGGACTAAATACCTCTGAGTCAGAAAGTTGTGGATTCAAATCCCACTCCAGCGAGTTAAGCATATAATTTAAGACAACACTTAAGTGTAGTGCTGCATTGTTGGATCTACCATCCTTCAGATAAGATGTTAAACCAAGACCCTTGTCTACTCTCTCAGCTGGATTTAAATGATCCCCAGTGCTATTTCAAAGACAAGCAGGAGCGTTTGTCCTGGGCCAATATTTATCCCTCAACTAACATCACTGAAACAGATTATCTGGTCATTATCGAATTGCTGTTTGTAGGATCCTGCTGTGCGCAAATTGGCTGCCACGTTTCCAACAGTGACTACGCACTGAGTTAGTGAAAGGCGCTATATAAATGCAAGTTTGTTCTTTATTCCTTTCCCATTACAAGTTTGTACATGTTTAAATTTTAATGGGGTAAAATTTATGCTTTTGTTATGGAAACTGAATGTCCTGTAATGTGAATTTAAGATAAAATTGTAGTGCAAATGTGTTATTCTATTAAGCATTAGTACTGTAAAACAGATGTTGTTTAGAGTATTTATGAAAATATTTTACTGCAGAGTAGTGAGAGTGCAAAAATGTATTTTTGTCTGCAATGTTTAGAGCATTCTGGAGCTTTGAAATTCTCTCAGTTATTGCTGGTGTCCAGCTAAGAAATGTTCATGTACCTTTCTCCCTCTCCAATACCCTCCCTCCACCCCACGAGCCAGCTAAGGGGCGGTGCTATGGGTTCCTGCCGCCATCCAATACCTCACCAAAGCGATAATTGTTCAAGTGTGAGACATAACAGCGAATGGCACCAGGCTATTCGACCATGAAGAGCGTCGCGGCCAACTTTGTTCCTGTCCTCGCCTGACATAAACACACTCATACTTCCGGCCAAGGTCACTGGAATAAGAAACCTGCTTGGCCTTATAGATTTCTTAGCAGTTTTCAACCCGGGTATCAGCAGAGTTAGCATTATGATAGGAAGTTAAGTGCTGTCCCAAAGATATAATAGATAAAGGCACTGCCTAATATAGCACTACCTAGTCTGTGCTGATGATAGCCATGGCAGCAGTTTGGG
Source organism: Squalus acanthias (assembly GCA_030390025.1). Taxonomy (NCBI): domain Eukaryota; kingdom Metazoa; phylum Chordata; class Chondrichthyes; order Squaliformes; family Squalidae; genus Squalus; species Squalus acanthias. Next base: position 12,367,699 of record CM059435.1, on the reverse strand, counting down.
GTGCTACAATTGACTTCAGCGCCCCTTGATTAAAGAAAGAAAGATATACATTTAGAAAGATGTCTCAAAGCGCTTCACAGCCAATGAAGTACTTTTGAAGTGCAGTCACTGTTGTAATGTAGAAAACGTGGCAGCCAATTTGCGCACAGCAAGGTCCCACAAACAGCAATGAGATAATGACCAGATCATCTGTTTTACTGATGTTGGTTGAGGGATAAATATTGAGGGAGAACTCCCCTGCTCTTCTTTGAAATAGCGACTTCAGATCTTTCACGTTCACCTGAGAGAGCAGACGGGGCCTCGGTTTAACGTCTCATCCAAGAGACGGCACCTCTGACAGTGCAGCACTCCCTCGGTATTGCACTGGAGTGTCAGGCTGAATTATGTGCTCAAGCCTCTGGAGTGGGACGTGAACCCACAACCTTCTGACTCGGAGGCGAGAAACTAGGATTAAGGAGAGAAGCCAGCTAGCATCCCCACTCCTAATTACTATTCTGTAACGAGAAGAACGGGTGCGGTACCGGAGACCTGTTGTCACCCTAGCGAGTGTCAACATCTTCAGGAGAGGAGGAGAGAAAACAGCTACAGAACTCGCCAGTTCAACCACGAGTAAAATGAGCAGCAGTGAGGTCTTATTCCAGCAGCTGGCCTTCTCAGGATTGAGAGATAAGGATTTGTTTAGACACACTGTGTTACCAAGGACTGAATCCGTCTTGATTACCAATAATTCTTACGGTTTATCTAGAACTGTAAATTCAAGGAAGTTGCAACTGCTTGGATAGCATAAGTACAGTGAAATAGTTGCACGATGTGCATAAAGCAAGTCGATGAGATTGCGTTGTGTAGAACATAAGAACATAAAAATTAGGAGCAGGAGTAGGCCATACGGCCCCTCGAGCCTGCTCTGCCTTTCAATAAGATCATAGCTGATCTTCGACCTCAACTCCACTTTCCTGCCCAATCTCCATATCCCTTGATTCCCCTAGAGTCCAAAAATCTATCGATCTCAGCCTTGAATATACTCAACGATTCAGCATCCACAACCCTTTTGGGGTAGAGAATTCCAAAGATTCACAACCCTCTGAGTGAAGAAATTCCTCCTCATCTCACTCTTAAATGGCCGACCCCTTTTCCTGAGACTATGCCCCCTAGTTCTAGACTCTCCAGCCAGTGGAATCAGCCTCTCAGCATCCTTGATCAGAGGCCCAACCAGTCCCCTTCCACCACAACCCTCCTCCGCCTGGCTGAACATGTTCTCACATTGAACAACTTCTCCTTTGACTCCACTCACTTCCTCCAAATTAAAGGTGTTGCTATGGGAACCCGCATGGGTCCTAGCTATGCCTGCCTTTTTGTGGGAATGTGGAAAATTCTTTGTTCCAGTCCTACTCAGGTCCCCTCCCTCACCTCTTTTTCCGGTACATTGATGACTGTATTGGTGCCGTTTCCTGCTCTCGCCCTGAACTAGAAAATTTCATTCACTTTGCTTCCAATTTCCACCCTTCCCTCACCTTCACATGGTCCATCTCCAACTCTTCCCTTCCCTTCCTCGACTTCTCTGTCTCCATCTCTGGGGATAGGCTATTGACAAACATCCACTATAAGCCCACTGACTCCCACAGCTACCTGGACTACACTTCCTCCCACCCCACTTCCTGTAAGGACTCTATTCCATTCTCCCAGTTTCTCCATCTCCGCCGCATCTGCTCTGACGATGCCATCTTACATACCAGTGCTTCCGACATGTCTTCCTTTTTCCTCAACCGAGGATTCCCCTCTACTGTGGTTGACATGGACCTTGACCATGTCCGTTCTATTTCCCACACTTCTGCTCTTACCCCTTCCCCTCCCTCCCAGAACCACGATAGAGTTCCCCTTGTCCTCACCTTTAATCCCACCAGCCTCCACATTCAACGTATCATCCTCCGCCATTTCCGTCACCTCCAGCATGATCCCACCACCAAACGCATCTTCCCCTCCCCCCCCTTTCAGCATTCCGAAGGGACTGCTCCCTCTGCGACACCCTGGTCCACTCCTCTATCACCCCCAACACCCCTTCACCTTCGCCCGGCACCTTCATGTGCAAGCGCAGGAGATGCAACACATGCCCTTTTACCTCCTCCCTTCCCACTGTCCAGGGCCCCAAACACTCCTTCCAGGTGAAACAGCCATTTACTTGTACTTCTTGCAATTTAGTATACTGTATTCGCTGCTCACGATGCGGTCTCCTCTATACTGGGGAGACCAAACGCAGATTGGGTGACTGCTTTGCGGAACACCTCCGTTCAGCCCGTAAGGGTGACCCTGAGCTTCCGGTCGCCTGTCACTTTAATTCTCTGCTCCACTCCCACTCTGACCTCTCCATCCTCGGCCTCGTACACTGTTCCAATGAAGCTCAACGTAAGCTCGAGGAACAGCACCTCATCTTTCGATTAGGCACTTTACAGCCTTCTGGACTCAACATCGAGTTCAACAATTTCAGATCATAACCTCTGCCCCTATCTTTTTTTTCATTTGTTTTTTCTCTCTCACATGGCAGCTGTCTTTCAATCTGCCAGTGCCATTTACACTCCATCTAGAGTCATCTTTTGTTTCTTAACTTGTCCCATTACCATCTCCTTTTGCCTTGCACCATCATCCCTTTTGTCTCCTAATCTCTCCTGCCTTCCATCCTATCACAGACCTTCCCTTTTGTTCTTTCCTCCCCTCCCCCCTTTCCCTGCCCCTACACTTGCTTAAAAACCTGTTCCATCTCCAGCTTTTTCCAGTTCCGACGAAGAGTCATCGACCTGAAACCTTAACTCTGTTTCTCTCTCCACAGATGCTGCCTGACCTGCTGAGTATTTCCAGCACTTTCTGGTTTTAGCTCAGCATCTACCCTGTCAATCCCCCTCAGAATCTTATATGTTTCAATGAGATCACTTTTCATTCTTCTAAACTCCAGACAGTATAGGCCCATCGTATGTTGAGCAGTCACACTCCTTGGCATAGCTTTCTCGGTGCCTAATCCGGTGCCAGTCGGATTTGCTCCTTCCCGCGGCAAATGCCATGCTTGCCACACAGCACCAACTTTTACAACGTGGCTTTCTAAATGGTTTTAAAATTAAAATTGCGTTACAAAAAAAAACCTTTTAGTAGCTCATGGTGATTGGCAGAGCAGAAGTGCCATGACATCCCTGATTGTCATATTATGCAAATGTTCAAGTATATTTGAAGAAATGTTGCCATAGTAACCGCACACCATTAGAAGAATCCTGGGAAGTGTTTAGCATTAAAGATCGTGGCTCAGTTGGTAGCATTCTTGCCTCTGGGTCGGAAGATTGTGGGTTTGAGCCCCATACCAAGGTTTGAGCTCCTAACCTAGGCCGACACTACAGTACAGTGCTGAGGGAGCGCGGCATTGTTCAAGCTGTTGCCCTTTGGGTGTGACATTAATCTAAGGTCATGTCCTACTCCAGTGGATCAAGTGAACATTACAAATCCTACAGCTCCATTCAAAGAAGAGAGCGTGATTCGCCCAGTCTTCTGTCAAACATTTCCCCCCTCAACCAACACAACTAAAAACAGATGAGATGATGGTTTATCTCATGGCTGTTTATGCAACATTGCTGCCACATTTGTCTAAACAACACTCCATTTAAAAAATAATTCATTCTATGACACACTTTGAAACATTTTTCAGGTGATAAGGTGCTACATAAATGCAAGTGTTTTTAAAAAAATCATAATTACAGGTCTCTTTTGTGCCCTCTCTCTTAATCACACTGGAAGATTGGAGTGGAGTTGAGGTAGAAGATCAGCCATGATCTTATTGAATGGCGGAGCAGGCTTGAGGGGCCAAATGGCTTACTCTTGTTCAATGCTCCCTTTAATTTTTTTTTAGTGCATGGTCCCTTTAAGGTGCGGCGCGGCCCATTCAAAATACCGTGCGCATGCGGTTTTTCCTATTTAAAAGCCGGTGAGCAGCCAGCGCGGGAGCTACAGAGCGCTGCGCAGTGGCGCGGCCGCACAGCTTCGAGGGAACATCGCTCCTGCTCCTATTTCTTATGTTCTTAATGGCCACCAGCACGGGAGAGGCTCCTGGTACCTGTGCAGCCGTAGCCTGGAATGAGTCTTCAGGGGAAGAGGGGGGGGAAATTGTCTGTGGGAGTGGAGTTGAAGAGAAAAAAAAATAATGTGCAGCATCAGACGTAATGGCATCACTGTGTCACTAATAATAACCACATGTTGCGTCTATTTGCTACTTGATCATTTACAGATGACAATGTCCCTTTAAGTAGCCCTTCCAGGATCTGGTGCCTGCTTGGAGCTGCCAGGTGTGTGTTTTAAGTTTTTATACACATGAAGCCTTCTTAAAGAGTAAAAAGGCAGGGGAGGGAATACAACACAGAGATGTGGATCCAGAAAGGTTCCTGGTTCTCATGACAGGTAAATCAAAATTTTGACTGTCCTGGATAGACTGGTGTATTTACAACAACAAGTAGTTGCATTTATATAGCGCCTTTAACATAGTAAAATATCCCAAGGCACTTCACAAGAGCTCAATGATCCCCACACGCCTGCGCCCAGAATTGGGGACACAGATCCAGCCGGAGAGATCTGCAGTAATGGTAATGGCCTCAAGCTGATGTCAGTCAACAACAACAACTTGCATTTATACAGCACCTTTAATGTAGCAAAAAGTCCCAAGGTGCTTCACAGGAGCGATTATCAAATAAGATTTGACACCGAGCCACATAAGGAGTTATTAGGACTGATGACTGAAAGCTTGGTCAAAGAGGTAGGTTTTAAGGAGAATCTTAAAGGAGAAGAGAGAGAGAGAGAGAGGCAGAGAGGCGGAGAGGTTTAGCGAGGGAATTCCAGAGCTTGGGGCCACAAGGTCTGAAAGCACAGCCGCCAAGAATCCTAGTGCACACAGATATACAACTAAAAGTGCTACAGGTTGAGCGTCCAAAATCCGGAGTTCCGGAATCTGGAATGTTCCGGAATCCGGACTCCGGGACGATTGGTGGCAAGGTCGTCCAGAATCCGTAAAATGTTCCGGAATCCGGAACTCCGGATTTTGGACGCTCAACCTGTACTTCAAAAAGCCATTAACTTCTGTTGTCTTTTTTTGAAAAACCCTATGAAAAATGCGAGTGATGCAATAAAACTTTAGTGTTGTGTTTTATCCTCCTTAATCTGCACAGCTCCACTAAGTGTTTCCGCCAGGCTGCGGCCACGGCACCACGCCGCCCTGGTGGCCTAGTGTGGGCCATCGGATGCTCTGCAGAGCTCGCAGCGTCCCTCCCCTTTAACAGAAGGGGAGGGGCAGAGAAACGCGTCAGCGCTACGTGGAGCAGCCCAGGCATTTCCGGACTCAGAACGTGTTTCTGATGTCCGAAGTCCGGAAACGCCCGAGCCCAGGTTACGATATTTCCGGACTTCGGACATCAGAAACACGTTCCGAAGTCCGGAAAAACACGAAAACCGGCTCGGCCTCGGTCCCGAGGTTGCCAGATTTTGGACGCTCAACCTGTATATGACTTTATAATGTAGCTGTGCTGCCTTCAGGCCTTGTGGATAAATGTTGTCAATCCCAGATCTTGACGAGTTACTGTAGTTTGAGTCACCAGCTGGAGATTATGGTCATGTATTTTGTTGGTTTTTTCTTCTGTACTGTGGTAATGGGATATCGTTAGCATTTAGTAAAACATTTATCACATAATGTCTCACTGAGTTAGGATTCTAAAATAGTCCGTTCAAATCCCTTCATGCAGCGGACTAGGTTAATATGCAAATGGCATAAGAGAGGGGGAGGGCAAAATGAACCAAAAAAAAAATTCAATGGATAGGAGGAATTGGTGGGGTTAAAACCTAAGAGGTCCTCCTGTTGTTTTGTAGCTAATGGGAGGATTGGAAGTGACATTTCTTGTGCAAAAGTAGTGCAAATATCCTGATGTTCCAGGCTGGGTGTGCAGTCTGATCTCAGGATAGTGAGCGCTGGGTTTCCCAGTGCAGAGGAGCCCAGTATCGAATTCAAGGAGTCAGACTTGATGTGGTGGTGATGGCTATCCCCAGAGGGCCACTTCATGTGGAGCTGCCTCCCTCTAGGGAGGGAGACAGGAAAGTTCAGCGGGAGAGGCGGCCCTGTTTCATCTTACACATCTCCTAGCAACCAATTCAAAGCAGCGGTGTTGCTGAGAGTTAGCTACAGGTGGTTTATGCAGTGACCAAGGGCGTGAATGAAGTTGGGAGCAGTAGAGTTTGCCCATATTTTTTTGAAAGACTGTCTCCAGATGCCTTTTGTAACACTGGGGATTTTAACCGGGGGGAGGGGTGGGACGGGTATGGTGCGTGCGAGCCCGGAAGCGGGTGATGAACCCAGGGAGTCTGGGGACGTGGAGGCTCAGCCAATATTAACAGCCAGGCCTCATTTCCATACATTTTCCTGATGTCTTACCCGAACCCAGCCAGATCCACTACCTGGTCAGCGGGCAGCAGCGGGATTGTGGTGGATTGTGGTGGCCAGTGGCCGCAGCCGGTAACCCAGCAGTCAGTTGATCGTGGGGAGGCTCTGGAGCGGTACCTTTACGCGCACTATCTTAGAGGGAACAGCTTGCGATCGGCCAGCGCGGTACCTTCCCGATTGCTGCGCGGCCGCGCACGCCCGCAGCTTAGAGGGAACATTGCTCTGGAGGCGATCAAGGGGGAGGTGCAGGGGTGGTGGGGGATCTCTGGAGGAGATTCGGAGGAGGAAGAAAGCCCGGGGCAAGGAAGGCCCAAGGCTTCCTTGTGAGGCCTGGATGAGCAGTGCTTCTCCTGGCCCACAAGGAAACCTAAAAAAAATTTAAACCTTACCTGCCTGGGCCTCTTCTGACCACAATCCACCACCCAGCAAGTCTGGCATGAATTAAAATCAGGGCCATAGTGTTTATAAATATTGACAGACTAATCCGTCTTCAAATCCAGCTTGACCACCTCAAGGAAAAGCGTGTCTCTGTCTTTATGCTAATCCTCCTACTATTCCAGGATTAGCCTTGAAGGAAAAGGGCAATCCAAGATTCAGTAATTAACCACCGCCTCCAACCTCCTGCTACTGCCCAACCCCCTCCGCCCCTCATCCTCACCTCCAAAACCAAGTGCAAGGAGCTGATGAATTTCTTCATTTCAAAGACAGAGATTCTACATGGATGCTTGAGCTATTGGGAACACCACCACCTCCAAGTTGCCCTCCAAGTCACACACCATCCTGACTTAGAAGTATATCGCCGATCCTTCATCGTCGCTGGGTCAAAATCCTGGAACTCCCTCCTTAACAGCACTGTGGGGAGTACCTTCGCCACACGGACTGCAGCGGTTCAAGAAGGCGGCTCACCACCACCTTCTCAAGGGGCAATTAGGGATGGGCAATAAATGTTGGCCTTGCCAGCAACGCCCAGGTCGCGGGTTGGGAGGTGCTACCAAAGAAGCCTTGGCGAGTTGCTGCAGTGCATCTTGTAGATGGTACACACTGCAGCCACTGTACGCCGATGGCGGAGGGAGTGAATGTTTAAGGTGGTGGATGGGGTGCCAATCAAGCGGGCTGCTTTGTCCTGGATGGTGTCGAGCTTCTTGAGTGTTGTTGGAGCTGCACTCATCCAGGCCAGTGGAGAGTATTCATCACACTCCTTACTTGTGCCTTGTAGATGGTGGAATGTCCCTTTGGGATGTCCGGTGTTCATGACAGGCGCTATATAAATGCACATCAGTCTTTCTTTCCTTCTTTCTTTCCTTCTTTCCTTCTTTCTTTCTTTTCTTTCTTTTTTTCTTTCTCTCTCTCTATTTACAGTCCAGTCAGGCACAGTAGTGTAGTAGTTATGGTACTGGACTGGACTAGCAATCCAGAGGTCAGAAGTTCCAATCCCACTATGGCAAGTTGTGCATTCAATACAACTTGTAATTTCTGACCCAATGCCCCATCTGCTCTGTACATACACAGTACTCCAATCCCATACTATGTGGTTTACTCTTAATGCCCTCTGAGGCAAGCCACTCGAGCATCAGGGCAGTCTCGCTTGTCCCAGTGGAGCCTATCATGCTTCATTATGGATTTACATCAAGTAAAGTGAAATCAATATAATCAGCTCCCACCAAAACTTTGTAGTCTTGCTCCTGACTACATCCCCTTCCCAGCTGCTCACTCAGGCAGAATCATATGCATTCTACATTCCTCCATCTTGGGTACCAGTTTATCCTTTTTCACCAGTGTCCTTCCCCCACCCCACCAGAGTTACTCATGTGGCGTCAGACCTTTCAACCATCTAGATTCCACTCTCTGCAACTTTCACTTCCCTTCCCCCAAATCACTTTGCCTTGATGCTGCATTTTCCGCCTTTTAAAAGCCTCTCCAAACCTTTCACTGTGCTTTCAGTCAATTCGCTGAACTCTCCTATTACCATTGGATCCATACGATAGCAAAATACTGCGGATGCTGGAAATCCAAAATAACAACAGAAAACGCTGGAAAAACTCAGCAGGCCAGTCCATTCTCTAATATGTTAGGAGCCGTAGGACATTTTATTATGTTATAAGGTGCTATACGAATGCAAATTGTTCTTGATCCAGATTGGGCAGCTTTGAACCTCTCCATGAGGGTAGATGTTTGGATTGTTAGCATCCAAACTTTGGATTGTTAACAGCCATTACTAGATTGATTCCTGGGATGAGAGGGTTGTCCTATGAGGAGAGATTGAGTAGAATGGCCCTATATTCTCTGGAGTTTAAAAGTGATCTCATTGAATCATGTAAGATTCTGAGGGGGATTGACAGGGTAGATGCTGAGAGATTGTTTCCCCTGGCTGGAGAGTCTAGAACTAGGGGGCATAGTCTCAGGATAAGGGGTCGGCCATTAAGACTGAGATGAGGAGGAATTTCTTCACTCAGAGAGTTGTGAGTCTTTGGAATTCTCTATCCTAAAGGGCTGTGGATGCTGAATCGTTGAGTATATTCAAGGCTGAGATCGATAGATTTTTGGACTCTAGGGGAATCAAGGGATATGGAGATTGGGCGGGAAAGTAGAGTTGGGGTCGAAGATCAGCCATGATCTTATTGAATGGCGGAGCAGGCTTGAGGGGACGTATGGCCTACTCCTGCTCCTAATTCTTATGTTCTTATGTTAACGCCTAATTTTCAGTTGGAAAAAACAGCAGAGATCCAACCCATTAGACTGCCAACCATTTTGTGCATCTCATGCATTTCCCCAGGTGAATTAAATGGATACAGGAAGCTGCTGCCTGAAACAGAAGAGAGATTTATTGCAATATTAAAATGAACTTGCAATTCCATAATTTTGATGTGCACGCAACTGCATTGAGTGATCCACTCAGGGTATGGTAGTTTAGTGGTTATGTTAATCGACTAGTAATCCTGTAGAACGTAAGTTCAAATCCAACCATGAGAATTGAATTCAATTTAAATAACCTGGAAATAAAAATCTGGTATGAGCAAAAGTGACCACGTCGCTGTCGAAATGTCGTAAAAACCCAAATGGTTTACTAATGTCCTTCAGGGAAGAAAACCTATTGTCATTACCCGGTCTGGCCTATATGTGACTTCAGTCCCACACCAATGTGGTTAACTCTTAACTGCCCTCTAAAGTGGCCTAGCAAGCCACTCAGTTGTCTTACCCCCTTCTCAAGCAACTAAGAATAGGCAATAAATGCCAGCCTTTACCAGTGACACCCATATTCCAGCAACTAAATTTAAAAAATAATGTACATCCAGGGTTGCTAGGAACTGAGCTGTATATGAAAATTCATCTCTAAAGAGCCAATTAGGAACTTACCTGTCTCCACCCTGCCTCAGCTCTGCATGACAAGTTCTTTCTGTTGATACTCTCCTGGATTTCTGTTGTTACTTAGGTTTTCGGAGTCTTTGTAACAATGTACTTTATTCCCCAACAACTCCACTAGTGCCACACTGGGGTTTCCCATGGGAATTCCCCCCCATATCTTTGCTTTTAGGGCGAAGGAGAGCATCAGAGATTGGGCTGCCGATCAAGTTAGGCTGCCTCAGAGGTGTTCTGTGTCCACCTGTTGGTACAGACAAGTGCACATACTTCACTTTGACAGAAGATTAAGTGCATGTGGTAATTCCAATTTCCAAGGGAGACCATAACAGCAGAATTGTTGGTACTGAATGCATGAAGGCCTAACTATGCTGTATGGTTGTTCAGAAGCACCTCAACCTTTGTGCTTTAAGTGTTACTGAATGAACGAAAGCAAGCCAAGGGTGAGCAGCAGCCAGCCAAGCCTGATTGGCTGCAACTGCTATAATGTTTCTGTAGGCTGTGGCATACATACTTAGCGATGGACCTGAGGAACGAGCTTCACAGGCTTTGGATCAGCAAGAGCCAGATGAAGAACTGTGCCATCAGCTGCAAAGATATCTGTAGCTCACATGCATAATAGGAATGGTCAATTCTGCCTCCACTTTCTTTCAGGCACATTGCAATGCTGACTCATGGCGATGATGCTTTGGAGTGACAAACAGACCCACCGGGCTGGATTTTGAATGACCCGTGGAGTCGGGTTTGGAGGCGTGTGGGGGGTTAAATTTGCAGGGTCGGGGGTCCCAACCCCATCCCGCCTCCACGCAATTTTGACAAAATCAGTTGCGGGGTTCCCGACTCCGTCCCGCCTCCAAGAGGCGGGAGAGGCCATTAAAGCCCCTAACAAGCCCTAAATTGGCTCTGTAATGCCATTTTGAAACGTTTTAGCTAGTTTAACCCTTTTCCGACGTGAAGTACGCCTGATGTGAAACACTCCAGTGAAACCTGGCGGGAGCACAAGTGGATAGCTGACTATCAGCTGCAGGTCCACTATTACAACGGAGATGTGATGAAGGTAGTAGTAGTATTAGGTCTGAAAGTCGCCTCTGATGCTGCTGCATTGAATGTCTTCAGAAATGCATGGTCTTTGCTGTGAGAGGACTTGGATGCAAAAAATTCTCTCTCTCTCTCTCTCTCTCATCCAGATCCACTCACAGCAAAAGCTAGGCAGGTCCTCTCTCACCAACAGCCAGGCAGTCTCTGAGACCAGACAGTCAATGATGACATCATCAGAGGCGACTTTCAGACTGAAACCACTAATTAGTTCATGGGTTCCCACATGCTGGAACTCAATTGCCCAATTAAGTGAAAATTGCATCATTCATCCACATTAATCTGGAGTCGGGGGGGGGGGGAACACGAAATGCGGATGACACGACCCCAACCCGACCCCAAGACAAAATCCAGCCCTTTGCAACCACCTCAAGCAACATCACCTCCACTTTGCCAGCAATCAAACAGGGTGCTAGGCTGCTCTGTCACCTGTCTGCAGAGTTCATTTTATGCCTCCACTTTGACCTTGCTTTTAACTCCTCTCCCCTTCAGCCTTGGCAAAAGCTGCCAACGGGTTGAAATGCCTTTTGAGCCTTTCCAAAGACTCAATGAACTGTTGCCCCAGTTACACTGCTTTTTAAGTATCAGGATTTCTTTATATGTCACCTAAATAACAATTTCCTGGTCCCCCTGATGGGCTGCCTCCCTGCACAAGAACAAAGCTACATATGGAGTGCTGAATAATTATGCTAATGATTAAGAACATAAGAAATAGGAGCAGGAGTAGGCCATTCGGAAAGTACAGGAAATTAGTGCAGGAAAGTAGAGATGAGGTAGAAGATCAGCCATGATCTTATTGAATGGCCTACTCCTGCTCCTATTTCTTATGTTCTTATGTAAAATATCCCTAGGTGCTTCACAGGAGTGTCATCAAACAATATTTGACACCGAGCCACATAAGGAGATTAGGGCAAACCAAAAGCTTGGTCAAAGAGGTAGGTTTTAAGGAGCGTCTTAAAGGAGGAGAGAGAGGTAGAGAGGTGGAGAGAGAGAGGTAGAGAGGTGGAGAGGTTTAGGGAGGGAATTCCAGATCTTAGAGCCTAGGCAACCAATGGTGGAGCGAACAAAATTGGGGATGCGCAAGCCATTGTGATCTGATCTTCCATCAGGACCCGAATAGCTAAGCTATGATGTCTAATTGAAATATCAACTGTGAACCCTCATTGGATGCTTTGACGTAGACTTATCATTGTCCAATCTAGTCAGATCTTCATGTTTAAACAACGATCATAATATTACATAAAGCAGCACGCCGAATGGCTCATGTATGCACTGCTGCTGGGAGCCTCACCTGCTGGTCATACACATCAGGAAACTGGAGGTGCACTGTTCTTAATTTTCTGTCCATTGCTTTCATGCCTGTGATTTCCCAGTATGACCAGCTAGGGGGCAAAGCACCTCGTTGGCAAGTTCATCCATTGAGTAGCTGAGCAATACGGATCTGGAAGGTCACTAGGTTTGATCTCTGGTCTGTGCAGAGTTTGCTGCTCTCAGCAAGGGTGGTAGCCATTGACCTCAGTGGCCCTGAGTATAATAAACCAGTGTTAATGCCCAGATTGCTGTACACTGCTGAAATAAGTGGGCATGTGTGTGCAAAGGGCAGAGCACAGCTGTGATGTGTTCCACAGTCAGATAGCCAGTCAGCTAATGTCACTGTCAACACTAATGCATGAATAGTGGTCACTTAGGGTAAGGTCATGGAAGGAAACCACCCTGTGGGACCATATCCCAATGAGGGAATCAATGATTTCAAGCGGAGACAATACTTTGTGGGGGCGTGTGGAGAGAACCTTGCTTGAAATTGTTGGGGGAAACAAATTGCTAAGAGTTTGGCTTGCAACGTTCGATATTTGTGAAGAGTGAGTATCTTGTGCTGCTTCTGTTTTTGGTTTGTTGTCAGGTTGCTGGCTACAGCATAATGAGGCCACATACTCCTTGGAAAATAACTATCTAAATATCTAAATGGGGTAGAGGAACAGATGGGTCTGGAGATCACAGATCACTAAAAGTAGCGATGCAGGTTAATAAGGCCTTAAAAAAAGCAAAGCACTGAGGTTGATTTCTAGAGGGATAGAATTGAACAGCAGAGAAGTTATGTTAAACTTATATACAACCTTGGTTAGACCACACTTGTAGCACTGTGCACAGTTCTGATCTCCATATTATAAAAAGGACATAGAGGCACTGGAGAAGGTGCAAAAACGATTTACTAGAATGATACCAGAACTGGTTATACCTATCAGGAATGATTCAACAGGCTGGGGCTCTTTTCTCAAAAAAAGAGAAGACTGAGGGGTGACCTGATCGAGGTCTTTAAGATTATGGAAGGGTTTGATAGGGTAGACGTAGAGAAGATGTTTCCACTTGAGAGAGACAAGAACCAAAGGCCATAAATATAAGATAATCACTAATAAATCCAAAAGGGAATTCAGGTGAAACTTCTTTACCCAAAGAGTGGTTAGAAAATGGAACTCTCTATCACATGGAGTAGTTGAGGTGAATAACATTGATGCTTTCAAGGGAAGCTAAATAAGCACATGAGGGAGAAAGGAATAGAAGTCTATGTTGATGGGATTAGATGAAGAGGGGTGGGAGGAGGCTCGTGTGGAACATAAACACCAGCATGGACCTGTTGGGCCAAATGGCCTGTTTCTGTGCTGTAAATACTTTATAATACTTTGTTAAATGGCTGTGAATATACCTGTTTAATCATATTGATGACTCGTGTAATGCCTCCAGCGAGGTTGCTTGGCTAGCGTTACACAGGCACACTGGAGCATGTTTATGCTTGTAAACACGAGATCATCACTCTGTAATCTCGACTGTAGGCTTAGGGTTTGCTCTGATGGACTGTGGGTGAGAGTTACTGGGAGTGTTTGAAAGTGGGTTGGTAATCTTACTCGTGACATACGTGGCTGTTGTTCTGCTAGTCTCAGGGTTTCATTACTTCTTGTTAACACAGCATTTTGGCAGCCAATTTCTCTTTTTCTTTACTAGGTATTAAATTCATTTTTGAATCCAATTTTGGGAGGAGAAAGTTTCAAACTCCTAAAAGAATAAAAAGAAAACAGAAAATGCTGGATTTTCCCAAAAACATGCAGATTGCGCAATCTCAGATCTGTCCTGGTTCAAATTACGAAGTTGTGGGTTTTTCCTATTTTTTTAAATTACATAGTGAAATAGGATTTGTTTTTGAATGGGCTGGTAGTATGATCATTTTATTTTCAAACTCTCAAGACCACCTGCTGAGAACTGAGCCGTGCTGTCTGCGAGAGAGAGAGAGAGAGCAGATTGAATGGTCTGGTAATGTCAGATATGGAAATACTGGGGCAGGTTTTCTTGATCTATACACTTAGGGAACAATCAGTTCTCAGACGCAAAGATCTGTGAGAAAGGGTCTCTGCCCCTGTTACGTTGCCCAGGGATATCCTGGGGTTCCCCCTGAGTGGAGCATGCTCAAGCAAGGGGCAACTATGTAGATGAGGCAGTATGGTCCTAACATCTCATTGTCCTCCATGTTTACCAAATGGGTACCTAGACGATGTTGGGAGTAGTCCTAGCACTTGGCCCCGCTAAGCTCAGAGGATCTGAGAGGAACAGACAGCAAAAGCCAAGAGGTCTAAAACAATAAGTGGCACCTTTTTATACTGTGTCAGCTGTGGCTCAGTGGGTAGCACACTTACCTCTGAGTCAGAAGGTTGTGGGTTCAAGTCCCACTCCAGGGACTTAAGCACATAAAGCTAGGCTGATACTCCAATGCAGTGCTGAGGGAGCACTGCACTGTTGGAGGTGCCGTCTTTCAGATGAGACGTTAAACCGAGGCCCCGTCTGCTCTCTCAGGTGGATGTAAAAGATCCCACGGCACTATTTCGATAGAAGAGTAGTGGAGTAATCTCCGGTGTCCTGACCAATATTTATCTCTCAAGCAAAAAAAAACAGATTATCCGGTCATTATCACTTTGCTGTTTGTGGGAGCTTGCTGTGTGCAATTTGGCTGCTGCATTTCCCACATTACAACAGTGACTCCACTTCAAATAGTACTTCATTGACTGTAAAGCGCTTTGAGATGTCCGGTGGTCCTGAAAGGCGCTATATAAATGCAAGTCTTTCTTTTTTTTTAATTTTAAGCCAGTTTCCAGTGGATTGTCAGGGTTGGAAGCCTTCTGACTACTTCTCATCTACATGCTTCCCATCGACGAAATCATCCGAAAACAAAACATCAGATTCCACATGTACACTGACAACAACTAGCTCTACCACACCACCACCATCAATGTTCCCGTAAAAAAAATTTTTTCGGTGCATGGTCCCTTTATGGGGCTGCGTGGCCCATTCAAAATACCGCGCATGCGCGATTTCTCGCATTGAAAAGCTGGTGAGCCGGCTACGCAGGAGGTCCAGAGAGCTCCACAGCCGCATGGCCCCACGACCGCACAGCTTAAAGGTAACATTGACCACCATCACACTCGACCCCTCCACGGTCTCTAAATTGTCAGACTGCTTGTCCGACATCCAGTACTGGATGAGCAGAAATTTCCTCCAACTAAATATTGGAAAGATCAAAGCCATTGACTGCGGGCCACGCCACAAACTCCGTTCCATAACCACAGACTCCATCCCTCTCCCTGGCAATTCCCTGAGGCTGAGCCAGACCGTCTGTAACTTTGGTGTTGTATTTGACCCCGAGATGAGCTTCCGACAACATATCCGCGCCATCACCAAGACGGCCTACTTCCACCTCCGTAACATCGCCCGACTCCGCCCCCTGCCTCAGCTCATCTGCTGCTAAAACCCTAATCCATGCCTTTGTTACCTCTAGACTTGACTAATCCAACACTCTCCAGTCCGACCTCCCATCTTCCACCCTCCATAAACTTGAGCTCATTCAAAACTCTACTGCCCGTATCCTAACTCGCACCAAGTCCCATTCACCCATCACCCCTGTGCTCACTGACCTACATTGGCTCACGGTCCAGCAGCTCCTCAATTTTAAAATTTGCATCCTTGTTTTCAAATCCCTCCATGGCCTCGCCCCTCCCTATCTCTGTAACCTCCTCCAGCCCCAGAACCCTCCAAGATCCCTGCACTCCTCCAATTCTGGCCTCTTGCGCATCCCCTGTTTTAATCGCTCCACCATTGGTGGCTGTGCCTTCAGCTGCCTGGGCCCTAAGCTCTGGAATTCCCTCCCTAAACCTCTCCGCCTCTCTACCTCTCTCTCCTCCTTTAAGATGCTCCTTAAAACCTACCTCTTTGACCAAGCTTTCAGTCATCAGTCCTAATAACTCCTTATGTGGCTCGGTGTCAAATCTTGTTTGGTAACGCTCCTGTGAAGCACCGTGGGACTTTTTGCTACATTAAAGGTGCTATATAAATGTAAGTTGTTGTTGTTGACTGATGGGCAACACGGTGGCATAGTGGTTAGCACTGGTGCCTCACAGCGCCAGGGACCCGGGTTCGAATCTGACCTCGGGTGACTGTCTGTGTGGAGTTTGCACATTCTCCCCGTGTCTGCGTGGGTTTCCTCCGGGTGCTCCGGTTTCCTCCCACAGTCCAAAAATGTGCGGGTTAGGTTGATTTGGCTATGATAAATTGACCCTTAGTGTTAGGGGGGGATTAAATATGTGGGGTTATGGGGATAGGATGGGATATGTTAGGGGGAATTAAATACGTGGGGTTATGGGGGTAGGGTGGGATATGTGTACTGTGGGGATTAAAGCAGGGACAGGGTACTGGACTTGGATGATCAGCCATGATTGTATTGAATGGTGGAGCAGGCTCGACGGGCCGAATGGCCTACGCCTGCTCCTAGATTATATGTTTCTATCAGCTTGAGGCCATTACCATTACGGCAGATCTCTCGGGCTGCATCTGTGTCCCCAATTCTGGGCGCAGGCGTGTGGGGATCATTGAGCTGACGCTCTTGACCTGAATCCAGGTGGGGCACATCGTATTTAGGGTGTGCTCCGCCTGACCTGAACACAGAGGCTTGAAAGGACAGACGCGCATTACATCAGAAAAACTTGGGTAAAAACTGGTCAGAGAGGGAAAGAAAGTAAAGTATTCAGCGTCGTTTCTTTGGGACTTCAAGATATCAATTTTAACTAATTCTCATTAAAAAAAAACTCTCCTCCACTCTCCTGAAAAAGAGGAAAGAAAGAACCTGCATTTACATAGCACCTTTCACAACCTCAGATTGTCCCAAAGCACTTTACAGCCAATGAAGTACTTTTGAAGAGTACTCACTGTTGCAATGTAGGAAATGTCGCAGCCAATTTGCGCATATCAAGGTCCCACACATAGCAATGAGATAATGACCAGATAATCTGTTTTGGTGATGTTGATTGAGGGATCAATATTAGCCAGGACACCGGGGAGAACTCTCCTGCACTTCTTCGAAATAGCGCTGGGGATCATTTAAGTCCAGCTGAGAGGGCAGGCTTGGTTTAACGTTGCATCTGAAAGACAACACCTCCGACAGTGCAGCATTCCCTCAGTACTGTACTGGAGCATCAGCCTGGATTATGTGCTTAAGTCTCTGGAGTGGGAATTGAACCCACGACCTGCACGAAGTTATGCTCGGATAAGGTTACATCCATGACAGCAGCTCTGACACCGCTGACAAAAGTGGCTATTCTCTATGTATGAGAATAGACAACTCGTGGCATCAATGTAGCTAAACCCAATCCCTTCCTCACTTGACATCCATGTCCAGCAGGAGTCACTGGATGGCAGTCAGGAGTGGGAACCTGGCTGATTTTTATTTTTTCATCCCTAGTCACTGAGACCAACTTCAGTACCTCATGCCACCCTGGTTAAGACTATGAGTCAAACCAGAGATCTTCTGGATCTTGTAAGGTACAGTGAACAGCAGGTATTGCATTTATCAACTAAGCTAATTGGTATTTGGGTTTGAAGAAAACTTCCTTGTTAAGTGTTTTTCCCTTTTCTTGGATCCGCTTTGCCCTGCACCAGTCCTGAGCTGATGGTTATTTTATTCTCCTCTATGATCAGTATGTTAGAAACATAGAAACATAGAAGACAGGAGCAGAGTAGGCCATTCGGCCCCTCGAGCCTGCTCTGCCATTCAATGAGATCATGGCTGATCATCCAAATTCAGTACCCTGTCCCTGCTTTCTCCCCATATCCCTTTAGTCTTAAGAAGTATCTCTAACTCCTTCTTGAATATATTTAATGAATTGGCCTCAACTGCCTTCTGTGGCAGAGAATTCCACAGGTTCACCACTCTCTGGGTGAAGAAATTCCTCCTCATCTCAGTCCTAAATGGCTTACCCCTTCCCCCAGCAGGCTAGTTTTATTTAACTATGTATTTGTAATTGTAAATTTTGTTGCATAGTTTGACAGTTCTAGGAAATGTTTCTGGATGTTTCTAAGATTTAAGTGCTGTTCTCAACTGGGCTAATCGTATACTGTAATACATCTCAAGGACGTCTTTGACTGTAAGTTGAAACAAGTTATTCAAACCTTGTATAGATCATTGAGTGCTGGAGGACAGAAGACCATGAGTTTGAATCCCAGTAAGTTTCACTCAGCCTTTCATCCTTCCAAGGTGGATAGAAAGAGTATGACTACTTAGAATGTTTGGGGCGAGGTGGAGACTGCAAGGCCCTGTGCAGCGATTGCCCAACTGTCACAAGTACTGTCCTCGGACACTCCTCGGTGCCGCCAAGAGAAATGGTGATCAGCATCCCAAGGTGATTACAGGGGATTATTTGGCCCATCTTAGTTCATCCATTCAGAAAGCTTCTACATTTCCACATCCCCTCCCCACCCATAGTTGTTTCTTATCTGGAAGTCTATTTCATGTGTTGATCACTCAAATAAGAAAAACTTCCTCATATCGGTCTTAAATTTACCTTTTACTAACTTAAACCTGTCTCCCCTTGTCTTACGTTTGCAGTTAGTTGGAAGTAATTTTCCAGATTTACCTTTTCCATACCCTTAACTGTCTTCTACATCACTCAGATAACCTCTCAGATATAGCCTCAGGCTTCTCCAGTCTTCTCTCATAACTCAGATCATAGATCAGTCTTCTGGCTCTTTTCTGCACTGCCTCCAACCCTTGAAAGTCTCTCTTGTTTCTTGGCAACCAGAACTGAACAGGCTTGTATTCCCTTGAGTATAGAAGATCAAAGGGTGATCTAATTGAGATGTTTAAGATGATTAAAGGGGTTCATAAGGTAAACATAGAAACATAGAAGATAGGAGCAGGAGTAGGCCATTCGACCCCTCGAGCCTGCTCTGCCATTCGATGAGATCATGGCTGATCATCCAAACTCAGTACCCTGTCACTGCCTTCTCCCCATATCCCTTGATACCTTTAGCTTTAAGAAATATATCTAACTCATTCTTGAATATATTTAATGACTTGGCCTCAACTACCTTCTGTGGCAGAGAATTCCACAGGTTCACCACTCTCTGGGTGAAGAAATTCTTCCTCATTTCTGTCCTAAATGGCTTACCCCTTATCCTTAGGTTATGACCCCTGGTTCTGGACTCGCCGACCATCGGGAACATTCTTCCTGCATCTAGTTTGTCCAGACCTGTCATAATTTTATATGTTTCGATGAGATCCCCTCTCATTCTTCTATACTCCAGCGAGTATAAGCCCAATCGACCCAATCTCTCCTCATATGTCATTCCTGCCATCCCAGGTATCAGCCTTGTGAATCTTCGCTGAACTCCTTCCATGGCAGATAGAGAGAAACTATTTTCTCTGGTGGGGAGTCCTGAACAAAGGGGCATAACCTTAAAATTAGAGCTAGGCTTTTCAGGGGTGATGTCAGGAAGCACTTCTTCACACAAAGGATAGTGGAAATCTGGAACCCTCTCCCCAGAAAACTGCTGAGGCTAGGTCAATTGAAAATTTCAAAACTGAGATTGATAGATTTTTGTTAGGTAGGGGTATTAAGAGTAACAGAACCAAGGTGGGTAGATGGAGTTAAGATACAGACAGCCATGATCTAATCGAATGGCGGAATAGGCATGAGGGGGCTGAATGGCCTACTCCTGTTCCTATGACAGAGCACTCAAGGTGCAGTGTGACCAGAGCACTATACAATTTGATCATGCCTGCCACAGATTGTATATTCCACTGTTTTAGCAATGTAGTTCAGCATTCTATCTGCTTTGTTAATTGTTGCTCTGAATTGGTTGGACATGTTGAATGTCTATTTTTGTAAGACTCCTAGGCCTCTCTGACAACTTTATTCTTCGCAATTTTAATCATATTCATAGAGTATGTGTGCTGCCTACTTTTCCTTCCTATGTGTAGTGCTTCTCATTTAATAGCCATGTTAAATTTCATCTGCCATTGTTCTGCCCACACCCATATTTTGTCCAACTCATTCCGTAAATCCTGAGCTGCCTCTTTCGAATCCACTGCTCCCTCCTAGTTTGGTGTCTGCAAATATGACTACTTAGCATGGAGTTTCTGAATCTAAGTCATTGATGTAAATTAAAAACAGTAGTGGTCCCAACACTGAGCCCCCGGGGCATCTACTGCCTCTTTCTACCATCTGGTGACAATCAGGTTTTTTTTTTCCCCCCTCTGTCTATATAATTTGTAACCATGGAAATGTTGCATTAAAGAAACAACCCATTAAGGACGAATAAAGTAGGATGTCTGGAATTCCCTCCCTAAATCCCTCCGCCTCTCCACCCCTCCAACTCCCTCTCAAGACTCTTCTTAAAACCTACTTCCTTTACCAAGCTTTTGGTTACCTTTCCTAATATCTCCTTCTTTATCTTGGTGTCCATTTTTGCCTGCTTACACCTCTGTGAAGTGCCTTGAGATGTATTTTGTAGTTAAAGACGCTATATAAATAATATGCAAGTTGTTGTCGTTGTAAGGTAAACAGGTATTCTGGAATTTTCTGCTTAATTTTTCAGGAAGAAATTTTCCAGAACCTTTCCTTGGGTGATTACATGGATGAGGTAGAATCCATGATGGAACAAATTCTACATGGTCTGTGGGAGGAAAAAACTTCATGAGCCAAGTGGGCTTTTCTCATTCCACGCTTTGTTTTCCAGTACACGTTGATGCTACTGTGGCTAAGAAATTAAACCACATTATTGGATGACAAGCAATGACAGTAGGTGTATGCTCAAGAAGTAGATTTATTTTGTGGTTTAGTACCTACCAGGCTTATGAATAAATTTGAGAGTCTCTTAAAGCCATTTTTAAAATAATCTATTACTAGACATATCCGCGCCATAACTAAGACCGTCTGTTTCCAGCTCTGTAACATCGCCCGTCTGCACCCTTGCCTCAGCTCATCTGCTGCTGAAACCCTCATCCATGCCTTTGTTACCTCTATACTTGACTCCTCCAATGCACTCCTGGCTGGCCTCCCATGTTCTACTCTACATAAACGAGAGGTGATCCAAAACTCAGCTGCCCGTGTCCTAACTTGCATCAAGCCCCATTCACCCATCACCCCTGTGCCCGCTGACCTACATTGGCTCGATTTTAAAATTCTCATCCTTGTTTTCAAATCCCTCCATGGCCTCGCCCCTCCCTATCTCTGTAATCTCCTCCAGCCTCACAAACCCCTGAGATATCTGTGCTCCTCTAATTCTGGCCTCTTGAGCATCCCTGATTTTAATCGCTCCACCACTGGTGGCCGTGGCTTCAGCTGCCTAGGCCCTAAGCTCTGGAATTCCTCCCTAAACCTCTCCGCCTCTCTCCCTCTCTTTCCTCCTTTAAGACGCTCCTTGAAAGCTACATCTTTTCATCTGTCCTAATTTCTCCTTATGTGGCTCAGTGTCAAATTTTGTTTTATAACACTCCTGTAAAGCGCCTTGGGACATTTTACTGCGTTAAAGGCGCTATACAAATACAAGTTGATGTTGTTGTAGATGTGCCTCAAGCTGCCTAGGCCCTAAGCTCTGGAATTCCCACCCCAAACTTCTTTGCCTCTCTACCTCTCTCCCCTCCTTTAAGAGGCTGCTTAAAACCTACCTCTTTGACCAAGTGTTTGGTCACCTGTCCTAATGTCTCCTTCTTCGGTTCATTGTGAATTTTTGTTTGATTATGCTCCTGTGAATCTCCTTGGGATGTTTTACAACGTTAGAGGTGCTATGTACGTTGTTGTATTTGGATACGTATAGCCAGTGCTGAAGAAAGTTAGGGTGGGGGGAGTGGACTGTATCAGGTTCTCGAGCTCGGGGGTGGGGGCGGGGGGCAAATGTATGAATGAAACTGATCAGTGATAATAAAACTTGCAGTAAAGAATATAGATGAATGATAAGAAATTTCCAAATTTATGTAAAATTTATTTTAAGATTTTCAATTTACAATGGTGCTTGTCTTGCCTTTATATAGCGCCTTTCACGACTTTATACGTCCGCGCCACACAAGTGCCAGGCAATGACTATTTACAACAACAGAGAGTCTAACTACCTCCCCTTGACATTCCATGGCATTACCATTGTTGAAACCCCCACCAGCAAAATCCTGGGGGTCACCATTGACCAGAAACTTAACTTAACTGGACCAGCCACATAAATACTGTGGCTACAAGAGTGACTCACCTCCTGACTCCCCAAAGCCTTTCCATCATCTACAAAGCACAAGTCAGGAGTGTGATGGAATACTCTCCACTTGCCTGGATGAGTGCGGCTCCAACAACACTCAAGATGCTCGACACCATCCAAGACTAATTAGCCTGCTTGATTAGCACTGCATCCACCAACTTAAACATTCATTCCCTCCACCACCGGCGTGCAGTGGCTGCAGTGTGTACCATCGACAAGTCGCACTGCAGCAACTCATCAAGGCTTCTTCGACAGCACCTCCCAAACCCGTGACCTCTACCACCTAGAAGGACAAGGGCAGCAGGCGCATGGTAAGAGCACCACCTCCAAGTTGCCCTCCAAGTCACACACCATCCTGACCTGGAAATATATCACCATTCCTTCATCATTGCTGGGTCAAAATCCTGGAACTCCCTCCTTAACAGCACTGTGGGAGTACCTTCACCACACGGACTCCAGCCATTCAAGAAGGCGGCTTACCACCACCTTCTCAAGGGCAATTATGGATGGGCAATAAATGTTGGACTTGCCAACAACGCCCACATGCAGTGAATGAATAAAAAAAGTATCTTGGTACTGAAGATTCTGTTCATCGATGGGGATTAGAATTTTTAGCCAAATTGATGTGAGCAAAACACATTTACATTTGGACAAGTATTTGGGTAGGCTAGCAATATTGGCCCAGAAATTTGACTCGGAGGCTTGCCGCGGGGGTAAGGATCGCGCGCGATATCACACACCGCGCCGGCCATTGTGTTTTGGGCCCACAGGAACTTCGGGTCCTGGGCCTCTCCCTAGTGCCGGCGCGCAGTGTGTGCGTGTCCCAGGGGCGCAGTTAGTGCGATGCGACCTCTGGGATTATGTGGGCCATGGAGAGCCAATGGCAGCAGACCATCTTTCATTCATAGATTTGACAGGAGTGTCAAATCTGTGAATTGAAAGAGGCCCCAAAAGAACAGCTAAACCTCAAATAATTTTTTTTTTAAACCCATCACATTAATAAAATAACTATAGTTAAATAAATTAACCACTTTAAACAAAAATTTAAATTTTTGAAAAAATTAAAAAAAAATTTTAAAGTTATAAAAATAAACTTACCTTTCTTTAAAGTCTCTAAAAAAGATAAACCTGTTGAAAAAAATTAAAAATTATACTTAATTAACTACTTACCTTGTTCAAAAGGGGTCTTACGCCTCCTTTTTACTTGTGTAGAATCTTCCTCGCGTTGAAACCTGAAAAAAAACCTAAGTGTGCTGCGTGCGCGCAGCCTCTAGCGCACACGCGGTTCACTTAGGAACCGCCCCCTTCACCATACCGGAAGTGCCGGTTTCCCGCGCATGCGCAGTGCATGCAGGAAACCGGCACTTCGGGAACGAATACGGGTGAGTACGCACTGAGTACTCACCCGTTCTCGGCCGAATTTTTGGGCCATTACTTCTGATGTGCAACTTAGGTTCAATTCAAGCAACTCATTCAGTGCTACTTTTAAGCCTGTTAGATTCTTAGCGAAAGGACGCACTTAATCGATATGAGCTGACTATCATGTATAAGATATCAAATGGAGTGAAACAGGAACATTATTCCTCAAAATCTCCTACCTTTGTGGACTTGCACTGAAAATATTGTACAATGACTGAAGACACCCAAAGAGCATGATACAATCAATTGACAACTCTGCCTAATCAACACCAACCAGGTTCAGGGTACATGCTGCACCTGGAGAAAAAGTTCCTGTGAATTCTGTTGAAGAAGCACAGCCTGAGGTCCAGAGTACTTTCCTGCCATGTTGGCTCTATTATCATAAGCTTGTCCATGAAAGAGTTTGAAATCTAATTCATGTTCAGCTATGGTGTTTTGAATCACTGAAACTATTTCCTCGCAAGTCTTCTTGATAAAGTCTGTGAAGCATAAGAAAGCATTCCTGAATCACAAAGTCTCCTGCAGGTACTTGATGAATGTATCTGATCGTTAGTGCTATCTGTTCCTTGTGTGAGCTGTCTGGTGTGGCGTTGCCAATTATTGAAATGTACTTCGCCTCTTTAAACTTGTCTCGGATTCTTTTCATGATGTGCCTGGAACATTCTTCAACAAATTCATTTTGGCTCTCAGGTGACAAGTAATGTACTTGAAGTCTTTCATTTTGCGCTTGTGCCTTGTTAACGCGATCAACATGGTCACCCAAAATCTGACCATACTTGACTAACAATTCAATAAAACCAAAGAAATTGCCATTGGGTTTATCACCCAACTTGGAGCTTGTGCCATGGACAATTAATCCTCATTCTCCAAGAAACTAAATGACATCTAAAATACGTTAAAAAATTTCCTTCCACTTTTCTTTATCATTTGTAAAATTTTTGTCAAGTATTGAGTGGATGCTTTTATCACCATTCATAGAATCATAGAAATTTACAGCACAGAAGGAGGCCATTCAACCCATTGTGCCCATGCCGGCCGAAAAAGAGCTATCCAGCCTAATCCCACTTTCCAGCTCCTGGTCCGTAGCCCTGTAGGTTACGGCACTTCAAGTGCATATCCAAGCACTTTTTAAATGTGATGAGCGTTTCTGCCTCTACCACCCTTTCAGGCAGTGAGTTCCAGACCCCCATCATCCTCTGGGTGAAAAAAGTTCTCCTCAACTCCCCTCTAATGCTTCTACCAATTACTTTAAATCTATGCCCCCTGGTTATTGATCTCTCTGTTAGGGGAAGTAGGTCCTTCCTATTTACTCTATCTAGGCCCCTCAATCAAGTCTCCCCTTAGCCTCCTCTGTTCCAAAGAAAACAACCCCAGCCTATCCAATCTTTCCTCATAGTTAAAATTCTCGAGTCCTGGCAAAATCCTCATAAATCTCCTCTGTACCCTTTCTAGTGCAATCACCTTTCCTGTAATGTGGTGACTGGAACTGCACGCAGTATTCTAGCTGTGGCCTAACTAGTGTTTTATACAGTTCAAGCATAACCTCTCTGCTCTAATATTCTATGCCTCGGCTAATAAAGGCAAGTATCCTGTATGCCTTCTTAATCACCTTATACCTTCAGGGATCTGTAGACATGCACTCCAAGGTCCCTCTGTTCCTCTACACTTCAGTATCCGACCATTTATTGTGTATTCCCTTGCCTTGTTAGCCCTCCCCAAATGCATTACCTCACTCTTCTCCAGATTGAATTCCATTTGCCACTTTTCTGCCCATCTGACCAGTCCATTGATAACTTCCTGCAGGCTACAGCTTTCTTCCTCACTATCAACCACATGGCCTCTTTTTGTATCATCTGCAAACTTCTTAATCATGCCCCATTGAAGTCTAAATCATTGATTCAATCCCCTTCTCGCATCTATCCATTTCATATAGCATTCCTTGTGTGTGTTACTTTTTCCATGGTCAGGAATGCTCTATACAGCTGGTACCAGCTGCGATCTTCAGTCCACCCAATTGGCATGGCTAACGTTGGAAGAAAATCTTGAATTACTGCGTGAAACTTCGACAAGGAATGCAATAAACAGCATGCTGCGTCACTGCTGTCCAGTCACGTTCAATTTTTTCTCCATTAGGAAGAGCTTAGGAGAGAAATGCAGAGGAAACAACTTTCCTTTGATATCCCTTTATGGATAGAATTTTATTTTCCAGTTATGAAGTACGTCTGCCTATGTCATCCTGATTTAGAGGTCCTGCACTTTAAAGAACTTTCTCAACAGAAACATGTTAAAATATGAGATGGTTTATGTTCATTTTTTTCCTCTTTGTGTTCTTCCTCCTCCAATGCTCATCTAGACTAGTAGTAGGAGGATTACCATTTTCCAATTTCCTTTGCTCTACCATTAGCGGCTGTGCCTTCAGCCATCTAGGCCCTAAGCTCTGGAATTCCCTCCCTAAACCTCTCCACCTCTCTCTCCTCCTTTAAGATTCCCCTTAAAGCCTACCTGTTTGACCAAGCTTTTGGTCACCTGTCTTAATGTCCTTATTATGTCTAAAAGCCTCCTTAAGACCTGTCATTTTGACCCTATCTTTGCTCTCCTAAATCTCACTGCCTCTTCAATGTCCATTGTTTCTTGTTAAACACTGAGATATATTTCAAATTGAAAATTGCTATATGAATACAAGGTTGTTGTTATGTGATGTGGTGCATTATTGTACATAATAGTGTGTGCAAGTGTTACCACACAGCTCTTATTTTTTTCTCCTTCTTTGCCTCCGCTCCATCCCACCAAAAAAAGGTGCTGACTCATGCTAGGCTACAGTTCCATAGGTGCCAGCAAATCACTGGTACCTTACCCAACTGGTCATTCTTCACATATTAGCTTAGACAGTAAATGTTGACAGGCTATTTGACTGCTGGGTACTTCAAAGCTAGGTTCTATTCTGTCATCATCCAGTATCCACACAATTCCATTTTCAGCAAAGCTCAGGACATAGCAATTGGGAGACTCGTTGACATGTTTTTCTTCAAGATATCGGAACGTTGAATCGAACCCAGACAATATCAGCCAATGTTATACGTTCACTCCTCGACTCCTTTCTTGCATTTTCAAAATCACGAAGATTAAATTTGTGGATGAAAAATGAGGCAATCTAATTATTATTGCTTGCTTCAAATTCATCTGATGGCTGAGGTGATCTCAAAGAGCTTCTGTGGCAAGTTAACAAAGTTAAATGGTCTGTGAATATGTTATTTCTTTCACGTACACTTTGACGTTTCGTCTCAGAGACTTTGAGAGCACTGCAACATCTCATACTCCAGCTGTCAGAAGAACATGTCCAGATTGTTTTTAATGAGTTCATTGAAACCTTTTGGAACAAGGTACATTGCAACCACTCACTACCAATTATCTGAAAGACTGGTCAGACACAAATCACATCAAGATCTTAAAACATCCCAGAGAAGCAGCATTTCTTACGGGCCCTTTAAATTAAAGAACAGTCTTCAGAGAGAAGTTTTCTTTTATTGCGTAATATGACTCCAGTCATTTGGACTTGGAGACTGAGCATCATACTTCCAACTGCAACATGAATTTAGTTAAGTTTATAACTGTTTCCTTACACAGGAACTTGACGCGCAGGGTGAGGTTGAGGGCAGAGAAGTCAGAGGAGAGGGGCATTTAGGTGTAGCTTAAAATCACTGAGGATAAGGAGGATAAGTGTAACAACTAAGGTCGAAGATCAGCCATGATCTTATTGAATGGCAGAGCAGGCTCAAGGGGCCGTATGGCCTACTCCTGCTCCTAATTCTTCTGTTCTTCTGTTCTAATAACTAAGTTGGAAGAAATCACTCAGAACTTGGGACAGCAGTTGACGAGGACCTTAAAGGAGAGATAGATTGGAGGGGTGGAAGAGGGTGAGGTGCTTGAATGGTGTGGAAGAAAGTTGACCATTATTAATTATTCCTTAGCACTTGTATTCATTAACAAAAGAAAAGTGCATTTATATGTCCGTAGGAGCACTCACCCTGACAGCTGGAAAGAGATCTGCACAATGCTAAAGGTACCTTTTGGCTATATTGGTCCTCTTCCCACTGTGGCCCAACAGGATAATCGCAGAAGCACTAAAGAGTCGACTCTGAACCTAGCTTGAGAGAAATGATGAGCTGCTCCTCTTACACCTCATCAACCTCTTCCCACTGCTCCTAGACCACAGGAGCCAGAACTACCAAACCACATTGATTTCCCATCCCCCTACCCAAGTGCTTTACATAGAATTACATAGAAGCTACAGCACAGAAACAGGCCATTTGGTCCACAGGTCTGTGCCAGTGTTTATACACCACACGAGCCTCCTCCCACTCTAATCCCCTCTTCTTACCTTGCCCACATATCCCTCTATTCCTTCTTCCTCATGTACGTATCAAGCCTTACATGTGTCAATAGTATCAGCTTCAACCATTCCATGTGGCAGCGAGTTCCACATTCTCACCACTCTCAGTGTTAAGAAATTCCTCCTAATTTTTTTATTTGATCTGTTCGTGGCTATCTTATATTTATGCCCCCTTGTTCTGGACTCACCACAAGTGAAAACAATTTCTCCACGTCCACCCTATCAAACTCCTCCATCATTTTAAAGACTTCTATCAGGTCTCCTCAGTCGTCTCTTTTCCAGAGAAAAGAGTCCCAGACTGCTCAATTCTTCCATGATAGTTGCATCTCCTGAATTCTGGTAACATCCTCGTAAATCTTCTCTGCACTTTCTCCAGTGCATCAATATGCTTTTTGTAATATAGAGACCAAAACTGCGCACAGTACTCCAAGTGTGGTCGAACCAAGGTTCTATATAAATTTAACATTACCTGCATGCTATTGTATTCTATTCCTCCAGAAATGAACCCCAGTACTTTGTTTGTACTCTCAATGGCCTTATCGACTTGTGTTGCTACTTTTAACAATTTATGTATCTGTATTCCCAGATCTCTTTATTCCTCTACCCTATTTACTTTCTTACCCTCTAAGAACTAAGTGATCCTTATTCCTCCTAGCAAAATTAACCACCTCACATTTCATTTGCCACTTATCTGCCATTCATCTGCTCACTCTGCCAGCCTGTTTATGTCTTCCTGTATTTTTGTGCAGTCCTCCTCATTATTAGCTAACTTCCGTCTCCCCACCCCCCGATCACCCCACCACAATTTGGCATCATCTGTAAAGTTCAACACCATACCTCCAATTCCTGAGACCAAATCACTTCACTGCCTCTGTTTTGTCAGGCTGGTGTCTGACATCTATTGCTGGATAAGCAGAAATTTAAAAGAAAAGAAAGACTTGCATTTATACAGTGCCTTTCACGACCACAGGACGTCTCAAAGCGCTTTACAGCCAATGAAGTACTTTTGAATTGTAGTCACTGTTGTAATGTGGGAAATGCGGCAGCCAATTTGCACACAGCAAGGCCCCACAAACAGCAATACGATAGCAAAATACTGCGGATGCTGGAAATCCGAAATAACAACAGAAAACGCTGGAAAAACTCAGCAGGCCAGGCAGCATCCGTGGAGAGAGAAACAGAGTTAACGTTTCAGGTCGAAGACCTTTCGTCAGATGAAAGGTCTTCGAACTGAAACGTTAACTCTGTTTCTCTCTCCACGGATGCTGCCTGGCCTGCTGAGTTTTTCCAGCGTTTTCTGTTGTTATTTCCCACAAACAGCAATGTGATAATGACCAGATAATCTGTTTTTTTTTGTTATGTTGGTTGAGGGATAAATATTGGCCAGGACACCAGGGAAAACTCCCCTGCTTTAATGCAATTTAATCCAATTAAACATTGGGAAGACTTCAGACCCCACCACAATCTCTGTTCCCTAGCCACCGATTCCATCCGCCTCCCTGGCCACTGTCTCAGACTGAACCAGACTTGGCCTCCTATTTCACTCTGAGATGAGCTTCCGACCCCATATACTCTCCATTACCAAGACAGCCTACTTGCACCTCCTTAATATCACCCGTCTCCAGCCCTGCCTCAGCCCATGTTGCTGAAACCCTCATCCATGCTTCTGTTACTTCCAAACTCGCCGATTCAATGGTCTCCTGACCGGCCTCCCATCTTCCATAAACTTGAGCTTATCCAAACTCTGCTGCCCATTACCTAACTCACACTGTCCTGTTCACCCGTGCCCTCTGCTTGCTGATCTACATTGGCTCCTGGCCCACCAACGCCTCGAATTTAAAATTCTCATCCGTGTGTTCAAATCACTCTCCACTCTGTAACCTCCTCCGAGCCCGACAACTCTCCGAGATCTCTGTATTCTTCTAATTCTGGCTTCTTGTGCATCCCGACTTCCTTAGCGCCACCATTGGCGGCCGGCTGGCTTTTTAGGCCCTAAGCTCTGGAATCTCCTCCCAAAACTTCTCCGCCTCTCCATCTCTGTCTCCTCCTATAAGATGTTCCTTAAAACCTACGTCTTTGGCCAAGCTTTTGGCCACCTGTCCTAATATCTCATTATGTGACTCAGTGTCAAATTTTGTTTGCTAACGCTCCTGTGAGGGACCTCGGAACGTATGGTAAAGGTGCTATAGTTGTTGTTGTTTGGCTAGTGCCAATTTGGATAGCGCCAATTTTTTTTGTCTGATTACGCTCCTGTGAAGCACCTTTGGGCGTTTTACGAATTCAAAGGTGCCATATAAATGCAAGTTGTTGTTAAAACTCTAGAGCAAGTTAGCCTGCTTTTATGATGGTGAAACACTGACATCAGCAGAAACCACTGTGACATCATTTTATTTAATGGATGTTGCGGCTGGATAACTTTTGTCCATTTAGTTTATGAAAGTGGGGGGGGGGGTGAATAATTTTGCATTGCATCTGGTTAAGTGTGTGTGGTGGTGGGGAGGGGGGGGGGTTGGAGAACAGTCTGTTTTTTTTCCCCCATTGCTTCAAATCTAAGGCTGTGGCAACTTTATTCCAAGAACAACAAAAAAAAGTTGCCATTGGTGGGAGAGGACTCTGATGGTGGTGGGAGGGGGTGGTTTGCTCAGGGGAGGGTGGTGGAGAAGAGGGAGGGGGAGAGGGAGACTGGGAAGTGGGTGGGGGGGGGGGGGGGCGTTTCTGCTCTATTCAAATCAGTCTTTTTTGGTGCAAGCCAATTGTGAGAGAAGTGAAATTGAGATGTAAATCGCAGAGAAGTTAAATCCACGTGCATGCGCAGTGCGCCCAAACCAGGACTTAGACGTTGCACAACGAGCTGGACCGGCTTAATCTGAGGCAGGTCTTTTGGTGTGTGTATACACAACTCCAACTCCCTCCCAACAACAACAGGAAAAAAATCATCAAAATGAGCCTTGAACACCTCTCCCAGGTAGGTAGAAGCAGCTGTGAAATCTTGGACTTTAAAAAAAAGGCTTTAGCCCTGTGAAACTTGTGTGTGTGTGTGGAAAAAAAAATCCATTTTTTTTTCTCTGCTGAGCTGAGGGGGGAAAAAAAAGTTTTAACCTGATATTTTTTCGATTTGCCTTGCAGATCAACACGGAATCTCGCTTAAACGGTGAGTTTTTTTTTTCCTTGAGGGGGGGAAAAATCTCCCCACAGACTATTTTATTTTTTTTGTTAATGTCTTATCCTCCTCTCTTCTCTTTTTTTTGTCCTTCTTGCTGTTGAGAGAGAGAGAGAAAGAGGATCAGACATGGCGTCCAGAGACTAAGTCCCGTCTACGTGCCCGCAAGCCCTATTGTTCAAATCGGCCTCTCGAATAACCGCCTTCCGCCCGCCGCCCGGGGCCCCGAGCACCGGCAGTCGCCGCCGCCGCACCCCGGCTTCGGGGGTCGGGCGCCGGCAGGCCGCGGGCTTGCTGGGCCGGGCC
This sequence comes from Squalus acanthias, assembly GCA_030390025.1. Lineage (NCBI taxonomy): Eukaryota > Metazoa > Chordata > Chondrichthyes > Squaliformes > Squalidae > Squalus > Squalus acanthias. The sequence continues at coordinate 12,335,965 of CM059435.1, read as the reverse complement.
GGTAGGGCGAGCGGAAAACCGGCTTTTCGGCCGTTAGGACTTAGTCTCTGCGCCATTTTCTTTTCTGCCTCTCTCTGTGTGTCTCTCTCTCCCCTTCGTCTGCATGTTGCAAGAGCAGAAAATGTGTGCCGGGCATTGAAATAGAAAGCTGGCAAGAAGAAGAAAAAGAGGGTTTATTTATTTTGGTGTTTTTTAAAAAGGCAAGAATTGCACCTTTTTTCTGTCTCTTTCCCCCCACCACCCCCCCCTTCTCTTCCAAAAAAAAATTTTTTTTTGCAGTTCAATTTTCTCTCGTTGCTTGGTGGTGGTGGTGGAAGCAAAAATGCCTCCACTCACATGGCGAGCAGCATCGTGAAGGTTATTTTTTTTAACAATATGATTCATCAATTTTTTTTTTAAATTAAAGAGAAAAATATATTTTTTTTCAATTTGCATCTTTTAACCTTCTCCCTGGTGTTTGAAATTCCCGGGGTTATATTGTATTTTTTTTCAAAAAAAAAAATATTTTTTTTCAAAACGCTACTAGACTGACGTGCAGATACTTCTAGAAGGTGCTGCAGAGTATATTGTTTATATATTTTTAATTTATTAACTAAAAACCAAATCTCTACTGGGATAGTGATTGCCACATCCTCTGACATGTGGAATGCAAGCTTAAAATGTCCAGTGCAGTTCCATTTTCATTTTTTTTTTTAAATCTTAATTTTGCAAGGGCAAAAAATTGCTTTCACCTTTTCCCAAAGTCAATGGGGAACTTAGTGAGACTACAGCAGGGCAATGCCAGGGGGGGGCGGTGGGGATTTAAAAAAAAAATTAGTTTTGTGATCAGTTAGGTTCCATTTAGCACCTCTCTTCCCATCTCATCAGAAAGGATCACAGTGCATATTTGTATGAGGCTTAAAATGATGGTCCTAGGTGAAAATGAGTTAAGATATTGATCTAGTTAAAAGTTTTCATTTGAAAAAGGTTGATTTTGATTAGAACTGTAGATAATGCAGGATAAACCTGTATTAACAAAGAATGGAAAATTGCATGTGACTTATGATTGTGTTTATTTAAAAAATATATATATATTCTAGTAGAATTGGGGATTGGTGCTAACTGGCTCTATGATCATTACATTCTCTGTGTTGCATGTCATTCTGAATTAATGCTCACCATGATAAGCCAAGTGCTTTTTTAAAAAATGTGCGTGTGTCACCTTAGCTTGACAGGATCTACCAAGAATGCATCAAGTGCCACATTTTCCTTTTTTTTTAAGGTTCAAATTGCCCAATAGTATCTGGGTTTTGATTTTCAGTGTGTTGAAGCCATCCTGTCAAATGGCAGACCTATGCCAGGTTACATGAGAATTGGTCAAGTACTTCAAGAAGGAAATGAAGGGAGCAGAGAATTGTACTTAACTGTTTTAAAATGAATGGAGAGCTGGAGGTGATTGAATGCCATTTGTTTTGTCTTGGGGAGGAGGTGTAGGAGATGAGTAATACAGTTGGAGAATATTAATGAAAAGAATAAAACCAAAAAAGCACATTTTTCAAAAAAAAACTACTTCAATTTGAAATGCATCTCATTTAATTTTGCTGATCAGTGAGGTGTTGTACCCCCAGTGATGCATTGGATTTGACTTTTCAGATTTCATTTGTAGAGCAGGGTGTGATTAGATTTGAGGGCCTTACTCCTATGAATGTGCACATCAATAATTAATGGGATGGTTATTAAGTGAGATCCCATTTCAAGGCTATTCTCCTCAATTTCTCTTATCAAGACAGTGCGGTTCCATATTTCTGATGACCCTTTGGTATTTTTGTGGCCGTTCTTCAGCTATGCATCTAGAGGGAGAGTATTGAGTAAGACTAATCTACCACGAGGGGCATCACAGCAGAGCCCAATCCAGTCCTTTCATGCGCACATTTCAGCAGATGTCAGTGGATGGAGATCAGAAGCAGGAACCTTGTCTGACTTCTTCCCTTCTTTCCTCAATGAGATCAGCCCATTCAGCACTGGCCCTGGACTGAACCTGGGATCTTGGTCTGTTCCGTGCCAGATGCTGCATTTACCACAAAGCCATCATGGCACACAAGAATTTCTGACTTTCAGCTAAAATTCTTGAAAGTGATCCTGTGGAGAACAGAGTGGTATTGAACATGATGGCTGACTAGTGGCGCGTGATGTGAATTATGACATGGGTGGGGAGGTTGAAGGAACTTGGCCCTTCTACCGTCTCCTATTACTTCTAAACCTAGTATTCCTTCCTCTTGATCCTTTTCCTGGAGCGCCCAACTCACTGGCAGTAGATGTGCTCAATAGATGGAAAGCATTGAGATCTGCATAGTCTGTGGCAACTGACTAACTGGAATATTTAAAGATATAAATTGAGGGTTTTTTCCCCCCCCTTCTGGAAGTGCGGGCTCATTCTGGGATCTGACTTCATGGGTGTTGGGCATTTTTACTCTTTGATACAGCCTAGATTAACGTGTTGTTGGGCTGCTCAACTGGTTGGGGAGTGCGCAGTAAAGATTTATCTGACCATGTATGCGCACCTTCCAGCAGGAATTACTGGATTATCAGCTACGGAATCTGCCTGCCCCCACAGCCCAGGGGAACTGAGGCCAGTTATAATGCTTGCCTTTCTGGTTGAGATCAGTTGACTGAACAAGGACTGAAGATCAAAGCTGGGGCCTACCCGGTTGGATTTAGTTCAGTTCCACGCCAGGCTGTCAACTTACCAACTGTGCTAATGAGGGAACTAGTCTTATTATGAGAGTTTATTTATTTTCTCCTTGAATCAGTGAGTCATGCTGTGATGTGATTCCACTGATGCTGATAGCCCTCTACTACCTTGCCGAAGTGCCTGCTCTTCTCATGCGAGCCTGGGCTGTTTCATTATCAAGGGACATCACAACAGCGTACGAGCTCTGCACATGCACATTTTCCACTAAGGGTTGCTGGCTGCTGTTCAGGAGAGGGGCAATTGTGCTTTATGGAGGTGAGATCAGCCCAAAGCAGAGACCAGGGATCAAATGTGGGGCCTTTGTGTGGCTCAGTACACACCGTATTTACCCAGTACGTTTTTTTTGGAGAAGCAACTTAATTCAGTGGGTTGAAGGAGCTCTGTTTGCATTGGTAAGTATGATCATTTACCCAAGAGTGCTTCAGCATCCATTGTGTATTCCACGCCCTTGTTGGACTTTATTTCTCTCTCTCCCTCTTAGAAAAGGGCTATTTGAATTTAAATGGGATGATGCTTTTACATCCAACAGTTCATGCTGTGGGCTGTTTCTGTAACGAAGACCCATTTCTTTTTACGCAGCCAGATAGTTAGCCTGACTGGGGGACCAGCCAGATACGATTGGGGGATGGTGGTCACCACTCCACTCCCATCGGATGCAAGTACCCTGCTGGATGTCAACTCACTGGGCTCCTGCTTGCAGATGCTATGATGGGAGGGCCACTCTGCTCCCATCGGATGCGAGTACTCCACTGGATGTCCCAGTATTCAGAGACTTCAGAATTCTCATCTCCACTCGCTTTCTGTCATATTATGTACATATATGCATCAGCGAGGACAAATTTTATATCGGTTCACCAGACTCACTCACTCACTCACTCACACTCTCTCTCTCTCTCTCTCTCTCTCTCTCTCTCTCTCTCTCTCTCTCTCTCTCTCTTCATTGCTCCATCTTTCTCTCTTCCCTCCCTCCCCCTTAAAGTCAAAAGACACTTTCTTAAAGCTTGTTATAAACTCTGCGAGGATAAGTGACGACCTCTGAATTTGGGAATTGTCCTCAAGCTTTGAACTCTACTCCTAACTGATAGATTGGCTTGGTAGCAATCTTGATCTAGTTAAGTTTGATGTCCGAGTATTCAAGCTGTAGGTTAGGGCTCTTTTAACTAATTATAGTGACATTATCATAGTGATAACGCATGTTGTGTAGGTGTTAATGCGCCTACATTATTATTGGCTGGGTGTGGCGCTGCACAGGGAACAATGTTACTCATTCTAATAACTTTTTAAAGCCTGGCACGATTTCAAGTTTTCTTTTGCCTACTAATGCCATGCAGAACCCTCAAAAATTTCTAATATGACCTGGTTGTTTTTCCCGGTAATAGATGAGCAATAAATAGTGCAACACTTTTCAACGCTTCCAATTTGGAGGGGGAAATTAAAAAAGCTTGATGCAGGTGAGGGGCATAAAAGTAAGTGCGAGAGGGATTGGATTTCTCACCTGGCAGGAGGGCAGGGGAAACGGGACAGTAATTTGACAAACCCATGTGAGTCATTGCAGCTTGAAGGAGAGCAACAAGGGCTGAGGGAGAGGGGAGGAAAGGAAGAAAGGCGTTTTGATCCAGTGCTCCACATATCTGAGGAAAAACTATATAATCCTTTAGTAGTGAGAAGGGGGCCTGCTAGAGCATCATCACAGTAGCTTTCCTGGATGGAAGAGGGTTCTTTTTGGAATGACATCTTCAGCTGACTCTTGCTGTTTAAGGGGTTAGATTTGCATTCTTCCTGTTCGTGAATGCTAATCACTGTAAAATAGTGCAAGTGACTGACACTTAATAACGTTCTTTCACGTGGCTGAGGTTATTAGTATTGAAATAAGATCTCCGATTGCTTTCTGCTGCTAATTTCTGGTCATGTTTTTTTCATGTGTAGCTTATATTTTTGGGAACTACGTATCTTTGTTCAAAAAGGAACTGAAACCAATGCAATCCAAAGACTGAAATAGTCCCGCTTGTCAATAAGGTTGAGATTTTTGAACACTGAGTGAGCAATTAGCTCTTTGGAGTTTGAGGAGTGTGTGGTTGGATTGGTGGTTCGCTGTGAACGTCATGAGGAAATTATTAAAATTCATACAGTACAGACTGGTATAGAACTAGTTTTCTTTCATTTTGTGTTGAGTGCCCACCAGTACAGATTTGTTATTACCTTTGGTTCCATGCTACTGCTGTGTGGTTATTTTAGTGTGTGCTGAAACATTTTTAATTGTGGCCAAGTAAAGGGTTGGCATTGTGGCTTGGTTGCTGTGTCCTTTTGTTTCTAGATAAATGTTTGGATCTCTGTTGGGCAGACTGCTGACTATTGTGAGGGGAGGTTGTTGGGCAGTAACCCTTTACAGTATGTTTGTGCTGACTGGTTACAATCTAAAGCATCCCCCCACTTGAGATGTCTTTTTGTAGTTTCTGTTCTGAGTTTTGCATTTGCCCATCAAACGTGAAGGTCCAGTTATACAAATGCCAAGCAAGAATATTCAGCGAGGACACTTGAAAAGGCCCTCTTCCCTTCCCGAGGCAGGCTGGCTAATTAGATACGGTTCAAAATGTAACTGGTTAACTTGCCTCTTTGAATTGGTAGCTTTGGTGGTCTGCAGTTGTGATGTTGACAATGGAGAGGTCACGTTGGTACAAGTCTTGGGGGAAGGGGAATGAATTATGTCTCCTCGGTGGAGGTCAAAAGGCACTGTCTGGACACTGTAGAGTTGTTCCATCCTTGTATCTCTGAATTATTAGCGCTTCATCGGATTCTGAATGGATGATTCTGCATGTTCAATTGCTGTCTTGGTAAAGGTGAAGAGATCAGCTTCATACACTTGGCCTGAGCACTTCCCCCACTGTGTCTCCTCATCTTCTGAAGATGTTAATGTATGCTGTGGTAATGATTCTACAGTGCTGGTGCTTTGGTGCCTTCCCCAAGTCAGCATTCTTTTAAGGGTAAACTTTAGGCAGGTTATTTGATAATAGCAGAGGGCATCACGGGTAGGCATAATCCTTCCCCATTTAAAATTCTGCTGTAAAGCTAAAGCTGATTAGGAGTGGGGAAGCCTGACTGTTGTTTACCCCCCTAAATCCAGGAGATATCTGATGGCTAAGGCAGTTCTCCCACTGGTGCCTTTGGTTAAGAGCACCGTGTACAGGTGGAACCTGGAATCCTCTTGGTCTGTGCCGCACGGCACCGAACCATGTGGTTCACCAGGAAAACTTCTCCATTTCTTTATCAAAATCTTTTTTTTTTCCAGGGTGTGTTGTATTTAAGTTTTTTTTAATTAACTTTCATCCCCTACTTCCCTGATGGCACTGACTGTTGCTGAGCTGCCATTCCAAAGGCACCAAAAGCCCTCCTTTACTTTGCCCAGGTAGCCATTCTTCACATTTAAGCCGTCGGCTACTTGTCTCGGGCAGAGTTGCACACGAGTTAAATCCAATCCTGTCCTCGCTTGATTTTCGCGTGGGTGCACCTTCCAGCAGAGTACACTGAAACAGGGTGGAGGAGTCTTAGCTTCTATCCTCAGCAAGGAGACCAAGGCCAATTTTAGCTGGCCAAGCTGAGTTCACCTGTCTCCGCACGGGGCAGGCATTGAACCTGGGGTCATCGGGTCTGTGTGGCTCTCTTGCCCACTAATTCACCAAGGTAGTTGATTTCTGTCTTGTCTTCCATTTCTGGAGTAAGTACGTGATCCTTTCTGCTATGGCTGGTTGCTGAGTTTGTCAAGGTGATTCCCCTTCCTTCCTCCTTTCTTGCCCCCCCCACCCCACCCCATCAAGGAGAAATGGAGAGCCATGACCCCACATCTTGCCTCTCTGTTGGAATGTGCTGGTACACCAACACATTCAGTGCCCTTGACCTTCAACTATTGGGTAGAAATTGCACAAGGCAGACTGGAGAGTCTGCATTTATGCTCTATTTCTGGTTTAGGCCCAGTTCCGTTCTCTGCTGTCTGATTTGCAAAAGGGTGGGTAATGATCTCTGCTGGCAATCCTGGCAGAGTGAAGTGTTTCCCTTCCACCTTTCCCTCCCAATCTTCTCTCTGCACATTCCTTCCCATTCTATGACCATGGTTGCCAGCAGTGGCCGGCCTTAATTCTGTGCTGACAATATTTCCAGTCCAATGCCGTAAGGCAACTCTTGCAAATGCAGAACATTTGACAACCTAAAATTTGTAGCACTGGTCTTTCATTTATGGTTACTATTTAGTTCGTACTAGTCTGTTTAGGTCTGGTTTTCTCCATGACTTCAAATTGCCATGATCGAGACCATATGGTTCTGGTCACATGCTAAATGTTGATTGTAGAAAGATATAGTCTTAATGAGCCTAGTAACAGCAATGGATTTTTTTTTTGCTTTATTTCTTCTTTTCCCCCCTTCCCCAATCCAGAAAGCACCCAACAGTTAGTTAGGTTTATTCAGAGGTTGGTTTCCAATGAGATGGTGCAAGTTTTTCTGTTGTGAGGCCAGCATTCGGGCAGTGGCTGTTACTTCCCCTGGATACTTGGGGTATCACTGGTCCAGGGTGATTTGAAGCAATCTAGAACATTATTGAATATGTACCAGCTTTGACTAAAGATTTGTGTTTCTCTTTAAATCCTTTCCTGTATTAATGCAAGCAGCACAACAGAACCAGATTCTTTCTTGCCTAGCAATATTACACTGTTAATGAGCAGGACAGATTGTGCTTGGCCTTTGCAGTAATACTTTTAAAATCTGGTTTTATTTCTTGGGGTGCGGTGAATGAGAGGAGCACGATAACTTTAGTGAGATTATTTTGTGGCCAACCTTCCTGCTTTATTTAAATGACACCACTGAGTGTGTGCAACAAAATGGTGCTGACCTTGATATGACTTGCTATTACTGTTCGGATGCTAGGATTGATTTGATCAGCGAGTGCAGGAATGGTCTCTGATTTGAGGAAAAGTATATTGGATCTCTATCTGGTGTGTGAAGTATTTGCCTCGTTTTCCCTTTTTTGTCTCTTTTTAAAAAAAAAAAATTTGAAATATATTTTTAAAAATGGTGTTTCCCCCATTCTTCCTTTCCAATATCTCAGATAATTACACATTTCAATCTATAGGGCAGCGTTTACTTGTGCTCCATAGCAAGAATTAGTTCTTTCGGTCTTGCTGAGTAGTAGGGCTAAGTCCTGTCTCCATTGTTGGAGCCTGATAAGTGCAAGTTAATCATGTATGATGTTGACTGTATGTATAGTGTGTTTGGTCTAGTAGCCTTACTGAGTCTAGTGTTCACTGGGTTTCCTTCCTTCTCTCCATCCCCACCTCCAAGTACAGGGACCCTGAAGGCAATTGTAGCAATGCTGCAAGTGATGGTGGCTGCCTCAAGATAAATAGATACAGACAAGGAAGACCATTTGGCCCACTTTAGCTCATCCATTTTGAAAATGTCCTCCAGTCCCCCCATCACAGTATCCAACTGCTTCTTAATCCAAGAGTTTTTAAACTCCTCCACCTAAGCATCCAGTCCATGTGTTGATCACTGTGCAAAGAACTTTCTGGTGTCAGTCCTAAATTTTCCATTTACTGTTTTGAATCTTTGTCCCCATTGTCTTACTCTTACTGGTGGTGTTCTGGATCTATCTTTTCTGTACTAATTGCTGTCTTGCATGAGGTTACCCCTCAGTCATCTCCTCTCCTGGTTGAACAGCCAATGTTTCACCAGTAGTTCCTCAGATCTTTGACACTAGGGATCAGTCAGACAGCTCTCTCTGAACTGCCTGCAGAGCTTTAATGTATCCTTGGTGTCTGTGACCAGAACTGGACATAGAACTCAAGGATATGGTTTGAACCTGACTTTGTTCATTCAACATGAATACGTCTTGCATTTATCACATTTTAAATCTCATACTTTTCTGATTTTTGTTCCTTGGAAATATGAGCTGAACATAAGAATTAGAAGCAGGAGTAGGCCATACGGCCCCTCGAGCCTGCTCCGCCATTCAATAAGATCATGGCTGATCATCGACCTCAACTCCACTTTCCTGCCCGATTCCCATATCCCTTGATTCCCTTAGAGTCAAAAAATCAATCTATCTCAGCCTTGAATATACTCAATGATTCAGCATTCACAGCCCTTTGGGGTAGAAAATTCCAAAGATTAACAACCCTGAGTGAAGAAATTCCTCCTCATCCCAGTCTTAAATGGCCGACCACTTATCCTGAGACTATGCCCCCTAGTTCTAGACTTTCCAGTCAGAGGAAGCAATCTTTCAGTATCTACCCTGCCAATCCCCCTCAGAATTCTTGCATATTTCAATGAGATCACCTCTCATTCTTCTAAAATCCAGAGGGTATAGGCCCAATCTACTCAATCTCTCCTCCATAGGACAACCCTCTCATACCAGGGATCCTTCCTCAGATAATCAAATGTACTTCTAAGCACTGCTCTCGCATTTGTATAATCCTTCAAGCAGCCATGTCTTCCTGAAACTTTCGCTGCACTGACTAAGTGAGCAACACTACAGGAGATCTACCAGTTATATACAAGATTCATTGTAGATTCACATGATGGCTCAGGTCACAAAGGTCCTTGGTTTGATCCCCAGTTTGAACAGAGTTAGCTGATTTCAGTTGGGGAGTTACAGTTGGCCTCAGCCACGTCAGTTAGGGTGGGGAATTGATAGCCAGTGAATCCTGCTGAAGGTGTGCCAGAAGGCAGCCAGTGCCCATGGATCCTTATGTCAGCTAAGAATTGATGCCTTCAGAAGACGCGGAAGCATATTGGTATGAAAAAGATTAGTACAGTAATGATGGCAAGACTGGATGGATACAAATATGTGCAATGCAGTATTTTAGTGCAATGTGTCTTAAAATGGAGATGTGCAGGAACTAGTGTGTGTTTGTGTATTTTTTTTTTTGTTACTTGTGTAGGAATTCCGAGATTGCTTGCATTATTGACGAGCTGGAAGGAAGGGAAACAGAAATGACAGCAGCCAATTGTTTTTTTCCCCCTCCATATACTTGCAGACTCCCACAAGTCCAGCAAAAGCGAAGAGAAACACAAGCATAAAGAGCACAAGCATAAGGAGCACAAGTCAAAGGATCGGGACAAGGATCGCGAGAAATCGAAGCACAGCTCCTCCAGCTCCAAGAATCATAGCAACAGGTACTGTTGATCATTTGTGCATTTTCTACGTGCTGTGAAATGTCGCTGTGTCTGCGTGCGGACTGGGATTGAAACTTTACATTTGGGTGAGCACGTCCCTCGCATTGGGAACGTAATGAAAGGACTAGAAATGATCACAAATTGACTGCACCTCTTGAGGTGATCAGGGTGTCTCCTGGGTTGCTAATAGCTGTTCTAACGAGCACTAAATGAAAATGGCTGTGTTTGTGACCAACCACCAGCCTTGCCATAGACAGGTGACACTTGGTATTTTTTAAATTTTCTCTCCTCCCTAACTTTCTCTGGGGTGTGATTTCCTGGCTGCCCTTTGATACCTGGCCAAGGGCCCAGTATTCATTTTGCAAGGCTTTGGTGGTTGGTCACAAACACAGCCATTTTCATTTAGCACTGATGATTTGTAATAGAACTATGGTGTTTTTCCTGCTCCATGGGCACCCGGGGTTGTTAATGCCTCCAGTGCCAATCTGGCTAAGATCAGCTAATTTGGCACAGAACAGGGATCATCCAGTTCTTCTATAGCTCAGACTGAACCAACAGAACCACAGGATGAAGGTTTGAACTTCCCCTTTACTGCTCTGAGGTCAATTGGCATCTATATCTGCCCACCTTGGGAGCAACTGGCTAGTGGCATTGATGGGCAGAGGTTCATCTGTTGTCTGGGGTGTGAAGAAATAAAGGGAAGCAAACTAGATCCAATCATTGAATATCTCTTTTCCCCTCTCCAGTATACGTACAACAAATATTGGCACACTATTTGATTGTGGAGGTGATCACAGTCAGTTTTGGTCCTGTCCTTAACTGACATCCACTTTCTTGCAAGGGTCACTGAATAGCAGTCAGGAACAGAACCCGGTGTGATTTTTCTTTTTTCTTTTCCGTGTTTGTTTGTCACGTCTAACCCAAAGGTACAGCGGCCAATTATAGCGCATTTTACGTGAACTGGCGGCAGAGTCCGGCTTGGCTGTGGTGCTCGCCCCAGTTGAATAAGGTGATGCTTGCGTGTGTGGGCTCACACAAAGAATGGCCCCTTTAGTGAGGTGCTGGGGGTGGCTGTGGCTTTGGGAAAGAAGGGATGAAAATTGGCGAATGTGATGGGAAGCTAGTTTTCTGATTTGTCAGGCAACTGTATAACATGCCTTCTGATTATTCCTAATGAACTGTTCTGGATGCCTTCAGGTTTGTACATTAGGCAGCATGTCCGGCTTGCAAAGACTGAGGTAGAGTTTGCGATTTGACGTAGCTTGCACGATGGGAGCACATATTTAGAATTTGGCAATGGATGTCAGCGTGACTTCCGTCCATTCGTTTTGTCGCGTGGAAAGTCGTGCCGTGCTCCAAACCCTGAATTTCCAGTATGAAGAGCGCTCATGTTTGGGAAAACATTTTTCCTTTTATCTGCTGTGCAGGTGTAGTGGGTTGGAATGAAATCTTTCTAGTTGCTGAGCTTTCTGTCCGGGAAATGCGTTTTTTTAAAAATTGCCACTTTTTCCAGTGCTGAATGGCCAACCATTGACCTTGCAAAAAATCTTTGCCGGAGGGCTTACAGTCCTAAAGTTCCGTGATCTCAAAATGTCTGATAATCCAGTTGCACAGAAGCAGCAATTGTAAATAGAACTATTACAAGTGGTGCCCATGGCCAGTAACTCCTCTGATGGTATCCTGCAGAAAGCTACTGCCATGGAGAAGGAGCTGAACTTAATGCTTACCATTAGTGTGGAAATAGCTTCCTAACAATGCTTGTAACTTGTATCTCTTGTCTCCCGTACGCATCTACTTTAAGAAACGTTTCTAACCAATTTGAACCCGCCCTCTTGTTACCAGTGTTGCATCCACTTTGTAAGCTGGAATAGAAAGTCACTGGCAATCCTGTGATGCAGTCACGCCTGTTGGTGGCTTGGCTGTTGAAACAGCGGTGAGCTGCTACTTTATTACAAGCTGCCCTCCTGTGTTGTCCCACAAGTGCCAGCTCTTACCAGGGTATGATCCTACGGGTGTGCCTGCAGTCCTCTGGTACTTCACCAAAGAGACCATTCTTCATGTTGGACAGTGAATGCCCACAGGCTATTTATTGTGAGAGTGTTGAAGCCAGGCCTAATCCTGTCCACGGCCGATTGTCATGATGCCGCAATTGGCGGGGGGGTCCTAGCTGCTTTTCTCCACCCTCCCATCATCCAGGAGCACCACGATCAATTGTAGTACCTCAACTACTGCTGCCGATGAGATGAGTTAATGCAGCACGGACTGGGGATTGAACCTGGAACTCTTGTCTGCATGCCATAGTCTTATATGGGCTCTATATTTTACCTACTGTGCCAGTAAGGAAAGTCTGGGCAACTTTCTTTTCAAGTATAGTAACGTGCATGTTTGTGCTACATATCTGTAGAAGGATAATTGGCATCAGCAAGTTTCAACTTTGAAATTCCCTCTCCTCCATTCTCGAGTGTTCCATGGTCCTCAGTGGAAAGTTCCAAATGCTTGCCCCTTGAGATGGGAGCAGCAGGCACTGTCTTCGGATTATTAATGATCCTAATACCACCAATGTTCTCTTGAACCTGGAGCAGCTCCACTTATTACACCATTCAAGTTGTATAAGGAAGAAGAACTGTGTCCCTTACACTCAAACTAGCCAGTGGGGAGGAAACACATGTACATCCAGAGCTCGGTGAGTTGGCTTGGCTGTGGTGGGACGTTAATAAAACTAATATTTATAACTAGTTTACGTCACTATTGAATCACTTTAATGATTGGCACAGAAGACTGGTCTATGAAGATTCATTTGTGCTGACAGAAGAACGGAAGTGTGGCTGCAAAAAGAGGAGGAGGCTAGGAATGAACTTCCACTTTGGAGCACCAAATTCCATGAGGCTCCCTTGGATTTTGGTGTATTGAAGTTTTTAGCACTCATTATTTGAGGTGTGGTTGGAGGATGAAGCAGCTCTGTTATTGAATTCCAGGTGGGAAGAGGATGCTGGGTACAGGGAAATTACAGAGCCTTGCTGTATGGACGGAGTAAACCACTTTATACTGCGGGTCAAGGGTTAAATTGTGAGGACAGGCTGCATAGACTAGGCCTGTATTTCCTTGACTATATGCTTAAGGGGGCAATCTAATTGAGGTGTTTAAGATGATTTAAAGGAGTTGATAGTTTATCTCTCTCTACCCTATTTCCTCTGTTTTGGATGGGGGGGAAAGAGTCCAGTACAAGGGGGCATAACCTTAAAATTAGAGCCAGACCATTCAGGTGTGATGTCAGAAAGCACTTCTTCACACAGTAGTGGCAATCTGGAACTCCCTTTCAAAAACCTGTGGAAGCTGGGTTTAAAAAAAAAAACACATTTAAAAACTGGGATTTATCGTTTTTTGTTGGGCAAGGGTATTTAAGGGTTACAGAACCAAGGTGGGCAGATGGAGTTAAGATACAGATCAGCCCAGCCATGATCTCATTGAATAGCGGAACAGGCTCAAGGGGCTGAAAGGCCTATTCCTGTTCCTATTGAAAGGCTAATGGGTTGTGCATTGTCAAATGGGCATCCGAGCAAGCACTGACGGATTATGGGGAATAACTTCTTCCACTATGGTCCAAGATTGGCAAGGACTTGTTTTGATTTTACTGTTATTTTCCCACATTATGGCAAGGCTGGTGGTGGGTCCAGTTGTACAGATGGTGCTTGCCCTCTGCTAATTTGCAAATTATTCATGTATGAGCTTTCCCTGAGTTTTGGTAGGCTACTTGGGGGTGAAGCAGAACATCACAGTTGAGCACGTTCCTTTCCTTGCTAATTCCCATTTACTGGATTGCAGTCAGGAGTCAGAACCCTGTCCATTCCCCGACCCTCCCTAACCAAGCTCAGATCAGCTAGCACCGTATACAGTGGTTGAACATGTGATCTTGCTAGTCTGTGTGGCTTAGCTACTGGCTGGCTAAACCTTGTGAGCTGTGGGGGAGCATGTTGTGCATTTTGAACAGCAAGCTTCAACTTCCTGTTCTCTCGCTGCACAGAGCCCTCTGACCATGTGTTTGATTGTAATTGGATGCTGCGCGACCCAGTCGGGACTGGTTGGGGAGGGGTGAGTCTGTGTGCTTTACATAGGATATACAGCACAGAAACGGGCCAGTCTACCCAACCAGCCCATGCTGGCATTTATGCTCCACTCCAGCCTCCTCCTGTCTTTCCTCATCTAACGCTTATCAGCCTTCTCTTTTCAAGAGAAAAGAGACCCAGCCTGTTCATCCTCTCCTGATAGGTGTAACCTTTCATTTATGGTATCATCCTTGTAAATCTTTTTTGCACCCTCTCCAGTGCCTCTATATCCTTTTTATAATATGGCGACCAGAATTGTACACCGTGTTCCAAGTGTGATTACAGAAGCACTGGAGTGCTTTATTAATCCTATACAGTCTGATCACCACGATCCAGATTCCCCATTTGCACATTAATTTTTTTTTTAATTGTATGCTGTTTGCTAATCTCTTCCAGGGCATGGGATGGGGCACTGCAATTAGCTAAGGAAGGGGAACATTTTCTCTGGCTCATCTTCACTGTCCAGAGAACCCTGCTGGTCAGTGTATGTGCATGGAGCTCTGGAAAGGACCAGCTCACCTGTGATGTCTCCTTAAATTGAATAGTTTGCCAACACATGCTGTCTAGCCTCGTGTATGAGAAAGGGCCACTTGTATGAGGTACTGGAGGATGTCGGTGCCCAAGAACCAGGCCAGCTATTGCCTGGGTGATCAGAAGTGTTCAAAGAGGCTTCTGCCAAGTTAAAACAAATATGTATTGGAGGCAGCATTCTTGCTAACTGGAGGTCCCGCGCAGTCCGCTCACTGGCTTCTCGCTGGAAATCACCGCGCATGTGCGAAAAATTGAATGGGCCGCGCAACCAGTTAAAGAGCCCGTGCACACACAAATTTGCAGGACCATTGATTGGTGGTTAATATAGTCCTCGAGTGATATTTGTGTTTGGGAGTCCGTGCCTGTTAGCAGAGGAAGAGAAGATGTTCCTTGTTATTGTGACCTCTTTTATATTTATATATGGAGTGCTACTCGTATAAAAATAAAGCATGCTGTTGAGTATAGTTAAACAGAAAATGCCATATGGTGTGCTGGAGACCTTGGCTTACTCAGGAAGTGAGGCATCCCTGATACCTCGGGTGGAAAGGTTGCTGTATCCTGTGTTATCTTAATACATGCCATGTATAAGGAAAGTTTAGAGTTGCCAAAGACTTATGTAAGGCTTTATTCGGCCAGTAACGGGAATCCACTAGTATGCCTTCCCAGGCAGCTCAATGCCACATCTCTCTCGTAAAGGTCATTTTGAATGAAGCACTATTCACTACAGAAGAAAGTTTGCTCACAAATGCAAATGCCACACAAGGGCTATATTGTCTGCCAACGTACAGAAACCATTTGAATTTTGCGTGTGTATTTGTTAACTGGGTCGAAACCTCGAACTCTTCTGATCCTCCTAAATAACTGTTCACTACCAAGTGCTGAAAATCAAATTGGCCAAAAGCTCAGCTGTCGTCTGGTGAAGCTGCGTGTCTTCATCACACGCTGAATTAAATTGATCTATAGCCAGTTTTACTGGGGCCGAGGGGAGGAACTGAAGGTTTGCTGTGGGGTTGGGATTTAGGAGCTCTCCTTTTCCCTCCACCGAGGGGTACTTTCTTGGGCTGTGTGGAAATTACCAGTAGTGACATTTTTCACCCTATCTAAAGTTGGTTAGTAAGTGGCAATTGAACCCTGCCTCTTCCAGCCTTGGAAGAACTATATGCTATAAGGAACTAGGCCCAGTAAGCTGTAAACCCAGCTCTTAATCTGTTCTTGTGGTAACTGAAACCTGGATACCTGTCAAAAAAACGAAATTGAGGTAAAAGATGTTTTATGCAGATATTAAATTTCAAATAACAGTATCTTTATTTTAAAAACCGCTTTATTAAAGTTCTGCTGCTTTTGCCTCCCATCTACTACATCCCTCTTCTCCCCCACCCAAATCTGCAGCCAAGAATGTGGGCAGGTGAGCTGGTGCTAGGCCAGTGCCAGTTTTAGCTCCATGTTGGCACACCGTGCTGTGGTAAGATGGCGTGATTTCATCAGCGATGATTCATGACGGCGTGCATCCACCGTGAAGCCCACAGTACAGGATTTCTCTGCCTACTCTTTGGCAGTGTTATGTCAGGAAAGTCTGGAGAAGTAAAACTTGTGCGTCGTGGGGGGGCGGCAGCAGTGGGCATACAGTGGAAGATCAGTGTTGAGTCCTGCTGTACACTTTATGCAAATTGAAAATACTGAGAACTGAATCCTTGGCATGGTGGGGGAGGGGGGGGGCGGGGGGGAGAGTATTGTAGTGATTTTCTTGCTGTATTAGGAATGCATTGATTCCTTCTGGTATGTACAGCTCTTGCGCACTTTTATATTGGAGTGCAGTTGTCTCTGGACATATGGTTCTTCCTGCTTCAGCTGCATCTCTTGGTTTCATTAACCTACACGGAACCCACTGCTTCGTAGGCTCATGAGAATGTGATTCCAGGAATCTGCTCTTGGATCAAGTGCTCCTTATTGCTCAAACTGAATGAGGAGGCTGTCCCACACACCAGCAATCTGGTCTTTGTGTTAAACAGCGGACGCCAGAGCATGCAGAGATCAGCATCTTGTCACAAATCTAAGCCAGGGCAGAGCAAACCACAAGACCTCAAACCCTTCCCCCCACTCCCTGACCAGAACCAAGAAATTACAACACTGAAACTGGCTGTTCAGCCCAACCAGCCCATTGTTTATTGTCCAGATGAGCAGTGGTCCTTTGCCCAGTCTGATCCCATATCCTTGTATCCCCCTTTCCTTCAGACTGGCATGGTCTTTTCTTCAATCACTAATTTAAAAAAAAACTTCTCTATTCTAAATCTCTTGCATAATTATTTGTATTTCCTCATTCAGCGCGCTAGTGAATCTGTGCTGTACTCTCTCTATGTTGTCTCAACATCCTTCCTATAATGTGGAGCCCAAAACTGCACTCCGTTCTCTCCAATGGTGGGCTTGTTACGGTTTCCCATACACCCATGAACTATCAACTTCGATGGGGGTGTAAAACAGCCAATCAAAAGGAAAATTGGGCGGGGTGTATAAGGGGCAGCTGATGCAAACTCTTATGTTTTATGCTCCCACTCACGTTTAAAGGTCCGCCCATGGATTCACCATTGCATCTTGACTTTTATATTCATATTCTATACCTACTTCAGCTGTTGCTTTTAGTGTCTTGTGAACCTGAAGCCCGCCCCCCCCCCGGCCCCCCGATCAATCCGCTCTTCCAAATCATCCAACCGTCCCTCATTCAAAGTATAATTATCACCTTTTTTCAACACAAAATGTACCATCTCCCATTTACTGACCTTGGAATTGCATCTGCCACTTTTTTGCCTATTCCACCATCTTCTCAGTATCTGCTTGCAGCTTCCTTTAGTCTTCAGTTATTTACAATGCCTCTCCGTTTAGGATTGTATACAGATTTGTACACCGTCCCATTTAGCCCTATATTCAAATCATTGGCCCTGAAATTGCGGTTGGAGATGTACCTCTGGAGTCCGCCTCCAACCCACGAAACAATTAAATACGTACCTGCTGGCGCCCAGGCTGCCAAAAGTTGCGGTCTCGGGCCTCGAGGTGGAGGGCAGCGTAATGGCCCACGGATCCCAGGGACGCAGGCAATGCGGAAGCGTACCTGGGATCACTGGGCCTGGTCCTCCAATCAATACGCAGAATTCCATTTCAATCATTTACAAAGGGAATCCCCTAATGATATGTAATGAAATCGAGAAATGTAATAATTATACAATTAACAGAATTGGAATTTTATTCATCATTACCTTCATTCCACCAACCTCAATAAAAATTAAATTTTTAGATAATTTTATACATCATTAAATCTGTAATCCAGGCCAATATTTGCATAAACCCATTTAATATAGTGTTTGTGCATAATTTGAGATCTGAAAATGTTTAATTTAAGCCTTAGATATCCCCTTGCGCTGATGCAAGCAGGCCCTGAACCTACTTGATCAACCGTAAGACTTACGTGGGCACTCGCTGGCCAGCTGCTGGGCAAATAGCCCAACTCTGCGCCAGCGATTGCTTTTTCGGGGCCCCCGCAGATGGCCTATCAACGCGTATGTTGACGGGCTGCAAGTTCTGGATTTTGCACATGTGCATGCGGAAATCCCAAACTTGCAGGCCATTTCAAAGGGAATATGACGGCGTATTCTGAGAGTACGCTGTCACAGACACCACAATTTCAGGGCCATTAATGTGAACCGAAGTGATCCTAGAACAGAACCCTATGGGACTCCACTACCAACTTCCAACCAGTGGGAAAACTGCCCCTAACGCCTACTCTGCTACTTTTCTAACCAGTTTTAAATCCAATTTGGTACCCATCGGCTAATTCCATACCCCTTAATCTTCTCCATTATTCAAAAGGCTTTCTCCAAGCCCATTTACCCCATATCCACTGCATTTCCCTTATCCTCCCATGTATGAAATCTCCTCAAAGAACTCTCAATCAGGTTTGTCGAGGATAATCTTCCTTTCTGAAATCCATGTCGACTGCTTTTAATTATTTTCTACATCTAGATAATAAGTAATTTCATCTTAGCAAAAGACTCCTACCACAGATATTAAACTAACTGCCCTGCAATTACCCAGGTTAGTTCTCTGTCCCTTTTTAAAAAATGGATATTGCGTTGACCGCTCTTCACTCCTCGAGCACACCTCTGCTTTCAGTAGAACCCTGATGTATAATTTCTAGGGCCTCTGCTAGTTCTTTCACCATTTCAGGATTCTTCATGTATCCCATCAGTTCCCATCACTTTTTGTCTTCCTTTAGCTTAACTAACTAACTTAAATGCTGTCCTGTTTTATTTGAGATAATTCTATTTATCCTCTACTAACTCACTAGTCTCAACTCTTTGGGTCCCATCTCACATTTAACAATTCTCTTTTTTGAATACTTTTTCTTGGGATTCGATCCTCGTGCTCACTTCTTGCTTTCCTTGTCCCTCTCTTAACTTTCCTTGTTTTCTTGGATTCCCTCTTGGCTTTATCATATCTATAGGCACTACTTGCCCTCTTCAATTTTAATTTGTTTCTAACCTCTTTATCTATCCATGGTATCTTGAAAGTTGAAGTAGTCTCCTTTTTTAATGATACATATTCTGCACCTTTGACACCTTTTTAAAAAAAAAAAAAATTAAAATCCCATCTTTATGAAGGTTTACTATGCTGCTCTGGCTTTGATTTTAAGGTGTCTTTGCAGTGCAGCACTGCATCGCAGGTGCTAAGGGCACAGCGGAGAACTCTGGGTACTGTTGGCTGACCTAATTTTCACTTGTAACTCATTCCCTCCTCGCTACCAGAATCTGAACGGTTGTCCCATTTCTCCTGCCTACTCTCTCTTGGAAATCAATGATGCTCATCCAGTCTCTGAGCTGGAGAGCATTTGGTACTGTACAGCTGTGCACTTCTCCTTTTTCCTGTGCGCAGAAAACCCTGTGTTAACCTCCTCATGACTGGTTCATGAGAGAGGGCCCCAAGCGGGACCATAGAAACCCAAAGTGACCAAAATATTCAGGCCAAATCATCAAGGTATATGAAATATCAAATGGTGTGAATAAGGTAAACCTGGACAGTAGGATCAGAAGACATGAATGGTAATTAGCAAAATGTAAACATAAAATGGATACCCTGATCTTTATTCAGATCGATAAATGTTTGGAACAATTTGCCAGGCAGGGTACTAGAGGTAAGAACATTGTTTCTACAGAATGCATGTGGATGGCAGATGGGAGAGTTGAGGTAGCAGAGGTGCCAGTTTTGATCAGATGAATGAATGGTTTTCTCGTTGCTGACTTTTCTAGTGTCTTTTCAAGGTTTCTGGATTTAACCAGTGGTTTTTCAGGATGTAGGTTTGATGGGCAGACAGTAGTCTGTGAGGACAGCAACGTGGATCCTGGAAGGATGGTGGAGTATCAATGGAGCACTGTTTTTGTAACTTGATGGACTGTTGGCAACAGGCTGACCGAACTGGCAGCAAGAAATCGTCTGCCAGCAAGGCCAAAATCTTGGCTGTACTTGTGAAATGGGAATAACAGCAGCCAGCCTGAGCCCTGTGCTCAAAAGCCGAGGCCAGCTCTCTTGGGGCACAGTTAGCGTGGCGATCTGCCCTGTACATTCACGGTTAGGTCTTGTGTGCAGAGACATTGCGTTAACCCCCTCCTGACTGGTTCAGGGAGAATATGCTAAAATCGAATGCTGAAACCATTTTTATTTTGAAGTTTATTGTGCAACCAGCTTTAAACCTTTGCTAACATTTTCTTAAGGGAAATGTGTGGGGGGGGGGGGGGGGGAAATGTCAGTGCTTTGAATTTAGCTTTTTAATAAAGTCAATGATTTTGAGTAAGCGTAGGTCATTGTGGGGTTGATGAAGAACAGCACCGTTTCAAATGAGACTTTTTTTTCTTTTGTCCCTTTCCAACCCCCCCCCCCCCCAAATCAATAATTCAGTTACCTCCAACCTGCCCGTCTAATATGCCTTTTCCCCCACCCCCCTCATGAATTTGGTTACACATTCAATTACTAATGGGGTTTTCACTTAACCTCTGTATTGTGTAATGGTGTGGAATTCTTGCTTCATTGGGAGGGAAAAAAGGGGAGATTTTAAGTATTTGTTCTGCCATTGCTCCAGAATTGCATTCATTTAGGTAACTAAAAAAGACTCTGTATATGCGTACTGGCAGAGATCTGGGGTCATGTCTCCAGCCTGTTCTCTGAACTGGGGAAAGTACTTGTTGCAGGGAGATTGGAGAAAAAGAATTCAAAACTTTAGACTGGAATAGTGGGTGTCGTTCCAAAGTTGGGTAAAACTATCACAGGCTGTTTTAAGTGAATCAGACCTGACATCCTATTGGTAATGTAGTAAATCACCTTCTCCACTTGGAGCAGTTGCAAGTCAGCTGTTGTGGTTACCGCATCTACATCAGAAAGGAAGAACGGGGAAACGCCCATCGAGTCCACCCCATCCAGAGAATAGTATCGCCTTGCACACCATTCATCCAACCCCGGGCCATGCTTTCTACCGGGAGAGGCAAAAAAAATCCCGAGGGGAAAATAACCTAAGATCAATGCATCTTAATTCCTTAAGGCAATCGAGCAAAGCCATACAGACAGTGGTGGCCCAGAACTAATCATAATCATGATGTGGAGATGTCGGTGTTGGACTGGGGTGGACAAATGTGAGAAGTCGCACAACACCAAGTTATAGTCCAACAGTTTTATTTGAAATCACAAGCTTTCGGAGCGCTGTTCCTTCGTCAGGTGAAGTGAAGAGATCTTCACATCTCTTCACTTCACCTGACGAAGGAGCAGCGCTCCGAAAGCTTGTGATTTCAAATAAAACTGTTGGAATATAACCTGGTGTTGTGCGACTTCTCACATTCATCATAATCATAACTAAGAACTTGCCCTCTTTAACTGGAAATGTCCTGTTTACAGCACTTAAAATAGGAAACTCGACAACCTCCTGTGTAGTGAGTCTTCCTCTTTCCCCTCCCCTGCACATGTTCTGGCATTGTGTTCTAGACGACAGTGACTCTGAGGGAAATATTTCCTGGAATCTGACCTACTTCTTTTGTCTCTGGATTTTCTAAGCATGCCTTCTAGCCCTGCCATACCTACCCATCTCAAATAACTCCTCTAAGCCTGCATTTCTCCAAAATAAATAACCCTAACTCTAAGAGCCTATACTAAGCTCGGAGCCCTTGGATATAGGTATCCTTTTCACCATCTTCCTCTGCAGTTACTCTAGAGCCTTGATAACCATCATCATCTGCAGGGATCAAAACTATACGCTAAGTGCAGATGTACCAGAGTCTTATAGAGCCTATGTATAGTACTCTTCACTTGATATTTTATGACGCTTTCACCATAAAACCCTATTTGCTTTTTCTTCTACCATTTCACACAAGTCATTAGCTGATGTCCCCCAGGTCTTTTTCTTGATCCATTAAATTTAAAGGGTATCCCTGTGTGATGCAAGCATGCCTGTCGTTACCTTGCCTGACATTGCACTTGTCTATGTTAAATGATGTCTGCTGCATTCTGGCCCATTCATCTAACTTGACTACATCAGCCTGCAACCAATTGATCTGATCTGAGTCAGTTAGCCCCCCCTTCACATTTTCCTCTTGAGTTTTAATTTAAGCCCCCCTCCCCATCCCCTCATGAATGAAAATGAACGCCAGAGATTCCAATAGAGCCTTGTGGAACTCCACTCACGAGCAGACCCGGAGTCCCAATCTAATCCACTCCCATTAATAACAGCCCTCCGCTTACACAATTTCAACCGGCTATCTATTCAATGTAATAGCTGTCCTATAATTTAAAAAAAATTCATTCTCTGGATGTGGGCCTCGCTGGTAAGACCAGCATTTATTGCCCATCCCTAGGCTGCAGTCCATGTGGTGAAGGTACTCTCTCAATGCTGCTGGGGAGGGAGTTGTGGAATTTTGACTCGGTGATAATTAAGGAACTGTGATTATATGTCCAAGTCGGGATGGTGTGTGACTTGGAGGTGGTGGTGTTCCCATGCACCTGCTGCCCTTGTCTTTCTAGATGGTGGAGGTTGTGGGTCTGGGAGGTGCTGCCGAAGAAGCCTTGGTGAGGTGCTGCAGTACATCCTGTAGATGGTACACGCTGCAGCCACAGGATCCAGTTTTGTTCGAATAATTATTTGTTACTTTATCAAATACGAAATAGAGACTCTTGTAGGAATGGATGGCTGATGTGTGGACATTATTAGAAGCAAAAATGTCAGAAGTGGAAAATCGGTGCTGGGTTAGCTGCCAGGGCTCCCCTCTAACTGAGCCAGGCTGATCCTGAGCCTGTGCTGCTACCAGCGACCCACTAAAAGATTCTGACTCTGGTGTTGTTCTGAGCCAATGTTTTCATCTGGGCCACCCTGCAAACATCATGTGAAACCGAAATGCAATTGTTGACTAAAGTAATAATAGCTCAGTGTGCTATGGTATTAATTCCTGAAATGTATGGTCTCCGTCACTGACGGACAGCCGTTGAATCGGAACCAACTTGTGCTGTAGCATAACTTTTCTTTCAGAAAACGGTAACCGAAGTTCTGACGTGTGATCCACACTTGGGATTTTGGATCTATTCACCGGTCCGCCAGTTCAATTCGTGGTCTGTGCAGAGTTAGCTGATCGAAACCAGGGTGACTGCAGGCCATTGCACAAGTGGGCTATGGGGAGCTGTGGGGTGGGATGGGGAGAGACAATAGGCAATGTTCCCCACTATTGATAACTATTCATTGACTCTAGGGGTAATTTTAACCTAACTTGCCGGGCGGGAAACCCGCAGGATGGGGTGGAACGCCGGTTTTACGCCCTGGCCAATATTACTCTCCATTGACTTCTATGGAGCGTTGTTGTTGTTCTGTATGACGGGAAAAGCTTACAATGGGATGTCTAGTTCGGCTATCCATTCGATGGAGAGTAAAATTGGGCGCAGTGTAATACCAGCCTTGCACCCCATCCCACCAGTTTTCTGACCGGATTAGGTTAAAATTGTTCCGTGTCTGTATTTGTGTATATCTAAAAAGTCAGACTCTGCTGCAATGATCTCATGTTGTCCAATAACCTGCCAACTCTCTGTTGTGGTTCATTTGAATAACTCTGGGGGCACGGTTGGTGACAAGTGGAGGAGGGGAGAAAATTGGCAGGAATGGTGTGCCTTGTATAGCATGTAAACCTACAGTGTGGCTTCTGTAGCCCAGTGTCACGGACCTCTCTCTGTTTTGCAGTGAGCACAAAGATTCTTCGGAGAAGAAACACAAAGATAAAGAAAGGGAGAAAGACAAAGTAAAGCACAGAGATGGGAGCTCTGACAAACACAAACATAAGGACAAGGAGAAAAGAAAGGAGGAAAAGGTATTGTAGTTAGAGGTAGCTGGTCATTAGCCAATTGTCATTTGTTTCAACCTACTTTGCGCAGACATTTTATTCGAGGGTAAGCTAGCAACTAATGCATCCAATTTCTATTTTGTCCCCCTACCCCACACATGCATATCTAAACGCTTTCCCATTCTACCACCAGACAGTTCCACCAGCCTTCAGTTGCATGTGCGATCTGTTTTCAACATTTCGCAGGTTGTGCTTGGCTCCCTGTTAACTGGTGTAGACCGGGCCACTTTGAGCAGAGTTGTCAAGATTCTTGGCAGGGCCCAGAATAGCTGGTTAATAACTCGCTGCAAAAACTATACCAGTATAAACTGCTCCTAAGGTTGCTGCAGAGCATGCATTTGCATCTGTAAAGGGAGGACTTGTAAATTTGAGAATCAATGGTCTGGGTGAAGAGACTCGGTTTAAAAAGGCCCTCTGCTTTTAATTTTCTGTTAATCGGTTTCTACAGATCATTTACAAGGGAGAATTTTCTGAAAAAAATGCATTTTTTTTTTGTTTAAAATAAAAAGGAAGCTCTTTGGCTTTGTGCTACATTGGGTTGGGATGCGGTGCTGGGTATGTTGTACTCTGAAGTTTAGAAGAATGAGAGGTGATTTCATTGAAACACAAGATTCTGAGGGCTTTACAGGGTAGATGCTGAGAGGCTGATTCCTCTGGCTGGAGAATCTAGAACTGGGGTGGGGGGGGCGCATAGTCTCAGGATAAGCGGTCGGCCATTTAGGACTGAGATGAGGAGAAATTTCTTCACTCAGAGGGTTGTGAATTTTTGGAATTCTCTACCCCAGAGGGCTGTGGATGCTCAGTCATTGAGTATATTCAAGGCTGAGATGGATAGATATTTGGGCTCTAGGGGAATCGAGGGATTATGGGGATCGGGTGGGAAAGTGGAGTTGAGGTCAAAGATAGGCCATGATCTTATTGAATGACAGAATAGGCTCATGGCCTACTCCTGCATATGGCCTACTCCTGCTCCTAGTTCTTATGTACCCTTCAAGCACAGGGCAGGGTTCTAGGGTTAGATATTTGAAGTGAACATGATAGCACTGGTGGGCATGAGAGGTGCTGAAATCAAGAGGTGTTCTTGGATGTGCTTGTATTGTAATAGTTTGTAGAGAAGAGACCCTACAGATCTGCACTTACTAATATTATTTTCTTTTCTTTTAAAAGGATAAGATCCACTCCTCGAGTAGTAGTTCTGGGGATAAAGTGAAGAAGGAGAATGGTTTCACAAGGTAAGGGTCCCCTTTAAACTGTGTCGGCCATTAGTCACAGGGAAGAGGGTGTTTGGTCCAAATCTTTTAGAATGCATGCTCACTGCTAACTGAAGGTGGTGGAAACTCTTGGGACGTGACGAGGGGGTGAAAGAGAGTAACTCTTGCAGAGGGCGAGCGATGAAGGGGAGAAACTCATTTTTGTGGGGGCAGACATGTTAAAAAAAAAATTTTTTAATCTTATCAACCCGCAGCCACCAAAATAAGATTGTGGAGTTGGTCTTTTTTTTAACAAACACCTTGTTCCCTTAATAGTGGATGTGCTCCAGGGATGTCTGTGATGATTTTTCTTTTCTGTGTTCTCCTGGTTGAAAGACAGATCACCATGCTAGCGATTCCATGTACTTATTGGAATTGTGGAATTATATGAGGATAAACTAGATTAATCTCGAACAGGATTCATCTGAATTTCAGCAGTGTCTGGCCCCGTGACCACGATAGTATAGGTTTAGGAACTGGCAGGCCCAGCTCTCGAGGGTACGCTGTTTTTTTTTAAGGCTGCCTGCCTGCTCTATAAAATGAACCACTTGGTTATACACGAGCTGAAAGTTTCTTTTTTGTCTCTCGATTCCCTTCCTGTCCTTCTTAGCCCTCCTCGTATAAAGCCAGAGCCAGAAGATGTTTACGTCCCATCCATTAAGGTGGAAAACAAGCCATTGAAGAGAACCCGTGAAGATGATGAGTAAGTTTCCTTATTCAAGCTCTGTGTCGTCCTTGTATCAGGTACAACTTTCGGGGGGTGCGGGGGAGGGAAGAGAGAAAGGGAAATGCCCCATGGGGGGGGGGGGGGGGGAAAGCTGGTATGATGCCCATTTCCTGGGTGGTGCTAGTTTTAGAGCAATACGAGGCACAGTCAGACCACCAGAAAGGAATGTTATGGGTAGAAGTCTAAAGAACTCTTCTCTCTTATTGTGCACAGCAATGAGAGAAATAACCAGATGGTGTGTTTTTGCAAGTGCCAATGGGTCTCTTACATCCACCTGAGCGTGCAGAGTGGCCTCTGTTCAACGTCTCATCCAAGAGACTGCACCTCTGCACTGAAATATCAGCGTAGAGTTTTTTAAGTCTCTGGAGTGGGGCTTGAACCCACGCCCTTCTGACTCTGAGCCAAGGCTGTTACCCTGGCTTTTCTACTGAAAGACAAGCCCCTCCCTTCATGGTTTTTCCAAATTGTCTCTTGTTTTTATAATTTTTAGAAAAATCCTGGGGCTTTGGGAACTGCTCTGCTAGCGGTTCATAAAAGGGGCACTGAGTCTGTATCTCGCCCAAGGTTTTAGCCCATTGCACTTTGCTTCTATAACCTATTCTGCAGCTGAAATGCTTGTGTAGTAGAAGTCATGAGCTGCACTACCTGCAGGAACTTGGTATTGCAGTTGTATTTCCTGCTGTTTATTCTTTCATAATTTCTAAAATTGTCATTAGTTTTTTTTTAAATTCTAATCTCTCCTGGAGGCGATAACTTGCATGGCACAGGAATAAGTGATTTTCTTGGTGGTAATGACTGGTGAGGTACCAGAGGGTTATTCTTCATGGTTGATCCTGGTTAGCAACTGCAGGTGGCCATCACAGCAGAGCCACGGGAACTCTGGCCTCCTGCATTCCTACCTGTGGCTGTCGAGGTCAGTTCTGCCCTTGATGCTGCCCATGGCTGAGTCTGTGTAGGATTAAACCTGGGGCCATCCTGGTCCATGTTGCTGAGCCACACTCTGCAGGACCTTGGGCTAGAGAGAGGTGAGAGGCCATCCACTGAAGTTGGGTGGAGACCGTACCTGGCTCAACTGTGGCGCTCACCTTGAGCAACTTCCCTCCAGTCCCGTACATGAAAAATGTCTATTTTAGATGAGGAAACTGCTACTGCTATCTCCGGATTGTCCCACAGGATGGGTCAGTGCCTTTTAGGAGAGAAAGGGAGGAATTGGGAACGGTGATGGGACTTTAAAACCTGGTCTCTGAAGTGAAGGAAAGATGAACAGCCTGGAGTGGTGGGGGCAAAAAAGAGAAGAGAGTACACGTGCATAAGTCACCACAACTGGAGATAAATCTCACCTGGCCTGATTTTTGACAGTGCTTTCATTTTTTAAAGCTTTGTATAAATTGCAGTGTTTGGACTGTGGTAGTACAATGCAAGCTGCAAATGAGATGGGAGTGGTGGCCTTTACCTTGCTCAAAACAAGACACTATAAACCCATGGGGTAGGGATTTCATTTTGCTGCATTGTCATTATCCTGAGCCTTGCTTATTAGGCCTATATGTGGGCAGTATTGGCCACAGGTAAGTTGTGTACAGCAAAGGTCCCTTAAAAGTGAGAGGTAATGCATTTGGGGAGGGCTAACAAGGCAAGGGAATACACTATAAATGGAAGGACACTGAGAAGTGCAGAAGATCAGAGGGACCTTGGAGTGCATGTCCACAGATCCCTGAAGGTAGCCAGACAGGTAGATAAGGTGGTTAAGAAGGCATACGAGGTACTTGCCTTTATTAGCCGAGGCATAGAATATAAGAGCAGGGGTTATGCTTGAACTGTATTAAACACTAGTTAGGCTGCAGCAAGAATACGGCGTGCAGTTCTGGTCACCACATTACAGGAAGGATGTGATTGCACTAGAGGGGGTGCAGAAGAGATTTACGAGGATGTTGCCTGGGCTGGGGAATTTTAGCAATGAGTAAAGATTGGATAGGCTGGGGTTGTTTTCTTTGGAACAGAGGAGGCTGAGGGGAGACCTAATTGAGGTGTATGAAATTATGAGGGGCCTAGATAGAGTGGATAGGAAGGACCTATTTCCCTTAGCAGAGGGGTCAATAACCAGGGGGCACAGATTTAAAGTAATTGGTCGGAGGTTTAGAGGGGATTTGAGGAGAAATGTTTTCACCCAGAGGGTGGTGGGGGTCTGGAACTCACTGCCTGAAAGGGTGGTAGAGGCAGAGACCCTCATCACATTTAAAAAGTAATTGGATATGCACTTGAAGTGCCGCAGGGCTACGGACCAAGAACTGGAAAGTGGGATTAGGGTGGATAGCTCTTTGTCGGCCGGCGCGGGCAAGATGGTCTCCTTCTATGCTGTAAATTTCTAGGATTCTGAGTGTAATCTATGTGTCTGTCTACCCTAGTGTTGATTTTAAACCCAAGAAGATCAAAACAGAAGATGTCAAGAAAGCCAAAAAAAGAAAACCTGAAATGGTAGGTGTACGTTTTTTTATTTCTTCAGGGTCTCTGGGTTCTGTGCTGAGCTAGCTGGAACAATCTAATTTTTCTAAACGTCATTGTGTTTTGGAGCTGTTTCATGGTTGTGCAAATGCTTGTTATGGCTCATTGAAAGGATAGTGAGTTCAGTCCTTTCTATTGAGCCTTGAGTAAGCAGCCTTGCTAAAAGATTCTCCTGTTGATGTCTCCTGTGAAAGACTCCTGAAGCTGTGATGTGGCAAAGGGTCCTTCACTGCCCTTCATGTTGTATGAAGGCAGTTTTTATTTTGTGACCTATTTCCAAAATGCCCAAGCATCTTAAAACAGGAACTTGGTTTCTTTTTGAAATCTTGGGAAGATTTTGAGAGGTAGTAGTGTCTGAATCGAAATTATTAATTAGTCTGAAGTATTTACACACGGGAGAATATTCTGAAGCAAGGTGGAAGTGATTCTGAGGTTTAATCTTGTGACTCTTTTTTACACCTGGTTTGTGTAAATATACTATTGTGGCCCAATGGTTATTTTTCCATTTTTTTTTTTTAAATCACTTCTTTCCTGCCAGGGACCTGAAATCTGTCTTTGTCTTCTAATGTTTGACATACATAGTCCATCACAGTCTAGTTAACTAAATTGTCACCTACGGTCACAAACGTCTGAGTCCCTTTTGCTGTAGGCATAGCCACTAGATTCCTGTAATATTTCTAATTGGATGGGGTTGGGGGGAAAACTAAAGCAACATTTCTTAGTTTAAGCTCTGTTGGAAAAGCTTCCTCTGGGTCTGGTGGGTTCCTGAAGTTGTGAGTGAGGCAGAAACAGCTTAGTTTATCAACGTTTGAAGATTCTGGTCTTGCTGTTGTACTGGGGAAATAAAAAATTGAAATAAGTGTCAGCATCTCTGGAACTGGCCACATTGATCACTAAGACTACAGGACCAGTTTGGGGGGCTGAGTTTTGACCGTGGAACTAATACTAATACAAGTTAGTGAAATAATATGGAGCAGAAATCTGAATGATACTCCACGATGCACAAAGCTGCAACACCTGAATGGTTGGCTTAAGGTGTTGAATTTAGCCCGGGGGTTAATGAAAGGTGTGAATTTAAGGTAAATTAATGTGCAAAGTTCAATAACA
The DNA here is from genome assembly GCA_030390025.1 of Squalus acanthias. Lineage (NCBI taxonomy): Eukaryota > Metazoa > Chordata > Chondrichthyes > Squaliformes > Squalidae > Squalus > Squalus acanthias. The sequence continues at coordinate 12,306,449 of CM059435.1, read as the reverse complement.
TTGGTCATGTTAGGAAAAAGGTTTGCATTTATTTTTGAACTGTAGTCTACTACAGACAGTAATGGTTTCCAATCTTGTGGCCTACATAGTAAAACTGTAACTGCCTTATTGTAGGAAGCAGTTACTGCGAATCAGTTTGCTCACTCAAAGCCACGTGCTCCCTCAAATCTTTTTAATGTGATCGGTGGAGTACGTTTTGCTCCCTTTTCTTCATCTGCCATGGCTGCAGAACATTCTGGAAAGGGAGGGTGAAGAGCCAGCTGTCGTGGTGCATGTAGGTACCAACGATATAGGTAAAAAGCAGGAAGAGGTCCTACAAGCAGAATTTAGGGAGCTAGGAGCTAAATTGAAAAGTAGGACCTCAAAGGTAGTAATCTCTGGGTTGCTACCAGTGCCACGTGCTAATCAGAGTAGCATGAACAGGATAGCGAGATTAAATACGTGGCTTGAGCAGTGGTGCAGGAGGGAGGGATTCAAATACCTGAGGCATTGGAACCAGTTCTGGGGGAAGTGGGACCTGTACAAAAGGGACGGTCTGCACTTGGGCAGGACTGGAACCGATGTCCTCGGGGTAATATTTGCTAAGGCAGTTCGGGAGGATTTAAACTAATATGGCAGGGGAATGGGAACCTATGTAGCGAAACGGGGAAGTAATATGCAGTCAGAAACAAATGTTAGAAGGGTGAGAAACAATAAGGGAAATCCGAGTAAACAAAGGCAAGAAACACAAAGGGCCATACTAAATCATAAGTCTAAAAGGACAAAGGGTGTTAATAAAACAAGCCTAAAGGCTCTGTGTCTTAGTGCAAGGAGTATCTGTAATAAGGTGGATGAATTGACTGTGCAAATAGATGTTAACGGATATGATGTGATTGGGATTACAGAGACGTGGCTCCAGAACAATCAAGGCTAGGAACTGAATATCCAGGGGTATTCAACATTCAGGAAGGATAGAATAAAAGGAAAAGGGGGTGGGGTAGCATTGCTGGTTAAAAAGGAGATTAATGCAATAGCTAGGAAGGACATTAGCTTGGAGGATGTGGAATCAATATGGGTTGAGCTGCAGAACACCAAAGGGCAGAAAACGTTAGTGGGGGTTGTGTACAGACCTCCAAACAGTAGTAGTGAGGTGGGGGAGGGTATGAAACAGGAAATCAGAGGTGCATGCAAAAAAGGCGCAGCAGTTATCATGGGTGACTTTAATATGCATATAGATTGGGCTACTCAAACTGGAAGCAATACGGTGGAGGAGGATTTCCTGGAGTGTTTAAGGGATGGTTTCCTAAACCAATATGTTGAGGAACCAACTAGAGGGGAGGCCATCCTGGACTGGGTGTTATGTAATGAGGAAGGACTAATCAGCAATCTTGTGGTGCGAGGCCCCTTGGGGAAGAGTGACCATAGTATGGTGGAGTTCTACATTAGGATGGAGAAGGAAACAGTTAATTCAGAGACCATGGTCCAGAACTTAAATAAGGGCAACTTTGAGGGTATGAGGCGTGAATTGGCGAGGTTAGATTGGCAAGCGATATTTAAGGGGTTATCAGTGGAAGGGCAATGGCAGACATTTAGAGATCGCATGGATGAACTACAGCAATTGTACATCCCTGTCTGGCGTAAAAATAAAAAAGGGAAGGTGGCTCAACCATGGTTAACAAGGGAAATCAGGGATAGTATTAAAAGCAAGGAAGTGGCATACAAATTGGTCAGAAGTAGCAGCAAACCCGGGGACTGGGAGAACTTTAAAACTCAGCAGTGGAGGACGAAGGGTTTGATTAGGGCAGGGAAAATAAAATATGAAAGGAAGCTTGCGGAGAACATTAAAACGGACTGCAAAAGCTTCTATAAATATGTAAAAAGAAAGAGGTTAGTAAAAACAAACGTAGGTCCCCTGCAGTCAGAAACAGGGGAAGTCATAATGGGGAACAAAGAAATGGCAGATCAATTGAACAAGTACTTTGGTTCGGTGTTTACTGTGGAGGACACAAACAACCTTCCGGAAATAAAAGAGATCAAAGGATCTGGTAAGAGGGAGGAGCTGAGGGAAATCCTTATCAGTCGGGAAAAGGTGTTGGGGAAATTGATGGAACTGAAGGCTGATAAATCCCCAGGGCCTGATGGTCTGCATCCCAGAGTACTTAAGGAGGTGGCCTTGGAAATAGTGGATGCATTGACGATCATTTTCCAACGTTCCTTAGACTCTGGATCAGTTCCGAAGGAGTGGAGGGTGGCTAATGTAACCCCTCTTTTTAAAAAAGGAGGGAGGGAGAAAGCAGGGAATTATAGACCGGTCAGCCTGACATCGGTGGTGGATAAAATGATGGAATCAATTATTAAAGATGTCATAACAGACCATTTGGAAAGTGGCGACATGATAGGTCCAAGTCAGCATGGATTTGTGAAAGGGAAATCATGCTTGACAAATCTTCTGGAATTTTTTGAGGATGTTTCCAATAGGGTGGACAGGGGGGAACCAGTAGATGTGGTGTATTTGGACTTTCAGAAGGCCTTCGACAAGGTCCCACACAAGAGATTGGTGTGCAAAGTTAAAGCACATGGGATTGGGGGTAATGTGTTGACGTGGATTGCGAACTGGTTGGCACACAGGAAACAAAGAGTAGGAGTAAATGGGTACTTTTCAGAATGGCAGGCAGTGACCAGCGGGGTACCGCAGGGTTCGGTGCTGGGGCCCCAGCTGTTTACATTATATATTAATGATTTGGACGAAGGGATTAATTGTAATATCTCCAAATTTGCGGATGACACTAAATTGGGAGGCAGTGTGAACAATGAGGAGGATGCTAGGAGGCTACAGAGTGACTTGGACAGGTTGGGTGAATGGGCAAATGTATGGCAGATGAAGTACAATGTGGATAAATGTGAGGTTATCCACTTTGGTGGTAAAAATAGGGAGGCAGACTATTACCTGAATGGTGGCAGATTAGGGAAAGGGGAGGTGCAACGAGACCTGGGCGTCATGGTACATCAGTCACTGAAGGTGGGAAGGCAAGTGCAGCAGGCAGTCAAGAAAGCAAATGGCATGATGGCCTTCATAGCAAGGGGATTTGAGTACAGGAGTAGGGAGGTGATGCTACAGTTGTACAGGGCCTTGGTGAGGCCACACCTGGAGTATTGTGTGCAGTTTTGGTCTCCTAACTTGAGGAAGGACATTCTTGCTATTGAGGGAGTGCAACGAAGGTTCACTAGATTGATTCCTGGGATGGCCAGACTGACACATCAAGAAAGACTGGATCAACTGAACTTGTATCCTCTGGAGTTCAGAAGAATGAGGGGGGATCTTATAGAGACGTTTAAAATCCTGACTGGTTTAGACAAATTAGATGCGGGCAGAATGTTTCCAATGTTAGGGGAAACTAAAACCAGGGGTCACAGTCTAAGGATAAAGGGGAAGCCATTTAAGACTGAGATGAGGAGGAACTTCTTCACCCAGAGAGTGGTGAATCTGTGGAATTCTCTACCACAGAAGGTTGTTGAGGCCAGTTCGCTAAATATATTCAAAAGGGAGTTAGATATAATACTCACAACTAGGGGGATCAAGGGGTATGGCAAGAAAGCAGGAATGGGGTACTGAGGTAGCATGTTCAGCCATGAACGCATTGAATGGCGGTGCAGGCTCGAAGGACCGAATGGTCGTCTACTGCACCTATTTTCTATGTTTCTATGTCTATGAACAAGAAATCTGGCACATGCTGCCAGTTAGGCCTGTAGCCAGTCACCCAAGATGTGAAAAAAATTACCCAATCTGGAAGCAGCAGCAACCTCAAAGCACTTGGACCTAGAGCAGAGTGTGAACCTGTCCTTTCTTTTCTATATAGTTTCTAGAAAATTGTCATGGGATGTTTTTTGTAATGGCTTTTTTTAAAGAAACGCAGTAGTCAAATGGTGTCACCAAATGATGATGCCGTGTTGCCATGCAGTCAGCTTGACCCAGTTACTGCATGCTCCTCTGATTCAGAAGGTGGTGGATTCTAGCCTCACTCCATAACTTGAGTACTAAATCGAGCCAGACTCTAACAATGCAGCTTTCTCTCAATACTGCACTGGAGGTTCTGTCCTTCAGGGGTGCTATGTCTGTTGATGTGGATGTTGAAGTTCAATGGCACTACTTAAAATAGGAATACTGAGTTCTTTAGGTGTTTTAGTCAACTTCTGTTCCTCAAACAATGCCACCAAAACAGATAATTGGTCATTCATCTCATTGCTGTTTGTGGGACTTTGTGCAGAAAATGGTTGCCACATGGATTCACAGAATTATACAGCACTGTAGGAGGCCATTCGGCCCATTGTGCCTGTGCCGGCTCTTTGAAAGAGCTATCCAATCAGTCCCACTCCCCTGCTCTTTCCCCATAGCCCTGCATATTTTTCCTTCATCCTCCACAAGAAGATCTCCTTTTGGTCCCTAATCGGCCTCACCCTTCCTTTGACTACCCTTTTCCTATTTATAGGTTTTATAATAGTCTTGGGGGTTCCCGTTTATGATACCAGCTAATCTTTCTCATACATTCTCTTATTTCCTTTTTCAGTTCTCCCCTGTACTTTTTATATTTGGCTTGATTCTCTACTGAATTATGAACCCGACATTATCAGAAGCTTCCTTTTTTCTGTTTCATTTTAATTGCTATGTCTTTAGCCATCCAAGGAGCTCTAGCTTTGGACGCCCTTCCTTTTCCCCTCATGGAAATGTGTCTAGTCTGCACCTGAACTATCTCCTCTTTGAAGCCCTCCTTTTGCTTATTTACTGTCTTACCTGCCAATCTTTGATTCCAATCCACCTGGGCCAGATCCCTTTTCAACTCACTTAAATTAGATTTTTCCTTGTCCTTTTCCATAACCACTCTAAACCTAATATTATGCTCTCCCACCTCATCCCCTAAAACTAGATCCCGCCCTGCATCCTTCCTCGTTGGGTTGGAAACGTACTGATCAAGAATGTTCTCTTCTACACATTTCAGGAATTCCTCCCCCTCTTTTCTCTTTACACTGTTACTTTCCCAGTCTATATTAGGATAATTGAAGTCCCCCATTATCACTACTCTAAAGTTCTTGCAACTTGCAGCAATTTGCCTGTAATTTTTCTCCTCTCTCTTTCCCACTATTTGGTGGCCTATAGTATACACCCAGCAGTGTAATAGCTCCTATTATTCTTTAATTCTAACCAAATAGATTATCTTTTTGAACCCTCAGTTACATCATCCCTTTCTAGTTCTGTAACAGTATTTTTGATCAATACTGCCACCCGCCTCCTTTTTTTCCTTCCCTATTTTCCTGAATACACTGCAGCCAGGAATATTAAGTGCCCATTCCTTCCCTTGTTTGAGCCAGGTCTCTGTTATTGCCACTATGTTTTGGCTACTTGTGCGTGCAGCTCGCCAACCTTATCTACCACTCTGCATGCATTTATACACATGCACTCTAAACCCATCTTAATCTACCTCGCTTTCTCCCCCCCAACCCTCCGTCTGATCCCGACTATTTCTGGACTACTTTATTCTAATTCTGTTTGCCTCTCCCTGTCCTCTGTGCACCTTGTATCTCCTCTCTAATGCTTCATCCTGTTGCCCCTAGCAACAGTGACTGTACTTCAAAGTAATTCATGGTATGTTAAGCACTTTGACGTCCTGACAGACATGATGAGATGCTATATTTAATGCAAGTTTTCTCTTATATAATCATAGACACATGGAACATAGGAGCAGGAGTAGGCCATTCAATGAGATCATGGCTGATCATCCAAACTCTGTACCCTGTACCTGCTTTCTCCTCCTATCCCTTGATACCTTTAGCTTTAAGAAATATATCTAACTCATTCTTGAATATATTTAATGACTTGGCCTGAACTACCTTCTGTGGTAGAGAATTCCACAGGTTCACCACTCTCTGGGTGAAGAAATTCTTCCTCATTTCTGTCCTAAATGGCTTATCCCTTATCCTTAGATTATGACCCCTGGTTCTGGACTCTCCAACCATTGGGAACATTCTAGGAGCATCTAGTTTGTCCAGACCTGTCAGAATTTTATGTTTCGATGAGATCCCCTCTCATTCTTCTATACTCCAGCGAGTATAAGCCCAATCGACCCAATCTCTCCTCATGTGTCATTCCTGCCATCCCAGGTATCAGCCTTGTGAATCTTCGCTGAACTCCTTCCATGGCAAGAACATCCTTCCTCAGATAAGGCGACCAAAACTGCACACAGTACTCAAGGTGTGGTCTCACCAAGGCCCTGTACAACTGCAGCAGGACATCCCTGTTCCTATACTCAAACCCTTTCGCTATGAAGGCCAACATACCATTTGCTGCCTTCACCGCCTGCTGCACCTGCATGCTTACCTTCAGCGACTGGTGCACAAGGACACCCAGGTCTCGTTGCACTTCCCCTTCTCCCAATCTATTGCCATTCAGATAATAGTCTGCCTTTCTGTTTTTGACACCAAAGTGGATAACCTCGCATTTATCCACGTTATATTGCATCTGCCACGCTTTTGCCCACTCACCCAACCTGTCCAAATCATCCTGGAGTTTCTCGGTATCCTCCTCGCAGCACACACTCCCACCCAGCTTTGTGTCATCTGCAAACTTGGAGATACTACATTTAGTTCCCTTATCTAGATCATTAATGTATATTGTGAATAGCTGGGGTCCAAGGACCGATCCCTGTGGTACCCCGCTAGTCACTGCTTGCCACTCGGAAAAAGACCCATTAATTCCTACTCTTTGCTTTCTGTCCGCCAACCAGTTCTCTATCCAAGTCAATACCTTGCCCCCAATCCCATGTGCCTTAACTTTACACGCTAATCTCTTATGCGGGACCTTATCGAAAGCCTTTTGAAAGTCCAAATACACCACATCTACTGGTTCTCTCTTATCTATTTTCCCAGTTACATCCTCAAAAATCATGGTTTGTGATTGTGCCAGGTACTGAAGTGCCCGTTGATTGTGCCATGGGTGCCGAACATAAACCACAGTTGCAGACACTGGAAGTTTATCTTTCTGCGGGTGTAATAACAGTAGCGTTTCTGGGACTGGAGTGTTCTGCTGTCACTGAGTCTCAATCTTCCCTTTCTTTGCAGGAAACCAAGAACAAGAAGTCCAAAGTTAAAGTAGAAAGTGCTGGGCAGGGAAAGAAAAAGAAAAAGAAAGAGGAGGAGGATAAATGGAAATGGTGAGGTTCTGTAGAACATCTTGCATAGGTTGTTGAATCCTGTTTTCATGCTGCTTCCTTCCTCACCCCCTACCCAAACCAAGATGGACAGCCTACTTGCTCCAGTTCTTCTGTGACTGGCTGCTTGCTGGGAGAGCCCTAGAATGACTTGGTGTCTTAGTGTTGTGACTTTCCTCTTAAGACTCCACCCACTGATTCTCGTGCCTGCCCCCTCCCCCCTTTTTTAAAATCTTTCTTCCTGTTGAGTTTCTCAACCGTACAATTGAAGCTGGTATGATGTACATAGTGGTTGGAGAGAGGAAAGATGTCTTCATTAAGCTCTTTTTTTTCTCTTGGTTTAAGTAGCCTTGAGTATTGAGAAGTGTTCTTGTGATCCCATGACTCCTAGAGTGATTAAACCAGTGCAGATACGCACAGTGCCGTTTTCCAGCATTCGTTCATCAGGATTTTCTTTGTTTCTGGGTTTTCTCTGGAAGTTGTTCTGAGATCGATGGGTGATCAAAACTTTTCATTGTCCTCCATAACTTCAAATTTGGCTTATATCTGTCAGTTGTGACCCAATGCCTTCCTTTTGTTTATTCCATAAGCGTGAGCTCATCCAAAACTCATCTGGCCAAATCCTAACTTTCACCAAGGCCCGCTCACCCATGCCCCTGTGCTCACTGACCTACATTGGCTCCCGGTCTGGCAAGGCCTCGATTTTAAAATTCTCATCCTTGTGTTCAAATCCTTCTCTGGCCTTGTCCCTCCCTATCTCTGTAATCTCCTATAGCCCTCCCAAGAACTTGGTGAATTGAGCAAAGGGGGAATTCAATTTGTATTCCTGCCCTCTGCAAAGCAATGTGTTGGCACTGCAGCAAACTGTGCCATCACCGTAGAATCATGGAAAGATGCAGCACAGAAGGAGGCCATTTGGCTCATTGTCCCTGTCCCGGCTCTTTGAAAGAGCTATCCAATTAGTCCCACTCTCCTGCCCTTTCCCCATATTCCTTCAAATTTTTCCCCTTCAGGTATTTATCCGATTCCCTTTTAAAAGTTATTGAATCTGCTTCCACCACCCTTTCAGGCAGTGCATTCCAGATCATAACTACTCACTGCGTTTTATATTTTAAAAAAATCTCCCCGTCTCCCCTCTGGTTCTTTTGCCACCTTAAACTAGAATGTTAAAAACCAAAAGCTGAAAGATGCAGAAAAGTTCTCCCTAGTTAAAAGTCAATCAAAGGGGAAAATGACAGGTCTCTGGTTTCTGACCACATTGAAGCTGTTTTATGAGCGTGTGTGTTGTTACAAAGTGTTTCTGTGGGCTTGGAGGTGGCGCTGAGAATAGAATCTGAAGAGTCCCCACACTTCCCCCTCTTCCCCCCCCCCCCCCCCCCCCCCCGTTTCTCTCGCTCTCCACATCTCCCACCCACTGACCAGTGATGACAAACAACAACCATGATGTGGGTTGTGGGACGGACTGTGCGAATCCACACTGCACACACCGTTGAACTTTTCACAGCCGTGTGATTAACCAGCAGCAGCTGAAGTAGGAATTTTTATTTTGCTTTTGATTTCCCCCTCTTGGAAAAGTAGTTTTTTCTCTTCTTGCATTTGTTGCTTTTGTCCTGAATTTTTTAATGTAAAGTTTTTATTGGCCAATTTGTTTTCCTTGCCCCTCCCCCACTCTTGGCCATTCATTAACTGAATGTGCTGCTTCCAGCTTCTGGTTAAAGAGTCGACCCCCTGCTTTATTTTTGTGCTTCAAAAATGGTTCGGTCTATGTGACACCCGTCAATTGATAAGGCAGGAGATGAAATGGCGGACGGTGATGCACTCGGTGCACCAGGAATTGATGGAAGTGTTTGAAGAAGCCAAAGAGTCTCTTGAGAACTTGATCTTGACTGCACAACAGACTAAATTTGGGATTCTAGGGTGCTGATGACTGCCAGTTGGTGCTTTATACGTAGGATTACTGTGCCATTACTTGTAATTACACACTGTCTTTTGTCACTTTAAATAGAAACCTTTTTTTTCCCTGAATTTCATTGAAGTATTTTGTTTTATACTCTCGTTTTAAACCTTTTTTTTTGAGAAGACGGAAATAATATCTGAGAAAATTCCTCAAGGAAATTTTCAAGGAATCAAAAATGCAGAGCTGTTAGTGAGGCCTCTTGCCATACTGATGCGCATTGTCGACAGCTGGTCTTGTTCAAATACCCAAGCAGAGAGTGGCATGCTAGTAGCCACTCAGACAAGATTGAGAGCAAGGCACCTGCCAGCCATTTCAGTCTGGGCAATGTGCGAATGTAAGGTGGAAACGGTGGCGGGCGGCTGGGGAAATGGGGGCAAAGCTTGGGGCTTGGTGGGGGGTGTTGTGCAGAGGGCGGAAGAGAGAAGCCAATCACCATTAACAACTGGTACTAGAAAGGGCGTGGGTGAGCACGGCCTGGGCTTGGTTATGACGACCTCCCCAATTCTGTCAATATTCACTGACTAGAGGGAGACTGACTCCAGTAGAGCTGTAACTCCACGCATAGTCGCTGCCTTCAAGAGATGGAGGTGGGCACAAGAATATATATATATATATATAAAAATACATCTTTGCATAATGTCCATACTGACCACAAGCCGCTCACTTTTTAATGAAGCTTTCATTGATGAAAGAGAATTGATCTGCTGATTAACTGTTGCCGCGTGTGGGCTAGGATTGCTAGCTGTGGTATAGTAATATTCTAGCGCAACTTCTCTCTCTCTCTCACTCACAAAAGTATATTTTCTCTCGTTCAGGTGGGAGGAAGAACGCTATACTGATGGTGTGAAGTGGAAATTTCTAGAACACAAAGGCCCAGTATTTGCTCCTCCCTACGTGCCACTCCCGGATAAAGTTAAATTCTATTACGATGGTAAGAGAGAGTATGTATGTTGACGTTGAAAATCTTTATAATTGGGAAGGAGAAGTGGCTGAGAAACAATAAAATGAGGAGTGTATATAGGGAAAATTTATTACGGTGATTCAGTTAGTGATAAAGTTACAACCATGACCTGATATCAAAGTAGAACTGTGATTCACAATATGTTGGGTTGTGACCTCCCCTGTGTTTTAGTTCCGGATGGTTGTCCATGCCTTTTATTCCAGCATAATAACTGGCCATTATGTGACTGTAATTGTAGCTCCAAAGGGCAGTGTTTCACTGCAGGTAATGGCCGATTTTTGCCTCATTTCAACACTTGTTAGTCTATTGATATCCCCGCTCTCCTGTGGTGTTAACCACTATCTTTACTCATCAGGGACACCACTTTAATTTAAATAGAACAACTCTTGAGGTTTTTATACCGATTTTAAACAGCGGCACTGATGTTCACGCATCACCACCACTCGTGATCTTAGGAATTCTGATGCAGCGTCCAAACAAGTGTCCCGAGGTGGCACCAAAACCTGGTTGAAGGAGTAATTTGACTTTGTTTTTGCACAACCGGGCAACTCCCACTTGAATGTCGTGCTCGGACTTCCTTTGCAGCACTGAAAGAAAGTCTTGCATTTATATAGCTCCTTTCATGACTTCAGGACGCTTTACACCAATGAAGTACTTTTGAAGTGTAGTCACTGTTGTAATGTAGGAAACACGACAGCCAATTTGCGCACAGCAAGCTCCCACAAACAGCAATGTGATAATGACCAGATAATCTGTTTTTAGTGATGTTGATTGAGTTAATAAATATTGGCCAGGACACCGGGGATAACTCCCCTGCTGCTCTTCGAAATAATGCCGCGAGATCTTTTACGTCCACCTGAGAGCAGGCGGGGCCTCTGTTTAATGTCTCATCTGAAAGACGGCACCTCCAACATTGCAGCACTCCCTCAGTACTGCACTGGAGTGTCATCCTAGCTTTATGTGCTCAAGTCACTGTCATCAGCGAACTAGCTTGGCAGGTTTACCGAGACTAATAGGTGCACAGGATGTGTTGCTGAGGTTGACTGTAGGATAAGTATTGAGCCCCCCTGTTTTGTTTACTTTCAAGTGTACAAGGCCCCAATATTGTGTGCCTCAGTGATCCCTCTCAGTCAAGAGTCCATCAACATTAGCACTTGTGGTTTAGCAGCTTTTTATATATTTTTTTAAAAAAAGATCCTGATCAAGAAATTTTCTCTCAATCAGATTATGAATGAATATTTTGAGCAGTTTGGGATCATATGAGGAGCTAAATGGATGAATGCAACCTGTGCATTAGGAAACTCTGAAGCCTGCCAGTTTAGAAAGTGCCTCAGTATTTGATGAGTGACAGTACAGCAATGCTGCATTTATGTTGGAAGCCAGTTCAACGTCTAGAACCTACCCTGCTCGTATTATGGGCTGGCCCCGATAGCATCCCAACCTTGTTGTAAAGTTGTTTTTATTCAAGGCTGAGATCGATAGATTTTTGCACTCGTGGGGAATCGAGGGATATGAGGATGGGGTGGGAAAGTGGAGTTGAGGTCGACGATCAGCCATGATCTTATTGAATGGTGGAGCAGGCTCAAGGGGCCTTATGGCTTACTCCTGCTCCTAATTCTTATGTGCTGAAGGCCGTTCTGCCCGCAGCAGCTGTAGATAGTTTCCCTGTGCCAATGGGGCTACCAACCTCTTGTTTATGTTGCTACCAATTTCAAGACAGCTGGCAGCAGTAAAGTAAATGGGGCACACACGGTAACCTACAGACATATTCTCGTCTCATTTCAGGATTGTAGATAGTGATCGGGCTTTGCAAAAAAAAAAAAATGGCTGATCCTGAATTAGTAGCTCCGACAGCTCACTGTCCTGGGTGCAATGAGCTTGACTCCCTGATTAAATAGACCTAACTGTTGAACTGTGATCCTCCTATTTGCTTAGTTGGTTCTTTGTGATTTTCTGGGGTGAGTTCTGTTGTGTGTTCCCACAGAATTCCTGTGGAGGTTGGAATAGACATGGAAAGTGTGTGGACCAGCCACACACATACTGTGGCAACAAGAGCAGGTCAGAGGCTGGGTATTCTGTGGCGAGTGTCTCGCCTCCTGATTCCCCAAAACCTTTCCACCATCTACAAGGCACAAGTAAGGAGTGTGATAGAATACTCTCCACTTGCCTGGATGCGTGCAACTCCAACAACACAAGAAGCTCGACAACCATCCAAGACAAAGCAGTCCGCTTGATTGGCACCCCATCCACCACCTTAAACATTCACGTCTCCACCACCGGCACACCGTTGCTGCAGTGTGTACCATCAACAAGATGCACTGCAGGAACTCGTCAAGGCTTTTTCGGCAGCACCTCCCAAACCTGCGACCTCTTCCACCTAGAAGGACAAGGGCAGCAGGCGCGTGGGAACACCACCGCCTCCAAGTTCCCCTCCAAGTCACACACCATCCTGACTTGGAAGTATATCGCCGATCCTTCATCGTCGATGGGTCAAAATCCTGGAACTCTATACCTAACAGCACTGTGGGAGTACCTTCACCACAAGGACTGCAGCGGTTCAAGAAGGCAGTTCACCACCATCTTCTCAAGGGCAACTAGGGATGGTCTATAAATGCTGGCCTTGCTAGCGACGCCCACATCCCATGAACGAATTTTTAAAAATTCAAAGTGCTACATCTGTATTTAAAGGGGGAAGGAAGGGACAGTCTTGTGGGTGGGGGAATACTTCACGTTCAAAGTATTTACCTGGTTGTTTTTTTTTTAAGTATAAATATATTTTCCTTTTTTAAAAGCCATTTCTTGTCCTGGTATTGATCTTATTGATGGGGAAGATCAACCAAGATCTTGGTCACCACATTGCAGGAAAGATGTGATTGCACTAGAAAGGGTACAGAGGAGATTACGAGGATGTTGCCAGTGCTGGAGAATTTTAGCTATGAGGAAAGATTGGATAGGGTGGGGTTGTTGTCTTTGGAACAGAGGAGGCTGAGGGGAAATTTAATTGAGGTGTATAAAATTATATGGGGCCCAGATAGAGTGGATAGGAAGGACCTATTTCCGTTAGCAGAGGTCAATAACCGGGGGCATAGATTTAAAGTAATTGGTAGAAGGATTAGAGGGGAGTTGTAGAGAACTTTATTCACCCAGAGGGTGGTGGGGGTCTGGAACTCGCTGCCTGAAAGGGTGGTAGAGGCAGAAACCTTCATCGCATTTAAAAAGTACTTGGATATGCACTTGAAGTGCCGTAACCTACAGGGCTCCGGACCAAGAGCTGGAAAGTGGGATTAGGCTGGATAGCTCTTTTTTGGCCGGCACAGACACGTTGGGCCGCATGGCCTCCTTCTGTGCTGTAAATTTGTATGATTCTAAGATGGTCCTCGTAATTTTAATAGAAACCCTGATTCAGGTCTACCTGAAATCTGATCCTAACCCCCAAAAAGCATGCTGCTGGCTTGCAGCTGGGCATTTGTAAATGATTTGAGCTCTAAGTTTCCAGAATAAATCACTTAAGTATTTCTGGTTAGATAGCTCAGCAAATGACGCACGTGTTTGCTGTTGGAATAGACAGATGGGATTTAATGTTGAGGGTTAATGTTGAGCTCAGAGATTGTACCAGCGTCCCCTCCCGTTCAGTCCTCGCCAATGCCAGGCTCTGCCTTGTTCCCAACACCCACATTTCTCTGAATTGTGCCGCAGTATTTTCATGGAAAGGCCTGATTTGGTGAGTCACTCGCTCAATGAGCAGGAAGTGTGGGAGTTGTTGCAGTGAAGCTGAATCAGCCCTTGTTTGTTGGCAGAATGATCACCACGTTTCTGTGGTGAACGACTATTCAATTCCACTTCCTCCACTTGGCAGTTTTTAAACCATTTCATAACCATAGCCATTCATCTTCTCCCCCCAATTCTCTTTAAAACGTGACAATGCACAGCACCTGTGTAGCATGATGTGTGCCTGCCTGTTTGTTCCCATAACTGGAAAATGGTATGTGGGGGGGGGTTGTTTCTTTGAAAGCAAGTTTATCACTCGATGACCATTTGTTGCCTGTGTGTATTCCTGCTTCTTGGTGTAAGCCTGTCTTAACGTTTATTTCAGACCTGCTTAATCCATTGGTGTACTTTTATCATAATGCAACAGCTCTCATTTGCATAACTGCTCTTTGCACAGAAGGAAACATGCGAGTGATTAAAATGGTGGAGAGGCAGCCCCATGAAGGAAAATGTGGAGGGGTTGAGGGATCAAAGGTCAGACGATGAGGGGAAAGTCGCAATTTGAAATCTGGTATTCTCTGCCCCCAAAAGGCTGGATGCTGCGACAGTGGCGTCTAACCACCTCCCCTTGACATTCAACGGTATTACCATTGCCGAATCCCCCACCATCAACATCCTGGGGGTCACCATTGACAAGAAACTTAACTGGACCAGCCACTGTGGCTACAAGAGCAGGTCAGAGGCTGGGTATTCTGCGGCGAGTGTCTCACCTCCTGACTCCCCAAAGCCTTTCCACCATCTACAAGGCACAAGTAAGGAGTGTGATGGAATACTCCACTTGCCTGGATGAGTGCAGCTCCAACAACACTCAAGAAGCTCGACACCATCCAGGACAAAGCAGCCTGCTTGATTGGCACCCCATCCACCGCCTTAAACATTCACTCCCTCCACCACGGCGTACCGTGGCTGCAGTGTGTACCATCTACAAGATGCACTGCAGCAACTCGCCAAGGCTTCTTTGGCAGCACCTCCCAAACCCGTGACCTCTTCCACCTAGAAGGACAAGGGCAGCAGGCGCATGAGAACACCACCACCTCCAAGTCTCTCATCATCCTGACTTAGAAGTATATCGCGGATCCTTCATCGTCACTGAGTCAAAATCCTGGAACTCCCTCCCTAACAGCACTGTGGGAGCACCTTCACCACACAGACTGCAGCGGTTCAAGAAGGCGGCTCACCACCACCTTCTCGAGGGCAATTAGGGATGGGCAATAAATGCTGGCCTTGCCAGCGACGCCCACATCCCATAACGAATTTTTAAAAAAAAGTTGGAGATAGCGGGACTGAGCTCGATAGATTTTTGTTGGGTAAGAGTGTCGGGGAATAGGGAGCCACGGTTGGTAAATGGAGATGAGGTGCAGATCAGCCAAGATCTAATTGAATGGTGGATCAGGCTTGAGGAGCTGAATGGCCTACTCCGCTTGCTATGGTACAGGGAGGGAACTGCAGTGGGCACGAGTGGTGCCTGAAATGCTTGCAATGGTAGAGGGAGTGAGTGAGCAGTCAGAGGAGCCGCGGGTGCATACAGCAAGTGTGACTTGAGATGCTTGTTGAAGTTGGGTGGGGTGGGGAGGGTGTGAATACTTGAATGCTGACTATGATTTGTTGGGGGAAATGGGGCCAGTGGAGATGGTGATTATGTCAAGAGAGCACACTGGCCAAACCAAGGAGAGTATTAGAGAAGTCCATCCTTGAGGTGGTGGGAGAGCGTGGGTCTTGTAGTTGGGAGCAGAGGTGAGTGTAAGCCTCTGTTCCGGAGGTGGAAGAAAGATCCCTTGGCAACTCACTACACACTAGGTACAAAACTTGCACAACTCGCATCAGGATTGAACAGGACACCAAAGATCCACCTCACCGGATTTACCCCGAGCATGCAGCCAAGGATAGTGGTGGGGTTGAGGTCAGGGGCGTGTGGTCACTTTAGGGAGGTACCCACTGACGCTTGTGGCGCTATAACCGAGCATGGTGTGGTCACCTTCAGAATAGTCCTTCGTTGCTCCCCTCTTAGCTTTGCCCACTCATGGTAATCCAGTTCTTTGAGTGGCCATGACTGAGGGGTAGAAAAATTCTTCTTTAAAACCCAAAGCAGCAGCTTCCCCTGTGCTTTGGATCCTGTCAAGAGGGACAAATGTGGTATTAATGGCCTGGGGTTGGGATTGCACGTGATTCTTCAATGGGATATCAATTAACGGTTTAACTATCTTTTTATGATGACGCTTTTGTGTTTTAAATGCCAAGCAGTGAGGACAGTACCTTTTTGAAAAGGTTGTAAATGGATGGACTTGTGCACTATGGTGCCCAACCGTCATAACCTGTAATAAACGTCCACTCAGTGATTGTAAAACAGTGATCTCCATATATAAAGATTGCACAAGCATGTAACATCTATAGCCAACTAACTAGACAGCTTGGGAGTCTGTAGATTTCCATCCTCCATAGTGTCTCTGCACTTGCCATGAGTTAGATACCCCTCTATTTGAACGCATAAACTTGATCCCATGGCGCAATGTCCTCATTGTGTAACTGCTGCTCTGTGCTGGACACGGCATGTAGCGATGTGGGTCAGTAAAAAGCAAATTTGAGGCAGCCGGCCTTTTACTTTTGCTCTTTTTTGGCGCCCCCCCCCCCTTTTTTTGCAGGTACACATGCTGTTGTACCTTCTGAGCTCCCTTTCTCACATCTGGTGTGGATCTGTGTGCTCAGCAACGATTGGGTGAATGCTGTGTGGAGACAGGGATAGGCTGGGTTCCTTTTGTGATGCAAAACTGGTCTATTAATTTCAGAGTCCACTTTGCAAGGTTCCACTCCCGACGTGAGATTTCCAGTGATTCATACGGATGCTCTTTGTGAGCATTACAGGTTGAAGAATCCCTCATTCCCTACTAAAAATGTGGGGAATTGGATAGCGCAGTGGGTTAGATGTTGACGTTTCACCTCTGGAGCTTGGGTTCCAAACCAGTGCAGACCAGGCATACATGTCTCTCTCTCCTGCTGGATGTAAGGGTTCTATGTGAAACTAGTTTGGGCAGATTCCGTCCCGTTCATACCAGGCAGGAGCCTATAGCACCAAACTTCCTCCTATTTCTTTGCCTAGGTTACAGCAGTGACTACACTTCAAAAGTATGTTAGTGGTTGTGAAGCGCTTTGGGACATCCCGAGGGCGTGAGAGGCGATAAATGCAAGTTCTTCCTTTCTTGCACGAATTGGGAGTGTCGCTTACACAGGCCTAAAGGTAGTTGGTGTTGAAAGGGAAATGAGTGCCACAGTGGTCCAGTAGCAGTTGTTCTTTGAGGCTGGGGTTTCGGCAGAGTGGAAGATCTTTTGCTCTGCACTTGACCTGAGAGTGCTTGACGCTGATACTGGGCGCCTCTGCATTGCTATCCCTCGCTTCAAGGCGCACTAAATGTACCATACTCGTAATATGCATAATGAGATTTAGATTTTTGCAGTCAGAACTGCTTGTAATACTTTAGGATGGCGAGCATGGGTATGATTGAATGGGACAATGTTTAAAATGAAGATGTAAATTTGTACCCATCTGTACCTGTACCTTCATGAGTCCCTGTCTTTTGGTGTCTGATTTCAATCTTGTTGTTTAGGGAAACCTATGAAGCTGAGCCCTCAGTGCGAAGAGGTCGCGACATTCTTTGCAAAAATGCTCGATCATGAGTACACTACGAAAGATATCTTTAGGAAGAATTTCTTCAAAGACTGGCGAAGGGTAAGTTTGAAGAGCAAAAAGGACTAGTTTTGGATTGTGGGGGTGCTAATTAAAAAGCGAAGTCTTTCAGTATCCAAATCCTACAATTTAAATGTCAACTTGGCTCTGTTTTGCTTGGATCTTTTATATTCATCGAAGCAGGCAGACATGGCCTTGATTTAATATCTGTCTGGAAAAACGGCAATGTAGCACACTCCCTCAGTACTGCACTGGAGTGTCAGCCTAGATTTTTGTGCTCCAGTCCCTGGAGTGGGGCTTGAACCCACAACCTTCCGACTCCGAGGTGAGAGCACTACCAACTGAACCACAGCTGACACCAAGCTTGGGTAAGGCGCTCCAAAGAGCAGGCCCGAAGTGGCTGAATGCTTTTCAGCAAGGAGAACGTGCACCGAAGCATTTGGGACTGCAATAGATTGAAGCGATAGAGAGTGGGATATCCTGAGAACGTGCTTTATAAATACAAATTCTTTTTCTTTTTCTGTCATGGATACACACCAGATGGCCCCATTTCCCTTCCCACCTTTTGAAGCCAAGACCAGAGATTTAGAGAAGGTGGGAGAAATGACCAAAGCTGTTCCTGTTGGATTTTATTTTTGTTTGTGGGTGGGAAGATTCTTGTTCAAACAAAGCAAATGTTTTGGCCGAGAGTGGAAGGAGAAGGAACAATTCTCCTAAACCAGATTCCTCCTAAACCAGATTCTCAGTCGTAGCTTTTTTTGATTCCCAAGTTCTGTTGATGCACTTTGTAGGAAGTGGCCACAGTACACGCGAGATGATGAAGGCAGGATTTGCAAACTTGAGAGGAAGTGTTTTTCTTTCACTCGTCCCCTCCGAACACTGAGATACAGCCCAGTATATTTTTATAAAGAGCTTGACCTAACTGGCCAACGATGCTGCTTTGCTCTTTGAACTTCTCCCTGCATGTTGGGTAGTTGACCTATGCCCACACCTCGCCCAGTGCCACACTCTGATCTGATCTGCCACTAAGTGCATGAGAAAGACGGCCCCCACAGTCATTTCTCCCTCTTGTGTTATGATTTTTGCACCATGGTCAAACTTTCACTGTCTTCCTTCCAGCCCGCGGCACAAATTGCATTAATTAAGGCTTTGCTTTAATCTAGGAAATGAAACCTGAAGAAAAGTCGTCAATAACCGATCTCAACAAGTGCGACTTTGAAGAAATTAGCCAATATTTCAAGGCCCAGTCTGAGGCTCGAAAGCAGATGTCCAAAGAAGAGAAACAGGTTTGTAGTGGGAGACGAGCTGAGTTATGCCCCCCTCCTGCGGGGCAATGTTGGTGAATGTACCAGGTGGCATGGTACCAGGTTGAATCGCTCTTGCATTTGCCAGTTTCACCTGGCGTGCTGGTAGTGGCACTATAACCAGTTTCAGCACTGGGCTATGGAAGAGACAAGTGCACTGGTGTGTGTGTGTTTTTTTGTTTTATCAGACTTGGCCATGGTGCCTCCAAGACCTAATACACTTTGGTAATCACTGTAAAGCTTCAGATGTGAAGAATTACCCCTTCAGGAAAAGACGGGAAGAAGTTTAATTATTGGGATTAATTTTTTTTAACTTTTTTTAAAAAACAACAGAAATTAAAAGTAGACAATGAGAAGCTTCTACAGGAGTACGGGTATTGTATAATGGATAACCACAAAGAGCGGATCGCGAACTTCAGGATTGAACCGCCGGGACTCTTCCGAGGCCGTGGTAACCACCCAAAGATGGGCATGCTGAAGAGAAGGATTAGGCCGCAGGACATCATCATCAACTGTAGTAAGTGAGTATCTCTGAGGGGAAGCCCAGGCGTTTGCTAGCTCAACATTAATGACGAGATTTTTAGAAAATTGTCAGGGCTACACCGATGGTCCAGTAGGTAAAGTTCAACACCTGATACAGTGCTGAGCCATACAGATCAACAGACTACACGCTTGATTCCAGTCTGTGCTGAGTTAGCTGGGTCTTAACTGGAGCAACATTTGGCTACTTTAATTCGCCTGGGCGAGCGAAGGGGGTGAATCTGCTGGGGTTCTCGTTCTTCACTTCCTTTCAGTTACTGCTGCTGCCAAGTGCAAGTGGGTGATACTGGGTGAGAACACAATGAAGGTCTGTAGTGTCGCCAGCAACCACTTTCTAGCTTGTACGTGAAGAATGGGCCCATGGAGGGGAGACCAAAGCTGCCTCAAACTAGCACTTTTCACAACCTCGGGACGTCACAAAGCGCTTTACAGCCAATGAAGTACTTTTGAAGTGTAGTCACTGTTGTAATGTCGAGCTAAAGGGTTAAGTCTCGCCACACAAGTTTGGTGGCCCCTCCTCTTGTCTTTTTTGTTCCACGTACAAATGCTGGAACAATCTCCAGTGTCTCTCTTTTGGAATGAAGCGGCAATGAGGGGAAATTTTGGTAAGAATCTGACCACATACGCTTATTGTTGGTGTGACCTCAATGTTTAACAACAATGCTCGCCCTTTTTTTCAAGTCAGGAAATATCAGACCAAGAATTTATTGCATAACCCAAGACTGAGAATCATTTTGAGGCACATTTGATTGTTCAGGTTAATGGGGGCCGTAATCCAACGTTTCGCACTTGCACGTTTAGAGGTAAACCCCCGTTTTATACAGAGGAGGGTTACATTAATGAAGTGCTGTATTCATTTCTGAATGTTGCATATTCTATAATCTTTGTATATTTTTCAAGACCAGTTCAGGCCAGCCCTCCTACCAACTGCTCAACTGATGTATACTGCTTACAGGGTAGTCAGTGAGCAGCACAGTGGGTGTTCCAGGACCAGTTCTGGTGCCAATCACAAGTCATCCAAATAGGGAGACGGGGGTTGGCTGGCTGGCGATTGCTGCTTGTAATGAAAGAAGTCCCTCTACTCTCATTACTTGCTACTGAATGTTGGTGCTCCCTCAAGTGGTGAAGAATGGGTACTGCAACACTCCATTCTGAACCACTGACCAAATTGAATTTTCCACCTTTTTTGAAAGTTTCGGAAAGGATGTGCTCAGGATAGTAGAGAACGGGAATTTAAATCCACGGACTGTGCAGGCAAAGGAGGTGGGTCACAAGCTGCGCTACAGTATTAGACACGGGGAAAGAATACAGGAAGTTGCTGAATGAACTGTGGGCAGCTGTCAGCCTGAACATGTGTTCTCTTTGGGTTTCTTGTTCTTTTATTAACCACCTTTTCTGAAGGCCAGAGTGTGTCTGTTATAAATGGTTATGGCAATTTTTAACATACAATGGGGTAGGTGAAACAAGAGTCTCTTGACATATTACTGAGCTCTCCCCTTTATCTCCAGGGACTCCAAGGTTCCACCACCTCCTGAAGGCCACAAGTGGAAGGAGGTACGACATGACAACAAGGTGACTTGGCTAGTGTCATGGACCGAGAACATCCAGGGCTCTATAAAATACATCATGCTGAACCCCAGCTCCAGAATTAAGGTACGATGAGCTCTAGAGGTTGAGAGAATAACTGACCTGACTGGTGTTCCGTCACAGGCAAAGACCAGCAGTCTGATCTGCTGCATCCCAGTCTACACTGAAGCTATTCTTCTCTGAGAAGTTTTGTAGAAGTTATTATTTACTACGCAAGACAGGATTGATGAGCTCTGAGATGCAAAACTTCCAGCTGTTATTTGAGAGGTGAACAAGAGAATGTGTTTGCCTGCTGGTAATATAAAACACAGCCTTTTGAACGATGTAATATCAATAGCTGGGCAAATGTTGCTGCTGATCTTGGAAGCTGGCAAGTAGCGCTAGCTGGTGGGTACAAGGACTAGGCTTGGATCTCCTGAAGGACAAGCGGCAACTGTAGAAAGGTGAACAGCGAACTGACAAGAGCTTTTCTGTCTTGTGTTGGCCTTCGTACCATCAGCACACTCCATTTGATTTCTCCTTGCCTCAAGGGTTGTCATCTTCGACTGTGGAGATCTGTCGCCACTCTAAACAGGAGCTAGCAAGCAAAAGGACATTGGTTTCAAAAGCAAATCCGATGCCCAATTTAAACCTAACTTAAGATAGTGATCCAAACGTGCCTCATGTTATGTATAATGGCAGGATGTAATCGGGGAAGAGGGGTCTATATTCCTGTTTTTCAGTAACTATTGACCTAACCAAATCGGATTCTCGGAAATTGCCCGCTTCGAAGACGTGCTATCCAGTGTTCCCTGTAAGCTACGCTTTGTTCTGCGCGGCCTATTTCTTTTAATGCGCAATCCCTTTAAATTTCTGCGCATGCGCGGTATTTCCAGTGTAAAAGCTTGAGCGGCCTGTGCAGGACCTTGCGGATTACTGCACAGCCACGCACGCGGGCAGCTTAGAGGGAACATTATTGCTATCTCCACGTGCCATTAATTATCCTTGAGCAGTTTTGGGCCAGTGCTTGGCACTACCTGCCAACACTGATCCTGGGCCTAGGTCATCAGTCACCAGCTGATGAACCGCCCTCAGTCACCCGCAGCCTAGAAAAACTGACCGTGCTTGTTCGGTTTAAATAGGGTGAGAAGGATTGGCAGAAATACGAGACTGCTCGGACGTTGAAGAAGTTGGTCGACAAGATACGTGCACAGTACAGGGAGGACTGGAAGTCGAAGGAGATGAAGGTCCGGCAGCGTGCTGTCGCACTTTACTTTATTGACAAGGTGAGTGAAGGAAATTGTTGCAGGTTAGATCCATGTTATACATGGTATCTGCCTGAATAGAAATAGACCTGGGTGGCAGGGATGGCGGACAAGTGAGGGAGATATATTCCTCCACTCTCTAACCCTAGACCCCTTCAACATACCATTCTGTTAACGGGTTCCTCCACCATGGCTTGATGATCCTGTTTTACTGCACCTCCAACATCTTTAATACCAAAGCAGCCCTTGCCTCAGAGACTTCCTGTTTTATAGGAAGTGTTATGTGCTCACCCCAGGATTAGCATGTTTTTTAGCTTTTTTAACAAGGAATAAGAAAGACCTTGCATTTATATAGTGTCTTTCACAACCTCAGGACGTCCCAAAGGTGCTTTACAACCAATGAAGTACCTTTTGAAGTGTAGTCACTGTTGTAATGAGACTGCAAAATGGATTTATTGATCTCAAATTACCACTTTAGAATCATTGAGCAAAAGATCCTCGCCAAAACATTATACATCTGGTCCAGAATATTGAGGCAAACGAATGTAACTCGCACACCAAGCCGAATCATGTCGGAAATAACTTTCCTCGTGGGGAGAAGAACTTGGAGTGAGTCAAGTTTTCGTGCCAGCACACTGCACTTCCTGACAGCTGACTTGATTTGTTCAATAATTTACATCTCCTTGGCTGGGAGCCACATAGAAGAGATCTATGTGGGCAGGACGAGAATATATCTGATGCAATTCCATTTTAAAATGTTTTGGATGCTTCCACTTAACCGGTCTGTGCAGATGCAGTGAGGTGCAAGTGTTTCACTGCAGGCTCCTTCCCGACCAGTGCCTCCCCAATCAATTAGCTCTGACTCTGTTCCTTTTCTCTTTCAATGTAGCTAGCTCTGAGAGCTGGGAATGAGAAGGAAGAAGGGGAGACTGCAGACACGGTGGGTTGTTGCTCCCTGCGAGTGGAGCACATCAACCTGCACGCTGAGCTCGATGGTCAGGAATACATGGTGGAGTTTGACTTCCTGGGTAAAGACTCCATCCGATATTACAACAAAGTGCCAGTGGAAAAAAGGGTAAGATTTGGTGGGACTGCTGTTGTAGTCATTCTTCATAGTCTCACTCCACTATCAGTTCAGTTGTTATAAGACGATGTGTAGCTGAGCCAAAACCAACCAGGCAGGTCCGCCTCCCGGTTTGATTCTCAGTCTGTGCCAAGCTAGCTGACCTGTGGCGAGGTGGCAGTGTGGGTGCCCGGGGCTAGTGTCCTACTCCTGATCGTTGCCTCAGTGACCCGTGGGAAATGCGGTTAACTGGTGAGAATTTGATTGCACTCCACTGTGAGGTCTTTCACAGTCAAAAGGCCCACTATGCTGTCTACAGTACCTCACTTGGCCACCTAGACACGGTGCTGGAGTGCTGCTGGCACGTGAACGCATTTATATAGAGCCTTTCACAACCACTGGACATCCCAAAGCACGTTATAGACAATACAGTACTTTTTGAAGTGTAGTCACTGTTGTAATGTAGGAAACGTGGCAGCCTATTTGCGCACAGCAATGATGTGATGACCAGATAATCTGTTTTTAGTGATGTTGGTAGAGGGATAAATATTGGCCAGGACACCGGGGCTAACTCCCCTACTCTTCTTCGAAATAGTACCATTGGATCTTTTACGTCCACCTGAGAGGACAGACATGGCCACGGTTTAACATCTCATCCGAAAGACGGCACCTCCGACAGTGCAGCACTCCCTCAGTACTGCACTGGAGTGTCAGCCTAGATTTTTGTGTTCAAGTCTCTGGAGTGGGACTTGAACCCACAACCTGCTGACTCAGAAGCGAGTGTGCTACCCACTGAGACACGGCTGACACAGCAAGGGGAAAATTGGAACTAACTTTTTAAAATTAAGTTTTTGTGCTCCACCAGTAGTTATTTCAAGATTGCACAACCTAGCAATCAATTTAAGTGCGGTCTGGGTGATTGTACTTCAATGATGTACATAAACTGGCATTCAAGCGTTTTAAATGCTGCATTACTTCTGACATGCACGTGTGGTGTATATGGAACTCCAGATTATCTGTGTTTTAAAATCTATTCAGAAGAAAAAGCACAATCCTCTTGGTATATCTCTGCCCCCTCCCAAATTATCCATTATTCTGTATATGGATCATCTGAACTCGCCAATTAGAATCTAGCTTGCACCTCCAACCTAGATAACATTATTCGAAACCCCACCATTGGATTACAGTTAAACTCTGAAAAGGTGCCCTCTGTATACAGGCCACTGCATTGTTTGGCAAACAGTAAAACTGATGCCTCGCTATCATTTGTAGCCCAGATAAATGCATCCTGGGATCTTAATGAGGCTCGAAGCAGATTATTTTAAATGTAGGCTTTGTGAAGCTATTCCATAGATTGATGCTGCTAATATTGTCCCTTGGTCACCCCCTGTGGCCAATACCATGGTTAAAGTTTGGCATTTTTTATCTACCATGTTCATGGCACAAGCCAGTACTCCCAGAGTGGATCTTTGAACTGCACTATACTGAAGCTGAAATTCTTTCTAGTTTGGATCTATTGGAGGGTGGGAGGAAGCTTGTTTGTAGTCCACAGTACAGTTAACACATTTGGTCCTGGTTTTGTGTGTTTTAACATATGGTGTACATGTTCTTGCCTACTCCCAAGTATTGTGAAAGTTTAAAAGCCTGTTAAAAGGGTTGTTGACCTGACGATATCGGCTTGTTCTTTGCAGTATTGTCAATCTGTTTTAACCAGGCTTCCAGCCCTGCAGGCTTGGCTTTCATCTCTTGTTTACCAGCCCCCATAGTACACTCGGTACTGTAGTGCGCAGTACAGTCTGTACTTAATTAACTTCTGTCTCGGCACTTGGCTGGTGTTGCATAGCATGGAATGAGCTTCTGGGGTTTTTTTCTCCTGAAATTAGAACCAAGAGATTGGTCCTGTGGGATGCACACTTGTATGTGGGTATTGTCACTGTTTGATGGGATTGTCTGTATAATGTATTACCTAAAAATGAGGATAAACCCTGTAGAAACTGGTGTCTCAGACTACTATCGGTTTACATAGAACTTACAGCACAGAAACGGGCCATTCAGCCCTTGATAAGTTGAGAATGCACCTGACAGAACTGCAGATCTGCACTCCTGTAAAGTAAAAGTACCTGAATAGAAAAGGATAAAAAGGGTGGCGGGGGGGTGGTGCGAGGTTTATGTTTTTGACGTACTTTTCGGTTAAGTGAAGTTGCACTGTCTCGTGATATTCTTGCCTTGTGTACCTAAGGTGTTCAAGAATCTTCAATTATTTATGGAGAACAAGCAACCTGAAGATGACCTTTTTGACCGGCTCAATGTAAGTAGCAGTGCTGTGAAATGTGAGTGGGGCTCACAGGGAATCTGATACTGCTTTAAGGTTCATTGGGGTAGCACGGCATGTTCAGTTTACTGCCACAGTTTGGTGGATCACCTGTTTTACCTTTCTCCCTCATCCACTGTTGGTGTGCGCTGTCTCTTGTGTTGCGTAACTTTAGGAAGGTGCTCCGCAGAGGTCGAGCACTTCCTACAGAGAAGGGAGCAGTGCCTTGTTGTGGCCAGTTCCAGGACTGCTTCTTTAGCCACCGGCAATGTAGGCCCTGTGGTACGGCGGAAAGATGGGGGAGAAAGGTGAAGTGGGTGGGGTCGTACCTTTTTTTTTGGGTCAGGGTGATGGTTTTTACTACACAAGCAGTAACTGCCAGTGGTAGAGAACACTGGGGTTGTGGGGCAATGTATGTCTGGTGGCTTTTGGCTCATGATAAAGAAAGACTTGCATTTATACAGCGCCTTTCACGACCTCTGGATGTTCCAAAGTGCTTTACAGCCAGTGAAATATTTTCGAAGTGCAGTCACTGTTGTAATGTAGGAAAGGTGTAGAAATGTTGTAATGAGGGAAGGAGCCAATCATTCTAATTTACTCACCATAAAATCAACGCTCCCATTAAACTGCATGGCAGTCTGGAGGTCCCGCACAGGCTGCTTGCCAGCTTTTACATGGGCGAAACACCGCATGGTGGTAATTTGAATGGGCCCCGCAGCCTAAGGGACCGCGCACGGGGGGGAAAAAAATGAGAAGGAACATTGTTTATAATGCCCTTAAATTTCGATTTTTTGGGGGTTTTTTTTTCCCCAAGGAATGTCCATTGCCATTTTAAGTGGTGCAGCCCACACCTACCTGTTTCAGATGCTTCCACAGTCTTTTTTCTCTCTTTATCCCCTCAAAAACGCGCACACACACACACATTGAATTGAACACATATGGGATGCATCTGGTGTCTTTACTGAATGACCTGGGCTTCACAGTTATATCCTGTTAACCAGATTCTCTCTCCGATAGTCATCAGTGATGTGCCTAGCAGCTCAAAACTTGTACACGCACACCACCTGATCCACTTCCTCCCCCAGCCTAGCGTTCCTGGCGCCCTCGTGTATACATTCTACTCCATATTCTCTGGGTGAGCGTTTGGAAAAAACATCAATGCTCCAAATCCCTCTGCTTTTTCATGTTGAAATGCATTTGTGCGCTACTTTGGCCACCTTCTTTCACCCATGGTTGTAATGGGACACAGTTTAAGTTGCTCTTGTTTGAGTAAAGAAATTCTAGAAATCGTCTTCGATTGTAGTATTCAGGTGGGGAGTGGTCGTGTAATGGAGCTTCTGTTTAGCACTGATTTTAGTTTCAGTCTCCAGATTCTAGTTAATATGCTATTTCATACATGTTTACTGACTTTTTTTATATATAGACTTCAATCCTCAACAAACATCTCCAGGAACTAATGGACGGACTTACTGCTAAAGTTTTCCGTACCTACAATGCTTCTATCACCCTGCAGCAGCAGCTGAAGGAACTGACCAACCGTAAGTGCACGTTTCAATGCCATCTGTGTGTTGGCACCATGCTGGAGCCAGAGCTGCTCTCTTCCCTCCTGTGCCGTTTTCACAATGTTACTGTTGGAATGGGGAAGGGGGACACCTTAAGTACTAGTTTAGTTGCTTCAAGATAAGGCCAGGGTCACGCGTTGTCTTGATGCGTTCGGATGATCAGTTCTGATCATCTCCCTGATATATTGCCTGTAGATTTTTTTTTTTAATGCTTTGGTTAGTGAACCAAAACTCTCTCCTCTCTCTCTCTCTCTCATTTTGATTTTAGTCCAAAACCTAATGCGGATGGTGAGGTTTAAATCTAGAGTAATGAATACTTTTTTGGAATGATGCCAGGCCAGTGTTCCTGCAGAGGGATCCAGGTGACCTAAATTGCAAGAGCAAAGCTTGGCTTGTTTAATTGAGCCATAGTTTGAATCGGACGAAGAGCTCGGGAAGGGGTTTGGGTGGGTCTGGGGGGGGGGGGGGAACCTCTGTCACTGTCGTGGTATTTTTGTTCAGCGTTTATTGTCATTGATATAAATGTTATAATATTGAATTACATTGAAACTTGGCCCATACTGTGGCGTAGTACTGATGTACGAGAGTGACTGCCGACTGTGATCTGTGCTGCATTGCAGCAGCACCACCCGTGCTACTGCACAGCTCCTAATAATCTGTTTGTTTGTTTCCTAGCGGATGAAAATGTCGCAGCAAAAATACTTTCTTACAATCGTGCCAACCGAGCAGTCGCTATCCTTTGTAACCATCAGAGGGCACCCCCAAAAACATTTGAGAAGTCAATGCAGAACCTGCAGACCAAAGTGAGTAGGAGCTTTTCCCCCACCCCTTAATCCCTGTACAAAATAAACAGCTGTTAAAGGAACCAGTTACTTTCCACCTGGAGTCGTATCGAGCCATACAGACCAAAGTCTGATTCTCCCCTCTGTTGAGTTAACTGCTCTCAGTTGGCACCACAGTTGGCCTCTCCCAATGGGCTAGGAAGAGGAAATATCAGCCAGGGTTCCTGCTCCTACCAGTATTCAATAATCCCCATGTGTGGATGTCCGGTGAGAATTGGATTTTGTCAATTGTGATGCCCTCGGTGGTCGAATAACCGTCAACATTCACTTGCATATGACGAATGGCTACCTGAGTGATATGCCTGATGCCCCTGGGACTGTACCCCAGCAAGAGCCTGCGATTTCAAGAAAAAGGAGGGAAATTGCAACGGAAATGTAGGCCAGATGATTCGGCTCATCTGCTGCTGATACCCTCATCCATTCCTTTTGTTACTTCTAGACTTGACTATTCCAATGCTCATCTAGCCAGTCGATCACTTTGCACCCTCCGTAAACTTGCGCTCATCCAAAACTCTTCTGCCTGTACCCTGACTCGCACCAAGTCCCATTTACCCATCACCCCTGTGCTCCCGGCCAGCAACGCCTCAATTTTAAAATTCTCATCCTTGTTTTCAAATCCCTCCTTGGCCTCGCCCCTTCCTATCTTGATAACCTCCTCCAACGCTACAACCCTCCGGTATCTCTGCACTCCTCCAATTCTGGCCTCTTGCGCTTCTCTGATTTTAATCGCTCCACCATTGGCGACCATGCTTTCAGTTGCCTCGGCCCTACACTCTGGAATTCCCTCTCTACCCCTCTCTTCCAGTAAGACGCTCCTTAAAACCTCTTTAACCAAGCTTTTGGTCACCTGTCCTAATAGAAACATAGAAACTAGGAGCAGGAGTAGGCCATTCGGCCCGTCGAGCCTGCTCCACCATTCAATACGATCATGGCTGATCATCCAAATCCAGTACCCTGTCCCTGCTTTCTCACACAGAATCCCCATCGAGCCTGCACCGACACATATCCCACCCTATCCCCGTAACCCCACATATTTAATTCCCCCTAACATATCCCATCCTATCCCTGTAACCCCACATATTTAATCCCCCCCTATCATAGCCAAATCAACCTAACCCGCACATTTTTGGACTGTGGGAGGAAACCGGAGCACCCGGAGGAAACCCACGCAGACACGGGGAGAATGTGCAAACTCCACACAGACAGTCACCCGGGGCCAGATTCGAACCCGGGTCCCTGGCGCTATGAGGCAACAGTGCTAACCACTATGCCACCGTCTTGCCCGTATCGGCTAATGTGGCTCGGTATCAAATTTTGTTTGATAACACTCATTTGAAGCACCTTGGGCTGTTTTACAACGTTCTAAATGCAAGTTGTGATGCATTACCAGTTTTCTATGGATCTAATTAATGTTGTACAAGACGCTGTGATGCAGAATGTGAAGAGACAGGTCTGTGCCTGAGGTTCTCCACAAAGTTTGAGATTTGAATTTCAGCCATATTGATGGAAGGTAGCAAGTGGGTGAACAAGGCCAGTTACTGCTTGTGACCGGAAATCTGTCTGGTTTCAAATCCTAAAATATTATATTTAAGCATTTATCACCAACGTTCTTCCCATATTTATAATATTTCATTTACTAGTCTACTAAGCTATTGAACTGCCACCAGCTGTCTCAATGGGACTTTGGTTGTTGGACATACAGCTCAGTTTGGGGATGTAAACAGGCTCTGTGGACACCTGCCCAAGTACTTCTTGAAGTCTATTTTTGATGGCCCTTAAGCAGAAGCTGCCTGATTTGAGGTGCAAGTATAGCACATTTCCCAGTTCACTGGTTCCCTTTCTTGCTGTACTGCTAGTGCCTCGAGTTTGCTTTTCTCGTGTAAAAGTGTTTAACTAATGCCTATTTTGTTTAAAACACTGCAGAGAGCAGTTAAAAGTATTCATTGTTATTGTCATGAAATCAAGTGAAATCTACTTTTTGTTCTGTTTAATTTTACTTCAGAAACCTGATTTCTAGTTTATAGCTTGAGATTTACAGTCGGAGACCAGGAGAGCGCGATGGTCTTGTTATATATTCAGGTGGGCCTATCGACAGTATAATGGGTTTATTGTTTCCCTCTTTCTCCTTCCCCCCCCCCCCCAGGCACACCAACTCTGAGATAATTTTGGGTAAAATCTTCAATTTGTTTTGAAGATCTGGATTTTCTGTTGTGTTCAAATTCATTTTTTCCCCTTTTTTTTTCTTTAGATCGATGCAAAGAAAGAACAAATCGGACTAGCCAGGAGAGAGCTGAAAGGCGCCAAAGCTGACTATAAAGTTAGAAAGGATGAAAAATGTAGAAAGTAAGCAGTCTATACTAATTATTTTAAATTATAAAAACCCACAAAGCTAATGAGCAGCCATTCCCAAGCTTCTGTTCTATTTACTGCATTAACTTGGTTAAAGGCTGCACGCACCATCCCCCGTAGGCTGCGCTGCCTCCTGCACGGCCTGCCTTCCCCACTGCGCGGCCCATTCAAATTTTTGCACATGCGCGGTATCAACCGTGAAAGCCGGTGAGCAGCCTGCGCGGGATCTTGCAGGTGACAGCGCGGCTTAACGTGAGCATTGGCTGCAGGTTAGTCTGGTGATTCAGCCTAATAACACGGGTAAATGAATTGGAGCCTGTAATGCGCATCAGTAGAGTAAAGATTATCTGCACACACTCTTTCCTCTCTCCTCACCTATTAGGAAGACCAATCCAAATGGGAGTACAGGAAACTCTTTATTAACCAGCACCCAAATATCCGGAAATCTCTCTTAACCGGCAAAATTCTTGAGTAGGTAACCGGGGTTTTCCTTCATCTCTCTACACTGGATCGTAGCATTATATGGGCCAAGTCTTTGCTGAATGCTCGCTGTAAGATCTGTCACAAGAAGGGAGATGCAGAAATTCTTTAATGTGACCGGGGTTCCTGCACCTGTGGCCGTGCACCATGGACTCCTGGATCTGTGGCCATGTACGGGGCTCCCCGTACCTTGGTAGATATAACTCTCCGTTATCCGGACTTTTTGATAAACCGGCACCACGTCGGTGCCGGTTAATAAAGAGTTTCCTGTACATCTTAATTCAGGGTGTCCAAACTTCTTCTGTCTTCTGGGTCATTTAGTTACAATCCATGGAGCCCAGCAGGCCACACAGAATCAGTTAAATAACAAAAGAGCTTGCATTTATATAGTGCCTTTCGTGACCTCTGGACATCTCAAAGCGCTTTATTGCAAAGCAACCAACTAATCTCTACCGTTGAATTTAAGAACTAATTTTGTGCAATTAAATTTGCATCAGAGCACCCTTTTATTAAAACCAAGTTACAGATGGGTTTAGATTGAACTCAAATAGTTTGAAAAAGTTGGAAACAATCAGGCGAGCCAAGAAATGTGAGGCAATGACAGACTGTTTCACTGTGGTTTTTGTGGGCTTGTTATGGGCCCTGTGCTCCTCACTTTTGAACAGCCCAGCCTTCATTAGCAGCCTGTACTTCACTCACTGACTGGTATCTGCTCCCTTTTATCTTCTCCTAGGCCCTTGGCTTTGCTGCTTCTACAGTATGGGTGTTCCCACTGCTCTGCACTATTCTTAAGATATGAGGGGTAACTTGCTGATCCTTTGTTCCAGACATAACACAACTGGGCCGTTCAATGTGGCCAAATGAACTCTCGGTAGAAAGAGAGCTCCTCATAATGACTCATTTTATGTCTTTTCCGCACAGATCTATGGAAAGCAAGAAGAAAGCTCTCCAGAGGCTTGAAGAACAGTTGATGAAATTGGAAGTTCAGGCTACTGACCGGGAAGAGAATAAGCAAATAGCCCTTGGGACTTCCAAACTCAACTACCTGGATCCTAGGATCAGCATTGCTTGGTGAGTGTATTTGATTCACTCTGGTTCCTCCCAGGTGAAGAGTTTCCATGGCAACCCAGGATCCTATTCAGTTTAAGTATAGCATTAAACAACTGGGGGGGAGGGGGAACCAGTTTAAGGTTCTGGAAGAAAGTATAAAATGGCTGTTCAATACCAGAATATACAAAAGGTAGAATTTATGAATCTGGTCAAATTCAAGGAAGGATTTAGCTCCTCCGTCTTTTGGGTGTATGTGTTAATCCGCACCCACTCCCCAATGGAACAGGGCTGAAGGAAACCCCTCGTTGCCAATGGAAGTGTGAAGCTCCTGATTTGAGATCTGAAACTTGAAATGCCCCAAATAGCCTTTTCCTGCAATTTCAGTTCCTTTGATTTGATTTTTCCAGGAGAAGGCGCAAAGTGGAAGCATTTTCCTACAATTGTACAGCACTCGCAGTACAAATCCACTCACCGATGCGGAAAATGGTTTTCTGGATCCTTTCTATTTGCAAAAGTTTTATTCTTCACAGCCAAGGATCTTATTAGCTACGTGTGCTGTGTAAACTGGTCAAAGTCTCAAATTTGGATTCTTCTGGGACCCTGAATTTCCTACGATTCCCTGTTTTGTGCTATCCTTTCAGAGCTGCTTCTAGCTCAAAGCTGTTAAATCACCGACCGTGTTATGTTATTGTACTGCTTTCCACTGCTGTGATCGTGTGAGTTAATGCCAAGCACTGAAAATTTGTGGTGACCGGAAGGGAGATATTGGAGATAATGAAAGTGAAGTTGCTGCATTTGGGTGGAATGTATGGTTCCCACCCCCACCCCCCCAAGGAGATACAACGTGAATTTTCACACATGCACAGGGGTTCTCACCATGAACACAGGCTGATATGCCACACTGCCTGTGGTTATGGGCAAAGAGAGACTATTTGGAAAAGGTCCTTGCAACAAGAGTAGCAGCAGGTAGAACTTAGCGTGTTTAGTGGAACAGCCCCTTTTTCTTTAAGGAATGTGTTTGTTCCTTTTCATGGAATGCAGTTGGGATTCCTTATGATCTCCTCGCATCATTCCAAAGACGCCAGCATGTTTCAGTCTGGTATCTATGTTCTACAGTGTGAGTAGAAGGAATGTTGCAGAATGGGTTAATGTTTGTAGTTTGATTGTGGAGGTTTTTGGTTTGCCTTTCCTTGTCTCTTGCCATCCTGCGATGGTGCGACATTATTAATTAGTCGTATGTTTCTGTGGAGTTGCCTGGTTCTGCTTTTAGTCAGACTATTGACTGCAGTGAGCCAATGGTATGCCAGCTTTTTGAAACTGCTCAGCAATTGATCCAGGAGAGGCAGTTGATTCTGGGGGAGCAACTCAGGAAATCCATAGTGAGTAGAATGATAACCGCTTGCATTTCTATAGCGCCTTTAACAAAATAAAAAGTCCCACAGCACTTCACAGGAGCGTTATAAAACATAATTTGACAGCGAGTCTCATAAGGAAATATTAGGACAGATGACCAAAAGCTTGGTCAAAATGGTAGGTTTTAAGGAGCGTCTTCAAAGAGAAGAGAGTGGTGGAGAGGTTTAGGGAGGGAATTCCAGAGCTTGGGGCCCAGGCAGCTGAAGACACAGCCGCCAATGGTGGAGCGCAGAAAATCGGGGATGCTCAAGAGGCCAGAATTGAAGGAGTACAGAAATCTTGGCGGGCTGGAGTGGTTAGAGATCGGGAGAGGCAAGCCCGTGGTGGGATTTGTAAACCAGGATGAGAATTTTAAATTCGAGGCATAGGTCAGCGAGCACCGGGGGTGATGGGTGAACGGTGAGGCGAGTTAGGATACGGGCAGCAGAGTTTGGGGCGAGCTCAAGTTTATGGAAGCTGGGAGGCCGGTCGGGAGAGCATTGGAATAGTCGAGTCTAGAGGTAACAAAGGCATATCAGGAATTTTTTAGGAGTGATACTGACTTGGAATGGACTCCCAGGTAGAAGAGTGGAGGTGAAACCCTGGATTCATTTAAGAACCAGAGAGAAGGGGGGTTGGTGCGGGCTTGTAGGGTTTTTCCAGGTGGGTGGACTGAAATAGGCTGGCTGGCTGCCTTCATCCACAAATACCATGAGATCTGTGTGCTCTTGAATCTGTTTATTTCCCTTGGCTCTGGCTGTATTGCATGTGACTGTTTCCTAACCATGAATTGGCCTCCCATCACATTCATTGTTTTTTTGGATGGCGGGTGTGCAACTCCAGGTGAGTGAATGATTGACTGGGTAGCTTTCAAAGCCTCCGACTGTCCACTGAGAATGCTGGCATGCTGGTTTGATTTTTACTTTTTGCAGTGTCGTCTTAACTATTGGAGGCCTGACATTTTCAGATTTACAAAAAAAAATATTTGCGCACACAACATGCATCAATTCGAGGTTTAAAAGCCTGGTCAGTGGATTACAAATTGGCTTGGCTCCTAAAATGTTGGGCTTTGTACGCGGGTGAACAAAAAGGTTTAGCTGCAAGTTTGCGTAGCTCACCGATGTTTAATGAACCTGTTGGAACAGTGCCTGTAAAATTGCCCGAAGGATGGCCTTTGAGATTTGGAAAGGAAATGCCCTGTAAACTGCCCGAGGATGCCCATACAGAACGCAGTTCAACTGAGTGCAGGGAAGTAGTTAATACAAGCTCTCAAACAGTTGAGTCGTAAAGTTATTAGCCCTGGCTCGGGTCCAGGGAAGAAGCACTTAGTGAGTCATGACCCCACGGATTTGTGTGGGTCCCTTTAAGGGTAAGAGGGGGTTGTAAAAGTAGAGCTGACCTGTCTGTAATTCCATGCCTCAGGACTGACTTGTTAGTGATGATTGGCACACAAGGGGAGAACCCTTTTTGACACATGGGTCACTCAGAAGCAGAGTTTTTCTTTGTATTCAGTAGAAGTAGCAGTTTTTCGTGGTCTCTGTGTTCATCAGAAAACTACTTTTATTTCCCTCTATTCTTTAAGAACTTTTACCTAGCAGGTGTAAGAAGGTATCCTTACTAGTACAAGATACCTTTTTATGGGCAGGGTGTCCGAGGTTAGAAGCAAAATTGTGCCTACACTAGCCTGTTACATGTAGAATAAGTGTGTCCCTTAATCGCGAGTAGTCTGAGGTCGAGAAAGGCGAGAGGGAAGCCAGCTCTGATATCGTGACTTGTGGGTTCAGTCCGAACTAAAGATCCAAGTGAGACCGATAACCCGGTCAGGAAGGGGTTCATCGACTCACCGTTCCAGTAGCTACGGCCCGTGTCCGAGGGACCCAAATCACACTGCTCATGAGAGAATGAGGTCCAAGATGAGCTGTTTGATAGATGGGCTTTTTGAAGCTATTAACTTTGTCAGCTATCTAAAAAATTATTCTTAAAGTAATCTTGCCAATATAGAACCTCAGGCTCTGGTCACTGCTATAGTTAATACTCCTGTTAGCACCGATTTACAGTGATGCACTGAATTCTCTGTGTAACCTTCTAATTTTGTTAAGTAACTTGGTCCATTATTGATTTGCTACTCAATTGCTAGGTAACTCTGATTACATTTACGTATGTTTACTTAAGTTTTTGTGTACTTAACTTTTAAAGTTGTGGGTTGTAACCAATAAATAGCGTTTAGTGCATGACGTGTGGTCTGGCTTCTCCCTTGATGATTGAGCAAGGAAGAGTTAGTTGACTCATTCAGCAGCTTGAGTAAAGGGTTACTAAAATAAGTTAATTTTGATCCAAGCTAGTTGGTGTAAGACAGTTCACCGAGCCCAGTCAGTCATCACACGTCCCATGACCGACGCCGAGAGATAAAACTCTGGACGGTTCCTCTAAGGAGGGAATTGAGGATTTGTCCGGTTCCTCATTGTATATTTGTCAGGATACCAAAACCCGGCTTCCTTACAAACCCACTTGTGCCCAGGATCCTTTGGGTAACGGTCTTAAGTCCAAGTCTCATTTCATGAATCTGATTTAAGATCAGAACACCAACGCTAACTTGCAGAACTTCGCTTTAATATCTCATCCAAAATCTGGCATATTTGACCGTGCAACACTCTCAGTACTGCACTAAATTCCCACTTGTTCCTGGTGTGGGGCTTAAACTCACCAACCTTATGAGATAAGAGATGAGCCGACCTTTTTATTGGTAGGTGCAGGGGGTTGACCTATGTCCCCGAGTAGGAGTGTTGCTGCAACTGAAATGCCACAGCTTGCGTTGTTTTTGCTTAGCAGCAGATGCGGGGAGTGGTTGATGTTTGTTAGCACAGGAGAATTGGACGTACATAACTGTCCTTGCATGAATACTGTACTTCTTGTCCTCCTCCTTTCTGACCCTTTCTTCCCTCCACCTCACCCCCAAACCTGTTGCCAGCCACCAGAAAATGATGTCAGGGTTTTCAAACACTGTGCTCGCTGGCTGCTTTGCGCGGAATTGGCGGTGCAGAAAAATGTGTTGACTTATTAGAAACTGATGGGAGTCTGAGGCCTCCTCCAACGTTTTGTTCAGTATTGACTTTTCTACCTGTGTTTCCACCCCCACCCCTTTTTTTTTAGGAGTAAGAAATGGGGTATCCCGGTCGAGAAGATCTACAACAAAACCCAACGTGAGAAGTTTGCCTGGGCCATTGATATGGCAGATGAAGACTTTGAATTTTAACCTTTGATGTGGCTGAAGCTGAGTGAGACCCGGCCTAAGCCACTCCGAGCTGGAGGAGATACATTTTTATGTAACGAGGAAAAAGGAAAAACTCTGTGGTTCCGTAGCTACTGTTTTAAGAGGAAGAAAAGCAAAACAAATATATATATATTGGCACTGATTAGATTGGTGCATTTATACTGTTAGAACCTTGCAATAACTTTTTTTTTAAATTGAGAACTGCAGTCCTGTTTTAGAAATAAAATCAGAGTGCACCTGCTTTAAAACTGGTCACTGCTGAACCCTGGGGAAGAATTAGTGACTGTTCAGCCTGAACTGGAGACTGAATGCTCGCTATCCTGTGTTTTTCTTAAAAGGGTTTTTTTTTCTTTTATCTTTTAACATTTGTCACTGACCCGTGCCCTCAACCACCTAACTGGAACGCGAACCTAGGTCGAGCATTCGGTTTGGTTTGATTTTTAACTGCAAAAAGATTGTATACACGGATTTAACATTAGGGGGGGATAAAGGTTTTAGATTTTACCAGAAGGATGGTTTGTGTAAGAATGTGTTTTATTAGGAATGTGCAGCGGTGGAGCTAGGGTCAATTGGGGGAGGGGGGGTGCGGGTCGAATTCCAGATTTGGCCGACTTGCCCTATAAGAAGTGCCCTCAGCGAGCAGCTCTACACCTCTGTTTCTAAGGGGGTAGAACTTGGCATGCTCTTAGGGCCAGAGATAAAATGGGGACCGAGGGCTCTGTGGGGAGCGCTGCGGGTAGGGGGTCGAGCTGGGGACTACCGACTTCGCCTGGTCTGAAGGCCGAGCAGGGAACCACACAGACTTGCAGGCCGAAGACTGGCAAGAAACTTAAGTCGGTCCTCCACTGCTGCATTGGGCAACCTCAAAATGAATTGAGGGGTGGTTAGGGCCCCTCTCCTCACCCAACTTGCTCTGCCCCATGGAATGTGCATTGCATTCATTCCCTCCCCAATATAAATGGTATTGCATTTGTTTTAAATGGATGGATTGTGGCCTATTTAAATATATTGAAATTTGTTTTTAAAAATTCTTATTTTTTAATCGTTTGGAATGGTTCCGACTACACTTGCAGGTGAAACCCAATTAAATGTTATCAGGAGGGGATTAAAGAACCCTTCTTCACCTGGGTCTGCAAGAACCCCCACTGGAATAAATTTTGGGTCACAGATTGTCTGAACTTCAAAGGCCTTTTGATTTGAATCTCCTATTTGCTGTGTTGGAGAGGGGAGCGAATGAGTGCTCCAGTTCTTGCTGTATGACTAGTGCCTTGTGAGCCATGTGTTTGAACAGTCGTGGTCTTTCAATCTCCAATTGTTGCTCTGGGAGTTTTTAAAAGCGCTTTCTTCCAACGGGGAAGGGGGAGTAGTGAGAGAAAGAGAGACAGCATGGCTGCCATTGGCTTGGTTCCATTTGGTTTCTGAGCGTTCAATTGGTCAAAAGCAATTGTGGAATGTTAACCCTTCCTGTTTTAAATTGTGCAGCGTATAAATGGACCATCAAGAAATTTTTTTTAAAAAACATTCCTTTTTGGAGGGTGGGGGGTGAAGCAACCCTCGGAGCAATGTTTAAAAACTGTGAAACTGTACTGATATCTGTCATAAGTGACTTGCTGCACCTCCCATGCTAGAGTACCTAGCTGTCGAAGCAGCCTGTTCTGTGAGGGAGCAGAGTGGCTGGGGTAATGGGCGTAGCTTCCAGAGCATATTTGGTAAGCAGTGACCTTTTTTGTCTGGTGTGTGCTTGTGTTTCTTGACCCTTTTTTTAAAACAAAAAAGTGGTTTCCTTTTCTGTGACTGAGATGAAATCCTTTTTAGACAGAGTTATTGGATAGTGACTAACATCCAACAGCAACTTCAAGCCCATTGGGGCTCGCGTAGCTGTAAGCTGTATGTTTAATATTTTTTTTCTTGGACTTTTGTCGATGAGGAAGTATCTACAGCTCGAGGTTTAATTTACTTAACGATTGTAATTAATTTAAAAGGTGTGCTGTTAATTAGTACTTTCTTCCTCGTCGTGCATTTTAAAGGCTCCTTGCACTCCATCGAGTAACTATTTGGGTTGTCTCTAAATAATTATATCCAGATCTTTGGAACCATTTTGAGAAAAGGACATCTTAAGAGGCCTTTATTGCTGTGAATATGTATTTTGTTGTATTTATAAAATTTAAAAAAAACATTTCAGCTTGACTTGGGGGAAACAGGAGTAGACAAGTTAACTCGAGTTTAGAGGCCCTGTCACCAAAGAGTAAGGGGACTTGATTTAAATGTGTCCACTGGTTTAAGTTGAATTTTTTTTCTTTTTTTTTTTAACTGTGAATGGTTTTCCTTTTGTTTTTATGAGACATGCAACTTTTTAATGCTTCAACTCAGGTTAGAGAGTGCGCGCGCGAGAGAAAGGGTACCAGAATGAACTTGCCTACAATTCCAGTATTTGTGACTTTTTCCATTAAAACTCTACATCCTTGTAGCCTAACTGGACAGCTGACCCAGTAACCTGAAACAGAAGTGAGGTCCTTATTTATTTTCTCTCTCAATTTTTGACGGTGTAATTTTTATTTTAAATTGGGCGGGGAGGGTTGGTCAGAGCCAGAAGGAAGTCTGTATATGGTGGTGCTTGTTCAACAGAAGGGAGAGAAAAATTTACCCCCAACTAACTGACTAAGCCATCTGTTTGGTAGATTGTTTGCATTTGGTCACACAGCTCTCTCCATGCAGCCTTCTCTGGTGAGTGTTCACTGTCACTCGTGTGCGCTCTATCAATGTGGCTTTCTGACGTCTCTGGTAGCGAGTGTGGTGCCACACCCATGAGTAATCTGAATGGTATTGAATTTTGACATTTTTAACATTGATTGTAACAGACCTTAAAAATGGTTTATTATCTGTCCAATTTAGAACACTGGGTGTTTGATAATTGACCCTTTTTAAAAAAAAAAAATTGGTTTTTAAAAGAAAAAGTTTGGCAGCTTTGTATTCAGAATTCTAAACGATGGGCTATAACGAGAATGGATTTGAGTTGAGGAGAAATTGGCTGGGGGAGAAGGGCTGGAAACGGGACAAACATAGAGAGTTAGGATGTCTGCCTTTTACTGTTTGGACCTAAGCTCAAGTCGGCCCTGGACTGATTGGATGACAGTTTCTTCTCTCTGTTACCTGTTCAAGGTCACGTGTGAAGTAAGTTTGGAGCAGGCACAACCAGCTCCTTAGTGGGTGTGCATCCATAGCACCAAACGACTCCTAATTCTGCACTGATGGGTAGCCTCACTCGAAGGCCATGAGGAGAGCTGGTGTGGGAAATGGACAATCCACGCAGGGCCGCAGGGGGAGGGGTTGTGATCCTTTGGGTTTGGGATAAAGCGCAATTTTTGGAGTATTGTAGAGAAAGCTTAACTCGTGCTATATGTGAACTAACGATACTTGAAGCTGACACTGGATGGAAAAGTGTTAATTGCTCAGGACCAACACTCTGGATAATCGTATACAATTTTGAACCGGAACAAAAAAAAAAGTATAAAATGTGTAGGGCTTGCTAATGATGCACGTCGCCATTGTCCACACCATGACGCTTCAAAGCCAAGCGCTTGCTTGTCAAGAGGTAGTTAATATCCTCTAACCTAGTATGATTTACTGTAAAACCTAAGTAGTGAAATCGCGAGTGGAGGTCTAGATGTCCTTTTCTTTACCTCCTCCCCGCCTCTCACCCCCACTGACATCTGCTCTTCAGAGGTAACAATTTGTGCTGAGGTACACTTCTTTGTACGTAGCCCAGGTTGGTGTGTTATGGTGACTTGGGGCAGGGCTAAATCCAGTGTGCGTACTCGGTTTTCCATTGAGAACAGCTTACTCTAAGGACTCCAGATAGTACCTGAAGCAGCTCCAACTTTTCGTGGGAGGGACGACTTTAAAAAGTGAAATCCATTATGTGGTACAAACTGTTCTCTGGTATTGATACCTACCCGGTGTAGACAGGTAGCAGAAACTACTGTATTAAATCAACATCCACTCTCATCAACGGAAGCCAAGCCACCAATGGGGCAGGGTAGCTGTTGGAGGGCATCATAACTGTTAGGAAATTCTCTGTTTACAAAATAAATGCATCTGCAGTCGGCGTGTGCCCTGCCCTACAATTTCTGCCTGTGCCACTATTGCACCAACCTCTAGGACTCCTTCCCTAATGGCTGAGCTGGAGATATGGAACTCTCTGGGTGGGAAATCTCCTGGAACACTCTGGGTTAGCCTGTATCATGCTGTGTCTCATCCAACACCTGCTTCCCTTTTTAGCTCCTTTTGAACACTGCCGCAATATTCATTATCTTTCTTTCTCTCTTTCTCCCTCCCTCCCCCCCCCCCCAAAAAAAAAGAACTCTGCTATAGTAGGAAAGGTGGTTGCTACAAAATGCCCTCATTATAGGAGATGAAATATTAAAGTCTCTCAACTTGTAGACCTAATGTTGGGGGAGGTGGTGGGGATGATGAGTTGCCGCTTTGATTTTATCTGACTGAAGCAGCCATGGTTATTGAGCCATATGTGAATTAAGCTGCTTGGTTTTAAAAATGCAGGCTTTTTAATTTATATTTTAAACTGGAGTTCTTTTAGCGTTTACACAGTGTGCTGCTGTGTCGATGACCTGTTTGGCCGCCAATCCTAGCACGTTCCTGTGCTTCAGCTATCCAGTTAGGTTTTCCTGTTCCATGTCTATGAATCATTGTTGAACTGTTGTAGCACATTTTATCATGTACTTGTGAAACTGGCCAACATATATATAAATATATATTAAAAAGATGCTTATTCAGTCTGAATTGTAATGGGGAAATTTTACATTTTTTTCTTTTTTTTCCTCCTGCCTAAAATCCTCTTTAGTATGTGCTTTAACTGATGGGCTAGTATTCACGGACTGATGTGTACCAGGTTTTTTTTTTACAGATTATTTCTGTAAATTTAACATACTGCAATGAACTGTGCTCATTTGTATTTTTAAATAAACACATTGTACACTATGAATGTAGCAGAGTCTGGTGTGAATGAATGTGTGTTGTTGGCAGTGAATTTTTTTTTGTTGAAATGATCCGAATGTTTTACTGCCTTCCATTATTTAGCATTTCCTCGAGTCTCGCCGCCACCCCACCCCCCTCCACTCCACTCCACTTAATGTACCATTTCTGCACCTTTGTCAATGCTCATGTAAAGCAGCCACAGCAGAGATTTTGAGGTGACTGGAACTGTTTTTTGCTGCCACTTCGGTCTAGCTCCAAAGTGGTGTCGATCAATGCAAGTGCAGTGGTGTTACTCGAACTACTGTAAGTATTAAGGTCTTGAGGTGTCCAAAAGACCATCTTGCACCCGTTTTGAGAGCCCAGTCTAAATCCCAGCCTTTATTGAAGTTCAGTTATGAAGGGAAAGGTCAGAGAGGGGGGGGAGGGTATTGTTCATTGTGGTGAAGGCTTCAAATACTGAGAACCTAAAAATTCAGGA
This sequence comes from Squalus acanthias, assembly GCA_030390025.1. NCBI lineage: Eukaryota > Metazoa > Chordata > Chondrichthyes > Squaliformes > Squalidae > Squalus > Squalus acanthias. The sequence continues at coordinate 12,264,441 of CM059435.1, read as the reverse complement.
CTAAGAGTTGACTGGAACTTTTTATTCCCCTCACTAAGAGCAATGGATGTGACCACTAAATTGCCAAGAAGGCCATTGCAGCAGCCAGAATAATGGGCTCAAGAGACAATTAGGTATGTTTCTGGCTGAGCAAAGGACTGGGAGATAGCAAGTAGGTGGGCTTGTGATCAATCAAAAAGGGACTGTTAAGTTTGGCCAAATGGCCTTTCCATACAAAAAATGAACATTGGATTTTAATTTTCTACCTCCATGTGAGGAAGCAGCTCCCTAAATGAACTAGTGCGGGCCTAGAAACATTTCTTTGACTGCAGTTGCGGCACTGGGGCATACAGAGATGCCATTGTGCGTGTAATCACCCCAAGTCCAGCAGCACCTTCTTGGACCAACCCCCCTTAACCACAGCAGAGTCTGAAAACTGTTATCTCCTTTTGTGCAGCGACACAGCGTATGACCTTAGGGTTAGGTTTTCAGAGTCCCAGCCAAAGGACTACGTAATGTACAGCTAAAAGGAGAAAACTGACCACGTCAAAGAAGGAAACCACCAAAGCTGATCTAGAGAGAGGTTCAGTCAGGTGGGAACCAGATTTTGTAATCTTTTAAAATTCTGTGCAATTCACTTTTATTTTTGAGGTTCACTCGATGATTAATCATCCAAATGCGACACTGTTCCTTTAAGAGCTAAGCTTGGCACCCACTTCGCACCCTCTTCTACTGTTCTTTCAGTTTAAGACCCATTTGAGTTCTTTTGGTTGAAGTTTTGGGATTGGTGATGTTGGCTTGGACTAAGCCCTTTTGTGACAATTGCTTGGATTGTTACCACCTGGAGTCGAGCCTTGTGCTTTCCAATATAAGTAATATCTGGTGGCCGCCACAAACTTGCACGTCCCAGTAGTACACTGAATTACACTGCTTATTCCAAAGGCTTAAACATAGTTTCTGGGCTTTTTAAGGTGATGCTGGCATCACTTAATACTCCACCCAAGATAGAATCTGAAAAAACTGATCCACGAGCCAGTTTAAAATAACAATACTGTATCCTATCCTTTATATCTTTCTTCCCCAATTGCTTCACTGTCCAACACCCTCATCAATGAGACCTTTGAAGTCCCATTCCTCCACGCAACTGACAAGCAATGCAGGCCAGAAAGAATGAGGTATGGACGACCATGGTCATGCTTGGGAATGATCATCAAAACTTGGGCCAAGTTGCATACTGTGCTGTTCGTCAAGACATGGAAAGTGATGGGAGGGTGTGTGCTCTAACTTGACCTGCAATAGTTTGAACCAGATCGGTGCTAGGTCTTGGTGCATAATGGGTAAGATTCAAGTTCTGCTGATGGAACCAATTGGTATTGTTTGATGTTCAGACAGGACTGCCCTAGGCCATGTCTGTTTACAAAAACAGTGACTACACTTAAGACTTTTTTTTAATCAGTGCCTGTGAATTGCTTTGGGACATCCTGAGGATGTGAAAAGTGCTAAATGAATGCAAGTCTGTCTGGTCTTTGTGGAATTTTTGCCTAAAATTTTATCTGAGCTTAATTACTCAAGAAATCGCTGCCAGCGATGGTTGTGGAATTAATTTTTTTGTCTGTTGAAGATGTGCAACCACACGGTCTTCCCCAAACATCCGTGTTGCTTTCCTCAGTTAGTTAATGAGTCATTGCACCCTTCCATGTTCTTTTCAGTGAGGCTCTCTTTTTGTCCTTGTGCAGACTAGGCCAAGGGTGTCTTTATCATTGAGGCCATTGGGGGGAGCTCTTCCTCAGTCTTTATGGATGAATTTCCACATTAAAAAGCTCCCTGCCTTTTGTGAGAGTTGGAACGATTTATTACTTGTTAGCATCGTGTCTCTGATGCTGCCTCCTTTTTAAAAAATAAAAATTAAAAAAAATATGGAACTGGAATAAACCATGTATACAGCAGGGGTTAGTGGGGCTTACACACCTCCATTGTGCCCCAAAATCCCATCATTCCAGTGTTCTTCTGGATGTTGATGTACTCGTTTGATCGCAAGAATCTAGACAATACTGAAGGTAGGTGAACTCATTTTTCTATTCGCTTTGACTGTCTGTTTTTTGTCCCAACTTTCTTTTGAGCAACTTGTGCACCCGTGCAGAGGAGATTTCCTAGAATGGTACCAGGGGTGAGGGGCTTCAGTTATGTGGCGAGACTAGAGAAGCTGTGGTGGTTCGCCTTTAGAGCAGAGAAGGTTAAGGGAAGATTTAATAGAGGTGTTCAAAATTATGAATGGAGCGAATAAGGAGAAACTGTTTCCACTGGCAGGAGTGTCGGAAACCCGCACAGGACACCGATTTAAGATAATTGGCAAAAGAACCAGAGAAGAGGTGGATTTTTTTTTTTTTAAATTACACGCAAGTTATGAGCTGGAATGCACTGCCTGAAAGGGTGATGGAAGCAGATTCAATAATAACTTTCAATGAATTTATATTCCCACTGTTTATTTGGCTTCCCTAGTATCACATGTCCACATTAAATGCCCAGTGTCATTCATCAGCACACCTTCCCAAACGACTCCAATCCTCCCTATCGCTCAACCATCCCCAAATTTAATATCATCTGCAAACTTAGTCACCTTCCTTTCTGTTCCCTGCTCCAAATCATTTATGGCTGCAAATACTGACACCGCAAGTCCCAGCCAGAATGGAGATGATTGGGTAAATTTCCCCGTCAATCAAGCCTGGAGACCCCACTGCTATGAGTGACTGGGATTGATTTTACGCACATAATTTGCATTGTGTAACTGTCCTCCGGCCTCCGCATTTTGCTGGAGAAATGATCCTGCTGCACGCTGGAGACTCTGCTGCAACGTTCCCGTTTAGCTGCGTGGCGGCGCAGCGATTTGCAGGACCCGTGCAGCCAGCTCGATGACTTTCTAATGGCAAAAAGCGCGCATGCACGGTAATTTGAAGGGGCCGCCCATCCAAAAAAAAATCTCACAGGGAACATAGCTCTGTTGTAGTTTCGGTCATGAGTTTGGAGACTGTCTTTGCTCCACCCTGCCTCCAACTGATTAGCTGTCCATATCCACTCCAATCATTTATATACACTGCAAACAGAAAAGGCCTTCGGATTGATCCCTGCGGCAACCTGCTAGTGACCCCTTGTCATGTCAATGCAGCTTCACACACAGCCATCCTTTGCCTGGTTTAGTCAATTTTCAATCCACCTCGGAAGCTTGCTTCCTGTTCCATTGCCTTCCTATTCCACTCATGGCGAAAGAATCAGTGGAGAGATGAGAATTTTTTTGACACCGCGAGTTATGATCTGGAATGCACTGCCTGAAAGGGTGATGGAAGCAGATTCAATAGTAACTTTCAAAAGGAAAAATCTGCAGGGCTATGGGGACGGAGCAGGGGAGTGGGACTAATTGAAGATCTCTTTCAAAGATCAGGCACAATGGTCTCCTGTGCTGTAAGATTCTATGATTCTTCTATCATAAACCTATTATTGTGGTCACTGCTCTACCATCTCCTAGTTGTTACTTAATATGGGTTAATTGACCAATCGTTAAATGTAAAAATGCTATATTGTGTCCAGGATCATGTTCTCAGTCCTACTGCACCCTTTATAGGTTTTCCATTCCATTCCAAGGTAAATTCAAGTCACCCACAATATGTCTCTGTAATTCTATGTAACAACGGTACCTATTCCTGTAAAGGCTTCCCTTTTTTGACTGCAACAGACTTGGTTAATCACTCCTCCTGGCTTGGGGGGTCATCTTTGTTTTCAAATCCCTCCATGGCCTCGCCCCTCCCTGTCTCTGTAACCTCCTCCAGCCCTACAACCCTCTGAGATCACTGGTCATTCCAATTCCGACCTCTTGCACATCCCCGATTTTTAATCGCCCCACCATTGGTGGCCGTGCCTTCAGCTGCTGAGGCCCTAAGTTCTGGAATTCCCTCCCTAAACCTATCCGCCTCTCTCTCCTTTTTAAGGCGCTCATTAAAACCTACCTCTTTGACCAAGCTTTTGATAATGTGCCCCAATATCTCCTTATGTGGCTTGCTGTCAAATTTTGTTTGAAAACGCTCCTGTGAAGCACCTTGGGACGTTTCACTTCGTTAAAGGCGCTATATAATTGTAAGTTGCTGTTATATAGCGCATGTCGACTTTTGTCTTGCTTCCTGCCTTCAAAAAAACTCTTTATTTTTAAAAAAAACTCTTCAACCATGTCTTCCGTTCCCTTCCTCTAAAATCAATTCCTCTGTGTCCTGCTCTACTTGTTGTAAAGTTCATCTGAGATAGCCTTCTACATGGAAGAGTGCCGTAGCCCACAGAATGAGTTCACAATCTTCAGAGGGAAAACCAGGCACATCCTGCGGGGTCAGGAAAGAAAATATTGGGTAATACTCCCTTAATAATCCAATTCTTCAGATTAATGAGCTGAGCAAGAATTCCACAATGCTCAGAATAATACAAGGGGAAGGTGGGGGGAGGGGTGGGTGTCAAATGGGGCGACACATTTCAATATTTTACGACTTTTAAGATACTGTGTTTTACAATGTTCAAACATTTGTGATATGTAACTAGTAATGGTTCTATTTTTACTTTTATAATCCTGAAATATTTTACTGTACTGCTGAATCACTTAAAATAAATCGAAACATTGTCATGTTACTAAACTTATTTTTTAACCGCAGAAGGACTGTATTTACAGCTTTAAGTAAAATTTCTTAAAGATTTTGTCCCAGTAAAGATCTCGGACTAGCCTGGTCCCCGTATGGTAATGAACAGTTCTTCGTTGTCGGCTACGGTCGGTCAGATGCTCGCCAGCCCAGTTTAAAATATCTCTTAACGCTGCTGTTATCTTGTAGCCACTCGCATTTGGCGACTGCAGATTAAGAGCATCTGTAGCAACATTGTATCTGGCAACTGCTGTGAAAATAGTTTGAAATCACCTTCACCTACAGGGGGCGCAGTTGTCATTGAGGTCAAGAAGGGAGTTGAACAAAACACTAGGTGATCATTGATCACCTGAAGCCCTGATCTGGATAGAATCATTGAAATTTACGGCACAGAAGGAGGCCAAAAAAAAGTCATCCAGCCTAATCTCACTTTCCAGCTCTTGGTCCGTAGCCCTGTAGGTTACGGCACTTCAAGTGCACATCCAAGAGCTTTTTAAATGTGACGAGGGTCTCTGCCTCTACCACCCTTTCAGGTAGTGAGTTCCAGACCCCCACCACCCTCTGGGTGAAAAAAGTTCTCCTCAACTCCCCTCCAATCCTTCTACCGATTACTTTAAATCTATGCTCCTTGGCTATTGACCTGTCTGCCATGGGAAAATAGGTCCTTCCTATCCACTCCATCTAGGCCCCAAAGCAGGGGAACTCGTCCTGGATGCAGGCTGAGGTTTGTGCCACCTGCTTTGTGCAGCCAGTCTTTCTACTATAGGTTTATTGCATCAAGCCATTCCGTCACATCATCTGACCACTTTTTTATTCGTTCCTGGGATGTGGGCGTCGCTGGCAAGGCCAGTATTTCTTGCCCATCCCTAATTGCCTTTGAGAAGGTGGTGGTGAGCTGCCTCCTTGAACCGCTGCAGTCCTTGTGGCCGGTTTTACTATTATTCTTGTTTTCTGTAGCGATTTGGCACAACTGAGTGGGCACAGTGGATTGCTAGGCCATTTCAGAGGGCAGTTAAGGGTCAATCACTTTGCTGTGGGTCCAGACTCCAGACCAGATAAGAACGGCAGATTTCCTTCCCTAAAGGACATTAGTGAACCAGATGGGTTTTTACGACAAACATTACTGATATTAGATTTGTATTCTAGATTTTTATTTAATTAACTGAATTTAAATTCCACAGCTGCCGTGGTGGGATTTTAATTCATGTCTCCGGATCATTAGTCCAGGCCTCTTGATCAATTGCTACCAATGTTCCACTATCAATGTTCCTAGACTACAACAGCCCCAATAGCGCTCCTTGTAGCTCCTGAATAATTTTCCTCTTCATAAATCAGCCTCGTCGCTTTTCTACGAACTGGGGCACAAGTGAGTATACTCCGAGACTCCATCGATGGTAAATCCCTCCCCCCCCCCCCCCCCCCCGCCCAATGTCTACCTATCTGCACTTTGTATTGAGATGCTGCTCGGGCAACACCATTAAAAAGCTGCTCAACATCCCATGTTTGGGAATTTGGGTAAAAATGACCAAATGGGAAGGAGAATGGCCTTGAAATATTTGACCTTTCCAAATTAATGGCATGGACATCACCATCCAGTTGATTACTTGGAACCGAGGTCATTTATTAGTTTAGTTTCCCTTGTCTCGCGTTCTCCCGCATCCTGTCCTTTTCCCCCTGGTAGGAGCAGCGGTTAGGCAACCCGCTCTCGGCTATCTGCCAACGGTATTCTGTAACCACAGAAGAGGGAGCATTCCAAGGCTCACAGTTGCAGACACTCCATAAGCTGTTGAGACCCACATTTGGGGGGGGGAGGAGGAGAGAAAATAAACCTGCCTCCAAAACAAAATGGCATTTCTTTTCCCTGCCTGCCATGGGGGGAACACCAGCCATGCCCTTGTACTGGCAGCCTTCTGTGAAGTTATAGAGCGGCACAACTGTGTAATGCTAGTCAAGTCACCTCGTCTTCCAAAAACTGGAGCTATGGGTGAGGACAGGATTGGTTTCAGCTGTGATGCCACTCCTGGATGAACAGCCTGCTGACGCTCATTGCCTCGACCCACGCATGAAAAATGATCTCTTGGCTGTCGTTCGGAAGGGCTGCTGGTGCTCGTAGAACTATATCCGAGCAAGGGTCAGTAAAATTGAAGGGGGGGAAAATAAAACACAAATTTGTTGACATTCGATCAATTTACAACAGCGTTGCACTTCCTCCAATCAGCTAACTTCCCAAAGCTATTTTTTATTTGCCCAAATCGCAGTCACTTTAAGTGTATGTATGAAGCCATATTGTTTATGGATTATACAAAATAAAACTAAAAGTAGTCATTTTATGATAACAGCTACAGTTTAGACTATTTCACCAATCTTCTTTCGCCCGTGCTGTCGTACATCGCGCCCCCCCCATCCATTCGCTGCGATGCCGCAACGCTCCAGGAATTCCAGCGAATCGTGGAAGACTAACGTCTCCCCAGCCCCCAGGATCTCAACAAGGTCCCTCACCGCCGCTTGAAGTCGCACAAGCCTTCATGGACCCTGCGCGCTTAACCTTCGACAATGCGACATCAACCCGTGAAACGCCGAATGTAGTTCACCAGAAGTCACAAACAAACCCCACCCCCACGAAAGACCCGGCATGGAAGATCCCCGGCTTCCATCCTCGCGCGAAGCTTACGGGCAACTCTTAAACCGCATCCGCACAAACCACGGCAGATCCGGATACTTGATGCACAAATGGAAAATTAAAACCTCTTCAGTGTGCAACTGCGGTCACCCAGAACAGACCATGGAACATATAATGACTCCGTGCCCGATTCACAAATACGAAGGAGGCATCACAGCGATGCACTCCACTAATCCTGACGCAATTATCTGGCTTAACCACCTAAAGGGTAAGATTACAGTTGTTGCTCTCCACATCAGCTATACGAAGTAGTAGTAGTGGCACTCTTCATTCTGATGGGGTATGTTTTTCATTGCTAGTGCTTGTGGACTTTAAACTTGGTGGGATACAGTTGTGTGAGGGGAAGTATCCGCTTCTGTTTGTGGTGCGAGCCCTAGTTTCTACCCTGTGAAAGCAGAAATTATTCGCATGAATGTTCTGATGTTACCTTATCGGCCACTGCTCAGTAATGACAATTAAGAGCTTTTGGTTATAATGGAAAGTTTGCATTTTTAGAGCACCGCCTCACCTCTCCAGTGCAGTGCTGAGGGAGTGCTACACTGTCGGAGGTGCCGTCTTTCGGATGAGACGTTCAACCGAGGCCCCGTCTGCTCTCTCGGGTGGATGTAAAAGATCCCACGAGCACTATTTCAAAGAAGAATAGGGGAGTTGTCCCGGTGTCCTGGCCAATCTGTCTCCCTCAACCAACATCACTAAAAACAGATTCTCTGGTCATTATCACATTGCTGTTTGTGGGAGCTTGCTGTGCGCAAATTGGCTGCCGCGTTTCCCACATTACAACAGTGACTACACTTCAAAAAGTACTTCATTGGCTGTAAAGCGCTTTGAGACGTCCGGTGGTCGTGAAAGGTGCTATATAAATGCAAGTCTTTTTCTTTCTCTCGTAGGACATCCCAAAGTGCTTCACGTACATGAATTCCTTTTGAAGTTGCTATGTAGGTGAATGTGGCTGCCATTTTTGTCTGCAGCAAGGGCCCACTGCGAGCAATGTGACAAATTGCCAGTTGATCTGTTTCTGCTGGTGTTGGTTGAAGGGAAACTGTTGGTCGGGACACCCGTGATTGAGTCATCGAGTTATACAGCACAGAAAGAGGCTCTTCGGCCCATGGTGTCCGCGCCGGCCAGCAAGCCCTGTCTATTCTAATCCCATTTTCCAGCACTTGGTCCGTAGCCTTGTATGCTATGGCGTTTCAAGTGCTCGTCTAAATGCTTCTTGGCTCCGAGCAGCGTTCCTGCTCCGCCGTGCGGCTGCTCACCGGCTTTTCAATGCAAGAAATCACGGGGGCGCAAAAATTTGAATGGGCCGCGCAGCCCATTAAAGGGACCGCGCACCAGAAAAAAAATAATTACGGGGAACGTTGGCTCCTAGAACCGATTTTTTTTTTTTGGGGGGTGGGGGGCTGTTTCCTATCGGCTGCAATAATATCCAGTGGCATAGGTGCTAGTGACCTGGGTGTAAGGTTACCCTGCTGCTGAACATTAAATTCTATGTAGGCAGAGTTTTGTTAGAAAGAATAAGGGGAAATTATTTCCTCTGGTTAGGGGACTTTGTGACAAGAAGTCATTAATTTAAGAAAGTGAGGAAAGCGAGGAATAGAAATTTCTTTACACAGAGGATTGTTGAAGCATGGAATGCTTTGACACAGAGCGAAGTTAAGGCAGCTTCTTTTAAAGGAGAATTGGCAAAGTATTTGAAGCTGAGCAGATACAGAGCCATGGGAAGAGTAGGAGTAGTTTTGGATTGCTCTAGTAGAGTGGCATAGACATGATGGGCAGTAAACTTCTATTGTCTATTTTCGACAACAATGTTCCCCCTAATTTTTTGGGGTGTGCGGCCCCTTTAAGGGGTCGCGTGGTCCATTCAGAGTTTCACGCAAGCGCGTCAATTTAACATTAGAAAAGCCAGTCCCGCACGTGCACAATCGATCGACAAGTGTACTATTTTGTTTCTATAACGTCCTGACATCTTATTTCCTGTGTTTAAACCCCCCAGGAAATGATTCTGAAACCGAGAAAAGAAAGTGCAGCATAGTGAAACTCTCAATCAATGTTATCTTCTTTCTTTATTCGTTTGTGGGATGTGGGTGTCGCTGGCAAGGCTGGCATTTATTGCCCATCCTTAGTTGCCCTGGAGACTCAGTATGAGGAGCTGAAGGCACAATATGATCAGAGGGTAGGTGGACCACCTTCTTGAACCCCTGCAGTCCGTGTGGTGAAGGTGCTCCCACCAATGCTGTTAGGTCGGTGGTTCCAGGATTTTGACCCAGCGAACATTAAATGTTGGAAGAAAGAAAGACTTGCATTTATATAGCGCCTTTCACGACCACTGGACTTTTCAAAGCGCTTTACAGCCAATGAAGTATTTTTGAAGTGGAGTTACTGTTTTAATGTGGGAAGCTATCTGATTGTGGAGTGGGGACATCATAGCCAAGCCTAATTCTCTCCTCACCCAATGTCCACATGCATGCAGGGTCATAGGATAGCAATCAGGAGAGGGAATCCTGGCTGATTTTCTTTTTCACTTTCCTGCCGCGTTTCCCACATTACAACAGTGACTACACTTCAACAGTACTTCATTGGCGGTAAAGCGCTTTGGGACGTCCGATGGTCATGAAAGGCGCTATATAAATGCAAGTCTTTTTCTTTTCACCCAGGCTCTTGTTGCCAAGTTGACACTGACACCAATTTAGTGCCCTGATTGACACTGGGAATTGAACTTGGCACCTTCTTAGTCTTTATGACTCAATATTTATTGAATTTTGTGAGAAGATTGAGGGGTGACCTGATAGAGGTCTTTAAGATTGCGAAAGGGTTTGATAGGGTAGGCGTAAAGATGATGTTTCCACTTGTGGGTGAGACTAGAATTAGGGGCCATAAATATAAGACAGCCACTAATAAATCCAATAGGCAATTCAGAAGAAACTTCTTTACCGAGAAGTGGTTAGAATGTGGAACTTGCTACCACAAGGACTAGTTTGACTAGCATAGCTGCATTTAAGGGGAAGCGAGATAAACACATAAGGGAGAAAGCAATAGAAGGATATGTTGCTGGGGTTAGATAAAGAGGGGTGGGAGGAGGCTGGTGTGGAGCGTAATCGCTGGCACGGACTAGTTGGGTCGAATGGCCTGTTTCTGTGCTGTTAATACTATGTATTCATCCACTGGGACATCAGGGAGAGCTAAAGCAACAGCTTTATAAAAATAAAACATTCTGATATATGTAGGGTCGTTAATTTTAAACTGATCTATGGCAGTAAAAGTGGAGGATATGAATTACCTAAACATGGAACTTCACAGATTTAAAATGCAAGAGGGCGTTGAGAAGAAGAAAGAATTGCATTTATATAGCGCCTTTCACGACCACCAGACGTCTCAAAGCACTTTACCGCCAATGAAGTACTTTCTGAAGTGTAGTCGCTGTTGTAATGCAGGAAACGCGGCAGCCAATTTGTGCACAGCAAGCTCCCACAAACAGCAATGTGATAATGGCCAGATAATCTGTCTTTTGTGCTGTTTGATTTAGGGATAAATATTGACCAGGACACCGGGGATGATAACCCCTGCTCTTCTTCGGAATAATGCCATGGGATCTTTTACGTCCACCTCATCCGAAAGACGGCACTTCCGTCAACAGTGCAGCGCTCCCTCAGCACTGCACTGGGAGTGTCAGCCTGGATTATGGGCTCAAGTCTCGGGAGTGGGACTTGAACCCACCACCCTCTGACTCTGAGGCGAGAGTGCTACCCACTGAGCCAAAGCTGCCACTGATCAACTTAAATCTTGTATAAAATGCTGATATCTGATTGGCGATTTTGAGGCAGAGACTCCCAATCAATGGAATCTTCCTGCAGAACCAGCCTCTACGCTGAAGGAGCTTGAACGGCTGATTGATCTCTCGTCATTCCAAAAATTCTTGTATTGTATTATTATATCCTCCTGTGAGTCATGGACAATGTTCATCTGCGTCACAATCCACGCTGTCTTCTTGCAATGAAAATTTGCCACCTCTCTTTGGCGTGGGTGTAAAATGTTGGAAAGATAAAAGGGATGCAATAGATGCACTAATAGATTTTCAGAAGGCATTTGATAAGGTGTCTCATAGGAGGCTCAGGCATATGGTACAAGAAATATAGCAGCATGGATAGAAAGTTGGCTGACAGACAGAGTTAACTGTTGCTCATATTGGAGAAAGATTGGAAGTGATGTACCCCACGGGTCAGTGCTGGGCCCACTTTTGTTCTCACTGTATATGTGTGTGTGTATATGATTTGTGCTTGGGTATAGGGAGCACAATCTTTAAATCTGCTGACCCACAAAAGTAGAATGTTTGGCAAACAGCGAGAAGGACTTGAGAACATACAGGTTAGCAGGATAGGCAGACAGGTGGGAGATGCAATTTAATGTGGATAAGCGTGAGGTAATACACTGGGAGGGAAACAAAAAGAAGGCGAGTATATATTCAATGGAAGGACACTTAAGGATGTGGATGAACAGGGGGTGAAATGCATAAATCTCAAAGTGCAGCTAGAAATGGCTATAAAAAAAGGTCAACAGTATTTTGGGTTTTTTAATTAGAGGCATAGAGTACAAGAATAAAGAAGTAGTGATGAATTCATACAAATCATTGGTTAGGCCACAGGTAGACTACTGTGAGCAGTTTTGGGAACCCCGTTATAGAATTGCATAGAACAGACAGAACACAAACAGGCCCAACTGATCCATGCCAGTGTTTATGCTCCACACAAGCCTCCCCCCACCCCTCTTCATCTCACTCCATCAGCATAATCTATTCCTTTCTCCCTTGTGTGTATCTAGCTTCCCCTTAAATGCATCCATGCTATTCGCCTTAACCACTCCCTGTGGTAGCGAGTTCCACATTCTCACCACTCTCTGGGTAAAGAAGTCTCTCCTGAATTCCCGATTGGATTTATTAGTGACTATCTTATATTTATGTACCCTAGCTCTGGTCTCCCCCCACAAGTGGAACCATCTTCTACCCTACCAAACCATTTCCTAATCTTAAATACCTCGATCAGCCCACCCCTCTGCCTTTTCTTTCCCCCAGAGAAAAGAGCACAAGCCTGTTCAATCTTTCTTGATAGGTATAACCTCTTAGTTCTGGTATCATCCTTGTAAATAATTTTTGCGCCTTCATCAGAGCTTCTATATCCTTTTTGTAATATGGAAACCAGAACAGTGCACAATACTCTGTGTGGTCTAACCAAGGTTCAATACAAGTTTAACATAACTTCTCTGCATTTTAATTATATCCCTCTATAAATGAGCCCCAGTGCTTTGTTTGCTTTTTTATGGTCTAATTGGAGGCGGTATCAGTGGCGGCGGTACTTAAACAGCGGGAGACCGGGCAGCGCGAACCTAACTGGAAGCGGTATCAGCGGCGGCCGAACCTTCGACAATTTCCCCAAAAAAAGGAGTGACGTCACAGGACAGCAGGTAAGTGATTGGTTGGTGAGTATTAAAGTTTTTTTTTCTCTCTAACCTCGGACAGTGGTTTAAACTAGGTGTGGGAAACTACAAAGTACTGTATTAAATTTATAGCTTAACTAGTTAAACTAATTAATATAACTATAAATAATCATTGAATAAAGACTTTAACTAATTAAATAATTAAAATAAGACTAGACTAAGATATGGCAGAGCAGATTGTGTGTCTGGACTGCAGTATGTGGGAGTTTGTGGACAGCGAGACTGTCCCGAGCTAACACGTCTGCAGGAGATGTCTCCGTCTCGAATCTCTGTGGCTCAGAGTCATTGAGCTGGAGTGCGAGTTGGAGACACTCCGACACATGAGGGAGGGGGAGGAATTTCTGGACAGTTTTATCCAGAATGCAGTCACACCCCAGAGAAAAGCACAGGTTCAGGAAAGGGAGGGTGTGACTGCTAGGGAGCCGGGTAGCGGGGATTTAGGAGAGGTTGAGAAGGAGGTCCCGCAGACACTGGTCCTGTCCAACAGGTACGAAGTACGCGCTACCTGTGAGAACAAAGAGAAAGACTGCCGGAAGGACAGCCACAATGCAGACCAAGGCACCGTGGCTCAGAAGGCTGTCCAAAAGGGGGGCAGAGCAGAATAGAAATGTGGTAGTGATAGGGGACTCTATAATTAGGGGGATAGATAGCATCCTCTGCAGCCAAGAATGAGAATCCCAAAGGGTGTGTTGCCTACCCAGTGCCAGGGTAAGGGATATCTCACTGCGGCTAGAGAGGAACTTGGAAAGGGAGGGGGTAAATCCAGTTGTCGTGATCCATGTTGGAACAAACGACATAGGTAGGAACAGGGAGGAGCTCCTGCTGAAAGAGTATCAGGAGTTAGGCTCTAAATTAAAAAGCCGGACCTCGAGGGTGGTAATCTCTGGATTATTGCCCGAGCCACGTGCAAATTGGCATAGAAGCAGACAGATCAGGAGAATTAACACGTGGCTAAAAGGCTGGTGTGGGACACTGGCACCAGATCTGGCACAGGAAGGAGCTGTACTGATGGGACGGGCTCTGCCTGAACCAGGATGGGACCCGCGTCCGAGTGGAAAGGGTAAATTGGGAGGTGGCAAAGGCTTTAGACTAGTAAGATGGGGGGAGGGAATCTACAAGAAACGTAACCAGCTTAATTATAAACAAAACAGGAAAAAAGAGCATGGGAAAGAATAAAGTAAGGGAGCACATTGATGGCAAGGGAATAAATAGAGTTATAAAACAGGAGTCTAAAAAGATGGTTAAACACAAGGTGAGAGGAAATCCAATTAAAAATGAGTCAAACTGTCTGTACAGCAATGCACACAGTATCCGTAATAAAACAGGAGCTGAAGGTAATCATGCGTTGCGAGGAACCAGACATAGTAGGGATTACTGAGACACGGCTACAGAAAAATCAGGACTGGGGATTAAACATTGCAGGGTATAACATATTTAGAAAAGATAGAGAAGGAAAAAGGGGAGGTGGAGTAGCTGTACTTATTAGGGATAACATAATGGCAGTAGAAAAAAGTGACGCAGCTATCAGCAAGACAAAAATAGAATCCATATGGATAGAGATAAAAGATAATAAAGGATCCATCACACTAATAGGTGTAGTCTACAGACCACCTAATAGTGGAAGGGTGGTGGAGGAAGAAATATGCAGACAAATTAGGGAAATGAGTAAAAAACATAGAATAATCATCATGGGGGATTTCAACTACCCCAATATTAATTGGACAGAAGAGGTAGGTAAAGGGGATAAGGGAATGGAGTTCCTACAATGTGTACAGGACTCCTTTCTAACCCAATATGTAAAAAGCCCAACAAGGGAGGATTCGCTATTGGATCTAGCAATGGGGAATGAACCAGAGCAGATAAGAGAAGTAAAAGTAGGGGAACATCTAGGCAATAGTGACCATAATATAATACACTTTATGATGATAATTGAGAAGGACATAAGTATGATGAAAACCAGGGTAATAGATGGGAGAAAAGCTGATTTTGAGGGGCTGAGAATAGAACTTGGGAAATTGACAACAATATTGGCAAACAATTACGTAGAACAGCAATGGGAAACATTTAAAATAGTGTTCAACAGAGTGCAGGAACAATATATTCCGCTAAAAGGAAAGAACAAACTAAACACTAATGAGACTCCATGGATGAATAAAGTCATAAGGGAACAATTGAGGGTAAGGAAAGAGGCATACATTAAGTACATAGACAGCAGGGAAGTGTATGATGAGGGAGAATATGAAGCGATTAGGGGAGAAATCAAAAAAACAATTAGGAAGGCAAAGAGGAACAATAAAATATTTTATAGGCACATCCATAAAGGAAGAAAGGTTGGGATGGGAATAGGGCCATTAAGGGATAGACAGGATAATACCACAGGTAATGATAGAGAGATGGCAGAAATATTAAATAATTATTTTGCTTCAGTATTTACCAGGGAGATAGATCAGGTGGACATGACATTGGATGATGAGATTAGTAATGTCATAAGTGTATTTAAAATAAAGAGGGGATATATTAAATAAACTAATCAAACTCAAAAAGGATAAAACCCCTGGTCCGGATGGATTGTATCCACGCATTTTAAAAGAATCTAGGGAAGAGATAGCAGAGGCATTACTACACATATTTAATAATTCATTAGAAAAAGGTGTCGTGCCAGAGGACTGGTGGACAGCTAACGTAATACCGATATTTAAGAAGGGGGGTAGAACATGTCCAGGGAATTATAGACCAGTCAGCTTAACATTGGTGGTAGGTAAAATAATGGAATCCCTAATAAAGGAGAAAATAGAAGAACATCTAGAAACCAAAAATATAATAATGAATAGTCAACATGGATTTCAAAAGGGAAAGTCTTGCTTGACCAACCGCATTGAATTTTTTGAAGAGGTAACAGAGAGAGTAGACAGTGGTAATGCAGTAAATGTAATTTATCTAAATTTTCAAAAGGCCTTCGATAAGGTACCCCATAATAGATTGATGAACAAGGTCAGAGAATGCGGAGTCAGGGGACAAGTAGCAGAGTGGATAGCTAGCTGGCTTCAAGACAGAAAGCAGAGAGTAGGAGTAAAGGGTAGCTATTCAGAGTGGCAGAAGATGGGTAGTGGTGTTCCACAAGGATCAGTGCTGGGACCACTGTTGTTTACAATTTATATTAACGATTTAGCCTTTGGAATCAAAAACACAATTTCTAAATTTACAGATGACACCAAATTGGGGGGGGATAGTCAATACTGAGGAGGACTGCAACAAATTACAGGAGGACATTAATAAACTTGCAGAATGGGCATATCATTGGCAAATAAAGTTCAACACAGATAAATGTGAGGTATTACATTTTGGTAGGAAGAATAGGAAGGTCACTTATTACTTGGAGGGGGCGAGTCTGGGTGGGGTAGAGGAACAAAGGGATCTCGGAGTACAAATACACAAATCACTAAAAGTTGCGACACAGGTTAGCAAGGCCATAAAAAAAGCAAACCTAGCAATAGGGTTTATTTCTAGAGGTATAGAATTGAAAAGTAGGGAAGTTATGCTAAACCTGTATCGAACCTTGGTACTGTATCGAACTGCGTACAGTTCTGGTCACCATATTATAAAAAGGATATAGAGGCACTGGAAAGGGTGCAGAAAAGATTTACAAGGATGATACCAGAATTGCGAGGGTATACATATCAGGAAAGGATGAACAGGCTGGGTCTCTTTTCTCTTGAAAAAAGGAGGGGGTGACCTAATAGAGGTCTTTAAAATTCTGAAAGGTTTTGATGAGTGGATACAGAGGGAATGTTTCCACTTGTGGAGAAGAACATAACTAGAGGCCATCAATATAAGATAGTCACCAAGAAATCCAATAGGGAATTCAGAAGAAACTTCTTTACCCAGAGAGTGGTGAGAATGTGGAACTCGCTACCACAGGGAGTGGTTGAAGCGAATAGTATAGATGCATTTAAGGGGAGGATAGACAAGATATGAGGGAGAAGGGAATAGAGGGTTATGCTGATAGATTTAGATGAGGAAAGACGGGAGGAGGCTCGAGTGCCGCATAAATGCTGGCATGGACTGGTTGGGCCGAATGGCCTGTTTCTGTGCCATATATCCTATGGGATCCTGTGTAATGTTAACTGCTACTTTCAGTGATTTGTGTATCTGTACCTCTAGATCCCATTGCTCCTCTACCCATTTAGATTCTTATTTTAACAAGGAGTATGTGGCCTCATTCTTCCAACCTAAATGCACCACCTTATCCTTATCTATATTGAAATTAATTTGCCAATTACACGCTCATTCTGCAAGTTTATTAATGTCGTCTTGTATTTTGTCATGGTTTTCTCAGTATTAATTATACCCTCAATTTGGTGTCATCTGCAAATTTTGAAATTGTACTTCCGATTCCCGAGTCCAAATGGTTTCTGTAAATGGTGAACATCAGTGGTCCCTGCACCGATCCTTGTAGAACACCACTTCCCACCATTTACCAGACTGAGTAACAACTTTTAACCCCTACTCTCTGTTTTCTGTTTTGTAACCAGCTTGCTATCCATTCTGCTACTTGTCCCCTGACCCCATGCTCTGAACTTAAGTCATGAATCTGAAAGACGGCACCTCTGCCAGTGCAGCACTTCTTTAGTACTGTGCTGGAGTTTAATATATTAATGACTTAGATGAAGGGACTGAGTGTAATGTATCCAAGTTTGCTGATGATACAAAGCTAGGTGGGAAAGTAAGCTGTGAGGAGGACACAAAGGGATATAGACAGGTTAAGTGAGTGGGCAGTAAGGTGGCAATGGAGTATAATGTGGGGAAATGTGAGGTTATTCACTTTGGTAGGAAGAATATAAAAACAGAAGATTTTTAAATGGTGAGAAACTATTATGAAGGGTCCCAGACCTGAACCGTTAACTCTCTTTCTCTCTCCACGATGCTGCCTGGCCTGCTGAGTGTTTCCAGCGTTTTCTGTTGTTATTTCAGATTTCCAGCATCCGCTGGTGTTCAGAGAGATTTAGGTGTCCTCGTGCAGGAAACACAGAGTTAGCATGCAGGTACAGCAAGCTATTAGGAAGGTAAATAGCATGTTGGCCTTTATTGCAAGGGGTTTGGAGTACAAGAGTAAGGAAGTCTTGCTACAATTGTACAGGGCTTGGTGAGACCACACCTGGAGTACTGTGCACAGTTCTGGTCTCCTTATCTGAGGGAGATATACTTGCCTTAGAGGCAGTGCAACGAAGGTTCACTAGATTGACTCCTGGGATGAGAGGGTTATCTTATGGGGAGAGATTGAGTAGATTGGGTCTATACTCTATGGAATTTAGAAGAATGAGAGGTGATCTCATTGAAACATATAATATTCTGAGGTGGATTGACAGGGTGGATGCTGAGAGATTGTTTCCCCTGGCTGGAGAGTCTAGAACTAGGGGGCATAGTCTCAGGATAAGGGGTTGACCATTTAAGAGTGGGATGAGGAGAAATTTCTTCATTCAGAGGGTTGTGAATCTTTGAAATTCTCCACCCCAGATGGCTGTGGATGCTGAATCATTGAGTATATTCAAGGCTGAGATAGATATATTTTTGGACTCTAGGGGGATCAAGAGATATGGAGATCGGGTGGAAAAGTAGAGTTGAGGTTGAAGATCAGCCATGATCTTATTGAATGGCGGAGCAGGCTCGAGGGGCTGTATGGCCTACTTCTGCTCCTAATTCTTATGTTCTTAGCGTGTCAATCTAGATCTTGTGCTCCAGTCTCTGGAGTGGAACTTGAACCCACAACCTTCTGACTCTAATAATAGCGAGAGTGCTACCCACTGAGCCTTGGCTGGCACTACTAGTACTACGACTAAATTCCCATCTGCCAGCTCAGCAGCAACGATGGGGCCGAATGAATTCATTCCACTCTCATTGCTTCTGAGTTAGCCTGGCCGCTTCAGTCATCTGTATCCCTTTCTGTGCCAAGTCACTCTTGACATTGTCTATCCAGCACTGCCTTGGTTTTCCTCGGCCACTTGTTTCCTGTCGCTCTGTGTGCACGAGCCATGAAATGCATTCTAACTGTTTCCGTTCTTGAAACGTGCCCAAACCATTGCAGTCATCTTTCTTGGGTCTTCTGTATCAGTGTCGTTGCTTGTGGTAGAAGTTTGGGACTCTCTTCCGCAAACGGCAATTGATGCTAGATCAGTTGTTAACTTTGAATCTGAGATTGATAGCTTTTTGTTAACCAAAGGTATTAAGGGATATGGGACAAAGGCGGGTAGATAGAGTTAGGTCGCAGATCAGCCATGATCTCATTGAATGGCGGAACAGGCTTGAGGGGCTCAATGGCCTCCTCCTGTTCCTATGTCCAAGCCATGTTCTTATATCATTTTTGATTCCTTCCATCCTGAATACTCCCAGTATTCCTTTCAACCAACTCATCTCTGCTGTTATTATCTTTTGCTCATCAACTTTTCTTAAATGTCCAACCCTCTGATCCGTTTTACTGGATTTGTTACGGGGTGTTGCACCCTGCCCTAGTGACAGGGCATCTTTGTGTTTTTTTATTATTCATTCATGGCATGTGGGCGTCGCTGGCAAGGCCAACATTTATTGCCCATCCCTAATTGCCCTCGAGAAGGTGGTGGTGAGCCGCCTTCCTGAACCACTGCAGTCCGCGTGGTGAAGATACTCCCACAGTGCTGTTAGGGAGGGAGTTCCAGGATTTTGACTCCACGATGATGAAGGAATGGCAATATATTTCCAAGTCCGGATGGTGTGTGACTTGGAGGGGAACTTGCAGGTGGTGGTGTTCCCATGCGCCTGCTGCCCTTGTCCTTCTACTTGGTCGAGATCGCGGGTTTGGGTGGTGCTGCCGAAGAAGCCTTGGCGAGTTGCTGCAGTGCATCTTGTAGATGGTACACACTGCAGCCACGGTGCGCCGGGGGTGGAGGGAGTGAATGTTTAAGGTGGTGGATGGGGTGCCGATCAAGTGGGCTGTTTTGTCCTAGATGGTGTTGAGCTTCTTGAGTGTTGTTGGAGCTGCACTCATCCAGGCAAGTGGAGAGTATTCCATCACACTCCTGACTTGTGCCTTGTAGCTGGTGGCAAAGCTGTATAGGTGTACTTAGCTTGCAAAGTTCAAAAATGCAGCGTGTGTTAGGTGTTGCATTCCACCTCCTCTCTGCTAATGCTGCTTTGGATGTGCCACTTGATAAGGAGGAGTGGGGGAGGAGAAGTGGGGGGGGGGGGGGGTGGTTGGGGTTGGTGATCGAGTTGGTTGAGCTGTGCTTGCAGTGAAAATCCTGGTGATGCAGGGCTGGTGTGCTCGCAGACAGCGAGATCTGAAGTGCGGCATTCATTGTTTGGACGTGGGGGGGCGGGGGGAGTTGGGGGGGAGGGTGAAAAGTATCGCATTTGTGAATCATTTGACCATATGGATTGTGAACGCAGGCTCCTTGGCAGGATAGCAGCAGCAGCAGCAATCGGAGTGCAGTGAGAAAACCGAAACCCTTTGGAAAGGGAGCCGATTTTTTTGCAAGAAAAAAAAAATCATTTTGAGATTTTGTTTTCAGCCTGGGTTGGTTGGAGGGCATACGGGGAGAGAATGTGAAATCACCAAGAAACTGCCATCAGCCATACTTCCGGACCGTCGCCTTTTTAAAAAAAAATATATATTTATATGTTATTGCTGCAGCGAGCTGCATCTTTTTTATATATATATATATATATAATCGATAACGACAGCGGAGGAAGCAAAATATAGATCAAGGAGGAAAAGGGGGGGAGGTGGAAATAGCAGGGCGTTTTTGGGAGGTTTAAAGGGCGCTCCATGCACAGAGCGAAGTTTGCAAGACGAGCTTGCGGCTTTGAGAAGCTTTGTCTCCCGGGTCCCTGGATCGCGTGCACCGGGACAATTGAAACTGACCCTGAAATCTCATTGCTTGCAGCGCTCCGGGCTGCTTGTAATTAATTTTAAGGGTGTTTTTTTTTCCCTCTCTCTCCAATTTGTGTATTTCCCCCAAATTTTCTTTTTTTTTGGGGGGGGGGGCATTATTTTTAAACAAAGACAGAGAGAGAGAGAGAACATGGCTGTTGCAGGGGGGCTATTCCACAACGGGTTACTGCAGCAGGATCATGGAGTCCAGAGCGAAACCCAGATCGCCGAGCTGTGCAGAAGTTTGGAAGTCGGCACCGTCATGACTTTGTTCTACTCCAAGAAGTCGCAGCGGCCCGAGAGGAAGACGCTGCAGGTAAAGCTGGAGACCCGCCAGATCATCTGGAGCCGGGGAGCCGAGAAAGTGGAAGGTGAAAGTAAGTGCCAGGCTTGACTCACGGTTAATGCTCTGTGTGTGTGTGTGTGTGTGTGTGTGTGTTGTGATCTGGAGTGCACTGCCCTGAAAGGGTGGTGGAAGCAGATTCGATAGTAACTTTCAAAAGGGGAATTGGATATATACTTAAAAAAAAAATTGCAGGGATGTGGGGAAAGAGCAGGGGTAAATGGGATTAATTGAACAAAGAGCTGACACAGGCACGATGGGCCGAATGGCCTCCTGTGCTGTGATTCTGTTGAGAGGGAGGGAGGGGAAAGGTGGAAAACCATATTTTGGGGACCAAAAAAATAGCATGGCAATGTATCCCCCTTTTAAGATTAAAAAAAAATCCCCCCCCCCCTAAATTTAAAAGGGCAATGTCTATTAAAGAGGGAGGGGAGTAGATCAGTTTTGCCTTTTAAGTTTGTTGAAATAATTGTTTCCCGCACTGTATAGGAGTGAAGTTGTGTGGTATTCTTGTCCCACTTGGTGGGACCCACCTGCAGCTGGGAGGTGGTGCATCCTTTTTGGACTTGCATGTTAAGTCGATGGCCCCACAGCGGGCTTGCAGTTGTTGAACCCTTTACACAGTATTTTAATTGGAGCTGTACTTAATTCTAGTAGAACAGAGCTCCTTCCCACATTTACTCCCATTGTGCAGAATTCCAGTGGGGCAGTCACTCCATGGAGTTCTCAGACGATTGACCCCAGCTCAGTGCAGATGTACCAAAGTGATACCGGAGCTAAAAGGGTTAAATTGCGAGAAGTGGCAGTGAATTAAACACTTAATACAAAAGCAAGATATTGTAGATGCTGGAAATCTGAAATAAAAACAGTTCTGACGAAGGAAAGGTCATCGACCTGAAACGTTAACTCTGTTTCTCTCGTCACAGATGCTGCCTGACCTGCTGAGTATTTCCAGCATTTTCTGTTTTTAATTTCAGATTTCCAGCATCCGCAGTATTTTGCTTTTGTATTAGTTTAAATTGAGTGCAGGTTGCGTAAACTTGGGTTGCATCCCCTTGAGTTTAGGCGATCTAATTGAGGTGTGTAAAACGGTAGAATGATTCGATAAAGTAGGTACAGAGAAGCTATTTCCTCTGGTGGGGGAATCCAGGACAGGGAGGCACAAGCTTAAAATTAGAGTTAGGCCATTTAGGAGTGAAATCAGGAAGCACTTTTTTCACCCAAAGGATAGTGGAAATGTGGAACTCTTCTCCCAACAGGCTGTGAATGCTGGGTCAATTGAAATTTTCACGACTGAGATTGTTAGCTAAGGGTATGGATCAAAGATGGGTAAGTGGGGTTGAGGTACAGATCAGCCGTGATCTAATTGAATGGCGGAACAAGCTCGAGGGGCTGAATGGTTCCTATGTACTAAATCACATTTTATTCACCCCCATTGTATAGAATTCAATAGATGAAACCCACCTCCCATTTGCCCCTTTTGTACAAAATTTTAATGCCGTCGGAGATCAAACTAATTCCAATTCAACTCATTAAAGGATTCCTGTACAAGTATAGTGCTTAAATGCCAGTTCTGATGAAGGGTTACACACTTGAAATGTTAACCTATTTTTTCTCTTTACAGACACTCACTAGCCTGCTGTGTGCTTTAAGTATTTTCTGTTAATTGTTTCTGATTTCCAGTATTTGTCATCTTTTTATTTGCGCCCCCATTATCTTGTATGTTTTTCTAAAGTACTGAGCTCACCAACAAATGTAGTGACTCCATTGCCACAAATGTCGCCCAACACAGCAGCACCGTTTAAAAATCGTAAGCACCTTTTTTGCAGAATGCAGGATTTTATACAGTGCTGGTCTATTAAGATTGAATTGCTTGAGCTCTGCTCGTTGGTCAGTGAGTAAACTCATAATTTGGTTTTGTTATTAAGCCATGCAGGCCCAGAGATCAGCTGGTATCAAGGGTTGACAGTAGTGGTGTGTAGAGGGGGAGAGAATCTACCCGGTTATTTGCATCTCGTCACTATCCAGGGAGCCTTGGTAGAAAATGTGCACATGGGAATGTTAGTTGGCATTACGATGGGGCTCAGCTGTGAAGACCGACCCTTTCCCCCTAGAGCCTAATAGTCTGTTGGCATTCGCTGTGTAGGTTCAACCAGGGAGAATTGCCACTTGATGAGCTCTGCATGTGCATCATATTGCATTACAAGTTTCTGGGTCCAGGAGAGGAAGGGGGGGAACTGTGTGTGTGTGTGTGGTGGCGCGGGGGGAGGAGAACAACAAAATTATTGATTGTACGCTGGCGTTGCTAATGTTATAGTTCTACCACTAACAATCTGCCAAAGGGAAAATATACAGGGAGTTTTTAAAATCTGGTTCGAGCTTCTGATACTACATCCCGTGTTTTGAGGAGCTTAGCGTGTTCCTGCAGTCGGGTATTGTGTCGTCGGCAGTAATGAGACACGGTTAACTTGGTGTCTGTCACTCCAGTTAATCTGGAGATCAGGTGGGACTGGCTGGATTTGGTGACTGTGATTCCCTAATTGGGGGGAAAATAAAACACAGCATTCGCGCAACCTATGGACTAAAATTTGCAGGTTTTTTTGTTACTCTGCAGTTGATGGACATTATGATCCAAGAACTTTTCTTGGCAAAGTAGTTGATTGGGTTTATCAGGAAGTGATTTCAGCATTTTTAGGTAGCCTATTCTAAAGAAGTGAAGTGCTGACCTTAAATAGCACTGACATCCACATCTGTGAGGGCATCGCCTTTTGGTAAAGAGAAGAGAAATCTACAGTTGAAAAGGTGGCTGTGGACGAGTGGTCCAAACGCCTATCATGCCTGCAGTGTTTTTTTGCCCCGTTTTTACTCTCTGCAAGAGTGACCGTGGGGGAAATAAATTGATGGTTTGAGGGTGACTGAGGTTGTAGCGTGGTGCCTGAGAATCTAAAAGAAAGATGGATTTAATCAACTTCCTCTGGCTTCCTCCCAGCCCCAGTGAAAGTGTAGCACATTATGACACAGTGCAAGCTGTAGGAAAAAAGGGCAAATCTCAGGCACAGTCTGAGCTTTGCTTTTTATTTATTTATTTTATTTTTAACCTTCCCGTGTAACCTGATTTCCAACTCAATTTGTTTTTTTTTTGTTGTTAAACGGCCAATGTGGATGACCCTTGCTCTCTTGTATCCACCATTTTTAAAAGGCTGAAGTACTTTACACTGGTCACAGTTAGAACGGCGTCCCTTTGCAAACAGCTCTGTTCAGGGATCAATTATTCTATGATTCTATTCTATGAACGCATGCCCATGTCCCAACTCGCACCAAATCGCGTTCACCCATCACCCCCTGTGCTCGCTGGCCTACATTGGCTCCCGGTTAAGCAACGCCTCGATTTTTGTGTTCAAATCCCTCCATGGCCTCGCCCCTCCCTATCTCTGTAATCTCCTCCAGCCCCACAACTCTCTTTCTCCCCCCCCCCCCCCCCCCCGCAACCCACCAAGATATCTGCGCTCCTCTAATTCTGACCTCTTGAGCATCCACGATTTTAACCGCTCCACCATTGGCGGCCGTGCCTTCAGCTGCCGAGGCCCTAAGCTCTGGAATTCCCTCCTTAAACCTGTCCGCCTCGCTACCTCTCTCTCCTCCTTTAAGACGCTCCTTAAAACCTACCTCTTTGACCAAGCTTTTGGTCATCTGTCCTAATTTCTCCTTGTGAGGCTCGGTGTCAAATCTTGTTTTATAACACTCCTGTGAAGCATCTTGGAACGTTTTACTACGTTAAAGGCGCTATATAAATACAAGTTGTTGTTTGCGGGACAAAATATAAAAGAAAGGCGAAAAGGTGAAGAACCAGCAGCGCAAACACTTACACTGATTTCTGGCTCGAGGTTACGACTGTTCCACGGGATATGTTTCAGCTGTGGGTTGGAATGGGAGGGGGGACTTATCTTTTTCTTTAGAAAATTTCTTTGGAAAAGCACAGAACAAAAGGCTGAATTTTGTGACTAGAATTCCTGAGTCAGGAGCAATTTGCTGTTATGTAACCTTCATCTTTGCTGTGCAGAAAGACGAACCAAAACTGCTTTCAGGTTGGCTACCGCATCTGGCATGGTGAATACCAATGACCTCACCGTCTTTTGTTGCTAAGTGTAGGAGTATTGTAAAAGCCTTGCCAGAATCCTCCCTTCTACACATCCCATGCCACTTGTATAATGGTGCATTGCAAATCTTCTACAGTTACACAAACCCTGTGCTGGTCAGGAGTGGCTTTAAAGAAAGTCTCATTATTGGAATCCTTAACAGACGCTCGTTTAAAAAAAAAAGATTTAAATCAATGTTGACGTCCTTTTTGGTTCTATCTATTTTATTTTTTGAAAACTCCTATCAGTCAGCTCCCCTGATGGGCTCAAGTGATTTATAGCAGTGAGTAGCTAAAGGCAGACCTTGGGTTCAACCCTTGGCCACTGCTGAGTTAGATGGGCTCATTCGGGGTGACGGTGGAGCTGTTCTAATTGCCTCAGCATCCCCATGTTAGGGAGGGATTCCTCCTTCTCTTGCTATCCAGTGACCCCCCCCCCTCTCCCCCCCCTGCTGCACGTGCATGTTTGTGGACATACAGTGACGACAGGATCAGGCTCGGCTGCAATGTCCTCTGAGCTGGTCAATATGTTCCCGATGGTCGGAGAGTCCAGAACCAGGGGTCATAATCTAAGGATAAGGGGTAAGCCATTTAGGACAGAAATGAGGAAGAATTTCTTCACCCAGAGAGTGGTGAACCAGTGGAATTCTCTACCACAGAAGGTAGTTCAGGCCAAGTCATTAAATATATTCAAGAATGAGTTAGATATATTTCTTAAAGCTAAAGGTATCAAGGGATATGGGGAGAAGGCAGGTACAGGGTACTGAGTTTGGATGATCAGCCATGATCTCATCGAATGGCGGAGCAGGCTCGAGGGGCCGAATGGCCTACTCCTGCTCCTATCTTCTATGTTTCTATATCCTGGCTCAGGCAGGAATAATGGCTTCATGTGGGTTTACCAGAGGGCCTATGGTACCCGTGGGACTGTAGGCCAACAGGACGGAATCAAATTGGTGCAGAGAAAGGAATAACAGCAGCAGCTTGCATTTATATAGCGCCTTTAACATATAAAAACATCCCAAGCCGCTTCACAGAGGTGTCGTCAGATAAAAACTGACACGAGCCATAGAAGGAGCTATTAGGAGGGCGAGCTGCAATCTTTGTCAAAGACGTAGGTTTTAAAGAGGGTCCTACAGGTGGAGACGGAGCGGTTCAGGGAGAAAATTATCGAGCTTTAAGGCCTAGACGGCTGAAAGCACAGCAGCCAATGGTGGGGCGAAGGCAGTGGGAGATGCACAAGAGGCCGGAGTTGGAGGAACGCAGGGTAGGCGGAGGGTTGCAGGGCTGGAGGAGGTTGCAGAGATAGGGAGGGGCGAGACCATGAAGGGATTTGAACACGAGAATGAGAATTTTAAGTTGGAGGCGTATGGAGGGATTTGAACACCAGGAGCCAACGTAGGTCAGCAAGCACTGGAATGATGGGTGAATGGGACTTGATACGAGTTAGGACGCGGGCAGCAGAGTTTTGGATGAGCTGAAGTTTACTGAGGGTGAACAGTGGGAGGCCGGCCAGGAGAGCGTTGGAACAGTTGAGTATGGAGGTGACAAAAGCATGGATGAAGATTTCAGTAAAGGAGGGGAGGGAAATGTATATATTTTGTTTAAACAGTTGTGTGCTAATATCACTGGCCTTGAAGGAGTTGCTGAGCCTGACTGAGAGAACTGAATTATAATCAGTAGAGTTAACGTCATATATCTAAGGGAATGATTCAGCATCTGCTCTGTGCATGAATTCATCTTGTTTCTGTCATACTCGGTAACCTTTCCAATCCTGTACTTCCAATCATGTCATCTATTTAAACAAAAATATTAAATGAGAACATGGACAACAGCAAGGGATTTTTTAATGTTTATCATGAATGTATGTAACTGACTATTAAAGGAGGCCTGATGCTGAGCCTACTCCTGGTAGGTTGTCCCATTCTGTGCGTTGCTTGACTGTCTCCCTGTTGCGAGTGTGAAGGTTATTGAGGGGAAAGAAGGACCCGGCTGGCATTATGATTCATTTTCAGTTCCATGTTTAATGTTCTTATCTCTTCCAGTGCGCTGGATCACATATCGTTTTCCTGTTTACTTTATTTAGTTCAATATTTAGTATGTATCCTTTTTTTTCATTCTCGGGATGTGGATGTCGCTGGCAAGACCACTCCTCGTTGCCCTGAGAAGGTGGTGGTGGGCGACCTTTTAAAAAAAAAAAAATTAATTCTCAGGATATGGGCATCGCTGGCAAGACCAGCACTGATTGCCCATCCCTAGTTCCCCTGAGAAGGTGGTGATGCAACTGAGTGACTTGCTGCGCCACTTCAGAGGGCTGTTAAGAGTCAACCATGTTAGCGTGGGACTGGAGTCACATATAGGCCAAACCGGGAAAGGACAGCGATTCTCCTTCCCTGAAGGACATTAGAGAACCGGCTGGATTTTTACAACAATCCGACAGCTCCAAAACATCATGTAGGACTGGTCATTATTGCACTTATTCATCTCGCCACTGATCCCCCCCCGAGCTGATTTTTTTTTTTCTGGACTCCTTCTATTTTCCTCCTTTTTCTCTCCCCAGTTTTTATCTCTCAACCCTTCTCCCCTCTTGGTTAGTTCTTTGGGTTGTGGTGGCTACCCTTCACGCATGAGGCTAGAGAGCAAGTGGTGTTGGGCTGTTTTGCGATTTCACAGAATTATAGAAATTTACGGCACAGAAGGAGGCCATTCGGCCCACCGTGTCCGTGCCGGCTGCAAAAGAGCTATCCCGCCTAATCCCACTTTCCAGCTCTTGGTCCGTAGCCCTGTAGGTTATGGCACTTCAAGTTCAATATCCAAGTACTTTTAAATGTGATGAGGGTTTCTGCCTCTACCACCCTTTCAGGCAGTGAGTTCCAGACCCCCACCACCCTCTGAGTGAAAAAAGTTCTCAACTCCCCTCTAATCCTTCTACCAATTACTTTTAATTTTTTACCCCCTTTGGGCATAGATTTGCCTTTGGGCTTAGCTTTGATCCCTGCAACGTCCACACATTTTCAGTAGGAAGGCACTGGATAGTGATTGGGAGCAATAACCCTTGCACTGTGGTATTTACGCAAATTAGCTGACCCCAGAAACTTCAACAGGTTCGCGCTAGGTGGGCAGAAGTCCTGTCCTGCCATACAGATAAGAAAATCTACAGCTACAGTGTCAGCATCAAGCACTTCGCAGTTTTGTGCAGCAAAGCTAGCTGCTAAACTAAAGCTACTTCTATCCAGTCCCACCAATGTGCCTTAGCCCCCATCTTAGAAATGCCCCCTTCACTGTGCCATTGTGACTTGTCCAGTTCCCGCATTATACATACCTATGACCCCTGTGAAGAAAATTGGCAATTGTGCATTTTTCTGCCTCCAGGCTGTTCCAACTCATTTTATGTAGGATCCTTAGAACCAGTTGAGAGAGGGGCTATATTCATCCCATTGGTATATGGTGGAATCCATCTCGGATGTCAAATTGGACCATGCAGCCTCGCTGGCTAGATTTCTTCATTCAGAATCATTTGATTTTAACCAAGAAGGAGACCTCAATTATCAATGTTTTCAATTACCTGGGTGGCTTTTCATGCCAGTGTCGCCCAGGTCCACGATCTTCCTTTTTTTTTTGTTGGTTTCTGAGCGTGATCTTCTGCCGCAAGGTTTGCTGACGGCGCAATGGCCGATCAATCTGCTGGCTCAGAGCTTCCTTGCGTATCTCTGCACGAATCCCACTGCTGGACCTGCCACTGACCCAAGGGCGTTGCCGCTGGGTTCCTATCTGCAGAGGTGAACGCTAAAGTCGGCACGCGCTCACCTGACGACGTGAGTGGTGACCTTCACCGCGCTGCTCCCGGCAGAGCTGCTAACTCCTAAAACCAGCCCAGAGCCGCCAACTCTGAAGCCAATCTAAAACAAAGGCTGAGATGAGGTGGGTGGAATGGGAGGAGACTCGTGTGGCGTGTAAACACCAGCACGGTCTAGTTGGACCGAATGGCCTGTTTTTGTGCTGTATATTCCACGTAATTCCATGTCGCCTGTAAAACCAACACGAAACTAAGTGGGGTTGTGAGGAGGATGCAAAGAGGCTTCAAGGTGATTTAGACAAGTTGAGTGAGTGGGCAAATACATGGCAGATGCAGTATAACGTGGATCAATGTGAAATTATCCACTTCGGTAGGAAAAACAGAAAGGCCGAGCATTATTTAAAAGGTGATAGACTGGGAAATGTTGATGTACAAAGGGACCCCTGGGTGTCCTTGTACACCAGTCACTGAAAGCAAACATGCAGGTGTAGCAAGCAGTTAGGAAGGCAAATGGTATGTTGGCCTTCATTGCAAGAGGATTTGAGTACAGGAGCAAAGATGTCTTACTACAGTTGTACAGGGCCTTGGTGAGACCACACCTGGAGTACTGTGTGCAGTTTTGGTCTCCTTACCTAAGAAAGGATATACTTGCCATAGAGGGAGTGCAGCGAAGGTTCACCAGACTGATTCCTGGGATGGCAGGACTGTCGTATGAGGAGAGATTGGGTCAACTAGGCCTGTAGAAGAATGAGGGGATCTCATTGAAACGTATAAAATTCTGACAGGGCTAGACAGACTGGATGCAGGGAGGATGTTTCCCCTGGCTGGGGGGTCTAGAACGAGGGGTCACCGTCTCCGGATACGGGGTAGGACATTTAGGACTGAGATGAGAAATTTCTTAATTCAGAGGGTGGTGAACCTGTGGAATTCTCTACCACAGAAGGCTGTGGAGGCCAAGTTACTGAATATATTTAAGAAGGAGATAGATTTCTAGACACAAAAGGCATCAAGGGGTATGGGGAGAGAGCAGGAATATGGTATTGAGATAGAGGATCAGCCATGATCATATTGAATGGCGGAGCAGGCTCGAAGGGCCAAATGGTCTACTCCTGCTCCTATTTTTCCATGTTTTGTTTTCTTATGTTTCTAGAGTTTTGGTTTGGATGCTGCCCAGTCTACTTTTTGTTGAGAAATTTTTCCCTTTTGAGTTCTCTGCAGCTTCTGACTAGTTGCGTGAGGTGGTTGTTGTTGTAGGTGAACTTTATTTACATGGCACACGGGAATTGGAGCTGGGGAAAAGAAATGCATCTTCTGTTTACTTTTTTATTATAAAAGCGAAGATTCTGTTGTAGTTATGCTGTGGTAAATTTAACCTGGAGTTGCGTTTTCTGAGCCAAGTCTATTCAGCTTAAAATAGCAAAATCTGACCTGCCCTCAGCTGGTGCAGCAGTTCGGGGTACTCGTCGGTCATTGGCTCCTGTGGACGCAGGGAGAGGGGAACACTAGTTTCATTCTGTGTCCAGTGCTCTGTGTGAGTATACTGGGTTGTGGTGCCCTCCACGGTCCAATAGTCTGCCAACATTCACTGAATAGGTTCACACATGAGGAATGGCCGCTTAGACAAGGTGCCATTGGGCTACCAGAGACCAGGGAACTGTGTGCCAGCCGAACTCGGTGCTTTCGCCGGAAGAAGGCTAAAACTTAGAAGCCCCCCTCAAAAAAAAAAAGGTCATTCTTGCATTTCATACTTAAACTTGAGGGAGCGTTTAAAAGTTTCTTACTCTTGCGCAAATGTACAGTCCTTATAAAGGTTGGTTGTAGTTGCATTGAACACCAGCAGTCTGAACAGTGAGCTTGGTCAGGAGTCCAAACAGGCTCGATGATATTTTGTTCTTCATAAAAGTGAAAAGAGTGAACCTTCAGCCTGGTGGAAGTGGGTTCTGTATTTTCTGCACTCCAAGCAAAGCTGTTCCTGTCCAAGGCGCCTGATACTGAGCCGAATTTGCCCATAAACCCATTAAAATAAGTTCACCAGCTGTGCAAGAGCAGCTTTGTTGCTAGTGAATGAAGGAATTGATTGAGTGGCTGAATGTACATAGTGCGGTGGCGTTGGTGCCTCTCCATTTAATACATCCCATCGTTGCAGCACCCTCAGTGTATACCCTCGGTTTGGACATATCCAGTACATACCCCACCCTTTCTATGAGGCTCTTGGTTCTAATGCAGTCTTCACTGTTGGGCTAATCTGGCCTTCTCTCTTGCTTTTGACCTCATCTCTAATGGTTATGTGCTTGATGCAATATTATAGTACATTCATCATCGCATACACCTTGTTGAACATCAAGTGCTGGGTGCCCAAGGGCAGCAGTTTATTTATGGACAATGTACTTGCCAAAACCACAGTTTCCCAAAATAGTCACCATATGTATTTCTTGCATAATGTAGTGAAGGTTATATTCATAGGAAGGTAGTGCACGTGTCCCACAAGGCTGCCTAGTGCCACTTTCTCTGTAGTTTACTGCTGTGTGTTTGCAAACAGTGGTTGAGTGAGAGCAGAAGGCAGAGGCTGTGCGTGTAAACTTGGGAGTTAGTCTGTAAAGTATAATTGAATATTTAAAAACAAAGTTACCCACGTAACAGACTTCTGAAAATGAAGGCACATGGTTTTAAAGGGAATGTAGCTGAATGGATAAGGGTGTTGGCTAGGGGGCAGAAAGCAAAGTGTAAGGCTAAATGGATGTTTTTCAGATTGGCAGGATATGGATAGTGATGGAATCTCCTTTAATTTCCATTACATAGATGACTTGACTATAAATGTAAGGGAATGATAATGAAGTTTGCCAGAGATACCAAATCATGGATCATGGCAAACTGTGAGGAAGATTACCAGATGTAGACAGATTAGAGGATTGGGTAAGTAGGTGGCAGATGCAGTTCAATACAGAAATGTAGGCATATATTTTGGGAAAAACAATGAAAGGCAGTATACCCTAATTGGTAAGATTTAGAGTGGAGGAACAGAGGATGTTGATGCAAGGTGAAGTCCAAGCTGAAAAGACCATAACAAGCAAATGATGCATAGGGACATTGAATATAAAGGCAAGGAAGTGATTTGACTTTGGAAATGGCATTGGTTAGGCCATAGTTGGAGTACTGCAAGCAGTTCTGAGCACTCATTATAGGAACATAAGAACATAAGAACATAAGAAATAGGAGCAGGAGTAGGCCAATCGGCCCCTCGAGCCTGCTCCGCCATTCAATAAGATCATGGCTGATCTGATCCTAACCGCCAATCTACTATCTATCACAGAACCATCTCCTGCATCTAACAGAATTGCACACACGAAATAGGAGCAGAATCAGGCTACACAGTCCCTGGGCCCGCTCCACTACCCACAGGGCCATGACCGATCCGAACCTAGACTCATGTCCAAATTCCTGCCCGCTCCCCGTAACCCTTAATGCCCTTTACTTCTAGGAAACTGTCTATTTCTGTTTTAAATTTAATTAATGTTGTAGCTTCTACAGCTTTTTGTGGCAGCATATTCCATGGACCTACCACCCTCTGAGTGAAGTAGTTCCTCCTCATCTCAGTTTTGAAAGAGCAGCCCCTTATTCTAAGACTATGTCCCCTAGTTCTCGTCTCACCCGTCATCGGGAACATCCTCCCTGCATCCACCCGATCCAACCCCTTCACAATCTTATATGTTTCAATAAGATCGCCTCTCATTCTTCTGAACTCCAATGAGTAGAGTCCCAATCTACCCAACCTCTCCTCATATGACCACCCCCTCATCCCCGGGATTAACCGAATGAACCTTTTTTGCACTGCCTCGAGAGCAAGGATGTCTTTCCTTAAGTAAGGACACCAAAACTGTATGCAGTATTCCAGGTGCGGTCTCACCAATACCTTGTACAACTGAAGCAATACCTCCCTATTTTTATATTCTATCTCCTAGCAATGAAAGCCAACATTCCATTTGCCTTCTTAATCACTTGCTGCACCTGCATACTAACCTTTTGAGTTTCGTGCACCAGGACCCCCAGATCCCTTTGCACTTCAGTACTCTCCAGTTTCTTGCCATTAAGATAATAAATTGCTCTAGGATTTTTCCTGCCAAAGTGCATCACCTCACACTTTCCAGTGTTGTATTCCATCTGCCAAATCTCTGCCCACTTACTTAGCCTGTCTATGTCCCCTTGCAGGTTTTTTATGTCCTCCTCATTCACTACTTTCCCTCCCATCTTTGTATCATCTGCAAATTTTGATATGTTACACTTGGTCCCCTTCCTCCAAATCGTTAATATAGATTGTGAAGAGTTGGGGACCCAGCACTGACCCCTGTGAACACCACTAGTTACTGATTGCCAGTCTGAGAATGAACCATTTATCCCAACTCTTTGCTTTCTGTTAGATAGCCAATCCTCTATCCATGCCAGAATATTACCCCCAATTCCGTGATTTTTTACCTTAAGCAATAATCTTTTGTGTGGCACCTTGTCAAATGCCTTTTGGAAGTCTAAATACACTACGTCCACTGGTTCCCCTTTATCCACTCTATATGTTACTTCCTCAAAGAACTCCAGCAAATTTGTCCAAACATGACTTCCCCTTCGTAAAACCATGCTGACTTGTCCTATTAAATTATGATTATCCAAATGTCCTGTTACTGTTTCCTTAATAATGGACTCCAAAATTTTACCTACCACAGATGTTAGGCTAAACCGGTCTATAGTTACCAGCCTTCTGTCTACTGCCCTTTTAAATAAGGGTGTTACATTAGCAGTTTTCCAGTCTGCCGGACCTTAGCGGAATCCAGGGAGTTTTGAAAAATTATTACCAATGCATCTACAATCCCTACCGCCACTTCCTTCAAGACTCTAGGATGTAAGCCATCAGGTCCAGGTGATTTATCCGCCTTGAGTCCCATTATTTTACCGAGTACCACTTCCTTAGTGATTTTGATCGTGTTTAGCTCCTCTCCCCCTATAGCCCCCTGTTTGTCCAGTGTTGGGATATTCTTAGTGTCCTCTACTGTAAAGACTGATACAAAATATTCATTCAGTGTTTTTGCCATCTCCATATTTCCCACCATTAATTTCCCGGTCTCATCCTCTAAGGGACCAACATTTACTTTAGCCACCCTTTTTCTTTTTATATAACTATAAAAACTCTTACTATCTGTTTTTATATTTTTTGCTAATTTACTTTCATAATCTATCTTCCCTTTCTTAATCAATCTTTTTGTTATTTTTTGCTGCCTTTTAAAGTTTTCCCAATCCTCTGTCCTCCCACTAGATTTCGCTACCTTATTGCCCTTGTTTTTAGTCGAATACTATCCTTAATTTCTTTACTTAGCCACGGATGACTGTCCTTTCTTTACACCCTTTTCTTTTCAGTGGAATATATTTTTTTTGGAAGTTGTAAAATAACTCCTTGAATGTACACCACTGATCATGTGTCGTCTTACCCTTTAATCTATTTTCCCAATCCACTCTACTCATTCCGCTCGCATACCTTCATAGTCTCCTTTATTCAAGCTTAGCACGCTTGTTTGAGATCCAACCTTCTCACCCTCTAATTGAATATGGAATTCAACCATGTTATGGTCACTCATTCCAAGGGGATCCTTTACTAGGACATTTTTAATTAATCCTGTCTCGTTACACAGGACCAGATCTAAGGTTGCTTGCCCCCTGGTCGGTTCAGTTACATACTGCTCAAGAAACCCATCCCTAATACACTCAATGAACTCATCCTCAAGGCAGCCCTGCCCCATTTGATTTGTCCAATTAATATGATAGTTAAAATCCCCATAATTATAGATGTTCCCCTTATTACATGCCTCAACTATTTCCTGATTGATACTCCGTCCAATAGAGTTGCAACTGTTCGGAGGGCCTATAGACTACGCCCACTAATGTTTTTTTTCCCCTTATTATTCCTTATCTCCACCCAAACTGTTTCATTATCATGATTTTTTGACCCAATATCATTACTCTGTATTACAGTGATTCCTTCCTTTATTAACATAGCCACCCCACCTCCCCTTCCTTCTGCCTGTCCTTCCTGATCGTTAAATAACCTGGTATGTTTAATTCCCAGGCATTGTCACCCTGCAGCCATGTTTCTGCAATGGCCACAATATCATAACCATATGTAGTTATTTGTGCCATTAACTCGTCTATTTTGTTACGAATGCTACGTGCATTCAGATAGAGAACTTTCAAATATGCTTTGTGGCACTTAGTTCCTGCTTTTCACTTTTTACCAGTTTACCTTTTACTCCACACACTCTATT